>CM063298.1:9471970-10798791 GCA_032173965.1 Sitta carolinensis | reverse complement strand
CAGGATTTGCATCCCTGGGCATTGCCAGTGTCCAGGAATAGCTGCAATTAATTTGCCCCAGTGGAGCCAATCTCCTGCCCAGCCACCAGGCTCTCCTTTCTGTGCCTACTCCTCCTTTTCCTTTGCTCTGTGAGCAGCAGCTGCAGTAAAATGGAACAGGTTAACCCCAAAATATTGGACACCACTACAAAGCATGTGTGAAGACCTTGCTTTGAACTGTGCTCTTCTGCCAATTATAATTTGCAGCAGGTACAACATTCCCAGGCTGTGGAAATTCTCTGTCCTGGGAGAGTTCAGTCAATTTTACCTGACATTAAGTGTTCAATAGCACAATTTTCCTTCTCTCGCTTTTATCTCTTTGGAAAATGTCACCAAACTGGAGTTCACCAATTGACCACAGACCTCTGGAGGAGCCAGGCCCAAAGCAGCCCAGGGATGCAGAGAAAGGTGAGAGCCAGGCTGGCACCCAGAAACAACCACCTGAGGGTTCAAAAGCTTTTTATTTTTTTGCTCAGCTGAGCCAGTGCTGGGGTGGTGAAGGAGGGGTGGGGGCTCAGGGAAGGAGGGGGTCAGCATGGGGGGATGCTGGGCACTCTCAGGGGTACAATGGCCTCGTGAGACTTGTGCCAAAGCTGCTCCAACTCTCCACATGGCACTGGGACTGCAATCTCCTGCCAGAGGGCAAGGCAGCAGTGCTGGAGTCTCCAGCTCTGTCCTGCTCCTGCCTTGCAGCACCTGCAAGCACCACTCACCCGTGGCTCTGCTGGCAAGCTGCCTGGCCCTCAGCCCAGGAGTTTTCTCCTTTTACCCTCTGGGAGGGAGGGAGCTGGGGGCTCTGGGGCTTGGCTGCTGCTGGGGTTACACCAGGACAGCGTTTCTGGGGGCAGGGTTTGAGGGTTTGGTTCCTCAGAGTGGTTTTATGGGTGGCTTTGGCAGAAGATGTGCTCAACACTCTGCCAGTCCAGGGGATCAGCTCTGCTCCCACTGAGGGTCATCCAGGAGGGTGAAGGGCTCAGGCTTGGCAGGAGATCCACAGGAACTCTCCTGCCCTCCCTTCCTGCAGGAATGAGAACATCCCAAATCCTTGTCCTTGCTGTCCTGGAGAACAACAAAGTTCTGGATGAAGCAAAGGAGGGAAAACTCTCTGGTGAGAACTTTGTTTAATTGCTAGGCACAGCCCCCAAAAATTAATGATGAAGGAACTAGTTATGGCTTAGCAAAAGACATCTGCAAATACCTAATGGAAGGGAGAAAGCTGTCTTAAGCTGGTTTTTTAAATTGCCTCTAACCCATAAATGAGGGAACAGAGTGTGTAGAGTATCCCACATAATGAGCACCTGCTAGAAGAGGTCTGTTAGCTGGGGAAAGCTTTGCTATTAAATTAAATCCCTCCCAATTTAAATTAAAACCTGCCAGTTAGATATGAAATGTAAACTGGTCACTTCCCACAGCTCTGCAAGGTTGGGCACATTAAATTCTCTGTGCATTTCACCGTGCAGGAGGTTTAGATGCATAAACAGAACACTGCTGAATTAAACACAAAAGGGAAGGACCAGAACTAAGTTCATAGTGCTCCAGATAATCCATCATGCTGGATTAGTCCTTCCCTGGGACTTTCCAAGGCTTCTTTTACCAGGGGGACCATTCTGGCTCTGCACAGCTCCTGACAGGAGGGGAATGGCCCCAGGGTGGGCAGGGCAGGCTCAGGGGGCACAGCAGCAGGAATTTCCCCATGGAAAGGGTGGCCAGGGATTGGAACTGCCCAGGGAGGGTTGGAGTGCCCATCCCTGAGGTGTCCAGGGAATCCCTGGAGGTGGCACCCAGAGCTCTGGGCTGGGGACACGGTGGGCATTGGGCACAGAGTGGCCTCAATGGTCTGTGAGATCTTTTCCAACCTCAGCGATGCTGTTTGTGATTCCACGTGCTCTGCATGCGGGATTTGCTGCCAAAACTTCCTTCTTCTTCTGTTTTAAAACCTCTCCTCCTTCTCCCAGCATTCCAGGGCCTCTCTCTGCTCGGTGTTGCCCTCCAAGATGCCCTGTGCATCCAGGAAAGGAGAAGCTCAGCAAGTCCCCAGGCACTGCCTGCTCTTTCCAGAGCCACAGCCCGAGCTGTTCTCTTGTCAGCTGAAGAAGAATGGTCTGTTGACAACAAAATGGATCCGATTGTTTTATTATATATATCTCCCTGCATAATTCACCAGTTGGGCAGGCAGGGTAGTGGGGAGATATTTATAGATACTAGAAATGTCACCGGGGTGCTCATTCTTCATCCTTTGAAAATCATCACAGGAAAGAGTTGGCTGCAAAACGCTACAAGAGGATGGTGAATAATTTGATGCTTTAGGGGGTGGAAAAAAATCTGACAGGCGTGAGATTTTCCAGCCATATCTGCCCAAACCAGGCAATTAAATCCAGCTGGACAGGCTTTTCATTAGTCAAAGGTCAATGTTTGCTGTCCATGAGCTCCTGGCGACAGCTGCCCACTTGGCACTGCTGTGTGCACCTTCCTCTGCTCCCCTGGGCTGGGCTGGAGGGTCCCAGCACAGGAAGGAGCTGGAGCTGCTGGAGAGAGGCCAGAGAGGCACCAGGATGAGCAGAGGGATGGAGCAGCTCTGCTGGGAGAGATGGGATTGTTCTGATGCCTTTAGTTTGAGATTTTATATTTTTTAGATTCTGGGCTGGTTTGGTGGGCAGTTTTAGGTTTCATATTCAGTGTTGGTGAGCTCTCTCCACAGAGCAGGGAGACAAAACAATTCCTTCTCCAGCCTAGGACCAAGGACAAATTTCAGGCCCAAGAAGAAAACCAAGGGTGAAGTGAGAAGGAAAGCAAGGAGGATGGAGCTTCCTGCCCTGGAGCTGTGATTGCCCCATGAACTCCAGTGTGCTGCTGGAGCAGAACTGATCCCAGTGGGAGCCCTGGTGACCAGGGGTCCATTCTGGGATCAGTTTGGGTTTATCCTGGTGCATCCCAGCCAGGCTCTGGTGCTGCCCAGGTCTGCCCAGGGAGGCCTTGGAATAAATCTCTTGGGATAAATCCCTGCTGGATCCTCCTGCTGTGCTGCTCCCTGTCCCAGGGCAGCCTCCAAGGCATCAGTTCAGCCTGGAGAGGAGCTCAGGGATGATCTCAGTGTGGCCTTGCAGGACCTGAAGGAGCTACAAAAACTGGAGAGAGACGATTCACAAGGGATGGGGGAACAGGACAAGGGGGAATGATTTCCCACTGCCAGAGGACAGGGGTGGATGGGATTTTAGGAAGGAATTGCTCCTGTGAGGGTGGCAGGCCCTGGCACAGGTGCCCAGAGCAGCTGGGGCTGCCCCTGGATCCCTGGCAGTGCCCAGGGCCAGGCTGGATGGGGCTGGGAGCCCCTGGGACAGTGGGAGATATCCCTGCCATGGCTGGGGTGAGATGGGCTGGACTTAAAGGTCCCTTCCAGCCCAAACCATCCTGGATTCTGTGATTTTTTTTTTTTTTGGGGGGGGCAGTTTGACAACAGGGAACATGTGGCTGCTCCCTTTTCCATAAATCTGCAGACCCTGGGAAGTGACTTTACCACCACTGTCACAAGTGTCACCAGGCCATTGCCCAGACCCACCCCTGAGGGTGCCCTACAGCCCCCTCCACCCCAACCCCTCTCCTTCACCCACTTCACCACTGAGATAGTACTGTAGAAGAGAAGAAAAAAATACATTACATCATCTAAAGCAATTCAAAGGTCCTGTCTCTAATTCTTTAAATTTCCCATCAGCCCAGGTGTGTTCCTGCCACCTGACCCCCCTGTGCTCTCCTCACTGTGAGCAGACATGCAGCTTCCAGAGACTATTCCAGGAACAATTACTTTTATTAGTGAGTATCTATCATCACGACATATTCCTCTTAAATAATCCCTGTGCTGTTCTTCCACCATGGATTCCATTAAGCACTTTGGATATTAACAGCATTTTCAATGTTTCTAAGGGTGGTAGCAAGACACACCTTATAACCACAACATTTTCTTACCTCCAGGCTTTCAACATCACACACATGACAAAGAAACACTCACAGGGGGGAAAGAATAAATTCTGGAGAATTTCACAAGCCACTGGGCTATTAAAGTGTTTGGGAGCAGGCTACTGATTTTAAAACTAGTTTGGATCATGAAGAGAAATAGAAATTAGAGTTAAATTGAGCATTCTTTGGGTGGTCTATCAGGCTCTGGGTGGAGATCTTCCAGTGCAGCAATGTAGGAATTACAGGATATTGATTTACAGCAGCCAGGAACCTGGGCCAGGTCACTCTGCACCTCTGTCACCTCCTCGTGGAGGTGTCACATCCCCAGGACACAGAGACAGTGCTGGGTACAGACCTTGGGAGTGTATGGATGGAACACGGGCTGATCTCAGCATTTAATTGTTTAAATTGTGTGACACAGGCTGTGTGAGGGATCTGCAGACCAGGGGCTGGGCTGAGTACATCACTTGGGAGTCCATTGTTATCCCTGAAAATCAAACTTCTGATGTGTTTGGGTATAATGGAGTCAGCTCTCATGAATTGTGAGATAAACAAGGATCATGTTTGCATTCCTTGGTGAAAAGATACAACCTGATGGACTTCTCAAGTGAGCAGTGGGGATGGAGAGGTGGGAACTGCTCTGTGCAATCTCTGATCACTGTCCAGGAACTGAGAGATACGAGGTCAGCAATGAACTGGAGAGTTCTTTTCTTCTTCTCTGCCTGAACCCCTGGTGTGTGTGTTGCTGTGTTCCCTCTGTGCCTCACAGTGACAGTCCATGGATGGAACTTGGGTTAATCTCAGCATTTAACTGTTTAAATTGTGTGTCACAGGCTGTGTGAGGGATCTGCAGACCGGGGGCTGTGCTGGTGCCTCAGTTCTGCAGCAGCAAAGCCACACCAGCGAGCACCCACTTGGAAGGGTTTTCCTTGGTCTTGAGGTTAAAAGTCCACACATAGGTCGGCCCCCTCTGGCGTGTTTTGTACAGGGGGCAGGGGTACAGGCCCCGGGGGTCCTGCTTGCCATCAGGAAGGGCTCTGATGAACACGACGGGCATGGCCGGGGTGAGCTCCTTGAGCCGGGCGTCCAGCGATCGTCCCGGTCTGCGGGGAGAAGGACACAGAGCCTGGGTCACAGCACGCCCCAGGAGCCCACCAGCTGCTCTCTGCTGTGCCAGAGCCCCCTCTTTGTCCAAGCTGCTCCAGCTGAGGAGGTGCAAACAGCCCCTCCAGGGTCAGGGGGAGTCTCTTCAAGGAAGGAGGGGCTGGATCCAAGAGCTCCCTGTCTCACCACAACCCTTCTTAGCATGGGTGCCTGCACTCCCCAGCTGCTCAAACCCTCACTTCTGAGCTGGACTTTGTGTGGGAGCAGTGGCCCTGGCCCTGCCCAGCCATATCAAGAATGAAGTGTCACTTCTCTTGTCCTGGTTTCTGCTGAGGTGCAGCTTGAGGCCATTTCCTCGTGTCCTATTGCCAGGGAACAGGGACAGGACGAGAGGGAATGGCCTCAAAATGGGCCAGGGCAGGCTCAGGGTGGACAGCAGCAGGAATTTCTTAGCTGGAAGGGTGATTGAACATTGGCAGGGGCTGCCCAGGGAGCTTTGGAGTGCCCATCCCTGGAGGTGCCCAGGGAATTCCTGGAGGTGGCACTCAGAGCTCAGGGCTGGGGATAAGGTGGGCACGGGGCACAGCTTGGCCTGGCTGGGCTGGGAGGGTTTTTCCAACCTCAGGGATCCTGGGATTGCTCTCGTGCCTCTCTTCCTCAGAGTATTGCCAGACCAGAGTCACCTCCAGGCAGTGCTGCTGGTGGTGGGAGCAAAGGTGGACACCTGAACATGGGCATGGAGAACAGCCCCAAAAGGCACCACTCTCATGGATGCAACCAAGAGAATCCAAAATGACTTTTCTGAGGGAATATCACCATTAAATATCAAGTCCATTATCCTCCTGCCCATCAGGCTGCCCAACCCAAGGGAGGGGAGAACCCTGCCAGGGCAAGAAATCAGGTTTGTTTCTCTAATTTGTGTCTCTCTGGCATTTTTTTTTTTCTCTCTCTCTTCCTTACAATATAACACCCTGCACATCAACCCATTTCCAGGGAAAATTGCCTAATGGAGGCTAGACAGACCAAATGAGAACAAATAGGGAAAAGGAAACGAAACTTTCCAGCACTAAAGAAACTGCCTCACTGGAGCTGAGCTTCACATATCATCGTTATTCCAAATGCTCTCAGATCAGAGTTGTGGGATGAGATTCAACCTCTCCAGTAGTTTATTTAGTTCTGCAAACGAGCGAAGAAAAATCACCCCTCTTGCCACACACCTCGGTTTAATTGTACTAATGCCATCTGTTATGCTCAGCTATGATAAATCCAGCTCTCATTTAAGATTTTATATTTCCAACGTGCTGAACAAACATTAAATAATTCGTATAATACCTTGCAAAGTAGCTATTTATGAAACATTATTACGCACTCTTCTTAAATCCACACCTTTAATTTCTGAGACTGGGTTTTGATCAGGTCTTTTTTTTTTTTTTTTTTTTTTTTTTTACTGCTGAGAATACTTCAAATGAAATTTCCAAGAGATATTCTACCTGTTTCTGGGTTAACAAGAGCTGAAATCTTCCTGAGGTACCTCTTTGTAAGATACCATTTTGTTATGTCTGGGCTGATTCTCATTTGCATTTTTTATCGCTCTCATCATCAGAAATTAATTCTGCTCTGAAAGCAATTCTGCCTGACGAGCAGCACAGCCCTGGTACTGCAGAAACACCATCCTGAGCCTGGAGAGCTCAGCCTCAGCTCCTAAAGGATCCTGCACTCCTGCCTGTCCCAGATTCCCAGCGGGAAGCAGAGTGGCCCTGTGGCAGTGCCACGTGTGCCCGGGGCTGAGGGCACCAGGAGCTGCCACGGGCCAGGGCTGGTGCCAGGGGGGCACACAGCCAGACCCTGGGGCCACAGCCCTGCTCCTGGAGGGTCCCAGCACAGGTTCCTCAGCCCACAGCCCCTGCGGGGTCACCCACAGCACGGCCTGGCTGCCTTTGGGATGGGGACACTGTGGGCAGGGATATGGGGACAGCAGGGATGGGGACATGGGGACAGTGGGGAATGGGATATGGGGACAGCAGGGATGGGATATGGGGACAGCAGGATGGGATATGGGACAGCAGGGATGGGGACACTGTGGGCAGGGATGGGGACATGGGGACAGCAGGGAATAGGATATGGGGACAGCAGGGATGGGGACACTGTGGGCAGGGATGGGGACATGGGGACAGCAGGGAATAGGATATGGGGACAGCAGGGAATGGGATGTGGGGACAGCAGGGAATGGGATATGGGGACAGCAGGGAATGGGATATGGGGACAGCAGGGAAGGGGATATGGGGACAGCAGGGATGGGGACATGGGGACAGCAGGGATGGGACATGGGGACAGCAGGGAATGGGATATGGGGACAGCAGGAATGGGATATGAGGACAGCAGGGAATGGGATATGGGGACAGCAGGGAATGGGATGTGGGGACAGCAGGGAATGGGATATGGGAACAGCAGGAATGGGATATGAGGACAGCAGGGATGGGATATGGGGACAGCAGGAATGGGATATGGGGACAGCAGGGAATGGGATATGGGGACAGCAGGGATGGGGATATGGGGACAGCAGGGATGGGACATGGGGACAGCAGGGAATGGGATATGGGGACAGCAGGGATGGGGATATGGGGACAGCAGGGAATGGGATATGGGGACAGCAGGGATGGGATATGGGGACAGCAGGGATGGGACATGGGGACAGCAGGGAATGGGAATGGGGACAGCAGGGATGGGGATATGGGGACAGCAGGGAATGGGATATGGGGACAGCAGGGAATGGGGATATGGGGACAGCAGGGATGGGGACATGGGGACAGCAGGATGGGGACATGGGGACAGCAGGGAATGGGATATGGGGACAGCAGGAATGGGATATGAGGACAGCAGGGAATGGATATGGGGACAGCAGGGAATGGGATGTGGGACAGCAGGGAATGGGATATGGGAACAGCAGGAATGGGATATGAGGACAGCAGGGAATGGGATATGGGGACAGCAGGAATGGATATGGGGACAGCAGGGAATGGGATATGGGGACAGCAGGGATGGGGATATGGGGACAGCAGGGATGGGACATGGGGACAGCAGGGAATGGGATATGGGGACAGCAGGGATGGGGATATGGGGACAGCAGGGAATGGGATATGGGACAGCAGGGATGGGGATATGGGGACAGCAGGGATGGGGACATGGGGACAGCAGGGAATGGATATGGGGACAGCAGGGATGGGATATGGAGCCAGCAGGGAAGGGGATATGGAGCCAGCAGGGAAGGGGATATGGAGCCAGCAGGGAATGGATATGGGGACAGCAGGGATGGGGAGATGGGGACAGCAGGATGGGGAGATGTGGACAGCAGGGAATGGGATATGGAGCCAGCAGGGAAGGGGGACACAGAGCCAGCAGGGAAAGGGGACATGGAGCCAGCAGGGATGGGGCATGGATCCAGAAGGGAAGGGGACATGGAGCCAGCAGGGAGCACACTAAGGTGGTCCCTGAGTGATGGATGGGGTCAGTGGCTGCAGCTGGAGAAGGAGAATGAAACAACTCTTCCCTGTGAGGGGGGTGGGGCCCTGCCCCGTGGCTGCCCCATCCCTGCAGGTGTCCCAGGCCAGGCTGGAGGGGGCCTGGAGCAGCCTGGGGTGGTGGGAGTTGTCCCTGCCATGGCGGGCTGGAAGGAGTTGATTTTTATGGTCCCTTCCAGCCCAGCCCAGTGTGGGATCCTGAAGTTCCTTTGGCACAGCTGCTCCATGGAGCACACGTGGTGGAAAACCCATCCCTGCCCTTCTCCCAGCAGGCTCCAGCCCCCTTGGAGAGGGGCAGGGCACACTGCTGGCATCAAACTCTCAATTGCAGAGAGCAAGAAAGCCAAGAACCAGCCAGCAGCTTGAGATAAAATGTCTCCCAGTGTCCCCAGCCACAGCAGCCTTCAGTCAGCATCCTGACTTCAACAGGGCTGCAGCAAGAGATCATTTGCACCCAAAATAATCTGCTTAGTTTCATTTCATCTAATAGCTGCCTGCTGTTTTGTAATGAATGTTTTATAAATTTAAGACACCCAAGGGCAAACATAAATGTTTAAATAAATAGAAAAATGTGAGTAGCAGAACATAGAAGGACACTTTCCTTTTTAGGAGGCACAACCTAAATGTGAAATATTCTTTTAAAAGTGGAGGTGTTCCCCAGAGGAATTCTTCTAAACGTGGCCTGCCATTTTTATCAGAGGATTAATTTGGAAGAAGTACATAACCCAAAAGAGCTGTGCACCTGTTTTAAAAGTCCTGCATCCATTAATGCACACCGGTACTCACTGGATTAGAGGTAAAATGAATAGTTCCAGTAGGTAGAAATGATATTTCAGTGTGAGCAGCAACCCATAAAAATATCCTTTTCCTTTCTGAAATAAATTGAAGCATGATACCCAGAGATTATGAATGGCTCCATAAACATAATTGCTCAGTATCTTTCAATCACCAGGAAAATGTAATCAGAAAAACACATTTACTGGAGCTGGGATGGTCTCTGAAGACAAATCCCATTGCTGGATGCAATCACCCGTACCAGTTATTGGAGGGAGGCAGAGGGGAGAAGCCAAGTATTTCTCAAAAATTTCTGGCTTTGCACCACCAGAACCTCTCACTCTTCACTTCCAGCATTGCCTGGAGATGGGTAAAACCTAGAGAGAACTCACTTTTGAGTAACAGTGGCAAAGAAAACATAACAGCAGGCACTGGAATGTTCCTAAAGGAGTATTTGATGGGCAGAACTGGGAATTTTTAAAACACTCTCTGTTCTGGTGTGCCCAGCTGATTTCTGCCAGGCTTTTAGGGCAGCAGAAATCCAGTGCTCCCTGTGGCAGGGGCTGTGATCTCCCAAGGGCTGTGTGGCAGCCACACCAGAGGCTTGGAGAAGGGAACAGCCAAGGAACCGTGGGGCCAGGGCTGTGAGCCGGGCTGGGCTGGTCCCAGTTCTGCTGCTGTGAGCAGAGCCAGAGCACGAGAGCAGAGACCTGTCCTGGCCCAGGTGAAACCCTCCCTGCCACCTTCCAGCAGAGCCCTTGCAGTGCTCCTGCCTGCCTGTGGCCTCCCAGACCCAATCCAGGCCATTTCCAGAGCAAAAAAACAGCCTGGAGCTTTGAACTCCCCGAGGATATGTGATGAAATGGCATCCACCACAGAGGGTGATGCCTCCAGTTCCCTCTGCCCTGTTGCCAGGCTGTGCCCTGGGCTGTGTCCCTGCACTCCTCCCCCAGTGCCAGCCAGTTCTGCTCCCAGCTCAGGCACACAGAACAATCCTTGCCCAGCCCAGAGCCAAGGACACCGCTGCAGCCTCAGCCCCACAAAGTGCAACCAGCAGCGAGTGAGGAGAGCAAGCTGGGAGGGTGGGACTGCATCCCCTGGGGCTGGCACTGCCCAATGGAGCCAGGGTGGGCATGGAGCAGAACTGAGCCAAGGGGCAAACTCCGGACTCGGGGCCACCTTGGCTGCAGCCCTGGCCGGGCTCTTGTGCTGCCCAAGGTGCAGCCTTGCAAGGGCTTTCAATAAATCCCTGCTTTATTCCTGGGACTCTGCCCAGCCTCTGCTCCACGAGCCTGTGCAGGCATCAAGGTCACAGCTTTCCCTAATTCCCATCCTTCATGGAAAGCCATGGCAGGGAGGGAGGTGACAGGTGAGTGCAGGGTGTCAGATCAGGATTGGGAGGCCCCAGCCCCGGCTCCTCCCTCAGCCCCAGCTCCTTGCAGAGCTCACCTGAGCATCCCAGCGCGCTCCCTCCAGGAACAGACCGTGCACATAGGCTCCCTCACGGGGAGCACTGGCAAAATCCTCCCTGCTCTTCTTTGTCACTTCACACTGCAAGGTCATCCTGTCCAGGGGCCACTTGTTCTTCCGTGCCGTGGTCTGCATGACGGCCGTCAGGATGGACTGGGGGTTGAAGAACCCTCCCAGCCACAGCGTGCAGGGTAAGGAGAAGTCCCTGGTCGTGGGAAATAAGAGGAAAGCCATAAAACTCTCAGAAAGCTGTGGGAAAACAAATCTCAGCATGGAGAAACGTGAGAAAGCTAAAGAGGCAAGGTCAGGAAATAATAATGCTGTGTGCTGTGTGGAGATCAGCCTAGAAAATATGTTAAGCAAGATAGAAATATGTAAACTTAATAACAAAGCTTTATGCATAGTTTTAGACTATCACAGTCAGCATTGCTAGAAAACAAATTGCACGTCATCATTTTATTAATTGGCTTTAATGAACCTTGTCAACTTTTAATTATCCTATTGGCCGAAAAGTTTTCAAAAGACCATGAACTAGGAGAACTCTGTCTGCTGTCACAGTGGCTGAAGCTATTCCCATCTCCCACACTTAACTCTATAAAATAAGTCATATATATTAATGTGCATATATAAAATATATATGTACATTATTAATTATATATTAATAATTATAATGTAACAAAAGCTTCAAGAGAGACACTCCAGCAGCTCCATCCCATGCTTTGTATATAAATATATGCACATATATAAATACACCCCACACACACACACACACACACACACACAACACACACACACATAATATATGAGTGAGTGTGTGTGTGTGTGTGTGTATGTGAATATAAAAAAGAAAAAAGAATAATACTACAATTGCCAGACCTGGTCCAGGCTTCGAGCTCGCTAATGCGAGCCAGGAGGTCAGCAAACCACGAGCCCAGGCTGGCTGTGGAAGGGTAGGATCTCTTCACCCAGGACTCAGGCACCGTGTCCAGGAAGAGGGAGCTCTGCAAGGCCTCCATGTCGCTGGTCATGGTCAGCTCTCCCTGGAGGGACAGGGCAGGGTTAGCACCTGTCAGAACCCAGAAGGTTCCTCTGCCTGCCCTGGGGAGCAGAGACCCTGGCACAGAGTCAAAACCACCTGTGCATTTGATTTGAGCCCATGGAAAACATTACCAACCTTGTCTGGAGAATTACAAGACACTAGAGTTTGAGTAGAGTGACAGTGAACTTGTCACAGGGTGAAAATGCAAATTTTTAGGGGTTTTATAATGGGGGTTTAATGGGTAAAGATGGAGGATTTCGGGCATGTCCCTGTCCTTCTTGGTCTTTTAGCCTCCATCTTCTGCTGTGGTGGTGACACATCTTGATTGGTTTAAAGGTAAATGTCTAATAAAGTAGATAGGTATTGGAAAAATATTGTAAATAAAGAATAGTAGATTTTAGTGTAAAAGATAAACACCACCCAGAGGGTATCAGTCTGCCGGATCCTGACCTGCAAGACAGATCTGTGCAGGCTAGAGCCACAATGTCCTAGACAACAATAAACAATCCTTGGACACGAGAATGGAGAGATCTCGAGCTGTTCTTCTGTGCCAGGCTGGGAAAAACAGAGACTTTGGGCAATTCTGGGGTCCCAGCAACAACCCCAAACCCGAGAAGCAGTGACAGCTGCCCAGCAGAGCCTGGCTGGGGCAGAGCAGAGCACCCCACAGAGCCACTCCATGGCTTTGGGGTGTCCCTATTGCACATCCCTGCATCCCACCGTGAAAATGCTGCTGGGAGGAGAGGCTGTGCAGCACTGACAGCAGCAGGGGGGTCCCCCAGCTGTCCCCGTGTCTGTTTTCTCTTTTCTCCCATGGACTGGCAGATTTTCAGGTTTCTAAAGCTGCTCTCACTCACTGCCAGGGCAGGATAATGGAGTTTCTGGTGCTCTGCTCTAAAACTGCCCAAGTTTTTCTTATGTCGAATCCTATCCCTCCTCTTTCCACTCCTCCCCTAATTTACTGTTTTGCAGTGCAAGATTCTCTTTTCTTTTTCACATGTTGTCTGCAAATGTAATCACAGCTCCTTTCACAGCAGGGAAGAAGCACAACAAAGTAAGATATGATTCAGCCAAGTGAGATAAAGAGAGAGGTTTGACTTTTCCTTTGTGCAGCAATTAATTAGTTTTAAAGCTTTTGGAAACCTGTATCTGTTCTGCCAGAAGAGCTGAATTCCACTGAAATACAACGTGAGGGTGGCTGAACCCTGGAAAAACGTTGTCCACAGAGGCTGTGGAGTCTCCACTCTTGGAAAAGCTCAAAACCCACCAGGGCATGGTCTAGAACAACCTGTCCCTGCTCGGGATGGGGCTGGCCCAATGTCCTCACCAACTCCTCTGTGGCTCTGGCTCACTCAAGCCAAGCAGGACACAAAGAGCAAACCTGCAGCTGCCAGCTCAGCTTCCCTGGTGGGGAACGATCCAAGGTTCAGCTCCCTGCAGGCTCTGTGCTCAGCTGGAGGGGTGCAACACCCCCCAGCACTTCGGAGACCCCCCTGTCCATCACTGCTCTCCATTGCAAACACTTCCTTTTGTTCTCTTATCATGTGGCCAAAATGCATCTGATTTACGATTTCTCTTTGCCTCGGGCTAAGTGTTTTTTGGAAAGATTAACTGAAATCAGTTGAGCCATTGCTGAGAACAAGGGGAGGGAATTGGGTCAGTCTATTCACATTAAAAGATTCCAACTGTTCTTTCACAGGACCTCGGTGCCTCCAGCCGTGAGGTCAGCAGAGGTGCCCTTTGCTGGGGCCACAAAAATCTATGAAGTTTCAGCAAAAGTTGAAATCTTCTTAAAGCAGCCCTCGCAGTTGTTTAGCAATGCTTGTCAGAGCCCAGCAGTAAAAGATCTCTTTTGAGCAGTTTGTTCCTGTGCTGGCCGTGCCCTGTGGGTCACACTGACAGCTGAAAAAAACCTTTTCTATCTCCAAGTCCAGCCATATAATTGTGACTTGGACAAGGTGTGGCAATTAGATGTAATGTGGGGAAGAATGTGCTGTGTAATATTGGTAGGGGAAAGAGGGGATGCATGGGCTTAAATAAACCACAAACAAAATTCACCACAGGAATCTGGAACACAGGCTGCAAAGCTGCCCCCAAACCCTGCCACAAACCAGGGCAGGGAAGGAGATGGGCTCTGCAGAAAAATCTCCTCACAGGGCTGCTTTTGGCTGGGGGCAGCTCCAACAAGGGCTTGGACACACAAAAATCCACTTGAGCACTTCTGGTTTTTAGCACTTGACTTACAGCCCTTACCCTTTTTTCCCCCCTTCCTTTTCCTTTAATATTTCCTTTTTTTTTTTTTTTTTTTTTTTTTTTTTTTTTTTTGTGAAAATTTCTAAATAGTCACAATAAAATCCCTGCTGTGGTCTAGCAAATGAGCAAGAGCAGGAATTCAAGGGAAATCCCCAGCACCCCCCAGTTCCAATGGGGGCTGAGAAGTTCTTGTACCGCCCCATGCCTGGAAACCACTGCAGCCCTGGGATCTCCATTCAGAGTCCCCCTCCCTCCCAAGGTCCATGAATTCCCACCCCAAAATCTCCCTCTCTCTCAAGGTCCATGAATTCCCACCCCAAAATCCCCTCCCTCCCAAGGTCTGTGGGTTCTCATCCCAAAATCCCCTTCCTCCCAAGGTCTGTGGGTTCTCATCCCAAAATCTCCGTCCTCCCTCCCAAGGTTCCATGAATTGCCCAACCTCCCAAAATTCCCACCCAAAACCCTCCCTAAGGTCTGTGGGTTATCTCAATCTTTCATCCAAAATCCCCTTCAGTCTGATCCACCCAATCCTCCAGGTCTGTGGTAATCCTTTTTCCAGTCGTGATTCCATCCCCAAATCCCCTGCCTGGGAAATGTTAATCCCTCAACAGGATGGACTGGTGCAAGGCAAGATTAAACCTCTGCTCCAGGCATGATTTGTTAAATGCAGCGAGGTTCGAAAGGCAGACACTGTCTGAACCTGCTGGGTTTCCCCATGGAGAGCAGATTTCTGGTGGATACAGAAAATCCCCAGTACAAAGGGTTTAAGATAGGTTTCGAAGCTAAAACAACAAATAAGGTTAAATGAAAAGCTGGAAGAAGCAGCACTTGCAATTAACACTGAAATATGAGGAACAACCTCCCGAAATCTCCATCATGATCTCCATCCTCAGGAGAAACTGGACACAAAGAGGAGCTAACTATCAGCGGGCTGGGCTAAAGCCATGGCAGGAAGAACAAAAAATCCTCCACTGGCCACAGCAGGACACTGAAATTCCAGGATTTTGTGCTCCTGGAAGTGTTCTGACATGGGTAAGAATGTGGCAGAATGTGTGCAAGCAGCCAAACTGATTTAAAGACCACCCCCCCTCGATCATATATCATGCCTAGTTTTACTTTCAGGAAACAAATGAATTAGCAAATGTAATTCTCAGCAAGGCTCGAGAAAAGCAATTTTTAAAGCCTGCGCACTCAAGCATGCTTTGAGTCTCCTGTGAGGGTTCAAAGCATCTGCAGCAGCAATCTCATAGAGTTGTCCAAACACAATTATGCATAAATTTGCATTTCAGATGCTGAATACTAAAATGCATCAGAAATTATTCAAGTTACTTTTTAATTTTTTTTTTTTTTTGCAAACGCTTGGAGTAATTTTCATTTAAAGACACCCTTGAAGGAAATCCTAATCAGCCTGCAGCTCTTCCCTCAAGATGAGCACACCGTAGGCACAAACTGTTTCCACAGCTCAGG
Source organism: Sitta carolinensis (assembly GCA_032173965.1). Taxonomy (NCBI): domain Eukaryota; kingdom Metazoa; phylum Chordata; class Aves; order Passeriformes; family Sittidae; genus Sitta; species Sitta carolinensis. The sequence continues at coordinate 10,783,176 of CM063298.1, read as the reverse complement.
TTATTTTCACTTGATAACCCAGCTTGCCGATCAAAATTTGGTCTTTGTTATTTTGCAATATATACTATTCTCATTTTGGAGGCTCATCCTTCACCCAAATTGCAAACCAGAGGATCTGCTTGCAAAAAAAACGAGGCTGGTACAACATTAACATGCAAGAGCTCCAGCCCAGCCTCTGGTTCCACCCAAGACAGCCAGAACAAAGGGCTTTGAAATGCAACATGCCAGTTATTTCTGATGGCTACCAGTCTATTGCAATTTCTCTTCCTCCTAATGGGATGTCTCCTATTTTTGGACCAAACAATCCCTTTCCGCTACGATGAATTATTCAAAAATTCAAATTAGGCGTGACATTTCTAAATCGTCTTCTTTTGGCAGATCCTTCAGTCAGTTGAAAACAATAAGCCTTGTTTTCTCTGGGCCTTATTTATTCTCTGCTGAGCTCTGTGGGGCCTGGCTTGTAAACTCTGCTCCTCAGTGCTGTCAGTGCAGGCTCTCAGCCCCAGAGATGGACCAGCCTTAACTCCAGCTTTTGATTGTCAGCAAGGACAATTAAAGCAGGATTTCTTCAGGGTAAGGCCCAGAAGTCAAGTGAGGGCAGCATCAAAAGAGCCCTCTGGCTGTCCTGTGGTCCCCAGGGGCTGGGAGGTGACTCTGAGCAGGGTTTTGGGTCAGGCACATTCAACACGGGACCTTTGGCTGCAGACACAGGAGCTGGGCTCAGGTTGTGCCAGGGGAGACTTGGCAAAGTGGGCACTTCCCAAACCCAGGAAATGCCCAAACCCATGGATGTGGCACCTGAGGCCACGGGTTAGGGTGAACATGGTGGTGCTGCAGACACAGGAGCTGGGCTCAGGTTGTGCCAGGGGAGACTTGGTTGGGAAATCAGGAAAGCTTTCCTCAGGATTCAGTGGGTTTGACACTGGTGGAGTCCCCAGCCACAAGCTGACAGAATATTCCCAGCTGGAAGGGGCCTCAAGGATCCCAGAATGCCCAGGTTGGAAGAGACCTCCAGGACCATCCAGTCCAACCCAGCCCTCACCCAGCTCTAAGGAAATGTCCTGTGCAGGGACTGACCCCACAAAGTACCCTGGCAGTGCCCAAACCCACGGATGTGGCACCTGTGGCCATGATTTAGGGTGAGCATGGTGGTGGCTGCTGGGCTCATGGTGGCACTTGGTGACCTCAAAGAGCTTCTCCAGCCTTAAGCACTCCCTGGTTCTTTGAGCTGGCCCTGGGTGGCCTCTCAGAGCCTGCAGAGGGGTCTCTGCAGCAAAGAGCAGATGAAGAAATGCCAAATGCTGCTGTGCCCTGCTGCTCTCCTGCAGGCTGCCAGTCCCAGCCCAGGGGTGAGGCTGCTGCAGCCCTGTGAGGAGCCTTTCCTGCAGAGCCCATCTCCTTCCCTGCCCTGGTTTGTGGCAGGGTTTGGGGGCAGCTTTGCAGCCTGTGTTCCAGATTCCCGTGGTGAATTTTGTTTGTGGTTTATTTAAGCCCATGCATCCCCTCATTCCCTTGCCAATATTAAACAGCACATTCTTCCCCACATTAAATCTAATTGTCGCACCTTGTCCAAGTCACAATTATATCTTGTTTGGGGCTCTGGGATTGAAACATTAAATCACTTCTGTTTACCTGTCTCGGGAAACAGAATTTTCAATTCCACTGCCTTATGCTAGAAAATAAGAGAAATCTGTTTATGATAATTGACTACATAAATATCAGCTTCTTTCCAAGCGGGCTGTACACACTGACCCACCACGAGTGTCCAGGATAAATCCCCTGCAAATGCAGTGCATATCTGCAGCTGCTGGCTCCAGGGTGTAGCTGGAATTTGGGAGCCTTGGTGCCTAAACCCCGAGCCAAGCCTGCCCTCCTCATGCAGGGGGGGCAGCTGAAGGTTTCTTTCCCAAGCTGCCCCCGGGGGAGGTTTGAGATATCCTTGACCTCAGGGCAGACTCTCCTTGCTCACCCTCAGCCCTTCCTGTGAGCAGGCTGGGTCAAAACCAGCTCCTCCAGCCACCAGGATGAAAGTTCCCTCTGCCCTGTTGCCAGGCTGTGCCCTGGGCTGTGTCCCTGCACTCCTCCCCCAGTGCCAGCCAGTTCTGCTCCCAGCTCAGGCACACAGAACAATCCTTGCCCAGCCCAGAGCCAAGGACACCGCTGCAGCCTCAGCCCCACAAAGTGCAACCAGCAGCGAGTGAGGAGAGCAAGCTGGGAGGGTGGGACTGCATCCCCTGGGGCTGGCACTGCCCAATGGAGCCAGGGTGGGCATGGAGCAGAACTGAGCCAAGGGGCAAACTCCGGACTCGGGGCCACCTTGGCTGCAGCCCTGGCCGGGCTCTTGTGCTGCCCAAGGTGCAGCCTTGCAAGGGCTTTCAATAAATCCCTGCTTTATTCCTGGGACTCTGCCCAGCCTCTGCTCTGCCTCTTTGGGCATCAATCATCCATCATGGTGCAGCCTCTGTGAGGCTTTTGCACTGCCCAACGTGTGTCCATTGCAGCCCTTTAACAAACACCCCCTTTACCCTCTCTTTCCTTAAACCTGCCCAGCCTCTGCTGTAGGCAGGCACCCCCAGGCATGCTCACCTTCAGCCCCAGCTCCAGCTGGGCCAGCGAGCGCCGGATTTCGGCCGTCAGGGCGTTCATGCGCTCACACTCCTGCAGGGCAACCACGGCATAGGGCGTCCTCTCCTCCACCTTTGCCACCAGCTCTGCCATGTTGAACTCCTCCGTGAGCTTCTCCAACATCTCCTCCAGGAGGGCTTGCACCTGTGCCACAGGGAGGAGAGAGGGGGGGTTATCAATATATAATAGAATATCGGCTTTTCGCAAATAGGAAAGATGAGAACTGGATGTGGAAGGTTAAAGTAACTTTGCTATATTTTATTTTTTGCTGTTAACTGAACTTAGACGTAGTAGTAGAATAGCTGCTAGAGTTATGAATTGCTTATAACTATATAATATAAATATAATAATAATATAAAGTTATAACTGGTTGCTTGTTCAGGGTAACATCCACTGAACATACATCCCTGCTACTGATATGCCAACTCTCAGCACCCACCCTCAGAAGAGAGTGTGCACCAAAGCCCAGGCTGGAAGGGATAAAAAGAATGGACTAAAACCACAACCAATAAATGTTCATGCTCTAAAAAGGCAGGCCCAAGGAGGGGCCATGCTAAACACTTCCTGGAAAATGTAAAATAATATTGTGGAAAAGTTGAATGTGCATACTGGTTTATGAAGATGCAAGAGGCTGATGTAACAGAAAAGGGATTTCAAGGGTAAATTCCTACTCCAAGCACAGTAGGTGTGCTCTTGGTTGAATGCCAACCACCCATCCATAAAAACTTTGCTTTATTGTCATTTATTGAACTTTTAAATCGTAACAGGAGAGTGAACCTCATTTTTCACAGGAGGATGCTGGTGAGTGATCCCCGTGCTCACAGCTGCCTCAGCTGTGAAACTCCCTCTGCCCTGCCAGTGCCTCCAAAACCACCCCTGTCAGCCCTGGGCACCTTTCAAAGAGCTTGCCCCATCCTATTAAAATCCGAGTGCTGACAGAAGTTAAGGTCAGATGAGCAGCTTGCAAACTGATGGCTTTGAAATGCCCCCGTGACATGTGGCAGCCTCCTCTCTTCCTGGCTCTCTTATTTCTCCCCAGGTCACACTCACAAGGAGATGGATGGGGCTGGAGCCTCAGCTGAGCCTCAGGACAACGCAGCTTATGAGCTGGTTTTCTCTGGTGTGTTGATGGAGAGAGGTGATTATATAAAATTGAATTTTAAGCTGGATTTGGCATTCCGGACTAATGGAGCCGTGGGAGAAAAGCAGAATGGAACAAAATTATTTTCTGGTCACCACCACAGCTTTTTCAGAACTCTAAGTACTAAACAGGGAAAGCTCCAAGGCAAGAGGATCTTTGTAGTGTCTAAAAAATTAAATTAAATAGCCAAACCCCCTTCTGACAATGAGGCACGAAGCCCCTGCTGTCCATGGGATCAGCTGCATATCCCTGGTTTACTGTGGAGTCTCACTCGAAGCTTTGCTTTACTCCTGAGCTGGAACCCAAGCAAGACTTCTGCTTGCTGGGGACCTTCTAGGTGCACATAATACAGTTAAAATTTGATGATCGGAAGTGCCAAACCTGGCCTGCAGAGCCAGTGCCAGCTAATTTTCCAGCCAGGGCCACCAATATTCACATTTTGGACTCTTTACTCCAATTCCCTCCCGTTGGTGCTCTTCCCAAGCCTGGGCTCCTGTCAGCAGTGACCATGTGTGGGCTGTTATTGCAGCCACACAGGCGGCTGGAAAAGCTGGAAAAGCTGCTCAGCTGCACCTCGGGGGCAGGACAGAAATATCTGCTCATTTGAAATTCCCCTGCAAGCCCCGTGGCTCTGATTCCTCCACAGCAATTACAGCTCGTTTGCTGGGACGCCACCTCAGAAATCCGTGGGAGTAACCGGACTTGTCAGAGCCTCAGGAAAATGACAGGCTCACATTTTCCCTGGAAGCTCCCTAAAAATCACCCCGGCCAAAGCAGGGGCTGGCTTTCCTTCGGGGGGAGTGGAGAGAAGGCTTTGCTCATTGCTGGCCGAGGGACAGGGCAATGACAGAGGTCACTGCAGGGGGAGATGAGCCGTGTGCCCAGGCACCAGGCAGGGCACTGAGGTCACACTGCCAGCTCTCAGGCACATTTCATCCCCAGACAGAGCCATGAGGACTTCTGGGCTCCTGTGAGAGCCTTCTTGGCTGTCACCAGGAATTTGCAGTGGCACCACTGCTGGGGCACTCACTGCTCAGTTTGCCTCTCTGGCCGAGGAGATCGTTTGTGTTTCAAGAGCAAAAGCAACGGGAGGGGAGAAGAGGCACTCACTTCTGCTGTCTCTGAACACCTTGCTTGGCTTTGCCACCTCTGGATCATTCCCCTCACCTCAAATTCGAGTATGAACTGAGAACTGGGCACTCCCAGGAGCCCCTTAGGGGAAGGCAGTCAGTTCCCAGCTTCACACCAAGCCAAAGGAAGCTCGTGTGGGTGAAACCACAGCTTTTCCTGAGCTGCCATCAGCCATTCATTAAATTGCAAATCTTCAAACACAGAGCTGGCACCTGAAGACTGCAGGAGGGAAAACCTGAGCATGTGTTGGCTGATTCCAGATCTTGTCAGGGATGTTTGGGCCACGTTTTAATGAGCTGTGAGTTTCCACAGGGAGGGCTGAGATCAGCCCAGGACAGGGGTGTAGCAAAGGAGTTCAGCTGGAAATAAGGAATTACAAGGCCCCTGGGAGCTGGTGGGACACGGTGGCAGCAGCAAGAGGAGGGCTGAGCTCTGGCTGAGCTCTGGGTGGCAGGCAGGGTGCTCAGGGGCCCGTTGCTATGCCAGTCACAGGGGGTGCTCAGGGAAGGTTTATTTGCAGCACCTTCAGAGGATGAAGGCTCTGCAGAGCATGGGGTAATGAAGAGGCACCGTCCTGTCACTGCCAACACTCAGTTACATCCCACCAGGGAGATGTTCTGCAGAAAACCAGGCAGGCACAGGCAGAACACAGAACCATAGACAAGAGTGATGGATGAGACAGGCACCAAACCCCAGCAGCTGCCCCTGGGCACTCTCACCATCCTCTCCTGTGTCCCCTCTCCCCCTGGCACTCTCACCATCCTCTCCTGGCTCCCCTCTCCCCCTGGCACTCTCACCATCTCCTCCTGGCTCCCCTCTCCCCCGGCACTCTCACCATCTCCTCCTCGCTCCCCTCTCCCCCTGGGCACTCTCACCATCTTCTCCTGGCTCCCCTCTGCCCCTGGCACTCTCACCATCCTCTCCTGTGTCCCCTCTCCCCCTGGGCACTCTCACCATCCGCTCCTGTGTCCCCTCACCCCCTGGCACTCTCACCATCTCCTCCTGGCTCCCCTCTCCCCCTGGCACTCTCACCATCTCCTCCTGGCTCCCCTCTCCCCCTGGCACTCTCACCATCCTCTCCTGTGTCCCCTCTGCCCCTGGCACTCTCACCATCCTCTCCTGTGTCCCCTCTGCCCCTGGCACTCTCACCATCCTCTCCTGTGTCCCCTCTCCCCCTGGGCACTCTCACCATCCGCTCCTGTGTCCCCTCACCCCCTGGCACTCTCACCATCCGCTCCTGTGTCCCCTCACCCCCTGGCACTCTCACCATCTCCTCCTGGCTCCCCTCTCCCCCTGGCACTCTCACCATCTCCTCCTGGCTCCCCTCTGCCCCTGGCACTCTCACCATCTCCTCCTCGCTCCCCTCTCCCCCTGGGCACTCTCACCATCTTCTCCTGGCTCCCCTCTGCCCCTGGCACTCTCACCATCCTCTCCTGTGTCCCCTCTCCCCTGGGCACTCTCACCATCCGCTCCTGTGTCCCCTCACCCCCTGGCACTCTCACCATCTCCTCCTGGCTCCCCTCTCCCCCTGGCACTCTCACCATCTCCTCCTGGCTCCCCTCTGCCCCTGGCACTCTCACCATCCTCTCCTGTCCCCTCTGCCCCTGGCACTCTCACCATCCTCTCCTGTGTCCCCTCTGCCCCTGGCACTCTCACCATCCTCTCCTGTGTCCCCTCTCCCCCTGGGCACTCTCACCATCCGCTCCTGTGTCCCCTCACCCCCTGGCACTCTCACCATCCGCTCCTGTGTCCCCTCACCCCCTGGCACTCTCACCATCTCCTCCCGGCTCCCCACTGCTCCTGGCGCTGCGCTGCTGTCCCGGGGCTGCAGCTCCAGCACCGTGCGCAGGAGCCGCTCCGAGCGCTGCGTGAGGAACCCGATCTCGGCGTTGGGGTGGAGGCCGTACAGGTAGGGAGACTCTGGAGGCAGGGCATCGTCTATGTACTGCACAGACACATGCGGGAGCACGTTAGGAACAGCCCAGGGGCACTTTGCCCGCACAGCTTCAGTGCTGGAACCATCCCCCCAGAGGGTGGGCTGACCCAGCTCTGCCTGTGGCTGAAACGCCGGAGAAGTGATGGAGGAAGGAGAGCACAAATGTTTGCAGAGCTGCTTCTGCTCCTGCTGGGAAAATTCTGTAATTGCTGGTGTTTGGCCTGGCTTTGTGTCTCAGGCTGGACTTTCTCTAGCAATTATCTGCTGTGCATTTCAGCATCAGCATCCTGAAATCTCTTGTGGGAATTGAGCTTCCAGTAGTTAAGTTTTATGAGCAAAACCAGCCTGATGTGCCTCTCCCTGCTACTGCATTTGTGTACAAAGAACAGATGAGATCAGAAAGTAGATCAACAAGACCCTTCAGTGATTCTCATCAGAACTGATGATAAAAGGAGCTTGAAAGGGCCATTTTAGCAAACAGTATGTGGATGTAATTTTCCAGGAGCCCCACTTAAGTCTCAAGCACCAATACAGTTGCTCTATTCATGCATGAACAGAATGAGCCCATGATGAAGGAGCAAATTACCATTAGACTTGGTTCATCCAGGGGAATGCTGAAGCATCCACAGGAACACAACACAATGGGAAACAGGAGGAGCAGCACAGGAACACTGCAGCCCTGTTCCTGCCTCCTTAGGGCAGATTATGGGGCACCTACAGAAGACATCCCATTTACATGCATAAATAATGCCAGCAAACAAAGAGCTTACCTGGTGATAGCCATTATAATCCATGCTCCCCGGGAGGGGAAAGCCAGGAGCAAGGCAGAGCTCTCCCTCCAGCATTTCTGGCCTAATAAACTCTTCCAGGTAGGTTCTGCAGAGCCGCCTGTCCCAGTCATCCGTGATGTGGCCTCCGTACATGATCTCACCCACGAGGTAGCGCAGGTCATCGTAGGGGACCTGGGCGTGGGGCAGGGTGGGATGAACCCTGCACCCTCAGGGCTCCCACCCCAGCAAACAAACAGCAGCCAGGAGTTAAACCCTGCCCCGGGAAAGCTGGAGCACAGCACAGAGCAATTCCCCACTCGGCATCTCCCAAAACCGCCCCCAACTGTGAAGTTCTAAACCCAAAACTGCCAAGGAAATGGCATTTTCAGGGCAGCTTCGGGCCACCCTGCTGGTTTGAAGCCACCAGAGAGCTCTGCTGTGGTGCCCCCACCTTGGAGCTGGCCTCCAGGTAGTTGTGGAGCACGCTGGCAGAGATGGTGAGGTCCCCGGTGCTGAAGGGGTACGGGCGGTTCCAGCCCTGGGGGCCGAACCTGCGCCGCTCCGCCACCACCGCGTGGAAATAGCACAGGGCAAAGAGGATGCTCCTGAACTCCTTCTCCTGGCTGCACATCTCCAGGGTGTCCTGCAACACATGACAGCTGCCCTCAGCCTCAGCGACCCCCAGGGAACACAAACACGCCGGAGATTCGACAGGGGTGAATCAAAGAAACAGAGACCAAGGCTGGGAATCCCAGAATCCCCAGGCTGGAATCCCAGAATCCCACAATCACAGAATCACAGAATCTCCAGGCTGGAATCCCAGAATCCCACAATCACCAGGTTGGAATCCCAGAATCCCAGAATCCCCAGGTTGGAATCCCAGAATCCCCAGGCTGGAATCCCAGAATCCCCAGGCTGGAATCCCAGAATCCCACAATCACAGAATCACAGAATCTCCAGGTTGGATTTCCAGAATCCCACAATCCCCAGGTTGGCAGAGCCCTCCAGGACCATCGAGTCCAGCCCAGCCCCAGCCCCTCACCCAGCCCCTGGCACCCAGTGCCACAGCCAGGCTGGTTTAAACACACCCAGGGATGGGCACTGCACCACCTCCCCAGGCAGAACATTCCAGCACTTTATCACTCTGTCCATAAATCCTTTTCCCTGCTCTCCAGCCTGTGTTTCCCTGTGCAGCCCGAGGCTGAGCCCTCTGGCTGTGTCAGTGCTGCTGCATTCAGAGCCCACCCCCCTGGGCACAGCCCCCTCTCAGGAGCTGCAGGGAGTGAGGAGGGCACCCCAGAGTCTGCTCTGCTCCAGCTGAGCACCCCCAGCTCCCCCAGGGGTCCCTCTCAGGGTTTGTCCCAGCTCCTCTCCCTCCTCTGGATGTGCTCCAGGTCCTCCCTGAGCTGAGGGGGCAGAGCTGGACCCAGCCCCTCCAGGGGTGACCCCAGCACAGGGGAACAGTGCCCCCCTGCTCCTGCTGGCCCCCCCATCCCTGATCCAGGCCAGGAGCCCTTGGCCCATGTCCAGCTGCTGTCCATCCACCCCCAGGTACTTGGGGAAACACCCCCAAGTCATCAAGTTCAACCTTCAACCATATACCCCCATGCCCAATCAATTATGAACCATATTTTTGGAGCAATTACAGGGATGTGGCCCCACCACTTCCCTGGGCAGCCTGCTCCACAGCTTAACCAACCTTCCAGATTATAAATTTTTCCCAACATCCAACCCAAACCTCCTCTTCTGATGCTTGTTGTCATTGCCCCACTGTTACCTGGGACAAGGGGCCCACCCCATTGTCCTCCAGTCCATTTCTGCATCACACACACGTGTGCTCATTTTCAAAGTCAGGGGCTTTGCATTGCAGATTTATTGGCAAACTCTAGCAAATATTTTCTGACTTAATATTTGCTGTTCCAGCTCTGAGTGGCTTTGCACAGGCAAGGAAGGACACGTGCACCCACTCAATGCCCCATCACCTGCATGTGCTCAACATCCCTCACCAGAAAGATGGGGAGGGAACCACAGAATCACAGAATTCTCTGGTGGAAGGGACTTTAAAATGTTTTTCCAGCCCCTCTGCCACGGGCAGGGACACTTTCCACTATCCCAGGTTGCTCCAAGCCCCATCCAACCTTTATCTTAAAAAATCCCTGTTAGACCTTTAATCCTCTTGGGGCACAATAGAGCTCAGGGCCGGTGCAGAAAATGTGAATCCCTTACTATAAAGGGTGCAAGGCATTGACCAAGTGCAGGAGACAATCAAGAACATCCCAAAACGAGTTTGCCCCTGGATTAGGCAGCACTCTAAGCTCCCTTTGTCAGCACTGTGATGAAGAACTGCTTCAAAGGTGCTGAACACCTTTCTCGTTTTAGGGAACATCCCCAGTTCGCTCTCATTCGGCCTCTCTTCAGCTCTCAATTCTTCTTCAGCTACAAAGCAGAACAATATCCCCTGCACAGAATAAAGGGCCTCCTTTGTAGCCTTCAGCTGAAAGTTAAATTTGAACATCTCTTCTGTATAAAGCAGGGAAATGAGGTGTAAAAGCGACCCCACCCACTAGCTTCAGGATTTCTGATAAGAGCTGTTTCATAATCCTCCAGCAATTTAGAAAATGCTAATTACTATTGATTGAAATGAGCAGAGGCAGGATGAAAATGTTACTTGGGGTGAAGGTTCTCCCCGCCCTTGTTCTCCAGGATGTTTTGTGGACTTCAACATGATGAATGACAGGAGATTAGGATGGAATAATCTTCCCTGGCCACTGGCATTAACCCTTGCATGGTGCCTCCTCCCACACCTGCTCAGCAATGCTCTCTCCTGCTCTTGGGATTCTCTCCACACCAAGATCTGAGTGCAAACCCAGCTGGGAGCTGCCCCATGACCCAGGGCTTGGGGTCCCCAAATGTTGTTCTTGCCTCATCCTAAATAACAGGAAGCCTTATGGAGAGAATCCCAGGATAGTGTGGGCTGGAAGGGACCTTAAACCCCACCCAGTGCCACCCCTGCCATGGCAGGGACCCCTCCCACTGTCCCAGGTTGATCCAAGCCTCATCCAAGCTGACCTGGGTCACTGCCAGGGCTCCAGGGGCAGCCACAGCTCTCTGGCACCCTGTGCCAGGGCTGCCCACCCTCCCAGACAAGAATTTCTTCCCAATATCCAATGTACATCTAATAATTATCAGTCTCATTTACAAACCCGAGCAAGGGAGATGGAAACAGCCTCAGCCCCTGCAACAGCAGAGTTCTCTGAGTTCATGGTCTTTTAAAAGCTTTGTAGCCAATAGGATAACATTAAAAGTTGACAAGTGTTTGCTAAAGACGGTTAGTAAACTGACACGAACATCTTGTATCTAACAATGCTGACTGTGATTGTCTAAAACTCTGGATAAAGCTTTTTTATTAAGCTTACATATTTCTACTATCTTCCTTAAAATATTTTAAAACATATTTGTAATATATTTCTAAGGTCTATCTTTATACTATATATCTTTATAGTATACTGCATGTATCATTATTATTTCCTGACCATGCTTCTTTTAACATTCTGAAACTTGCTTTCTGAGAGTTTCCTGGCTTTTCTATTTCCCACAGTGGCCGAGCCCCCCTGGCTCCATCCCGCCCTGGGCTGATCCCAGGGATTCCTGCAGGGATGGGATCCTGCTCATCCCCCCACGGCCTCACAGCCCCTCTGACACTGCCCCACACCTCTGGGCACCAGCAATATTCCCATCCCCTCCCTCATGGGGCTGTTCCCCTGCCCAGCAGGGTCAGGGTCAGTGCCTGCTGTGCCAGGAGGGGTTTGGAGCACTAAACACAACGAGCTCCCTGCCACGGGCTGCTCCACTCTCACGTGGCCTAATTTAGATCCTGGCAAAGCAATTCCAGCCTGCAGGCAGCGTCCAGCTCTGATTTGCAACACTCCTGATGTCAGCAAGGTCCTGAGCTGAATGGCCTCTGGGCACGCAGCTCCAATCTGCCCGTGCTGCTCTGGAGAGGGATCAGCACTCCTGAACCTCTAACCCTGGTGAAACAGCTGGCAGAAAAATGAGGTTTAACCTGCTCACCTCCCACGCCTGTGGGTGTTAGGAGTCACCAGCAGCCCAGAAAGGAGGGACCCAGAAAGAGAAATCGACTGAAACATGGCAAAGCCTCCCGTTGCTGCAGTTGGAATTTTGATTCTGTACTGAAGGAGCCTTTCTGAGCTGCAGGAGTCACCATCCATGGAGGGGTTTAAAAACAGCCTGGATGTGGCACTCAGTGCTGTGGGTTAGTTGATGACGAGGTATCGGGTCAGAGGCTGGGCTTGGTGACCTCAAAGGTCTTTCCCAGCCTGGCTGATTCTGTGATTCTGTGTGATTCTGTGTGATTCTGTGATTCTGTGTGATTCTGTGAGTGTGATTCTGTGTGATTCTGTGAGTGTGATTCTGTGTGATTCTGTGAGTGTGATTCTGTGATTCTGTGTGATTCTGTGTGATTCTATGATTCTGTGTGATTCTGTGATTCTGTGTGATTCTGTGAGTGTGATTCTGTGTGATTCTGTGAGTGTGATTCTGTGATTCTGTGTGATTCTGTGTGATTCTATGATTCTGTGTGATTCTGTGATTCTGTGTGATTCTGTGAGTGTGATTCTGTGTGATTCTGTGAGTGTGATTCTGTGATTCTGTGTGATTCTGTGATTCTGTGTGATTCTGTGTGATTCTATGATTCTGTGTGATTCTGTGAGTGTGATTCTGTGTGATTCTGTGAGTGTGATTCTGTGATTCTGTGTGATTCTGTGTGATTCTGTGATTGTGATTTCTGTGATTGTGATTCTGTGACCACACACAGGGGGAGAAGATGATAACACTGGACAGAAGTCTGATGTCCCATGCCCTGCTGCAGCAAAGAGCCTCCTCAGGATCACCTCCCCCCTTTCCTGGGCAAAGCAGTGCTTGGGCAGAGACCCATGCCCAGCTGGTGGGGCAGAGCAGGGAGCGTGCTGGACCAGAGGTCCCTCAATGCTCCCACAGTCCCTCCAGGTGCCCACCCGTGTCCCTACCTGGCTGAAGTTGTCCAGGGCCTTGTGCAGGTTGGCGTGCATGCCCGTGGGTGCCTCGCTGGTGATTTTGATGGCGTTTGCCAGGATGCCCTGGGGGATGATGTGGCTCTCGGGGCACGGCGCCGGCTCCGCGCTGACGAACACGCGGAAATCCCGGTGGCTGCCCTCGCTGAGCTGCTCCAGCTTCTTCTCCAGACAGCTCAGCCACTTGGCCACCAGATGGATGTTCTGGCAGGGACACAGGCACAAGGATGGGTCAGTCCCCCCGGTGAACCCCTGCAGTCTGGGTTTCCCAGCCCCGTTGTTTCTGAGTTTCTAAATTCAGTTTATTGGTAATGTTTTGGTTGAGGAAGGCCTGGTTCTCACAGGGCTTGACACAAACTGTGCCAGTGTTTTTGTCCAATCTTGTGAGAACCTGGTCTTCCTGAAGCAAAACATCATGGAGAAACTGAACTTAGAAACTCAGAAGCAACAGGGCTAGGAAAACCAGACTACACACCCCCATTTGCTGGGCAGGCACCAAATCCATCCCACTGATGGATGCCCCCTCCCAAAATCTGGGATTTGCCCCAGGAGTGCCTGGAGCCTGCAGCTCCAGCCCCAAAGATCCCTGTGCATCAAGAACATTTGAAAATTCAAAAGAGTCAGTACAAATCAGCAGCTGAGCAGCAAGACGCAGCTGGGCTGGTTGGGCTCTCGGTGCTGGAATTCTCCTCATTTCAGCAACACCAGCTGAGGTTATTCCTGGGGAGAAAAATTGTTATTCCTGGGGAGAAAAATCGTTGTTCCTGGGGAGCAGAGTTGTTATTCTTGGGGAGTAAAGTTGTTTATTCCTTGGGAGCAGAGTGGTTATTCCTGGGGAACAGAGTTGTTATTCCTCCCCCCAGCCCCACTGAGCTCAAATAAAAATATTTGTTCATTTTTTATCAGAATTACAGTGAAAACACTCTATAGCAGTTCCTGAGCAAACAAGTGAAGCAGGTGATTTCACAAAGTCCTTTAACACAAAAGGATTTGTTTATTCATGCAACTAATTGGACACATCCCTCAGAAGATTAAGCAGAAATGTGGGGAGATGGTGAAATGGATGAAGCCAAGCTTCAGTTTTTCCCCTAGAGTCCTATACAGCATTATAGTTTCCAGGCAGAAAAACAGCTTTTTTTTATATTAGGAATGGGATTTGTGGGCTAAAGTACCCTTGTTTTAAAGGCAGGTGTGCAATCCAAACTGGCTGTGTTCACAGGCACTGGGGATGGTGATTTATCCCACCCTAAGAAAGGACAAGGAACTTGCTAAACCTAAATTAAAAGCAGCCGCCAGAAAGATAAACTGCTTGGAGGTGGCAAAGAAATTACATAAAGGAACCATATTAGAGGCTGAGAATAAATATACATCACCCATAAATGGGGCCAGAAAGGAGCTCTCGTGGTTAAATAGCAGAGTAATGGAGATTATTAGGAGTAAAATTACATTCTCCAGAAAGTGAAAATTCTGTCCAAATGAGAAAAACAGAAAAGAGTGCAAAATCCATCCATGGTAAAGTCAAAAAGTGTCGTTGAATGCAAAAAAGTACTACAAGAAGCAATTTTGGGAAACCATAAAAGCTAATAATAAAGCCTTTTCCAGAAACCAGGAACCTGCCAGAGAGTGTATAAAAGTGTAACATGACTGCCCATGGCAGGCAGGATAGCCAGAGCAGCAGAACATTCCCTGCAGAGCCTGGGGAGGCTCTCACTGCTCCAGCCTGGTGGAATCCCTGGAATCCTGAGGCTGGAGATGTCCCTGGAGATCATCACCTGCTCCGAGCTGTGTCCAGTTGGGTTTCTGGAGATCTGCAAGGCTGAAGTCTCCACAGCCTGTCTGGGCAGTGTGTTCAACCACACTCACAGTAAAAAAACATAAATAAAAAAATACTGTAAGATCGAGAAATGAAACTAAATGAACGTTTAAGGGAAATTTGCATCTCAATTTTAACCTTTGCTTCTTGCTCTTTCACTCAGCAGGGCTGTGAAGATTTTAACTCCCTCTCCTGCACTTCCCCTGCCTGGAGGGATTCAAACACAGCAATAAACCCCTCTGAGCCAAGCCCCACTTTTTAATTTGGAGGTTAAATAACCCAAGCCCCTCCTCGTTTAACAGATGCTTCAATCTCTTAATTGTTGCAAAGACTCTTAAGCTGCAGAGGCAGATGGGGAGCTGCTCAGAGGAGTCGATGGGGTAATAAATAAGAAGAGGTCTCTGGGAGCAGATGGGTCACCCCAAGGGTGGACAGGAGCCACTCCCCAGGAAAAACCAGCAACCTCAGAGCTCTGACCCATTTTCGAGAGCTCAGCTGAGGCTATCCCAGTCCGAGGGGCTGTGTGGGGCTGGCTGGAGCTGCTCTGCTGTTCCCAGGAGCTGCCCCAGGCTGGGCTGGGCAGGGGTCAGTCCCTGCCGAGCACGGCCAGGGACCAGGCTGGGCGGTGGGAAATAACAGAAAAAGCATAAAAAGCTCAGCAAGCTGTGTGAAAGTGAATCTCAGAATGGAGAAATGTGAGAAAGTGAAAGCAGCAAGGTCAGGAAATAATAATGCTGTGTGCTGTATTGAGACAGGCCCAGCAAATATGTTAAGCAAGATGGTAGAAATATGTAAACTTAATAAGGAAGCTTTATCCATAGTTTTAAACTATCACAGCATTGTTAGATACAAGGTGTTCGTGTCAGTTTACTAACTGGCTTTAGCAAACACTTGTCAACTTTTCATATTATCCTATTGGCTACAAAGCTTTTAAAACACCATGAACTCAGAGAACTCTGCTGTTGCTGGGGCTGAGGCTGTTTCCATCTCCCTTGCTCGGGTTTGTAAATGAGACTGATAATTATGATGGAATAAAAGCTTTGAGACAGCCACTCCAGCAGCCCCGGCCCGTGCTTTGTGTATATATATATATATATATATGTAAATATAAAAAGAAAAAAATCAACAATTCCGACACGGGGGACAAGGAGCTGTCCCAGCCTATGGAATCCTGCTCAGCACGGAGCAGCAGAAGGCAGGGATGTCGGCAGGGAGGGTGTTTGCAGAGCCCCTGCCTGCCCGGGAAACGGGGAATGAATTCCTTCCTTGGCTCCCTTGCCTGGGCAGCTTTGGCTTTCCCTGTTAAGTTGTCTGGATCTCAGCCCGTGATTTCCCTCCCTTTCAACCCCACATTCTGCCCCATGTCCCCCCTGGGCAGTGAGGGAGCGGCTGGCTCAGTTTCCACCTGGGATCATCCCAGCTCATCCCCACCAGCTCCTCTCTGGGGGCTGCAGAGGGGATTTCCCCAGGCACCCCCACACCAGCATCAGGCACGGCCCTGCGTGGAGCAGAATTGCCTCTGTGCCGTCCCTGTATCCCCAGGTGTGGAGTTTCATCAATGCCAGCTCTTCATCTTCCCCAAAGCAGTGTTGCTGCAGGCAAAAAGAAAGGCTCCCAACACAGCTAAGGGGGGTAAAGGAGGCTACTGATGGAGTTCTAACTCCTCACCATAACCAAAACCATCTGAAAGAGCAAATGATTGGTGAGCTGACAAAATTACTCCTAAGACAAAGCCATTTCAAGTCCCGAAAATAAAGGCTGGTGGTGAAGAGCTGCAGGGGAATGCCATCATTCTAAGTGACTGGCAATGACACTGCAGAGCGAACTCAGTGGTGATAGATGCAAAGTAATGCACTCAGGAAAACAACCCCAGCTACAGATACACACGCTGATGGGCTCAAAATTAACTGTTATCACTCAGGGAAGAGATCTCAGAGTCCTCACAGTTATTTCCTGCAAATAACAGCTCAATGCTTAACAATGCGAGGGCAATCGAACGCGAAGGAACAGAGAATGAAGCTGCAAATGTGGTTTTGCCACTCCATAAATCCATGGTGGGTCTTCATCTTGTGAACAGCGCCCTGCTCCCACTCCTCTCAAATCCAAAAGGATTTAAGTCCCACAAAAAGGAGACGCTCCATCAATAAGGACTCGCCCCTTGGGAGGGGGCAGAGGCAGGGAGTGAAAACAGAGCAGGGAAGTGGAAGTGCATTTTCATATGACACAGAACTAAACTGCCAATTTACTGCTTCAGGGTGTTTGGGGAGTTGGGAGAATCACAGAGTGGAGCTGAGCTGGAAGTCACAGACACAGCGTCCTTGATGCCGGGGAAAAAAAGCTTTAAAATCATCACACCCAGCCCCACCACCACTCTCCCCGTTGACCCACGAGGGATTTGAACATTCCCAGGGGTGGGGATTCCATTGCTCCCCATTATCCCACGTGGGATTTGGGGGGGACACTCCCATGAGGGGAGGTGGGGTGATTCCATTGCTCCCCATTGACCCACGTGGGATTTGGAGACTCCCAGGGGTGGGGATTCATTGCTCCATTGCCCTAGTACCCCGGGTTTATACCGTGGATTTGGACCTCCAGGTGGATTCCATTGTCCCCTACACATGGGATTTATGGAGACTTTCTCCTACGGGTGTGGGGATATTCCATTGCTTACCCCATGTTGAACCCATACGTGAGATTTGGACATTCCCAGGGGTGGAGATTCCATTGCTCCCCATTATCCCACGTGGGATTTGGACACTCCCAGGGGTGGGGATTCCATTGCTCCCCATTATCCCACATGGGATTTGGACATTCCCAGGGATGGAGATTCCATTGCTCCCTGTTAACCCACATGGGATTTGGACATTCCCGGGGTGGGGATTCCATTGCTCCCCATTATCCCACATGGGATTTGGACACTCCCAGGGATAGTGATTCCATTGCTCCCTGTTAACCCACATGGGATTTGGACATTCCCAGGGGTGGGGATTCCATTGCTCCCCATTATCCCACATGGATTTTGGACACTCCCAGGGGTGGGGATTCCATTGTTCCCCATTATCCCACATGGGATTTGGACACTCCCAGGGGTGGTGGTTCCATTGCTGCTCTGTTCCAACATCCCTGCCCCATTCCTGCCCCTTCCCCCAGGCTGTGGAGGTGGCAGTGCCAGGCAGGAGCTGTGCCCCGGGCTGCCCAGGGACTGGTGCCACACAGGGACACACAGGGACTGGTGCAGCACAGAAACCTCTCCTGACTTCCCTGCAGGAGGGCTCAGGTGAGGTTTCGGGTGAGCTAGGTGTGGGACTGGAGAAGAGGGTGAACGTTGTGGGAAGGAAAAGCTGAGGTGCTTCAGGCTGGGACAAAGTGGTGGCTGCTGTCCCTGCTCTCAGGATTTGAACCTGCTGGAGGACTGGGTCAGCACTCCGAGAGGGACCAGGGCTGGGAGACAAGGGAATTGCTGCTTGGGGAAGCCACAGACCCTTTGCTGCCTCCGGCTCTGTTGCCCCAAACCTGATTGACATGGCTGGGAACAATATTTTTATATAGAGCTGGAGAAATTCGGTCTCCTCACCTGAAATGATTTAGGGTTGTGCTGACTTTGGGTGGATGAGCTGGAGTTTGGGGGTGGGGGGAGATGAGAGCAGATGCCTGGGCACAGGGATTGTTTTCTCACAAGCAAAGACTGTGTGAGGAGCAGAAGACAAAATGCAATTACACCTGAGTGCTGCTGCACCACAGCTGGCCTGATGCACTCAGGATTTCAGGATTTCAGATCAGTTCATCCCCAGGGTCCAGACAACCAACTCGCTCTACAAACACAAGTGAAACAACCAGGTAGGAATGGACTGAAACCTGCAACCAAAGTGGTGCCAGCACCGCAGAGATTTAATAAAAGAGGGAAAGAGCTCAACAAAATATCAAAAGAAAAATCATGCATTAAGTATCAGTTTAATCATAGTCTGCATATCTGACCTGAAGTGTTTTCATCTCTAATTGGTAGTTTCTTCCCACATCTGCTTTTGTGGTGTTAGATGGCTCAAAAATAATTGCTTTTGCTTGTGTTGACATGACACCAGTGATCATTATTTGTGGGTATCACTGCCTGCTAACAGCCAACTTTGGGAATATTTCCAGTCCAGTGATAATTGAGTGCATTTATATCCTGTCCTTTTGTGATAGAAGGGATGAAAAAGAGGAATAGATGCAGCCAAACATGGGCTGGTACTAAGAATTCATAATTCAAATGAATCTATCTGCCCAGGCCAGGCAGAGAGGCTGCGGGAGGGATTCACAGGTTGGAAAGAAACTTTGCAAATTCATTCTCAGCATACAGGTAACAAAACCTGAAAGAACAAAAGCTGAAAATGAGTGAGAACACACAGTCAGTAATTGAGAGATGTCAGTTCTCAATAACGAGCCAGCGTGGGCAAATGAAACACCCCCTGCACACTGACCATCACTGACCATCCATTGACCATCCAATGACCATCTACTGCACACTGACCACCCACTGACCACCCACTGACCATCTACTGCACACTGACCCGCACACTGACCATCCACTGACATCCACTGACCCGCACACTGACCAGCCCACTGACCACCATGACCACTACTGACCTCTACTGCACACTGACCACCTGACCACCACTGACCATCCACATGACCCTGCACACTGACCAGCCACTGACAGCCACTGACCATCTACTGCACACTGACCACCACTGACCATCCACACTGACCCTGCACACTGACCCTGCTCCCAGATTTTGGGATGAGTTTCAGGGGTGCCAAAGCAGACTTTGGGGGTGATTTTAACTTGATTTTGAGGTAATTTTGGGGGCAATTTTGGTGGGTTTGGGTGTGCCAAGGCCTATATTGGGATGATGGGGGGAGGTTTGAGGTGATTTTGCAGTGATTTTTTGGGGTGCATTAGGGGGGTTTGGGGGCTCTGAAGCTGAATGTCAGGTGATTTCTGGGGCGGGTTTTGTGGGGATTTTTGTGGGGATTTTGGGGTGCACACTGACCATCCCCACTGACCAGCTCTACCCTCTGTCCATCTCCTACCCTCTGCTCATCCCTGCACTCTGTCCATCCCTGCCCTCTGCCATCCCTACCCTACCTGTCCATCCCTCCCTCTGTCCATCCCTGCCCTCTGCCATCCCTGCCCTCTGTCCATCCCTGCCCTCTGTCCATCCCTACCCTCTGTCCATCCCTACCCTCTGTCCATCCCTGCCCTCTGTCCATCCCTCCCTCTGCCCATCCCTACCCTCTGCCCATCCCTGCCCTCTGCCCATCCCTGACCCTCTGCCCATCCCTACCTTCTGCCCATCCCTGCCCTCTGTCCATCCCTCCCTCTGCCCATCCCTACCCTTCTGCCCATCCCTACCCTCTGCCCATCCCTGCCCTCTGCCATCCCTGCCCTCTGCCCCATCCCTGCCCTCTGCCCATCCCTACCCTCTGCCCATCCCTGCCCTCTGCCATCCCTACCCTCTGCCCATCCCTACCCTCTGTCCATCCCTCCCTCTGCCCATCCCTGCCCTCTGCCATCCCCAGTGCCCCTCCAGTGCTGTTTCCCCACTCAGAGCTGCTGCTGCAGGCTGAGGGCTGTGGGCAGGGCTGGGAACACGCAGGGACACGGCAGCAGCAGTTCTGTTCTTTGGGAGTTCACTGCCCAGCCCCTCTGAACAGAACATATCTCACGGGGAGCGTTGCCCTGGTAACCATCAGAAGCAGCAGCACACGGACATGAAGCAGCACACGCTGCCCTGCCTGTGCTGCCAGCGACTGGGGACCCTGCCCCAGCGCCCCTCTCCTCCAGGCCTCCTCACAAATCACCTCCTGGAGCAAAGGGAACTGGCTGTTTCTACAAAGTCTCGCTCCCTGGTGAGATCTCTGGGAAAACATTCCCTGTTTTTCCATCCAGCCCAGCCCAGCGCTGCCTGTGCTCACTGGGGGACCCCAAGGGACAGGGAAGGGCACAGCTGTCCCCAGGTCCTGGGATGGGGAGGAGATGGGATGTGATGCCAGAGAATCACAGAGCCATGGAAGGGTTTGGGTTGGAAGGGATCTGGAAGCTCATCCAATTCCAACTCTGCCATGGCAGGGACCCCTCCCACCATCCCAGGGGCTCCCAGCCCCATCCAGCCCGGCCTGGGGCACTGCCAGGGATCCACAGCTGCTCTGGCACCTGTGCCAGGGCTGCCCACCCTGCCAGGCAGGAATTCCATCCCAGCATCCCATCTGAACCCCCTCTCTGGCAGTGGGATGTCATTCCCTGTGCGCTGTCCCCCATCCCCTGTCCCCAGGCCCTGGGGAGGTCACTTCAGAGCATCCCCAGGCTGAACAGCCCCAGCAGAGCTGCCCCACCCTCTGATCACCCTGGGCCCCTCTGGACCTGTGCTCCAGGTGACCCTGCTGGAGGAGCAGAGGGGTTGGGCCAGATCATCTCCAGAGGTCCTTCCAAGCCCAGCCCTCCTGGGATTCTGTGATTTATGACACAGTGATGAATCTCACATGGTTTTGCTCCAGGAGCTCACTGTTATTCAATTTAATACATGAACCTGACTCAGTGAAGCAGCAACCTAGGAAAATGGAAAGATGCTCAAGGATTAAATTAACTTGATCACAAAGAGAGGGAAGTGACATTTTGGCTAATGGATGAAACTACAATTAAATTGGGAATATCTAACGTCTGAACTCTTCCCTGCATCAGTGCATTCGAACATGCACCTGAACAAACACAAACAAATTTCACTGTGTCTCTGCTATTAAGCTGATCAACCCCATTTGGTGCTGGGATGGCCATTGGATCAGTGTAGTCTAGTTTCAGACCTGAAGTTTCTGATTTTCTACAATTCTAATTTTCTAGTGTTTTAGTTTTTTTTCTGAAATTCTTTCCCAGAGAAAGAACATAAACACCAAGATTGCTTTTGTCACAATATCTATGTTTTTCATTCCTTCTGGGAGCAGGGACCTCTCTTGATGTCCCTCTGGTTGACCAATGTGGGTGAAGATGTTTGCCTTCCTCTCACCAATCACATTGGTCTGTAGAAAATAGTATATAAAAAGAAACGATTTCTATTTAAAAAAACCCACTTTTTACACCTTAAAAAAATCACAAAACGAGTCTGTGCCTTGTGTTATCCCACAGTGACAGATCAGCAAAAGGCTTTGGAGAGGGAAACAGAGCAGGCACAGCTTGAGCTGACTCACAGCTTTGTGTCCAGTTCCTTCCTGCCAGGCATCCCAGGACCCCCATCCATGGATGGACCGCAGAGCCACCGAGGCTGGAGACACCCCCCAGTCCTCAAAGCAGGCTCAGGGGCCCAGGAACACACCCAGGTGCCTTTTGGATGTGTCCAAGGACGAAAACACCACAAACTCTACGGCAAATCCAGCAGGTGTTCGGCCATCCACATGGAAATAAAAGATGGTGTTTACATTGAAATGGGATTTCCTGAATTTCAGGTTGTCCCCATCGCTCCTTTTCTGCCAGCAGGGAGAGTCTGCTCCTCACTGCCCCAGCCAGGGTGGGATCAGCTCCTCTCCAGGCTGACAGATCTCCTCCAGCTGTGGGCCCAGCTGTTCCTGTCCCCAGAGCCACCAGGAGCTGACAGCGACTTCCCAAGGGAATGCCACCTTGCTTCAAAGCCCTCCAAACCTCGGAACTGCTGCTAAGGGAGGCTGAGCTTGCTTTCAGGAGGGTTTTTGTGGAGCTCAGAGATGGAGCTCAGCTCTTCAGAGCCGAGGACAGAGACAGAGCAGCTGCTGGGCTGGAGCTGGGCTCTTCCTGCTGCCCTCAGGTAACAGAGGCTCCTTTAAAGAGCTGCACTTTTGCCTCAGGGGCTCCTATTTTGCAGCTGGACCATCTCTATTTGTAGAGAATAATTTTGGTTGTGGGTTTTGCTCTCTCCTGGTCTGTCACCACCCTGCACCAGAGCTCAGCAAAGCTGCAGCCACCAGACAGGAACCACACTGGTGCTACAGGGGCAGGGAGGGCTGGCCAGGCTCTGCCAGGGGGAGAGGGATTATCTGCCCATGGAAATGAGGGACTGGGAGGCTTTCTGCTGTTCTCTCTCATAAATGAGTCATTTATGAAAATCTCCATTTTCAGAGTGAGCTGAGAAACGTTTCCCAGGACAGACATGGATGCTTTTGTCTTTATTTCACCTCCTGTGGTGTCAGAAGGCAACAGGACTGAGAGGAAATGGCCCTAGGACAGCCCTTGCCAGCACAGCAGTGATCCTGCTCCTGCAAGCCAATAAAAACCTCCCAACTGCCTCCAAACCCTGTAACTCCACAGACCTGATTCCCCGACTCATTAGTGCTCCAAGGACGTGGCTCTCATTATGTCTGCTCCCAATTAAGGACCAGGAATGCATAAAAGCCACCCAGGTGATCCCCCCCAAGTGTTTGTCCTGGAGAGAAGGTGTGTGAGAGAAGCTCTGCTCCACGTGAGCTGAGCCATTGGTCAGGGGATGGCAGAACACAGAATCCAAGCTAACAGTTGCTTTTTGTCTGCTCCAAAACAAATGGGAAGCCTGGGTATAACTGTGCTGTGGGTGGGATACAGTCTTCAAATAATGAGTTTAATTAATCTGGGTAAAATTACCCTGAGAGCTGTTCTGTCCTCTCTTTTATTATTAATGCAATGATCCACAAATCCTGTGACACTTTTGTAAATTGAGTCATCTGTGTCATCCCAGATCTTGCACAAACACTCCTGGAACTGTTTGTGAGGCATTTGTCACCCCAGCCTCTCAGGGAGGGTCTCTCCAGATAAACCACATGGCAAACACCGCTCTGCTCCCCGCTGACTGCCAGGGCAGGGTCCTGGCTGGGACCCCTCCTCACCGAGCCCCACTGGGATGGGGCTGGGTACTGGTTTTGCCCAAGGTCGTATTTTCAGGCTTGAGAAGGTTCTTTGTCCAGCCCCAGTCTGCCCAGAGGGTGTTTCCATGCCCTGGCAGTCTCAAGGGGTTTGGTGGGACCAGGAGTTCTTTTCTGTTCGTGCAGGGCACACCTTGAGCCCCTCAGGGGCTCCTCTTCCTCACTGCAGCCCTGGCAGGAGCTGGGCACAGGAGGGAGATGCCCCAGGCTCTGGAGCTCAGCAGCCTGGCCAGCCTGGGGGACAGGCAGCCCTTTGCAATGCTGGAAGTGGGGCTGCCTGCCCCAGAGCGCTGCTGGACGTGCCCAGAGAGCCAGGCAATGCCCACGGGGCCCTCAGTGCTGGCTGCTCAGGAGTCTGGGCTTAGAAACCAAGCAGGAAGAGCTCTGAGAGCTGTGCTGAGCCTGCAGCCCATTGCTCCAAGCTGAGCACAGCCCACACCTGGAATGTTTGCCTGTGGGAAGTGCAATCAGCTCTGTGAGGCCAGCCCAGATGTCTGAGTGCCCCTGCCCCAGCACTGGCCCCTGCAGTCCTGTGCCCAGGGCTACTGGGGGCTGCTGAGCCTGCCCCAAGCCTGAAGCTAGCCCAGCTGGCTCCAGCTGCCCTGTAAGCTCAGGGAGCCTGCTCTGGGCCACCAGAGACAGCCACTCCTGCAGAACTAGCCAGCCCAACCTGCAACACTGGCCTTCTAAACAAATCTGATTTCTGCAGCTCTTCTGGTTGAATCACAGAATCATAAAATCCTGGAATGGTTTGGGCTGGAAGGGAACTCGAATATCATCCTGCCATGGCAGGGACAACTTCCTCTGTCCCAGGTTGATCCAAGCCCCATCCAGCCTGGCCTTGGGCACTGCCAGGGATCCAGGGGCAGCCACAGCTGCTCTGGGCACCCTGTGCCAGGGCTGCCCACCCTCCCAGGGAGGATTTCTTCTGATTTAGCCTTCAGTGTCTGTCTAACCCTTTCCTGATTGCTCTGACCACCAGAGAAGATGGGAATGGATGTAATAAAAACCCTTCAGGCCCCCAGAGCTTGTCTGTTAGCACTGGAAGAGCTCATGGAGACTGGCACTGCTGACAGATCCTTTACAGCAGCACACCAGCATTGTAGAAAATAACTTTTCACTCTGCATTACGGAATGGCTCACAGAGCTGCATATTTCCTTCTGCACCACCTCAAAGGCAGATGCCAGGATTGCAGCCCTCTGTATATTGAGAGCTCTAGAGAAGCTCAGCATTGTTTACCTCAGAGGCAGCTTGAAAAAAAAAAAAAAAAAAAAAAAAAAAAAAAAAAAAAAAAAAAAAAAGCAAAAATTAAGATCAAAATATCAGGGATATTTAATTTCAATTCATAACCAGGCCTGCGGGCTCAGATCAGGACTCAGAGCTTTGTCTTAATCTAATTTTATGCAAACAATTCAGTGATAATAAACGTTTATATAATCCACATCAAGGAAATCAGAGGGGTTCCCAAAGCCTGTAATGAGAGCTGACACCACCGAGCACACATCAGCAAAGCCAGAGCTCACTAAAGGAGAGGCTGCAGAGAGCACTGGACAGGGACAGAGCTCCCTGCACACCCCAGCAGCTCTGAGGGGCTGGGATGGGAGCTGGCAGCACCCCCTGGTTTGGGGGGGCCAGAGGAGCCAGCCCCACTGCAGGGTTTCCTCCCTGAGGGGCCCCTCCTGCTCTTGGGGTGCAGGCGGAGTTTGGGGCAGAGAACGAAGCCAGGGGCTCTCAGAACAGAGCTCTTCATTCATTCAGGGAGCAAAGAAAGGCACAGGGAAATGTTTGTGGGCTTCCTGCACCTGCACACCCCACAAACAGCTCCAGCAGGAGAAACCCAACCTGGCAGAGGTGATCAGAGGGAGAGGGGTGCCAGGGACCCAGGGGTGACACCGTGTCAGTGTCCCCTGGCAGGCAGGGCAGCCTGTCCTCGTGAGGGTGATGCCTCCAGTTCCCTCTGCCCTGTTGCCAGGCTGTGCCCTGGGCTGTGTCCCTGCACTCCTCCCCCAGTGCCAGCCAGTTCTGCTCCCAGCTCAGGCACACAGAACAATCCTTGCCCAGCCCAGAGCCAAGGACACCGCTGCAGCCTCAGCCCCACAAAGTGCAACCAGCAGCGAGTGAGGAGAGCAAGCTGGGAGGGTGGGACTGCATCCCCTGGGGCTGGCACTGCCCAATGGAGCCAGGGTGGGCATGGAGCAGAACTGAGCCAAGGGGCAAACTCCGGACTCGGGGCCACCTTGGCTGCAGCCCTGGCCGGGCTCTTGTGCTGCCCAAGGTGCAGCCTTGCAAGGGCTTTCAATAAATCCCTGCTTTATTCCTGGGACTCTGCTCCAGGGAGCCTCCCCAGAGGGGGCACAGAGCTGGCAGAGGGGCAGGATTGGCCAATGACCCCATACCTGAAGGATGACCCAGTGCCCCTCCTTTGCAGCCAGATCCAGAGCTTGTTCAGCCACCACCTCCTGGCCTTGCCCAAGGGAAATGTTGTGGAGGTTCCTGTGGTTGAAGGTGTAGCCCAGCTTCTTCCCTGGGAGGAAACAAGGAGTGAGTTCAGAACCCAGGCAGAGCTCCCTCCTACCAAACCCTCACACAGGAGCTGCCACACTCCTGGTATCAGTTCCCTGCTCTCATTCCCTTGGCTCTCACCCACTCCTTGCCCAAGTGCTCAAACAGCAGCAGCTTTTCCCAAACTCTTAATTACACTGCAGCATCCACACAAAGGCACCTCGTTGCGAAGTGCTTCATGTTTAAAGAACATTATTCCCCTGCAACCTGGTGTAAAAGCACGTTTTACAGTGATAAGAAATGAAAATCTTTTCCTGCTGATTAACCAGGCTTGGAACACCCACGCTGGGTGGGGAGAAGCCCCTGCAGTGCAGGCTGGGTGCAGCAGGCAGGTTTGGAGAGGGCAGCTGGAAT
This sequence comes from Sitta carolinensis, assembly GCA_032173965.1. NCBI lineage: Eukaryota > Metazoa > Chordata > Aves > Passeriformes > Sittidae > Sitta > Sitta carolinensis. The sequence goes on along the minus strand of CM063298.1, from coordinate 10,756,879 downwards.
GAAATCCCTGGAATGAAATCCCTGGAATGAAATCCCTGGGAGCTTCCTCAGCAAGGCCTCCCAGATGCCCAGGGCCTGGAGAGCAGTGAGTCCTCCAGATTTCTCATGGAGCATCCCTGGATTTGCCTTCCTGTGGGAGTCAGCAAATCCCATGGTTTGGGATCCACCCACACAGGTCCCAGGGTCCCTCCAGGGCAGGCTCACTGCTACCCCTCTGCTGATATTCATTTATTTTTGCTCTCCTGCCCTGGGGCAGTGCCCTGGCTCTGTGGTTTGCCCCATGCCCTCTGAGGCAGAGGATCCTGAAGGCAGGGGCAGGGAGGATGGCAGCTCCTTGTGCCCCATTCCCTGCTCTGGAGGGAGGATGGCAGCTCCTTGTGCCCCTTTCCCTGCTCTGGAGGGAGGATGGCAGCTCCTTGTGCCCCATTCCCTGCTCTGGAGGGAGGATGGCAGCTCCTTGTGCCCCATTCCCTGCTCTGGAGGGAGGATGGCAGCTCCTTGTGCCCCTTTCCTGCTCTGGAGGGAGGATGGCAGCTCCTTGTGCCCCATTCCCTGCTCTGGAGGGAGGATGGCAGCTCCTTGTGCCCCATTCCCTGCTCTGGAGGGAGGATGGCAGCTCCTTGTGCCCTTCTCTTGCTCTGGAGGGAGGATGGCAGCTCCTTGTGCCCCATTCCCTGCTCTGGAGGGAGGATGGCAGCTCCTTGTGCCCCATTCCCTGCTCTGGAGGGAGGATGGCAGCTCCTTGTGCCCATTCCCTGCTCTGGAGGGAGGATGGCAGCTCCTTGTGCCCATTCCCTGCTCTGGAGGAGGATGGCAGCTCCTTGTGCCCCTTCCCTGCTCTGGAGGGAGGATGGCAGCTCCTTGTGCCCCTTCTCTTGCTCTGGGGAGGATGGCAGCTCCTTGTGCCCCTTCCCCTGCTCTGGGAGGATCCTGCAGCCTCCCCTGGTGTCTCTGCAGCATTCCAGAGGCTCAGACCATTTCTGTGCCCATCTCCTGGCCAGGTTTTGAACCTGTCACTCACAGGCTGAGCACACCCACTGCTCTCCCTGTCACAGCAGAACCAGCTCTCCCTGCTGTGTGCACCTCTGAATTTGGGAAAAAACAGCTTTAACCAAATTTAACATGCATAACCACAGGAGGGAACAGCCCCACTAACATCCCCAGGATGGGCTGGGCTCAGCCAGGGCTCATCCCCACATGCTGCTCCCTGGGGGCTGCCCACACTTATCTCTGCATGCAGGTTTGCCTTCCTGCAATTCCCACACCCTGAATTCCCAATTCCTGCTAAAAGCAGGCAAGCTTCGGAGAGAAACAAGGAAAAAGATTTGCCTTGCAAGGCTTAGGAACCACCTCGTGGTACAGGACTGGAAACAGATGGCCATAAGGAGAACAATGCTCAGGCTGCAGCTCTGTGCTGAGCCTCAGCACAGCCTCCCCTGGCACACAGCTCCCCACACATTTTAGAGCTCCCAGCTCTCCCTCCCACCACCTCTGGCTGCTGCCAGCTGTGAAAGCTGCTGATCTTCTCCTCACCTTCAAGATCCTTCACCTCGAGAGGGGATGGGGCAAATCCCAGAGCCAGGGCACTCCCCAGGCCAGGTGAGCAATAATAAACGAGTGTGAGCTGTTCACAGGGTACCAGTGAGCCTGCCCTGGTGATGCCAACCCTGCTCCCTCCTCGCTGCCTGCAAAGGCAGGGGCTGGGCACTCAGGGAGGGCACAAAGCCCTTCCAGCCCTGCAGTGTTGGCCCTGTGATGCCAAGGAGAGCCCCCCTGGGTGGGCAGCATCTGCAAGAGGCTGACTTCCATTCACAGGAATTATCCTGCACTTTAATAAAACCTAATGAAGGACAGAGAAAACACCAATAACGAGCCAAACCCAGCCCCAGCGAGGCAGCTGGAGGCCAGGGCAGCTGCTCTGTGGCAATGATTTTATTTCATTACTTCTCTTTCTTGCTTTTTCTTGCTGTAACGTTTCTGGCTGGCTAACCCCAGGTGCTCAGCTATGCTCATCTTTACAATTCCAATTAAACCACTCATGGCTCGGTTTTAGTGCTTCATTTCCCAGGCAAGGAAATAACAGGGAGAGACAGGATCACCAACGTGGCTCCAAAGGGAGGCCAGGGGCATCACAGGAGCTTCCTTTGGGGGTGTCCCTTCAATCCCCAGTAATGACACCTGGTTTGGGGGCAGAGAGAGCCTGAAGTGCAAAGCTGAGCCCCAAGAATTGCCCAGAATGAGCTGCCTGTGGCTGAGGCTGCACAAAGTTTAACAGCTCTGACAGCTGCTCCTGGCAATGATGGTAAAGGCTCACTCAAACATCATTTTGGGTGCATTGTGGAGAGGAAGAAGAATGCCCAAGTCATGGTTGTCCTGCCCTGGATGATGTTTTGTGCTGTCCAGCCACGAAGGCATCGAACTCTTCTGCTCCAGAGGGACGTTCAGGCTGAAAATGGGAATTTTTCCACAGTGGAGCCAAGACCCAGAGTAAATTCTACACAAGGGCAGCTTTGGAGCACAGCAGTGGCTGCAGCCATTGGTGCACAAGGGCAACAGTGCCTGATCAAGGGAGGCATCTCACAGAAGGCCCTGGAGGCAGCTGACAGCTCCCCAGCTGACCACCCACATGGAAATCAGCTCAGGAGGGATGGGGAGGAAACCTGGAGACTTTGCCATAAAGCAGCAATCTGTTACAGGGAGCTGTTGCTTATTTGTAGTTATCATAAAATCAGAGAAGAGCAGGTTGGAAGGGACCTCAAGGGTCCTCTGGTTCAACCTTTCCTGGCAAGAGGCATCTGACAAGCATGTGAGAGATCTCTGACGTAAATTACAGGGTGTGCACAAACCCAGCTCAGTGTGAACCTCACTGGGAATCCAGGCAGTGCAAGAAAGAGACAAGTTTAATTTAAACTTAAGAGGAAAATCCAAAAAAAACCTTGAAGAAAAACAATAAAACCAAACCAAAATCCCATTGCATCCTCTCACAATTATCTATTTTTAACATATTACTTCATTATCTACAAAGGGACGAGGAAAAAAACCCTCAAACAAAACAGGCATGTTGTGCTCAGATAATAAAGCAGCAGATAAATAGCAAAGCTGGGGTGTGCCTAGAGGCAGGATTTATTTACCATGTTTCTCCACGTCCTTCAGTGGGTCCACTCCAGGGGACAGGATAAAAAAAATCGGGGTTGCAGGCCCTGATTCCTCAAAGGTCGTTGCAAAATCCAGGGATCTCCCCACCACGTATTTGCTTCCTAGCTTTTCTTCAACAAAATCTCTGAAAGAGAAAAAAAAAACAACAAACTTGCCACTTTGTTCAGAAAACGCAGATTCCCCTGCAAATAATCAACTAATTATGATGGAATCCCAGCATTGTTAAGGTTTGAGAAGGCTCCCAAGGTTACCAAGTGTGGCCACGATCAAGCACCACCGTGTTCACCATTCAACCACATCCTCGTGGTTTTAATTGTCTTTTGAGCACTTCCAGGGGTGGTGCCATGTAGTCTGGTTTCTGATGTTTTGGTTTTCTGATGTTCTTTCCCAGGAAAGTGTGATAAACACGAGGGAATGTTTTTGTTATAATATCTAAGTCATTCATTCCTTCTGGGAGGAGGGATTTCTTCTCGATGCCCCTCTGGTTTGACCAGTGTGAGTGAAGAGTTTGCCTTTGTGTCACCAATCACACTGGGCTCTGTAAAATGGTCTGTAAGGGAGAACCATCCCTAATAAAGGGGACATTTTTAACCTCCTGATCACAGAGTCCCTGTTGTGTGTTACCTGAAACAGGGACAGTGCCAGGGTTTGATAACCCTTCCCTTGGAAAATTTTCCCCAGTATTCAACCTAAACCTCTCCTGGTGCAATTGAGGCTGTTTCCTCTGGTCCTGTCCCCTTTTTCTTGGGAGCAGAGTGCTTGGCTGCCCCTCCTTTTCTCCAGGCTGAGCCCCCCAGCTCCCTCAGCCCCTTCTCCTGCCTCTTGTCCCACAATTCGTTCTCATTTTGATGACTCGAACGCTTCAGACAGTGAAATCAGGAAAACGAGCATGAAATAATTGTGGGGAGGATCTGCAGGCTGGGCTTGCAGGGGCCATCAATGCCTGGCACTCCACAGGGGTGGGATGGCACAGGAGACAGCGGCTCCTGACAAACCCAGGCAAGCAGGAAGGCAGAGCAGCCAGCCCAGGGCTGGGTTCAGTGCAATGCAAGCACTGGCTTGGCTCTGCTCAGGAATCCCGGGAGAAAAGAAAGGAGTTAAGGAACGGGATCCAAGACACCAGAACCTGGTGCGTGTTTTGCCACTTGAGCAGCCTGGAAAGTGCAGAGGATTCTCAGAGTGGCTTTGATCCGGGAAGCTGAAAGGGAAGAGCTCGAAGAACGTCTGGAGCACGGAGCCTCAGCGTGAGAGTGACAAGGAAAAAACACAAAGGAGCGATCAGGGAAAGGCTCAGCTCCACTCTGCTGGAACAGAGCACGGGGCGTGGAGAATGTTCTGGCTGGATTCCCCCAGGGCGAGCTCCTGACATCGCTGCTTTACAAAGAGAGAGACGCTGAGCACTCATTCAAAGGTAGCAATGCTGGATTCAACCCCCAGGAATGCTGCTGGGGCTCAGATGGATTACTCAGGCAGCCAAATTCTTTTGAAGGCAGCCAAATTCTTTCTAAGAGAGCTGAGAACCTCCTTCAAGGACTAGTGAAAGGCAGTTGGAATAGAAATGCCTAAGGGATTGCAAAAAAAATAAAAAATTAAAACCCAGCTTCCACTTTTTTTTTTTTATTTTTTTATTTTTTTTATTTTTCTGTTCAGAGCCAAGATTTGCTAAATTGCTGCTGGAAAGGCTCGGGTCACAAAATTTAACCAAGTCCATCAGACTCAAGGTCACAACACTCTTGTTTTACTTCACATCTCAGCTCTTTGGAACAGTGCCTTGGGCACTCAGAAATACAAGGTGCTACAAGAAGTGTTTTGCTGATATTCTTCAATAACGTTGAAGAATGAAATGGATATTTACAGGGGAAAATCCTTCCTCAGGGAATCACAGCTGTTGGTGCACCGCTGGCCCTGAAGCTCTAAGGACTGGGTCAGGGTAAGAGGGGCTTCTGATAATTCCTGGGAATGAGCCAGACTGGGCAAACACCCCCAGGGATCTGCCAGGAGGAGTGGCTGGAACACCCAACATCCCAGGGTTGGATCATCTTAAATCCCAAAGAAATCCTACACTGTAAGAGCCTGAGATGGGAGCTGTGGGACTCCAGGGACTCCTCAAAAATGTGTTTATTGCACAGAAGTCACAGCAGTCTTGGGCTGTGGGTTAAAGCCAGGCCTAGGAGCTGCCAGCTCCAGCCTAAGGCTGCCTGGAGCCCCCTCTGCTCTGGTTACAGTGCAGGGGATATTTTATTAGATATTAGATATTTTTCTTTGCTGAGTATCTGAATGCATAACAACCAATCACATCACACTCAATCCCTTTACCATTACCTAGAGCCCATCATAACTACTGGTATTACCAGATTATGGGAGTAATTAATTAATTGCATGAGTTAGGATGTTATATTTTAAGCTTAAGACTCATTTTTCTGTAGTGGAAAATTCTTCTTACTTGGTAAAAGCATGTTTTCTGTTTGCCTGTGCTTTTTTGAGATTTATCTTTACTTGGTAAAAACGTGCTTTTGTTTGTAGTCAACTTATCCTTTGTTCTCAGCCATAAAATCTCTTCCAACTCATCCCAACCTTTGTCCAGTGACCACCAGCGCAGCAATCTTTATTTTCAGCCATCTTTTGTTCTTCTCTATCAAAACTTGCCTTCATTTCTAGGAAACCTTCTGCTGAGCATTCAGATTTGTAAAAATTCCCTGTTCACCTTTCCTGTTGCCAACACCATCACCATGGAGCAGGATGTCCCTGATCACCAGGGAGGTTTCTAATGTTGGCACACTCAGGTATTGATCAAGAACTCAGCTGTATTTCAAGAAGTCCCTAAAGTCCCAGGGAAGGCTCAGTGAACTGTGAACTTACCTTCTTTGAGATAAGAAACAAAACAAAACAATACAAACCCCCCATTTAAATACGTCTGTGCAAACAGAAAAGCTTGGCGTGCCCACACCCTACAAATATCCAGGCAAGCTTTTCAACCTGGATTCCCTTTGCATAAAAGAGAGACAGGAAAGGGGCTGAAATTTGATGTTCCAGTTATTTCTGAGCCGTGGGAGTAAGAATGAAATAAATTACAGTTGCATAAATGAAATCTGCACCTAAAATTTCAAGAGCTTATTTTACTCAAGCTAAAAAACAACAGGAAAAACAATATTTTCAGCTGAGAGACCCATGGAGAGTCCAGCAATAAGAGTAAGAAATGAAAACAGATGGATTAGTATTAGTACTATGATAAACTATAGTATTTAATCTATTAAAAAACAATAACAGTGGCCAAGGGGAGACTTCACCCAGCCACGTCTGTGTTTTTTTGTGAACCTTGAAGCACAAGCAGATGTCACCCCTGTAAAACAGCCTGCTGTGTGCACTTCAGGTGGTGCAGGAAAATAAATTACTGGGGGAACAGGAGCATGAGAGATATCACAGAAACATGGGCCAGAGGGGGAAATCCAAGTCCTCATGGAGTGAAAGACCTTTAGTTTGTCCTGGAATGAGGAGGTTGCTTTTGCATAACTTCAGGAAGTTTAGGCTCGCCCAGTTACCTTCACTGCATAATTTACTGCTACAACTTTCAGAACCAGCAGCACATAAATTTTGCATTTTGCATGAAAAAAAAAAAAAAAAAAAAAAAAAAAGAGAGAAAACCTCTATAAGACTTTGCTTTACTTCTACTCTTTCTCCTGGTGTCTAAGAAGAAGGAGGCCAAGCTTCTGTGGTGGCTGAAATGGAAGTTACTGAAGCCAGCCTGCAGCAGGTGTGCCACACCTGTGTGCTGATGCTCATTTCTGACCTGGCAGGGCTGCTCCATCCACAGGAAATTCCACTGAAATCCAGAGTGTTGATTGCCTTGCAGAGTTCAGAGATCAATGACTCCCACACGGTTTGGGCTGGGAGGGACCTTAGAGCTCATCCCATTCTCCCCCTGCCCAGGCAGGGACCCCTCCCACTGCCCCAGGGGCTCCCAGCCCCGTCCAGCCTGGCCTGGGCACTGCCAGGGATCCAGGGGCACTGCCAGGGATCCAGGGGCACTGCCAGGGATCCAGGGGCACTGCAGGGATCCAGGGCACTGCCAGGGATCCAGGGGCACTGCCAGGGATCCAGGGGCACTGCCAGGGATCCAGGGGCACTGCCAGGATCCAGGGCACTGCCAGGAATCCAGGGCACTGCCAGGGATCAGGGGCACTGCCAGGGATCCAGGGGCAGCCACAGGGCCTGCCCATGATGCCTTAAGTTTGAGCTTTTAAATTTTTCAGATTCTGAGCTGTTTCAGGTTGTGGTTCTGGGTTTCATATTCAGTGTTGGTGAGCTCTCTCCACAGAGCAGGGAGACAAAAAAATTCCTTCTCCAGCTTGGCACCAAGGACAACTGATACAAATTTCAGCCCCAAGAACAAAACCAATGGTGAAGTGAGAAGGAAAGCAAGGAGGATGGAGCTTCCTGCCCTGGAGCTGTGATTGCCCCATGAACTCCAGTGTGCTGCTGGAGCAGAACTGATCCCAGAGGGAGCCCTGGTGACCAGGGGTCCATTCTGGGCCCAGGTTGGGTTTATCCTGGTGCATCCCAGCCAGGCTCTGGTGCTGCCCAGGTGTGCCCAGGGAGGCCTTGGGATAAATCCCTGCTGGATCCTTCTGCTCTGCTGCTCCCTGCTCCAGCTCACCCCCAAGGCATCCCCCACCCTCACGCTCCCACCAAGACCCTTCGATATGAAACCACGCTGCAGCCCTCCCATCCTGACACACTCCCGGGCATTCCCAAATGCCAGCACGTTCCCAGCTGCTGCTTTCCCGGCTCGCAGCCCAGCCCGGGTGCCCTGGCCCCACCTGAGGGCGCGGGGCAGGCGGTCCGGCCGCAGGGCTCGCAGCAGGCACAGGCGCTGCAGCGCTGCCTTGCCCTTCCACTCCTGCGGGAGCCGCTCCCGCTCAGGACTCTCGGACTCGACGAATTTCTTCCACCGTTTCGCAGAGCCTTCGATATCCCGAGCCAGGTTCCTGAATGCCTCCGTGGATGAGAGAGCCTGGAAAAATTCAAGGAAGGTCAGGGAGAGCAATCCTATGTGCCTCTGTGTAGTCTGGTTTTCCAGACCTGCAGCTTCTGAGTTTCTTCCTGATGTATTAAGTTTCTGAAGTTTGTTCCCACGGCTTGAACATAAAACACCAGGATTGTTTTGGTAAAGATATTTATGTTTACAATTTTTTTTCTGCAGGACAGACTTTCTTTTAATGTCCCTCTGGTTTGGCCAATGTGGGTGAAGAGTTCTGTCACTCAGTCACCAATCACAGTGGTCTGCAGCAAAATGTATAAAAGAGAGAGATTCCTAATAATAAACAGAGTCAGACTGATCTCTCCAAGCTGTTTGGAGAAAAATTCCGTGTCGTGTGTTATTCATCACAGTGACACCTCTGAACCTTTTTTCCTAACTCTATAACTCCTCATGTTTTGCCTCACCAGGGAGCTGGAGTTTGGCAGCCACAGCCAGAAACCCATCAGGAGCAGATTTTGTCCATTCTCCTTGGAAGGGACAGCCCAGGGAAGGATGAAAGGTTTTGGCATCAACCAGCACGCCCCATTCGTTAACCAAACAGGGAAGAATTCTCTACTCCAGTTTGGAAAAATCTCAGGTGACAAGGACTTGCTACTACCAATTACCCCAGAAATGACTGTTTTGGATGAGAGCTGGAAATTTGGAGCCCATGTCTGACTGCTGACATTCCCATGAGCTGCATGGCCTCCTTATTGATTCCACAGACACAGGAGAATTGTGCAGCAAAACCCACAGCAGCTGCTGGAAAAACACTCTGAACAAACACTCAGACATGCCACACTCACTAAAATTCTTTCTTGAAGGGATTTTGTAGTTGGAATATTAATCCCAACAGAAGCACAGAATGGTTTGGGTTGGAAGGGAGCTGGAGGATTTCCTTGTTCCAACCCCCTACCATGGGCTGGGTCACACACACAGTTGCTTTTCTGTCCCTGTTCCCCCACTCACATCCCTCTGAGACAACACTGAGCCTTCCCACTCATTTCATGGAGCCAGGAACCTCCACAAGCACAGGGCAAATGTAAACATGTGGTGCTGTCTCTGTCCAAGCATTCAGCCCATCCAAAATTGTGATAAAAATCAAATCAAACTCGGTGCTACGAGCCTGTAGCAGGAGCAGGCAGCTGAAGAATGCCCCCCCCCCCCCCCCAAAACAGCCCAGCAAGCCATTAAATAAATTCAAATTACAATGAAAATGTAGTTGGATTTCGTAGCTAGAAAGTGGCAACTCTAAATGTTATGCAGACAAGTGAAGAATCCAAATTCTCTTCCAGACAAGTGGAGGCAGAACACATTGCAGAGCTTGTGAGGTTCTTCTGGATCTGAGTAAGATTCTCACTGAAACAAACATCTTCATTTTGCATAATCTGGAGCTGTGAGCAGCTGAACATGAAATGGAGAAGACAAGTGAAGGATAACAGACAGTGAAGGAGCTGTTTTCTGCAGAAAGAGAGGGCACCAGAGCCAAGCAGCAGGTTCTTGCTGAGCAGAGGGGTTCCCCAGCCCAGTGCTCCTGCTCCCAGCCTCCCTGCTGGAAGCACCTGAGCAAACCCTGTGGGAAATGCTGGTTCCACACCTGGAACAGGTGAGCTGGGAAGATCCACCCTTGCACAGGGCTTGGAAAGTCACAGAAGGGAGTGGCAGAGGTGTGAGGGATTGCCTGGCATACACTGCTGCTGCAAACAAGGCAGAAGACACTGAGGATGAAACTGCTTTAAAAGCCCCACTTTCCTTCTGCAAGGCTGCCCAGGCAGAAGACAAGAGCAGGGTAAAACTTTGCTCTTCCTAATAGACTGACTTTAGTGCCAGAGAGTGAAGAGAGGGGAGGAAATGGGGGCTTCTGATAACAAATGTCTTCACTTTTTAGCAGAGGGAACTACAAGATCACAGAATAGTTTGGATTGCAAGGGATCTGAAAGATGATCTCATTTCAAATCCCTGCCATGGATAAAGACACCTTTCACTATCCCAGGCTGCTCCCAGCCCCATCCAGCCTGGCCCTGGACACTCCCAGCTGCTCTGGGCAGCCTGTGCCAGGTCAAATGCCTGGGGATGGCAGAGGGGAGGAGGTTGTGGGGCTGATCCCAGAGGGTGCCATGACCCAGGGCCTCTGCTGTGTATCCACTCACAGCTTCCCTCAAGCAATGCTTGGAAAAAACCCTCTGGAGGGATTCAAGCTCCTGCTTAGGCTGGGTTCTGACCTGGCTCTGTCCATCAAAACTCTGCCCTCCAAGGTGAGCTCAGCCCCTCTGGGTGCTCTGCTGTGCTGTCCTTACACTAAAGGAGATGAATTTTAAAATAAGATGTTCAAGCAGAACCTCCCAAGCTGCAGATTGTCATGGTGGGTCCTTATTACACTCTGCCAAGGTGGAGAGCATGGCTCTGTGCTCTCCTGGCTGGGCAAACCCTCACCCTCCCTGACAGGCTGTGTGCTCCACAGAACAGAGCTCTGGGAGGAGGAGAAATGCAGGTACTGATGGCTGTGAGAGGCTCCCTGGAGCAGAGGCTGGGCAGAGTCCCAGGAATAAAGCAGGGATTTATTGAAAGCCCTTGCAAGGCTGCACCTTGGGCAGCACAAGAGCCCGGCCAGGGCTCCAGCCAAGGTGGCCCGAGTCCGGAGTTTGCCCCTTGGCTCAGTTCTGCTCCATGCCCACCCTGGCTCCATTGGGCAGTGCCAGCCCCAGGGGATGCAGTCCCACCCTCCCAGCTTGCTCTCCTCACTCGCTGCTGGTTGCACTTTGTGGGGCTGAGGCTGCAGCGGTGTCCTTGGCTCTGGGCTGGGCAAGGATTGTTCTGTGTGCCTGAGCTGGGAGCAGAACTGGCTGGCACTGGGGGAGGAGTGCAGGGACACAGCCCAGGGCACAGCCTGGCAACAGGGCAGAGGGAACTGCAAACCCACTTTCTCTGAGAAGATGGTGATCCTCTCCCTCCCATGGTATGAAGAGCCCTGTTTTGCTGAAAAAGTCTCATTTTGAGATATGAACTCAAGCCCCCCCCCTTTTTCCAGCCACCAGAGGTGATCACAGTGTGGGCTGCAAAGGCAAGAGCTCGAGTCCTCCAGCCCTTTGGATAATTTTCTATTTTGACCAATATTTTTTGTCTCTCTCAATTTCCATGACAACTCTAAGTGACAAAAGTACATTTTATTATGTGGACAAAAATAGATCCCTTGCACAGGTTGATGTGCAGCTCCCATCTGCTGCCCCAATGTACCACTCCTGCCTGGGAACAGGGAGCTGTTCGTGCTGGACCACGTTTCTTGGAAAAAAATCACAACAGAGTTATTGAAAAGCAATTAATATTCACAGAAAGATTACTGATTGAGAGACCTTTCACTCTGCTGGCTTTTAAATAGAAGCATCTTCCATTAATACCATCACTCCTAATAAGTGTTGTTAACATTGTTGACTAATGAAGATTTTAGTGTTAATTTATATAATGCAGAGTTTTTATTTGCAATTAGAGATTTTGTGATTCTGCAATGTGTTTTTCAGGGAGAGAGGGAGACCATCATTCCTGATTACGTCTCTCATTTAGGCAGAAAAAAGCAATTTTTCAGAGTCTCCCTTGTTAACATCAGCCAAGAGATTTCTCGAAGCAGCAACAGCCAAAGTTCTGAAGTGATATTTTAAATAAATCACATCAAAAATCAACAGTGGGAAGATGTTTTATATAAGCACTTGCACTGAGAATTCCCCGAATTCAACATTTGCCATTGTATTACTCTCAGCCTTGAGAAGTGCACTGAATGCTTTTATTGCTGCAAGGAGCAGGGCTTGGCAGGTCAGAATTAGTGGAATCATTCCTGGGAATTTCAGTTTCTCTCACACTTGGTGCTCTGGTTTCTGGTTTTTCACAGAAATCAGGATACAGCGCTGAATCGGGAGCGAGTCCTTCTGTCGCTGACATTTCTCCTCGTTGGTGCAAATGCACACATGGCAACCACAGCTGGTGAATCACTCCTGTGCTCACAGGCTCCATGGGATTCTCTGAATTCCTGGGAATTTGGCATGGGGATGGTCAGTGGAGAGCTGAGCACTGAAACACTCTGCTCTTCCCCTTGGGTGGAACACTGCCTTTGGGCTGCTGCAGAAGGATTTACAGTGGCAGTGATGCCTCCAGTTCCCTCTGCCCTGTTGCCAGGCTGTGCCCTGGGCTGTGTCCCTGCACTCCTCCCCCAGTGCCAGCCAGTTCTGCTCCCAGCTCAGGCACACAGAACAATCCTTGCCCAGCCCAGAGCCAAGGACACCGCTGCAGCCTCAGCCCCACAAAGTGCAACCAGCAGCGAGTGAGGAGAGCAAGCTGGGAGGGTGGGACTGCATCCCCTGGGGCTGGCACTGCCCAATGGAGCCAGGGTGGGCATGGAGCAGAACTGAGCCAAGGGGCAAACTCCGGACTCGGGGCCACCTTGGGTGAAGCTTCACCCAATCTCTTGTCCTGCTCAAGGTGCATCCTTTGAAGACAACACATTTTGGACATTTATTAGATCAATGAAGGCAACTCTTCTAAGGAAACCATCTGCTCAAACTGGCCTCAAGTTTAGCCGTTGCTTCATAAGATGTCATAAAATCTTAAAAAAACCCAACTATGTATATTAGTGCCATGTTTTCTTCCCCTCGGTTCTGAAAGGAATTATCCTTTAAAAAAAAAAGAAAAAAAAAAAAAAAGAGATTGTTTTACATTTTAAAATATTTTCATAATTTAAAACACCCCTCCTCAGAGTCACCTGGCTAGAGAACAGCTCTGGGGCAAGGCAGGACAAAATCAGCTCATTGCTGTGCCCTGGACTGACACAAAGAGGGTGGAAATAAAACAGAGGCAGTAAAGGCAGAGCTGCCAGAACACTCCTGACACTGTTATCCACCTCCCCAGCAGCCATGAGATAGAAGGAAATCAAAATAAAGGAATTTGAGGGTTTTTGTAAAAGCTATCATTATCTTTTGAGGCTTCAGGTAATATCTGGCTTTTACTTTCAGTTTTTACTTATAAATATTGCTTTTCTTTAAAAAATAACTTGTGCCTCTGCTTAAAAAAAATTACGTTCCCTAGGGAACACACTGAACATCCAACATCTCCCTATAAAAATCACACAACCTGACAACACTGGAAAGAAATGATACTTAATATTCTCCCAGTTTTAATAATCTGTGAGATGATTAAATCACGATGATTAGTCTGCATTTCACTTGCAGAATTGAGGAGCTGTGGAATTTATGAATTGAGTTTCACAGTCTTTAAGCAGAGATCCACAGAGGTCCTTGGTGTCTGCCCCTGGGCTCGAGGGACTGGAGTGGCTCATGAGTGAATTTTGGGGATCATGGTGGGATTCAGGAGAAGGTTGGACTTGAGGATCTTGGAGATCTTTTCCAACCTTAAGGACTCTACAAACCCAAGCACATTGTGAAGGTCTTACACTGTCCATGGGCACTGCTTCTGCAACTTTCAGCAAACATTCATAATTCCTTTCATTCTCTGCAGCTGGCCCAGGAGTCTTTAGGAAAAGCAGCATCCCCACAGCTGGAAAATGACAGCTCCTGGAAGAATGGCAAAGCCAGCCCTGCACCTGGCTTCAACTGATAGATTGGATCATTCAGGAAAGAGACGTACAGGCAGATGAATCGCTCCATTTAAATACTACTGTTAACTGGAGGAATTAATGTAGCAGATGATGGATTATTTACAGTCTCTCTCAGCCTAGGTTTGGGGTTGTATTATTCATACACTGAAGGTGTTATTTTCTGTTTAGCTGCCCTACCTGAATAATTTAACTCATAAGAAAAATCTCTACCAAAGGTGAAAATAAAGATTTGATGGGGTTTGCCAAGCTTCAATCACCTTTCAACACAAAAATGTTATTTTAACCCTCCTGATTTCTTTCATAAAAGCTGACTGACAAGCCCAAGGTGCTGTATGCCCCTGTCTCCCTTCAGACTCCTCCTTGCTGCTTCTACATTTTAATGGGGACAGAAGGTGTGCAGAGCCTCAACACAGCACTGCACAAACCCTGCAGGGTCCCAGGGCATCACAACATGCAGGGTGGACACCACGAGCAGTCTGAGGAGGGATGGGTCAGACCTCAGCACCTTACCTCAGAAAATCTCCAGTGAAATATCACAAATTAGGGAATGGCTTCAGCACTCATCCCCGTTCCTACCAGCCCAGCTCCACTCGATGGGAAAGGTCAGGAACAAGAAAGAGACTGAGTCACAATCTTTGTATTCTCATTGCTTACAGCCACCCACCGTGTTTTCTTCATTTTGCCTGAGATGTTACCCAGATGGGTTCATGTTGACATTTTCTCTGCATTTTCTAAAAAGGTTGTTCAAGTGGGTTTGAGAAGGGGCCTTGCAAAGTCAGGCTGTTCTCCCAAGCCATGCTTTCCCTCTTTCCTCCTCACTCTGGGATGCCTCTCAGCAAATCAGGGACAAACAGCCAGAAGTAGAAGCAGGGCATGCTGAAAGGTGGTACTTGTGTATTTCTGAAAACTTTCCTGGATTTGGTTGTTATAAATCCCAGATGGGCCAACACATGGTAAAACTGATAGAGAAAAGCTGTCCCATTGTCTGCAAGAATTCAGCTGGAGCAGCTGTTCAGTGTCCCTGCTGGAGAGCTCCCAGGGTCCCTGGTTCTGTCCTGATGAATACACAGGTGTGTGGACTCATCCCCAGGTCAGCCTTCTCCATGGTGGTCCCATGGAGGCACAGAGCAGGGCTGGCCTCCAGAGCAGGTGAGAGAGGGGATGAGCTGCAGAGCTGGGCCACCAGCCTGAGTCCTGCCCAGAGCTGCCACAGAGCTGGGCTACCAGCCTGAGTCCTGCCAGACTGCAGAGCTGGCTACACCTGAGCCCTGTCCTGCACAGAGCTGGGCCACCAACCTGAGTCCTGCCAGAGCTCAGAGCTGGGCCACCACTGAGTCTGCCAAGCTGCAGAGCTGGGCCACCAACCTGAGTCCTGTCCAGAGCTGCAGAGCTGGCCACCACTGAGTCTCAGTGCAGCTGGGCTACCAGCCTGAGTCCTGCCCAGAGCTGCAGAGCTGCTCCTCACAGAGCTGGGCTACCAGCCTGAGTCCTGTCCAGAGCTGCAGAGCTGCTCCTCACAGAGCTGGGCTACCAACCTGAGTCCTGCCCAGAGCTGCAGAGCTGGGCTACCAACCTGAGTCCTGCCCAGAGCTGCAGAGCTGGCTACCAGCAGAGTCGGGGCCCAGAGCTGCAGAGTCCTGGCCCCAAACTGAGTCCTGCAGAGCTGCAGAGCTGGGCTACCAACCTGAGTCCTGCCCAGAGCTGCAGAGCTGCTCCTCACAGAGCTGGGCTACCAGCCTGAGTCCTGCCCAGAGCTGCAGAGCTGCTCCTCACAGAGCTGGGCACCAACCTGAGTCCTGTCCAGAGCTGCTCCTCACAGAGCTGGGCCACCACCTGAGTCCTGTCCAGAGCTGCTCCTCACAGAGCTGGCCACCAGCCTGAGTCCTGTCCAGAGCTGCTCCTCACAGAGCTGGGCCACCAGCCTGAGTCCTGTCCAGAGCTGCTCCTCACAGAGCTGGGCCACCAGCCTGAGTCCTGCCCAGCCACAGCCACAGCTCAGAGAACCCCAGGGATGGACCCTGCCCTGTGTCCACTGCCTGCTGGGAATATTTCCTGCACGTTTCTTCTCTCTACTGACACAGGAGCCAACTGCTTTTTCCCTTCCAGAGGATGCCCTTGGAGATCAGACACAGATGCAGTCTAAATTTTTAGACCGAGAGTTTCTGAGTTTCTAAAACTCTGTTTTCTTGATGTTTTAAGTTACTGAAATGTGGCATTTGAGGACCTGGTGATCTTAGAGGTCCTTTTTAACCTAAACAATTCTCTGACTCAGTGACAAAGGACCTCTTGGAGCTCCTCATTGCTCCTCACTGTGTGACTGAGCCCCCTCCCTGATTCCTTTCCCTGCCTGTGGTGGCTCACATGAGTGTCACTGTGGGATAACACATGCCCTGGACTCTTTCTGTGATTTTTGTCAAGGTTGTGTAAAAAGTCTTTTATCAGAGATTATTTCTCCTTATATACTATTTTCTACAGACCAATGTGACTGGTGAGAGAAAGACAAACCTCTTCACCCACATTGGTCAAACCAGAGGCACATGAAGAGAGATCTCTCCTCTCAGAAGGAATGGACAACATAGATAATGCAACAAAAACATTTCTGGTGTTCATGTTTTTGCCCTGAGAGAAGAAAGGACAGGCCCTGCTGCCACAGCCCAGGTCCCTTGCCCCTTGCCCACCTCGGATTCATGCTCAGCCTGTCTCCAGCACCCCCAGGACCTTTCCCAGTTTTCCAGCCCCTCTATCCCAGCCTGGGGTTGGTGACCCACGGGCAGGAGGAAACCATTGCTCCCCTTTCCTTCCCTTTCAGGGTGAAGAGGCTTTTACATTCCAGACACTCAGCTGACAGCAGGCTTTGTGTCAGGGCGGGTTGAGAGGGAAAGAGAGGCTTTAGAGCATCCAGAAAAACTCAATTTCCACTCTGCAATCAAACGGACAAAGTGCGTCCTTAAATATTTGATGCGATTGCAATCTCTGCCGTATTTCAGATAAGCATCAGATCGTTAGCCAGCAGGTTAGAAAAGAAAAGGGGGGAAAAAAAGGTAAAACCTTCTCAAGTAGCATTTCTGTGAGACATTGGGAATATTTCTCAGAGATGTGATCCAGAGGACAGAAGAATGTCCTTAAGAAACTTCTAGATGAGAGCAGATAAATGCCCATTGAAGTGTCACAATCAATGTTTTCCATCAAAGATGCTCTAAAAGGCTGTACATCTGAAGGACTGAGTTAATGGAAGATATTTAATTAAGACTATGATTTTTCTGGCATAATAATAATTCTGAATGTAGAAGGGAAGCTGTGAGCTGCGAGCCCTTCCTGTCTGACCAGGCTGATCAAAGGACATTGCATATGCACAGGGAGTACAATGTATGCAGCAGATTGTGTCACAATGAATCTTGGAGGAGAATGAAAAATTTCCTCATCCAAAAAGTACAAGAAGTGAAAGTTGGAAGAGGGAGATTTTTGTTCTTTTGTCCAAAAAAAATAATAAAAAAAAAATCCAGTTTTCTTAAATGCAAAATATTCAGTATTTTATCTCATAAGCCACATACGCAATCTTATCATCTGCATTCTGCAAAATTATAAATATGGAGTTAATATACGACTTTGTCTAGGGCTGTTCTTCTCCTCCAAAGTTGAATTCAGTATTTAGAGCTCATTATTCAACATCACATTTATTAAACAATGCCCTTTCAGTGGCGTTTTCATATCTACATAATGAAAATTCTTCCTCTTCAGAAAAAGATGAGGGAAATGATTGGGATAAGAAGTAATCCAAGCTGGCCAGGTGTACTCCTGCTCTCATCCCGTGGGCCACATCTGCATTCAGCACTGACGAGGCACTGCAGGAAACATCAGCAAGGAAATCAGGCTGGGGGAATGCTCCTCCCAGCTGAGGCTCCTGGGAACAGCCCCGGGGAGCCAGGACCACAGGGAGGAGCTGGAGCTGGGAGAACTGGCAGCTGGGATGACTGGGCACCCAGGGAAGAGCCCTGGCAGTGAGCAGCACGAGGGCACAGCCACTGGTGGTGCCTTTGGAGTGACCTGGCACAGGGAGCAGGCAGAGCACGAGGATCCAGTAGGGATTTATCCAAAGGGATTTATGTACACGCAGGATACCCCCAGAATGGACACAGAATGGACACCAGGGCTCCCACTGGGATCAGTTCTGCTCCAGCAGCACAATGGAGTTCATGGGGCAATCACAGCTCCAGGGCGGGAAAGCTCCATCCTCTTGGTTTCTCCTCTCACTTCACCATTGCTTCTGTTCTAGGGCCTGAAATTTGTCCTTGGTGCCAAGCTGGAGAAGGAATTGTTTTGTCTCCCTTCTTTGAGAAGAGAGCTCAGTACCCAAACTAGCATGGAATCTATAAAATATAAAAGCTCAAATTTAAGGCATCACTGGCTCCACCAGCAGTGCTGGGGCTGGAGCAGAGCCGTGACAGGAGCTCTGTCCCTGCCCTGGGATAACCAAGAGCAGCTCAGCAGGGAGCCTGGGCTTCACACAGGGTTCAAGAGACCACAGAGCACCAGCCCAGAGGTGAATTCAGAGGATGCTCACCCTCCAGAGGACAATCTCTGCACGGATCCTGTGCTAATTCAATCACACAGCCAGCATTCCCAAAGGGCATTTGCTCCTGCCTGTGCCACAGCTCCAGCAGCACTGTGCTCTAAGGTGTGTCCACACATTTTCTGGTGAGGAAACCACCAGCCAGGCCAGGAGAAATGGCCAGCAGTGCACGGACACAGAAAACGTTTTCAGATGTACCAACAGAAATAAAAACTTTCAAGGCAGACACTGGGAACACAGAGGGGGAGAACAGTACAACAGGCTGCAATAAAGGAAATTGAAAAGAGGCAGAAAACCTCTTTACAGGAGCAAAAGAACAGTTTTGCCTTCTCGAGGGATCACTGCTAAGCCCCTGCAAATGAGAGGCCTTTGGACTGAAATGACCAACTCCACTGAGCACCAAAGCCAGGGACTCAGCAAAGGCTCTGCTTTAATTAGATGACAAAACTCTGGCCCCTTCCTGCTCTCAGCTACCTGTCAGTAACCCGAGGCAGGATTGGCAGTTCTGTGCCCTTTGCTGAGAGCTCCCAGCTGCAGAGCCCAGCAGAGCTCCTCCACAGGTACCACTCCCTCCCACACACCTCACTGATGAGCAGAATCCCAGCTCAGAGCAGCTTTTCTCAGCCTTTGCCTTGAATCCAATCCCTGTTTCAGCTTTAAAGCAGCAGCAAAGAGCCTGAGATGTGCCTGTTTCCCCAGGTCTGCCAGCAAATGTAACAAAAGCTATTATTGTCCCCACAAACCACATCCCTGTGGCCAGGCCTGTGGGATTCTTCATCCAGGGGTGAACACCAACCCTCCCTGGCACACAGGTTACAGACAAAGGCTCTGTGGAACTTTCTGCTGAACTTGAAAGAAGCTCCAAAAACTAAATCATAAATGAGTGTTTTCTAAATGAGATGCTCCCAGCAGCACGAGCTGCAAACAGCCAGGCAACTGCAAAGGATTATTGGCCTCTATATATTATTAATCAGCTCCCAACAATAAATAATAAGTCAAGCTACACAAGGCCAGTTGCATGCCCAGAGCCCTCAACAATTAATGAGGTTTCCTTGGAAGTTAATGTGCCCAAAGTGGGAGGCTCAGAGTGGGCCACAAATATCAATATTGATTTCTTCTGGCACTACCTTGGCCAGAACGTCCTGGCAAAAGGAGTCCTTTGGGCTGGAGCATTTGCAATGTTTCTGTGAAAAATCAGCAGAATGCTAAATTTCAGTTTGAATTTGAAATATAAATCTGAAGTGTACTTTGCTCAAGCTTTGTTGAAGAAACAATTTATTATAGCATTTAATCTTCTTGATATAAGAAAAGGAGATTTTAGCCTGCTAATAAGCTGTGTAGAAACCATGACTAATTAACCTAATTATAGCAGTCTGTGACAAAATATGATTTTACTAAACCCATGCCTCAAGTAACTAGAATTACCAAAGCCTCAAAGGCTAATAAACCAACAGACATCAACACAAACACTAATAAAAGTTGACACTGACCATATTATTTATAGTAAAATCAATAGTACAGTCATCACAAAAGACAATCTGAGGGTATTCAGTATATGATAATGCAGAATTCACTACCAGAAAGTCCTGAAATTCATAAAATTAGTGCGGATTACTGGGCAGTGGCTCCTGGGGATGTGAAATTCCTGGGGCCATTGGTTCAGGCTGAGGATCCCTGAGGTGTGCAGCACACCTGGAAACCTCCCCCTGCAGAGCAGCACTGGTGGGCAGCACAGCTTCCACCTCAACCACAGAGCCACAAACCCCAAAGGAGGGGAAGAGGAAGGGACAGAGGGGACAGGAAAAGCCATTTCAGCCACCCAGAGTGGGCCTGGCAGCACAGGAGGGGTGACCTCACAGAGAACACTCACTGCCAAGCCAGCAGGGGCTTGTTTGGAGAAGCCAAAGCCATCCTGGGGCATGAGAGGAGTCGCAGAGACTCAGAGAATCATAAAGGTGGGAGAAAACCTCCAAGATCACCAGGGTCAACCATCAGCCCAGCACTAGCACTAAACCTCCCACAGAGAAAACACTGTAAATAAAATTGATTCTTGCATCACCACAGGTGCCAGAGACTGAGCAGCCCCACAGTCAGACAAGAGACACAATCCCAGCTCCAGCAAAGCCCAAGGGGGAGAATATATTTGGACCCTGTCCAGAAAACAACCCCCACTCTCTAAATCAGCTCTGAACCCAGCACAGTGCACATTTGTTGGCAAAGAGGAGTGAGTATGGGATAATTCTCATCTCTTTGGGATGTTTTCCTCCCCTCTCACTCCAAGCACGTGGCAGGTGCCAGACCTGCCCATTCCCATAAGAGAATTTCCCTGCAGCTCTGGCAGCTGCCACAGCTCCAGCCCCAGCACATCCCTGCAGGAATTCCCAAATACAAGGGCACCTCCACATCCTTTAGAAACCACAACCCCCCGAGGGCATTCTCAGTGTGGTCTAACAGGGAGAAGCCTGAATCTCAGAGGGAAGAACCATTTTCTTTGGGGACACACAAGGAAGAGCCCTCAAAAAATCAGTGTTGGACCTGCAGGACTCTCCATGTCTGTGACCTTTGTGTGCTGCCTCTCCTGTATGGGCAGGATTTTGTTCTGGTTTTGACCCTCTGAAGGGCTTTTAGAGGAGGTAAGGGGAGCTGGTTTCCCATGATCAGGTACCTTGATTCCTCCCCAGGAGTGATCAGACAGGAACTCCACAGGGCTCGTGACTCCGGGCTGTGCTGGGTATCTGAGCAGGAAATCCAGTTCTGCTGGGTTGATTTCTTTATTCATCAGAAGGATCTGTAATTCCAAACAAACAAGGTCTCCTAGAGCAGCCAGGATCCAGAGAAGCAACAAACTCCAGCAGATTAATTATTCAAATAATGTGTTTAAAAAGTGTGGGTAACATGTACAGAGTGCCCTGTGCTGGAGAGGTGGGATGGACACACCAGGTGCTCAGAGGGTCCCAAAAGAGGACCAGGAATGAGTGTGGAGATTGGCAACAGCACAGGAAAAATGCTGGGAAAACCATGTGCTAAAGGCTGATTTCCAGGTGGGTGGAGAGCACTCTGAGGAGAAGGCAGCAGAGCCAGGTTGGACACAAAAATTATGCAAACAAAAAGTTGTAAGGGACAGCAGCTCTGCAGCAAGCACTTCTTGAGGTTCAGTGCAAGAGACCTCCCAGGCCAGTCTGCTTTGCCATTTCTTGCAGGTTGTGCAAGCAGGAATTACTCTCTCAAATAACCTTTGTCAGCATAATTCAAATCCAACACAGCGTCTGTGCCTGTTAATGGCAGGAGTAAATCCTGTGAGGAGCAGCTGAGGGAGATGAGGGGGCTCAGGCTGGAGCAGAGGAGGCTCAGGGGGAACTTCTGGCTCTGCCCAGCTCCTGCCAGGAGGGGACAGCCAGGGGGAATTTGGGATCTGGGAACAGGGACAGGAGCAGAGGGAACGGCCCCAGGGTGGGCAGGGCAGGCTCAGGGGCACAGCAGCAGGAATTTCCCCATGGAAAGGGTGGCCAGGGATTGGAACTGCCCAGGGAGGGTTGGAGTGCCCATCCCTGAGGTGTCCAGGGAATCCCTGGAGGTGGCACCCAGAGCTCTGGACACGGTGGGACCAGGGGGGACTCGGTGGGCTGGGAGGGCTTTCCCAGCCTGGATGATTCTGTGATTCCAAGAGGGGCAGAGAGGACAATGAAGCCCCCAGGCCCTGCTGAGGCACTGAACGCAGCACAGCAGGTGCCCAGGGGGTGGTGCTGGTACCTGGAAGGTGAGCTGGGCACTGAAGGTCAGTTTGTCCCTCTCAAAGAGCCCCCGGGCCGTGTACTGGAACACGGAGAAGGTGATGCTGTCAGTGAGGCTCTGCACCCGCTCTGGCAGGCTCTCAGCAGGAGCTGCCCTCTCCATGGCCCTCTGGAACACTCCATGGAACGCCTGGAGGGGAGACACAGCGGGAAGGGTGAGGAGCAGGTGTCCCCTGCACACCCCGGGGTGCTCGAGGTGTCAGAGGGATGAAAGCTCAACAGAGACCAACCAGCCCTGGGCTCTGAGACACAGAGAGGCACTGGGGACACACCCTGGGACACAGAGAGGGCACTGGGGACACCCTGGGACACAGAAGGGCACTGGGGACACCCGGGACACAGACAGGGCACTGGGGACACCCGGGGACACAGAGAGGGCACTGGGGACACCCGGGACACAGAGAGGGCACTGGGGACAACCCTGGGACACAGAGATGGCATGGGGACACCTGGGATACAGAGGGCACTGGGGACACCCTGGGACACAGAGAGGCACTGGGGACACCCTGAGACACAGAGAGGGACTGGGACACCCTGGGACACAGAGCCATGGCACTGGGGACACCTGAGATACAGACAGGGCACTGGGACACCCTGGGACACAGAGAGGCACTGGGACACCCTGGGACACAGAGAGGAAACTGGGGACACCCTGAGACACAGAAGCACTGGGCTGGGACCCGGATGAGAGGCACAGGGGACACCCTGAGACACAGACGGGCACTGGGGACACCTGGGACACGAGCCTGCACAGGGGACACCCTGGACGACAGCATGGCACTGGAACAGCTGGCACGGACACCCTGGACACAGACTGGAACAGGGGACACCCTGAGACACAGACAGGGCACTGGGGACACCCTGAGACACAGACAGGGCACTGGGGACACCCTGGGACACAGAGAGGGAATTGGGGACACCCTGGGACACAGAGCCTGGCACAGGGGACATCCTGGGACACAGAGAGGGAACTGGGGACACCCTGGGACACAGAGCCTGGCATGGGGACACCCTGGGACACAGAGCCTGGCACAGGCTCCCACCCAAGGCTCCATGCCATGAGTGTTTTACTGTCTGGATCCAGCAAAGGACTGGCTGAGGAGGGAGGGAGCAGGGAGCTGAAACAGCCCCTGAAGTCCCCTCGAGGGTGGGTGTCTGCACCAAGAACAACCCTTTTATAAAGAGGTTAAGGATCATTGCAACAACATTTCTGATCTAAATGAGAAACGACACAAAACTTTCAGAGTCGTCCAGATTAAAAGCACAAGCAAATTATAAATGCAACTGGAATAAGAAAATGAACAAGAGAATAAACCCCAAGCCCTGCTTAGAAATGCAAAAGCTGTGTGTGCTGGGCCCAGCTAAAGGAAATGACCTGGCCAGTAGACACTGATGGCACCAACTGGACAAGGCATGACTGTGCTGGCAGCCTTGTTTTTAGGATTCTACGAAGGAAAAATGATGCCTCAACAAATTAAAGTAACATTGGTACTGAATGCATTATTAAATAATTGCAGAATGCATCTTCCTGCTTAACGTTTCTTTAAATTGTGTTAAAACACACTGCAGAGCAGCACATAAATCTTTGTGCTCTAATTTATAATGGGCTCCCAGCTGTGTGGCAAGTATTCTAAACTCATCCCTGTGCATCTTTACACAATGTTTTATGGTCTGTCATCAAAATGTATTAGATTAAAAACATTTTCCCCCAATAATTTTCTATGTATTTATACACGCTGCTAATGTTCACTGGAAAACATAAAACAAACTACCAAGGGGAGACACAGATTAAAGGTGAAACCTCAGGAACCCCTGTATCTATTATGTATGTGTGAGGGATGAATCTTTCAACAGGCACAAAAGATATTATGTACGTTTTTTCCTGATAAAATTACTTCAACAAACGAGTCATAGATATCAAAAGGAAAAGCTTCTTTGTGGATGAAGCTCAACATTTTCTAGGCTCTCCTCAATTCCTTTTTCCAGGTCACTTGTCAAGGTAAGAAATCGTTTGGAAGAAGCCGTAGACCAGGATGCTTATTTAACCCTCCATCCCCCAAACCACCTTTGTTATATGTCAAAAAAAAGAACAGTTTTCCATTTAGAAATTCAGAATATTAAAGAATAGAACATTCAAGCAGAATATTAAAGCTGTAAGTTTCTCTAGGCAGGGTTTGGAGCAGCCTGGGACAGTGAAGGCAGGGCTGGAACAGGACGGGCTTTAAACCTGCTCCAACTCAAACCCCGTGTGGTTCTGTGACACTGGGACTGCAATTCTGATTTTTTGAGCCCTGCAGAGAGAGGGCAGAGCGGGCAGTACCTTCAGGGAGAACTGGTACATGGGGTGGAGGGCATGGAGCTGGTTCATGGTGAAGTAGAGCAGGGCGGCGCGGCACGCCGCGGGCCGGTACAGCTCCCTGGCCTCGTTGATCCTGGCTTCTGCCTCCTGGAACTCCTGCACCTGCAGGGACAGCACACAGCTCCTGTCAGGACACCCCTGAGAGGGGCTGCAGCCACGCCTGTGATGCTTTCAGTTTTATCTTCCATGTTTCTAGGTGCTGCCCTGCCCTGGGCTGTGACTGTGTCACTGTGATGCACAGAGGGAACACAGCAGCACACACACCAGGAATACAGGCAGAAAAGAAGAAAAGAACTCTCCAGTTTATTGCTGACCTCGGATCTCTCAGTGTCTGGACAGTGAGCAGAGATTGGGCAGAGAAGTTCACACCTCTCCATCTCCACTGCTCACTTGAGAAGTCCATCAGGTGAGATCTTTTCACCAAGGAATGCAAACATGATCCTTGTTTATCTCACAATTCATGAGAACTGACTCCATTATACCCAAACACATCAGAAGGCTGATTTTAGGGACAACAGCTCTGCACTCCTCCCCCAGTGCCAGCCAGTTCTGCTCCCAGCTCAGGCACACAGAACAATCCTTGCCCAGCCCAGAGCCAAGGACACCGCTGCAGCCTCAGCCCCACAAAGTGCAACCAGCAGCGAGTGAGGAGAGCAAGCTGGGAGGGTGGGACTGCATCCCCTGGGGCTGGCACTGCCCAATGGAGCCAGGGTGGGCATGGAGCAGAACTGAGCCAAGGGGCAAACTCCGGACTCGGGCCACCTTGGCTGCAGCCCTGGCCGGGCTCTTGTGCTGCCCAAGGTGCAGCCTTGCAAGGGCTTTCAATAAATCCCGGCTTTATTCCTGGGACTCTGCCCAGCCTCTGCTCCAGGAGCCTCTTTGGGCACCAGCAGAGTGGACACTGGCCACAAAGTGATCAGGGCAACCCACAAGTGGCCACCATGGGACCAGCCCCTGCCCTCCCCAGCATCCTCCCTCTCTGGAACCTTCCATTTAACTGCATTTTTCCACCCAGTTGCCCAATCCCCCGCTTTCCTGAGTCCCCTCCAGACTTCTCCCTAAGTTCCCTGCTCTTTGCTAATTGGAATTGATTTTCTCATCAATGAGTTTCTCGTGCTAATTGCTCCCCTCCTGTGCAGCCCCAGTGCTGCTCTCAGGCAGCTCCCCAGGGCTCAGAGCTGCTAATTCAGAGCCGACCCCTCTCCAGGGAGCTGCATGCCCCCAGTGCACCACGAATGGAAAATAATTCCCATTTTCAACATGGAGAGAGGATCACTCAGTTTCTGGGTCACTGGCTGGGAATTTGTAGTGGGTTTGTTTTCAAATTTTTTTTTTTAATTTTTTATTTTAATTTTTTTTTATTTTAAATTTTGAGGATCACTCAGTTTCTGCGTCACTGGCTGGGAATTTGTAGTGGGTTTGTTTTCAAAATTTTTTTAACTTTTTTTTTTTTTTTTTTTATTATTTTCTTAAATTTTGAGGATCACTCAGTTTCTGCGTCACTGGCTGGGAATTTGTAGTGGGTTTGTTTTCAAAATTTTTTTAACTTTTTTTTTTTTTTTTTTTTTATTATTTTCTTAAATTTTGAGGATCACTCAGTTTCTGCGTCACTGGCTGGGAATTTGTAGTGAGTTTGTTTTCAATTTTTTTTTTTTTTTTTATTTGAAATTCTGTCTTGAAACCAAGCCAGAAGTGAGAGGCAGTTCCAGCCCGGGCTAGGCAGAAGGTGGGTCAGTGGCTGGGGGAGTGCAGAAGGAAGCAGCTGAACATCCTCCCCGGAATCCTGGGACAATCCTGGCACGGGAACCACATTCCCAAGCTGCCTTCAGTGGCAAGGAAAAACCCCCGAGCCAGCGAGGACAGGCAACGCTGATTTATCCTCGGAGCCATGGAAGGGGAGGAAAAACCTGAGTGCTTTCAGATTTACTCGAGATGCCAAAGTGCCCTATCGCAGTCCCTGGTCAGTACTAAAACCCAGCCTAGCTGAGGCACTGTGATGTTCCCAGGATTACCTGGAACAGTTTAAAGCCACCTTGACACAGTGTGTAAATTTTATTGTCTTTCCATCAGGCGCCAATGTTTTCTCTTGGTCTTAAATAGATCATTTAACACACACAAAAAAAAAAAAGCTCCAAAGAAGTAAAGAGCCCGGAGCTCTCCGGAATGGAGAGCATTTACAATTTATAGCGATTTCTCCTCCCTGCTCAGCAGAGGGAGCAGAGGTGGGCAGGGCAGAGGTGACATTCCACCCAGAAATCCTGAAAGTGTTAGTATAGGGTTAAAATATTCCTGAAAATCCTGGGGAAGGAAGGCTGTGCTTTGTTTTTTTTTTTTTTTTAAAACTGCAAAACTGCACCTGCAAAGATTATAGTTAAGCATATTGATAAGAAACACAAACCGTGTAATTATTGTTTGGGGGTGAAATATTTGTTGCTTTGGAAATCACTTTAGAGTTTCCAAGGTACCTGTAGATGGGATCATGTTTGTACAATGGGACAATATAAATACAATTATTATAGTGATTGTGTTGCTTAAGCAAACATGTAGTTATATAATTGTGGGAATCTAGGATGTTTCCTCTGACTGTCCTGGAAAATGGATAAGTTACAAGGATTTAGGCAGAATATAATTAACATATCACAGGGTGAAAAGCAGAATTTTGGGGGTTTAGAATGGGGGTGTAAGGGGCAAAGATGGAGAATTTTGGGTGTGTCCCTGGCTGCTGCCTTCATCTCTTGTTCTTCATCTTCTGCTGTGATAACACTTTTTAATTGGTTTAGAGTAAAGGTAATTGTTATAAACTGTTTATATCTATAGACACAACAGTTTGATGTGGTTGATAGGTATTGGAGAGTTATTGTAAATAAAGCATACGTAATTTTTAGTATAAAAGATAACACTGCCCCAAGGGTGGGGGTTTTGTCACAACTTGGCCTGAGACAAAGAGCTCAGCAGGCCAGAGCCACAAATGTAAGATAACAAGAATCAAAAATCCTTGAAAGAACAAGAGAACAGATGATGAACAGACACTGGGCTGGGGGAAACAGAAACATTCACAGGGATAGAGACAAAGTCAAAGTCAGGTTCAGAAACAAACAACAAAAAGCTCATTTTTAAAACCCTGACATATAATCATAACTGGGATGGTATAAATATGTGCATTCTAAACAGATGGACAGAGCTGGATTTGGGGAGCTGTACCCCAGTTCCTGAGCACTCTTAGTGCCCTGCACATAATCCCCCTGGGATTTCTCGGGATCTCCTCTGCTCAAGGTGACCCTGAGATGAGTAAAGAGTCTCTGTTTCCCAACCCAGCTGTCCAAGAAGGAGTCAGAAGTCTTCAGCTGATGCTCTCAAGGTTGTTTTATTGTTTCTTATCTCAGATATTTTCTGTCTGGGCTGCCCAGGTCTGTTCAGCAGGGCAGCCCCAGGCACACTGCCCTCCCCTGGGGCAGGCACTGTTTTTATACTACAAATTCCCTGTTAGTTATTGACAGTGATGATCCAATTCCCTGTTAGTTATTGACAGTGATGATCCAATTCCTGTTAGTTATTGACAGCTATGATCCAATGCCTGTCACCTGTGTTAGACAGTTCCATTCTACTCCAATCCAATCCCCAAGTGCCACCATCCCCAAGAAGATGGGGTTAGGGAGAAGAAGAAAGGAGGACAGGACAATGCCCAAGTCCCTCCATCTTACCGCATGGTAAAAATCCCCAAAATTTCCCTTTTCACTCCACAACTACAACTATCATGCTATCTAAACTTTGGTGCCCTTTCATTCTTCATTCCCAGGTGGTAATTTGTTCCAGGGGTCAAACTCAAAGCCGTGGAGTCCCTGGGGCTGTGACCCCCCTGGCAGGGTTTGGAGCCCTGGGCTGGGCTGGGATCACCCAGGGCTGTCCCAGATTCCCGGGATCGCCCGTTCTGTGTTTCCGGGGTCCCTGACCAGCAGCAGCCCGTCCCTGGGCTAGCAGTGGCCCTACCTTGGCCACAATCTCGGCCGCTGTCCCCTTGGTGCTCTCCAGGCTCTCCACCAAGGCTGTGTCTCCCAGAAATCCCCCGAGGCTGCCGAGAGCCGACACAGCAAATCATCCTCTAATGATTTCAAGGTGATCTTGAACCCGTTCTGCTGCTTTGTGAGATCGGACTGCAAGTTAAAAATTTGTCAAAAATTTTTAATAGCAGTAATAAAAAGAATGTAGATTATAATGTAATAATATAAAGAATTAGGAAATAATAATAATAATAATAAAAAAGTTAAAATAAAAAATTGCAATATGAAAAATACAAATAAAAATATAAAATAAAAATAAAAATAAAAATAAAAATAAAAATATAAATAAAAAATAAAAATATAAATAAAAATAACAGTAATATAAAAATAAGTAATAAAATAAAATAAAAATTTAAAAATCGCAATAATAAAAAATATAAATAAAAATAAAAATAAAAATATAAAATATAAATAAAAATGACAGTAATATAAAAATAAGTCATAAAAATAAAATAAAAAATTTAAAATCGCAATAATAAAAATATAAATAAAATAAAAAATATAAATAAAAAATAAAAAATATAAATAAAATTAAAAAATAACTAATATAAAAATAAGTCATAAAAATAAAAATTTTAAAATCACAATAATAAGAATTTAAATAAAAATAAAAAATAGCAATAAAAATAAAAAATAAAAACATATAACATTTTAAATAAATATAAATTAATAATATAATAATTAAAAATTAATAATAAAATAGCAATAATAAAAATTAAAACGAAAATAAAAATGAAACTGAATTATGATAATGATGATTTTAACACTTGCTCCCAATGTAAACTCCCAGTGCTGACCTTCAGCTCCTCCAGGTCCTGCCTCTCATTGTAGACCAACAACAACAACAATATTGATAAAATATTAAAACTATTGATAATTATAAACAATAGCCATATTAATAATTATAATTATCGGTACAATAATGGCTCTACTGATGATTCCTGCTTGTTCCCAGTACGATTCCCTGGTGCTGACCTTCAGCTCCTCCAGGTCTGGCTTCTCAGTGTAGACCAACGACAACAACGATATTGATAAAATATTAAAATTATTGATAATTATAAACAATAGCAATATTAATAATTATAATTATCGGTACAATAACAGCTCTACTGATGATTCCTGCCTGCTCCCCGTGCTGACCTTCAGCTCCTCCTCTCAGTGTTGACCAACGACAACAACAATATAGATAAAATATTAAAACTATCAATAATTATAAACAATAGCCATATTAATAATTACATTTATCGGTACAATCACAGCTCTACTGATGATTTTTGCTTGCTCCCCGTGCTGACCTTCAGCTCCTCCAGGTCCTGCTTCTCAGTGTAGACCAACGACAACAACAATATTGATAAAATATTAAAAATATTAATAATTATAAACAATAGCCATATTAATAATTATAGTTATCGGTACAATCACAGCTCTACTGATGAATTCTGCCTGCTCCCCGTGCTGACCTTCAGCTCCTCCAGGTCCTGCCTCTCCAGGCGCACCACGGCCGCCAGCAGCTGCTCCTCGAGGCCCTGGCGGGTGACGGAGAAGTCGATGAGGGTGCACTGGGCCTGCAGCTCGGGCTGGAAATGAGGATTCGCCAGCTTGGTGTGCAGGATCAGGCGGAAGGCAGGGTGCAGGGCACACTCCTTGTCCCCAATCTTGATGTACCTGGAATTGGAGCAGCCAGGAGCTGTCACCACAGGGCACGGCGTGGTCTCGGTCACGGGCAGCGCCAGCGACCTGGCACTCCTCACAGAAAGCATTATTTCATGCTGGACACGCTTGGATCACTTCTGATTTAAGGGGAAAATCCCAGAGAGTGCCTCCTGAATTTTGGGTCCTGCTTAGGAAGGCTCAGGTTTTCCAGCAGCAGCAAACCAGCCCAGCCAGGAGCTCTCCTGGCTTTGGGCAAAGGCTGAATTCTGCCTAAAACCCCAGAGAGTGCCTCCTGAATTTTGGGTCCTGCTTAAGTAGGCTCAAATTATCCAGCAGTGGCACAACCAGCCCAACCATGGGCTCTCCTGGTTTTGGGCAGAGGCTGAATTCTGCCCAAAACTGGAGCTGCAGGGAGGAAAAGCCTCTCAGCCTCGAGCTTTTCACTGCCAACCCCCACAGCAAAACCATTCCTGCTCTGAGACTCCAGCACCTGCCTGCAGTCTGGGCTTAGGACCTGCAAACATGAAACCTCTTTGTGATTTAGGACTGATTTTCCCCTTTGTTAGCAAAGACACCATCTCACAGGGAGTTTTGAGAGCAGAGATGCACAAAAGGAGAAGCCTGAGTGTTCCACTGGAGAGGGGCTCAGATTTGCCACCCTCCCTGCTGCACCCTGCTCCCAACATCCTCCAAATATTTCAATCCTGCACTGGGACCAATCCTGCCCTTCCACCCTGCAGCCAAACCCATGCTCAGCCACCCTCCCCAGGATGTTTTCCCCAGCAAACTCTGCAGACAGCTTGCCTTGCCCACCAGTTTACAACACCCTGGGATGTTTCAGGCGAGCAGGGAAATAATCCTCAAAGAGCCTGAGGGAGAAGAGCTCCCTGGCTGCCTCTCCTGCTGGCCTCCTCTTGGCTCAAGGTGGCCAGCAGCTGCCAGGAGAACTTGACCTCATTAAGAACCACTTGATATCCTTGATGCTGAAATCTATAGCTGCATTTCTAAACACTGTGCAGCATTTGCTAAAATTCAGGGCTACTTTTGCTTCACAACAGCAGCAGCTATTTTGGTAATAATTTGGTGTCAGAACAGCCAATTACAGACCCCAAGGTCAGTGTACAATGGGAGAATTACAGGTCTGTCTTTTCCACGAGGTTTGAACGATGCTGTGAAATGAAATGAGAAATCCAGGCTGATTCCCAAGCCATCCTATGGCTGAATTACCTGTGATTGCCAGATTTAAAACACCCTCACTGCTGAAGGCAGGCTGGGAATGCTGCTGGATGTGAAGGGCAGGCACAGAGAGCACAGCAGCCCCCAGCCACACCTGTCCCCAAACCCACCTGCCTTTCTTGATTGTTTCTCGCCCCAGTAACGGCCCCAGCACTGGATCCACGGATTCCTCCAGGTTCTCAATCAAAACCACATCTCCAGCAGCCAGGGCTTGTTCCAGTGTGTCCAGATACCTGTGGGAAACAGCACTGGGTGCCTCCTGCAGCAGAGCAGGGCAGTGTCAGCAGGAGGGGACAGAGGTGGCAGAGGGATTTTTAGGCCTGAAATTTAGACCCCCCCACCCCTGATGAGCAGTTTTTTCTAAGTCCAGGGTATTTTACACAAAGTAAATCAGAGGAGTGACAGAGCTGCCCCCAAAGCTGCTCACACAGCCCTGCCTGGAGGTGGGCTCTCTGTGTGGGTTTTTTCCCAGCAGTTGAAAGCTAAAAGCTCCATCTCCCAGAGAATGAAACATTCCCTGAATTACTGTAATGGAGCAGTGATGATGCTTTTGGCCCTCAGCTCTGAGACATCACAGCAAAACACTAAATTCTCCTCTTTGAAGTCCCTGCCAGCCCAAAGTGTGACTGGGGTGGGGAAAAGGGAGGTGGTACAGGGATGGTACAGGGTCTGTCCCTCTGGTTCCATCCTGCAGGTTCAGATTTAGGTGCCTCTTCTGGGATCTTTGCTGTTCCACAGACAGCTTTGAGCAATGCATGGTGGCTAGGAAGCAGAAATTTGCTGTTGTGAGAAATGAGCCTTATTTTGATCCCACATGAAATGAGATTTGTTTTGTCTGAGGAAAGCAGAGGAGGCACCAGCAAAATTACCTGGGTAACCTCAGAGGAGGGAATATGGGCAACCCCAAGGCATCTCCAAACCTCCAGGAATTTGGAAGCACCAGGCCTGGGTCACTCTTGCCTGTTGCTCTGTATTTGGGAAACAACCCCAGCACTCCCACATCTCCACAGGGATCCCACTCAGGCTGCTCCAGCCCAGCTGCTCATGAGGGGTGAGTGCAAGGTGCACAGCAGAAAACCAATCTGTGTGACTGGAGCTGAGAGCTGGGCTGTGGAGAGGCCTTCCCATGAAAGATTGATCCAGGTCCAGCAGGGCTGCTGCAATGAGAGCATCCAGCTGGTGGGAGCTGCCTGAGCCCAGCTGGTCTGCAGCACATGGGGACCTCTCCACACCCAAGAGGTGTGAAGGTGAAGAAAGGTGCTCTTTCTCCAAGAGGTAGGAAGCCCATGTCATCCTCCTGGATGGGGCTAAACCAGGCTGTGACACCTGCAACAAGCCCCAGGAGGATGCCAGAGTTCTACACAGGCCTGTTTTCCAAAGAAGCTCTGGCTGCCTCTGGATCCCTGGCAGTGTCCCAGGCCAGGCTGGACAGGGCTTAGAGCACCCTGGGATGGTCAAAGGTGTCCCTGCCTTGGCAGGGGTGGAATGGGATGATCTTTAAGGTCCCTTCCAACCCAAGCCAGCCTAGGACTCTGCCATACTCAAACTCAGCTCACTCCACCACCAGCTTCAGAGGAGTTTCTATGGTAACCGAGCCAAGCACTAAACAGACCCTTGATTTAATGAGAAACCTCTGTCATTTGGGTAATGAACAAGCAGACAACGTGAGCCAACACAGCGGCAAGCTCCCCTGGGCGCGCCTGGCTCAGACAGCCGAGTGCCCACCCGCGGTTAAACCCCTGCTTTACCCCTTCTGCCCCGCTCGGAGCACGCGGAGCCCTTCGCCGTGGCTGCTCCTGATCCATTTGCTGCCCTGCAGCTGGGGGTCCACCACGAGGGGCCAGCGCTGGCAGCTGCTGAGGATGGCGGCGCTCTCGGTGGAGGCGCGGTCAGCCGGCAAGCCCTGGTTGTGCCAGGCGGCCACGGCCGCGGCGTCGGCCAGCACGGCCAGCGGGTCCAGGCCCGGCGCCACGGGCACTGCCACCTGCCAGCACACAGAAAAAACTCCTGCAGCTCACAGCCGTGGCTTGTGGTCTGGTTTGCTTAGGTCTCGGGGGTTGCTTTGGTCAAGGTGTGTAAAAGTCGCTGTCTCCCAACCCAGCTGTCCAAGAAGGAGTCAGAAGTCTTCAGCTGATGCTCTCGAGGTTGTTTTATTGTTTCTTATCTCAGATATTTTCTGTCTGGGCTGCCCAGGTCTTTTCAGCACACTCTCTGCCCCTGTTTTTTATACTACAAATTCCCTGTTAGTTATTTACAGTGATGATCCAGTGCCTATCACCTGTGTTAGACAGTTCCATTCTACTCCAATCCAATCCCCAAGTGTTACTGTGACGCAGATAGAAACACACAGTAACACACACAACAGGTGTTCAGGTAGAGAAGAAGAAAGGAAGATTTTTTTATTGTTGACTTCGTATATATAAGTTTCTGGACAGTGAGCAGAGATTGGACAGAGAAGTTCCCACCTCTCCATCTTCACTGGTCACTTGAGCAGTCCATCAGGTGATCTCTTTTACAAAGGAATGCAAACATGATTCTTGTTTATCTTACAATTCATGAGAACTGACTCCACTATACTAAAACAAATCAGAAGGCTGATTTTCAGGGACAACAACCAAGGAGATGGGGTTAGGAAGAAGAAGGAAGGAGGACAGCACAATGCCCAAGTCCCTCCATCTTGCCCCCTAAGCTCCCATGGTAAAAATCCCCAAAATTTCCCTTTTCACTCTACAACTACTCCTATCATGCTATCTAAACTTTTGTGACCTTTAGTTCTTCATTCAAAGGTGGTAATTTGTTCCCTCTGTCCCTCTGCCCTGGAGGCTGAGAGCTGGAGGTGTCCAGCCTGGAGAGGAGAAGGCTCCAGGGAGAGCTCAGAGCCCCTTGCAGGGCCCAAAGGGGCTCCAGGAGAGCTGGGGTGTAGTCTGGTTTTTCAGGCCTGAATTTCTGGCTTACTGTTAAGAAATGCAGAATGAAGTTTTCCTCTCTCAACCTAAGGAACTGCCTGCTTTGGTCACCCTTTTGATTTGGGCATCTCTGGGACCTTATTTAACAACTTCTTGGCACCATTTGTATGAGGAGCCTGATAAAATTACTGAAGTACTAAACAAGGTTCAAGCACAATGATCTCCATCTGCTCCTAACAGCAAGACATGGGTAAAACCAGCTGAGAGGCATGGCCAGCACGACCAGAGCTTGTGTCCAGAATGCAAAAACACCTGGAGTTTTTCCAAGCCTTCTGCAGAGCTGGCAGCCAGCTCCAATTCCTTCTCCATATTCCCCATTCCTTCGTGGCCATGGACAAGACTGCAGAGCTGGGATCTGTTTGGGATTTTCCTGTGATACACAGAGCAAGGACATTTCTCCCAGGGAGGAGTAAATGGCCAGGTCCTGACCCTCACTCCAGCTGGGTGAGGACACAGTGATGTCCCTCACCTGAGAGATCCCCTGAGGGCACCAGGATTTATGGCCACGTTAACCCCACAAGGAGTGGCTTCCCAGAGGAATCAGGACTCACTTTTAGCTGGTGCAAATAGGGCCTCCAGATGCCATCCAGGAGCTCCTGGCGGTATTTCCTGCTGAAGTAGCCCAGGTAGGAGACAAAGGCTGTGGCCAGCAGGACGTCCCCACACAAGGTGCTCTGCTGCCGTTTGAAGTCCTCCACGGCCTCAGCCCATCTCACATTTTCAGAGGCAAGTCCCCCAACCTGCAAATTCCCAAGTCAAACTGATCATTTGTATAATCATGGAATGGTTTGTGACCTGAAATTCATCTTGCTCCACCCCTGCTGTGGCAGGAACACCTTCCTAGACCAGGGGGCTCCAAACCCTATCCAGCCTGGCCTTGGGCACTGCCAGGGATCCAGGGGCAGCCAGAGCCTTACCTCCCTCACAGGGGAGGATTACAGAGGTATTTAAACCCATCAGCTGTTAATTGCCTTAACACCACAGATTTCCACCTCATTACACCCTCTCCCACACAGAGCACTCCTCTCCACAGCCACTGCCTTCAGTATTTCACACAATTTATTATCACACCAGGTACGTGGGATTTCCATCACAATTCCCTTCAGATGCTGTAAAAAAAATGCTTCCTCCTACCTTTTTTTTTTTCAGCAGCATCCAATGTCCAGACAGTGCAGCTGGGGCTTTGAAGAGGGTTCAGTGTCTCCGTATAAAATAAATTACCTTGACCATAGGGACTTTTCGGGGTACCATCGGAAAAGGGAATGGAATGTATCCTTCAGCTTACACACCAGGAAAACCCAACCCAGCTTTGAGTTGCCCTCATGGATGTGAGATGGAGAGTGCCAGATCTTTTGATGGAATTCACAATTGCAGTCTCCTGCTGCCAAAGAGAAACCTCCTGTGATGTGGACAGGTTCTGTCACCAGGGCCAACCAACACCTTTTATTTTTCTCCCTCAGCCCACTGTTCCACATGAACTCATGGTTGTTATTTCTTCCTATTTCTCATTTTCACTATAAACACCTCAATATCCTTCTCTTCTGCAATTCCAACTACAGAATACTGACATGACACTGTCCCTTTTCCCAGGTCCTGTTCAGTGTTAAACAGCCCCAGCTCTGTGACAGCCTTAGGAACACCTCCAGCAGCTCATTCCCCTGAACTGGGCTGGTTTGCCCTCTTGAACTGCTCTGCAGATCCCCAGGATGGGCAGGCAGCACCTTCAGGCCCTCGCTGGGTTTCACTGTCACACCTTCCAGCAGAATTCCAGCTGAGGCTCAGAGCTACCTTCACCAACTCACTGCACGGGGTTGGTTCTGTCCTGCACACACTCCAGGTCCAGCAGCTCTCCCCCCACCCTAGTGTACCTCCATACCCCCTGGTTGACAGCCAGGATCTCCTAAGCCAAGGCATTTTTGGGTTCCCCCCAAAACCCCCCACCACAGGCTCTGCAGGGCACGCCCAGGGCCACCCCCTGCAGCTGGCAGCAGCCCCTGTCCTGGGAATGCTGCACACACAAGCACAGCTCTGGACACAGCTGCAGACTGCAGGACCTTCAGACCCAGAGCTTCTGTCCCTGTGCTTAGCAGCCACTGATGATTTTGGATTTTTGATCAAGCCTAAGCTGCTGCGGATATCAGCCCAACTTTTGGCACCTAGAGCATCCCGTGGGCAGGAGCTCCCCAGCTCAGCTGAGCTGTCTGTATAAAAGTACATCCTTTGATGTGCTGCCTGAACTTTTCAATTGCTGAAACCTTCGTCCAGTGCAAAACCAGGGAACAATCCTGCTGGCACCAGCTTCTCTGCACCACTCAGGATTCCAAGCCCTCAGTGCCCCTCTGCTGCCTTCTTTTCAGGTTGAAGAGCTTTAGCCTCTTCAATAATTCCTCACACAGAAGCAGCCTTTTGATTTTCCTTGCAATCCTTATCTGCACCGAGTGATGCAATCTTTATTATCCTGTTTCTTTTATTGTTGCTTCTCTGCACCATTTCCCATTCTCCTCCAGCCTTTGAGGTGCAGCAGAGGGGGTGGTGGTAGTGCTGCACATTCAAGATTTATTTAGAAGGTATTCATAGAGCAAGATGGAGATTTTTCTGTTTTGTTCTCCCTTCTTTTCCTAATAAACCATAATATCCGGTTTCAGATGGGCTTTGGGGTTGGTGAGGGGTTTTTGCCTCTGGGAGCACAGAGCTCACAGCACTCTTAACTCCATCCTTTCATTGCTGAGTGATAACAATCAGCTCAGCATCACTTACGGGGCATGTGAAGCAAAACCTCATTCCTCCAATGTACTTTACATTACATTTATCCACCTGGTGTTTCATCCCTCCATCACTTGGGATCGTTTTTTACAATTCTTTACAGGCAGTTGACATCATCACTGTGGAGCTGGGCGACCTCCTACACACCAGCTCATTCATGATTCATGGAATCACAGAAACACAGGCTGCTTTGGGTGGGAAGAGACCTCAAAGGTCACCCAGAGCCACCCCCTGCCCTGGCAGGGACACCTCCCACTGCCCCAGGCTGCCCCAAGTGTCCAACCTGGCCTGGGACACTGCCAGGGATCCAAGGCAGCCACAGCTGCTCTGGGCAGTTTATTCTGATGAGCACAAGAACTAACAGACACCTGCAGAAATGCCTCTGCTGGCCTTTCTGCCCTGCCATAAATGAAGCATCCATAGGTCTTCCCTCCAGACTCCTTGAGGTCAGCTCCCATATTAATCCCACAGCCCCTCTAAGGACAAGAAGTCTTCATTGATCTGATTTTCCTGGTACTCAGAGTTGCTTCCATACCCCTAATTAATTTGCTCACATTACTTTTGATCTCCTTAGGTCCTGGAGGTCTTTTCTTCTCCTTGGATCACACAGTACTGCCATGTCTAATACATTCAAGACATCCCACCTCAGATCCTAGAAGTCATTGGAATTCCTTTTATTTAGCAAGAGGCAAATCAAAAGCTCCTCCTTGGATTACCTTGGCTCTTTGATAATGACAGAGAGGGAACAACCATTCCTCACCCACCTCGTGCACACCAGCCATGATTACAGAGCTTCTGTCACATCCCTCCCCTCTACACCTTTTCCAAAATGAAGAGCCCTAATCCATTCCCTCTCTTCCCAGGTGGAAGGGCTCACACATTTTGCTGTAGCTTTTCTAGGCTGCCCACAGCCTGCTCAGACAGGGTGACCACATGTGGGCTGCAGGCACTGACAGACTCAATACAACGATGCTTAACTTCTGGTTCCTGAGGCTTTTTCCTACCAATTAGTAATATTCAATTTGTCTTTTTTTTCCTCCTGTCAAGTGCCACGCTGCTGTTCCTGAGAACTCTCTGCAACAACTCCAAGAGCTCTCTGTGAGTGATAATAGTGCAATTAGGCCCTATCCATGTAACTGCATGATTACAGTTTGTTTTCCCTGCACACGTTATTTAGCATTTGTCACCGCTAAATTTCCTCCTCCGCATTAGCACACACCCACTCACAAACACCACTCCGCAGCCAGCCTGCCTTTGTGGTGCACAGATCCCATGCCTTGGATGCTGGGGCACCTTCCTGAGGCCACCTGGAGCTCGTGAGGTGCCAGCCTGGCCCTGTGATGGAGCTGCCTTCAGCCCTCCCCGTTCAGCAGAGCAGCACTCTCCATCTCCAGTCGCGTTCTTCACACAACCTCAGACGTGTTTGTTCCCAAGTCTGGGGACTCATTCCTACCCACAGCCACGCCAGTGACACATCCTGAATGTCAGATGAGCTGCACATCAGTGAGGGCTGTCAGGGCCTATTCCTAGATCCAAGCCAGGGTGACACAGGAGAGGGTGGCAGTGCACAGCAGGAAGTGGGGAGGCAAGGAGTTCCTTGCCTACGCTGCAGAAATGATGAATTGTTGACAGTATAAAATCATAGAACTGTTGAGACTGGGAGCAGTTCCCACGTCATGGCCTGGGATGTGGTGGCACAGAACCACAGAACCATGGAAGGGATGGGGTTGGAAAGGACCTAAAAGCCCCCCCAGTGCCCTCCCTGCCATGGCAGGGCCCCCTCCCACTGTCCCAGGGGCTCCAAGCCCTGTCCAGCCTGGCCTTGGGCACTGCCAGGGATCCAGGGGCAGCCCCAGCTGCTCTGGGAATTCCATCCCATCCCTTTCCCATCCTCCCAGGGAAGGATTTCCATATTTCCAAATTAATTTTCCCCTCTTTCAGTCTCCTCATTCTCCCTTGTCCTGTCACTACAGTTCCTGGTGCTAAATCCCTCTGGAATCCCTTGTAGGCCCCTCTCTAAACACCTTTGTACTCTGACTAGAGGGAGACTGAGGCTTTTAGAGAGCTTTTCACTCTAATGCTTGTCATTTCAGAACCTGCAAAGCTACGGGCACACTCACACCTGTGTTTTTACGATACCATTTTTGACTCGCATCACTTGGCCCACCCGTACCTGCTCACACATTGCAGCCCCAAGAAGGAGGTGAGAGTTGTGATGGCAGCACTTTAACCACAGAGCTGCCCTGACACACACACACTGCAGAAGCGTTTCCATTCCTGAAAGCTGCTGCAGTGCAGGAAACATTTCCAAAAGCACGGGAGGACGGGATGTGCTGTGTGCACAGGGGCCAGCCCGGCCCTGCTCCCTCCCTCTGGGGCCACAGAGCTGCCCTGCTGGCACTCACCAGGCGGTTGGCAAGGCTGATGGTGCAGGCTGTGGCCTCAGCCTCCTGCTGACACCTGACTTTGTCTGATGTGGCCTTCTCAAACCTGGCTGTCAGCTTGCCCAGGTTCTCGTTGAGGCGCTGCGGGTGGAAAACAGGAGGCAGTCAGCAACAGCACGGTCTGGGCAGCTCAGCGAGGGTGTGGAGATGTTGCAGGAGTCCAAAGGGCCATGAAGATCCTCCAAGGGCTGGAGCCCTCTGCTCTGGAGACTGAGAGAGCTGGAGGTGTCCAGTCTGGAGAGGAGGAGGCTCCAGGGAGAGCTCAGAGCCCTGCCAGGGCCCAGGGGCTCCAGGAGAGCTGGAGAGGGACTGGGCACAAGGGACGGAGGGACAACACACAGGGAATGGTTTCCCACTGCCAGAGGGCAGGGAGGAATGGGAAACTGGGATGGAATTGCTTCCTGTGAGGGGTGGGCTGGAATTCCCAGAGCAGCTGTGGCTGCCCTGGATCCCTGGAGTGCCCCAGGCCAGGCTGGACAGGGCTTGGAGCCCCTGGGACAGTGGGAGGGGTCCCTGCCATGGCAGGGAGGGCACTGCGTGGGCTTTGTGATCCCTTCCAGCCCAAACCATTCTGGGATCCTGGGATCCTGAGACAAACCCTTGCCCAGAGCTGGCCAAGCTCCAGCCCAGCTCATCCAGGCAGGGCTGGGCTGTGCCACTGCTTGGAACTCACCCCCTCGGCACAGCCAGAGGCAAAGGACACACAAAATGAATTTATTTGAGGCTTCTGGCTGGGCCCTGGTGATGAGTGCTATGGCTGAGGAAGGAGCACCCAAATCTGCTGTTTCCTGATGAGAGAGCCCCTTGCCTCTGGCCAGTACTTGGGGCTCTGCTGATTGCCCAAGTTGTGCTCAAATCCCCCAGGGGCTCCTGGAGTTCTGGATCAAATCCCTGGAGTTCTGCCTGAACTGTCTCCAAGCCATGCCCTCACACAGTTTCCAGCAAGGGATAGAACAAGTGACTGAGCTGGTTCTGCTCTCAGAGCTGCCCTAGAGGGTGCCAGGAGCCCCCAGTGAGGTGGAACCACATCCCCTGCAGGTCAGGGGGCTGGAGGGGCAGGAAGAGCCCAAAGCCCCTGCAGGAAAAACTGGAGAGGCCCTTGCAGTTCACACTCGGATCTAAACCAAACCAACAGCTCCCACAAGCACTTGGAGCATTTCACTACTGATAAGAGAAGTAATAATTGATTTTATCTGCACCCGATGCAGACTGCTTAAGGCTAAACTGCTTGTAAATCACTTTAACATTGAGCTACACACTAGAAACAAACCTGAAAATGAAAAAGGATTATATTAGAGCTCTCTGCAGCCCTCCTGGGTACTGGGAGACTCAGAGCAGCCTTTCCTTGACCTGCCTTGGGACAACGACACCAAAAGTTTCTGTCCCTGTGTGCATGTGGATCGACCAGCCTACAAAGGCTCGTTTGTATCATAACCCACTACAAACCCACGATGTGATAATTGAGTTTCTATAGAATACAGGCACAGCTCGGCCCTGCAGGGCCCCAGCAGGGGCACACAAATGCAGCTGTGGATACACCTCTCACTCCTACCTCCACCAGCCCCAGGGGCAGAGCACTCCATTCCCAGGCAGGCAAAGAAGACAGAAATTCCTGAATGTTTGGGACAATGGGAATTTTCTCATTTATTAATAGAAATGAGTTTGAGACAGCTTGGGGCCCAGCTGTGAGCAGGTATGAATCAGCACACAGCAGTGAACTATCCCAGATAAGTGAGGATATACCTACACATCCATCCCACACTACCCTGCAGAGAGGAGAAGGCTCCCAAAGCAGGCAGTTCTCTAAGAGAGTGCCAGAAGAGCACCAGTAATCTCCCCAAAGATTGCAATTTTCTTTAACAAAATCCCACTCCTTTGAAAGGAAAAAAAAAAAAAAAAAAAAAAGAAAAAAGAAAAAAAGAAAAAGCCCAGGCATAAAAAGCTTTGGAAAAGAGCAGCATCAAGGAATGAAAAAAGTTCCCCAGCACTGTATGGCACATCTGAGGTGGGAGAATTAACCACCAAAGCTCTCTAAATCCCTCCCTGCTTCAGGTGCCTCCTTTCATCTGCTGCAGGAAGGGGCCAGCTCAGCAGCGTTTTCTCGTATTTTTAGTTAACAAGTGTAGTAAGCATTTTAAGCACGATAAACCCTTGCAAACATCAAAAGAGTGATGGGTTTCTAACGGGGTGAGGTGCTGGTGGAAGGGGTGAGGAAGCAGAGGGCTCTCACTCACGGGACCCCTGCTCCTGCTGGGGGTCCAGCCCAGCCACAGAGTGGATCCCAAAACTCCCCAAAACCAGGCAGGTGCTGGAGCAGCTGCTCCCCACACCCTGCTCTTAGCAGGTATCGTGCTGGGAGGGGGCAGGGAGAAAAGCAGGATAAAGCAGGATGTGTTTTCACATAGAGATAATTTTCTGAAGGAAAATGATAAAGGCCTCACTCTACACTCGGTGGAAATGCACTTTTAATCACGCTGTAATTTCTTCTATTCAGGGGTTTTTTTAAATTTTTTTTTTTTTAAGTAGCAAAAATCCAAATAACATTCAAGATGTGCTGCCAGGGAGCTGTGCTGTGACAAATGAGGCTCCTGCAAGAGCAGTTGTCATCCTGCAAAACCAGGGACTGAGTGTGCAGCCAGCCCAGCTTGGTGCTCCCAGCACTGAATCAGCCTCCAGCTCCCAGCCCTGCCCTGGGCAGCACCCTGGGAACACACTGGAGTGAGATAATGAGTTTTCTGAGGACCCAGGAGAAGAGGTAAACTACATTTAAA
The DNA here is from genome assembly GCA_032173965.1 of Sitta carolinensis. Classification (NCBI taxonomy): domain Eukaryota; kingdom Metazoa; phylum Chordata; class Aves; order Passeriformes; family Sittidae; genus Sitta; species Sitta carolinensis. The sequence continues at coordinate 10,714,496 of CM063298.1, read as the reverse complement.
AAATTAGGTGGGAATAACAAGGATTCACATTTAGCCTTCCTCTTTGGGTGTGAGCAAGGCTGGAGGAGAACAGAGGAAATTGAGAAAGCAGCAATATTCTGTCACGGAGTCACAGAGTGGTTTGGGTTGGAAGGGATGTTAAAGACCAGCCTTTTCCACCCCTGCCATGGCAGGGACACCTTCCACTGTCCCAGGGGCTCCATGTCCTGTCCAGCCTGGCCTTGGACATTCCAGGGATCCAGGGGCAGCCACAGCTGCTCTGGGCACCCTGTGCCAGGGCCTCACCTCCTCACAGGAAACAATTTCTTCCCTTTAACTAAACCTAAATTTCATCTCTTCCAGTCTGAAGCCATTCCCTGTGTGCTGTCCTTCCATCCCTTGTCCCCAGTCCCTCTCCACTCTCCTGGAGCCCCTTTGGGTCCTGCCAGGGGCTCTGAGCTCTCCCTGGAGCCTTCTCTGCTCCAGGTGTGCACCCCCAGCTCTCCCAGCCTGGCTCCAGAGGGGCTCCAGCCCTTGGAGCAGCTCCACGGCCTCCTCTGGGCTCTCTGCAGCAGCTCCAGCTCCTGCCTGTGCTGGGGCAGCTCTGCAGGTGTGGTCTCACCTGAGCACAGGGGCTGAATCCCCCCCTGCCCTCCCTGCTGCCCACCCTGGGGCTCAGCCCAGCACAGGGCTGGATTTCAGGAGGCAGAGCAAACCCTGCAAGCCCCAACCCTTTGGATTCCCCCCCTGCTTTGGAGCAGCTCTGCCCAAAGCAGAGGATTCCCCCCAAGCAGGGACAAGCAGGCTGGCTCCCCCCAAGGGCACTCACGGTGATTTTGGCCTTGACAGTGGCCAGCTTGTCCTGGGCTGCAGCCAGCTCGGCGTTGGCCCTGTCCAGGGCCTGCCTCTTGGGCTGCACCTCGCAGAAGAGGCGGTGGAAGCGCGCCACGTTCAGCACCCACGAGCACAGCCCGGCCGCCGCCGACGACTTGGTGGCCACGAACTCGGGGTTGAACTCGGGGTCTTGCAGGTAGGGCTGGAGGGCTTTGAGGCAGTTCTCGTGGATGTTCTCCTTGTTGAACTTGATCAAGGAGTCCAGGAAGCTGTCCACCCTCGCCATGGCCACTTTGGCAGCTTTCCAGCTCCTGTCCTTGGGGATCTTCCCTGCCGGTGCCGTCAGCACCATCACAGCCGCGGTGACGTTGCTGACAGCAGAAGGAGGTGACCCAAAGGACCTCAGCTCTGTCAGATTGGTCTGAAAAGGGGAAAACAAGGTTGTTAGATAAAAATGGATGGGCTCTCTTTTCACTCTGCCACTAATAGAGTCAGGCTCCCAGGCTATCAATCTGATAAATTGGGCTCCTCGCGGCCCCAGCAGTGCTGCCTTTAGATCACTGCTCTGCATGTCTGCAGCACACCTGCTCCATTCCCTGCTCCTGACATCCCACCTGGGACCAGCACAGCACACTGCTGCTCCCCAGGCTCCTGAGGGAGCAGGAGGTTTGATGCCCTCTCAGAAGATTGGGATAAATGAGAATGAAACCTATAGAAACAACACTCAGGACCTCTAAAACAACCTTCAGAGCATCCTTCATGCTCCCTCCTACCTGAGCTGAGATGCCAATGCCAAAGCCATCCTGTGATTCCCACATCCTGCAGCCCTCAGGGTTCAGGGAATGCAGCTGCTGAGAAAGCCCAGGCCAGACTGCACTGAAGGAGCCAAAAGGGCATTTTTGTCTCTAACTCCTGATTTGCCAAGTTTCCAAACTCGCTATCACACCTGGCTTTGCAGTTTTTTTTATTTTGCAGGTACTCTGCACTGGGTCTATCCCAACCCACATGCCATTCATCATTGTCCATGTAACAATTGCCTTAATTATCATCCATATATATGTAATTATCTCATATATGTATAGACTTATCTCTCCACAACACTTTAAATAGCTTCTCAGTTTGTCTCAGTCACTCTCACTGCCACCAGCCCCTGCCAAAGGCATTACAGCAGGGGCCAGAGGGGCTGCAGCAGGTCCCACCCACACAGCCACAGCCAGGCTGGGCCAGCCCATGGTCACTTCTTGGCTCATATGGAATAAAAAAAAAAAAAAAAAAAAGGAAAAGGAAAGTTTAAGCTGTCAGGAACACAGAGAGAATTAACCCTGGCAAGGCTGAGCAGGGCCAGCTCTCCTGAGAGGGATTATTTAGAAGAATAATGCTCCCAGCACAAACACAGCAGCAGAAACCAAGGAGGGTTTGATGTGCAGCTGATGAGGAGGAAACAGCCTGGACATGTCCCAGTGGCCATGGCTGCTCTTCTCTTGCTCTGGCTGGTGACACCATCACAGAAATGTCCATGTATCCACATCCTCACTGACTATATGGATTTATCACTGGATTCTGCCCAGCAGCTTTTCTCACTGTGTTCCTTGTTAATGTTGCAAAAACCCTGCAGTCAAAGGAAGAAGGCTGAGATAATTGGGCAGAAACTGTACAAACAGACATGAACATTGCTGATTATTCATGTCAGCGAGCAGGCTGGGCTCTCTGATACATCTCCAGTCAGCAGGTAAAGGAGCCCATGGCTTCCACTGCTCTGCTACTGCTGCTTTACAGTTCCCTGGAGAAAATCCCAGCCTTTCCCCATCTTTGCCTAATGAGAGATTCTACAGCTCCAGCACAAACCTGGAACTAATGGAGAGACGTTTTCCTTTTGCAGAGTCCTTTCCCTCCCACGAAGGAAATGCAAAGCTACCTCCTTCCCAAAAGCTAATCCAAGAGAAACCCCATTCTGGATGGCTCCAAGGTGCTTTCCTGTCCCCCAGCAGGGATTGAGCCATGGTGTGAGGCCTTGCTGTGGCTGGGGGTTTCCAGCTGTGGTTTTCCAGCTGGGTGCAGTGGAGGCTGCTGCCCCAGGACGCTGCATGAACTGCAGACCAAAACAAATTGCAGGTGCATCTCTCAGGCACATCACAGAACCACAGGATGGACCAGGCTGGAAAAGACCTTTGAGATCATCGAGTCCAACCTGTGACCTAACACCTCCTCATCAGCTAAACCTTGGCACTGAGTGTCACATCAAACGGGAACTCCTGGAGCACCCTTGAAGGACAAACCTTCCAAGGCACAAACATCCCTCCAAAACCAATCTCCTGCAATCAGAGCAATGCTCATCTCCTGATCACACTTTTTCCCAGGGCATCTTCCATTGGACCAGCTTTGTCTGCTCCTCTCCATGGCAATGAGTGAACGTGGTGCAGCCTCGTGGGTGCTCCGAGTTCCACCAGGAACCCCAGAGTCACAGAATGAATGGGGCTGGAAAAGATCTTTGAGATCATCAAGTCCACCCAGTCAACAAAACCATGGCACTCAGTGCCTCATCCAATCTTTTTTTAAACACTTAAGCACCAGAAGGGAGGAAGTTGGAGAAGGGACAATACAATGCCATCAGACAACACAGCCCCTCTCCCCCTGAAAACACTGGGAGTCCTCACCTTGTTGAGGGTGTTGAGAGCAGCCTGGGCAGCTTCCAGGGCAGGCTCAGCCTTGGCCAGGTCCTCCTCACAATCCTTCTGCTTCTGCTCGACCTCCTGGGTGATGAGGGCCACCTTCCTCTCCTCCTCATCAGCCACAGCCTTCTTCCTGCTCACCTTCTCCGTCTCCACCCCCACCACCTGGATCAGCTTGTCAGCATCCTCATTCTTCTGCTTCAGCTCCACCTCTTGGGCTGCCAGCTTGGCCTTCAGCTCATCCACCTGCAGGCAGAGATGTGTGGGAGCTGGGCTGCCCTGCCTGCTCCCCAGTGCCCAGCTCACAGCACAGCGGGACCCCAGGGCTGTCAGTGAGTCCTGCTGGTGCCTCCAGTTTCCTCTGCCCTGTTGCCAGGCTGTGCCCTGGGCTGTGTCCCTGCACTCCTCCCCCAGTGCCAGCCAGTTCTGCTCCCAGCTCAGGCACACAGAACAATCCTTGCCCAGCCCAGAGCCAAGGACACCGCTGCAGCCTCAGCCCCACAAAGTGCAACCAGCAGCGAGTGAGGAGAGCAAGCTGGGAGGGTGGGACTGCATCCCCTGGGGCTGGCACTGCCCAATGGAGCCAGGGTGGGCATGGAGCAGAACTGAGCCAAGGGGCAAACTCCGGACTCGGGGCCACCTTGGCTGCAGCCCTGGCCGGGCTCTTGTGCTGCCCAAGGTGCAGCCTTGCAAGGGCTTTCAATAAATCCCTGCTTTATTCCTGGGACTCTGCCCAGCCCCTGCTCCAGGGAGCTTCTGCAGGCATCGGTTTCATACAGCCCCAAAAACATGGAATGGTTTGGGTTGGAAGGGACCCTAAAGATCACCCAGTCCCTCTGCCATGGCAGGGACACCTTCCACTGTCCCAGGCTGCTCCAAGATCCATCCAACCTGGCCTTGGATGGGATCCAGGGGCAGCCACAGCTTCTCTGGGCACTCTGTGCCTCCCCACCCTCACAGGGAAGAGCTTCCTAACATCGTTTTTCACCCCAAAAAGATTGCAGTTGGGATCAGGGACAGGTCCAGCTTGGCAGAGCTCCGAGGTTCAATGTTCAATATTTAAATGTGATGTCAGATGAGCCTGAGAAGGGACATCTTGAGCAGCAGGGAGGCCACCAGCAGGGCCGTGGTGGCAGCTCCTCACCCCCTGCACACACACAGGAGCCCTCACCAGCCTCTGCACGGGGAGGCTCACACAGGCTCTCACTTGCAGACAGAAAATCTCCTGCTAAAATCCCCTTTTCAGTGAATTTACCCAGCCTCTGGAGGCTTTCACTGCCTGAGCTCAGCTCAGCTCACTTCGAGCTCCTGGGGTACAGCTTTACCCACACAAAAACACCCCCCGGGAGGGAGGCCAGGCTCTGGGTTTGGCAATACCCATTTTGATAGCAGAAGGGAGAGCACAACCTGCACTCCATTAACCAAAGCTGTTGACATTTGGCACGGGTTTCACGTGGAGAGCAGCTTTTCAGGGCTCTCCACAGCCCTCCATCCCTCCCCATCCCCTGCTGCCTGGCTCCGTGGGACTGCTCTCCCAGGACAAAGGCTCGGCTGTAAATCTGAGCTCACACCAGCACATAATCCCTTCCTGTGACAAACCCAGCAGCAGCTCCTTGTTCAGTCTCTGGGGGCTGCAGGAAATTGAAGTGGGCTCTGCTGATGGCTGATATGGCTGTGACCTTCTCTGCTCAGAAATCAGCTTTTGTGTGCTGGATACACACACAAACGGGAGCTCCAGGGGTTTACACGGCCAGGACAAAACAAGAGGGGATTAAAATCCACGGGCACTCAACAGCAGCACAAAGAGCAGGTGTAAGCTCAGCCCTGGGGACAGACACGGCAATGCAAGGGGAAATGACTTTGTCAGGATTTTAAAGAAGCAAGAATGCTGGAGAAGGACGGTTTGCAAGGGCCTGCAGTGACAGGACAAGGGGGGATGACTTCAGACTGAAGGAGGGCAGGGTGAGGTTGGCTATCAGGAAGAAATCCTTCCCTGGGAGGGTGGGCAGGCCCTGACACAGGGTGCCCAGAGCAACTGTGGATCCCTGGAAGTGTCCCTGGACAGGGCTGGGAGCAGCCTGGGACAGTGGGAGGGGTCCCTGCCATGGCAGGGGGCAGAATGGGATGAGCTTTAAGGTCCCTTCCAACCCAAAGGATTCTGTGATTCTATGAGAACCTGTGAGCAGCTTCCTGAGTGCAGAACAATCTGATAAGCAATCAGGAATGTGAGGTGGAAAGGGAAAGAGCAAAGCAAATGAGAAATTCAAGGGTAATGTGCTGTGACTTCATCAGGGAAAGGAAGGGAGAAGCTCTTGCCTACCACCAGAACAGCATGAGAAAAATTATTAAAGAGAAGAAAACCTGGAGGGCAGGCTCCCAGAAGACTCATTTTATCTGATTGTCCCTGCCTTGTTTCAAGAACACAAAATGCATCAAAAGGTCAGCGATTAATTGATAGTGCCAGCCAGGCTCGAATCTGGAAAGCAGTGATGCAATATTAACCACAGCCATCCTCGGGATTACTCAGCAATGGGTGCTGACCTCCCGGTGGCACACAGCACTCTGACAAACAAATGACTCATCCCACACATCTTCCCAATCCATTATCTCCTAATAGGAAGGAGGCTTCAGCTTCCCTGAGTGCTGAGGATGCTGCTGTCCGCAGGGAGAGATGGTTGTAAAACACTGCTGGAGGAGGAAAGTTGGGCAACAGCATCGAGGTGTCCAAATCTCCAAAGGAAAGAAAAATTAAAAAGGGGTAGAGGTAGAGGGGACCACAGCAAAAGGAGGCAGAGAGTTTATTTTGAAATGGGAACAGCAAAGTAAAAAATACCTGCAGCTCCTGATACAAGAGCCCCTCGAGCTGAGGCCACTCTGAGCCCGCAGGAATCACAAACCTCATCCTTAACTTGGACTCTGGAGAATGGCAGGGATGAGCACCAGTCCCCAGAGCTGAGGCACAGCCAGGTGATAGCCAGGGATCAAAACCCTCCCCCTTTGCTTTGAAAACAACCCCCAGCACATCCCTCCCATCACACACCCGGGTGAGAGAGGAATTCACTTCCTCAGCCCCAGGACCAAGGGTTCCCATGGGTGAATTAAAGTTCAGCCTTTTAAACCCACGTTCAAGATTGAACTTGCTGGTCTGATTTCCAATACTGATAAATATCCACACTCTGCTTTCAAATCAACAGCAGTTTTGACTATTGCGCACATCTGGTAATTTAGGTGTTTAATTTTAGGCCCCCAGTGCTAATTTTAGATTTGAATCTGACATATTTGTCCTCACTGCTCTGCATCTTAATTACCTGCACAAGGTAATTAAACCTCTCAGCCCAGCCTCACTGCAAACAGACAGCAGCATTGTGCTCTTTCATCCCTCTTGTGGTTTGGTTTTCCCGTCCTTCCCATTGCCTCCGAGTCCTCCAGCACTGCTCTGTGGCTCAGCTGAGAAGCCTGCCCACACAGCACCCACTGAAGAGAAGCCTGAAGGATGCAGAAGGCTTCCCATGTGTCACAACAGACCCAGGGACTTGTTCTCAAAAGATTCACTTCATGACAGCTGCTCCCAAAAAATAAACTTAATCCGTCTTATCCACCACTGGGGAATCCTGAAAAAACAGCAGCACCCCACAGATCCCTCGGAGCTGCTGCCTGCATGGGTGAGGTGAGGGCATTGGAAAATACACCGAGTTTAACATTTTTAATTTTATAACTTCAGTCAGGTTTGTTTGCCTTTGTCCTTGGGGAAGGGAACTGAAGTTTCTTTCCAGGGCATTGTTCCACTAGGCAAGGCCTGATGGACTTAACAGGCTGGGAAGAGCACAGAAGACAGAGGAGAAAATGACCATTAATGACCCTTAATGACCCTTAATGACCCTTAATGACCATCATCTCCAAACAACACCCCTGGCATGGTCAGAGACACCTGCTCTGGGAAAAGAGAGAAAAGAATGAGAACCTGATTAGCATCAGAGGGGAAGAGATCTTTATCCAGCAGGAAACCAAATACTAAGGACTCCCTAACTTGGAACCAATGATCACTGAACCAACAAATCTCCACAGGTTTTGACTGCATAAAGTTTGTGAAAAATCTGGTAAAATTCACCTGTCATGGAATGATTTTCTGTACACACCCGAGCTTTGTGTGGATGAAACGATTTCTGTAGCAATTTTCCAAGCTGTTTTGTCAATGCAGCTGAAATTTAACCATTAAAAGAGGGCGGCAGAGTCAGCTGGATCCCAATCTCATTTTATTTTACCAAAATCTTTCAGTTTCATCAATCAGTTACCTCCCAAACAGCAAAGACTGGACACACACCTCTCCATTCTCCTTTCCAGTGCACAGCATCACTTCTGCTCCTCCAGACACCCAGCTGGAGCCAGACTAGAGCCAGGATCCAGCACAAATCTCTTCCCTGTAAAGCTCTCCCTCGAAGCAGACAGGAATACCGAGCACAACCCTCTCCACAGAGCCCTTACCTGGGCAGCAGTGCTCCTGAGCTTCTCCAGGCCGTTCTCCAGGCGTTCCATCTTTGCCTTTAAATCCCTGTCCTTGGCCAGCAGCAGGCTCTGGTAGAGTTTGAGCTGCTCCAGGAAGGATTTGGGGGTGGTGTAGTTGTAGCGGCGCTCGTTGCTGAGGTACAGCTGGGACACCTCGTTGACACTGATGTGGACGTGGGCCATGAATTTGCTTATTGAGTCCTTGACTGAGTCCTAAAGGGAAGATGGGAAGATGAGGAGAAACTGTTCCAAATAGGAAACTATATATAACACAGGCCTGTGGTGAGTATAAAGGAATTTGGTAACTTTTCATTCTGCTGCAGCACAATCCGGGGTGTAACACCTGAGCTGATCCCTTCTCACTGTTATCTCTAAAATAACTTCGTTGCTCGTGTACTTTATACCTTTTTTATATCTTTTTATCTCACACATTATCTTATTCCAAGCAATTTCTCTACAAAATAACAGCTCTTTAAAGTATAAATATGGGCTTTTCTCCTCTACAAATGAGAAAAGTGCACACGCCTAAAAGGAAACATTGTAGGCTTTATTCTTCCTAAATCCTGCCTGGAAAAATTAAACAGAAACAAATCTCTATTCCAGTAGCAGATTGTCATCACTGAGAACTTGACCTGGTTTTGCCCTTGAGATTTCCAGAGGCTCTGACACAAGTGGGGAGAGCAGCAGGTGATTTTCTGTGCAGGATATTTACTGTGCAGGTTATTTCATTTTCTGTGCAGGTTTGGGGCTGCCCTCGTGCTGGCAGAGATTGGCAGTGCCACCAGCTCCCAGTGACACCTCAGCAGCTCCCAGTAGCAAACATCACCTCCCAGCATCACATCACCACCTGCCAGGGACAGCTCAGCACCTCCCAGTATAGCATCATCAGCTCCCAGTATCGAATCATCACCTCCCAGTATCACCTCCTCAGCTCCAGTATCACCTCCTCAGCTCCAGTATCACCTCCTCAGCTCCAGTATCACCTCCTCAGCTCCAGTATCACCTCCTCAGCTCCAGTATCACCTCCTCAGCTCCAGTATCACCTCCTCAGCTCCAGTATCACCTCCTCAGCTCCCAGTATCACCTCCTCAGCTCCAGTATCACCTCCTCAGCTCCCAGTATCACCTCCTCAGCTCCAGTATCACCTCCTCAGCTCCAGTATCACCTCCTCAGCTCCAGTATCACCTCCTCAGCTCCAGTATCACCTCCTCAGCTCCAGTATCATCTCCTCAGCTCCCAGTATCACCTCCTCAGCTCCAGTATCACCTCCTCAGCTCCCAGTATCACCTCCTCAGTTCCCAGTATCACCTCCTCAGCTCCAGTATCACCTCCTCAGCTCCAGTATCACCTCCTCAGCTCCAGTATCACCTCCTCAGTTCCCAGTATCACCTCCTCAGCTCCAGTATCACCTCCTCAGTTCCCAGTATCACCTCCTCAGCTCCCAGTATCACCTCCTCAGCTCCAGTATCATCTCCTCAGTTCCCAGTATCATCTCCTCAGCTCCCAGTATCACCTCCTCAGCTCCCAGTATCACCTCCTCAGCTCCCAGTATCACCTCCACAGCTCCAGTATCATCTCCTCAGTTCCCAGTATCACCTCCTCAGCTCCAGTATCACCTCCTCAGCTCCAGTATCACCTCCTCAGCTCCAGTATCACCTCCTCAGCTCCCAGTATCACCTCCTCAGTTCCCAGTATCACCTCCTCAGCTCCCAGTATCACCTCCACAGCTCCAGTATCACCTCCTCAGCTCCAGTATCACCTCCTCAGTCCCAGTATCACCTCCTCAGCTCCCAGTATCACCTCCACAGCTCCAGTATCACCTCCTCAGCTCCAGTATCACCTCCTCAGCTCCAGTATCACCTCCTCAGCTCCCAGTATCACCTCCTCAGCTCCCAGTATCACCTCCTCAGCTCCAGTATAACCTCCTCAGTTCCCAGTATCACCTCCTCAGCTCCAGTATACCTCCTCAGTTCCCAGTATCACCTCCTCAGCTCCCAGTATCACCTCCTCAGCTCCCAGTATCACCTCCTCAGCTCCCAGTATCACCTCCTCAGCTCCAGTATCACCTCCTCAGCTCCCAGTATCACCTCCTCAGCTCCCAGTATCACCTCCTCAGCTCCCAGTATCACCTCCTCAGCTCCCAGTATCACCTCCTCAGCTCAGTATCACCTCCTCAGCTCCCAGTATCACCTCCTCAGCTCCCATCACACAGCACCCTGTGCCCCTGGCTCTGCTGCCAGTGCCCAGAGCCCTCTCCAAGCCAAAGCAGAGCGTGCCTCAGGGATGGTTTGGCTGAGTTCAGGTCACTTCAGCTCTACCAGTGCTGCCCCCACTGCCTGGCTGCGCTGCCCACCCGACCCTCGGTGAAAGGGGCTGTCCGTGTGCTGGTGCTCACCTGCAGCGTGTCCATGTCCCGCAGGAAGCGCAGGCTCACGGACTCCAGGGCCTGCCGGGGCCACTGCTGGAAGCAGTCCATGGTGGAGCAGCCGGCCAGCGCTGGGAAGCGGCGGCTGCGGAGGCGCAGATGGGGACCCACGGGGGACAGGCATAGCACCACCTGCGGGGCAGGGGCACCAGGGAGGAGCAGGGGGACCAGGATCTGCCCTGCAGCACACCCCGGGCTCCACTGACCCCTTCCCTTCCCTCCTTCCCTTCCCTCCTTTTCCCTTCCTCCTTCCCCTTCCCTTTCCCTTCTCCCTTCCCTTCCCCTTCCTTCCTTCCTCCCTTCCCTTCCCTTCCCTTCCCTTCCTTCCCTTCCAACTTCCCTTCCCTTCCCTTCACCTTCCACCTTCCCTTCCCCCCTTCCCAAACCTTCCCAAACCTTACCCAACCTTCCCAAACTTCCAACCTTCCCAAACCTTCCCTCCTTCCAAACTTCCTTCCCAAACCTTCCTTCCAAACCTTCCCAACTTCCCAAACTCCTTCCCAAACCTTCCCAAACCTTCCCAAACCTTCCCAAACCTTCCCACTTCCCAAACCTTCCTTCCCAAACCTTCCCAAACCTTCCCAAACCTTCCCAAACCTTCCCAAACCTTCCCTCAACCTTCCCAAACCTTCCCAAACCTTCCCCCAAACCTTCCCCCTTCCAACCTTCCCAAAACCTTCCAACTCTCCAACCTTCCCAAACCTTCCCAAACCTTCCCACCTCCAAACCTTCCCAAACCTTCCCAAACCTTCCCCTTCCAATTCCCAAACCTTCCCCCCAAACCTTCCCAAACCTTCCCAAACTTCCCTTCCCAAACCTTCCCTCCCCTTCCCAAACCTTCCAAACCTTCCCTTCCCTTCCCAAACCTTCCCTTCCCAACCTTCCCCCTTCCAACTTCCCTCCCTTCCTTCCTTTCCTGTTCCCGTTCCCGTTCCCTTTCCCTTTCCTTTTCCCTTTCCCTTTTCCCTTCCCTTTCCCTTTTCCCTTCCCTTTTCCCTTTTCCCTTCCCTTTTCCCTTCCCTTGGATCAGCCCATCTGGTTACAGCATGCTGGTGATAATGCCAAGGTTGTGGTTCAATCCCTGAATGGGCCATTAATTTAAGAGTTGGACTTGAAGATCCTTTGGTCCCTTCCAGTTCAGTATCTGCCGTGATCCCACCCCACCAGCTGAGGAACACACAGAGTGGAGAATCCTCTGTGCTGTGATGCCTTGAGTTTGAGCTTTTATATTTTTCAGATTCTGGGCTGTTTCAGGGTGTGCTTCTGGGTTTCATATTCAGTGTTGGTGAGCTCTCTCCACAGAGCAGGGAGACAAAACAATTCCTTCTCCAGCTTGGCACCAAGGACAGCCAATACAACTTTCGGCCCCAAGAACAAAACCAATGGTGAAGTGAGAAGGAAAGCAAGGAGGATGGAGCTTCCTGCCCTGGAGCTGTGATTGCCCCATGAACTCCACTGTGCTGCTGGAGCAGAACTGATCCCAGAGGGAGCCCTGGTGACCAGGGGTCCATTCTGGGGCCAGGTTGGGTTCCCCTGGGTGTGCCCAGGGAGGCCTTGGAATAAATCCCTGCTTTATTCTTGTGCTCTGGTCTTTGTTCCAGCCCAGCCTCCAGAGGCACCAGCTCAACCACTTATGCTCCCTGAAGGTCCCCAAGTGAGGACTGTTGTAAATGACTATGCAGTTGTTGGATGACTGTCATAAAGAACTATAACAGTTTTATAAATTCACCAAATTACCATATTTGACAAAAATTGCCAATTAGAAACATAAGAGGTGAGGTAATTTCCCACAGTTCCACCCTCTCTAAATCCTCCCACCACAGATGGAAACTAAACCCTGTTTATGAAGATGTGTCTTGAAGAGCTGTTCTTTGGCCTTGGTTCCCAGAGAGAACCAAGACAGGACAGAGATTTTGTTCCCCCTGGGGCTGGGAGCTCTGGAATTTTATCCTTCTGCCTAGGGAAAAGTACTGGAACCAGATACTACTACAATAACAACCCACAAATCTGTGTGTAAAGAACACAGAGAATATAGAAAAGGAATAAAAAAAGCAAAAAATCCTTCAGCACCAGCGTGTCCTGCTCCACCCCACCTTCAGCTGCCGTCGGACCCGCTCGATGAAGAACCTCCAGCAATTCTCCCTGGAATCCACCAGCCCCTGGCCTCTGACCTCAGTCCTCACACTGCTGATGATGTTTTCCACTTCATCATCAGGGAAGAGATCCAGGATTTCCCCTAGGAGAAGAGGGCACCTTTGGGTTTCCAGGTCTGGATGGTGCCTTAGAGCCAAGGGAAGCTGCTGCCTCCCTGGCCAGGGGCTCAGGGAAGTCCCCTCCTCGGGTAAAACCCCTACACCAGGAGCAGCAAAAAGGCACAGAAGGTCATTCTGCTGAAAAATGAACACTTGTGAGAGCAAACTTCCTTATAAAACACAAGGGAAAGGAACATACAATAGAGCCAAAGTACAGAAAATCCTTTTTTTTTTTTAGCTCTGAAGTCTAATTAGATTATAAAATAAACATTCAAATCCCTAATATGCTGTATATATTATAAAATCATTGTAGTCTTGCAAATGCATGAATTACACCTAAAATTTAGAGATGCATTGCAGTAGAAATGTAGCAAACATTCCAATTAATGATTGGTTTAAGAAGAGAACTTTGTGGAAGTCATTGATTGGATGAGAAATTTATAAAAGACATTGTAACTAGAATTAAGTTTTCTGGTGTCATGATGCTGAATGGAATAACCTAAAGGTCTCACCCTCCCCTGAGACTGATTTTGCAATAACCCATCCCTTAATCAAGCTGACCCCATCCCATCCAAGCTCTGGTGTGGACACTGACTGCCCTGCAATGGTTTGGGTGAGCAGCACCCCAAAAACCCGAAATGCAGCTGGAAAAAGAGCAGGGAAAGGACAGGAACAGGATGAGCAGCCAGGTGACCCACACTGACACGCTCACCCCGTGGTGTTGCTTCACCCCCCAGCTCACAGATACTCCAGTCAAACCTTGCACCCAGAAAGAGCCTTCATTCCTGAGGGGGGGGGGGGGGGGTTAGTCTGAGGCTCCTGGGCCTGAAGTTTCTGAGTTTCTGAACTCAGTTTCTTCGTGGTGTTTTGGTTCAGGAAGACCTTGTGTTCTCACAGGCTTGGCATAAACATCACAAGTGTTATTGTAACAAGAGTGATGTTTGGGATTCCTTTCTGTGGGATGGACTTCTCTCTGTCTTTCAGTTTTAGACCAATAGAATGAAGAGTTCTGGCACTCTTCTGACCAGTGAGATAACCTACTCGAGAAACTATATAAAGAAAGTCAATCTTTGAATAAAGGAGAGTCAGATACAGTTTTTATAACAAGGTCTCGTTGTCTGTTCATCACCCACAGCGACAGGGGGGATGCAGGTGGAACTCCTCACCTGGTGGTACATTCCTTCCGCCCCATCCCCTGCTGCAAAACCCCAACAGACACATCCCATAACAACTACAGCCAGAATCCCATGCCATATGGAAAAATGGGCACCAGACAGGAGGGAAAGACAAGAAATCTCCCAGCTGATGGAGTGTCCCTCCCCAGGAGGACACAGCTTTTACTCCAGAGCTCAACAGAGCTCAATGTCACCATGGCCCCTTCGCCTGTACCAGAATTCCAGGTGCTGCCAGGAGCAGAACTCCAGTGGGGAAGAGGGGGAGAAGGGAAAGCAGAGCACGAGGGCTGTACCTGATGCCAAGAAGTCGTTGACCAGCACCAGGAACTGCTCATCCACGAGCTGAGCATCGCTCAGCAGGAACACGGAGCCCACTCCCTTCAGCCCGGCCTTCAGGTACAGGTTTGCCAGGTCTGCCTGCAGGTGGGAAACCAGGGGGGCTTACACCTGCATGCTTGTCCTGTGCTGCAGTGCAGGCTGTGCCCAGCAGTGTGTGTTCCATCCCCAGCTGCTGAGCTGGGGCACGGTGGGGGTGTGGGGGTCTCTGTTCATGGGCAGCTGTTAAAAACCAGCTGGGGCAGTGTTCTTTATCCCTGCCAGGACCCATCCTTATCCAGGGGGATAGCCTCTGCTCAGGGGCCACGGAGTCTCATTCCAGGGCTGATAAACTGACCCCATCCCCTGGGAGAGGCTGCACCCAGGGCAGGAGCCCAGCATTCCTGCCTGGACACAATGTGGGCTTTGGGACACCAGGGCAGCCTTGCCCCTGCATTCCCAGAGGGAGAGCAGGCCCAGCTCCAGCTCCACTGGAGCTCCAGAGGGAATCTGCCCCTCCCTGCAGCTCCCTGCCCCAGCAGAGCCCCCTGTGCCCCTGCAGGAGCTGCACCCATGGGATGGCTCTGCCCAACCCCACCCACGGGGGCAGGGGGATTCTGACTCTGCCAGGGGTTGGGGTTTGTAGCACTGCATTTTTATTTTAATTCTCCTCATAAAGAACTGCTATTCCTATCCCCATAGCTTTGCCTGAGAGCCCCTTAATTTCAAAATGATTATAATTTGGAGGGAGGGGGTTTGCATTCTCCATTCCATGGAGAATGAGACTGAGCCTGCCCTGGCCCAGCCTGGGGCCATTCCCTCTGCTCCTGTCCCTGTCCCTGGAGCAGAGCCCGACCCCCAGCTGTCCCCTCCTATCAGGAGCTGTGCAGAGACAGAAGGGCCCCCTGAGCCTCCTTTTCTCCAGGCTGAGCCCCTGCCCAGCTCCCTCAGCCCCTCCTGGGGCTCCAGCCCCTTCCCCAGCTCTGTTCCCTCCCCTGGCCATGCTCCAGCCCCTCAATGCCCTTCCTCTCCTGAGCAGCCCAGAGCTGCCCGCAGGTCTGGAGGTGCCCCAGCACAGGGGATGGGCACTGCCCTGGCCCTGCTGCCAGCCCAGAGCTGGCACAGCCAGCTGACCTTGGCCTCTTGCCCACCTGGGCACCCCTGGGCTCAGGATCCCCCTCCTCCATTCTGTTCCTCAACGCACACCAACCCATCAGGGCGAATTCCTCTCCTTCTTCCCTCCTCCTTCCCCAGCCTTTCAGGACCCCCACCTTGAGGTCGGGAACGCCGTAGCCTTTCCTCAGGGTGATCTGGAAGACCTCCAGGGAGCTGAGGAAGGCTGCCAGGCGGGTCAGGCTCTGCTTCCCAGTGCCTCCCACGCCCACCAGCAGCGCGTTCCCCCGCGGCGCCTCCAGGATGCGGCTGATGCGGCAGCTGAGGGGAACAAAACCTCTCCTTAGGGTTAAAATGCTTCTGGAAATCCTGGGGAAGGAAGGAATGCTGTGCTTTGTTCTAGCAGGCCATGCAAAACTGTGCCTGTGAAGATTATAGCTGAGCATATTGATAAGAAGCACAAACCATGTAATTATTGATCGGGGGTGAAATATTTGTTGCTTTGGGGATCACAAGAATCAATGTTTAGAGTTTCCAGGGTACCTGTAAATGAGATAATGCTTGTACAATGGGACAATATAAATACAGTTATTACAGTGATTTTTGCTTAATTGTTGCTTAAACAAATTTGTAGTTATATAATCATAACTGGAATGGGATAAATATGTACATTCTGAGCAGATGGACAGAGGTGGATTTGGGAGCTGTACCCCAGTTCCTGAGCACTCTTAATAAAGCACCTGCACATAATCCACCTGTGATTCTGTGTTTCTGAACTCTAACACTCTCATTAATAAGAGTGTTTTCCTATTTCTCTGCCTGCTGCTTTTCAGTGCACATTTTATTCACTAAGAAATTGTGTTCCTAGAATGTCAGTCTCAGAGATGTGGGCAACAATCAATCAATGGAGACAGCAATCAGGTCTCCCATCTCTGCTGAGACCTGTCCAGTGGATGGTGCTGATGAAAAAAAAAAAAAACCTCAAGTTTGGGGCAATTCAAAATAGGCCCATTTTTTTCCTAACTGCCAAGTCCTGCTGGACAGAACAATGTTTAAATGAATGTCTTTGCGGGGAGTGCAAGGGGAAGAGGACAGTACATTGACATGCAAAAATGGAGAGCAGAATCCAAGGCTCTGGCCTCTCCTCTCAAGGCTGCTGGCATCCCTACACAGGTGAGGAGCCCTGCTGAGCATTACAGCACATCCACACCTGGCTGGGATGGCACAAACCTGCCTGGAAAACAACCCCTGTCCCTTTCATCCACACCAGCACTATGCAAGAGGGAGATTTTCTCCCTCTTCTGACGAACTTGCTGTTATTTCCCAGGTCTGCTCCCTGAGAGCCCTGTGGTGAGCTCTGTCTGCCTGCCTTTTGTTCTCTTCAAGCAAATGCTGACACCCCCAGGGTCCCCCACGAGGTGAGGGGGTCCAGAGGATCCCACCTGTGGAACCCTCGCTGTCCTGGGTCTGAAACACGAGCCCCATTCCTTTATTCAGTCCCCTTCACTATTTTCCTAGATTAATCTAATTATTTATCATTTAACACTGTGAGAAACACTGCCCTGCTTTATTACAACTCCAGGATTTTATAAACTGTGCACAGACTCTGACCGATTTTTTTATAATTTAACAATTTCTGTGAAATTATTTGCATAAAAGCAATCCCATCTGTGAGGAGAGCTTTAGCATTCCTGCTCTGAGCTCCCCAGGCCAGCTCTGCCTGTGGTCCCTGCCTTGATGTGCTCCCCAGGGCTCTGGGCTGTGACACAGCCCTGGGTGAGGTGACTGACAGGTATCCTCCATGGCCCTACACGTATTAAGACATCAAATGTCTTCTTTCCTTCTTTTTTTCTCCCAGCTGAAAATCTTCAGCAAATTCAAGCTGGCATCCAGAAGCTGTTTGAGGTGGAAGAAGTTGTGTATTCCAGCCAAATGCAATTTCCAGGTGCAAGGAATGGGATTCACTCAGCTCCAGTGAAATTGTGAGGTTGTGCTGGATGCTCAAATCCTGCTTTCCTCATTATTCTCAGGACAAACCAGAGGGGCAGAGCCGTGTTTTGTAAATCCCAACTGTGAATCCTGATTTATGTGAAGTGCAAGGGGAGCACAGGGTCAATATTCCTGTTCCCACTCTGCAGGCAATGCAAGCAGAAACACTCATGGACAGCAGATCCCATGGCACCCCTGGGTGCAGGAGGGAATTCCCAGCCACTGTCACCAGCACTCCAGGGCTTTTCCCAAACATCTTCCCATCCCCAGTGCCCCAGGCTGGAGCATTCCTTGGGGTCCTTGTGCCCCAAGTGCAGGACTGTAGTCTGAGGCTCCTGGGCCTGAAGTTTCTGAGTTTCTGAACTCAGTTTCTTCATGGTGTTTTGGTTCAGGAAGACCTTGTGTTCTCACAGGCTTGGCAGAAACATCATGAGCGTTATTGTAACAAGAGTGATGTTTGGGATCCCTCTCTGTGGGATGGACTTTCTCTCTGTCTTTCAGTTTTGGGCCAGTGGGATGAAGAGTTCTGGCACTCTTCTGACCATTGGCTCAAACCGATGGATAGAGACAAGTCCATCCCACAGAAAAGAATCCAAAACATCACTATCCTTACAATAACACTTGGGATGTTTATGTCAAGTCTGTGGGAACAAGGTCTGCTGAAACCCAAACACCACGAAGAGACTGAGTTCAGAAACTCAGAAACCTCAGGCCCAGAAAACCAGACTACACAAGACCTGGCCCTTGACCCTGGAGAAATACAAATTAGCAGCCTTCCTCCTCCAGGAAACTCCACAAAGCCCTCTGCACAGACAAACAGCGGGGGAATAAAGGCAGAAAAGACCCTCACACGTGGCACATGGCATCCTCAAAGAGCACCAGGTTCATGGCAGCGTGGACTTCGTTGTAGCTGTCCAAGGCTTCCACCAGGGTCTGGTTCAGCTCCTCCCAGCTTGGGACTGGCCTGTAGCCAGGCTCCCCGAGGCCTCTGGCAAAATGGCAATAAATGTTCATGTGTTTGGCCTGCTCTAAAGTGTCCTCAATGTCCTGCAAAAAAAAAGAAAAAAAAAATAGCATAGAAAGTGTAGCCTGATGTTTTGGTTTACTGGTGTTGTTTCCCAGGAAAGTGTGATAAACAGGATGGAATGATTTTGTAATAATGTGGGTTATTCATTCCTTCTAGAAGGAGGGATTTCTTCTTGATGTCCCTCTGGTTTGACCAGTGTGAGTGAAGAGGTTTGCCTTTCTTTCACCAATCACATTGGGCTGTGTAAAATTGTATAGAAAACAATCCCCAATAAAGGGATCATTTATTAAAGAAATAATAAATCAATTTAATAATATTAACTATTATTAATTAAATTACTATTAATTAATATAATTATATATTATATAATTAAATATTATTAAAATAATCAAATACTGTTATATTAATATATAATAACCATATATTTATGAATAATAATTCACATATAATAATTTCATTTATGAATGAAATAATAAATAAAAATTTCCCCTCCTGAAAAATCACAAGAGACCACGTTGTGTGTTATATGAAACAGCAACATCAACAAACACAGGAAAAGCCACTGCAGCTCTTCCAAGGGAGCCACGGTGTTCCAGCCTTTTTATGGCCACACAGCTGCACCTGTGTGCTGGAAAAGGGGAAAGAGGCACAGCAGTGTGGGAATCCCAAAATGCAGAGAGCTCTCAGATTTTTGGGCCTGTGGGCCAAAGCTTAAAATTAAATACAGTTTAATTTTAGACCTTAGGAAAGGCTTCCAGGTTTAAATACTAGAGGCAAAAATGTAGATTTGTAGTTTAAATAGAAATGTGTTAAACCAGGTAGAAGAAAGTTCAGAGTTTAAGAAATAGAAAAAATAGAAGTATTAAAAGTAATAAGAAGTTTTAAAGTGTAGCATTGAAAGTTTAGGTGCAACTTTCTTATGGGCCAAGAAAATCCAAATTTCAAAACTTTCTTATTGGCCAAACAATTGTTGCAGCAAAACATGACAGTATAAAGCATATAAAACAAAACAGCAGTATAAAATATAACAACTAACTATTGGGTTAAAACCCAAAATTTTGGGTTTTGAACCAATAGTTAGTTTGGTAACTATTGGTAGTTACCAGTATATACCAATGTATAATATATACCAATAGGTATAAGATTTGGCAGTGTTTTATAGGTTAATAAATCCTTAAAAGGTCTTGGGACATCCTGAACCACAAGGTAGAGATGTGAGCAGAACTCACCCTCTCTGTGTAAAAGATAAGAAATAAAGAAGAAGAAATAAATAAATAAGAAGATAAACTATACTATCTAAAGCAGCTCAGAAGGTCCCATCTCCGTTTGTAGAATTTATAAAATTCCGGAAACAGGAGTGAAAGAGTGGGAAAGGAAAACCCCCAGCAGTGATTTCCCTCCCAACAAACCCGCCCTGCCCCGTTGCCATCAGAGCCCCCAGCCCTCAGCACTCACACTGAAGCATTTCTTCACCACGTCCCTCTGGATCTGATCAAAAGTGTCACAGTCCCTCTGCTCAGCCATCCTGTCCCGGTACACCCGGCTGCCCTCGTGCAGGTAGAGCCTCACCAGGTCCTGAGGCTGCCTCACACACTCAGGGGTAGAGAACAGAAGGCCCTGGGAGAGCAGAGAGAGTCAGGAAAGCCAGAAACCCTGAGGAGCTGCTGACCCCAACCTGAGGAACCCCCAGCCCAGGGGAGCTGAGCTGTCCCTGAGAATGAACCTGAGAATGAATGTGTTTGGGAATAATGGAGTCAGCTCTCATGAATTGTGAGATAAACAAGGAAAATGTTTGCATTCCTTGGTGAAAAGATATCACCTGATGGACTGCTCAAGGGACCAATAGAAATAAAGAAGTAGTAACTGCTCTGTCCAACCTCTGCTCACCGTCCAGACACTTATAGATAAGAGGTCAACAATAAACTGGAGAGTTCTTTTCTCCTTCTCTGCCTGAACCCCTGCTCTGTGTGTTGCTGTGTTCCCACTCTGTGTCACAGTGACACACCTGTCCTTTGTTAACCCAAAATTCCCAAAGCTGTTTCTCAGCCCAGAAGGGTTTGGGTGGGAAGGTGCAGTCTGGTTTTTCCAGGCCTGCAGCTTCTGAGTTTCTAAGTTCTGTTTCTTCCTTATGTTTTGGGTTTCTGAAGCTTGTTGTCACAGCTCGAACACAAACATCAGGTTTTTGTTTCTGTAATGAAATGTGATGTTTGGAATTCTTTCTGTGAGATGGAATTTCTTTAGATGTCCCTCTAGTTTGACCCATGTGGGTGAAGGAGTTGTCTTTCACCAACCACAGTGGTATCTGACAAAATGTATAAAAGAGAGTGATTTGTTGGACTAAACTAGTGTCAAATCATCTCTCCAAACTTTTCAGAGAAATTCATCTCGTGTTATTCACCACAGTGACAAGAAGGGACCTTAAATCCCATCCCACCCCACCCTGCCAGGGCAGGAACCCCTCCCACCATCCCAGGGGCTGCCAGCCCCATCCAGCCCGGCCTGGGGCACTGCCAGGGATCCACAGCTGCTCTGGCACCTGTGCCAGGGCTGCCCACCCTGCCAGGCAGGAATTCCATCCCAGCATCCCATCTGAACCCCCTCTCTGGCAGTGGGATGTCATTCCCTGTGCGCTGTCCCCCATCCCCTGTCCCCAGTCCCTCCCCAGCTCTCCTGGAGCCCCTTTGGGCCCTGGGGAGGTCACTTCAGAGCATCCCCAGGCTGAACAGCCCCAGCAGAGCTGCCCCACCCTCTGGTCACCCTGAGCCCCTCTGGACCCCTCCAGCAGCTCCAGCTCCTTCCTGGGAGCCCCTCCCTGGTGCTGCCACCCCCGAGCTGGACTTCAGCTGAGCTCTGACAAAGCAGCACAGAGGGTGGAACCACCTCCCTGAGCCTGCTGCTGCCCCCAGCCCTGGGAATGGCACTTTCCCACATCCTTTTGGAGGGTCACACTCCTTTTAACCCCCCACCCAGCTCTCCTGCTGCCTGGCTCTGCAGGACCCCAGCCCACACAGGAGGCTCTCCCATCCCAGCCCCATGCCACTTTGTCAAGAAGGAAAAATGGTTTGGAAATGTTACTGGTGGCTATTTTTTTTTTTTTTTAAATCAATTAATTCTAATTAGGTGCATTCTGCCTGCAGGAAATATCAGTTGCTGTCTGCTTAGCACAGTATGTTTACCATGAACTCTATTAAAATGCATAAAAGAATTATATTTCAAAGAGGTGTCGCCTATACTAAGCCTATTAACAGCACACAGGGTTTTCAATGGTATGAATTAAACAGACAGCTTTTATTCCTAACATCTAATTATTTATACATTAAATATTAAATGCATTGAAAGCAATGTAAAGCAGGCCCTCTCAGCTCACTGGTCCATGGCTCAGATTGTTTGGGTTTCACATCTGTCATTACAGCTGTCAAATTATTTTATTTATTCCAGAAAAAAAAAATAAAAATTGGCGAGAAAAGCTTGACAACTCAAAGAGAGAAAGGAGAAACACATCAGATGCTAAACTGATTAAAATAGAATTCAAAATCAGCCAATCCTTCTAAAGGGACTGAATCTAAAGACCCCAAAAGCAGGAGGGACACGTGGGTGTGGGTCACTGCATCTGGGTGGGAGGTGGGGCCAACACTAAAGAGAAACAACAAAAAAAAAGAAGATGCAGAATCCCTTGAAAGGAGAATGAGGGGCATTCCTGGCACTGCCCTCTGACAGAGCTGGGATGTGGCAGGAGGTTTTCTGCCACCCCCCAGCCCTGGCACGTTCAGCAGATCAAATTAAAGCCTCCCACTGCAATGCCTCTGCTCTCTCCCCGCTCCTCCCAAAGCCTGGATTAACTCCAGGCAGGGTTTAACGTGACCCACATCTCGGCTCTGAGCTGCTGCTCAGCTGAGCACAGTGACAGTGACTCCCTCCTGGCACAGTGGAGCTATTCCCTTGCTCTGGTCCCACATTTCCCTGTCTGTCACTCCTGCCTGATGGGCAGGCACGAGGCATTGAACTTCCACGTACCCACTTTGGGAAGCAGATGTTAACAAGGACAGTGACAAATTGCCAGCTGGGGGTTTAGAACAGGCTGTGGTGCTGACCCTCAGTTTGGCTGCTGAGGAATATATCAAATTTTATTAATCAGCCTGAAACTCTTTGAGCAGGAACACCAGCTGCTTCAAAGCATGAGACTGCTGGGGAAAATGGAAAAACAAAAGCTCACTAAGGATGGAAGACAACATTTCTGAAGCTGGACAACTTCGGTACAGTGGCTGGTAATTCAGCTTCAGTGGTAAAATCAAAGCTGGTTTGGATTGATTTACCAGCTCTTTAAGTGCCACCCTGCATGTGCAATGCTGAGCACCTGAGAGGAGGTGCTGGCACAGCCACCAAGCTGTCCTGGCTCTGGCTGAACCAGTGCCTGCTGTGCTCTGCTCAGGGCCAGCAGCTCACAGAGCACCCAGTGCCTGCCCCAGGCAGGAGCAGCCCCTCTGTGGGGTGGGGAGGTGCCAGGGACCCCCACAGTCCCACCAGTGGGGTGGGGCTCACTAAGAGCAGCCCAGCTCCATCACACTCACAGCAGCCACGGCGTGAGGGGCTGAGGAGCCCAAAGCTCTCTCCAGTTTTTCCAGCCACAGGACACTTCAAACCCCTCAAGGGCTACACCTCCTTCTGGATCTGTGCATCCCTCCCCATTGGAAACTAGTAGTTCCCCATTTACTTCCAGAGGAGGCTGGAAAGTAAATATAAGTAAAGAAAGTAAATTTTGCCTGATCATCCCCACAGTTGTGGGTGATGGCTCTGGAATCCATTCAAAACCAAGCAGGATCCAAGGTCACCCCCTTAGCTCAGGGGACACCCAGGCTGTGCCACCACTGAGTGGGACACTGTGCTTGGCTCACCAGAGGGACCCCAGCTGCCTGTGACATCAGGGCAAACTCCCAGTGCCACAGGACAGGAGCTGCACTTACTTGGAAGATGTTGGAGAGGTCTCTGAGGTTGAACACGTAGTGGAACTTGAGAGCCGTGGGCAGGAAAGTGGCAGCCACCTTCTGGTGCAGCCCCAGGGCCAGGGCCACCAGCTGCTGGGCTGAGCTCTGCACAGCCTCAGGGAAATCCCCCCTGGCCAGGTGCTGCACTAAGATGGTGCTGTAGATCCTGGACAAGGCATCCTGGTCAGGGTTGGAGAGGGCCAGGACACAGAAGTGACGCTGAGGAGGAGAGAGCGAGAAAGGAAAGGTCAGAGGGATGGGAACCCACCTCCCAGGCCAGTGCCCAATCTCATCCAGGCTCCACTTCCCAGGAAAGGCTGGCCCAGATGATCCTCTGAGGTCCCTTCCAGTCTGCATGATCCCATGACTTGAAGTCCACCAGAACAATGCCCCCCTTCCAATTTCCCAGCAGAGGGCAGCTGGCAGGAGACACCTTCTGCTGGCTGCACAAGGGAGCTCCAATGGCACTCCACAAGGGAAGCTCAGCCCCTGGAGGAGCTGGAAGCTCTGCAGGTCCCACTGAGCCCTGGTGAAGCCCAGGCCTGTCTCTGGTAGGAACAGCCCCTGGAAGGTGCCACCTCCCAGAGGACCCTTTGATGATTAGGAACTTGCAGAGGAGGAGAACATAGAATGGTCAAGGTTAGAAAAGACCTCTGAGACCATCAACTCCAACTTTGAACACATCCCAAACCATACTGTGGAGTGCCACATCTACTCATTTTTGAACACATCCAGAGCTGGTGCCTTCCATTTTCCCTGGTTCCAATGCCCAACCACCAAAAGACTTCCAAGAACTATGGTCCAGCAGCAAATATCAGCTAAAGGAAGATAAAATCTGCCTGTCTGAACCAGATTTTTCCTGAGAGTGGGTGCCCAGCTTGCTGGGACCTTGTGACTTCTTCCTCCCACTGAGCAGCAAAACAAGAGAAAACACAAACAAGGGAGGAAGGTAGCAAGTGTGCTGCCTCTCCTTCAGGAATTACAGTCACTTCACAGCTCCATGCTGGATGAAGGACAGCAGGACCTGCCCCAGGTTCTCCTGAAGCCTTGAGCCTGGACAATCCAGCCAGGGGGGTTTGACCTGGAGCTGGGGTTTGAGCTGAAGCAGGGCTTTACCTGGAGCCGGGGGTTGATGGTGAAGCTCCCTGCAGTGGGGTTCATGCAGGACACGTACTGCACATTGCTGATCTCCTTCAGGCACAGCCTGCTCCTGTCATACCTTGGGAAAAGCAAAAGCCACACGTGGTGACCACGGCCACCACTGCTGTGCCTCGAGTGTGTCTGTGGGCTGGCAGGAGCCCTGTGGTTTCAGGGGGTCCCACTGTGCCCCTCTCCAGGGGGCAGCTGCAGCTCTGCACATGGCCCAGCAGGCAGGGGGAATGCTGGAGCTGACACTGCCAGCAGCTGGGACCAAGAGCTGAGCAAAGCTCTCGGGCCAGACCCAGCCTGTGCCAGGTTTTTAAACTATATAAAAATACTTTTTTCCTGTTTTGTTTTTCTGGGCTTGTGTGCTTGGCTTCCACCTGTCTTTACTTATCTCTGTGTCTGTGCAAGTTTTCTGTTTCCTCCAGCCCAGCATCTGGAGAAGAGGTCGAGATGGTCTGTTCTGGTGTTCAGGGATTTGTCTGTTCTTGCTTATCTCACATTTGTGGCTCTGGCCTGCTGTGGTATCTCTGCAGGCCAGACCGTGTCAGACTCTCTGCCCTTTGGGACAGTGCTATCTCTTATCCTAAAAATTACCTATGCTTTATTTACAACAACTCTCCAATACTTATTAAATACATTCAACAGTGTACCTTTATTCTAGACCAACCAAAATGTGCCACACCACCTCAGAAGACGGAGAACAAGAGACAAAGAAGAAGGACAGGGACACACCCCATTTCCTCCATCTTTGCCCCCCAATCCCACACCCTAAAAATCCCCAAATTCTACTTTTTCACCCTGTGACATGCTAACTACCATTCCACCTAAATTCTTATAAATCTCCCCGGGACGTCCTGCTTCCCGCAAGCCTTTAGTCTGTTTTCAGGCTTGATGTTTTGTGTTTCTGGTGTCCTTTCCCAGGACAGAAGTCAGTTATAACTACTGAGTGCCATCCCACCTCGTGCCAGCCCGGCAGCCCCGTACCAGTGGCCGTAGTCCAGGTGCTGCCTGAGCAGGGTGTGGGGCTGCACGGTGCCGTACGCGTCCACCCGCGGCATGTTCAGGTCGTCGAGGAAGTACACCAGCCTCCTGCTGCCTGGAGGGCCATAGCTCCTGCCAGCCTTCTTGTCCAGAGGCTTCTCCAGCACAGCTGTGAGGGCAGGAGTGGCTGGGAGGGATTGCTCAGCCCAGCCACACCCGGGGATGTTTGTGGCTTTTTGGGGAAGAAGGGCTGGGCTTGGCACGGGACTCTGCTCTCAGCAGGACAGGGGCTCTTCCCAGGTCAGGGACCTTGCTGGGGCTGTGCCCAGGCTGTGGCTGGGAGCCCTGCAGGGTGCCTTGGGAAGATTTTTGGTCTGACTTACAGAATCCCAGAATCCCAGGTTGGAATCCCAGAATAACAGGTTGGAATCCCAGAACCCCAGAATCCCCTGGCTGTAATCCCAGAACACCCAACTTGGAATCCCAGAATGCCCAGGATGGAATCCCAGAGTCCCTACATTGGAATCCCAGAACCCCAGAATGCCCAGGATGGAATCCCAGAATCCCCAGGTTGGAATCCCAGAATCCCCAGAATCCCCAGGCTGTAATCTCAGAATCCCAGAACCCCAGAATCACAGGCTGGAATCCCGGAATCAAAGGTTGGAATCCCAGAACCCCAGAATCACAGGTTGGAATCCCAGAATCCCCAGGTTGGAATCCCAGAACCCCAGAATCACAGGTTGGAATCCCAGAATCCCCAGGCTGGAATCCCAGAACCTCAGAATCACAGGCTGGAATCCCAGAATCCCCAGGTTGGAATCCCAGAACCCCAGAATCACAGGCTGGAATCCCAGAATCCCCAGGTTGGAATCCCAGAACCCCAGAATCCCCAGGCTGGAATCCCAGAACCCCAGAATCACAGGCTGGAATCCCAGAGTCCCTTCATTGGAATCCCAGAACCCCAGAATCACAGGCTGGAACCCAAGGATCCCCAGGCTGGAATCTCAGGACCCCCAGGCTGTCAGAGCCCTCCAGGACCATCGAGTCCAGCCCAGCCCCAACCCCTCACTCAGCCCCAAATCCCCAAGCTTCGGATCCTCCTCACAAACAAAACACTGCAAACTGTGTCAGCTCTGAGCCAGGCCTGCTTCAGAGCAAACACAAGCAAGAGAGAAAGCCTTTTTTACCCTCCTGCACGTTTGCTTTAAGCCAGTTCTCCTGGCTGAGGCTGTCCTGGTCCCTAGCAGAGCACAGAGTCCCCTCCACTGCCCGTGCCCCCAGGCAGGGACAGCGGTGGCTCCACTGGGATGGAGCCAAGGAGGTGCTGGAGCACAAAGCCCACAAGCTGATTTTGTTTGTGAATGAAAATGCTTTTTTTTTTTTTTTTTTTTTTGCGACTTTTAGATGAAGGAAAAGGGTGGGTTTAGGGCCTCGACAACTTTCAAACAATCAAAGTAATATTATATATTCAAATGCAACAGAGAGAATCAGAATCACAGAATGGGTTGGGTGGGAAGGGATCTTAAAGCCCATCCAGTGCCACTCCCCTGCCATGGCAGGGACCCCTCCCACTGTCCCAGGGTGTTCCCACCTGGGCTGGGCACTGCCAGGGATGCAGGGATCCACAGCTGCTCTGGGCACCCTGTGCCAGGGCTGCCCACCCTACCAGGGAACAATTCCTGCCCAAAATCCCACCCAGCCCTGCTCTGTGTCAGTCTGAAGCCATTCCCTGTGTCCTGTCCCTCCATCCCTTGTCCCCAGTCCCTCTCCAGCTCTCCTGGAGCCCCTCCAGGCACTGGCAGGGGCTCTGAGCTCTCCCTGGAGCCTCTCAGTCCAGAGAAAAGCAATGGAGCTGAGAAAGGAGCAGCTGAGGGAGCTGAGGGGGCTCAGGCTGGAGCAGAGGAGGCTCAGGGGGAACTTCTGGCTCTGCCCAGCTCCTGCCAGGAGGGGACAGCCAGGGGGGATTTGGGATCTGGGAACAGGGACAGGAGCAGAGGGAATGGCGCCAGGCTGGGCAGGGCAGGCTCAGGGGGCACAGCAGCAGGAATTTCCCCATGGAAAGGGTGGCCAGGGATTGGAACTGCCCAGGGAGGGTTGGAGTGCCCATCCCTGAGGTGCCCAGGGAATTCCTGGAGGTGGCACCCAGAGCTCTGGACACGGTGGGATCAGGGTGGACTCGGTGGGCTGGGAGATCTTTCCCAACCTCAGGGATCCTGTGAGTCCCTTCAGCAGGCTGAACAGCCCCAAACACCTCCAGCATCCCCAACCCAGCATCACCCAAACCCCCAGATCACCCCCCAAGACTCAATTCCAACCTCAGCTGTCCCATTCCCACCCTGTTTTCAGCAGAATCCCGCACTAGTCAGGGAGAGCTTGGAGAGAAAACTCCTCATTTGGAAGCTCTGGAAAATTCCCATTTCCTTTAGCAGCAGGCTGAGGTGATGTGCTGCTCTAGACTGTGGCATATTGGGAATATTTACAATGCTGGCATGATATTTAATGCAAATCACCCCACACTGCTGCATAAAGTGTTTTATAGGTTATTGATTTCTTTCACTGCGCCCTGAGCAACCTTTACTGCCTCAGGAAGGGGCAGAGCAAACAGCAGCAGCTTTTTTGGGTCCTGGGATGATTTTCCTGCCAGGGGCTCCCTTGGGGCCCATCCTCCCTCCCGGGTGCTCCCTCCTGGAGCTGGAGGCAGAATTTATTTCCCTGACACATTTGGGGTTATCACCACTCCTGTAAGCAGCAGCATGGCAAGGAGCAGTCCTTTGTAATTAGGGACACCTGGGAGTTTTGATAAAAAAATTTGTGCAAATGCACACTCCAGCCATTCCTTATCAAGGGCAAAAGTTATTAGGGAAAATTTATATTCTGGGGTTTTTTTTTTTTCTTCAGACCACCAATCTTTTAAAATCCCATTTGTTTCCTGCTTGGGTGCCCTGCAGACAGCCTGGTTACCCACTAAGAATTCAGCTGTTTTCTTGTCACAGGCACTCCTGCACAAAGCCATGAATTGTGCTTAGAAAAATGATGGATTTTTCCTCAGTAGAGTCTCTCTCTCCCCTTCAATAAAACCACAATATTTGAAATTTCTGGTAGCAAGTCAAATTAAGTGTTTCAAATAAGCATTTAATTTAAATTTAATTAGGCCTTAATTAACATATAAAATCAGCCCTTTTCGAGGTTAAACAAGGATGCAGGAGATTCATCATAGTGAAATGCAATTACTGGGGATGAAGTGACATGTTTGTGGAAGTTGCATTTTAATTCAAAGCCTATCCCACAATAATCCTACAGGGTCCCTGCTCTGGGCTCCTGACACAGCCCCTCAAACACCTCACTGCAACACCACACTTGGCAAGTGGCTCCTCTCACCCTGATGGCCAGGGGGAAAAATACCTAATCCGAAAAAACCCCACATTTATTGTCATTTTCCCAAGGCAAAAGTGGGGTGGGAAGGTGAGGAATGAGGGCAGAGATGCAGCTGATGGAGGAGCAGAGATCCAAAGGGCACAGAGCAGCACCCCAGAGGTCCAGGCTCCACAGGAAATGGGATTTGCTCACAAAACACCAAAGAAAATCCCCAAACTGTGCCCAGGTTTGGACACAGAGAGAGTCTGGCTCCTTTTAACCCCTAGGCACACAAAAATCTGTGAGCTGCAGGTGCCCAAAGCTTGTTTGAACCACATCCCTTAAAAACCTCTGTCCCAACAGGCACCTCCACTAAGAACTCCTCCCTGCCTTTCAGGCTGGCTTTTTTTTCTCAAGCAAATAAAAACTAAAACCCCAAACTGCTTTGGATTCACATTTTACAAACCTAAAGAGGCACCTGCTGGGGAAGGAAAAAAAGCAGCCAACTGACAAACTCCACGGAAAGGGACAAATTAACTTAAAACCGAGCAGTGGGGAAGGATGCCAAGCAGCATCAATCACACTCCTCTGCGATGAAGACGTGCTGGGCTCGGCAGGGGTAAGCAGGGGAGGGCTCAGCCCGCAGCTCAGAGCAGCAGGGACAGCCTGGAGCTGCCCCAGCCCTGCACACCCTCACCTGGGCAGGTGGAGAGCACACCAGCTCAGCCCCCTCCCCAGCCCAGGGCACTTCCCACTCCAGGAGGAAAAGGAATTTGCAAACATCACAGTGCCCGTGATGTGAGACTGGCCACAGAGGGAGGTTTGACACAGTTTTTTCTCGAAGGACAAGTAGCCCAAATAATTTTTTCTGTGTGCAGAAGCTCCAGTAAGGCCAGAAAACTTCCAAGCTTGCCCCACAGAAATGTGGCTCCAGAGCAGGGGCTGTGCCTGTGCTGTCACCTCTCTGGGAGAGGGAAGGTTTCACCCCTGGACTCCCCAAGGCTTCACAGAATCATGGGATGGGTTGGGTAGGAAGGGACCTTAAAATCATCTAATTTTAACCCTTGGATACCTTCCACTATCCCACGGTGCTCCAAACCCCAATGTCCAGCCTGGCCTTGGACACTTCCATGGATTCAGGAGCAGAAAACACACAGAATCACACGAAATCACACAGAAATCACATAAAAATAACACAAAAATCACAGAATCACACAGAAATCACAAAGAATCACAGAATCACACAGAAATCACATAAAAATAACACAAACACACAGAATCACACAGAAATCACACAGAATCACAGAATCACACAGAGTTGCAGAGAATCATACAGGAATCACACAGAAATCACACAAAATCACAGAATCACAAAGAATCACTCAGAAATCACATAGAAATCACACAGAATCACTCCGAAATCACACAAAAATAACATAAACACACAGAATCACTCAGAAATCACGAAATCAAATAATCACTCAAAATCACTAGAAATCACTCAGAAATCACACAGAATCAACCAGGCTGGTAGAGACCTTTGAGATCACCGAGTCCAACCTGTGCCCCAACACCACCCTTCAACCAACCGTGGCACTGAGTGCCACACCCAGGCTCTCCTTACCCCCCTCCAGGGATGGTGACTCCCCACCTCCCTGGGCAGCCCCTTCCAATGCCCAAGCACCCTTCCCATGCAGAATTCCCTCCTGCTGATGTAGTCTGAGGCTCCTGGGCCTGAAGTTTCTGAGTTTCTAGACTCAGTTTCTTCATGGTGTTTTGGCTTAGGAAGCTCTGGTTCTCACGGCTTGGCATGAACATTGCAAATGTTTTTGTAACAAGAGTGATATTTGGGATTCCTGTCTGTGGGATGGACTTCTCTGTGCCTTTTGTTTTTGGGCAATGGGATGAAGAGTTGTGGCAGTCTTCTGAGCCTGTTCTAGAAGATCTATAAAGGGGGTCAGTTTTTGAATCAAGATGAACTTGCCAAAGGTGGTTTGTGTCATCTATCACTCCCCACCCCAGCTGCTTCTCCCCAGCACGCCCCCAGAGCTTACCTTGCAGCATGGCAGAGGTGGTGTAGTAGTTGAGGGGGACCTTCTTCACCAGGAAGACATCTGAGGTGAGCGAGCAGAGCGTGTGTTCCAGCAGCAGGGACTTGCCCGTGCCAGCAGAGCCCACGAGCAGCACGGGGCGCCGGCGCTGCAGCAGCCTGGCCACGAGGAACCGCAGGCACACCGTGTCAGCCGTGGGCACCAGGCAGCCCTGGGGGCACAGCACCCTCCTTTCAGGACTGCTGCATGGGGTTTCTGGGGTTATTTTCCCAAAAGGAGGTGATGAATGTGATGGAATTTTTTTTTTTTTTTTGTGATAATGTGTTGTCCCTAAAATCAGCCTTCTGATTGATTTGTTTGGGTATAGTGGAGTCAGTTCTCATGAATTGTAAGATAAACAAGGATCATGTTTGCATTCATTGGTAAAAAGATATCACCTGATGGACTTCTCAAGCGACCAGTAGAAATAAAGAAGTAGTAACTTCTCTGTCCAATCTCTGCTCACTGACCAGACACTGAGAGATCCGAGGTCAGCAATAAACTGGAGAGTTCTTTTCTTCTTCTCTGCCTGAACCCCTGCTCTGTGTGTTGCTGTGTTCCCTCTGTGTGTCACAGTAATGATAATGTTTATGTTGTTTATTCCTTCTGGAGGAGGGTGTGGGAATCCTTAAAAATAAAGGGTCGTGGGAAGGCTGTGGAGGCAGGTTTCAGAGAGAGAAGAGAACAGAAAAATGTAGAGCTATGTATTGTGGGAATCATTAAAAGAAAAGGGCTTGGGAAAGTTGTAAAAGCAAGTCTTAGATGAAAACAGAAAAGCTTAGAGCTGTGTTGTAGATGCTGATTCTGAAAGGAAAAGAGTTACATTAGCTAGTGAGGAAGGACATTAGACAATGAACTGTTTTCAATCTAGGTCAAGCAAACCTTAGGAGAGCAGAAAAATATATCTGTCAAGATATAGAGTTTTAAGCTTAATAATGAAGTACTCTGTAAGACTAACAAGCAAGCATTGTTTTAAGCAAGTGTATGTGTATTAATATTGGTTGGCTAAAGCTCATGTCAAGGAAGCTTTTGCTTTCTGCTATTGGCTGAAAGACTTTTAAAGTATATTATAACAGGAGGGATTTCTTCTTGCTGTCCCTCTGGTTTGACCAGTGTGAGTGAAGAGGTTTGCCTTTCTTTCACCAATCACATTGGGCTGTGGAAAATGGTCTGTAAGGGAGAACTATCCCTAATAAAAGGAGTCATTTTTAGCCTTCTGGTCACAGAGTCTGTGTCGTGTGTTATCTGAAAGGTGGAGGCTGGAAAGCCTTACCCTGTCTGGAGAAGCCAAGGTTCTCTCCAAAAAATATTCTGTAAACTAGGATTAAACCCATCTAGGGAGAATGCTTTGAAATAAAGAGATGTCATGCCATTCATTGGAAATCTCTGTTAGATAGCTATTAGTTAGATATGTTGTTTTCCAAGGTCTGTAAAACCGTAAACGTGCTATAGTGAGGGTGTGCATTTCACTATATTCCACCTTGACTAATTGTTGCACCATAAAGATCCTTATGGTAAAAACCCTTTTATATCCTTTAACCATGTCTGACTCAATTCTAGGGCCAAGAAAAGGCATCACCAGCACCCCACAGCCACCTCCTGGGAGAGCCCAGCTTCCAGGCTGCACTAGGGAAGGAATGATCTGCTGCTGCCAGCCATTAAAAATCCATTTTTTCCAGCTGAACCCCCGGGAGCAGCACCTGGGTGCCCCCACAAAATCACACCTTGCTAAAAGTGATGATTTTTACAAGTCATCTGCTCACTGTGGCATTTGTAAAAAACCAGAGAAGTGCAACTGGCAGCCACAGTTCACTACCTGAGGGACTCTTTTCTTGGGCCAGACACAAACCCAGCTCTGTTTGCAGCCCTGGTGTCTCAGAGGCTTTGCCCCTGCTCTGTCTCACCACCTCTCTCTGCTCCCTGCCCCTGCTGTGCATCACTCATGTCTGGGAGATGGATGGAGGCTGTGTTCTTACAGTCCAAGCACAGCAAAAAAGAAAAGAGGGGAATTTAGTTGTATCCCATCAAGAATTCCAGCGGTGCCTGGCCTTTCACCAGGCTTCACTGAAACACTCAGTTCAGCCACAAAACACAAGCACTCCTCCAGCCCAGCAGCCTGCTGGAGTCACCTACCTGCAGAGGCACCTCTGGGTCAAATTCAAACTGGGGAATAAGTTTAGACCAAGGCTCAAACTTCTTTGTTTCTGGATCGACGTAAAAATCAAAGACTGTGCCCTGAGAAGGAAACTTGATGGTCTTGAATTCTGCCACCCACCACTTGCTGAACTCCACTCTGTAGTCCACGAGCTGCAGGACAGAAAGAGGAGAAAATGGGCAAATCCAGAGAAATTCATTAGAGAGGGAGAGTTTAATTTATCCCAGTCCACCAGAGTGGGATTAGTCCTCAAAAATATATTCCACAGCACAACAATCTTATCCTTTTTCCTATTATTAAGCCTAATTTTTCATTTCCTTCATTTGTTCTCATCACTCCTATTTATTCCCCTAAATAATTCATCCTCTGTGTTGATCACTCCTAGTATGCCTGAGATTAGACAGAGGGATCAATTTGAAAAAGAGAAATACGTGCCTATGACTAAACAGACACTTGATTGATTTTTGGTGCCTACTTCTTCCAACAGACAAGGACACCACATCCATCTCCATCCGTGGCCATGGATAGTCAGAGCATGCATACCAAATCCCTTCCTCATAAATCACACCACCCTGCAAACACTTGGTTGTTGTTTTCTGGCCTCTTTTCAAGCAGGAGCAGCAGGAGTGCAGCCCCCAGCTCAGCAAAGACCAGGAGAGGCACTGCTGCCAGGCAGGCTCCTGCTTTCCTGCTTTTCCCCCCTTCTATCTTCCCAGGCACAAAGATTTTCAAGCATCTTTCGGGAGCTGGGGTGACAGTTTTTGCTTCAGACACTGACTCAGGATTTGCCAAATGTGCTTTTTCCCCTTCCCTGGCTCAGGTCTCTGTGAAACTGGGCCAGCCACTGTCTGAACCCTTCCCACGCAGAGCACAGGGACTGCAGCCCTCAGCCCTAGGGAGAAACAGGGGGGAAGGAGAGGGACAGAGCTGCTAAAAAGATGTCTGGGAGAGAGCAGATGCATCACTGAGCCAGTTTTAGCAGCACAGTTTGCTCCTGGGGCATCTCTATTAGGTGTCTCCCCCCCCAGAGCCACCCCAGGGGCTTTTGGGACCATGGACTGCTCAGGAAACCTGGCTTTGAGCTGAGCGTCCTCTGCAAAGCTCCCCGAGCCACCACACATCAAAAGAGCAGAGGATTTGAAAACCACATTATTAGCATCCAAGATTGTGCACTCTCGTGCTGCCCAGAGAGGCAGGATGACTGTAATCTCCTTCCTCCTGTTGTCACAACTCCTCAGCCCGGCAGCAGCAAAGGGATGTGTGGTGCTGCTAAAAGCTTCCTCCCAGTGGTGCCTCGCCCTGCTCGAAGTGCTGGGAGGGGCTGAGCCCTTAAGTGGAGCAGTCCCAGCCCCAGCTCTACTGCCAGAATGGTGTCGAGCTCAAACTGCTTCCTTAACAAAAACCCCATATGGATTTCTGCTAATTTCAGAGCCTGGAAATGGCAAATCTATCATCTGTTTTTATAGAAGGGGCCCTGCTCCCCACCAACACACGCCGAGCAGTGGGAAGCCTTCCAGCCTGTTTCTCCTGACATTTCAGCAGCGAAAGGTCGCCAGGAAGGGCACCTTCAGCAGGGAGCAATAAACAGCTTTTACACTGGCTCGTTTCTCATCAGGCTCCCCCTGGCTCGGACGCGGCGCGCTCGCGCTCTCCTCCCTGACATTTACAGAGCAGCACAGGCAGCGAGGCCCAGGATGCTCCCAGCGGGATGCTGAGCCTGCTGCCAGCTCCTCCTGCCACACACCCAGCTGTGCCAGGGCCCTGCATGCCAGCACTGGCTGCTGTGACACAGGAATGCCACATCCAAGTGTCACCGACCGTGCCCCAGCCAGGGCGAGGGACAGAAGTTCCTCAGCTCGTGCTGCCCAGGCTTCACTTAAAAGCCACCCTGCACTGACAGAACCAGGGCTGGGGTTCCACACTGGGAATGGAGGGGAAATCCTCCACAAGCACCATGAAAGCTGGTCTTGCCCTCGAGGTGATGGCACCGCTCTGAGCTTGGCTGTTCTCCAGTGTTACCCCCTGGAAAATGAGGCCTTTCATGTTTAGTTCAGGTTTCCAGGTCAAAGAGCATCACTGACACAGCTTTAGGTCTGGGAAAGTAGAAAAAAGTAGGGGAAAAAAAAGGTAATAAAAAGTCTCTTGAAAGATGCTGATGTGGCACCTCCCTTCTTACCTGGTCCTGGAACATGGACCCACCAAAGGCCCAGACAGCAGCAAAAACAAAGTAAAGTTCATAAAGCTCCTTGGGACAGTCAGGAGGTGTGTTGTCCTCTGTGAGGAGGCATTCCAGGAGGTAACACAGCATCTGAACCATGCTCTGCTCAGGAATGGGAATAATCTTCTTAAATCTGAGGGATGGAAATCCCAGAATCACCAGGTTGGAATCCCACAATCCCAGAATCTCCAGGCTGTCAGAGCACTCCAGGATCATCGAGTGCAGCCCAGCCCCAGCCCCTCACCCAGCCCCTGGCACCCAGTGTCCACAGCCAGGCTGGTTTAAACACACCCAGGGATGGGCACTGCACCACCTCCCCAGGCAGAACATTCCAGTATTTAATTATTCTTGCCATGAAAACCTTTTCCCTGCTCTCCAGTCTGCATTTCCCTGGTGCAGCCTGAGGCTGAGCCCTCTGGTTCTGTCAGTGCTGCTGCAGACAGAGCCCAACCCCACCTGAGCACAGCCAGGAAATGGAAAACAAAATTGGGAAATTTAACTGGGTGAAGCACCAGGGTTGCCCCCAGCCCAGGAAAGCAAGGCAGGAAGGCTTTGCCAGAATATCAGCATTTTCCTTGTCAGCAGTGGGTGTCTCATTCCTTGGAAAAGCTCTGAGGAGAACACCCATCCTCTGCCTGGCCCCGCTGGCACTGGCACACACACACACATAATAACAGTAATCAGAAGTTTCAGGCATTTAAAAACTTTGATCCTCTTGAAAGAAGTAAAATGGAGGAGTTGCTGAAGGCAGTGATTTCCTGGGAGCACGAGGAGTTCAAAAGCGGTCAAATAGAGGAGTAATAAAATAAAACCTTTCATCTTGCCATTTTACATTCGTTTAAGCTACACTTACAGAATTCCAAACTAATATTGTAGCAGCACTGAAGTCCTCCATAAAGTAATTAGAGCTATTTGAAAGGTTGGTTCTACAATTTCTGAATCAAGCAAGCTACCAAAATACTCAGCTCGGGGCTGGTGCAGCTAATCCTGGGGATTTCATGGTCTGACAATCGTTCAGCAGAGAGAGCTGGAGGTGCTCAATGGGCTTTGCTGCCAACAGCTTTAAAGTCTGGGCACCCAGACAGCAGCTCCCAGCAAGATCCCCAGCCCCAAGGAGCAAGACTTGCACTCAGGCAGCTCCTCTTGACACCTCCTCGTTGGGGCTGGTGGTGCCCAGCTTTGGATGTTCAGTGATTTTTTTTTTCTTTTTCTCTTTATTTTCTTTTTTAAATAAAACTGCAGGTATGGGGAATAAGCAGAGGATGGAGAATCACACAATCATAAACTAGTTTGGGTTGGAAGATTTTAAAAGTCATCTATTCCAACCCCCTGCCATGTGCAGGGACATCTTCCACTATCCCAGGGAGCTCCCAGCCCTGTCCAGTCTGACCTGGGACACTTCCAGGGATCCAGGGGCAACCACAGCTGCTCTGAGAAACCTGTGCCAGGCCTCATCTCCCTCACAGCCAAGAATTTCTTCCTAATACCTAAATTGTTTCATTTAAAGCCATGACTCCTCGCCCTGTTTTTCACGTTCAGTGCTCAGTGTCCAGCTATGGGACACAGCCAGGCTGGACACTCACACAGGGGGACTCAGCTGTGCTCAAATGCTTCAGGAAAAAAACCCAAGAGAGGACTGCCTCTGGAGCAGTGCCACCCTCTCACACCAACACCAGCTCCCTCCTCATCCCCAAGGGGCAGGGAAAGATGTGGGGAGAGGATAAAAGAGGATCAGCTCTGCATCTTCCACACTTTGTTTCAGCAGTGGTCTGAAATCTGCTCTACCAACCCAAAACTTGTGCAGTGAACTCAGGCCTGGCCTGAGACATCAGGAGACTGGAAAAACTTTCCCTTTAGGATCTCCTGGATTAAATTTCCAAGAGATTACAGAACTGAAACAAGCACAGGAACCATCCAATCAATATCCAAGGAGATCTGATCAGACCAAGCAAGGATGGGCAGGAGCCCCAGCTGCCCCCTCAGCCCAGAGTGTCCTGGAGCTGCAGGCAAGGACACTCAGGGCTCCTGGGGCCAAGAGGACACTGCCCAGCCCTGGAGCACAGCTGCTGTGTGTGGGGGTGACCCCTGCCCTCTCCAGGGCTGACACCAGCACCCTGCAGCCATACCTGCTCCTCAGGGTGTCCAGGCAGATGGGCAGGTACTTGTCAAACAGGATGGTCAGGTTGGCCCTCTCTGACTGCACCTCCCGCCCGTCAATCCAGCTGCTCACAGGGGAACTCCAGCCCAGATCCGAGGGGTTGATGTACAGGATCCCTGCAGGGGCAGGAGAAGAGAGGAGTAAGGACACGACAGGGGCTCTCCCTTTTCCCACCAGAAACTTCCAGCTGCTCTCAAACAACTGAAACCCTGTCAAATACACCTGGTTCCTCTTTACCTGCCCCTTCCACCAGCCCCACTGCAGGGGAGAAACATTAACAGTGAGGGGATGCAAGTCAGGAAACCAGGACACCTCTCCTGACCCTGCCCCACATTTAGAACACGGTGTTGCCTGAGCCATGTTATTGCTCTGGGCCCCAGACACCAGGGCACATCTGCTGCTATTTCAGATAACACACAGCACAGACTCTGTGATCAGAAGGCTAAAAAATTACTCTTTTTTCTAGGAGGAAAAATCTCTCTTGATGTCCCTCTAGTTTGACCAACGTGGGTGAAGAGGTTTACTTTTCTTTCACCAATCACATTGGTCTGTATAAAATTGTATATAAGGGAAAACGACCCCTAATAAAGAGTCATTTTCACAACCTTGGGAAAAAGCACAAGAGAGTCTGTGTGGTGTGTTATGTGAAGGTCAGGCAGGACTCACCTGCCCGGGACACGGTGGCCGGGGTGGCCGAGCGCAGGTGGCTGATCTCGAACAGCAGCCTCATGGTGGGGCTCAGAGGGATCCTCTCATTGCTGGCCAGGGTCAGCACCTGCATGTGCAGACACACAGACACACAGACAGACAGCCTCAGGCTCTCCCAGGAACAGGAATGAGGAGCCTTTAGCCCCGGGCACTGCTGAGCTGCTGGAGGCACGGCAGCAAAGGGCTGCAGCCCCAGCAGGGTCCAGCAGGACCATGGGGGGACTGTGCCCCTCTGCCCCATTCAGGGGAGCCCCCAGCTGCAGAGCTGCCCCAGCCCTGGGGCACAGCCCAGGCAGGAGCTGGAGCTGCTGCAGAGAGCCCAGAGGAGGCTCCAGCATGATCAGAGGGATGGAGCAGCTCTGCTAGTTCTCAGACAGGCTGAGGAATTCAGCCCAAAGAAGGATCTGGGGTGACCTTACTGTGGCCTTCTGGTACCTGAAGGGACTCCAAGAGAGCAGGAGAGGGACTTTGGACAAGGGCCTGGAGAGCCAGCACACAGGGAATGGCTTCCCACTGCCAGAGGGCAGGGCTGGGTGGGATATTGGGCAGGAATTGTTCCCTGGGAGGGTGGGCAGCCCTGGCACAGGGTGCCCAGAGCAGCTGGGGCTGCCCCTGGAGCCCTGGACAGGGCTGGGAGCAGCCTGGGACAGTGGAAGGAGCTTTAAGATCCCTTCCAACCCAACCATTCTGTGACCCCACAACATGATTTCTGACAGGCATGGAACGGTCCTTCCCTCTCCCACAAGCACTCCCTCAGGGTGGGGAAAAGACACAGAAATCTGTCCCTACTCTGCTTTTAAAGGCCCTAAAATTACAATCAGGACATTTGCGATTACTCACAAGCACGACTCTCCAGAAAAGGGAAATTCCAATGAAAACAAGCTCTAAGTTATTTCCCTCATGCCCCATTGCCTTTCTGCAATATTGTTTGGTGTGTCTGAAGAAACACAGCTGCATTATTCCAGGAGATGTTATTACAATCTGCATTTCTCCCAGGCTGAAGCACACCCGAGAAGGAATTCCTGTTTCTTTACCTTACATCCATTACCTTATTATCATCCATCACAGTGTTAAGAGATTCAATCCACATTGGATCAATATCTCCATCTAGTACCATCCACTTGGGACCATCATGTGAGATGTTGGCCAGCTCTCTCATGATTGATGAAAACAGTCCTGGGAGGGTGACACGAAAATGTTGATGAACACTGAAGCTGTCACCTGCTCTAACAGATTTAAAAACTCTGCTTTCCCCTTAAACACTCATGACTCTTTGCATCTGGACATCAATAATACTATATAATGATATCTGCTTTGAAGAAAGAAAAATATTATCAGAGTTATTATCACTGAGAATGACTGTGGGCCTACATTAGCTTCATTCCCACTGAAAACCATAAGATACAGGAAAAATGAAGGGCAGATATCCAGAAGAAAAAAGCCCCACAAACTACACAATGCAGAGAAAACCATCTGAATATGCCTTGGAAATTCTTGCATTTGTTGTTTTTTTCCCTTTGGCTTGAAGTATATCAGGAAAATCAAGATGCTTTAAACACTGGGTCATGGCTTTAGTGAGACTAAGGGGAGAACAAGCCCAGACTGACATTGAGTGACAGAACAAAATGTCAGTAAAATCAAGGAGACAGAGAATATACAGAGTCTCAAGGGGAGTAAATAATGAATGCTAAGAGGAGCGAGAAGCTGGGAACAGAGCAGAAGCACTGCAGGGCAAACAAGAGCTCCACAAAACCATCACTCTCCTCCACACGAGGAAATACCTAGGGAGAGGCTGGTCTGCATGAAGGAACATCAGGCACACATTACAAAGAGCCTCTCTTCTGGTGAGTTGTGACAGGCACGCTTTTTGTTTCCCCAGGACTGGCTGTTCCCTCGTGAGCCAGGTCAGGAACCGCCGGCGGCGCGGCGTGACCGGGACAAAGCTTGTGCACAGCAATGCAGACCAGCTCAGCTGCCACAGCCCCCAGGTGGGGTCAGAGGTGGCACCTGGCTCTGCCTGGCCTCCACCCGCCCGCTGGACACGGCTGGGCACCTGCCAGCACGGTCAGAGTCAGCTCCTGCCCGGGAGCATCACTCACCAGGGCAGCCCCCGGAGGGATGCGCCCCTCTCCCAGCCCCGGGCATCCACACCACTCAAGGGTCTTGGGAGCTGGAAGGAGAGCTTGGTTCTACAAATAACACTTTTAGGATTCTCTTGTGGGATCTTTCCCCACCTAAGATGTACAAACCTTCCAGCTGCTGGCAGTGAAATGAGTGATAGGATGAACTTGGGAAAAGGAGGAAAATCCATAAGGGGACACATCCTCTCTTGTCAGGCTGTGCTGAAAATGGCCTGGCTGCTCTTTGACATCAAGAAATAACATTTTCAGGAATGGTTAATGCAGAAAATATCTGCCTTGAGCCATCAGAGAGAAGTCCTGTAAGTTCTCTTGAAACATTAGGGGACTGAGGACACTGGACAGCCACATTGCCCCTCAGTGCCACCCACAGTGCCTGACCCACAGCCCTCCATGTGCAGGGTGCTGCCTGCATCCCACACTTCCCTCTGTCACTTTGATCTAGGATCCCCAATCACAATTAAAAAGAAATTAACCCTGGCACTGGAGCAGAGCAGGGGGCAGGAGGGGTGGTGGCAGGGCAGGGGAGGGGTGGCAGCTCCTCTCCTGGAGACCTCTGGCCAAGGATGATTTATGGAGCTGTCCTCCCTCACCTCCCCCTCAGCTCCCACAACAGCCACGCAGGGAATCAAAGCTGCCTTTCTGGATTAGTCACAACCCAACGTTTTCACTCCACATCTCTGTAATCTTTCAGCAGGTTGTAAATGCTCATCTCGTCCTCCTCAGGAGCAATCAGGATCAACAGCCTGGCAAGGGCCGTGTGCTAGAGATCAGGCAGGGATATTTAGTGGAAAACACCTCAAAAAGGCTGCTGGGAGTGTCCAGCCACAGACAAAAACCAACCTGCCGCACTTAGGAACTGGGAAGTGCTGGTGTTAATGGACATGATAATTCTCCTTATGGCAAAAGGACACATTCCCAAAAAGCTGTGACACCCTGCCTGTCCCTCCAACAGCAAACCCTCACAGGGCTGGGAGCAGCACCTGGGCTGTGAGAGCTGCACACAGACCCAGCATCCTGCTGCCACTGTCCTGGCTTGCAGTGTGGATTCTATCACCAGCCTGAAACCAGCTGGGGCAGTGTTCTTTATCTCTTCCAGGACCCATCCCTCATAACTCCAGAGGGTGAGCAATCCTCTGTTCATGGGCAGCTGTTAAAAACCAGCTGGGGCAGTGTTCTTTATCCCTGCCAGCACCCATCCTTATCCAGGGGGATAGCCTCTGCTCAGGGGCCACTGAGTCTCGTTCCAGGGCTGATAAACTGACACCACCCCCAGGTAGCATTCCTACCTGGATATAATCTGAGATTTGGGACACCAGGGCAGCCTTGACACTGGATTGCCAGAGGGACACCAGGCCCATCCATCCCCACTGGCCCTCCAAAGGAAATCTCCCCCTTTCTGCAGGAATTGTGGTTCAGCAGAGCCCCCTGTGCCCCTGCAGGAGCTGCACCCATGGGATGGCTCTGCCCCAACACCCTGACCCCTGTGGATTCTGACTCTGCCAGGGGTTGGTTCTTGTATTACTGCATTTTAATTTTAATTCTCCTAATAAAGAACTGTTATTCCTATCCCCATATTTTTGCCTGAGAGCCCCTT
The DNA here is from genome assembly GCA_032173965.1 of Sitta carolinensis. Taxonomy (NCBI): domain Eukaryota; kingdom Metazoa; phylum Chordata; class Aves; order Passeriformes; family Sittidae; genus Sitta; species Sitta carolinensis. The sequence continues at coordinate 10,672,688 of CM063298.1, read as the reverse complement.
AATTTCAATATTATAACAATTCAGAGAGAGGGGATTTTTTCTCCATTCCAAGGGAGGCTCAGCACACACCTGTCTTTTCAAACCGAGACAACCACCCAGGAGCTTCATCAAAAACCACCTTCTCACCCCCAAACTGAGCCATGAAAAGACATTTACCATCTCTCCACTCCCTCGTGGCTGGGTTAATGATGCCAAACAGCTCATCGTTGGTGACTGCCTTGGGGTTGAGGTCTGTCCAGACGGGGCGGCGCCTCATCCTCTGGTAGGTTTTGTGCAGGGACCTCAGCACCTGAGACTTGCCCGTGCCTGCAGCACCCACCACGAACACGGAGTGCCGGACACTCAGCAGCTCCTCCAGCTGCACCACCTGGGAAACACCCCCGGGTTACCCCTGAAAATCAGCCTTCTCCTCTGTCTTAGTATAATGGAGTCATTCTCATGAATTGCAAGAGAAACAAAGATCGTGTTTACATTCCTTTGTAAAAGATGGACTTCTCAAGTGACCAATAGAAATAAAGAAGTGGTAACTTCTCTGCCCAATCTCCAATCACTATCCAGAAACTTATATATACAAAGTCAACAATAAACTAGAAAGTTCTTTCTTCTTCTCTGCCTGAACCCCTGTTGTGTGCGTTGCTGTGTTCCCTCTGTGCATCACAGTGACACCCCCAGAGCTGCAGCTCAAAAGTGCAAAACCTGGGAGAGTGCAAGGAGTCCCTGCCTGCTGTAATACAAATAGAAATGAGTCCTGATTTTTTTCATGTGGAAAAGCTAATATTTAATGTTACAGCCTATTTTTATATAGTTTTGAAAGATCTCGTGTTTAATTGGTTTCTAACTTTCTTGCTACTCAATTCATTGGTTAGAAAATGCTTGCTAAGACTCTCTCTTTACTCAGGCGTTAACATATTTTCTTTGTGGATTCTCACAGGACACACTCCTTGTTTCTGCAAGTGTAAATGGTTCCCTTACCAGAATAGATTATTGTGCTAACTGATCCTCATTTTCATGATTTTTTTTTTTTTTTCACATGGGAACTTACAAGCTAGTTGCTAGCTTAGCCAGAGTAACAGGGCCTAAGCCAGATTTTTACAAGGCCATTATTTTTGTACGGCACCTGCATATAAAGTGCATATAACACGGCAGGGAGCTTGGAATGAGATTCCTTTAAGGTCCCTTCCTACCCAAACCATTCTGGGAAATTAGCTCACACTGGGCCTCCTGCATGGAAATTTGTGACCCAGACACACAAAGGGATTTGAGCCCAAGCTTGGTCTGACCACTCTAACCCTGATGGTGAAATCCTGAGCAGGCAGACAAACCTCCAGTATTGCTCACAGGTGACAGGCACCAGCCAAAGGACACTCTGCACTCCAGGGGCTGCACGACTCTGCAAGAGCCAGGCTCTGTAAACCCAGGGAGAGCTGCATTTGGGAGCACTCAGACCCAGCATAGCTGACTGTCCTCCATCAAGATTGGTCTGCAAGGGGAATTTTGTGGCTTCCCCACCCCTGGAAGTGTCCAAGATGAGGTGGACAGGGTTTAGGAGCAACCTGGGATAGCGGAAGCTGTGCCTGCTATGGCAGAGGAAGGAACAGGCTGAGCTTTAAGGCCCCTTCCAACCCAACCCAACCCATCCCACAATTCTGTGACCATGCAGAGCCCTCTTTGAAGAGGCTGAGAAACCCCAGCTGAGCTGCTGCTGCTGCAGGTAGAGCAGAGCATCCCCTGGCCTTACTTTGAGCACAAAGTTGTCCTCGGGCTGCAGCCGCAGCTCCAGCACAGCCTCCTTCACCACGGCCTCCAAAGCCAGGTCGTGCCTCCGAGGCACATCCAGCGTGGGGAACAGGTCCCCAATGAGCCCCAGGAACACTGGCACGTCCTCTGTCACCATCTTGGGGATGTTGAAGTCCCGGAGGGAGCGCATCAGGACCTGCTCCTCGGGCCGCTCGGGGTCCGCACGCTTCAGCGAGCCGGCCACCACCAGCACGGACTTGATGGCCCGCAGCCCCCAGTCATAGTGATCCTACACGAGGGGAGGAAAGAGGTAAAAACAGGCCTGGGGGTGTGCCTTAGGCAGCAGCAGGCAGGGGTAAGAACCAGCAGTGCCAGCTGCCAGAGCAGCTGGCAATGGGAATGCAGCCAAATTCATTATCGGTGTGGTGAGAGACCTCCACCAGCCTGAGTCACCAGCTCAGAGGGGGAGCTTCCCACCAGGGAGTACTCATGAGTCAAATAATTCAGCTGGTCGTGCCATCACGTGGGCTCAGAGCTGGCACTAAGCAGTTGGACTTGCATTCTGGAGACCCAAGCAATTTTTTCTCTGATTTTGGGGAACCTAGAGCAGAATGTCACATCCCTGATTTTGGGGAGATCTAGAGCAGATTGTCACATCTCTGATTTTGAGGGATCTAGAGCAGATTACATCCCTGATTTTGGAGGGATCTAGAGCAGAATGTCACATCTCTGATTTTGAGGGATCTAGAGCAGATTATATCTCTGATTTGGGGGGATCTAGAGCAGATCACATCCCTGATTTTGGGGATCTAGAGCAGATCATATCCCTGATTTCTGGGGATCCTAGAGCAGAATATATCCCTGATTTTGGGGCTCTAGAGCAGATCACATCCCTGATTTTGGGGGGATTTAGAGCAGGTTGTCACATCCCTGATTTTGAGGGATCTAGAGCAGAATGTCACATCCCTGATTTTGAGGGATCTAGAGCAGATTATATCTCCGATTTTTGGGGATCTAGAGCAGATCACATCCCTGATTTTGGGAGATCTAAAGCAGAATGTCACATCTCTGATTTTGAGCGATCTAGAGCAGATCATATCCCTGATTTGGGGGGATCTAGATCAGACTATACCCCTGATTTGGGGGGATCTAGATCAGATTATATCCCTGATTTGGGGGAATCTAGAGCAGGTTGTCACATCCCTGATTTTGGGGAGATCTAGAGCAGATTATATCCCTGATTTGGGGGATCTAGAGCAGATTATATCTCTGATCTGGGGGGATCTAGAGCAGATCACATCCCTGATTTTGGGGGGGATTTAGAGCAGGTTGTCACATCCCTGATTTTGAGGGATCTAGAGCAGATCACATCCCTGATTTTGGGGATCTAGAGCAGATCATATCCCTGATTTCTGGGGATCCTAGAGCAGAATATATCCCTGATTTTGGGGGCTCTAGAGCAGATCACATCCCTGATTTTGGGGGGGATTTAGAGCAGGTTGTCACATCCCTGATTTTGAGGGATCTAGAGCAGAATGTCACATCCCTGATTTTGAGGGATCTAGAGCAGATTATATCTCCGATTTTTGGGGATCTAGAGCAGATCACATCCCTGATTTTGGGAGATCTAAAGCAGAATGTCACATCTCTGATTTTGAGCGATCTAGAGCAGATCATATCCCTGATTTGGGGGGATCTAGATCAGACTATACCCCTGATTTGGGGGGATCTAGATCAGATTATATCCCTGATTTGGGGGAATCTAGAGCAGGTTGTCACATCCCTGATTTTGAGGTATCTAGAGCAGATTATATCCCTGATTTGGGGGATCTAGAGCAGATTATATCTCTGATCTGGGGGGATCTAGAGCAGATCACATCCCTGATTTTGGGGGGATTTAGAGCAGGTTGTCACATCCCTGATTTTGAGGGATCTAGAGCAGATCACATCCCTGATTTTGGGGGGATCTAGAGCAGGTTGTCACATCCTGATTTTGAGGGATCTAGAGCAGATCACATCCCTGATTTTGGGGGATCCAGAGCACAGCAGAGGGCTCACCTGCTTGGACAGGAGCTCCTTGCAGAGTTGGTAGAGTGTGATGAACTTCCTGGCCAATGCCCGGGCCTCGAGGAAGCCCTCGGCCACCAACATGATCTCACAGATCAGCTCAAAGTCTGGCACAACCATGGCACAGGGCCTGGGGAGACAGGCAGGGAAGGGCTGCAGAGCAAGTGTTGACTACAGAGCTCGAGGGCACTGGATTTGTAGCTTTATCTTCCAGGTCCTCTCCACTGAGCCACTGGAGTGGCTCCCAGTCTGCCCACACTGCCCTTCCCTGGCACAGGACAGGGCTGCCTTGTCCTTCCTGTCCATTCCTGATCCAGGCTCGGTGCACGAGGCTGAAACCAGCTGTGAATCTCCAGTGTGAGTGATTCTCCCAAGAAAATGAAGCCTGGATATTCCACAAGACAATTTCTGCCAGTTTTATTACACAGGTCACAAAACCTGGCCTGGACTCACCTGAAGAGAGCTTTTAAATTCTCAGGTAGCTCGGTTCGTCCTGCATAACCAGGGTTCATGGTGATGAAAATCCCCACTGAGGGCACTAAGTTAATGTCTTCTCCAAGAAAATTGAAGGATTTCTTCTTCTCCCGGATTGCATCCTGCACACTCTTCACCTAGGAACCAAGGCAGTGCTTAGTGCTGGAGTTCAGGTATGAAAATTCCCAGAGCACTGCTGCCCTCTCTACACCTAGCCCGTGATGACTGGGGCTTATCACTGCTCTGGTTTGGGGTTTTACTGGCCACATAAAGCTTCCTACACTGTTTGGGTTTAATCCATGTGTCTCCCATCACAGTCCAACTCTGACATAACAGAAAAGGGCTGAAGAGACTGCACAGTCACACTGAAGAGTTGTAAGAGTTTTCTTCATAGGACACTTGGCAGGTCTTTTCTACTTGCCTGATTGCACCTTTGCTCTTCTCATCCCCCACTTTCCAAAGAGAGTGAGTCCAATACAGCCAGACCACCTCACTGCACACCTCCCATTCCCCTGGAGTGAATCCCAGAATCCCCACGTTGGAATCCCAGAATCCCCAGGTTGGAATCCCAGAATCCCAGGATCCCCAGGTTGGAATCCCAGAATCCCAGGCTGTCAGAGCCCTCCAGGACCATCGAGTCCAACCCAACCCCTCACCCAGCCCCTGGCACCCAGAGCCACAGCCAGGCTGGTTTAAACACACCCAGGGGTGGGCACTGCACCACCTCCCCAGGCAGAACATTCCAGCACTGTACCACTCTTTTTTTCCTAAAGAGGCAGCACAGCCAGCCCTCCTCACTGCCCCCCTTCCATTCTGGAATCCTTTACAGCCAGACCCTCCTTCCCCACCTTCCCAAGGGAGCAGCTCCTGCAGCCAGCTCACCTCCTGGATAACAACACATCCTCGAGGGAGGAATCTCTGCTCGCTGCCCTAAACTCAGGCATTTGTCACCTCAAAGCAAAGCAATTAAGGGAGTTTCTCTGTGTAAGGACCCACATCGACAGGAGCTGCAGGGCTAAGGCAGCCAATTAACATCGCCATGGTTACCTCTAATAGCAGGGAGAGGCGATGATGGAGTGACAGCCCTGCTGCTCAGACACCACCAGCCAGGAGCCAGCGAATCATTAGCAGCTGACTCAGAGCTGGGCTGCTTTTGTTCAGCTTCCCCTTTTATTTTAAGATCCTCAAAGACATTTTTCAATGACAACTTCAAACTAGAACCTGATGGAAGGGAAGTGGAGGGGGAACGACACACAAACACCTGTACCTGCCTGGGATTTCTCTGGGACATCACATGAGGCACAGTGATGAGAGAATGAGAGACGAGAGTCAGGAGGGGTTCAGAACCATTCCTTTGACCAAAACACTTAAAGAAGTGTAGAAACTTCTGAGCTCTAGACCTTAATTTCTGCAATGCTGAGCCCCAAAGTGGGCCTAGGAAGAATTCAGCACCTCAAACACTGGGATCCCAAAACTTGAACTCACAGCAGACATTTGGGGCCAGAAGAACTTTGATGTTTTGGTAACTCAAATTTTCAGCACTTAAGTCCCCCAGGACTCAAACACTTCTGCTGTAGCACTGTGGGAGGAAGGAAAGGAAGGAAAGGAAGGAATGGAAGGAATGGAAGGAATGGAAGGAATGGAAGGAAATCTAGCTTGTACTTATCCACAAGCTTTTCTTCACTTACCTGTACAGCAACCACAGAAAGGACCTCGACTGAGATCCTGTTAAATTCATCAAAACAGCCCCAGGCTCCTGTCTGGGAAAGGCCTTTGTAAATATTCCCACAAGACTGAAAAGAAAAAAATAAAATAAAATTACAAGAGTGAAATCACAAAAGAATCAACTCCAGCAAAAAATGGATTTGATTTCCCTGCGTGTTTATTTATAGCAATTTACAGTCTATTGTGGGTATTTAGAAAAGTGCACAGGAGCAGCAGGCACAACTCAATTATAATATTTATAGCTCTGCACAGTTTGCCACTTGATTTGCTAATTGCACTCTCTCGACATCTCTGCACTCTGGTTCAATCCAAAGGTCACCTGGGCTGAGCTGCCAACAGCCCCAGGGCCACGAGAGACCTCAGCTGGATAAAATATGATCTGAGACCACCAAACACAGTGCCATGTGGAGAGCACAGGGACAGCCCCATGGAGAGCACAGGGACCATGAGCCATGGAGAGCACAGGGACCATGGCCCATGGAGAGCACAGGGACCATGGAGAGCACAGGGACCATGAGCCATGGAGAGCACAGGACCATGGAGAGCACAGGGACAGCCCATGGAGAGCACAGGGACCATGAGCCATGAGAGCACAGGACCATGGAGAGCACAGGGACATGCCCATGGAGAGCACAGGGACCATGAGCCATGGAGAGCACAGGGACCAGCCCATGGAGAGACAGGGACCATGGAGAGCACAGGGACCATGGAGAGCACAGGGACCATGAGCCATGGAGAGCACAGGGACCATGGAGAGCACAGGGACCATGGAGAGCACAGGGACCATGAGCCATGGAGAGCACAGGGACCATGAGCCATGGAGAGCACAGGGAACCAGCCCCCTGGAGAGCACAGGGACCATGGAGAGCACAGGGACAGCCCATGGAGAGCACAGGGACCATGGAGAGCACAGGGACCATGGCCCATGGAGAGCACAGGGACCATGGAGAGCACAGGGACCTTGGAGAGCACAGGGACCATGAGCCATGGAGAGCACAGGGACCATGGCCCATGGAGAGCACAGGGAACAGCCCCATGGAGAGCACAGGGACCATGGAGAGCACAGGGACCATGCCATGGAGAGCACAGGGACCATGAGCCCATGGAGAGCACAGGGACCATGGCCCATGGAGAGCACAGGGACCATGGAGAGCACAGGGACAGCCCCATGGAGAGCACAGGGACAGCCCCATGGAGAGCACAGGGACCATGGAGAGCACAGGGACAGCCCCATGGAGAGCACAGGGACCATGGCCCATGGAGAGCACAGGGACCATGGAGAGCACAGGGACATGACCCATGGAGAGCACAGGGACAGCCATGGAGAGCACAGGACCATGGAGAGCACAGGGACAGCCCCATGGAGAGCACAGGGACAGGCCCCATGGAGAGCACAGGGACAGCCCATGGAGAGCACAGGGACAGCCCCATGGAGAGCACAGGGACCATGGAGAGCACAGGGACAGCCCCATGGAGAGACAGGGACCATGGCCCATGGAGAGCACAGGGACAGCCCCATGGAGAGCACAGGGAACAGTCCCATGACCTAGCACTGGCCGTATCCCAGGAGAGGATCCTGAGGAAGCAGGAGAGTCTCTCCCCAAGCCTGGGACAGGCAGCCTGTGGATCTGCAGAGAGGGAATGGATCAGCACAGCCTTGCTCTCGACTGAACAGGCCAGAATTTGTGAAGGATTTCCTGTGGAACCTAACTCCAGAAGGGAAGGGAAAGGTGGAGCAGGGTAGAGAGCACAGCTCAGCTCTCTTCTGCTGCTGTGTTCAGATAACACGACACAGACTCTGTGATTTTTAAGCAGGCTAAGAAATTACTCTTTTATTAGGGATGGTTCTCCCTTATATACAATTTTACACAGCCCAATGTGATTGGTGAAAGAAAGGCAAACCTCTTCAGTCACATTGATCAAACCAGAGGGACATCAAGAAGAAATCCCTCCTTTCAGAAGGAATGAACAACACAGATATTATTTCAGAACCATTCCCTCGTGTTTACCACACTTCCCTAGGAAAGAACATCAGAAAACCAAAACATCAGGCCTGAAACCAGACTACACTCTTCCTCCTCAAGAGCCCTGTGCAAGTCTCAGAGACCAAAAGGAGGAGAAAAAGCAGTTTGGCAGGAAGGGTGGCAGCAGGGATGTGAGGAGAGGGGATGGGGCAGAGCAAGCCCAGCAGGGTAACTCCCACCCTGTCACTGTGGTGAATAACACACGACATGAAACTCTGTGGAATTCCTCTAAAGTTTTGGAGAAATTAATCTGACCCTGTTCATTATTAGGGATCACGAAACTCTTTGTGGAATTTCTCTAAAGTTTTGGAGAAATGAATCTGACCCTGTTCATTATTAGGGATCCTTCTTTTTTTATACATTTTCCCACAGATTGGTGAACAAAAGACAACTCTTTCACCCACACTGGTCAAACCAGGACATCAAAAGAAACTCTTTCTCACAGAAACAATTCCAAACACGAATATCGTTACAGAAACAACCCTGATGTTTTGTTGTTTTGTTTGGGAAAGCAGTTTCAGCAACCCAAAACATCAGGAAAAGCGGAGCTTTTAGAAATTCAGAACCTCCAGGCCTGAAACCCAGCCTGCAGTACCTTGTAGTCCATCTGCTCCGAGCAGTTGAACACGTACACCATCATGCCCAGGGCACGGCCCAAGTCCTTGGTGGTCTCAGTCTTGCCAGTGCCAGCAGGGCCAGCAGGAGCCCCACTCATGGTCAGGTGCAGGGACTGGGTCAGGGTGATGTAACACCTGCACAAGAGGGGAAACAGGCTGAGCTGGGTGATGCTGCTGCACAGCAAAGACTCTCCAGTGAGTTAAAGTTAGAGGTTGGTATGTTTGTCACAGAGCTGGGCACGAGGGATGTTATAAATGCATGTTGTAATGCTGGCTTTTTGCAAGAATTAAGATGAATGTTGTATGTATAATGGGTTTTTTTGCTGGAGTTTTAGAATTTAGATGTAGTGTGTTTTAACTGCTTGAATAGATGTGTAATGGGTTTTTTGCTGTAGTTTGGAATTTAGGTGTAGTGTGTTTTAACTGCCTGAATAGATAATTTCCAAAAAAAAGCCCAAGTGACTCTCAGCATTCTCCACCTGGGAAAAAGAGACCAAAGCCCAAAGCAAAGATGATAATAGAAGAATTAAAACTGAAGAAGGCATGCTCTAAAAAGGCAGACCCATGGAGTGGCCACGCAGAACAGTTCCTGGAAAAGTTTAAATATACATAAATCCATGTATGAAGAACAAGATAAAAAGGGGGGGTTCCAAGACACTGGTGTGCTCTTGGCAGAGCCCCAAGGTACCCAGCCATTTTAAACCTTTGCTTTATTTTCTATGTCTCTTATTGTCTTTATTAAACCTTTTAAAATTTTACCAGGAGAGTGAACCTCGTTTTTCACATGGGGAATAGTTTCCCAAAGGCATGCAAAATTCAGATTTTGCTCTCTATTTAATCACAAAAACGTAGCTAGCAAGATATAAGCAATATGTTTTGATTAAGGATATAGCAGGGGCTAGCAAATTAGGAGCAATAAAATTTTGATTAAAAACTTAACAAGAGGATTAGAAGAAGAAACTAAGGGTTTAATTATTAACATATGGGTATAATAGAAACAAATAGAGTGAAGATAATACGTCATGCATTGGATTCAGTTATGTTTTTTAGAAGCAATAGGGAGTATATATAGCATTGTAAAAAATCAGGAACCAAGAAATACACCTGGCCTTTGTGATACTCAGAGCCAAGCTGGGCCATGACCAAGAGGTCACAAAGCCCTGACAATGTGACAAAGTAGTGAGGAAGACTTCTGACTTCTTCTTCATGAACCCACTGACCCAAACCAAGAAGACCACTGACCCAATTAAAGAGAGAGCTTAAAGAGAATGTAATGAACATTCAGCTCGTTTTGGTACAAAGCTGGGACAGGTGATGAATATAAATAGGTGTCTCAAATGATTTTATGAATATGTAAACCCTTTGTAAACACATGGAGAGCTGACACGGGCAATTCACAGGTGTCTAGCAGGTTACCAGTGCTGAAAAAAAAAACTACACCACATTTCAACTGCAATTAGGTGGAAGCTTCCTTGGCCCGTGGTGTCACCCTGTTCTTTTGCTGTTCTTTCCAGCCTTCTGATTGTTTACATATTTGGGAGTCAGTTTCTCAGGATTTTCTAGAAATATTACTGCTGACATTCCTTCCAGTTAGGAGGGACAACTGATGGGCATTTCCTAAGACCAGTGGAACTGAAGAGGTTGAACCTCTATCCTCCAGCGTGCTCCCTTTCTGTGAAAGGTAAATAAGCTAAAATCAAAAATACTAAACCTCTCTTTCTCCTCTCGCTCTGACTTTGTCATCCCTGCTGTGTCTGCGATGTCACAGCATCAGTGTGGCACCTGCAGGTGAGGGCCTCACCTGTCGGTCAGGGGGGTGATGACGAGCCGGGGGGTGTTGCCCAGGTACTCGTAGCAGTAGAGGAAGTGGGCGTCGCAGATGTCAGCCCAGCAGTGCCGCTCCTCGTCCGACCAGCGGTGCCGCAGCTGCGACAGCCACAGGAACGCCTGGCCACTGGCCACCTGCAAGGGGCCACCGGCACTGTCACAGGGCAGCACGACTGCAGGGAGGGCAGGATGTCCCCAGGGAGGGCAGCATCCTTCCACCGAGGGCAGCATGCCTCCACAGAGGGCAGCATGCCTCCACAGAGGGCAGCATGCCTCCACAGAGGGCAGCATCCTTCCACCGAGGGCAGCATGCCTCCACAGAGGGCAGCATGCCTCCACAGAGGGCAGCATCCTTCCACCGAGGGCAGCATGCCTCCACAGAGGGCAGCATGCCTCCACAGAGGGCAGCATCCTTCCACCGAGGGCAGCATGCCTCCACAGAGGGCAGCATGCCTCCACAGAGGGCAGCATGCCTCCACAGAGGGCAGCATCCTTCCACCGAGGGCAGCATGCCTCCACAGAGGGCAGCATGCCTCCACAGAGGGCAGCATGCCTCCACAGAGGGCAGCATCCTTCCACCGAGGGCAGCATACCTCCACAGAGGGCAGCATGCCTCCACAGAGGGCAGCATCCTTCCACCGAGGGCAGCATGCCTCCACAGAGGGCAGCATCCTTCCACCGAGGGCAGCATGCCTCCACAGAGGGCAGCATGCCTCCAGGGAGGGCAGCATCCTTCCACCGAGGGCAGCATGCCTCCACAGAGGGCAGCATGCCTCCAGGGAGGGCAGCATGCCTCCACAGAGGGCAGCATGCCTCCAGGGAGGGCAGCATGCCTCCAGGGAGGGCAGAAATGCCTCCAGGGCTAGCTTTTATATATTTTACATTCTGCACTGCCTCTGTGTGTAGCTCTGAGCTTCTTATAAAATGTTAACAAGCTCTCCTCGCAGTTTAGTCAAGCAGAACAATCCTTTTCCAGCCCCAGGACAACCAAAAAGCAGTGCTCAGAGTGCCTGTCCTTGGTCTGTCACTCCATGATCCCCCCTTCAATGCCCACCTTGGCTCTGGAAACACCAACCTTCTGTGCTATCATCTTGGCCACCACGTCCCGCGCGTGCACGTCGATGGTGCAGATGGTCATGATCTTCTGCCTGTCGCCCTGGGAGAGCTGCCCCAGCAGCAGGGTCACCAGAGTGTTCAGCTGGGCCACCTGCTTCTTGTGGTACTCCTTCATGGCCTTCTCGTAGCCCTCCTTCATCCTGGAGAAGGCCATGCCCACCTCAGCCGTCCACCAGATCTGGGTGCAGCAAAGAGCCACCTGGGGGAACAGAGTGTTGTCCCTGAAAATCAGCCTTCTGATTTGTTTTACTATAGTGGAGTCAGTCCTCATGAATTGTAAGATAAACAAGAATCATGTTTGCATTCCTTTGTAAAAGATATCACCTGATGGACTTCTCAAGTGAGCAGTGGAGATGGAGAGGTGGGAACTGCTCTGTCCAATCTCTGCTCACTGTCCAGAAACTGAGAGATACGAGGTCAACAATAAACTAGAATCTTCTCCCTTTCTTCTTCTCTACCTGAACACCTGTTGTGTGTGTTGCTGTGTGTTTCTATCTGCATCACAGTAACAGAGTGGCTGAGCAGCAGGGCAGCACCCGGGCTTCCTGACACCTGAGGGTGTCTGATCCACGGGGAGCTCAGGGAGGAAGCAGCCCTGGCATGACATTAAGGTTTGTTATATGGTATCACAGCAGGCAGGAGAGCAGGGATCCATTCCACAGCCAGTGAAATGCCATCCCAGGATCCTGGGCACAACCAGCAGCTGCTCATCAGCAAACTAGCTCCTTTCTCAGAAAACAGAACCCCAGAGTGCCCAGGTTGGCAGAGCCCTCCAGGACCATTGAGTCCAACCCTAATCCCTCACCCAGCCCCTGGCACCCAGTGCCACAGCCAGGCTGGTTTTAAACACACCCAGGGATGGGGACTCCACCACCTCCACGGGCAGAACATTCCAGGACTTTATTACAAGCCCCTTTCTCAGCAAACGAGCCCCCTTCTCATTAAAGGAGCCTCTTCCTCATCTCTGAACACATGGGAGGCTGAGCTGCAGACCACGAGGCTGCCAGAGGAGCATCCAAGGGGCTCCTTCCTCTCATCAGGCCCCCTCAATTCCTTCTCTCCCCTCACTGGGGACAGGGCATTCCTGTGACCCCCGGGCTGCCCACGACCCCGAGCTGCACCCTGCTTGGAGCTCTGCTCAGAACACGGAGCTCAGCCTGGGGATCCATCAGATGTCCAGGAGAAAGGAGAACTCCCCCTTCCTCTGAAACATTCCCATCCAGACCCCTCTGGGAGCAGGGAAGGGCAGGACAGGGACAGTACCTGGGCAGGGTGGTCAAAGAGCCACTGGTCCCTGGGCTTGTCCTCGTATGCCGCCACCGCCGCGCCCATCCCGGCCCTCACCGTGGCCCTCACCGTATCCAGCAGGCAGCTGAGCCACACCTCCACCTGCAGAGGGACACAGCCAGCCCAGGAGCACTCCTGATCCCACTCCAGGAGGGCTGGCAGGCAGTGGGACAAGCAGCTCAGCTCTCCAGCCAAGCCAGCCTCAGGGCTCGCCCAAGCTGGGGCAGCACCTCTCCCCACACACCCAGGGAGGGTTTTGTGGAAATCCAGCTACAGGAGTGTGGTCTGGTCTTCCCAAGCCTGCTGTTTCTGAGTTTCTAAGTTCTGTTTCTTCTTGTTGTTTTAGTTTGGGAAGGCCTGTTCTCACAGGGCTTGACATAAGCAGTGCCAGTGGTTTTTTAGTGAGTGTTTAATGTTTTGGATTCTTTCTGTGGGATGGACTTTCCCTGATGTCTCTCAGCTTTGGCCAAAGGAGGTGAGGAGTTGTATCACTCTCCCTACCAATGAGTGGCCTGTTCAAAAAGGTATAAAAGGAGTCAATTGTTTGAATAAGAGATTGGAGTCAGATCATTTTCTAAACGAGGAATTGTGTCGTTTGTTACTCACCACAGTGACACAGGAGGAACCAAACTGAACTCCACTGAGGAGCAGCTGAGCTCAGCATGTTGCAGCTCCAGGCTGTGACAGAGTCACCTGTGGGGCTGGAGCACAATCTGCCAGCAGCCAGAGAATGCTGGGAACACAATTCCTGCTGGATTTAGTGTTTCACAGGCAAAGTCCTCACTGAGAGGAGAGTTTAAATGCCATGTGCCATCACAGGGAGCTCAGAGCTGGTGTTACCTACTTTAGCTTCCTGGAATAGTCCATGGAGAAAAGTGCAGCTACAGGGGCAGAAAAGCTGAGCAGTAATTTGATTCTTAAATTTTGTACTTTGACCTGACCTACAAAATAAGGAAGATTTGGAAAACAGGGGAAAAGCCCTTTTCTTTCCAATGGAATCTGTGCAGAAGTACTATGGAATAATTGAATCTGTTTTCAGTCTGCCGGGAGGGTAAGAGTAACCTTCAAAACGACCTTCAGTAATTAAAATTAAAAAGCCCAGTAAAGAATAGACCACAGCCCTTCCTCACCCCAAGGGCTGTGAGGACCCATCCAGAGCAGGACTAGAGCTGTGGTGTAAGCAAGGATTAAGTTCCACAGCTTTTGTCACAGAGGCAGGGCAGTAAAACTGAACAGGATCTTGGCCAGGGATGCCCCACCCAGGGAGTGGGAGCAGGTCCCACCTGGCAGGCAAGGTGTCCCCTCTCACCTGCCCGCTGCAGTCACAGGGCTCACTGAACTGCACATATTCCTCCTCTCTGCTGTACATGCCCAGGCCAACCTTGGTCATCTTCTGCTCAGAGTCCACCTGGAATTTCAGCTTGGCCACGTTGTCAAAGAGTTTGGGAAGGTGACGCTGCACCTGCAAAAGGAGAACGGAGTGAGACAGGGCAGGCAGAGCAGAGAGCAGCAAAGGTGGGACAGGCACAGTCCTGCTCACTAAGGACACCTTGGACACCTTGGACACCAGCCTCCTGCTGTCCTTCTCAGCATTCCCACTTATTTGTGCCTCATTTAGAGCTCAGGCAGGCCCTGATAAATCCTGAGATCTCCCAGACAGGGCAAAAGCATAGAAACCATCCAAACCCCCGAGTCCCAATTCCCCTGCCTGTAGTGCTGCTCCACCCTGCTGCCCTTGCCCTGTCCTCAGCTTTCCTCACAGGAAACTCCCTGAAAATCAGTTTTGTACCAAAGAAAAGTCCTGAATTTTACTCCTGTGAGTGGGCAGGCTCAGCAACCCCCACTGTCCACTCCCAGCCCCTGGCCACTCTGCAGGGCCTTGGCTGTGCTCCAGCCCTCCATCCAATTCCCTCACCAGGGCCTGGAGTGCACCTGAGTCTGCACCAGCTCGATATCCAGTTCAAGTGGATAATATCATTGTCTATTTAATCCTCCTTTAGGAATTACCAGGCTTTGAAACTACAGTGGAAAGGCTGAGAGCGGATCCGTGTGTGATCCTGCCTGACATTTACTTTGATTTTACTGCAAATAGTTTTGAATAACAGAAAGCACCAGGAATTTCTCCTTACTCCGTGGAGCATTTCAACACGGCAGCTTTTCTCTGCTTCCTGTGTTTCCTTTCTCTCTCTCCATTTTAAGCATCAATCAGCTGTGTATTTATGACACTCTGTGGGCTGAAATCACCCAGCAGCAGCAAACAGATCCAAGCAGAGTTAAAGGTTAGTGGCAACAAGAGCATTTCCAAGCCTGCCCCATTCACGTGCTGACACACACCCTGAAAATGAGGAAAAGCTTAAGGAGGCTGAGATTTCTCACTGCTAAAAGGTGGAATAAGGAATTGATTCCTTACCCAACAGCCTCCATTTGCTGTGAGCACGTTGATTTGGTTTGCACAGCAGCTTTAGGATTAGTGATGCCTCCCAGAATGGACAGGGCATGGCATTGCCAGGCTGAGGTTGCCTGACAGCAGCTCCACGTGGAAAAGCTCCTGCAGGGCTGAAATCCCCTGAGCTCTGTGCATGGGGAACAGAGGGCTCTGATCCCTGGGAATGGGACTGGGACTGAAATCCTCTGAGCTCTGCCCATGGGGCACAGAGGGCTCTGATCCCTGGGACTGGGACTGAAATCCTCTGAGCTCTGCCCACAGAGCACAGAGGGCTCTGATCCCTGGGAATGGGGAAGGGGACTGTGGAGCCATTTCTCACAGCAGGAAGGCTCCTGCCAGCTCCTCCTGGGGATGACCCAGCAATCCAGCTGAGCCAGGAGCAGGAATGGTGGATTTTGGGGGGTTCCCCACACCTGGCCTTCAGAGCCATCCCAGAAACCCAGTGCAGGCTCAGCCACTGCCTGGCCCTGAGCCCCAGCCCTGCCCAGAGCTCAGCTGCTGCAGGCTGTGCTCCTCCCTGCCCTGCCAGCAGGACATCCCAAAGGCTTTGCAGGGGAAAGGATTTCCACTTACTGGAAATTGCCTCTTCTGCCTAAAAAACTGCCCCTCTACAAGCCACCAGTGGTCAACACTCCCACACTGGAGTGACCAGCCTGGGGCTCTTTGTTTGGTGGCATCCCAGGCTGGGATCCAAGGTCAGCAACAAGTTTTGGGTGAGATCCTCAACAAAGTCACTTCCCTGCAGCCTCACTGTATCCCAGCAGAAACAAAGCCACTGGTTTTGTGGCACAAAACCCATGGAGGTGCTCTCTGAACGTGCCACAAGCATCCCCAGGTCAGCTCAAAGATCCAGGGCATTGATGACAGATGGAGATCAGCAGTGAAGGAGTTGTTACTCCATGCAGGGTGGGAGAAAATCACTGCAGAAAGGACAGTGAGGAGAGTCCCAGGTCAACACCTCCCTCTGTGATGCTCCTGACAGCTGGAAAACACCAAGGTGATGCAGCACAAGCCTTACCAGATGTGGGTTGGTGCCGTTGGAAAGAATATCCAGCAAATCTGCAGAAGAAATGAAGTAAAACCTGGGAAAGGCCAACCTTTTCATGTCCAAATATTCAGCCAGAGCCTTCTCACACAAAGACAACCTGGGGAGACAAAGCAGAGCCCAGGGCAGGGGGGTGAATGCCCCGTGGGGAAATGCCAGGCACAAGCTGAGCCCACAGGCTGCTCCTTCCCACAGCCCTGGACAGACCCAAGAAGCACAAGGGAACTCAGAGCTCACTCTCTGCTCCAGGGGTCAAAACACCCAGGAGTCAGGGCAGCCTCATAAAAAACAGAAGCACAAGTGGCACAAGAGGTTGGAAAGGTTTGCAGCACGCCCCACTGCTTTAGACAAGCTCTTAGCTGCCACAGGTGGTGGCATCCACTGGGATGAACATTTCCAGAACTGCTTTTATTCTAATGAGCCACATTTTAAAGTCTGATTCCAACCAGCTCAGCTTTTTGTGTTTGCAAAGCATGAAAGGAAAGTTGTTTGCTCCGATCTAAAATGAATCTTGCAGTGTTCACATGCTAAACTGCTGCTGAGCTTACAAAGTTCCTAAATAACATTCTCTGCGAGGAACATTGGCCTTGTTCGATTGAAAATAAAATCAAATCTTTATTTGAAATGGAGAGCTGCTACTGACACAACAGCTTAGCCTGGACTTTGAAGTGTTCTTTGGGCAGATTCATGTGTTAAGTGAGAAGTGTCTCCATCTCAGGCCTGTCTCAGGGAGCTGTGTTTTGCCTCGTGTCAAGGGTACACAGGGATAATTTTGTCAATCAGATGGGCTCAGCTCTGCTGCAAACATCACAGCATTCCAGAAGGGTTTGGGTTGGGAGGGACCTTAAAGCCTATCCAGGGCCTCCCACCCTCCCAGGGTGATGGGTCACAAATACAAAAACTTGAGAAAGATCAGCAAAGCTGGAGATTTGTGACTGCAGAGGAAGCACAGCCTCAGAAAAAGCTTTGGAGCAAAGGGTCAACCAAGTTCTTATGGCTGATTCCAGTCCCTGACACAATCTGGGGCTGATGCTCGACCTACCTACTCTGGATGTCCTCCAGCTGTTGGGACAGACCTGGTTTATTGGTGGCTGCAACTACATTTGGGGTTTTCTGAACATCGTAAGCCAGTTCTTTAAAATCCACATCAATGCCTTCGAAACGTCTGGAGTCCTACAAAGGGACACAAAGGTCACAGCAAGGCTCTAAGGGTGTGCTGAGAGCCCCCATCCCCTGAGGGCTGTCTTTGGGGCAGGGGAAAGCTCCCCCCTCCCCACTGTTCCTCCTCAGCAAGGCTGGGAGCCTGGAATAACGCTGGGAGCTGAGCTGGAGGCTCCCTGAGGAGCTCCCAGCAGGAGCAGAGCTGCTCTGCCCCAGCACCAGCGTGGAAGGACAGGGAGGGAAAGCTGCCCAAGCTGCCTGAGCCAGCTCTGTTCCATGATTTGCAGTGCCTGAGTGAGGATCTGGGGCCTCTCCCCTCCAAGGAAGAGGAGGCACAGTGCCTGCATCACTGAAGGAAGGCAGCAGCTCTCAGTCAGCCCCCAGGAGCTCTGGGTTTGCCAGCGCTGGGCACTTTGGGCACCACAATTTAGAAAATCATTAAAGCATTAGAGAGTGTGGAGTGGAGGGACCTGGAGGGGCCACAGAGGAGCAGCTGAGGGCACTGGGTCTGCTCAGAGGTGAAAAGGAGATGAGGGCAGAGCTCACCAGCCCCTCAGTGAGGTCTAAGCACAGCCTGGGGTACAAAACCCTCGTGGGGAACAACCACAGCCCTGAGGAGCCTCCAGAGAAGCGAGGCAGCAGGAGAAGAGCCCTGCCGTGGGGAATTGGGCACTAGATAACCCCTTTTACCAGCAGAGCCTGTTCTCCAACACTTTCCCAGCAGGAAATATGGGATCTGGGGGCTCCTACCTGGGGCAGCTGTGCCCGGATGTCTTCTGAGCCCATGAAAATGCTCTCCAGGTGGGACCACGTGCGCTGCACCTCGAACCAGAGGGAGATGACAGCATCAGTGGTGGAGAGCTTCCTCTGCCAGGCAGACACCTCCTCCAGGAAGAAGGCAATGTACTTGGACGACATTAAATTCTGCAGCTGAACCTGGTTGTCTTCCAGAGTTTCAATGAGCTCCTCATCTGACTTCAGCAAGGGGATGTGGGTGCGGGGGTGAGGCTCATACTGAAACTCCCTGGAGCTCCAGGTAATCCTCAGCTCCCTCAGCACCTTCTCCATGCTCATTTCTCTCACTGCCTTGTCCACAATGCCGTGGACCTCCCCCTCAAAGTCATGCAGGTTGAGCTTGAGGAGGTCAGCCAGGGTGGTGTCCGAGTCCATCACAAACCTCACGCCCGTCACCTGCATCAGCTGCCCCAGTGCCTTTCCCTGATGGCAGGGTTCTGAAGCTCTGCCACAGCCTTCAGGGCTGTCAGCATGTTCTTCACCTTGCTGTCCAGCCCACTGAAAGCATCCCACGCCCTCATTTCCTTATCCAAACTCCGAATCTCTCTTGCAAACTTCCTGCACTCCAGGTCCATGTTCTCCACGTTAATATCCACCCACCTGGTGGTCTGCCAGTCATCCAGGCTGGTGTTCACCAGGGAGATCATGTCCCAGAGCTCCTTGAGAAGACACAGCTCCTTCCTGCACTGCTTCAGCTGCTTATACTCTGGCACTGTGACTTCAAACAGGCCAGCTGATTCATAAATTGAGGCCATGGCTGACTCCAGCTGTTTAATCTCCATGTGCTTTGCATCCAGCAGTTGATAAGGCTTTTCCGTGTCAAACCTAGAAATAAACGTTTATTCTCTGTAAGTGATATTGTAACAGCTTCTAAAGGACCCATAAAACAAGCAGAGCCTCAGAGAGCCACGGGAGAGATGAAAGGTCTCTACTACACCCTGATGGCTGAGCCTCGTGGCACTGCTGACACCAGCCCAACCCAGCCCCTTCCCAGGGACACAGCACTGCAGGAACAGCAGGGATCTGTGGATGGCCAGGACATGCAGGGGATGCCTTAAGATTTCAGCTTTTATGTTTCTCAAATGCTGCACTGCATCGGTGCATAGCTCTGAACTCCATACAGAGTGTGGTTGCTGCCTTCACATTTTGGTCAGACAGAACAATCCCTCTGGGCCTGAGATCCAAGGACACACCACAGCCTCAGGGCACAAAGAGCATCAACAAAAGTGAATTGGGGGGGAGAAACTGGGGGGATATGACTTCATCACCTGGAGCTGTAATTGGACAATTAACCCCTGATATGCAAACAGACCAACCTTAAATCTGTCTGAAAAACCCGTGGCTGTCCATCCTGGGTGCAGCCTCTGCGAGGCTTTGCACCGCCCAGGGTGCATCTATTGCAGGCCTTTAATAACCACCCCCTTTCACTCTGCCCAGCCTCTGCTCTTGGCAGCCCCTCCAAGGCACCACAGGGACGAGCTTATTTTCCCTCTGGGCTGCTGTGATGCTGGAAGAGCTGTACCTGAAGGGAGCTTCCCTGGCGAAGCGCTCCCTGAGCCGCAGCTGCTGGGCGTCGAAGGCGGCGCAGCTCTGGCGCAGGGCGCTCACCTCGCTGGCCTGCAGAGGGGCCACCTGCTGCTTCACGGCCTCAGCCAGCTTCTTCACCTGGCTCCACTTCTCTGGCAGCTCCTGTGGGCACATGGCACTGCTGGGAGGCAGGATGGGCTCTGCAGGGTGAGATCTGCCCGTGGATAGGCAGGGAACGGGGAAAGCGACTCACCCCGCGATTAAAACAGCAAAGGGAGGGTGGTGGGGATTGCCCAACCAATGACTGTAGGGTTTAGATTGGACATGAGGACAAAAATTCACAGGAAAGGTTGTAAAGGATCAGAACAGGCTGCTCAGGGCAGTGGTGGAGTCACCAGCCCTGGCTCCACTTCTCCAGCAGCTCCTGTGGGCACATGGCACTGCTGGAGGCAGGATGGGCTCTGCAGGGTGAGATCTGCCCGTGGACAGACACAGAATGGGGAAAGCGGCTCACCCCGTGGCTAAAATGGCAAGGGAGGGTGGTGGGGATGGCCCAAGCCATGACTGTAGGGTTTAGACTGGATATGAGGACAAAAAAATCACAGGAAAGGTTGTAAAGAATCAGAACAGGCTGCCCAGGGCAGCGGTGGAGTCACTGGAAGTGTTCAAAAAACCTGTGAATGTGGCACCTGGGGACATGGTTTAGTGCTGGTCCTGGTGGTGGTGCTGGGTGGATGGGTGAGATTTCATGACCTTAAAGGTCCTTTCCAACCTTGACCAGGCCATGATTGCCAAGGGCTCTGCTGTCCCCAGGTTCCCTCTTCTCCATGTGCTGTGCAAGCCCACAGGAAAGACTCTGGGTTTCTCCCCAGCCCATCATCCTCTCTTGAGGAGATTAACAGAGACCCACCATGGGAAGAAGGGAAATCACTGCAGGCAGCTCTGAGGCAGCAGGGATGGCCAGGGTGGGGCAGCCCTCCTGAGACTCTCTCCCTGGCGTTTTTCATTGCAGTCTCAGTAGAAATCACTCTCCATGCCCACACACAGAGCTGCTTCCTTCTTTTCCTGCAGCCCATCCATCTCCACCACCACGGAGGGAGAGGAGCCTGGAGGAACTTCTGCTTTCCCCACTCCATGCAGGAGGGAATGAATCATTCACACACAAGTGTTGCTGTCACTCGCCAGAAAGAACAATTCCTCTGCTGTCTCCTGCATCTGGATGGCTGCTCAACACCCTCTTTCCTTCCCCCAGGACAGTAAATCAGTTATTTGAAGGTATTTGCACAAGCAGGCACACACCAGCAGCTCCCAGACAGGGGGATTTAGTGGAGCTGGGTTCCCCACATGCTTTGTGGTGGGTGAAGACTTGTCTCTGTCCCCCAGCACTGGCTGGGCACCTCACCATTCCTTACAACCTTCATCTCATGGTCCCTTTTGTAGAAACAAAAGGAATTCCCAAAAAACTGACTCATGAGAGCCAGATGTGGAAAGGTGCCAAAATATTTTCCTAACCTGCTCTCAGGAATTCCTCTGGGTAAAGCAGATCTGGTGGTCTTGACCCAGAGGAGAACTGAAGTCCTGTGAGAAGGGAGCTCCTCTGCCAACATTATCCTTCCCATCTCCATAGCTGCCAAGAACCAGCTAATTTAAAAATAATTATAATTCAACCTAATTAACAGATGGATTTGAAAATGCAATAATTTCTTTTTTCAAGAGTAATCACTGGGAGTAGGAACAAGCAATTCCATGTTTTTCACACGTAACAAAAGGCTTAATCTCTGCTTAAAAAGAAAAAACTCAATATAATTCAGAGCAGAACACTGCCCACCGAGGCCCTCTAATGACAGGGAGCAGGGCCTTGGTGTCATCCCTGAAAATCAGCCCTCTGATGTGTTTGGGTATAGTGGAGTCAGCTCTCATGAATTGTGAGATAAACAAGGATCATGTTTGCATTCCTTGGTGAAAAGATCTCACCTGATGGACTGCTCAAGTGAGCAGTGGGGATGGAGAGGTGGGAACTGCTCTGTGCAATCTCTGCTCACTGTCCAGAGACTGAGAGATACGAGGTCAGCAATGAACTGGAGAGTTCTTTTCTTCTTCTCTGCCTGAACCCCTGCTCTGTGTGTTGCTGTGCTCCCTCTGTGCGCCACAGTGACACCTTGGATACCCCTGGGATGCTCCTCCCCTCCTGCTCCCTTTTTCTGGTGCTCCTGGGCACACTGCTGTGTCCACCACGAGCCCTCACCCACCTCCAGCTGCTGGTGGAGCTCCTCAGGCAGCTGCTGCTCATGGGCCCTCAGCAGCTCAATGGTTTCCTTCAGGGGCTCAAACATGGCATCAGTGGCACTGTGACGTTCCTTCACAGCCAGCAGGTGCCCCATGACCTCCACCAAGCCACTGGAGTCACCCTGCTCCACCTTCCTGCTCAAACCTCTCTCGGCAGTTTGGAGGAACTCGTCCAGCTCGGCCAAGCTGTAGGGCACAAAGCAGGGAGGGAAGCACGGGGTGAGGGCAGTTCCCCTGGAATTAAGATCCAGCCTCAAGTTAGAAAGGCATATTTTAATGTTGGCTTTTTGCAAATGTTAAGATGAATCTTGTATGTATAATGGGTTTTTTGCTGTAGTTTTAGAATTTAGGTGTAGTGTGTTTTAACTGCCTGAATAGATAACTTCCAAAAGAGGTCCAAGTGACTCTCAGCATTCACTGCCTGTGAAAAAGAGACCAAAGCCCAAATCAAAGGATGATAAGAAGGGAATTAAAACTGAAGAAGGCATGCTCTAAAAAGGCAGACCCAAGGAGTGGCCATGCAGAACAGTTCTTGGAGAAGTCTGAATATGCATAAGTCCATGAAGAACAGGATAGAAAGGGGTGGTTATAAAAAGACACCAGTGTGCTCTTGGCAGAGCACCAGGGCACCTGGCCATTTTTAACCTTTGCTTTATTTTCTATGTCTGTTTCTGTCTCTATTAAACCTTTTAAAATTTTACCAGGAGAGTGAACCTCGTTTTTCACACTCAGAACTGGAATTCCTGCTCAAAGGTATCCTGGGATGGGGTACAGGGTGCATTCAAGGAATGCAGAGACAGGGAGGGGCTTCCCAAGCTGGACATGGGGTACCTGAACAGAGGCAGAGAGCTCGGGAGGGCTCTGGAGGGGGGTCTGAGAGGACAGTTCTGGCTGGGAGGGTGGGCACAGGGTGCCCAGAGCAGCTGGGGCTGCCCCTGGATCCCTGGCAGTGTCCCAGGCCAGGCTGGAGGGGCTTGGAGCAGCCTGGGACAGGGGGAGGGGTCCCTGCCATGGGTGGGCTCTAAGACCCCTTCCAACCCAAACCCTGTGACAGTTTTCACCCCTTCCCTTCCACTGCAAGGATCCCAGCTGCCCAGGTGAACCTGAGACTTTTCAAACCTGTATCAAACAGGGACTGTCCTTCAAGCATTGTCTCTCCTCACGGGGCAGCTCCCTCCTGCAGGTGAGGCAGACTCACAGCAGTTTAGAAAAGCAACTGGACATTAGTGGGAGGGAGAAAAAAAATCCCTCCAGCAAAATTAAGATTCAGATCCCTGTCTCTCAAAGCCCTTGAGCCATAAACCATGACAGACAAGGAGAGTGTTTGGGGCACATTTCCTCGCCTGCTTATCCTGCTCTTAACCTCTCCAGCTACTGGGCACTTTCAGCAGAGGAACAATGGGCTCCTGGGTGTCAAAACACATTTTAAGTGCCTGCTTAAATTTTCTGGATGCTGCTGGGCCTAAAAGTACCCTTAAATACTTCACCTAATGAAGACTAAACTGCTGAGTCAGGGACTCTCAATAACAGCTCCTAAATGCTCGCTCTCTGCTGCACAAAACCTCTTTGCAAAGAAATTACCAGACAGATTTATGGTGCTGAAAAGCACACAAGAGATCACATCACCACCCCAGGCAGCAGCTTCCTCCTCAGATGTCTCTGAGCACTCCCCTGGGAGCATCCACAGCCTAAGCTGGGACTGAGTTCTGACCAATAAACCACCCAAGGCCTTGTCCTGAACGGATCTGAGCAGCTCTTCAGAGCAAGGAACACGTGTTAAAGCAAAAGTTGGAGCCCAAACTGCTCCTTTTTGTAGCCTGAAGACACCTCCCCATGCCAGGCTACCTTAATCGTGGGTTTTTAGAAACCTCATAACAGAAATGCAGATTTACTGACTTACTGATGGCCACCATCAAACCCAGTATGAGCAAGCCCAGAGCCCTGGGGGAGATGGGATTGTTTGGCTCAGGAGGAGTGGGCAAACACACAGCTTGTCTAACACCCTACACCAGGTGCCAGGACATTGGCTCGGGGATGGCAGGGGTACCCAGGGATGTCACTGTCCCCAGGGATGTCACCATTCCCAGGGGTACCCAGGGATGTCACTGTCCCCAGGGGCCGTCCCAGGGGCTGTCCCAGGGATGTCACTGTCCCCAGGGGCTGTCCCAGGGGCTGTCCCAGGGATGTCACTGTCCCCAGGGATGTCACCATTCCCAGGGGTACCCAGGGATGTCACTGTCCCCAGGGGCCGTCCCAGGGATGTCACTGTCCCCGGGGCTGTCCCAGGGATGTCACTGTCCCCAGGGGCTGTCCCAGGGGCTGTCACTGTCCCCAGCTTCCCCCCAAGCAGAGATCAGGGCAGGGATGGAGCTGCTGTGCCTTCTCCTGCTCCTGTATCAGCTCTGGAGGTGCCCATAGCCCCAAGCTCCGGGCTGTCACTGCCAGAGCTCCAGGAACATTTGGACACTGCCCCCAGAGCTGGAACTGCTGGGGGGTCTGTGCAGGGCCGGGAACTGCCCTGGCCGGTCCCGTGGATCCCTTCCAGCTCAGGGTCTGATTCTCTAACTGCCCTGGCCATCAGTGTGACACGACACAACCCCCGGCGCAGTGCCAGCAGCAGAGGCAGGACCAGCCCTCTCACCTGTGCGTGACGTGGTCCAGGAGATGCTGCTTGTACACCAGGCTCCACCTTTTAATCTCATTGAGCAGAGCAGCCTTGAAGGGCCGAGCATCGAGCCTCAGCCAGCCCTGGAAGGCGCACACGGGCTGCATGGCCGCCACCTCCTCGTGGAGCCGCTCGTAGGAGCCGAGCCGCTCGCTGAAGTGGCGCAGGGTGCGCGGCTCCTCGGGCTCCCCGGGCTCCTCGGGGCCGAGGGAGCGGCCGTGCCGCAGCCGCTGCCGGCTCTGCTCCCCGCACCAACGGCCCCAGAAGCGCTCCAGCCCCGCGCCGTGGCCCGCTGCACAAGGCGGCCGCAGCGCCCGCACGGCTCCGCAGCTCCGGCGAGCCGCGCACAGCTCGGGCATCGCCAGGACAGCTGCACGGAGGAGGAAGGGGAGGGAGGAAGGGAAAAGGGAGAAGGGAGGAAAAGGGAGAGGGAGGAAAAGGGAGAAGGGAGGAAGGGAGGAAGAAAAGGAGAAGGGAAGGGAAAAGGGAGGGAGGAAGGAGAAGGGAGAAAGGGAGAAGAAGGGAAGGGAAGGAGAAGGGGAGGGAGAAGGGAGAAGGGAAAGGGGAGAAGGGAAAAGGGAGAAGGGAGAAGGGAGAAGGAGAAGGGAGAAGAGAAGGAGAAGGGAAAGGGAAGGGAGAAGGGAGAAGGGGAAGGGAGAAGGGAGAAGGAGGAGAAAGAAGGAGAAGGGAGAGGAGAGAAGGAGAGGAGAAGGGAGAGGGAGAAGGAGAAGAAGGAGAGAGGGGAAGAAGGGAGGGGAAGGAGAAGAGAAGGGAAGAGGGGAATAAGAGGAAGAAGAAAGAAAGAAAGAGGGAAGAGGGGGAAGAGGGAGAGGAAGGGAGAGAAGAAAGAAAGTAGAGAGGGGAGAGAAAAGGAGACAGAAATGGGAGAAAGGGAGAGGAGGAGGAGAAGGGAAAGAGGAGAGAAAGGAGAGAAGAGAGAAAGGGGAGCGAGAAGAGTGGAGAGGGGAGAAAGGGGGGAGGAGAGAGAAAGGAGAGAAGAGAAAGAAAGGAAAGAAGAAGAGAAAGGAGAGAGTGTAGAGGGAGAAGAGAGGGCGAGCAGTGAGCACAGTGGTGTGGGAGCTCGTGGCCCCTCCTCGGAGCCGCCGGCCCGGGCAGCCCCGCACACACCTGGTAGTGGTGGGAGCCACCGTGCGCGGCCAGGCGCGGCACCAGCGAGGAGATGTGGAAGATGCCCTGCAGGAGACTTTCCACCATGGCACAGAAGCCACCGCTGGCACCAGGGTCCAAGGGAGGGTGAAACACCAAATCTGAGACCACCAAATCCAGCTGCACCTCAAACAGGGGAGCAAGCCCTGCCTTGGGATCTGGTGGGAAAGGACAGAGATGTCAGGGTCTTTTTCAAAGCTTCCTGAGCCACCCCTAATGTCCTATAACAAGAGGACACGTGCCCTGCAGGGACAGCAGGAGGGTGTGGTGGCAGACACTCACTTCACTGGTGCCTGCACAACCCATGGAGGTGCTGGCAAACGAGCTGTGCTGTGGTACCCACCAAAGGCAGGGGGAACAGATGAGGCACAAGTGATTTAAGGGCCAGAAAACCCCCTGAGGAGGAAAGGCTTGAAGAGACCAGGCTCTCCAGCTGATCAGAGGGAGTCTGAGAGCTGAGCAGTTCTTGCAGAGGAGAAAAACAACAGGAACCAAGTGTCTCGTTAATTTAGTGGTGAAAGGCATGAAAAAACCCAAACCAAATAGCAACCAGAAACTGAAGTCAGATGCAAATGTGACAACATATGCAAGTTTTTAACAAGATGGTGAGGAACTGCCTGCAATTCTCCGGCTCATTGTGCCTCCACATCCAGAAGGGAAGCGTTCCTGGAGATGTGCTTTAGCTGCACACAAGCTGCTCTCAGCAGAGCAAGGAGGGCTGGACTGGGCTCCTGAACCCAGCTCGCCTCTGCCCAGGACTGAGGGGTTTATTTTGTGCCTTTCAGGAGCAGAACTGGCTCCTGAGACTCCCCTCTGAGGAGGGATGGTGCCCCCCTGTCGCTTTGGGCATGGCAGGGTGGGGGTGACTGATGTCCAAGCACAGAGGGAGGAGGAAGCCTCGACTGCCTCCCTCCATCAACCCTTGCAAACAGTGCACAGCCACCTCCAGCCCTCCCCCTGAGCATTCCAGTGACCAGAGGTGGGGTCACCCTCCCCTCCTGGAGGCTCCAGAGCCAGAGGAAAGCCAGGGAGAACACCCGTGGAGTACGAGGGAACACAAGTAGAGCTGTCCCCTTGGAGAGGCTGAGCAGCCCCTGCAGGCAGGGGACAGGAACCAGGTGTCACCTGTGTTCTCCAGCAGGTCCTTGAGCGAGCTCTCAATGGCAGTGAAGAATCCATCCAGGACTATCTCATCCACGTACTCCAGGTACACCTTCCAGGCATCAGAGGCTGGGTCTGCGAGGAGGAGGCTCTGGTTTTCCTGGAAGACAGGGAAGATGCCTTCACACACAACTGGGCTGAGTCTGTCCCAAAGAGAGCTGCCCACACCCACGGGCTGATGCTGGGCAGCACAGGAGCATCAGCCCCGTGGAGGTGGATCTTCCTGTTTTGGAAGATTTGTTCCTGTCAAGGGCTGCTTGCTCTCCAGGAACA
This sequence comes from Sitta carolinensis, assembly GCA_032173965.1. Taxonomy (NCBI): domain Eukaryota; kingdom Metazoa; phylum Chordata; class Aves; order Passeriformes; family Sittidae; genus Sitta; species Sitta carolinensis. The sequence continues at coordinate 10,645,288 of CM063298.1, read as the reverse complement.
CTTCAAGGTGATGATAAAGTGCAGAAGAGCCTTAGAAGGTTTCCACGTGTTCTCCTCCCTCTTCTCTGAGATCACAGGGCTTGGGGCTGCTTTGCACCCCTGGGGCAGGGAGAACTGGGGCTCTCAAAGGCCCATCCCGATGGACCCATCTGGTTTTCTGCAGAGTCCAAGGCCAGATGGTGACCCTCAGCAGAGGGCTGGGCCCATAACCCATCTCCCTCCAGGCCAGGGGCTGTGCCTGACATGCACAACAGCTGGCAGGTGCAGAGCAGAGCTTTGGGCCTTCTCCTGGCCTGCACAGGACTCTGAGCTTTGGCAAAACTGCTGGGAAACACCAAGCTTTGGGACAGCAGTTTCTCTCCTGTCACTCAGCTTCTCCCTGGACAGTCAGCATCACCTCTTGCACCGCAGAGGGACATCAAGCCTGAAACCAAGGGGCAGCCCCAGCCTCTGATCTCAGGCAAACAGCTCAGAAGGGATTTTTCCTTGGAGCAGGATCCCAAACCCGATGCACCACTCCCCTCTAGTGGCTCTCCAGCAGCCAGGGCTGGAGCCAGACCCTTCCCTGGGCTGCAGCTGCTGCCGGTCCTGCCCGGGCTGGGAGCCCAGCCCGCTCCTCAGAGACAACATCAATTAACAGCGGGGCAGGGTTTCAAAAGGGCGCAGGGAGTTCATTCAAGCAGCTCTGGATGTTTTCAGTGCCGCAGGGCTAGCACAGGGCAGCCCTGAGGGTGCCCCCTCACCTTGACCAGCGAGTGCACCCTCTGCCCAGCCTCCCTGACGAGGCTGTAGCGCCGTTCCAGGCGCTCCTGGCACTCCTCCGGGCTCAGCACTGCCTCCCTCTTGGGACCCCTCCTCTCGAATATGGGCAAGCCCCACGACTGCACGATGCTCTGGATCTCCTCGACGTTGTCCTTGGCTCTCTGCACCCTGTGCTCCAGGTCGCAGACATTGCCCATCACGCTGGAGATGCGGTCCCAGACACCTGGGGAAAAGGAGATGATTGTCCCCCTCTTTTCAGAGCTGCTGGGCCAAGCTCTAGTGTTCTCTCCTTCTGTCCTTTTCCCCGTGCTCTCACGTATTTCTCACTCATCCTTGAGGTGAGAGATTCATTACCTGAGCAGCAGAGTCACCTCTACCTCTCTCTTACCCCAACAAGCCACAGCAGGAACCACCAGAGCCTCTCCTGCTCAGAGCCTGGGCTAAACCTGGGGGAGCAGGATCCTGTGCACAGACCCAGTGGATCAAGGGAATGTGGAATCCCAGAATTCCCAGGTTGGCAGAGCCCTCCAGGACCATCGAGTCCAACCCAGCCCCAACACCTCAGCTAAACCATGACACCACATCCAGTCTAGTTTTAAACACACCCAGGGATGGGGAATCCACCACCTCCCCAGGCAGAACATTCCAGCACTTTATCACCTTTTCCATAAAAAAAAAAATTCCTGACATCTGGCCTATATTTCCTGTGGTGCAGCCTGAGGCTGAGCCCTCTGGCTGTGTCAGTGCTGCTGCATTCAGAGCCCACCCCCCTGGGCACAGCCCCCTCTCAGGAGCTGCAGGGAGTGAGGAGGGCACCCCTGAGTCTGCTCTGCTCCAGCTGAGCATCCCCAGCTCCCTCATCCATCCCTCTCAGGGTTTGTGTCCCAGCAAGGAGCAGGCACTCTGCTCCTCATCTCCCCAGTGCTGGCTCTGCCAGAGTGCCCTGTCCCACTGGGAACTGCCACTGGGCACCCGGCACTGAGACTGGGCCCAGGGGAAGCATGAGGACAGCCAGGAGTCACACACAGCTCACCCTCCATCTTCCAGCTCAGCGTTTCTTCTGCCTCTCTCAGCCTCAGGTCGATGTCCTGCAGCTGCCCCTGCACCAGGGGATATTCCACCTGCAGCACCGTGCTCAGGACCTTGTTGTAGCTGTTCCCCATCAGCTCCAGGCTGGCCACCAGCTGCCGGAAGGATTCCTTGCGGGAGTGGAGCTCAGCTGCTGCCGGGGGGATGGCTCCTGCCCCGCTGGCCCCCAGGCAGCTCACCTCCCTCAGCACTGCTACCAGCTGGGGAGGCAAGGCACAGAGCTGAGCACAGCACGGTCAGAACCCAGGAGGTGTCTGGGACAGTCCTGGGTGATCCCAGCTCAGCCAGGGGCTCCAAAGCCCTGGCAGGGGGCTTACAGACCCCAGGGTCTCCACGGCTTTGAGTTTGACCTGGGGAACAAATTACCGCCTGGGAATGAAGAATTAAAGAGCACAAAAGTTTAGATAGCATGATAGTAGCAGTTGTAGAGTGAAAAGTGAATTTTTGGGGATTTTTACCATGGGGGTTTAGGGGGCAAGATAGAGGGACTTGGGCATTGTCCTGTCCTCCTTCCTTCTTCTTCCTAACCCCATCTTCTTGGGGATGGTGGCACTTGGGGATTGGATTGGAGTAGAATGGAACTGTCTAACACAGGTGATGGGCATTGGATCATCACTGTCAATAACTAACAGGAATTTGTAGTATAAAAACAGTGCCTCCCCCAGGGGAGGGCAGTGTGCCTGGGGCTGCCCTGCTGAACAGACCTGGGCAGCCCAGACAGAAAATATCTGAGATAAGAAACAATAAAACAACCTTGAGAGCATCAGCTGAAGACTTCTGACTCCTTCTTGGACAGCTGGGTTGGGAAACAGACTTTTATACATCGGGGGGTCATCTCAACCAAAGCAACCCCTGAGGCAGCACAGTCCTGCCAGCCCCTCCGAGCCATTCTGAGCACCACAGGGGGTTCCTGCTGGTTTATTCCCAAAGCAGCAAGCTGGAAAGGGGCCTGGATATCTCCTGGTCTGTACCAGGAGCTGTTTCCCATTGGTCTCTGACTCTGGATTTCTTCCCAGCTCTGTTAAGTACCAACTAAGCTCTAAAAGCCACCATCATCTCAGCCATCCCCAGCCCTGTGCACTCCCTCTCAGATGAAGGCTAAGCCACCTCACAAGTCTCAGCAACAATGCTCCTGCAAGAGCCTCTGGCCATTAGCTAAGTGACAGGTAAGACAGCTCCAGTTCTCTTGGTTTGCTGGGTCGACTGGCATAAAAAATAATTTAAAAAGTAGTATCATGGCCTCAAACCCACTGACTCAACTGCTTCTGGTGCCCCCTTCCATCAAAGATTTCTGGAGTCACAAACCAAACCTCCCCTGGGTGTTTTGCACCCTTTCAGAAGCTGGGTTCCAGGTACACACAACATGGGTGTGCATCTGTTCATGATGTGCCATCACTCCCCACACCAGTATCTGCTCTGATGCTGACACCAGTCACACATCTGGCTCCTGAGGGACTTCCTGCCACTGCCTTTAACCAGAATTTGCTCTGCTCCAACTGTAATGCTGGTATTTAGACAGAGCAGATCGTATTTAGGCAGAGCAGGTCATATTTAGGCAGAGCAGATCTACGTAGATCCTTGTTACCCCCATGGGAGGGTTCCAGAGAGCACAGAGCCAGTGCCAGCCCCTCCAGGTATCCCCCCCAGCTCGAGGACATGCCTGGGGGGCAGCAGAGCTGGGGGGCAGCAGAGCTGAGGGGCAGCAGCTCTTACCTGGGGATCAAAATTGACTGTGATCAGTTTGGTCTGTGGGTCTCGCCGGATGAGAGGCTGCATCAGGTTGTACTGGGATTTTTCTGACACTGTCTGGGACCAGTCTAAATACAGCTTTTCCTGATACCTGCCAGGAAAGAGAAACATCCACATCATAGTCCCAGGCCAGAGAGTGCAGCTGTAACTGGGTGGAAGCCAAGTCTACTCTGAGGACTGGAGAACGTGAAGGAATGTTCAAAACCCATCCATGGCATCTCCACAACCAACAGTGCTTCCAAGGCAAACACCCAAAATCCAGTGCCAGCATCAAGGCAGGAGGGCAAAGCTCTCCCAAGTACTGGTTTTAGCAGAGGATTCAGGTTTGGAGATGGACTTGCCAAAGCATTTAGCCTAATGGGATATTTCAGCAGCTGGGGGTTTCCAAAGGTCTGAGCAGAACAGGAGCCTAAAGCCACAGGGATGCTGGGGTGGCTGAAGCCATGGGGTGGCTGAAGCTGACCCCACTCGTCTGGGAGAGACCATGGCACTGTCTGTGCTGCAGTGCAGGCTGTGCCCAGCAGTGTGTGTTCCATCCCCAGCTGCTGAGCTGGGGCACGGTGGGGGTGTGGGGGTCTCTGTTCATGGGCAGCTGTTAAAAACCAGCTGGGGCAGTGTTCTTTATCCCTGCCAGGACCCATCCTTATCCAGGGGGATAGCCTCTGCTCAGGGGCCACGGAGTCTCATTCCAGGGCTGATAAACTGACCCCATCCCCTGGGAGAGGCTGCACCCAGGGCAGGAGCCCAGCATTCCTGCCTGGACACAATGTGGGCTTTGGGACACCAGGGCAGCCTTGCCCCTGCATTCCCAGAGGGAGAGCAGGCCCAGCTCCAGCTCCACTGGAGCTCCAGAGGGAATCTGCCCCTCCCTGCAGCTCCCTGCCCCAGCAGAGCCCCCTGTGCCCCTGCAGGAGCTGCACCCATGGGATGGCTCTGCCCAACCCCCACCCACGGGGGCAGGGGGGATTCTGACTCTGCCAGGGGTTGGGGTTTGTAGCACTGCATTTTCATTTTAATTCTCCTCATAAAGAACTGCTATTCCTATCCCCATAGCTTTGCCTGAGAGCCCCTTAATTTCAAAATGATTATAATTTGGAGGGAGGGGGTTTGCATTCTCCATTCTGAGGGAGGCTCCTGCCTTCCTCAGCACACACCTGTCCTTCAAACCCAGGCAGGCACCCCTGGGATGGGGGCACAGGATGGGGGTCCTGGCATCTCACAGGTCACAGACAGTTTTTAGAAAATCTTTTTAATAAATCACTGCTTTATCCTTTTGCTCTGTCTGTTCCAGGTCAGCCTCCAGAAGGCATCAATCCACAAAGATCTACTACATTTAGCCTAAAGCCATAAGGAAAACTTCCAAAATTGAATAATAACACTATAACATGTCTATAAGTATATAATTAAATATATAATTATATTATATATTACAAGTATGTAATTAAATAAAAATGTGTTATATCACAAAGTGAAAAATTTAAAATAATATATATAACAAAATTAAAAATAAATGTTTTCTTCTTCTTCTTCAGTTTAAATAATTTTATATAATTAATTAGAAAAATCCACAGTGCAAACCAAAAATAACTAATTATTAAATTAAAAAATAACTAATTATAAAATTAAAAAATAACTAATTATAAAATTAAAAATATCTAATTATTAAATTAAAAATTAAAATCAATTATCATCTCATAATTAATTTAAACTTAAACCCTTAAAAACTTACTCTGTACTCCATTTTTACCTCATTAACTTAAGATATAAAAAGAAAGCACAATCAATAAAACTGTAACTCAAGATTAAAAAAAATCCAAATCCAAACAAAAATTCTACCTCTTGCACTTTTAATTTTAACCTTAAGAAAAAGAATGAAATAAAAGAAATTCTCCACAGTGGAGGGGAATGTTTCCTCAGCTACAGCTGAGCTGTACCTGTCGAGCAGCTGGAGCATTTCTTCATATTTCTGCAGCACCCTTCTCCCATGGGCAGAGTCCAAGCTCCTGCAGCACAACAGAAAAGGGTCACATTATAGATTATGTATAGCCATACAATAATTATGTGTAGCTATACAATAATTCACATACAATTGTATATTCTGGATATACAATGATACAAGCTCGCCGATGTGTGCCGTCATTGCCCTTTTTTCTTGCAGTGCTAAGGGAAAATATGCAATTGTTTGGTCTCATGTTGCAGTGGGACACTTCCAAAACAGATCCTTTGTTGATAATAAAATGTGTCTTTTTGCCTTGCAGGTCACTAAAAGCAATTTTCACAACCATGGAAGTGACAGCTCAGATTATAATCAGAGCCAGAGAAAGATTGTTAACTATAGCAGGTCTAGATTTACTGTCATTTAGTTATTTAAAAAGAGAATACTGTATTATAATATTTATGTATATTTGTATTGTGTATTATATTGTGTATTATAGTATATTGTGCATATAGTGTAATATATATATTATATATATAAGTTTTATTGTGTATGTATACTTGTATTATGTATGATTATAACATGATATACAGAAAAATACAAAATGTATGCAACAGCATATATTGATTATATATAAATACATAATATAAATCTATACATACACATCTTTTTTTCCTTTTCAGTCCTTTCTCCCTCTCAAGTTGCACATGGGGAAGAGCCTCAACCCCCCTGCTGAAGGACTTGGCTCTAACTGCTCTGACCAGAGGGCTAAAATCAATGCTAAATGCAGGGACAATGGGAATTCCAGCCCTGGTTTGGTTTTGATCTTGGGTTCCTTTGTTTCCTGCTCAGGAAGTTCTCTTCTGCTGGGCTGCTGCCAGGGAGGTCCTGCAGACCGTGCTGACAGGAATATCAGTGCAAAACCTATTTTAATTGCAACCTAGGGCTGTGTCAGTGATGCCACTGAGCCTCTCCATCACTCCAACCCAATCCAATGAAAATGCTCCAAATTCCAGAGGTGGCCGGGAAGAGAACGGCTCCAGAGCCCCCCACCTCTCCACCCAGGACTGCTCCAGCTCCAGCCACTGCAGAGCATTCCACACAGCAGGAATGCCTGAAGAGTGACCAGAGAGGAGGTTTCCCCACGGTCACAAAGGAATTTCTCTGGGGCAGACACTCACAGCCACGGGATGAGCCTGAGGTGCTCCAAGGGCCTCTGGATCCGCGCCCGCAGCTCCCGCGCCCAGCGCAGCGCCCCGGCCACGGGAGGGACGTTCTTGTGCAGGGGAGGGAACCCTGCAGGGCACAGGGGCACCGTGTCACACGGCCAGAGCCACAGAGACACCAGCTGGCATCCCAGAGACACAGAGACACCAGGCTGGCATCCCAGAACCACCAGGCTGGCATCCCAGAGCCACAGAGGCACCAGCTGGCATCCCAGAGCCACAGAGGCACCAGGCTGGCATCCCAGAACCACCAGGCTGGCATCCCAGAGCCACAGAGACACCAGCTGGCATCCCAGAGACACAGAGACACCAGGCTGGCATCCCAGAACCACCAGGCTGGCATCCCAGAGCCACAGAGGCACCAGCTGGCATCCCAGAGCCACAGAGGCACCAGCTGGCATCCCAGAGCCACAGAGCCACCAGGCTGGCATCCCAGAGCCACAGAGGCACCAGCTGGCATCCCAGAGCCACAGAGACACCAGGCTGGCATCCCAGAGCCACAGAGGCACCAGCTGGCATCCCAGAGCCACAGAGACACCAGGGTGGAATCCCAGACTCCCAGAATCCCCAGGTTGGAATCCCAGGATCCCCAGGTTGGAATCCCGGAATCACAGAGCCACCAGGCTGGAATCCCAGAATCACCAGGCTGGAATCCCAAAATCACAGAATCCCGGGATCCCAGAATCTCCAGGTTGGAATCCCAGAATCCCGAGGTTGGAATCCCAGAATCCCAGAATCACCAGGCTGGAATCCAGAATCCCAGGATACCCAGGTTGGAATCCCAGAATCCCAGGATCCCAGAATCTCCAGGTTGGAATCCCAGAATCACCAGGCACAGAATCCAGAATCCCAGAACCCCAGGATTCCCAGGTTGGCAGAGCCCTCCAGGACCATCGAGTGCAGCCCAGCCCCAGCCCCTCACCCAGCCCCTGGCACCCAGAGCCACAGCCAGGCTGGTTTAAACACACCCAGGGATGGGCACTGCACCACCTCCCCAGGCAGAACATTCCAGCACTTTATCACTCTTGCTGTGAAAACCTTTTTCCCCCCCGCCTGCATTTCCCCTGGTGCAGCCTGAGGCTGTGCCCTCTGGCTCTCTCAGTGAAACAATAAACCTGGAAAAGCCTGATCAAACCCCGAATTCCCCCCTGCCCCTTGCATTTGCAGCCTTTCAAGGGCAAAGCTCAGCATGAGCCTTCAATCCCAGCCACACCTCACACAGGCACATTTCAAACAAGGATATTGGCACTGCTTTAATGCCAAGAACAGAGCATTCCCAGGCATTTCCCTTTCCACTAGGAACCACAGAAGCTGAAAACCTCTGTGATTTGGGAAGTTCTGGCTTCCTTAGCAAAAGCAAATTATTTTCCTCCTTAAATTAGCCTAAATCCAGTTCCCTGTAAAATCAGTTTTGCTGCTGCCATGGCACCCACCGAGCTGCAGCCCTGCCTGGGTGTGCCTGGTGTAGGTGAGCCTGGCCTGGTCCAGGGCAGTGCTGAACATGCTGAGGAGCACAGGGACCTTGTCAGCAGCAACTGAAGCCAGCACAGGGCGCTCCAGAAGGTTCCGGAACATGGCCAGCAGCTGTGCAGGGGAAAAAAATGGGAAAGTCACACTCCTGCACAAAGTCCCCCCGGGATTTTCCTCACTGATGCAGGAGCCTTGTCTTCCTCAGTAACTCAAAGGTCTGCACAGATGGACGCTTGGTCAAAGGGAAGGATTCCACCCCAGAGCTCTCCCAAGTAGTTCCTGCCTTTCATGGAGACATTAAGGTTTGAAAAGGACTCCAAGATCAACTTTGGCTGAATGCCACCACTAAACCATCTCACGAAGAATGTCTTTGTTGTTTTTGTTACACAAATGGATGCCACAAACACCTCGTGGCCGTGAGGTGAAGAGCAGTCCAAGAAAGGACTCAAATCAGGCTTTGGGGTGGCAGGAGTTTCACTGGTCTCCCTGGGAGGAGGGGGAAAAGCTGCCACACAAAATCCTGATTTGAGTCCTTTCTTTGCCTGCTCTCCCCCAACCTGAGCAAAGGGGAATTTACAAATCTGAATGCTTAGCAGAAGGTTCTCCAGAAATGAAAGCAAGTTTTGATAGAGAAGAACAAAAGATGGCTGATAATAAAGATCGCTGAAAGTAGTGGTCACTGGACAAAGGCTGGGATGAGTTGGAAAGAGATTTTACACTAAGAGCAAAGGATAAATTGACTACAAACTAAAGCACGTTTTGACCAAGTAAAGATAAATCTCAAAAAAGCACAGTGCTCTTCTGTTTGTGCCAGGAGAAGAGCAGGAGCTCTCCCAGCTGCAGAGCTCAGGGGGCACCCACAGGTCTGAGCACCCAACCCACAGTGTCTCTGTCCCACTGCCCATCCCTGGGGGAACCCCAGCCCCACAGCTGCAGCTCCTGCCCGTTGTGGCCTCTGTGGGGCTCACAGGGAGGGGAGGGAGGGGCACACAGACCTTGAGGACGTGCTCCAGGTCCGGGACATCACTGAAGGCCTGGCTGAACACGGTGCCCAGCCGACGGTCAATGTCCTCCACCTTCTGCTGGAAGCCCAGGGCATCCTGCTCAAACTCCTGTGGGGATGGGGACAGCGAGTCCTGAGCTGGGAGGAGGCACTGCAGAAGTTCCTGCCACCTCCCAGCCCAGAGGTGTTTCCTCGTCTTATCCACCAGGATCAAGACACTCCCCTGGCCACCCTCCACAGGGTCAAGGACACTCCTGTGCCATCCCATGGCTGAGCCCAGGGCCCTCCAGGATGGCCAACAAGTGCTAACTGCAGTCTGGAGGCAAGATGGGCTATTTCCACACTCTTACCCTGAAGGTCACACCACCACCACCAAAAACCCACAGAAGCACTCACTGAACCAGCAAGGTATGCTGGACTCAAACTGTGCCAGGGGAACTTTAGCTCAGACATCTGAAAAAATTTCTCCACTGGAAGAGTGATTGGGCACTGGAATTATCTGCCCAGGGAGGTGCTGGAGTCACTGTCCCTGGACATGTTTTAAAAAAAACCTGGATGTGGCACTCGGGGCCATGCTTTAGTTGATGAGGAGGTGCTGGGTCATAGCTGGGACTTGATCTCAAAGGTCTTTTCACAGAATCCCAGAATCCCCAGGTTGGAATCCCAGAATCCCCAGGTTGGCAGAGCCCTCCAGGATCATCAAGTCCAATCCAGCCCCAACCCCTCACCCAGCCCTTGGCACCCAGTGCCACAGCCAGGCTGGTTTAAACACACCCAAGGATGGGCACTGCACCACCTCCCCAGGCAGAACATTCCAGCACTGTATCACTCTGTCCATAAATCCTTTTCCCTGCTCTCAGCCTGTGTTTCCCTGGTGCAGCCCGAGGCTGAGCCCCCTGGCTGTGTCAGTGCTGCTGCATTCAGAGCCCACCCCCCTGGGCACAGCCCCCTCTCAGGAGCTGCAGGGAGTGAGGAGGGCACCCCAGAGTCTGCTCTGCTCCAGCTGAGCACCCCCAGCTCCCCCAGGGGTCCCTCTCAGGGTTTGTCCCAGCTCCTCTCCCTCCTCTGGATGTGCTCCAGGTCCTCCCCGAGCTGAGGGGGCAGAGCTGGACCCAGCCCCTCCAGGAGTGCCCTTTTCCAGCCTGGCTCGTTGCTTGGCTCTGAGATATGGAGCTGCAAGAACCCCCGGGTGTCTGCAGCCCCCTGTCCCCTGCAGGGACAGCTCAGACCACCACAAAGGGAGGGACGAGCTGGGCAGGAGGACCCAGAGCTCTGTGGCAGAGGGAGCTGCTCCCTGCAGACAGGGCTGTGCTGCTGGCATCCCCAGGCTGCTCCCACCTACCCCACTGGCCAGGTCCAGGCAGTTGTAGGCTCGCTCTGAGAACTCCTGGTAGCCCTCCTGGAACTCCTCGTGCATGGCCAGCACCTGCTGGCCCAGGGCCTTCCCTCTCGTGCCCCCAAACTCCATCTTCTCCAGCTGTGTCAGGTCCAGGGCCGTGCTCAGGAGCCCCTGCAGAGCCAGAGGAGGCACACACAGCTTCAGCCACAGGGAGATGCCAGCAGTTACCACAGCACACACAGGTAGCACAGCACAGGCTTTCAACTCAGCTTTCTTTCTGAAGCTGAGGAGCTCATCGTTGGGCAGGAGGAAAGTTGAACAGGGAGGTTTTACAAATCTGAATGCTCAGCAGAAGGTTCCCTAGAAATGAAAGCAAGTTTTGATAGAGAAGAACAAAAGATGGCTGAAAATAAAGATTGCTGCGCTGGTGGTCACTGAACAAAGGTTGGGATGAGTTGGAAAGAGATTTTATGGCTGAGAACAAAGGATAAGTTGACTACAAACAAAAGCACGTTTTTACCAAGTAAAGATAAATCTCAAAAAAACACAGGCAAACAGAAAACATGTTTTTACCAAGTAAGAAGAATTTTCCACTACAGAAAAATGAGTTTTAAGCTTAAAATATAACATCCTAACTCATACAATTAATTAATTACTCCCATAATCTGGTAATATCAGTAGTTATGATGAGCTCTAGGTAATGGTAAAGGGATTGTGTGTGATATGATTGGTTGTTATGTATTAAGATACTCAGCAAAGGAAAATATCTAATAAAATATCCCCTGCACTGTAACCAGAGCAGAGGGGGCTCCAGGCAGCCTTAGGCTGGAGCTGGCAGCTCCTAGGCCTGGCTTTAACCCACAGCCCAAGACTGCTGTGACTTCTGTGCAATAAACACATTTTTGAGGAGTTCCTGGAGTCCCACAGCTCCCATCTCAGGCTCTTACACTCATCCTGGTTGGTTCCCAGCCGTGCAAACCACAGCCCCATAACCCCCATGCCCTCATCCCAAGAAGAGCTCTGTCTCTGGGACACTGGCACACCCAGCCCCAGCAGGAGGACACAGCAGCAAACCTGACCCAACACCCGGGCAAACAAGGTGCTGCCCTTGATGTCAGGGGCACCACGCAGCAGAGAGTGGCCCCAGCCCCTGGCAGCAAGTGGCCACAGTACCTGCCAGCTCCAGAGTCTCACCTGCAGCATGCCCAGCCTCTGCAAGAAGCTGTCCAGCCTTGCAAACACCAGCCTGGTGTGGAAGTCCCAGCTCCTCACTGCCTGGCCTGCCCCGTAATACTCGTGCAGGTTCCTCCTCCTCTCCTCAAAGGCCCCTTTGAAGGCATCCAGGATGTCACAACACAGTTTGCACCTTGCCCAGGCTCTCTTCCACCTCTCCTTTCAGAAGGTCTTCTGGGGACAGGTACACCACAGCCTGCAAGAGCCCAATCACACCAGCACGTCCCTCCTGCCATCACAGCCAGCGCTGTGACGGGTCTGACCCCTCCCCTCGGGTCCAGAGCCCCCAGCCAAGGAAGGACAGGGGAAAGAAAGAGAGGAGAGACTTCAAAAAAACCCTTCCTGTGGCAAACATGGGTGCCACAGCCCCACACCTGCTGGATGAGGAGGTTGCAGATTTCCTGGAGCAGCACCACGATGCGCACGGGCACGCTGTAGTGCTCACAGCTGACCCAGATCCAGCACACCCCGTGCAGCAGAGGGGCCAGGAGAGGCTTCACCCTGCTGAACTCAACAGCCTCGAGGTGCTCCAGGGGCTGCTGGAGGGCTGTCAGGTGCAGGTCAATGTCCTGAGCTTCACTCAGAGCTGTGGGAAGAGAGGGGAGGAGGGAGGGCTGGAATCCATCGGGCTGGGAGCTCACGAACGCAATGCTGGCACAACAGGGAACAGAGCACAAAGCACTCGGCTCCATGTGCTGGAGAGAAACCACCTTGAGCCCTGCTCACCTGCAGCTTAACCAGCACAGCAAAGAACCTGAGTGGATGGCGAGGGGCAGGGGGTGGGACAGGGCTCTGGGCAGAGAATGGGGCCACAACGAGCAAGCAGTGCCTGGCAGCACCAAAAAGGCAGCTCTGCAGGGGCACCAGGCTGGGCCTGAGCTCAGCTCAGCTCTGGTTTCGGCTCTGGCAGTGCCATGCCCAGAGGGCAGCACTGTCCCACCTGTCCTGCTGCACCAGAACAGAAAGGAGTGCCTGACCTGGTGAAATCTGCACCTTAGCTTTGTACAGCTGTGTGGCTGGACCCTGAAGAACTACCCCAGAATTAACAATTAATTAGTTTTAATTAGATTAATTATTTTTAATGAAACCAGGACATTGTCATGCAACTAAACCTGCGGATCAACATGAAAGGAATCATCATCATCACCATCTAACCATAGAATCATGGAATGGTTTGGGCTGGAAGGGACTTTAAAGGACATCTTGTTACACCTCCCACCATCCCAGGCTGTTCCAAGCCCTGCCCAGCCTGGCCTTGGACACTTCCAGGGATCCAGGGACAGCCCCAGCTGCTCTGGGTACCCTGTGCCACAGGGAAGGATTTCTTCCCAATATCTAATCTGACCTCTGACAGCATGAAACCATTTGCCCTTGTCCTGTCACTGCCAACCCTCATAAAAAATCCACCTCCAGCTCTCTTGGAGCCCCTTTAGGCACTGGAAGGCCAGAATAAGATCACTCTGGACTGAACAATCCCAATTGTCTCAGCCTTTTCAGAAGTGCCAGAAGTGCAAATAACCCCAAAGCTGGAGACTAAGGAAGGAAAAACTCTCACTATCAGCACTGCCCTCCCACGAAGCCACCCTGTGAGCCCAGCAGGGAGGGGACAGCACAGAAGGACAGGTCAGAGGACAGAAGTCAGCACCATGGCAGAGCTGTCCTGGCTTCTCACCTGCCTCAACATCCATGAGCATGCTCTGGAAGGCTGGCACATAGATGCTCTGCACTCTCTCCAGCACCTCCAGCATGTTCCTGACCCTCCTGGATGTCAGCTGGCTGTGGATGCCTTCCAGGTCAGCACACCTGCAGCAGCCAGGACAGGTCACCAGCCTGGCTGGGGCAGCACCAGCTGTGCCCCACAGCCCTGTGTGCCTGGCCTGACTCGGGATTTGCTGCAGCTCCACAGGGACTGAGCCCAGTGGTGGCAGGAAATGGGGCCACCCCACAGTGCCAGGGTCAGGTGAGAGCAGCACTGCTGTGCCAAGAGGAGCCAGGTGCTGTCTGTGCAGCCACTGCTGACAGCTCTGCAGGGGCAGGGCTGTCTCCAGTCAGCCTGAGCCAGCACAGCACAAAGGGCAGGTGAAATTCCACTCCCTGGCTCATCTAACCCCCCTGTGACACCACCAGCATGTGCTGAGTGGACGGTGATGGAATCAGAATTCCCAACACAACTCCCTCGCAGTGCAGCCCCAAGCCAAACTGAGCCACCCCAGGCACTCAGAGATCATCACTATTTTATGTCTGCCAGCAAATATTTCTGGGTTCAGGTCTCTACATGACCTCGAGCAGCTGCTCTTGGCTCCCCCTCCACCCAAAGCAGCCCCAGCAGCTCCCCCAGCACCTGCTCTTCCAGAACTCCAGCTCCACCTTGGGGGTTGGGTTGGTGCCTTGCAGGAGAGGCTCTGAGGACTCTTTCTTCAGCACCCTCTGGATCTGCTGGCTCCAGTCAATGATGGCTGACTCGGTGGCATGGACAAGGGATTTACTGATCAGCTCCAAGCTGCAGAAAGCAGAGCACGAGGGTCACTTGGCTTTCCACTTGTCCATGGGCATTGCTCATGGGCAGCTGGATTTCACAGTTACAGCCCAGATCCATCTTTCAAAACCACAAAATAATCAAATTCATAAGGAAAACTATTGACAAGGGCAGTTAGAGACAAGATAAGGAGGAATGGGTTTAATATGAAAGGGAGAAGCTTTAAATTAGATATTAGGAAGGAATTGTTCCCTGGCAGGGTGGGCAGGCCCTGGCACAGGTGCCCAGAGCAGCTGTGGCTGTCCCTGGATCCCTGGCAGTGCCCAAGGCCAGGATGGACAGGGCTGGGAGCAGCCTGACTGCAGAGTTTGGAGTTTTCCCTCAGTGATCCCAGCAGTTCATTGCTTCTCTGCATGCCCACAACCCCTTCCACTTCCTGGGCTTTTCCTGCTTGTATCCTTGCACAGTCCCCAAGGACAGAGCCCATGAGTTAGAGAGAGCAAAATACCCTTCCTTGGCAGTCTGATGAGCTGCAGAGGACAGGGAGCAAGAAGAGTCCCCATGTGTGATGGGGATGCTCCCCAAAAGACACAGCATGTGCAGCAGCAGCAGAAGCAAACCCAGTGCAGAGCTAGGGCTGGTACTCACAATTTCTCATTTTTAGGATCAAGGTTCTCGATTCCCTCCGAGGCAGCTGGAAGAGGCAGCAAGGTCTTGCCCTTCACTTGGCCAAGAACCTTGAAGACAGTGTCTTTCAGTCTGTGGACATGGTGGATGATGTCCTGTGACACCACTCGTGGCCAGCCCTGATGGTTCCTCCTGTTTGTCAGGATGGGCACGAGCACCTACAGCAGGAGTCATGGAAGAGCAACAGGGAAGAGCTGAAGGAGGGGAGATTTAGATTTGATTTAGGAGGAAACTGTTCCCTGTGAGGGTGGGGAGGCCCTGGCACAGGGTGCCCAGAGCAGCTGTGTCTGGCAGTGTCCCAGGTTGGACAGGGCTTGGAGCAGCCTGGGATGGTGGAAGGTGTCCCTGCCACAGCAGGGGGTGGCACTGCATGGGCTTTAAGGCCCCTTGCAACACAAAATACACTGTGATTATGTGACAAAAAGCACCACAGATGGACTGGCCACCAGGCTCCGAGGTCCTGGCTTGGGCAAGCCTGGGGACCCTCATTCATCACTGTCCCAAGCAGGTCCCTGCAGGTGCTTATGGACCAGCAGGGGCTGGGCTGAGCCCAAGGGCTGTCCCTGCACAGCTACCCCCACATGCACAGGGAAGGTCCTCTGGCACCTCCTGGCACCTACAGCACAGCCACGTTTGAGGTTATTTCCCAAAGCTGCAGCCCACTAAATATGGTTCCTGTCCTTATCAGTGAAGTTCCAGGCTCTGCTCTGAGCAGCAGCAAGCTGGGCTCGCCTGGGCCTGAGCTGCCTGTGGCTCTTTTGTGCTGGGATAGCAACAGTACCTGTCACCTTGCTCTGGGATCAGAGCCAGGTTGCCCTTGGAGATGAGCAGCCTTTACATGGCCAGCTTGAGGCAGGATAAAGGTATAAACCCAGCTACAGATACAGAATCAAAAAGGAACAGCCAGGAGCCCACTCCAGGGTGCTGAAAATTCTTTGAACCACGACCAAAGAGGAGCAGCAGCAGCGACCACCCTGTCCAGGGAGCCCTGAGAAGGGGGAACAACCCCAGGGCACACAGAGTTCACCTTCAGCAGCTTCAGCTGCAAGAGTAGCAGGGTCTGTCTGCATTACTCCAACCACGGGGACTGCTAATGAGAGTAATGTCATAACCAGTCAAATCAGCTGCTTGTATTCTTTGGGGTGGTTAAAAGGACAACTGATGGAACCTCTTGAAGATCCCTTTGGGAAAACACAGGCCCACCTGAGGTAACTGGGCACTCCAGTACAGGAGGCTCTTTTGAACATCAGGAAAATCCCTTTCCTGCTGAGGGTGACTGACACAGGGAGGCTGTAGAGTCTCATCTGCAGGGATACTGAAAAGTCACCTGGGCATGGCATGGTGCTGGGCAGCTGGCTCTGGGTGGCCTGGCTTGGACCAACGTGCCTGAGATGTGCCGTGCAGCACCAACTCTCCTGGAACCACAGAACGGTTTGGCTTGGGAGGCACCTTAACGTTCATCTTGTCCAACCCCACACTTTCCACCATCCCAGGGTGCTCCAAGCCCCATCCACCCTGGCCTCGAACATTTTAGGGGACGGACAAGCACAGCTTCTCATTCTCAGGAACCCATCCTCTAATTGCATTCCGCGGGTCATCCCCCACGTGGCTCGGGATTTAGGAAGTTTCACCGGGCTCTACACCGCCTTTCCCTGCCCCTTACCTCCTCCACCAGCGCGGCGAAGTGCGCCAGGGGCTCTGCGGGCAGGTCCCCGCACAGCAGCTCGGCGGCGCCGGGGCCGGCTGCGGGCGGGCGGAGGAAGAAAAGCGCCTTGGTGGCGTTGGGGGGCGGCGGGGGCGGCCCGGCCCGCAGCCCCAGCTCCCCGGCCGGGCCCCGCCAGGCCAGCAGCGCCGGCCCCGCCGCGCCCCGCACGAAACCGCGCAGCGCCGGCCCCGCCGCGCCGCCCGCCCAGCGCCGCCAGCGCTCCGCGGGCACGGCCAGCGCCCGCGCCGCGCCCCGCGCCAGCCGCAGCTCCTCGGGGGGCTCCTCGGGGGGCTCCTCCGGCCCATCTGCACGGGGATCCTCCGGGGCATCCTCCCGCGCCCCGCGCAGCTCCTCCGGGGAATCTCCAGCGGGATCCTGCCGGGGCTCCGGCCGCGCCCGCGCCGCTCCGCGCAGCTCCTGCCGGGGCTCGGCCGGCCCCGGCTGCCCGCCGGCCTCCATCCGCCCGGCTCCGGCCAGTGTTTGCGAGGAGCGGCCGCCGTTGCCCGGGGGACTCCCGGGAGCCGCCGGGGTGGATGCGGGGGCGGTGCCCGCGCTGCCGCCTCCCTCCCGCTGCTCCGCTCGGTTCTCTCATCCCGGCAGAGCGATTCCCCAGCCCAAGCCCTGAGCGCAGCCCGGGGGGATTTTTTCACTTTCTGGTGCTGTTCTGGTACACACGCGTACCTGCATCAAGCACAACAGCTGAAACTTGGGTGCCGTGGGCTCCTGCCACTGCTGCATTTCCACTTCATTAATACCCTCTGGGAGAAGGAGTTCACTGCTTTCCAAATTAAAGATCCTTCTTTAATTCCACGAAAAGCAGCACACGGAGCCTGTGCAGTCCCAGAGCCGCTCATGTCACCCAGCAGTAACCAGGTCCTCTCCTGGGCACCCCAGCCCACTCGTACCTGTCCAGTACCAGGAATATTTTGGTTTTCCCAGTCCCCTGCTATTCCTAAAAGCCCAGCAGAGCTTTTCTGGAGGACACACGTGTCAATTCTCCAGTCTCTGCTTTAGATAAGCATGACACTAAAGCAAAGCTCATCAACAAAAGACGCTTTGCTGACAGTTTGTCCCTTAATTTCCCATAAACTTAAAATGAAGTCTTGAGACTGGTGTGCAGGTATCATCTCCTTAGCTGGGTCTGGGTGTCTTCATTCAAAAATGAACTCCTTAATTGAAACAGCACAGAACTCCTACTTCCAAACACAGGCAGTGACAGCAGTGGCAAGGGAAGAAGCAAAGCTGACCCACAAAAAGCCTCAGAAAAACTCCTCTGAACCACAGACCTCCTCCTCTGTGCCTGCCGTGCCAGCTTTCCTGTCCCCAGCACCCAGAACTGGAATCTGCTACAAGGACACCCACAGCCTTGAGGCTCCAGCAAGATCCAGACCTGATGGGCAGGGCTTGGTCTTTACCCCAAAGCTGAATCAGCCAGCCAAGGCTGTCCACCAGAGAAATCCAGGTTTTGTTTCCTTATTAGTGATCCAGACACAACACAGCTTTCTGGAGGATGGTGAGTGGTTTATTCAGATTCTAAATAAAGGATTTGGAAAACTGATCTTTTGAAACAAAAAGCCAGCAGAGAAAACCAAAATAAAATGGGAACACCGATGTATAGATGTATTCTCACCCCTAATTTAACCGAAAATGCTAAAACTAGGTCCCATTTTACTGTGAATTTTCCTCCTATCACCTGGGTTCTTGTAGCTGGTTATGCCCCCTTTCACTGAGACCAGCTGACCTTCTCCTGGCAAACCCACGGCCCTCTCAGAGCCTCTCATACCTGATCTCTTGCCAAGGCCACACCTGCTGCTGTTACAATATCAATACCTCATAGCATAAGCCCCCAAAAATTAAAACAGTTCCGAGAGAAGACTTTTTGCTTAAAAGAAAAAAAAAACGCCCCATGGACCGGTGAGCCCCCAGAACGGGAGCTATGTGGGCAGATCCTGTCTCCACAAGGACCAGTGCTGCTGACAAGCCCCTGGAGCTGCAGCCCAGGGAGATCCAGGAGGACCAACCAGCCCAGCTGCCCAGGCCAGCCCCTCTGCCATGGTGCTGGCAGCGCGGCGCGCTCCAAGCTGGCTGAGAGCCAGGCTTCCCTCTCGGAGCAGAGCACTCCCAGCCCTGGCACTCTCAGGGGACTGTTTTCAGCTTCTTGTCTGGCACTTCCTCATGGTTCTTGCCTTGTTTTCGTTTTTGGCACGCTGCCTCCGTGCTGGCCCCCCTGCTCAGTTTGTCCAGGACCAGGGCAGTCTCCTTGAGCA
Organism: Sitta carolinensis; assembly: GCA_032173965.1. Taxonomy (NCBI): domain Eukaryota; kingdom Metazoa; phylum Chordata; class Aves; order Passeriformes; family Sittidae; genus Sitta; species Sitta carolinensis. Next base: position 10,626,346 of record CM063298.1, on the reverse strand, counting down.
GCCGCAGCTCGCGCTTCTCCTTGCGCTCCTCCATCTCCACAATGTCGTCTGCAAACAGAGCCTTGAGGGCCGGGATCAGCTTCGGGATGGCCGGGAAGTCCCCGAAACGCACCTGGGACACAAGCACAGCTCCGTGTCGGCATTTCTCAGGATCTCCTCTGCTCAAGGTGACCCCAAGATGTGTAAAAGTCGCTGTCTCCCAACCCAGCTGTCCAAGAAGGAGTCAGAAGTCTTCAGCTGATGCTCTCAAGGTTGTTTTATTGTTTCTTATCTCAGATATTTTCTGTCTGGGCTGCCCAGGTCTGTTCAGCAGGGCAGCCCCAGGCACACTGCCCTCCCCTAGGGCAGGCACTGTTTTTATACTACAAATTCCCTGTTAGTTATTGACAGTGATGATCCAGTGCCCATCACCTGTGTTAGACAGTTCCATTCTACTCCAATCCAATCCCCAAGTGCCACCATCCCCAAGAAGATGGGGTTAGGAAGAAGAAGGAAGGAGGACAGGACAATGCCCAAGTCCCTCCATCTTACTCCATGGTAAAAATCCCCAAAATTTCCCTTTTCACTCTACAACTACTACTATTATGCTATCTAAACTTTTGTGCCCTTTCATTCTTCATTCACAGGTGGTAATTTGTTCCATGGGTCAAACTCAAAGCTGTGGAGTCCCTGGCTGCCTGCCAGGGTCTGTGACTCCCCTGCCAGGGTTTTGGAGCCCCTGGCTGAGCTGGGATCCTCCAGGACTGGCACAGAGACGTCCTGGGTTCTGACAGGCATTATTTCTCTATATGCAGTGAATATACATTTCATATATGTATTTTTATATATACAAATGGGAGGGAGCTGGTGGGTGATGCATCTCGAGCTCTTTTATTGCAGCATCAGTCTCATTACAGCATTGGGACAGTAGGAAGGTGACAAAAGCTCAAGTCTCCCCAGCAGCCAGCAGAGATTTCTCTGTTACAGATCATTTTAAAAACTTTTTAGCCAGTAGCACAAAATTGTTAGAAAGTGTATGTGAGCTTCTAATAATTGGCCAATGTGACTGTTTGTAAAGCTTCTGCAAATGCATTTGCCTGAAAAGTTTCCAAATGCACTGTAACCAAGAAATCTTGGTCGACTGCTTTGCTGTGGCTGAAGCTACATAAACCTTGTTAATGAGATTGATAATTCTAATGGAATAAAGAGCTTCAAGACAGCCATGCCAGCTGTCCCCGTTTCATTTGTGCTTGTAAATAAAAAAATTTAAAAAATAAGTGCTGACACAATCAGCACCTGTCTCACACCAGTGTGGGGAAAGGGTGGCACAGGCTATCTGCTGCCAGCAGCCAAAGGAGCTGCTTCAGAGACTGCTCTTCAGGAGCTGGAGTATTGATACAGCACAAGAGGAACATTTAAGTCATGAGCAGCCATCCCAAAATACCAGTGACACCGTTCCAAGCCCCCAACTCACCCTCATGTGGTCAAAGGCGATGCCGACCCTCTCGCTGAAGTCCTCGCTGAACAGCGGGATCTTGGCGTACCTCTGGCTGAAGTGATTGAGCATGATGAACTCTGCATTCATCTTCATCCCAGTCTGGATGGCCTGGGAGGTCGTGCTGCAGAAGGAACAGGTCCTGGTCACAGCCAGGCTGGCAGGTAACTGCTGCTCTGCACCCAGGGTCACCCCACACCAAGTGATCTCAGGGGCTCCTCTCCCTCGGGCAGTTCTCTGACTCCCACACAACCCTGAGTGCAGGAATGCAGCTGCAGGGGTTGGAGCCTTGCATTTAAGAGCTCCACAGCCTGGGGACAGGCACCTGTCCCAGGGGTGCCAAGAGGCCCAGCTGTTGCACTGTGGCTCACAGGGAATTCCGAGCAGCTGCTCTGACCTCCCCTGTTTGCTGGGCCAGCACGTGGAGTCCCTGGCTGCAGAGCTCTCAGTCACCTCCTGAGTTCAGGCCCAGGATGTAACCATGCAGAGGGGGTCCTCCCTTGGGCTGGTCTATTTGTAGAGTTACCAGTGTCTGCCTGAAAGCTCTCCCCTTTTCTTTTGGGGATGTTGAGAGGAGCTGTGGGGCTCTCAGAGCTGCTGCAGTACCAACACCCCAGCTTTAGTGTAGAAGAGCCCTACCAGAACCTTAGACAGGACTTGGGCCCTTCACCCCCAGCTCCAAGGGCTACACCCAGCTGTGCACCTTTCCCTTCCTAACAGGGACAGAGAGCAGAACACCCCCCACCTGTGGGTCTTCTCTATAGCTTCTTTTTCCATGCCATCTTCCAGCGTGGCTTCGTGGATCAGCAGGTTGGCATTTTTACCTGTGCAAACAATCACACATTCCATCTTCAGCTGAGGACTGACCAGCCCAACTGCCCACAGGAGCCCTCCTCTCCCTCCTCAGCCCCTTGCTGAGTGGCAGACACAGCACCAAAGGTTTGGGAGTGCCCACTTAGGATACTGACAGGTGGAGACCTTTCTCCAAGAGATTCTCCCAGCAGAGGGTTTTGTTACCTACCCATTTGCACTAAGGCCATGCAGGGCATTGTATCACCTGAATAAACTACTTTCCAGCCAGACTTGTGGATCACTGAACATGCAAAAGCATTTTTACAGTGTTGGACTTCACAGGTCTGAAACTGAACAAGGATACAAGAGTTAGACTCCAGGTCTCCTCGAGCCACGGAGCCCCCCAGCTCAGGAACTCACCTCAGCCAGGTCGTAGCTCTCTAGCAGAGAGCTCACAAACTCCTTGGCTTTGGGTCTGATGTTCTCACAGCCTTTCACAAGAGACTGAGAAGGAATCATTCTGTGAGGGAGGGAAGAAGAGATAATCAAGGACAGGTACAAAATTAAACCTGATCTTGTCTTTAGGCAGCTGATTTCTCCTGTTTCTCAGTCTCAGTTCAGTGCCTTGGTGACCTGTATTACCTCTTGCTTTCCTTGGTGCCCCAGTAACTCATGCAATCACTTATACCTCACTACCAAATACTTTCTTCTCCTTGCCCAATTCCCTTTTCCTATAGCAAAGGAAAGCCTGCATGTAAGCCTCTACTCAGCAGCACATCTGAGTAACAAACCCTCTGCAAACTGCATATCCTTTTTCTACCAGCAGTGGAAGGAGTCAGAGTCACCTCCAACAAAGGGGTGGGGGAAGGGATGATAGGGGTTTGCCTTGAATAAAGACCAAGCACATTTCTCCACACAGAACACTCACTTGATGTCTCCAAGAATCTCCTCACAGTGGTTGTGGTACTCGTGCAGCCAAGGCATGATCTGCTCAGGTGCTACCAGAAACAGAGGGCTGAAAGCCTGACCCAGGGCTGCCTGCAAAAGCAGAGGTGGGGTTAAAAATCAGTCCTAGGTGTACAGCAGATCAGAGAGAAGAAATGCTAGGGAAAGGCTGGTGCTCCTCCAGTCCTCTGAAGTTCCCCTCCCCTCGCCCCACGCCACGTTCAGGAGCAGATGAAGTACTCACGAAAGCTCTGCGCCGCTCCATGAGGATATTCACCAGCCCCTGCCAAGGGAACACAGCAAGGGCAGTCAGGAGTGCCTGGGGAGTCAGTGACAACAGAGCCAGCCCAGCCCAGCCCCCCAGAGCCACAGCCAGCAAGGGAGAGGGGATTAGAAACACAGAGAGATTCAGCAGTGCCCGGGGAATGAATGCAGAGCAGGGCAGCCCACATTCGGCTACAGCTGAGCCCCAAGGCTCAGAGCACACTTCAGAGAGCCCCTTCCCCTCCCAGCCCCCAAACCCACCGAGTGATGATCCGTGTGCATGTGGGACACAAACACAGCCACGAGGTTACACAGCACTTGGTCAACCTGCTCTCCATAGTGGCGGCAGAGCTGTCCAAAGGTTCCTTCCCCACAGTCCAGGAGCAGGGACCGGCTAGCGCTAGTGAGAGGTGACAGGGACATTTAGGAGTCACTCTAAGAGCCCTGAGCAGGGAGGGGCATTGTCTGCGTTGAAGGCAGAGATCAGAGAGCACTGGGGTTTACCTGGTATTCACCAGCGTGGAGCTGACATTGCGGATTTTCATTGGAATTGCAGATCCCGTTCCCAAGAACACAATTTCAGGATAAGTACTTGCATTTCCTAGAGAAAACAGACAACAGGGATTCGTAGGAAAACATTCTCCACACACTGCCCAGTCAAACACCACTGGCTTCACCAGCCCAGGAGCTCCAGAGCCAACACGGCCAGCACAGACATTTCTGCCCATTTTCCAGCACACCAACCCAAGCTCAGTTGCTGATGTGTACCTGGCACAGCAGACAGGCTCTCTTTGCACTCCTTCACACGGGTCTGGAAGTCAGGGAGATCCAAGGCTTCACTGACAAACACGTCAGGATCACACACAGTCACAGCATCTCTGCAAGAACAGGCATCAGGATGGGGCAAGACAGGAACTGAAACAGCCCTGTCCAGAGCAAAGGGCCAAACTGCTGTGACAAAACAGCCTCACAAGAAGGGGACAAAAGCTCTTTCCATTTTGAGGGGTTGGGAAGACACATCCACGAGTGTGGTGTGTGCCAAAAAGGCCTGGCTGGGGACAGAAATGATCATTCCATGGAAGTGGAGCAGCTCCTGCAATAGCACTTCATCCCATCCAGAGCTGCCAGGCACTAGAGGGCACTGCAAGGCAGCACAGAAGGTCCTGGAAGAGGAGCAGCCACCTAAAGGGATCCAGGCACTGCTGGAAAGTGTTCGAGATCTTTGTCCTGGGACTGCTTCAGAGCATGTGCAGCACTACAGCCTTCAGCTGCCTTAACAGAGAAACTCAAACTCTTCTTGGCACCTGTGCCCAACAAAGGCAGAAGTCTGAGTGGCTGAAATCCCTGTGCCCCCTGTGGTCCCTGGCCCTTAAGGTCCTCACTGAGCAGCTTCATCCCTTTGCCCACCAGGAGCAAAGTCAGCAACTGTCAATCCACCTGGAGCTTTCAGCTCTAATGTCAGGTCTTCTAGGCCTTCAGAAGGTTAAGACTCCCCCTGAGCTCCCCAAAAACTCTCTCCCTGCCCCCATGTGCTCTGCCCCAGCCACAGCTGGGTGCACAGCACAAGCCAAAGCAAAGGACCACAAGGTTACAGGAGCAAGGGACAAACAACACTCCAAGGTACTGGCCAGGTGCTGTTTTCAGTGTTTCACTCCTCCATGTCTGAAAGTCTCAGGGGTAGGGACACAGCCCTCAAAAGTTCCCTCAACACAGCCACCACAAAGGATCTGCAGGGGATGTTGACACAGCGGCCTCCCTCCCCAAAAAGCTGCTTCAAGCCAAAATCCTGGGAAGGAAAGGATCCCCACTGACCTCTGCCACTCCTGCTGTGGTCTGAGGTGGTATTTCAGGAGGCACTCCCCTCTCACGATGGGCACAGGGCACGCAGCCTCTGCTTCCTGCAGGACAAGGGTGAAGTGAGGCACAGCCTTTGCTCAGGGCAGGAGGCACAGGGGCACGGTGGGCATGCATTACCTTGCTCTGGTAGGTGGTGAGCAGAGGGAAGATCTCTGGGTGGATGAGGTTCAGCTGAGTTTGGATCTTGTAGCTGCGTGGGTTGTGCACAGCAGAGGAGTTCTCATTGAGCACCAAGTGCTGAGTGCCAGGCCCAAATCTGCCAGAGGACAATAATGCTCAACGCCACGACACAACTGGGCACATGTGCACACCTGAGCTAAAAATCTCACCTGAGAAGCAGAGCCCTCTTTTTAGAACTCATTTTACTTTGCAACAAACATTTGCAGCAGCAGAAGAGGCTGCTGTCCCCAGAGGCAGGGCCCCCAGGAGCACATACCTCTGCATCCACTGCTGGTAGCGGCCCTCTCGAAGCACTGACTCGGGGGTCATGTGAATAACCAAGGCCACCTGCTGCTCAGGAGCTCCCTCCTGGTACCTGGGACACGTGCAAACAGAAAGAACCTCTGTGCTCCACTCCCTGTCCTTGCCCCCCCTGCCCTCTCCCACTCTGGTGCTGCCAGAGAGGCGCCCTGAGGCAGGCAGAGCCGGGATTTCCAGGGCATGGCCCTGCAGCTCCTGGCTCTGCATCAGCCAAGGCTCAGCCACCGTGTGCTGACACCCCCACTGTCCCCCACAGGGACAACATCTGCAGAGCCTCCTGCAGCCCAAATGCTTCTGCACAAGCCCTACAGAGTTGTTATGTGCAGTCCAGGCTTCCAGCAGCCTCCACTGCTCCCCAGGCAGACACCAGAGCACGTTCCTGCCCTGGAGGTCCCTGAGGGCAAACAGACCCGAGGCAGCCACAGGACCCCACAGGTCCTGCCTTTCCTAAAAGCCTCAAAATGCACCACCCACCCTTTCCTGCATCTCAAACTCCTGAAGAGTGCCAAAGAGGTCAGAAATCAGCCCCAGGAAGCAGCAGAGCTAGACCAGAACAAGAGCAAAGCCCAGCAGGTGCCCAGCCCTACCTCTGGAAGGTCTCGTTCTGGCACACAGCATCCAGGAAGCCCTCGTGAGGACACTCCAGCACCAGGAACACGGGGCCAGGGTCAGTGGGGGTGCACAGCTCCTCAGGGAAGAGCTGCAGGCAGATCCACAGTGGTCACACACCACAACCAGCCTGGACACACAGCCCCTCCTGCACCTCTGGGTCCAACAGAGCCCAGCAGGACTGGCAATGCTCAGTGCACCCAGCCAGGGCAGCTCTTGGGCCCTTTCTGCTCTCAAAAATGCAAAATACAAACTTGTGTAACAGCAAATCCCAACCCTGGCCTCAGAGAAACCACAACTAACCCAAGGAGGGGAATTTCAGCAGTTTCTAGGTTGCCATGACAGATGCACACAGTAGCAAAAGCATGTGTAAGGAAAAGAAGGCTTTATAAAATTCTTGTGACACTAAGATGTGCTGATCCTGTCTCCCGGGTCAGGATCTTCACTTGCAGATCACCTCTGCCTCTCACTCCAGTGTTTGAGAGATCCAGACCCTGCACCCCAGAACTGATGGGTTTCTTTTGGTGCCAGAGGTGCAACAGGGTAAGGAGGGAGTGATGGCTACACAGACATTCAGTGCCCAGATTTCAACATGCAGGAGTAACTGCACTAGCTCCAGACCTGCATCAGCTCTGGGAAGGGGAGATGAAGCAGCTCTGCCAAACAGCAAACACCCAGCCATACCCACAAGGAGCTCATTTCCCTCATCACCACCCCAACAGCCCCAGGCATGCCACACTCAGCAACACCCTGGAGCTGGAACAGTCCCAGGATGCACTGGCAGGCAAAGCATTCTGCACAAAAGCTTGTCACCCTGGGAGCCCAGTGAAGGAGGGAGAGTGAAAAAGGCACAACAGCAGCACATCTTACCTCTTTGCCTTCAAAAGTGACACTCTCCCCATTTTTGAGAGCCGTAATGATGGGAAGGATGGCTGGAGTTCCCCTGAGAGCAAGGCCACAGACAGCTTTAGTTTGCCAACACCCACGTGCCCCCTCCTGCTGCCCCGGGCCCCAGGCTGGGCTCTCATACTCACACTGGCAGCCCCAGCTCCTGGGCTTTGGCTGCGAGGAACTTCCCCTTCCTCGGGTGAACCTGCAAACAGCTCCACACAATCAGCACCCAAAGAAATGGCCGTGAGGCAGGAGCCAGACACTGCTCTGGGAAGAGCTTCTCCACAAACCAAGGCAGGAGTTTCTCCCTTTCCAGCTCCACACCCACTGCTCCAATTGACCCCAGAAAGGCTTTTCTGGGCTCTCTGCTTCCCAGGATCATGCTGCTGCTTCTTGCTGCCCTCTTCAGCCAAGCAAGCACGACAGCCTGCCCTCCTCTGAGGCTCAGGCAAGAATGGCACCTGGACACTCAGAACCACTGCTGCACTCTAAAAACACCTCCACTTTTGCACATTGCTACTCATGCTACAGCAAGTCTGACACTTGAAAAGCACAAACACACCACAGCTTCAAAGCCCTACTTGAAAACATTGTCTCCAGTAAAATCCCTGCAGCAAGATGACATCAGGAAATATTTCCTTATGCCCCAAGCCCGCCAGTGTTTAACAGATGACTGGACAATGCCCTTAATAATATGCTTTAAATTTAGGGCAGCCTGAAGTAGCCAGGCAGCTGGACTGGATGGTTCAACCCTGGATGTGTCCAAGGCCTGGCTGGCTGGGGCTTGGAGTAACCTGACCCAGTGGAAGGTGTCCCTGCCCACAGGGCCATGGAATGAGTTTATCTCTAAGGTCTCTTCCAAGCCAACTCATTCTGTGGTTGCAGATGATCACTCTAAGTCCCTTCCCCCTGAAATACTCTGTTCTAGCCTCTCATCTGTTCTGTGTTGGGTTAGAGAAACTGTGCCCAAACTTACTTTACAAAGAAAAGCTGTCACCAGATCAGGATGCCTCCTTGCACACTTCTGCTCATCACCTGTTAAATAAAGCAAAGCTACTAAAAATCACCACTCACTACCATTTTCCTTAAAACCAAAACATGCCAAAATTTGCTAAAGCATTAACAGGAACATTATCCACTTAACTTGGAGCCCAGCAGCAAAATGTTATGAACACCCAAGGCCAGAGAGCCCATGGAAGCCAAATTAAAGCCCAAGACTGAAAAATAATCAGCCCAGCATCCACCTGTAATTAAATTACAGAGGTTGAAGCATCCACCCCTGCCAGAAGCAAACCCCTATAGAGACTAATCACACCCAAGCACCAATCAGGTCCAGTTTCCAGGCCTTTTAAGTTCTCTGTCAAACTCCAAAGTACCAGAACACTTTCTGCTCCACAGAATCTTCAGTGATCAAATGGCTCAGAGGACAAATTCCTGTCCTTAGTTTGGCTTCATCTCATTGAAGTTAAGAAGGCCATTCCATGTGTTTCACCTGTTTTCCTTGGGCTTTCTTTTCCTTCCTCCAAGCTTTGCTGTGCAGCTCTTGGGGATCCAGGCCCCGTGTCCCCTTGAGGGCTATTTCCTCCTTTGGGAGATGCTCCAGGACTCTGGGGGCATGAACTTTCAGCAGCTAGTGGTTTTCCTGTCCCAAATCCAACAAAAGCAGACAAAGATCACTCAATCCAAAGCAACATAAAAGAAAAGCAGGAGTAGCATTCCCTCTTCCATGAGTCTGCACCAGAGCTCTTCCCCCAGTCTAGACTGCACCTGCATTCTCCAGTCACTTATTCCAGGACCATCCCTCATGCAAGTCCTTCTCCCCAAACTGTGAAACTCTGTCCAGTCTGTGCTGCACCCTCAGCATCACAGCTTCCAGCAGAAAGAACACAGCTGGCTGAGAAAGCCAAACCCAGGAGGTTTCACACTCATTCCATCCACCCACAGCTAAAGGAAGAAGCCACAGCCCTGACTCAGCAGGTCTTGTTATTGAAATGAGCTCCTTCTCCTGAGGAAAGCAAATTAATGAACCTCTGCTTACTCAGGCTGGCAAGGAGAAGCTGCTCCTTGAACTTTCCCTGTGCTTGCTGAGCACGTGCTTGCCCTGCCTCTGCAGCACCAGTGCTCACCTGCCAGGGGGATTTGGTAGACAGTCATGGTCTCATCCTTGTACTCAGGCTCTGTGTGCAACTGCACAGCTGGGAAGAGATCAAAGCACACCCTTAGCAGGTGCAAAAGCAGAGATTCACATTCTTCAAGAATATAAATCACAGAATTGTCATTGTCTTTCTTAAATACTGCTTGCTGAACGTTCCCCTTCCCTTTCTCTGCCCAACTGCAAACCCCAATGGAAATAATTAAAGTTTTAGAAGCCCATCATCCTCAAGGTAGCAGCCCATGATGCCACGGTGAGCAAATCCATTGCAGACTCTGGAAGCAAACTGCCTTCAGTGTTTTAAAACCAAATGCTGCCTGTATCAGCCAGCCCTGGAGCAGAAACAGAGCTGGAAACACTGTTGTGAGGAGTTTGAACAGTGTATCAGAGCAAAACAAACCTGCAAAACATCCCCTGGGCCGATCTGAAGCTGTTACTGGGCAATGCAACCCTGGCAAGAGAAAGGAAAAGTTCCAAGCTCCTCTGAACATCCCTGCCCCACCTACCTAAATCCATCCTCTTGAGGGGCCCAGGAAAGAGGCGAATGGCTTTCAGGTAGTTTTGCTGGAAAAGAGACAGGAGGGAGTCAGGAGGGGCACAAGCAGTGCCAGGACAAACACCCTTCCAGCAGCTACAGACTGAACAGGCAGGCAGACAAACCTGAGCAGTCAGAGAGCTCTGGGCAGGTCGCCCCTCCTCTGGCAGGCACAGTGCCTTCAGAAGGAGACAGAGCCACTGTCCCCAGCCCCTCCATCCATGCAATTAGTCAGCAGAAACTGCAAGGGAATCAAACCACCACAGCAATGCTGAGGATTGCAAGTTTCTGGCCCAGACGTTACATTAGGCTGGCAAGGCCCACATGAAACAGAAGATTAGAGACTGAGTTTCTATGACTATAAAATGGGGAGGGAGCAGACAAGGGAACAAAGATCCTCCCTTCTCCCCAAAGCTGATTTATCAGGATATGAGACTACAAGACAGGAGCAGATTTCTGCTGTCCTGTAACTGAAGAGATTTGGATTTTCAAGGCAACCCTTTGGGCTGGCACTAATTCAGACCAGCATTTCACACCTGCACAAAGACTCCCTTTGCCACCAGCTCTCCCAGTCCCAGGTGAGCTTTAACACTTGGAGGCTTTGCTGTCCCTTCAGCACCTTGCCATGCTTACCAGCTTTGGTGGCCCCAGGAACACACACCTCTGGAGCCCTATTGCCTTCAGAGTGAGAATCATACCTAGGAGCAAGCAGAGCAACACCTTTGTCACAGCTCCAGTAACCACTGGTGCATCCCAAAAGGAAGATCCCTCTCTGTTCAGGAGTGCTTGGCCTCTCCACGAAGGCCAGAACTGAACTTGGACCTGAACTCAGTTTTCCCTCAGCTCTGTGCCAGTTTCAACAAATCACCAGATAAAGAAAATATCTGCACACCTTGGCAAAATTAATCTGGAGCAAGGCATCTGAACAGATCGTTCATCTCCTCCTTTCCTTGGAGATTTCCAGAATTCTAATGGACAAGATCCATAGATCTATCCTCACCTCATCCTGCACTGAGGACAACGATGCCCACAAACTTTCCCGTGCTCCTTTCGACTCAAAGCCAAATCCACCAACACCTCCTTGCTGGGAGCAACACTGGCAACCCCTCCTTGTCCAGGAGATTTTGGGAAGCCGAAGCCAGACACGCCGGACAGGCAGGGCCTGCCCCCCACGTGTCTGCACTGCCGCGGGGCTCATAGAGAGCTGGAAGCACCGCGGAGCCCCAGCACGGCCCAGCGCTGTCACCGTGCCCGGCGCTGCCTCCAACACCCCCGCAAGCCACCCGAGGCACCTCGCAAAGACCCGCACTCACCTGGCAGCCCCCCGACGTTAGCCCAGGCCACGCGGCTGAGGAAGATGCTGTCCAGGTGGGAGATCTTCAGCCTGCGGGGCAGCCGGCGGTGAGCAGAGCCCGGCGCGGCCCGGGCAGTGCCCCCCGCGCCATCCCACTTACTTGTGCTCCTGCATGGCGCGCTGCGTGCCCTCGCCGCAGTTGAACAGATACCTGCGGGCACAGAGGCGTCAGGGCCGGCCCGCCCGGGCAGCCCCGCCGCCGTCCGCGCCTCACTCACCGGTTGAACTCGGAGAAACACGTACACGGCGGCGCCCGCGTCGCGGCTGCCGGCAGCCACCACCTGCACGTACACGGTGTTGGGCCCCGCCAGGCCCGTGCCCGCGGTCCGCCGCCGCTCGCGGGCCCACACGTGCCGGGGCACGTCCTTGGGCCGGCGCGCCGGGCGCGGCGCTGAGGGGCCGTCGGTCCCGGCCCTGCCCTCGGCCATGGCCCCGCGGTCGCTGCCGGCCCTGCCCTCGGCCATGGCCCCGCGGTCGCTGCCGGCCCTGCCCTCGGCCATGGCCCCGCGGTCGCTGCCGGCCCTGCCCTCGGCCATGGCCCCGCGGTCGCTGCCGGCCCTGCCCTCGGCCATGGCCCCGCGGTCGCTGCCGGCCCTGCCCTCGGCCATGGCCCGGGCCCAGGCCCTGCCCGCCGCCCCGGGGCCCGCCCGCCGCCACACGAGCCCGGGCCCCGCCGGCAGCGCCCGCGCCAGCGCCCACATCCGCGCGCCCGCCCCGCAGCCAATCAGCGGCGAGCAACGCCCGCGAGCGTCCCGCTGCCCCGGGACGTCATGAGGGCGGACCAATGAGGAGAGAGGAGCGGCGTGACGCGATGCGTCATGTGACTGCGTGCTGCACGGCCGGTGTGCAGGGGCTGCCGGTCCGGCCGAAAACGTGTCCGGGCAGGGCCGGGGCCGTGGCCGGTTGGGTCCGTGGCCGGTCACGGCCGGGATTCTCCCATCCATCCCAGTGTTCCTCCCGTCCATCCCGGGATTATCCCATCCATCCCGGTGATCTCCCGTCCATCCCAGTGATCTCCCGGTCAATCCCAGTGATCTCCCGGTCAGTCCCAGTGATCTCCCGGTCAATCCCGGTGATCTCCCATCCATCCCGGTGCCGGACCCTGGTGCTGCTGGCCCGATCCCCTCCCCTGACCCGGCAGCCCCTCTGGCTCCATCCCCACTCCCACCGTGTCCTGAGCGCCTCCAGCCTGGGTCCCGGGGGTCTCGTCCCAAAAATCCATTTCTCCCCAGCGCAGTGACATGGGCCCAGGCCAGGCTGTGCCTTCAGGAGGGACCCCCAGCGGGGACCCCCGGGGTTTTATCCCCTTGGTCTCCTCAATCCCAGCTCTGGCTCTTCCAACCACTCCTTGATGTCAGCCTGTCCCAGGGTTTCATCTCCCTCTCTCTGAGAAAATGCTTCTCAGTGTCAGTAGGATGTTGCTGTTTCTGATAACACACGACACAGACTCCGTGATTTCAGAAGGCTAAAAATGATTCTTTTTATTAGGGATGGTTCTGCCTTATAGACCATTTTGCACAGCTCAAAGTGATTGGTGAGAGAAAGGCAAACTCCTCAATCACACTGGTCAAACCACAGGGGCATCAAGAAAAAATCCCTCCTCTCAGAAGGAATAAAAGAAATATCATTACAAAAACATTCCCTCATGTTTATCACACATTCCTGGGAAAGAGCATCAGAAAAACAAAACATCAGAAACCAGACTACAGTAGTACTCAATTTCAATTTACAAGAGAGATTAACTGGAGACAATGTTTTCAAGTAGGGCTTTGAAGCTGTGGTGTGTTTGTGCTTTTCAAGTGTCAGACTTGCTGTAGCATGAGTAGCAATGTGCAAAAGTGGAGGTGTTTTTAGAGTGCAGCAGTGGTTCTGAGTGTCCAGGTGCCATTCTTGCCTGAGCCTCAGAGGAGGGCAGGCTGTCGTGCTTGCTTGGCTGAAGAGGGCAGCAAGAAGCAGCAGCATGATCCTGGGAAGCAGAGAGCCCAGAAAAGCCTTTCTGGGGTCAATTGGAGCAGTGGGTGTGGAGCTGGAAAGGGAGAAACTCCTGCCTTGGTTTGTGGAGAAGCTCTTCCCAGAGCAGTGTCTGGCTCCTGCCTCACGGCCATTTCTTTGGGTGCTGATTGTGTGGAGCTGTTTGCAGGTTCACCCGAGGAAGGGGAAGTTCCTCGCAGCCAAAGCCCAGGAGCTGGGGCTGCCAGTGTGAGTATGAGAGCCCAGCCTGGGGCCCGGGGCAGCAGGAGGGGGCACGTGGGTGTTGGCAAACTAAAGCTGTCTGTGGCCTTGCTCTCAGGGGAACTCCAGCCATCCTTCCTGTGAAAAACCAGCTTCACTTTCCTGGGAAAATTTAAAAAGGTTTAATAGAGACAATAAGACGAAGAAAATGAAATAAAGAAATAAATACAGCACGCTGCCAAGAGCACCCCGGTGTCTTGGAACCCCCCTTTTATCCTGTTCTACATGCATGGATTTGTGCACATTCACTTTTCTAGGAACTGCTCTGCATGGCCACTCCTTGGGTCTGTCAAGTGTAATCCCACTTTTATTCAATTCTTATCATCTTTTGATTTGGGCTTTGGTCTCTTTTTCACAAGCAGTGAATGCTGAGAGTCACTTGGGCTTCTTTTTGGAAGTTATCTATTCAGGCAGCTGAAACCCACTACACCTAAATTCCAAACTACAGCAAAAAGACCGATTATACATCTATTCAGGCAGTTAAAACACACTAAAAACTACAGAAATAAACATGGTATTAATAACACCCATTCCAACGTTTTTGAAAAGCCAACACCCAAATATGCATTTACAGCACTTCCCATCCCTAGAGCTCGCAGGGCCAGCTGGGGCAGCACCCCCTCAGCTGAGCAGTGCCTGTCCTTGGCTGCTGGACCAGGCTGGACACAGCCCTGAGCACCCTGGCTGAGCCTCCCCAAGCCCCTGTGAACCCCAATTCTCCTGTGATTCCCCAGGCTCCCCCATTCCCTGCTGCTCCTCCTCCCCAGGAGCCTGCTCAGGGGCTGGCTGCAAACACCCAGCTGCAGCTCTGTTTATTTCGGAGCTCTCTGGGGCTTTTTGTTTGCTTCCAAAAGAGCCACTTGATGTTACTGTAACCAGAGAACCCCGACATAAACAACCCTGACCATCAATATCCCCTGTCTCCCTGAGTTCCAAAGGAAAACCTTATCTTGCCCAGTGCTTTGCTTTCCAAACACTGTCTCCCTTTATTCTCAGTGCCAATGTTCTTCCCTTTCTCTTCCAGTGATCCTTTCAGCCAGGACTTCTCCAAAGCCCCAGATCCTGCCAGGGTGATCACAGCTCATCTCTTGGTCTTTCTTCACACCTATAATTCACTAACCATCCTCCTGACTCCCGTCCCTTCACAACACCTCAAATAAACATGGTTTTCCTCGCTGCTGAATGAAGTGAAAGGTTTGTTCCTTTGAGTGGCAAACTGCTCACACACATTTCACAGGGCTGCAGCCTAGAGCTCCCCTTGGCACTTGGCTCTGCTCCCCGTGCAAGAAGGGAAACCCTGCTTTAGATCTTAAACTGCCTCACCTCGAGCCCTGGGGGCACTTTTGGGCACCACGACTTGAGAAAGAGCTGCAGCTCGTAGGGAGGGTCAGGAGGAAGGACACCGAGCTGGGGAAGGGGCTGTAGGAGCACTGCCCAGGCTCCCCAGGGAATGGGCACATTCCCAAAGCTGCCAGAGCTCCAGGAGTGTTTGCACAGCTCTGCCAGGGATGCCCAGGATGGGATTGCTGGGGTGTTTGTGCAGGGCCAGGAGCTGGGCTGGGTGATCTTTGTGGATCACTCTTTCCCACTCCCACTCGTGATTCTGTGATTTTTTTAATTGCTCCCAAATAAAAGCTGGAGTTTCCAAAGGCTCTCTGCTCATTCCTGCCCCACTGCTGCATCGATCCCTCCCCCTGGCATTGCTTTTCTGGTCAGGTGAATGAGGAAGCATGAAAATGCTTCATTTTTAAATTTTTTTTTTTAGTGCTTAATGCATTTTTTAAATACCTTTGGAAACACAGGAGTTTTCTTAGGGCTCTGACCAGCTGGCATGGGGGCTCCAGCCCATGTTTCTCTAGTGGGTGAAGTAACTAAGAAGGTGTGTGGTATTTTTCATCCAATGAACCCTGGCAATTCTGTCCAACCCTGCTGGCTTGAGGGTGTGTGCACAGGCGAGTATGGAGAGCTGCCACTTCTGCAGAGAGACAGAACTGCCTGCAGTGCCTCATCAGGCTTGTGAAGATCTCACTGTGAGTGCAAAAAAACCCCCTGAACCTGATCAGAGGCTCACGAGTGCCCTTTGCTGTTTGGGTGACCTCACAAAGGGGCAGCAGTTTCAAAGACTGGGAGGAAATGCCTTTTGTGTCACAGTTTGGGTCCTGGGTTTGGATGAGAGGTGTCCCAGCCTTACAGATGGGCTGGTGGATGAGCAGGCACACCCCAGAGTTCAGTCCCTGCAGCTCCTGCAAAGGCAGTGCCTGAGGGTGGCTCTGCAGCTGCTGTGCCAGTGCCACGAGCAGGGGCCCCTCCAGCACAGGGAGGACAGGGAGCTGCTGGAGCCTGTGCAGAGGAGGCCACCGAGGTGATCAAAGGGATGACAAAAGGCTGAGAGAATTGGGATTGTTCAGCCTGAGAAGAGAAGCTTTGGGGTGACCTCACTGTGGCCTTTCAGTGCCTGGAGGGAGCTACAAGAGAGGTGGATGGAGATGATGGAATGACTTCAAACCTGAAAGGCAGCAGGGTAGATTGGATGTTAGGAAGAAATTCTTCACTCTGAGGGTGGCAGGCCCTGGCACAGGGTGCCCAGAGCAGCTGTGGCTGCCCCTGGAGCCCTGGCAGTGTCCAAGTGATTATGGGAGGTGTCCCTGCCATGGCAGGGGGTGGGATGGGATGAGCTTTAAGGTCCCTTCCAACCCAAACCATTGTGGGTTTCTCTGCCACTGCTCTCCTGCAGCAGGTCTCCCAACCCTTTGATATGAAATGCTAAATTACACTCTGATTTCCCCAAAGGCCTCAGTCCCTGTTGCAGTGTGCAGAGCTCACTCAAATAACCACCCCTAACCTGGAGAGTCCTCACAGACCCAGCTCTGCCTCGGGGCTGCAGGGAAATGCTCCCCATCCTGCCCAGCAATGCTCCAGGAACCTCCAGTAATGCAGAGTTTGGGCAACTAACCCAGCTGCAGATAGCATCAGCCATGCCACAGGAGAGATTTAAAAGTAATATCCCAGCAGACAAGGGAGGATCCTTATCTGTGGGATTTTCCCGAGGTGATACCACTGCTTCCCTTTGCTTGCTGTGTATTCCACTGATTATCCTCATCCCCTGGAGTCTGGGGTTTATTAGAAAAGCAGGTTTGCTCAGAGATTAAAAACAGCACAGGACAATATGAAGAGTTTGGCGTGTCAGTGGCTCCTAAAGATAACCAGTCTGGTCAAGATAAGAAGCAAAATTAGTGGAAAGTAGATCTTGAAGGCGAAGCAATAACCACAAGATGCTGGTCCCAGGCATAGAGAATCCCCCAAAGACAGCAGGGATCAAGAGAGGACACTCTGAGGGACAGGGCTGGGAGCCTGCCAGAGGCTGCTCCTGGCTTCCCAGGGGTGGGGACTCTTGGGCAGGAGGAAAGTTGAACAGGGAATTTTTACAAATCTGAATGCTCAGCAGAAGGTTCCCTAGAAATGAAGGCAAGTTTTGATAGAGAAGAACAAAACCTGGCTGAAAATAAAGATTGCTGAGCTGGTGGTCACTGGACAAAGGTTGGGATGAGTTGGAAAGAGATTTTATGGCTGAGAACAAAGGATAAGTTGACTACAAACAAAAGCACGTTTTTACCAAGTAAAGATAAATCTCAAAAAAGCACAGGCAAACAGAAAACATGTTTTTACCAAGTAAGAAGAATTTTCCACTACAGAAAAACAAGATTTAAGCTTAAAATATAATGTCCTAACTCATGTAATTAATTAATTACTCCATAATCTGGTAATACAGTAGTTATGATGAGCTCTAGGTAATGGTAAAGGGATTGTGTGTGATGTGATTGGTTGTTATGTATTCAGATACTCAGCAAAGAAAAATATCTAATATCTAATAAAATATCCCCTGCACTGTAACCAGAGCAGAGGGGGCTCCAGGCAGCCTTAGGCTGGAGCTGGCAGCTCCTAGGCCTGGCTTTAACCCACAACCCAAGATTGCTGTGACCTCTGTGCAATAAACACATTTTTGAGGAGTCCCTGGAGTCCCACATCTCTCCCTTGACATGGAAATGCATGTGAGCAAAGGTTCCTGAGTGAGCCTTTGGAATTCCCAGATTCCCTTCTGAGTAACCAGGACAAAATCCCCAAGTGCCCAGGTGGGTTGTGGTGAGTTGCAAAAGGGGCATCAGGAGGCTCTCACAGAGGGCCCCCTCTTTCTCAGCATTGCAAAAGAGAAATTACAGCTCCCAAAGCTCCGAGGATTCCCATTAAATCCTGCTGAGTTTGGCTCTGCACAGCCCCAGGGGTGGATTTACCCTGCAAACCCGTGGTTCCTGAGGGATAACTGCAGTTCCCAATGGCCTCGACTAATGGGGAACAGACAGGCAATCCAGGGGGAGAAAGCAATTTGACAATGCTTCTTTTGCCATAAAGGATTTGAATGGAGATTGTGGGTAGGATTACCTTAAGAGGGGAGCTTTCAGGTGGTTCATCCCTCAGATTAGTGGCATTTTGCTGTAAAGGTCTTGTTTCTCAGCAACAGATAATGACAGTACTTGGCAGAAATTCTCAAAAAGTGGCACAGGACATGACAGGCACTGCCTTAGCCAGAAAGACCTTCCAAAAAAACCCCAGAAAATAAATATGCAAAGATGTAGGCAACTAAATGAAAAAGAGAAAAATTCATTAGACCTCAGAAATACTTGAATTTAGAATGACTGCAGGGAGCCAACAGCAAGGTGTAACCCAGGGAGCTTCATTAAAGAAGAGTTTACTTTTCTTATCTGCAATCTGCCCCAGCCCCCTGGTCCTGTGTCTGCCAGAGGAGCAGATGTATGGATCCTGCAGAGCCCAGTCTCCCTCTCCCAGTCCTCCCAGTCCAGGGATATTTTTTTCTGCTCCTTCAATAAAAGAAAGGTAAACACCCCACACCCAGCTGCAGCCACTGGTGATTATTTTTAATATTGCCTATCAAAGTATAAATTAAATCAATTCCTGTTTGCTCGAGGAGGAACAGACTCCTTCTCCCTGTGATTTGCTCTTTGCCCCCTGTCCATGGTTCACAAAAACAAACAAGTCCCAGGTTTGAGGTGAGTTCAGTGATACCCACTGGGGATGAACTGGGAGGAGGTGGCTCCATCCCCTCCTGGGCACCGGCCCCCAGTGGGAATTCCCCAGCCCATTCCCATACCAAATACCCACACCCCATTCCCCAGCCCATTCCCCGTTCCCCAGCCCATTCCCCGTTCCCCATCCCTGTTCCCCAGCCTGTTCCCATTCCCCATTCCCCAGCCCCTTCCCCGTTCCCCATCCCTGTTCCCCACTGTTCCCATTCCCCAGCCCCGTCCCCATTCCCGTTCCCATCCCCATTCCCCGATCCCCATCCCCTTTCCCCATTCCTCATCCCATTCCCCATTCCTATTCCCCGTTCCCCAGCCCCGTTCCCATTCCTCATTCCCCGTTCCCATCCCCGTTCCTCCACCGTTCCCATTCTCATTCCCGTTCCCACCCCGTTCCCATTCCCCGTTTCCCAGCCCATTCCCGTTCCCCATCCCCGTTCCCCATTCCCCGTTCCCCAGCCCCGTTCCCATCCCCATTCCCCGATTCCCAGTCCCCACCTCGTTCCCCGTTCCCCAGCCCGTTCCCATTCCCCATTCCCCGTTCCCATTCCCCGTTCCCATCCCCGTTCCCCATCCTCGTTCCCGTTCCCATTCCCCGATCCCCATCCCCTTTCCCCATTCCTCATCCCATTCCCCGTTCCCCATTCCCCGTTCCCCATCCCCGTTCCCATCCCCGTTCCCATCCCCGTTCCCATTCCCCGTTCCCATTCCCCATCCCCGTTCCCATCCCATCCCCGTTCCCCATCCCCGTTCCCATCCCCGTTCCCATTCCCCGCTCCCCAGCCCGTTCCCATTCCTCATCCCTTCCCCACGTTCCCCAGCCCCGTTCCCATCCCCGTTCCCATTCCCCGTTCCCCGTTCCCATTCCCCATTCCTCGTTCCCATCCCCGCTGCAGCCGCCCGCCACCGGCCCTAGATGGCACCGCGACTCCGCCGCCGCCGCCGCGTCCCGCCGGCTCCGACCCCTCCTTGTCCCTCCAGCCCCCCCGATGTCCCGCTGCCCCCCGGCTGCCCCCAGGCCGCCCCACCGCCCCCTCCCAAGCTGTGCCGCTGTCCCTCCTCTGCTCCGTGCCCCCGGCTGCCCCATCCCCTCCGTGCCCCGCGTCCCTGCGCAGCCCTTGCTGCTGCTCGGCGCGATCCGGAGAGGCCGGTCGCTCCCTCCATCCCGCGGCACGGAGCTCCCATCCCCTGACAGCCTGTCACCTGCGCTCGGGGCCGCCTTGAGCACCCCAGGGCAATTCCTGCTGCAGGAGCAGGCTGGCAGGGACCCCCCGCCCGGGGGGCAGAGGCAGGAGTGCGCGGGGTGCCCTGTCCCCCTCCAGTGCAGCTGTGACCCTGCAGCGCTGCAGTCTGGGGCACCGAGGACGGCACCTTGCCCGTGGGCCAGCTGCAGACACAGCCCGACAGCCCCAGCTGCTGCTGGCTTTCGCCAGCTCTCCCAGCCCAAAACTCATTCCTGGTGCTTGATGTGGGCAACTCCTGACCATCAAAGAGGGCTCATGGAGTGCATCCCCCGTTCCTCCCCGGGAGAGTGATCCCCCAAGAAGGAGCAGTGGGCTTGCCTCCACCCGCCCCGAGCTCCAGCCCTCTCCCCATCCCTCTCCTCGCATGCCGTGTGTGCCACAGGAGCAGATCCCTTCAGCACCCAGTGCCCAGGACCTCTCTGGTTGTTAAATGGATGACCCACTCCATCACCTCCTCCAGAAATCAGAGCTCAGGAGTTGTGCTGGGCTTTCCTGCCGCAGCAGCTGAGATGGGCCTGGAGGGTGGTGCAGGGAGAGGGGTCAGCCCAGAGCTGCTCCGTGCTGGCAGAACCGGCCCCTCTCGGTCCCAGCGGGGCTCAGTGGGGCCAGCCCCATGCACAGATTGATGCTGGGCTCCCACCTCCGCTCAGAGTGGTGCCTTGGCACGGAGCTGCTTCCCCTCTCTCCCGGTCATCCCATGAAACCAACTGGAGAGAGCACACAGGCCAGGGGGTGGCTGACGGTTCAGCCTGGACACGGAGCTGCTTCCACTCCATCCCCCTCCTCATTTATTTACGGTCCTTCATCGCAGCGAGGCTTCGCCCCGACGAACGGGCGGTGTTTGCACATGTTCCTCTTATCCAGAACATGGGGCTTTGCAGCCACTTCTCTATTTACTGTAATTTTTTAGCTCAGACACAACCAGAACTCCCACCCTGTCTGGGCGTCTCAGTGCAGAAAACAAGACTAAACTATTTTGGGATGTTTTTCCCTTTTCCTCATACTTGGGTGCTTTCCCATGTGGCTAAGTCTTTGGAGCCTTGGGGAGGGTGAACCTGTTTCACACACCCCTGCGAGCTGCCTCTGACCCCTGCACACACTTTAACCCCCTCCTCTGACCACAGGCACCTCCCACACAGGGCAGCTTCGTGCTCCACTTGGTTTTCCGAGCTAGGAAATGCATCCAGCGTCAGGGATGAGCTGAGAGCACAGCGGATGGCAACGAGCCTCCCAGGCTCCATCCTCACCCTCCTCCTGTCACCTTGTCTGGTCACACCTCCTCAGGGTGCCCAGAATGCTGTGTTCTGCTGCCCCAGGACAACATGGGTTCGGCCCTGTTTGTCTGGCAAACGTGGAAAAGAGCCTGGAAAATGCCCCTTTGCCTCCATCACTCCCGTTTCAGTCCCACTGGGTGGGGAAAGGCAGGCAATGTGCAAAGCTTCCCCCCTCCCGCCTCTGTCACAGCCAAGGGTCTCTCCATTGAAGTTTACTTTAAGGTCTAATAAAATTTCCAAACTGGAAAAATCTTTATGCAGAGGTTTGCTTTGTTTAAAGGAAGAGGACCATAAAGATAAAGCCTCGCCTGCCCGCCTCTCCCCTCCCGCTGCCCGGGCGAGGGGCCGCGGCTCCGCCCTTCCCTCCCAACCCGGCTGCGGCCGGAGGAAGAGCTTGTTTTCCTAACGAGAAGTTCGAAGATTAAAAGGGGAAAAAAATCAGCCATTTGGAATCCTCTACTGACGCTGCAAATACCCTCGTTAATAGATATGTCTCGTTTTGTTACCTCATTTTAATTAATCACTAAACAAAGACAGCTGCCAAATTTTGCTCTGGCTTTGAGCCTACAACTGACTTGGAGCCCTTGAAAAATAGACTATTTATGGTGCCTGGGCTTAAAGCTTAAATTTCTTGTATAAACTTTACCCTTCCTAAGAATAGCGTGGGGAGAGCATTGCCGGCCCCATGCACGGTGCCCATGCCCCCATCCCCAGCCTGGTGTGGGCAGCAGGAGGGCTGGGGGTCCCTCAGGCTGCTGAGAGCCCCATCTCACAGCACAGGAGCAGCTGCACGGGTTCCAGGGTGTCCCTGTTGTCCCCACACAGGCAGGTGCCTGATTCCCTTTGCCAGGTGAGCGTTATCCACAGGGCAGAGCATCCTGGTGCAGGAGAGCATCCCTGCATCCCTAGGGCTGGCTGGGTGCCATGGGGAAGGATTTGTAGCCCAGACATGCAGTGTGGGGGGTGAAGGAGTTATTTCATGTTTTAGGACATGGCTGCTGCATCCAGCCCTTCCACTGCCCCCATGGGATGGGGCTTCTGCCTCTGCTTCATACACACCCCAAATAGCAGAGCTCTGGCATCTGCATCCTGATGGAGCTGCTCAGGCTGCCCACAACAGGGACACGAAGCTTCTGTGTCTTCCTTTGGATGGCAGCTTGGCGCTTCACAGACTCTGAAAGGGCATTTTTATTTATTTTTTGTTTCTGTTTGGAGTAACCTGGGGAAAGGCTCCAGCTTGTCCTTCCCCATCCCTGCAGATCACAGGCAGAGAAGGAGCTTTCCTGGAGGACTGGGGCTTGACATTGCAGGAGGAGCAGCCCCAACACAGCCTGCAGGCTGCCAGGTGAAGCAGGGGCTGTGGTCCTTGGGTGCTGTGTGCCCTGGCGTGCTGCTCTCAGGGCTACTCAGAGCCCACTGTCCCTGCTGCTGGCCCTGAGTGAGTGCCTGCACACCCCACACCCAGCGTTCGGTGCAGATCAACCCAACGCCTTCTGTTGTCCGCTGTCCATCGCCCTGCCCAGTGTCCTGTCCATCCCCCTGCTCAGTGTCCTTCCCTCTGCCCGGTGTCCGTCCCCCTGTCCGCTGTCCATCCCGCTGCCCGGTGTCCATCCCGCTGTTGATCCCCCTGCCCGCTGTTCTGTCCGTCCCCCTGCCCGCTGCCCGCTGTCCTGTCCGTCCCGCTGTTCTGTCCGTCCCCCTGCCCACTGTCCTGTCTGTCCCGCTGTCCTGTCTGTCCCGCTGTTCTGTCCGTCCCGCTGCCCTGTCCGTCCCGCTGTCCTGTCTGTCCCGCTGTCCTGTCTGTCCCTCTGTCCTGTCTGTCCCGCTGTTCTGTCCGTCCCGCTGCCCTGTCCGTCCCGCTGTCCTGTCCGTCCCGCTGTCCTGTCTGTCCCTCTGTCCTGTCCGTCCTGCTGTCCTGTCCGTCCCGCTGTCCTGTCCGTCCCGCTGTCCTGTCTGTCCCTCTGTCCTGTCCGTCCCGCTGTCCTGTCCGTCCCGCTGTCCTGTCTGTCCCGCTGTCCTGTCCGTCCCGCTGTCCTGTCCATCCCCCTGCCCGCTGTCCTGTCTGTCCCGCTGTCCTGTCCGTCCCGCTGTCCTGTCCGTCCCCCTGTCCTGTCTGTCCCGCTGTCCTGTCCGTCCCGCTGTCCTGTCCATCCCCCTGCCCGCTGTCCTGTCTGTCCCGCTGCCCTGTCCGTCCCGCTGTCCTGTCCGTCCCCCTGTCCTGTCCGTCCCGCTGTCCTGTCCGTCCCCCTGTCCTGTCCGTCCCCCTGTCCTGTCCGTCCCGCTGTCCTGTCCGTCCCGCTGTCCTGTCTGTCCCTCTGTCCTGTCCGTCCCGCTGCCCTGTCCGTCCCGCTGTCCTGTCTGTCCCTCTGTCCTGTCTGTCCCGCTGTCCTGTCCGTCCCGCTGTCCTGTCCGTCCCCCTGTCCTGTCTGTCCCTGTCCTGTCTGTCCCGCTGTCCTGTCCATCCCGCTGTGCTGTCCGTCCCGCTGTCCGTCCCCGCTCGGCGATGGTGCCTGCGCCCACCGGGCTCCGCAGCAGCCGCCGCTGCCCTGCGCCTCCTGCCCCGGGGAGGGAGCAGAGCCAGGCTGCAGGACGAGCTCCTCCAGCTGCAGCCGGGAACCCGCAGCTCATATTTCACCCCGCCAGCAGGTCTCCCACTCGGGTGACACCAAACGCGTGTCACACGCGCTGGAGGCACGGGCTGCCGGCCCCCGCCCGCCCACACAGCCTCAGCCGCGGGTCCCGCAGCCGTCTGCTGCCTCCGTGGCTAAAATAAACTGTCTGCTGCACAGCCGGCACGCCGGGGCTGCGGCGGGACGGAAATCCAGCCGTGCGCACGCCGTGCCGCAGAGCCCGGCTCGTGGCAGGCACCTGCTTGGATGCGGGGTGCTGCCACATCCAAACCCCGCGTCCTGCTTCCCTTCGCCGACACCCTGGCACAGCCCGGGGCTGCCCACCCGAGCGTGCACAGTGACACGGGCACTGCCACCCCGCCGCCTGCCCCGGAGCCACGGGCAGCCCAGTCTGTGCCTGTCCCCTCCGTGCCACCCGCTGCTGGCCCTAAGCCATGCCCAGCCCTGCCCAGCCTGCAGAGCCCAGTCCCGCCGCCGTGGATGGTTTCAGCTCACAGCTTGGGTGGGATGAACTTGCTGGCAGGGAGGAGATGCCCCCCTGGCCTGTAGTGCTGCACCGCTGTCAGCACGCAGGGCTTGCTCTGCGAGCTGCCCCTGAGCCCACCCTGCAGAGCTCCCTCTCCTCCTCACCCTGCTGGCCTGGCTGCCAGCCCAGGGCCACGGCTCTGATGTTCCTGTCCCTCACTCCCCAAGCCCTTGTGACAAAACTGTCCTGAGGATCTGCCGCTGCAAGGACCTTCTGGCAAAAACTCCAGTGCCCCCCGTGGGCTGGGGCATCCCATCCATCCAAGCAGATGGCTTGGAAGGAACCTGAGGGAAGCGTGAGTTGTTCCACTGTGGATTTTTAACTCTGAGCTCTAAGGATGGCAGCCTGGGTAACAACACAGGTGCTGTATTGGTGCAGAAATTTATTTACATAGAAACTCTCACCTCTCCGCCCCTGAAATATCACTGTGCCCCTTTTTGTGCCTGTCCTAAAACGCTCCTGCTTCTAAAGGACATTTTGTATGGATTGTAGCTGTGCCCTATGCAAACACACCCTGAGCAGAGCTCTCCTGGGCAGTGTCTGGCTGTGACACTAAAGAACCTTGCACAGGAACCATCCTGCCTGTCTCGTTATTGCCGTGGGCCCTTTGGGGGCTCTGGCTCAGGTCTCTCCTCGACCAGGAGCTGCTTTGCCAAAAGGACTTCACTGACAAGCTGCTATGTAAACAAAGCCGGTGGGAGCCGGGGATTTATGGAAGAGCTGGAGCAGGGCTGGTGGAGATCCCCCAGCTCCCTGTGTCTGCCCAGCCAGGCAGTGCTGCACACACCAAGGGGCCGTGTTTGTTAGTGTGAGCAGCAGGTTCGCCGGCGGGTGAGTTTACAGCGAGGTGGATATAAATAAACAGAAGGGAAAGGACTTTCCCTGCCCGGGGAGTGGCATCCTGCCCGCCCAGGGAGGGCTGCCCTTGGCCTGGATGCCAGGATTTGCTTCCAGGGACCTCTCTGCTGGCGTCAAAAAAACTACAGGATTTTTTTTTTTTTTTTTTTTTTTTAATTTTGTGGGGGTGAGGCAGGGTGAAAGCTGGGGAGAGAGGAGGGGACTGCCATCAGCACTGTCCCCAGCACCACAGTGGCACTGGGGCACAGGTGGGTGGACGTTGTTCTGCTTGTTCTCAGTGAGGAGAAAGCACTGGGGATGTGCAGGGCTTTAGAGGCAGGTCCTGCCTTTGGTGGTCAGCCTGCAAGAGGGGCTGCTGTGCCCGAGGTGACAGCACCTCTGGGAATGCTGGGCAGAGCTCAGCAAACCCTGCCGAGCTCGGGTCCACGCTCAGGGCAGCAGCACACAAGAAGTGCCACCTCCCCCAGCACCCTGTGTGAGCTCAGCCCCGGTCACCCACTGAGAGCAGAGGGCTCCAGGGAGAGCTCAGAGCCCCTGCCAGGGCCCAAAGGGGCTCCAGGAGAGCTGGAGAGGGACTGGGGACAAGGGATGGAGGGACAGCACACAGGAAATGGCTTCAGACTGACACAAGGCAGGGTTAGGAGGGATATAGGGCAGGAATTGTTCCCTGGGAGGATGGGCAGCCCTGGCACAGGGTGCCCAGAGCAGCTGTGGCTGCCCCTGGATCCCTGATAGTGCCCAGGCCAGGCTGGACAGGGCTGGGAGCACCCTGGGACAGTGGAAGGTGTCCCTGCCCATGGCAGGGGGTGGGATGGGCTTTAAGGTCCTTTCCAACACTTCCAAACTTTCCTGTGGTTCTCTGTGCCCCCTCCTTCAGCCCACCGCCACCAGCACTCCCAGTTTCATCCAAGCAGGGGCACTTTGCATTGCCAAAGAGACCTGTTCCTGCTCACCCAGGCTGAAAGAAATGCCCAGCACACGCTGAGGCAACGAGTCTGGCAGGGACTGACCCACCCCTCCCACCCTTGGCTGGCATCCTGCCCCACTCCTCGCTGCCAGGGCACAACACCCTCAGGTGCCTCTGCTCCCCTCTGCCAGCTCACAGAGCTTTATTGGGGTGCAGAGAGACTCGGGGGGATGGGGTGGTGCTGTCCCCTCCCCAGGCAGCCCCGGGAGCCGGTGTGCCCGGCGGGGACAGCCCCAGCCCGGGCTGTGCCCGGAGGGGACAGCAGCGGCAGCGGTGCTCGGGCAGCTCTCCCGGGAGGCCCCGTCCCCCGCCTCTGCTCCGCGGGCTGCAAGAAGTTAATTTATTTTTGGAAAAGCAGCTCGCAGAGTTTGTCTAATTCCACCCGCACCAGCTCCGTTCACTCTATTTTAAACCAGTTCTTACTGTGCTTCAAGTTTATAAAACACAATCAGTGCTCCCTGGTCAAAGCAGCCCTAACCCGCGGAGCAGGCGAGGAGTGGCAGAGCAGCATCTCCCCCAGGACGCTCTAGCTCGGCCGAAAAGCCCACAGGTAATTAAATTAACGCTTCCTACTCGTGTTGTTCTGTCCTCCGGCCGGGTTGGTTGCGATGGCAGCTTTGGGGAGGCGAGCACGGCCGGGCATCGCCGCTGCCTGCTGCCGCTCCTCCCGGGGTTTGGTGGGCTCTCAGTGGCACCTGGCAGCCCGTGGGCTGCAGAGAGGTCTCTGAGGAGTGTGCCAGCTCTCCAGGAGCGGGCACAGGGTGCGTTTGGCACTAGAGCCTGGCAGGGAGAGGTGCTGCGGGGGCAGCGGCTGCCTGCGCGCAGAGGACGCTGCTGGTGGGCCGCCGAGCTTCCCTAAGGGTTTTGCCGTGCTGCAGCAGCTGGGACTGCTCCGGGGGTTTCTCTGGAGCCCCCACCCCAGCTGGCACGGTGGGTGCCCCCCAGCAGCTCAGCTGTGTGGTGGCACCCCGTTTTTACTGCTCGTGCTTTGCCATGAGCGTGTCACGGGTCAGCCCGGTCGCACCAAATCCTCGGCGTTCAGTGCGACTTCTCAGTGACTCACCGCTGCAACCCACAAAAAACTGTTTAGAAGGAGCTCCCGGCATCTCTCACACGCAGAGAAATCCAGGGCATTTATGGACCGCTTTGTTTCTATTACACGAATACTTCGCAGAACGCTGCCAGTCAGAACGCACTGATGTCATTTGAGCTCGGGGGAGGTTTGTCAGCCTCTCTGGTGTCTCGGGGTTAAAAAGCTTTCGAAAGCACCGCCTTGGCAGCCGCAGCCGGGACATTTCCAGCGCGGATGGCTCGGCTGCGGAGCGGGAAGGGCGGCAGCGCTGCCGGGGCTGTGCCGGCTCCGCAGCCCCGGTGCTGCCTGTGCGCATCCCCTCTCCTCATCCCAGAGCCCCTCAGGGCGTGCACGAGTGTTTTGGGGAAAGAGAGGGATCAGAGCATCCCCTCTCCTCATCCCAGAAGCCCTCAGGGCGTGCACAAGTGTTTTGGGAAAAGGGAAGGTTCAGGGCATCCCCTCTCATCCCAGAAACCCTCAGGGCATGCACAAGTGTTTTGGGAAAAGGAAAGGTTCAGGGCATCCCCTCTCATCCCAGAAATCCTCAGGGCGTGCACGAGTGTTTTGGGAAAAGGGAGGGATCAGGGTTCAGCCGCTGCTCCACCGAGCGCCGTCTGTATCCTGTTTTACAACCTCTCGCTGCCTCTCATCATTCCAGCTCTGAGTGTGTGTGGGGGAAAACACCCCAAAAGGCATAAAAATGAGAGTGCTTTTTTTAGGATCGCGTCCTGTGAATGCCGTTTGTCAGATGGCCCCAGGGACAGCGGCAGGCAGTGACCCCAGGTCCCCCTGGCCAGTGCTGCTCTCTCTGGTGCTGCCCCTGAGTTCTGGTGGTCCAGCTAGGAGGGGAAGGGAAATTGTGTGGTTGTTGTGTGGAGCGTTCAGGCTAAAAATAGTTTCCCTCTCGTGCTCCATCTGAATGGGCAGCCACATATGACTGTACATGGATTTGTCTGATAGTCCCGTTTCAGTGTAAGAGACAAAATATCTTAGTTATGGCTTTGTTCTTCAGCTAACAATGGGTAGCTAAAAATATCCGACTTTGTTCCACTCAATAAAGTTCTCTCAAGGGGAGACACTAACGTTACATTTTTGCCAAATCCATGCAAAACACAGCCAAAGAAAATGCACATTTTTGCCAGCAGCTTTTCATAAAACATGCGAAACCAGCAGAGATCTCCGCTCCGTTCCCCTGCGCCGTCTGCCGTGCAGCATCCCGGCACTCCGGGCTGCCCCGGGAGCATCCCAGGAGGGCACGCGGGGCTCCCTCCCACCCTCACCCTGCTCTGGGCTGGCTCCAGCTGCTCCCCTGCTGCCAGAGCACCCGGGGCTCAGGGGCTGAGGTGCTGCTGCCTGTCACAGGGCGGCTGCCCCAGCACAGCTCGGTGGGCGCTGTGCTCTCGCTCCAGCTCCCTTATTTCCCATCTGAAGGCAGCCAGGGCTGGAGGCCGGCCCGTCCCGCTGTGCTGGGCTTTGGGAGCAGCCTGACAGCCAAGAGAAAACCAGCAGAGACCTCACCGAGCTGGCAAGGGCCCTGTGCAGAGGAGGGAGAGGGACTCTGCGCTCTCCTGCGCTCATCCCCACCTCCACCGAGAATCCCTCCCTCCCCGCTGCTCTGCCCTGGTGCCTGTTTGGCAGCTCCAAGGCTGGGAGCTGCTCCCAGAAAGGCTCAGGGAGGCAGGAGAAGCATGCCATGCAGTGCCCCTGGGGTGGCCCAGCTGAGGGAGCCCCTCTGTGGTGTCAGGGCTGCTCTGGGTGAGAGCACCAAGCACTCTGCTCTCCCGTGTAGTCTGCTTTCAGGCCTGATGTTTTGGGTTTCTGCTGTTCTTTCCCGGCAAAGTGGGATAAAGAGCAAAAAACCAAAACATCAGGCCCGAAACCAGACTCCACTCCTGCTCTGGGTCAGCTGCAGCTCCGTTTGGTGTGGGCTGCACAGCTGCCCAGCAGGGGCTGGCCGAGTGGGACCAAGCCTTGTTTTACTTGTGCTTTGGGAAAAGTGGTCGGGCTCCTTCTGCTTCCATGGTGCTGGAGTTTCCCAGGATTTTTATCTCTCGGTGGTTCCTGTAGCTCTTCTCTGAACCCATTTCCACTTTCCACATCCCTCCTGTCATATAGTCAGTGATTTCCCTCCTTCTGATGTCTCTCTCAGTGCTGTATTTGCTCTCCAAGCTGGTGCCAGTCCCCGAGCTCCAACTCCATCCATTTTCCCTGTGTGCAGCTTTGTCCCTCCAGCATCACTCCATTTTTCGTGTGTCCATATTCAACCCTGCTGGAATTCAGGGAGAGATGTTCCAGAGGAGCAGGGGAGGTCTGGGTGCCGTGGCAGGAGCAGTGCCCTGTGCCAGTGGAGCTGGTGTGATGCTGGTGAGCAGCTGAGGGTGCAGAGAGAGGAGGCACAGGCTGGGGGACTTTGTGTGGCTCTTCCCCACCCCATGGCTGCCCCAAACCTCCCCCTGCCTGGTGTGCAGGCCCTGTCTGTGCTGGAAATGCTCCCAAGGTGGGATGCCCAGGCCAGGCGTGTTTTTTGGGAAGGAGATGTGGCCTGACGTGATTCATGCAGTGTTTGCTGCCGCAGCATTCCCGGAATGTACCTGCTTTATTTCTTGGCCTTCTTGCCTGTTACTGGAGAGCAGCTCAGCACCAGCACTGGGGTTTAGATGACAGAGATCCAGCCCTGCTCACAGGCTCTGGGGTGCCTTGCACCAGGAAACAAAGCCCCCGAGCTGGAGGGCAGGGACCTGCTGGGCTGTTGTTCTGCCAGATGTGACACTTCTGTGGCAGGGCTGCATTCAGCTGCCCACCTCTGAGCCCCCAGCAGGCTGCTTGTGAGTGTCTCCATCACAGGCTGGCTGCTGGGCACAGTCTGCAGGTGTCCCCTGCCCTGTGCCACTGCCCAGCCTGGCTCTGAGGCTGCCTGGGGCAGAGCTGCTGTGGCTCTGCCCAGGGAAAGGCCGAGCAAAGGCAGCAGAAACCTGTAGCCTTTCCCTCTGGCTGGTTCTGGTTTGGCTCCTGCCTTGCCCAGGGGTTGCCCACAGTGCCAGCCACACTCCCCTGAGCCCTCTGAATTGTCACTCAGGTGCAGCATGTCATTCCCAGCATCTGTGGCACCCCAGACCAGTCTCCAGAACTTTCTTCTCTCCTTACAGTCTTCCAATCCATTTAACTGCAGGACTGGTTTTATCCTTTATGTGGCTTTTTGTGCCTCCCAAGGCCAAATCTTCCCCATGTGCTGCTCTGGCCACTGGAGGGGAAGCAAATGGAGTGACTGTGGCCTGATGAGGGTGACATTCTGGGGTTCTCTCTCTTCAAAAGTCTTCTCTGCCCTTGGGTGAGTTTGTGGGCAAGGGGGTGATTGCTGTGTGAGCACTGAGTTTGCAACTTTGCTGCATCTCTGGAACCCAAACTGCTGCTGAGGCAGGGCAAAGGTCAGGAAACAGGGCTGAGCATCTCATCCCAGGCGCTGGTTTAGAGGCAGGGAGCTGCTGAAGAGCTGAGGGAGCTGAGGATGAGGAGCTGGTGAGAGCACGGGGACCCCGCGGGTGCGGGTCCAGCCCAGCTCTGCGTGCTGCTCCCCATTGCAGGGCGGGCTGGGCAGGAGATCGTGGGTCCGGGGAGAGGGGCTGCCACAGCAGGACCCTCTGCAGGGACAGACACGACCCCTGGACGAGGCACAGGGACTTGGTTTAACTGCCAGCAGAGGGTCCGACAGCTCCTTTGCGCTGCGGGTAACAATAACACGCCTTTGCTGCTGACGGAGGCTTGCGATGCCATGTGGGATTTGCTCAGGAAATGTTCCTGGGAAAGTCTTTTCCCTCCCAGCGTTAGCAGGAGAGGCGCGAGTCGTTTAATCCGCGGGGCGAGGAGCAGCGGCTGCCCAGGGATGCGGCAAAAGCGGCGGGACAGCCCCGAGGGCTCCGGGAGGGCTCGCAGGGCGCTGTGTCTGCCCCACGAACAGCACGGAGACACTGGCACCGTGGCTGTCATCGCCCTCCCGAGGGGCTGTCCCAGCGGCGAGCACTGGCCCCGGGGCTGACAGGCTGCTCCTGCCCGGGGGGCATCCCTGGGACAAAGGGCATCCCTGGGACACGGGGCATCCCTGGGACACGGGGCATCCCTGGGACACGGGGCATCCCTGGGACACGGGGCTTCTTCATTCCTGCATCCCTGGGACACAGGACATCCCTGGGACACGGGGCATCCCTGGGACACGGGGCATCCCTGGGACACGGGGCTTCTTCATTCCTGCATCCCTGGGACACAGGACATCCCTGGGACACGGGACATCCCTGGGACACAGGG
The DNA here is from genome assembly GCA_032173965.1 of Sitta carolinensis. Lineage (NCBI taxonomy): Eukaryota > Metazoa > Chordata > Aves > Passeriformes > Sittidae > Sitta > Sitta carolinensis. The sequence goes on along the minus strand of CM063298.1, from coordinate 10,594,798 downwards.
CATCTCTGGGACGCAGGACATCCCTGGGACATGGGGCTTCTTCATTCCCTGCATCCCTGGGACACAGGGCATCCCTGGACCATAGTTTCCTTTCTCTCCATCCCTGTGCCACAGGGCTTCTCTTCTCTGTGCCACAGGGCTTCTCCCTCTCTGCAACCCTGAGCCACAGGGCTTCTTCATTCCTTTCATCCCTGAGCCACAGAGCTTCTTCATTCCCTTCATCCCTGGGCCACAGGGCTTCTCCCTTCTCTGTACCACAGGGCTTCTCCTTCCCTGCACCCCTGTGCCACAGGGATTCCCTCCTCTGCATCCCTGTGCCATCCAACTTCATCCCAAATCACCCAACTTGTGAAGAAGAAGGAGAAGACTATGCCCTAAACACTCCATTTTGTTACATATATATATATTATTTTAACTAGCCACTTTAAATTCCAAGTTTCTCACCCTGTGATATAACACATTCTATTCAGCTGTACACTCACAGCCTCAATCCCCAATTTTGGAAGCCTTTCCCAGGGCTTCAGGTCAAATGCAGTGTGTCTTGGTGCATCATTTTCAGAAAGCCTGACACTCTCTGTGTCCAGGGTTCCAACATCTGGGCACTTTCTCTGCATCCCTGTGCCACAGGGTTCCTTCCCCTGCAGAGCAGCCAGAGCTCCCAAGGCTGTGGGCAGCCCATCCCCACAAGGAAAGACCCTCCTCTCTTTGGCAGTGCAGTAAAAACAGACATTAGAAGGTGCATAATTCCTCTGCCCCCATCAGTGCAGCCGTGTCAGGGCCCTCCTGGCAGGGTTGTCTCATGTCCCAGTGGCCCCTGGTCCTGTGGTGCTCCCAGGGTCCTCCCAGGGCCCAAGAGGTTGGATAATGTTGCTGCACAGGACTCCCCACATCATCCCAGAGCCCTATCCTGCTGTCAGGCTTCATCTTCAGGGATGCTGGTGTCACACAGCCCTTCTAGAAGGGTTCCTGAACACTCCTTAGCTCAGTTTGGACAAGAAGGAAACTAAAAATATTTATCTTTAGAAGTAGTGGTTTCCTCCTGAGGAAACCCTGCTACTCCAGAGCCTGCTCCAGGTCTTCAGGGCCATGAGAACAGCAGGGGCAGCAGGCTGAGGGGCAGGGGGGTTTCAAGGCTGCCTGAGGATGTACCTGGTAACTGCTGTGTCCCACCTGAGACACCTCCCACCAGCCTGGACTCTGGGCACTGGGGGCTGATGCTGGCAGTGCTGGAGCAGTTACCCATGGAGGAAACAGAGAAGGCATGTCTGAGCCTGGAGGGGGAGGCAGCAGCTCCTTGCAGGAGCGTGGGATGTGCCCAGAGCCCTGGTTTGTGCTCTGTGGCTGTCCAAGAGCCTTGCCCCCAAGCTGGCTCTGCCCCTGGGGGCTGTGCTCCCTGCAGGGCTCGCTGAGACCCTCTCCCCTAAGGGCCACGCACACCCTGCCTGCCCAGCTCCATTTGTCACCAAGAAATTCAACTTTCTGAAGTCTGCAAGCTTGCTAAGAATAAACTTAATAAATTAGCGAGCATATTTAAAGTGCAGCACTGCTGGCTGATCTGGCATTTTAATCTACTCGTGAAACTATCCAGAGTGTTTGCTCAGCGTGTGGCCAAGTTCTGAAATATTTGCATGCTGCTATTGTCAGAACATCTCCTGACCCTTTGCAAAAGGATGGCAGGAGGAGTGAATTTATAAGAATCTTCCACTGGCCAAGGTAGCGGGGCTGTTCCTGCTAACACACTCCTGGAGTTATCTCCTGAGATCATCCCGCCTGCTCTTCCAGCCCGGGGCATGAGGTACTTTTAAACAATGCAGCTGTGGTTTATGTTCCCCAGGGATACATATCCTCTTCAGTGACACACATTCCTCGCAGGTCAGTTGTAAAGCATGCTGGATGTTGGCACAGGGGCAGCCCAAGGCACTCTTTCCACCCGGGAGTGCTGGTGATGCCCAAAGAGGCTCCCTGGAGCAGAGGCTGGGCAGAGTCCCAGGAATAAAGCGGGATTTATTGAAAGCCCTTGCAAGGCTGCACCTTGGGCAGCACAAGAGCCCGGCCAGGGCTGCAGCCAAGGTGGCCCCGAGTCCGGAGTTTGCCCCTTGGCTCAGTTCTGCTCCATGCCCACCCTGGCTCCATTGGGCAGTGCCAGCCCCAGGGGATGCAGTCCCACCCTCCTCCTGTGGTTTATCAAGGTTGCCTGTAACCCCTTCTTCCACACCACACACAGTGACCCGGGCCACTGCAGCTGCTCCATTTGTTTGTGTCTCCACCTCAGTGGCATCACAGATGATTTAATCTATTTCCAGATCATTGATAAGGCCCTTGAACAGCCCAGGGCCCAGCCCTGACTCCCGGGGGCTCTGTTCCCCCTCTGGATGTGGAGTTCCCACTGACAATGGCAGCTGGGACACCCCACAGCCAGCTTTAATCTGTTAAATATGGCCCGTGTTGATTTGGTATTGTTCTGGTTTCCAAAGTGTACCAGCACCACAGCAATCACCCTGCTGGAGTCCGAGTAGATTATAACCCCAATATCATTTTATCAATCAAAATCGTAATTTCAGGCAAAAGGTGAGCCTAAGTTCTGTTTTCTGTAGCTCTGAGTTAGCTTTAACTCCATTTCTCTGCCCTGGATTTGTCTGCTGGTGCCCGTGGCAGCCTTTGGAGGGGCCTGCCCAGAGATGATGCCCAGCCCCTCCAGCACCTGATTCAGCCAAATAAACCCTGCAGATTTCTTCTGTAGCTGCTGACTGCTCTGGTGCGTCCATCCCAAGGCTAACACAACCCACAGCCCACCAGAGCTATAATTATTCCCTTTGCACTGACAGAAGTTGCTGCTCCCTCGCTCAGATTTGCAGCCCGTGCGTTGTCCTCAGCTCTTGGCTTTCCTTATCAGCTTTCTACAGCTTCTCATTCATTATTATCAGTTTCCACTTTCTTAAGTTATATATGGTTTTCTTATTTTTCACTGTTGTCTTCACTTCCCTCACGAGCCAGAGTTGTCTATTTTTTTAACCAACGTTGCCTTCTTTCTCAATTGTGGGATTGTGGTTTTGGGGCAACGCGTAAAATGTTTTTCAACAATTCCCACTTAGCATTCACATTTTTCTGATTAAATTCCTTCTCCCAATTGATTTGGTTCATAATTGTTTCCAGCTCTGTGAAACTGAATCGTTTTTGCATTAAGTGGATATATTTTCAGAACAGAGCTTTACTTTAAATATTCGCTTTATTGTTATTTTGCTTTTCGGTTAAATAAACTAAAGCACTCTTAGAGACTTTTGGCATGCATTTTAGGGTCACAGAACTGGGAAATGGAAATTGTTCCTGAGAAAAGTTGTTTTCATGAAATGCTTTTCGTCAACATATATATTAGTTTGAATAAACCGAGGTTTGTCTGAAATCTGTCAGCATGAAGATGGCATCATCCCTCCTCTGGCAACTGAAAATTGAGACATTAAGTCCAAATTTATTTTGTTTTACTCTCCAAGCTTCCCCAACATTTTGCATTTGGCAGTTAAAATTAGAAAATTTTCAACTTCTGTTGAGGTTTTTCAGATTTCATTGGAAATAATTTTTTTGTTGTTGTTGTTATTGTTTTTGGTTTTGTAGGAAAATTAAATTTCTCTTTGAAATCATTAATTTTGATGTCCAAAATACCATATTTCATTGACAAGCATTTGAGCAAGCAGTGGTGACTCGTTCTGGGGAGGATGCCCGCGGCTGGAATGCCTCCTGGGGCTCACCCAGCTCCTGGCTGGGCTCTGTCCCTGACACAGCTCCCACCCTCCTCCAGCCCCGAGCAGTGCCTGCCTGGAGCTTTATCCACAGGAGGATGGGGAGATCCTGGTGGGCAGCTTATGCTGGAAGGGAGGGGAAGGCAGGAAAAGGCAGGAGGAGGAAGGAGGAGGCAGGAGAAGAAAGCAGGATGCAGGGGAAGGAAGGAGAAGGCAGGAGGAGGCAGGAGGAGGCAGGAGAAAGGAGGAGAAGGAAGGAGGAGACAGGAGAAGGCAGGAGGCAGGAGAAGGAAGGAGGAGGCAGGAGAAGGCAGGAGCAGGAAGGAGAAGGAAGGAGGAGGCAGGAGGATGCAGGAGAAGGCAGGGGAATGAAGGAGGATGCAAGAGGAGGCAGGAGGATGCAGGAGAAAGGAGGAGAAGGAAGGAGAAGGAAGGAGGAAGGAGGAGGCAGAGGAACGAATGAGGATGCAGGAGAAGGAAGCAGGATGCAGGAGAAGGCAGGGGAATGAAGGAGGATGCAGGAGAATGAAACAGATCGCAGGAGGAGGCAGGAGGAGGCAGGAGGAGGCAGGAGGAGGCAGGAGGAGGCAGGAGGAGGCAGGAGGAGGCAGGAGGAGGCAGGAGGAGGCAGGAGGAGGCAGGAGGAGGCAGGAGGAGGCAGGCAAAGACATGGCAAGGCAGTGGCTGCAGATGCCTCTGGCCAGGGAGCTCCCCACACAAAGCCCACAGAGAACTGAGAGGAGCAGCAGACAGGACTGGCCCCTGGCACCACGGGCTGGCTCTGCTCATCCACGGCGTTCCAGGGGAGCAGAGCAGGAGATCCCAGCACAAGCCCTGCCTGTGCAGCCCCTGGGCAGGGCCCTGTGGTTCTGGGAGCCTTTGTGAACTCCACAATTCCCCCCTGGCCCAGACACCTCACGGTGCTGCCTGTGGATGGAGGACTGCAGGAGTTAACAGCCTTGTTCTCACAAGTCACTTTTTCATTCACACATTCAGTATCTGCAGAACCATTTACTGGCTTTCAGGGACAGAAGGAATCATCTCTGACCTTTGCACAGCAGGCCAGGGACTTTCATCTGCTGGTTCTTGCATCCTGTCTGGTCAATAAAAAGCATTTCTTTCACGATGAGGCGCCCAGTCTTGAGTGCAAGCCTTTCTGCTGAAAGCAAATCTGCTGCACCCCCAGCCAAGTTGGCCCAATGGGTCAGTGGTGCTGGGTGCTAAAAGTGCACAGCATGTTTCTGTGCAGAACCTGGGCTCTGCCTGCCAGAGGAAGGAGCTCTCTGCCAGGGAGGGCTCCCTCCCACGCTGGCGCTGCTGGACGGCTGGAGAGACGCTCCCGCTTGCCTACAGAAAATAAAGCCCAGTATTCCCAGGATTGCTTCTGGTTTTCTCCAGGTCTTTCAAGCTCCTTTAACACTCACAGAGCCCAGACACAGCTCCCACCCCTCACTGCCAGTCCCCAGCAGTGGCTGACTGGAGCTTTTATCCGCAGAAGGATGGGGAGATCCTGGTGGGCTGCTTATGCTGGAAGGGAGGGGAAGGAAGGAGAAGGCAGAAGGAAGGAAAAGGTAGGGGAAGGCAGGAGAAGGCTGGGAAAGGAAAGAGAAGGAAGGAGAAGGCAGAAGGAAGGAAAAGGTAGGGGAAGGCAGGAGAAGGCTGGGGAAAGGAAAGAGAAGGAAGGAGAAGGCAGGGGAAGGCAGAAGGAAGGAAAAGGTAGGGGAAGGCAGGAGAAGGCTGGGAAAGGAAAGAGAAGGAAGGAAAAGGAGGGGAAGGCAAGAAGGCGAAAGGAAAGGAAAGGAGGGGAAGGCAGAAGGAAGGAAAAGGTAGGGGAAAGCAGGAGAAGGCTGGGAAAGAGAAGGAGGAAGAAGGCAGGAGGAAGACTGGAGAAGGAAGGAGAAGGAAGGATAAGGAGGCTTCTCCTCCAGCTCTCATCCTTCTCTTCTGATTCCTCCCCTGAGAGACCTACAAGAGGTGCACACAGTTCTAAAGGCAGGATTTCTTTGTGGACACTTCCTGACATCTTTGCTGCCCCAGGCCTTACCTGGGAGATTTTTTTGCCCTGTCCATAATGGACATTCCTCCCTCAGCACCTTGCCAAGTGCTGCTGTCTCCACCACTGGCCCTGGGCTCAGCAGCAATGGGGCTCCCAGACTTGGTGGTGGACAGGCTGGAGGGATCCTCTCACGTTGGCCACTTCCTCCACATCACAGGGACCCCCCAGCCCCCAAATGCCAGCTGTGCCTGGTCATGCTGTGGGACAGCAGCTCCCTAGGGGCAGCCTAAAAGCAAAGGCAGAGCTGGAGAGAAGTGGTCACCCCAAACTCAGGAGCCTCTTGGCTGACCCTACAGGAGGAGAGAGTGAGACACACTGCCAGGAGATCCCCCAAGGCGACACCCAGGTCTGCTCCTCTCTCCCCCTCTCCTCACAGCCCTGGGTCACGTAACTCGTGCACAGCACAGGCCAGACAGACTCTCTGGCAGACTCTCTGGCATCGTTTTTTCGAGCTTGATAAATGGGGCCAACTCCTCCAGATTGAACTCAAGAAAATACCATTATCTGCTGCGCAATGACTCAGAGATTGCATTGCAACATCTCGTTGGTAATGTCAGATCGCAGGCAACGATATTAAAAATGAGCATTTTACCCTGGACAGGGTATTAACTATGAAATTAAATCCGTATTTATTGCTTTTAGCCACGAGCATCCAGACCCTTCCAGAATAAATGTTTTCAGTTCCGTGCAGGAAGGTTCTGTCATGGCCAGGCCAGACATTTCTAACCCACGTGCACCACCAGGCTGCTGGGGTGCCATGCCCTGTGATGTCATGGCAGCTCCCATGAGCTCATCCCTCACTTTGCTGGGCCACTCTGACACACACAGACCTCCCCAGCCTCCTGCCTGAGCGAGTGCAGACACCAACAACATAGAATCACAGAATTGCAGAACATCCTGGGCTGGAAGGGACCCACGAGGATCATCGAAGCCCAGCTTCTGACCCTACACAGGACGGTCACCAGAGTCCCACCAGGTGTCTGAGAGCCTTGTCCTAACACATCCTGAGCTCCTTTGTCTTTGGCAAATGCCTGGGCAGGGCAGGACCAGGCAGCAGGAGGATGGAGGGGTGTCCTGGAATGGGCTGTGTCCCCAGGAGTGGAGTGGTGTCTGGAATGAGCTCTGTCCCCAGGCTCTGTCCTCAGGCTCTGTCCCCAGGGATAGAGGGTGTCCTGGAATGGGCTCTGCCCCCAGGCTCTGTCCCCAGGGATGAGGGGTGTCCTGGAATGGGCTCTGTCCCCAGACTCTGTCCCCAGGGATAGAGGGTGTTCTGGAATGGGCTCTTTCCCCAGGGATAAGGGGTGTCCTGGAATGAGCTCTGTCCCCAGGGATAGAGGGTGTCCTGGAATGGGTTCTGTCCCAGGGATAGAGGGTGTCCTGGAATGGGCTCTGTCCCAGGGATAGAGGGTGTCCTGGAATGGGCTCTGTCCCCAGGGATGAGGGGTGTCCTGGAATGAGCTCTGTCGCCAGGGATGAGGGGTGTCCTGGAATGAGCTCTGTCCCCAGGGATAAGGGGTGTCCTGGAATGGGCTCTGCCCCAGGCTCTGTCCCCAGGGATAAGGGGTGTCCTGGAATGGGCTCTGCCCCAGGCTCTGTCCCCAGGGATAAGGGGTGTCCTGGAATGGGCTCTGTCCCCAGGCTCTGTCCCCAGGGATAAGGGGTGTCCTGGAATGGGCTCTGTCCCCAGGGATAGAGGGTGTCCTGGAATGAGCTCTGTCCCCAGGGATAAGGGGTGTCCTGGAATGGGTTCTGTCCCCAGGGATAGAGGGTGTTCTGGAATGGGCTCTGTCCCAGGGATAGAGGGTGTCCTGGAATGGGCTCTGTCCCCAGGCTCTGTCCCAGGGATAAGGGGTGTCCTGGAATGGGCTCTGTCCCCAGGGATAGAGGGTGTCCTGGAATGAGCTCTGTCCCCAGGGATAAGGGGTGCCCTGGAATGGGCTCTGTCCCCAGGCTCCCTCCCCAGGGCCATGGCCTCAGCCAGGCTGTGCAGGATGCTCACCAGGTTTCACAGGAGCCCTGTGACCCTGGCAGGGAGAGTGTGGCACCCCCCAGGGCAGGAGGCAGCAGGGGAAGGCTGTGACCCCCCCAGCCTCTCTCCCTGCCCAGCAACACGGTGTGTCATGGGTTTCATTTCCCTGGGGGACAGAGAGATGCCCATGCCCCCCCCTCTGCCCCTGGGCACAGCCCTGGCAGGGACAGGGGAGCAGAGGTCCTGCCACATCCAGCCTGGCACAGCCAGGGCACCAGCTGAGAGAGCCTCTCTGCCTGAGCTGCAGCGTCTGATCCTCAATCTCCTCTTCCTCCTCTGCCTCTCAGTGCAGGAGCTTTCCTGCTGAACAAGAGGGTTTCACTGAAATGGCTGCTTTGTCTGTTCTTGGGGGGAAAAAAATCAGTCAAGTGAATGCAAGTGTCAGGATCAGAGCCAGGTGGCTTTGTTTGAGTGCAAGTGGTTTATCAGTGGCATTTTTCAGTTGGAAACCAACAGACCTTTATAAGGATGGTGAGAAATGATGATGTGCAGTTTGATTCAGACTGAAATTCCTCCTGTGTAATTTCTTCTCGTTCTTTTTTTTTTAAACAAATATTTGGAGTGGCTCTTAGGTTGTGTTGAGCTTTTGTTCTGGATGAGTTTCTGGTGGTGCCTGGCTCTCTCACCAATGTTCCCCAGGTGTGTTTCCTGGAAGGTGGGAATCATGCACAGCTGAACAAGGCGTTGCCAAACACACCTGTAATTTCCAGACTGGCAGTTCCTGATGAAATTCTGCCAAATCAGCTTTCCAGTGATGCTTCCAATGGCACAGATTGGTTTGAGGGACAGCAAACACAGCCAGCTCCTCGTCCAGAAGGTCTGTGGGGCTCTGTGGTCATCCTGGAAGGGCAGAGAAAATGAAACACTCCCAGCTTTCTTTGAAAGTGAGCACGGTGTGGTTTGCACTCCCAACTCATGGCAGGAGTTCTCCTGGGATAGCAGAACTCCCAGGATGGGCTGAGACTGAGCCCAGGGTGCTGCTTTGGGTCGTGTCCCAGCCCAGGGGCTGCAGGGCCTGTCATGCCTTAAGTTTTAGCTTTTATATTTTTCAGATTCTGGGCTGGTTTGGTAGGCAGTTTAAAGTCAGTGTTGGTGAGCTCTGTTCACAGAGCAGGGAGACAAAACAATTCCTGCTCTAGTTTGATACCAAGGACAGCTTTCAGGCCCAAGAATGAAACCAAGGATGAAGTGAGAAGGAAAGCAAGGAGGATGGAGCTTCCTGCCCTGGAGCTGTGATTGCCCCATGAACTCCAGTGTGCTGCTGGAGCAGAACTGATCCCAGTGGGAGCCCTGGTGACCAGGGGTCCATTCTGGGCCCAGGTTGGGTTTATCCTGGTGCATCCCAGCCAGGCTCTGGTGCTGCCCAGGTGTGCCCAGGGAGGCCTTGGGATAAATCCCTGCTGGATCCTCGTGCTCTGCTGCTCCCTGTGCCAGGTCACCCCCAAGGCATCAGGAGGGAGCCCCAGCTGGCACCAGGAGCCCCATCCCACACACTGCAGCTGCCTCTGTGCCATGGCTGCTCTGGAGGTGAGGGAGGGGGTGCCAGGCTGCTCCTGGCCCAGCTGGGGCATCCCTGAGACCCCTCCCTGTGCCCTGACCCAGGTGGGGATCCCCGAATCTGCCAGGCTGAGCCCAGGGCTTGCCTTGCTGCAGCTCATCCTCCTCCCATTCCCACAGCCCTCTCCTCTTTCCACCCCATCAGCAAGCTGAAGCCACAGCTCTGGGCTTGCATTCCTACCCTCCTTCCTCCCGTGCAGCTTGGGCTGTCCTCTGTGCCCTGGGACATGAGCAGCTGTACCCAGAACATCCCCCAGGGCAGCAGCAGAGCAGGGCAGATTGTCCTTGGGTGAGAGGGATGGGACCCATCCCTGAATCCACCCACTGATGGATTCAAGGGCTTTCCCAAAAGGCAGCCAGCCTGCAGAGCTGCCTGCTGGTCGTTAAGCACAAGAATACTCCATTGTTGTCAAGTGTAAAAATCACTTTCTGTAGTGCTGTGCAAGCACGCTGCGGCCCCACACGGAGCTGCTGGCACCGAGAGCTCCTGACAGCTCCCGGGGCTGCCTGACCCCTCGGGAGACAAAACACCAGCAGCATCACAGCCTCCCCTGGGCCAGCCCTCCCCGTGCTGGGAACGTGCTGCCCAGCCCAGCCCTGGCTCCCGGGACAGCTCAGGGCAGCCCCTGGCACTGATGGCCACCCTTGGGCCAGCTGGCCACCCTCGGAGCCAGGGCAGGCAGGGATGTGACCCACGGGCCATGGAAAGAGGCTGGGCAGGGCAGGGTGACACTGTGGTGTTCCCAGGCACGTGGTGGGGATGAAGGTGGTGCAGGGCTTGGAGGCTGAGGGAGCTGGAGCAGAGGAGATGAGGGCAGAGCTCAGCAGAGGGGGAGCTCTGATCTCTGGGACAGGGAATGGCTGGAGCTGGGATTTCAGGGAAACTCTTCCCCCATAGGGTGCTGGCACTGCCCAGCCCCAGGGAATGGGCACGGCCAGAGCTCAGGAGGGTTTGGACAGCCAGGGATGCTCAGGGTGGGGTTTTTGGATGTCTGTCTGGGTGATCCCAGGGATCCCTCCCAGCTCGGGAGCTTCCATGATTCTGTGATTCTGCTCTGTGATTCCACTCCGTGATTCCTCATCCTGGGCCACCAGCCTGCTCCAAGCACAAGTCTAGGGCTGTCTCTTGGCCAGCTGTACACAGAACTCTCCAAAATGTGCTTCTTGTCCAAGCTTGTGGGCCATGAGGACAGGGCACCCCTCCCTGAGGAGACAAACTCCAAGGGGAATTCATCCCCTGCAGAGATTGAGTGGAAGGGACCCTAAACACCCTCCAGTTGCAACCCCCCACCACAGGCAGTGGATAAAGGATCCCAAAGATGCCATCAATCCTTTAAATGCTTTCTCAGCCACCTGTTGAGGGTGTGTTAAGGCACCACCAGGCTCATCTGGAGCTGTGTGCATCCTCAGCATTGGCCACATCTTTTAGGAGTTTAACCAGGAATTTGTTTTGCTTAAATGGCTGTTTGGGGAGGGAGTACTCCTGTCTTGTACAGCATTTTACTCTGAATTATTGGGATGTACTTTCAGTACTGCAGCACAGTGTGGCTTTTGTCTGATTTTTGTACTGATTAAAAAAAAAAAAAAAATTCCTTGGAACATTAAGCAAGAAAGGTGAAGGGAACATTCCTCCAGCAGGACATCTCCATGTGCTAATTGTTCTGAAGCTGTGAGTACCAAGCTTGCCTTTCCAAAAAAAGAGTGAATGTGCCAACTTCATTGATGTCCAAAACAGAGCAGATCCCACATAGCCTGAACACCAGCGAGGGGGAGAAGGGCATGGGCAGGATTTGCAGTAGGATGTGCCCAGCTGGTGCAGGATATAGTCACATGGAGACAAAGACCATGGCCTGGAGTGAAATATCCCCAGTGAAATGTCCCCAGTGAAATATCCCTAGTGAAATATCCCTACTGAAATGTCCCAGTGAAATTTCCCCAGTGAAATGTCCCAGTGAAATGTTCCCAAATGTCCCAGTGAAATGTCCCCAATGACATGTTCCCAGTGACATGTCCCCAGTGACATGTCCCCAGTGAAATGTCCCAGTGAAATGTCCCAGTAAAATAGTCCCAAATGTCCCAGTGAAATGTTCCCAGTGACATGTCCCCAGTGAAATGTCCCCAGTGAAATGTCCCAGTGACATGTCCCCAGTGAAATGTCCCAGTGAAATATTCCCAAATGCCCCAGGGAAATATCCCAGTGAAATGTTCCCAAATGTCCCAGTGAAATGTCCCCAGTGACATGTCCCCAGTGAAATGCCCCCAGTGACATGTCCCCAGTGAAATATCCCAGTGAAATGTTCCCAAATATCCCAGTGAAATGTCCCCAGTGACATGTCCACAGTGACATGTCCCAGTGACATGTCCCCAGTGAAATGTCCCAGTGAAATGTGTCTCCCAGTGACATGTGCTCCCAGTGAAATATCCCAGTGAAATGTTCCCAAATATCCCAGTGACATGTCCCAGTGACATGTCCCCTCTGGCTTGGCCTGGCGTGCTGGTGCAGGGATGGAAAGGCAGAGGGAGGAGAGGCTGAGCAGTCAGCAGAGCGGGCCAGCTGCTGCCAAACCTCTCCCCATAAAGCAGACTGTGTGCTCCAGATCTGATACCAGCCCTGCTTGTGTGGCTGGGAGCCAGGGCTCTCTGCAGGCTGGCCCCAGCAGAGCTGAGAGCTGGGGGAAAGGGCAGAAACCCCACCTGGGCTGGCAGAGGCTCTGCAGAGACTCAAGTGACGAATGTGGCCGAGGATCAGTGAGGGCTTCCAGGATAAACTTGCACCGAGCAAGCAAACAGTCACTGTGCTGGGGCTGGAGATCAGGGGAGGAGGCCAAAGCCTCTCCAGAGCCTTGGAGTTTGCCACAGATCCCAAATCTTTTCTGGCAGAGGCTCACCTGGAAGGGAGGGAGCTGGGAGGGAGGGAGGTGGACACTGGTGGAGATATGGAGCCCTGTCTGTTGTTGATGGCCAAACCCTCACACAGGTCCTGGCCAGGGACTCCTTGAGCAATTAGGAGAAGTGATATGTCCTGTCTGTAAAGCAGGACGACTGGCAAGAAGGCAAAAATTAAGAGAAGCTGAGGAGTTAGATGCTGGCACCTTCAAAACTCACCCTTTAAAGGCCATTTCTGGTTTGCAGGGCTGGTCCACAGCTGACCTGAGGGAGGACTGGCCCTGCCAAGGCTGGGACTTCCTGGCTGTTGTCACCATCAGAGCTGTCTCCAGCCCAGGCACTGCTGCTGACAGGGCTGCTTTAAATATAAAAATAAACCTCACCTAGTGTCCACACCCCACAGGCAAATCCTGCAGGTCATTGCATGGGCAGCCTTGGGGACTCAAACACTTTTTTGCCTCCAGAAATGTCCCACTGGGAGTTCTGTAGGTTTACAGATCCCATCATGGAGGCCAGTTTCTCCCTGGGTGCATCAGGGCTCCCCACACAAGGTTCATCCTTAATTCCTGAGGGGCATGAGGGTGTCTCTGCAGGGTTTGCAGTGGTTCCCTGAGGATTGCAAGCTTCCAGCTGCTCCCCAGCCCCATGTCCTGGCCACTTTGCCCTCAGAATGCTGCAGCTACTCTGCTTTCTCATCAGGATTTTTTTGCCCCCTCCCCTCTTGTGCCCAGAGCTGCAGAGGTGGAAAGAGAGGGGAATCCTGGTGGCTGAGCAGAAGAGAAGGAGGGAAGACAGGACCAAACGTGCTGTGAGGGGTCAGAGTTTGCCTGTTTTCTCCTCCTGTCCCCCCTGTCAGTCCCTGGAGAGCAGAGCCATTGCTCCTCCTGCACTATCGGCATTTTGCTTTGCCCAAGGCACGGGGCCATGGGAAAGCTGCATGTTAGGAAGAGTCAGGCTGAAACAGGAATGGGATGGGGGCCTTGCTTGCCACTGAGCTGATGCACATTTGCCACCTTTGGCCACCAGGAAGGTTTGGAGTCTACCCTGAGATTCCCATTGCTGCCCAGAGGGTGTCTGGGGAATAACCCATACTCTTCCTGAGCTCTTCTGCCTCATTTCTTGGAGCTGTTGCTTCTTCTCAGTCTGGGATGAGCGGAGTCTGGAGCCTCTCTGCTTCTGGCAGCACAGCTGTGGCCCAGCAGCCCTGAACTCCAGCAGGAGCTGTGAGGTGCTGCAGGCTGTGGCAGCAAGGCTGAGCCCACTGAACCATCCTTTAACCCAGCTCTCTGCCCTTCCCACGTGGCTGCAGCTCCAAGGTCTGGAATCGGAGGCGTCTGTCAGAGAGTGTCTCACCTCTGTCACGGCCCCTTCTCTCCTATCCTGCTTTGGTTCCCCGTGTCCACCCAGCGCTGATTTACGGTGCCTCCCCCAGCTGGGGGTGTGCTGGGCACGAGCTGTGGTTAAGAATAGCTTTCAAGCTGTCAAGATAATCCTGCACTCAGCTGAAATGGATCCGCATCAGCCCGAGCCAGGAACCACAAGGGACCTCCTGCGATTTCAGTGGGGTTTCAGCTTTCCCTCTTCCTCCCTCGGGGTGTGTTGGAAAGAGGAGATGACTTTCCAAGGGCCATCACATCTAGGAGGTGATGCAGGAGCCACCTGAGCCTCCCTGAAATGCTTTTTCCATCCTACCTCTCCCAAAGCCCGTGGCCAGCACCCCTTGGTGCCTGGCAGTGTCTGCAGCATGCTCTGGGACTCCACAGCACCCTGATCATTCTTCTGCTTCTCCTCCCTCCACCACCCGAATTTTTTCAGACCACCTTTTGTCCCTGCTCTCTGGGCAGGCTGCAGTATTTGCCTGCCTGGCAGTGGCTGAGTAAACTTTGCCTTGTGCTGAAAAGCCCCCCGGATGCCAGCTAGTGCTGTTCACTCTTCCTTGGCACATCCCATCAAGGGCTGGAGATCCCAGATCTTTCTGAGCTGCCTGGTATTGTGCTTTCCTGAGAGATGTGGGAATGAATTTTCTCTTCACTGTGCCAGGGAGAAGACTTCACTCATGGCTGGGGGTATGGTGTGTGCTGGGTGACCTCCCCTCTGCTTGTGAAAGATTTTGCACCCCTTTTTTAAGGTGAACAGTGCCCTCCTGAATACATCATCACAGCCCAGGGGTTCCTGCCACATGCCCAAAGGTGGTTCACTGTCTCCTTGGTTTGTTTTTGAGTCCCTTCTCCAATGATTCAGCTGAGGCAGGTGGTCCAGAGCCAGCACTGACTTAGGGCAGTCAGTCACAGTTGTATTTTGGCAGGAAAGCTCTGCCCACAGCCAAACGGGGGCACAGTGTGTGAAAGCCCCCGAGGGCAGCAGCAGCACTCAGGGAGCTTTTCCCTCCCCAGTGCTGAGCACAGGTCCAGGGTGGTTTTCCAGCCTCTCTCCCCAACAGCCGCGATCCAAACACTGCGTTTCCCCGGAGGGGATGTGCTGCGTGTGGCTGGGATGAGGATCCACGGGCAGCCCTCCTGCGTGTGCTCAGCTGCCTGTGCCCTGGTCCTGAGCTGATCCTTGCCCTGCGCTGCAGGGGAGCAGCTCCAGCCACCTTCTGAGCGAGAAGGAGGAATGGAAACACAACCCAAGGCAGCGTGGGGCAGTGCCCAGCAGGCTGGGCTGGTGTGGAGCCCTGGGCTCGGTCCTGCCACCCCCTGCTCTGAGCTCCACGGACAGCCTGCCTGCCCACTGCTCCTGCCTGGCAGCAGGGGCCGAGGTGCTGGTTATGCTGCCCTGTGTGTGCCTGCAGCAGCTCTCTCCACTGCCAAGAGCTGCACAGGCATCCTGTGAGCTGCAGGATGCTCGGGGTTGCTGCAGGAGGAGGATGGAGCCCAGCTCTCTGCCTCAGCCGGCCACTGTCACCCTGAGGTGCTCAGCACAGCTCTGTGCTGGGGCACAGCTCCTGCAGGAGCACTGGCAGAGCTCTGTCCCCCGGCCAGAAGCTGCTCACACTCCTCTCCCCCATCAGGAGCCCCGGGGAGCCACGGTCCCACTCCTGCCGGGGGCTCCTGGAGCTGCAGAGCGTGTGGGCAGCGTTCCCCAGCAGGTTTGTGAGCATGATGGCTCCGAGATGCTCGTGATGATCTGCAGGATGAGGGGTGTCAGTGCTGCTGAGCAGAGGGAAGTGTGCTGCAGGCACAGCTCTTCCACCAAACACCCACGCTGGGCTGCACCCGCTGCAGACTCTGAATTTTCAGAGAGGAGGTGTCTGGTGCACTCAGCAGCTTCCTTCCCCTCCCAAATGGAATCCAGCTGAGCTGATCTCCGAGTTCACAAACATCACTGGGCTCTCATAGAGTTTGGGCAGACCCCCAACACCAGAACTGAGAGATCCAGGTGCGCCCCAGCCTCAGGGAGAGGGCTAGGCAGGGAAGCTGAGATCTTCAAAGGACACACTTAGGCGTGGCTGTGAACATCAGGTACGTGGGCAGGAGCTGTGAGGAGCCTTCCCTCTCCATGCCCTTCTATTGCAGCCCCAGCTGAGGTGTCCTGCAGTTCGTGTGGCACCACGGCTGAGTCCTGCAGGGTCCCGGGAGCAGCTGGTGGCACTGGGTGCTCCCGGAGCACCGGGCTGGAAGGAGACCATCTGCGGGAAGCTTAGGAGGAGTTGCCTCCGAGGGAAAGCAAATGCAAATTTTCAGGAGTCTCAGGCTCCTGAAGGGTACGTTCATCCGAGTGGTTTTCCAGCCCTGCCGCGTGGTCAGGCTGTGCTGCGAGCCAAGCCAGGCCACATCCACAAGGGCTTGGCCACCCACCCTCAGGACAGCCGCTTCCATCAGGCTGCCTGCCATTGCACTGCCGCGGGCTTTCTGAGCTTCCCTTGTTCTTGGAAAGACGCTGTGTTGTGCTAATTAGTGGGAACATTTGGAATCGACGGAGTTTGCAAGCCCTGCTGCTCGTGCCAGTCCCCATTTCTCAGCTTGATTTAAGGAGGGGGTATTCTAAATAACGCCCGCTTCTCCCTGCCCGGAGCAGCTGAAGGCACCGAGGCAAAGTTGCATAACCCAGCGCTGCTGCTTGTGCACATGCTTGAGAAGAAACAGCCACGGAAAAATCCTGTAACATTCCTCGGCTGTTCCTCTCTTGGTATCAAAGCGTTTCCTGCTGTGCTTTCACCTTTGAGTCTTAATCCAACGGCTTTGGAGCAGTGCAGGGAGAGGGGCAAGGGAGCACAAGATCCCTCTGAGAGGAGAGAGGGTGAAAGCTGATCACAGTGTGTCCCCCAGGGTGCAGGAGGTGCCTGGATTGGTGTCCCTGGCAGGAGGAAGCCTCTGCCCTGGGTGAGCTGGGCTCTGTGCAGAGGGTGCTGCTCACTGGCCCTGGTTCCTTGGGGAGCACCCACAGCTCTGGCTCCCCATGTTCCCTGTCACCCTCCTCTCTCATTCAGCAGGCAAAGGCAGCTCCCTGGCACCTCTGGAGAGCCAAACCAGCTTTCAGGTCAGGAGAACACATTTCCAGCCTAACCTATCCATTGCTGAACCACTCCTGCCCTGTGAGCCCCCAGCCCAGGCACAGCTGGATGGACCAGTCTGTAGTTAAAAATTACAAAAGTAATTTTTGTTTTCTTGTGTGCTCCTCTGCTCTGTGACTGATGGTTGGGTTTTCCAGGGAAACAGCAGCACGTGGAGACAAAGAGCAGATCTTTTCCTTCCTGGCTAGGGCTCGTAGGATCCAAACTGTCAGCACTTGGGGGAGGTGGGGAGGTGCCCCCTTCCCACGATGGGCACCTTTTGCCCACCTCCTTCTCCTCCTGGGACAGCCCATTTTCTGGAAAGGTCTGGGCAGGGAAGCTTGAGCAGAGCAGAGCTGAGGTTTCCCATCCCAGGAAGAATGACTGTCCAGTGAAGAGATGCCTTGTCCTGGTGGTGTCTGGGAGGGGAAGGGAAGCACAATGGATCCTCACAGGGTGGGAATGAGAGTGGAGGACACAGTGCCAGCTCTGCCCCACCAGCAGCGAGGCTCTCCTGCCCCCCAGGGCAGGTGAGTGCCCTCCTTCCTCTCCTGGCCAGCCAGAGCTGTGCCCAAGGGAAGCAGTGGACAAGGGGGAAGTGACTTAACCAGAGCACAGCAGTTTGCTGGCCAGTTGCATTTATAAATATGGTTTTCAATTGCTGTGTGTTTGCTGTGGTTTAGGGTGAAAAAAACCAGATACCACACATGAGAATAAACAGAAAAATTCCCCATGGAATTTCTATGGAAAATCCATGGAAAGGGTGTCACTGAATCCACTGAAGTCTGAGTCAGGGCTGCAGGTGATGATCTTCTGTACAGGTTTTGCACAACACCTTCCCACCCCTGTCCCTGGCATGGTGTTGTTTGGAGGGGTGGCTGGTGCCCAGCACAAGCCCTGCTCTGCTCTGGGAAGCTCTGCTGCCTCTCCTAGTCCTGAGCCTTGCCAAGGCAGCCACGGGCTTGCTCAAGGCTTTCCCATGGCACAGCCTTGCTGTGTCTGCCTGCCCTGGGGAGAACAACCTGGTCAGATGAGCACTTTGTTCTTCCTGCTGTGCCTGGCACAGAGTGCTGGGGGTGTTCAAGGTCAGCCTTGTGCTGGGCACACTTCCCCTGGGGCAGCAGAGTGGGGTGGTCCTGCCTTTGGGCTGCTGGGGACCCTGCGTGGTGGCAAGGGATGGGTGCAGAGAGCCCAGGGCCATAAAGCCTTGGGATTCTCCTCCTGCTGCCCCTGTGCTGGCTCAGCAGCCCTTCCAGGAGAGGAGGATGAGAGGAGTGCCTGCTGCCTGCAGGAAGGGCAGGCAGGGCTCCATGGCCAAAGCGATTCCTGCACATCCCTGCCCAAAGGAACAGCTGTGGGTCACAGCTGTCACTGAGGTGGCTCTGGCCCCTCAGCCTGAAGCAGCCCAGGGGGGACTGAGGCTGTTTGCTGCTCTCTGAGCTCCTGGCCCCTCTCTGTGCAGGGGCTGCCTCCCCTTCCAACCAGCACAGACGTGCCCAGGGGCCCTGCAGCCCCCAGGTTAATCCTCTGAGAGTTTGACACCGGACACAGGGAGTGCTTCAGATGGAAAAGCTGCTCGGTGCTGGCTGACAGAGCCTCCCCCCACAGCAGCTCCCACACCTGCCCGCATGCCAGGGCCTGAAAGGGAATCCATGGATAAACCCCCCAGCCCTGCTGGATTGAGTAGGTGTGAGAAAGGCCCGCTCATGTGCTCAGCTCCATGCCCAGCTCGTGGGGATGTCTCTGGAGTGACACTTCTCCTAAAGCAGACCCTGAGAGAGCTGTTTATTGCCTTGTACCTTGAGTGTGACATTTGGACACTGCCAGCCCTCGCCCCAGAGCAGCACCTTGGCTCCATTGTATAGATTCACTTAATGACTCACCCTGCAACTTGATGCATTGTGTCCAGATAAAAGATACTTTATCCCTATGATAAAAAACGGACAAAGATGATGTCAAAATAAAAGAATGTTTTCTCATCCGAATAAAAGTCGAAGCTGCCGTTCTTGGGGTTATTTTGCTTGAAAACCTCCAGAGAAAGCAAGACTTTGAGTTTTTTTACCATTTATAGTTAGTTTCAGAAAATTCAGCATGCAAAGTTTGCTATCTGCCTTCCTCCCCTGGTTTGGAGAGGAGTGTCTCTGTGCTGGTTGCCTGCTCTGCTGGGGATGCCGGGGAATGTGATGCCCTGGATGGACCCAAACCCGGGGGTACGATGTCACTGTGAGGCACAGAGGGAACACAGCAACACACAGAACAGGGGTTCAGGCAGAGAAGAAGAAAAGAAGTCTCTAGTTTATTGTTGGTTTCGTATCTCTCAGTTTCTGGGCAGTAAGCAGAGATTGCACAGAGCAGTTCCCACCTCTCCATCTCCACTGCTCACTTGAGAAGTCCATCAGGTGATGTCTTTTCACCAAGGAATGCAACCATGATCCTTGTTTATCTCACAATTCACGAGAACCGACTCCATCACACCCAAACACATCAGAGGGCTGATTTTAGGGACAGCAGCACACCTTGGGCAGGGCGGGGCTGGGCGCACGCAGCTCCTGCCAGGAGAGCCGTCCCACCTGCGGGCACCTGGGGACTGCAGGCACAGCCTCCCGCAGGTGAGGGAGCATCCCTGCCCGGCCATCCCCGCGGTGGGATCACGGCCGGGCACCGAGGGACGGGCAGAGCCCGAGCCCCGGGCGAGCCGTGCGTTCCTGGCCGGGGCTCACTGAGCGGGGCTTTAATTTCAGCAAAAAATGCCAATTACAGAGGGATTGTTCGACGGCTGCGTCTCAGGGGAGAGCAAGAGCTGCTGGCAGGGCTCTGGAGTGAAATACACAGGGCAGGAGATTTTGCTCCTTTTTTTACGCTTTTCTTTAAGGATCAGCTCGGGGTGGGTGCCGACGGGTCGCGCTCACGCCGCCGCTGCTCCCATGGGTCACTCAGAGGAGAAGGGATGCAGCTTTATCCAGGGAAGGGATGTGATCAGAGGCGGAACTTCCAGCTTTGCAAAAACTCCTAAAAACACATGCTGGATCTGAGGTCGGGGATCCTCTTTTCTGGGGTGAGGAGCCAAAAGTCCAGGAGGACAACTATATCTCACCCCCGATCCATTGATGTGATTTAAACTCTTTTAGTTTGTGGTGGCTTGTAGTTCGAGGGGTTTTCTTGGTTAGTTCGTGCAGTTTTCTCTCATTTGCATTAAGCTCCCGTGGTGCCGCCCTCCTCCTCGTGGCCCCAGGCGCCGTCCCCGAGGATAGAGCAGGACACTTGGCGAATAACAGCAGAAACATTAACAGGTACTTAAAACTTTAACTTAACGTAATTACAACTTTAAGATTATTTTGTCTAACGTATTAACTTCATAACTTTTGAACCAAATTATTTTGGGGATTTATTCCCGACATGGGGGACCCCATCTGCGGAGGGACCCTCCTGGGACAGGGGACGTTATCCTGTTTCAGCTTCTGCTGCTTTGCTCCGAGCTCTCCATGCTGCTCCTGGAGCTGCAGGGATGCTGGAGGATCCTCCTGGAGGCTGGAGTTGCCTTCACTCACAGGTCTCAAAGAGCCTCTGCCTCTGCCCACCCGCGTTTGCTGCGGCTGGGGAGGGTTTTGCTGTGGCTGAAGGGCCACAGAGGGGTGGGCAGATCCCTCTGCTCTGGACAGGGGACTGCAGCAGCTGACTGACTGCAGAAGAAACAAGCACGAGTAGGAATCATGTCTAGGGCCATCCTTTGTCAATTCAGAGGTGAATCCATCCCATTGCTCCAGTTACATTGCTGTTATAAATGCAATTAAACATTTTCTGGAGAAGGATCATGGCTCACCCAGACCCTGAGTGAATGCAACCATCAGACTGTGCCGAGGGAAAGGGCTCCACGGGAGCCTCAGGGTGAAAAACCAATCTTGGGGCACCCACAATTTGTTGCCTTTGGTGTTTCTCTGGCTGTAAAGACAAAGTTCAAGCCTTTCACTCAAATCAATAAATTTATGACCTGCAAGCTGAATCAATCCTTCAGAGAGTGCCCTGGAGACAGTGTGGAGGTGAAGGTGGTGGGACTGATGCTAGTGGGAAGCCCTGGGAGAAGGTAAAGTTTTCTGAAAGTGTCAGGACACTGGGCCCACCCCGAGGGCAAGCAGAGAGTCACTCTGGCTGGCCAAAGGGACTTAAATCCCACTGCTCACTGTGCCTGCTGATCTGTGCCAGCCTGCAGTTAATTTGCCATTGAAACCACTTGTAAAAAAGGTGAAGAGAGACCACAAGAGGGAAAGGGACAGAATCATAGGGATGTTGAACTGCCTCATTTTGGAAATGAAAGAGCCTGTTGGCAATAGCAGAGCTTCACATGCTGAGCTGGAATCGCAACCCAGGGAAAAAGGGAATGGATTAAACAGAACAAGAACGGAGGGACTCTAAATGCTGTCTTCAACATTTCAGTAGGGGCCTCATAAATCTAGACAATTATGAGATGCACTAAGAGAAGCCCAACACTATTATGTTGGGGCAGGAGGGCGATTCTTTGGAAACAAAGAGTTTCCAAGGAGCTCTGGCGTGAGGACATCCCAGAGCAATGTGACCTTTGTGGCTCTTTGGGACCTGGAAGGGGAAGGCTGGATGAATGGAGCGGGCTGGAAACACCACGTTCATTAACTCATGCAACACAGGGACAAGACAAATGCTCCTTGGCTTCAGCCTCTCTCCTTTTTTGGATGCTCTGAATCCTGAGTAGCCAGTCCTGGAGTCCCTTCTGGGTGTTGAGGTGACTTGTGAGAGGAGGCTCTGGGCTGAGCCTCCTCTCACTGAGCTCATGCTCTTGGTGCTGCTGATTTTCCACCACACTGCACAGAGGGAGCAGTGCCTGCCTGCCTTGCCCCGTCGGGCAGGAGCCTTTAAAGCAAAACCGAGAAGAAATACATTTTAACACCCTGCTCTGTGTGCTTTTCCTCTCAAAAAGAGCCTTTTCAGAGTGTCAGAGCACTGGTGTGTGGCATGGCCCCCTGGCAGGGGCTCACCACGAAGAGCTGGCTGGGGCAGGGAGGGTTTTCCTGCTGTGCTGGCTCCAGCACACTGCTCTGTGTGGGACACCAGTGCTGCTGCAGTGCTCGGGGGGCCTGACCCCACACCTGCACCCAGAGGGGAGCACAACCCCCTGCCTCACCCCAGGAATGTTTTGCTTGCACCCACATCCCCTCCTAGCCTCCTCCAGCAGGAAGGCAGCACTGCCCATGCTGTGTTTGGCACTTCCCACAGCCCCACAGCATCACTGCCCCAGAAACGTGGGCAGGGGGGGAGGCTGTGCTGAGGAGGGGGCTCTGGACACCCAGGAGCTCATGGAAAGCTCTGGTTTGGGCTGGGCAGTCACTGGGCAGCACCATGGCTCCCAGTGAGCAGGAGAAGGGGGTGAGCTGTGCCCTTTGCTGGCTCCTGCAGTGTCACTGTGCAGGCAGGACAGAGCAGGGGAATGGGCAGAGTGACCTGGAGAGCCCCAGGGAGGGCTGGCAGAGCAGGGGAGTGGGCACAGTGACCTGGAGAGCCCCAGGGGAGGGCTGTCAGAGCAGGGGAGTGGGCACAGTGACCTGGAGAGCCCCAGGGGAGGGCTGGCAGAGCAGGGGAGTGGGCACAGTGACCTGGAGAGCCCCAGGGGAGGGCTGGCAGAGCAGGGGAGTGGGCACAGTGACCTGGAGAGCCCCAGGGGAGGGCTGGCAGAGCAGGGGAGTGGGCACAGTGACCTGGAGAGCCCCAGGGGAGGGCTGGCAGAGCAGGGGAGTGGGCACAGTGACTGGAGAGCCCAGGGGAGGGCTGGCAGAGCAGGGAGTGGGCACAGTGACCTGGAGAGCCCCAGGGGAGGGCTGGCAGAGCAGGGGAGTGGGCACAGTGACCTGGAGAGCCCCAGGGGAGGGCTGGCAGAGCAGGGGAGTGGGCACAGTGACCTGGAGAGCCCCAGGGGAGGGCTGGCAGAGCAGGGGCTGCTCCTGCCCAGGCTCCACAGAGAGCCCCAGCCCTGCAAGCACTCACAGCACGCACAGCACAGAGCCCTGGCAGTGAGCAGGGCTTTACCACCTCCTCCTGCCTCTGCCAGCTCACTGTTCCTGGCATCTCCTTTGCCCATCACCTCCCCAGTGAGGGCCAGACACTGCCCTGGCTGCCATGGAGCAGCTCCCTCAGCACTGGGATGCCCTGGATGTGAGTGAATGTCCAGAGCTTCCCCATTCCCAGCCTCCTGTGCAGTCAGAGGATAAAGCAAAAGCTCCCTGGGTGCTCCCTGGGAGGAGAGCCTTTCCCTGCTTCCCTTCTGGGGGAAGGTGAATGAGGCAGCCACAACAGAGGCCATTCACAAAGTGGATGTGGGCCAGGGGGACCTCATGGAGCCACGGTGCCCTGTCCCACCCCAGCCCAGGCTGGGCAGGCTGGCAGGCACAGCTCCTTGCCAGGACCTGCTGGCAGGGGTGGGCTGTGTCTTTGCACACGTCTTGCTCACACCCCTGCTCCAAGAGCAAATCCAGAGGTATTTTATCCTCTGTACATTTGTTTAAGGAAGTTTAAAAGCAAATTTGGCCCCTGCCTTTGAATCCTCGCTCCTATAAATTCAAACACCTTGGACAGAGCATGTCTGTGCAGTCTTACATGTGACATTTAGCTAAAACCACTTACAAACAACTTGCATTACAAGTTTATTCATTCCCCACAGAATGTTGGCTCCGCTGAGTGTCTCACGAGCCATCTGCTGTGGGCGAGCTGCTTATCTTTGCTATCAGAGCCCTCTTCTAAATATTATGACCAAACAGAATTCCAAGAACAACATCCATCCCGCTGCACTGCAAATGCACAAAGCTGATAAACTGTTTATACATTACCAGCTAAATAAGTTGGGTTTATCTGCAAGGGTTTGCAAAAAAAAAAAAAAAAAATCCTCTGGGGGTGCTCAGAAAGAATGTGTTTTACAGGTGGGGCTGTGAGCTGGGGACATCATGGGTGCTGAGCCAGCCCAGGATGACAGCCCCGTGGTGGCAGAGGGATGGGGGCCCTCCAAGGGCAACAGTCCCTCCCCAGAAGAGAACCCAGAGCCTGACAAGTTGTGCTGCAGCAGTGGTTGAGCATCAGCTGGGGCTGGGCTGAGCTGCCTGCCCCGTCCCCAGCAGTGGGGGAAGAGCTCCCAGGCCTGATTCCTGGGATGTCAGAGTCTGCCTGCTGCTTCTGTGGCTCTCCTGCCCACACCTGGCCCCTGCAGCTTGGGAGGGACAGGCAGGGGAGCTGTGCACCCTCCCAGCCTGGGCCAGCAGCAGGGCCAGCTCACCCTGGCGCCTGGGCCAGCGCCCAGAGCCCCAGCTAACCCCAGTGCCCCCGTGTAAATTATCCAAAGGCTTGTGAAATCCACCCAAAGTGTCCAGCTGCCCTCCCCAGCCCAAATTGGGTATCCCAGGCTGTGTTTATTCTTCCACACTGGGTTCTGCTCGCTGCCTTTCGGTGTCAAGGAACCTTGGGCCAAGGCCATGAGCAGAGGTCAGTGTGGGCTGGCACGGCAGACCCCGGCCGTCCCGGCAGATGGAGAGCATTTATTTTCCCCTGGGGGACTGCAGATTTGAGGACATTCAGTCTGCTGGCTGCCAGCAAGCACATCTCAGCCCTGGCGGGTTCCTGCTGGCCCCAGCTGCCCTCCCTGGCAGCAGCAGGGCCAGCCCAGCCAGGCTGGTCCTGCCCTGACCCCAGGGGCTGCCAGCAGCCAGGCAGGGAAAGGAGGGTCTGTGGCACTGAACAGCAGCACATCTGCCCACTGCCAGGAGCTCTGTGCCCTTTTAGGACCATGGGGAGGGAGGAACTGGGGTGGGGAGCTGGAGGGCTCAATAAACCCCAGGGCAAAGGCAGCTCGGACTGGCCAGGGGATGAGGAGCAGGAGTGGGGAGCTGTGGTTTTATCAGGGATGCTGAAGGAGAGCAGGTGACTCACTCTGGGGCAGAGCAGGGCTGGGAATGTGTCTGTGAATGGGCCAGCACTCAGCCAGGGTGCCAGTGGTGCTCTGCTGGCCCAGCAGAGTTGTGTTCCTTTTGCTGATGCTTGGCAGGATCAAAACCCCTGGAGAGGTGCAGGCAGGGCAGCTGTAGGGAGCCAGACTGGGTCCAGAGAAGATTCTTCATCCAGCAGCTGAAAATTGTCCTCCAGGTGGATGCAGGGCTGCAGGTGGTGCCAGCCAGAGGGAACAGGAGGTGGAGTGAATGCAATGGGTGTGGAGGAAGGGCTGGTGCCTGGATGGGGATCAGGGCACTGAGGGGGAGCTGTGCTTTGTGCATTCCAGCATGGCAGGAATGTCCTTGCAGAGGCAATGCCATGCCCAGACCCGAGCCAGGCCTTCCCAGCTGGGAGCAAACTCACAAATGGACTCTGAGACTGGAGAAAGTGCCTGGAGCTGGGTGATCCTGGGAGCCCTGGGATGTGCCTGCAATGGGACACAGCTCCTGAACAGGGGAGAGCCCGGCCTGGCCCGGGGCAGGGGACACCCGGAGCCACACACACACATTGCAGGGGACAGGAGCAGTGCCTGGCAGCACGGGAGGGCAGCAGGGACAGGGTCCCCTTGGCCTTGCTGTGGTCTGGGGGTGACCTGGTGCCTCCTCAGGGAGCTGGCACATCCTGTCCAGCTCAATGTCCCGTGCCTGTGTGGCACTGAGCAGTGAGTGTGGTACAGCAGTACAGGGGATGGGGAACCCTCTGGTCACCTAAATCACCCGATTTGTTTTGTAAAACTCCTCCCAGTGTTATCCGGTGTCTCCAAAGTGTGTTTAAGGACTGCAGGCAGGCTGGGTGACTGGATCAGTGATACCTGGGGGCTGTGCAGGTGACAGGGCAGGGGCTGGGGGTTGTGCAGGTGACAGGGCAGGGGCTGGGGGCTGTGCAAGTGACAGAGCAGTGACAGCTGGGGGCTGTGCAGGTGACAGGGCAGTGTCTGGGGGCTGTGCAGGTGACAGGGCAGGGGCTGGGAGGGTGCAGGTGACAAGGCAAACCTCCAGCACACAAAGGCACTCCTCGTCCTGGAGGTTCAGCCTGGCTCCGAGCCTCATGGCTCTGCATATCTTGTATATATGATGCAACTCCTTTGCATAAAGATATGGAGTTTACGAGGAGACATTGGAGCTTAGGAGCTGTCAGGAGTGGAAGTCAATTCTGTTTCTGACACGCAAAGAGCCTTTTATAGGCTGGAATGGGCACAGCACCCGGGGCAGGCGCCTCTCCCCTGGCGCTGCCTCGCCCCATCCCAGGCACCAGCGCTGGATTCTGGCCCTGCCTCTGCTCTGGGTCCAGTCCCCATCCTTGCCGAGAGAGATAACTCCACAATCTAAGGAATCTCCTGAGCTGAACTCATGTGAACACAACCCTCGGGCAGACTGTGCTCCCCCAGGCTCTCCTTCTCCCCAGCAGGCTGATCGACCCTGGTGTCCTCCCCTGGGAGCTCGAGGAGGTGACAGGGACACTGAGCTGGAGGGACAGTGAGCTGCAGGGACAGTGAGCTGCAGGAACACGGAGCTGCAGGGACACGGAGCTGCAGGGACAGTGAGCTGGAGGGACAGTGAGCTGGAGGGACAGTGAGCTGCAGGGTACAGTGAGCTGCAGGGACACTGGAGCTGCGAGGGACAGTGAGCTGCAGAAGGACATTGAGCTAGGAGGGACACTGAGCTGCAGGGACAGTGAGCTGCCAGGAACACGTGAGCTGCAGGGACAGGAGCTGCAGGGACAGTGAGCTGGGGACAGTGAGCTGCAGGAACACTGAGCTGCGAGGGACACTGAGCTGCGAGGGACAGTGAGCGGCAGGAGAACACTGAGCTGCAGGGACAACGAGAAGTGCTGCAGGGACAGTGAGCTGGAGGGACAGTGAGCTGGAGGGACATGAGCTGCAGGAACAGTGAGCTGCAGGAACACGAGCTGCAGGGACAGTGAGCTGGAGGGACACTGAGCTGCAGGGACAGTGAGCTGGAGGGACAGTGAGCTGAGCTGAGAGGGACAAGTGAGCCTGCAGGGAAACACTGAGCTGCAGGGACAGTGAGCTGGCAGGGACAGTGAGCTCGAGGGACAGTGAGCTGGAGGGACACTGAGCTGCAGGGACAGTGAGCTGCAGGGACACGGAGCTGCAGGGACACTGAGCTGCAGGGACACTGAGCTGCAGGGACATTGAGCTGCAGGGACACTGAGCTGCAGGGATACTGAGCTGCAGGAACATGGAGCTGCAGGGACACTGAGCTGCAGGAACATGGAGCTGCAGGGACACTGAGCTGAAGGGACACTGACCCTCTTCCCTGACACTCCAGGACTGCAGGAGCAGCTCCTGTACTGGGGTTCCTGTCAGACCTGCCAGGCCTTTCCCATTCCCTTGGCTGCTCAAGAGTCTCCCAGAGCTCCCAAATATTGGACATTTCTCTCCACATCCTCTCCTCTGCCTCTCAGTCACTGCTACCAACAATCAATATTTGTTTTAGCATGACTTCTGTCTATCAGAGAGGGTTTTTGCACCTCTTAGGTCTCTTGTCCTGGTGTCACTGCCCAGGCTTCTCAGTCCCTTCAGTTATGCTCTGTCCTTGCACCATGCAGGTCTCCCTCCTTTTCCATCCTCTTCCTCCTCTGGCCTTGCTATGAAAAATGAACAAATGACTTTTTATGAATTTTGTGGTCAGAAGATTCCTTTCCTGGCCTGTGTCCAGGCCTCCTCCCAGGGCACACCTGGGTTGCTCTCTCTCTGCAGAAGCACTGGCCATGAGTTCCAGTGCTGGATCTCACCCAGAGCAGTTTGGGCATGGAGCTCACTCAGGCCCAGGGTCCCGAGCTCAGCTTTCTCTCTGGATCCAGCTGCCCAGGTGTGCCCCAGCTCCTGACTGCTGCAGATGATCTGTCACCTCTTCCCAGCTGCTGGAGGTGGGAGCAGCATCCAGGCATGTCCTCCAAATCCCTGTAACTTTTGAAATCTGAAAAGTGGGAGAACGACCCCAAAGGAAGAGTCTAAACTTGTTTCCAGGACTATTTCAAAGGAAGGTGCCTTCTGCCAGTGTTTGTAGCTTCAGCTGGAGTTGCAGATCCCCTGTCCCTGCCTGGCTGGCTGTCCCTGCCCTGAAGCTTCTGCTCCAGGCACGTGCCACGTCCCACCCTGACTCTGGGCTGGCTCCTGCATGGGTGCAGCATCCCAGGGGAACCTTAGGGACAGAGATCAGTGACCCTGAACCCCGGGCAGCCTTTGCTGAGCAGGGGAGATGCCGTGAGCTGAGCCCTGCTGCCAAAACTCCGAGCAGATTTCAGCTGCGCGCTGCTCCTCGGGGACGGAGCCCCGCGAGCGCTGCGCCGTGGGCGGTGGGAGACTCCAGCAGAGCTGCAGACACGTCACTGGGAATCTCACTCATTTGTAGCTCATTCCAGTTGCACAGCTGTCTCCTTTAAACAAAGTTTACTCAGTGTTGCTTAAGGCTGGAGCCGTGCCTGTGCCAGGAGAACGCTCAGCTGCAGCGTGTGCGACCGCATCCCACCGAGCCTCTTGGGGGATGCTGCTCCCACAGGGCTTGGCCCTGGATGGGGTTTGGAGCTTGATGGAGCTCCTGGGGACTTTGGCCCAGCTCTCCCACCACTGACACCCCCACAGAGAGAGGGATGACCAGACCAACTTGTCCTGAGCTTTCCACAGAGGCTCCTGCTCACCCCATCCAAGCCCTTCCTCTCAGTCCTGCTCGCGTCCCCTCGTTCTTGCTCGCTGCCCAGGCTGGGCGCTGCCCTGGAGGGGTGTGGGGAGCCCCTTGGCTTCACCTGGTTCTTCTTCTCAGGGTCAGGATTAAAAGCTTGACAGACAGAATTCTCGTTTGGAGTTAGATGTTTATTATTTCTTATCTAGGTTACAGCCTCACTGACCTGAGTGCTCCGACACACTGAGTTAACAGAGTAGAAATGGCACCTGGAGTTCTGTCTTCAAGGTCTTTTTAAGCCTAAATTACCCAATTATGAGAAGCCAACTAATTTATTTTAACTTTTAACCAAATAACTAATCACCCATGTTCCACACCATGGATTTTTTCAACCAATCACACAAAATCACCCAAACTTCTGAAGAAGAAGGAGAAGGACTAAACTATACCCTAAACCTTCTTGTTACATATATGTTATTATATCACATAACTTTTAATTCTTAATCTCTCACCCTGTGATCTAACACACTTCTATTCAACTCCACACTCACACTCTCAGTGCTGTCACTCAGTTTTGGAAGCCTTTCCCATGGCCTCAGGTCAAATGCAGTGGATTTTTGAGGCTCAGTCCCTGTCAGCCTGAGATCCTCTGTGCCCAGGGTTCCAACAGCAGTGGTGAGAGGGGACCAGGAGGGGACAGAGCTGTGCTGAACCCACCAGGCTGCAGGTCCTGAGCTCCCAGGGGTGCCTTGCTCTGTGCCCCAGGGCACTGGGCTCCACCCTGACCCCACTTTGGTCCCTGGCACAAGGACGAGTCAGAACCAGGCTGTGACTCAAAGTCTGACAAGATCCAGAGGAAGAAACTGGCCTGGGCTGTGCCTCATTCCAGTAACAACGGAAGAGGAGTGCTCTGCAAGCTTCAGGCTGAGTGCCCCCATCACCAGGGATGCACTGAGCCCTTCCCCCGAGGCCCCAAGGCGCTACTGAGGCTTCCCAGGTGCCCAGGAGGGGTGGCTGTAGGATATATTCCTCGAGAATCCTGCCAGTGTTTCCAGACAGTCTGCTCACAAGCCTTTTTGGACACTGAGCTCCCCATCAGGCCGTGCCAGGGCTGCCTCCCCCTGTCCCAGCCATGGTGGGAGTGCTGCACAGAGCCAGCAGATTTATGGCCTCGGTGTCTAGACCAGCTCTGCCCTGCCTGGGAGGACAGGTACATCCTGCTGAAAGGCAGGACGCCTTCTGGCCCTTCGTCTCAGAGCCAAGCAGAGGGAATTTGCCAAAAAAGCACTCTGCAGCATGCCCCTGGGACATGGGGGGGATTGCCCATCAGGTCACCCTGCTGTGCTGCCTGCCGCGGACACTGGCACCCACCCCCTGCTGAAACGTCCCCTTTGGCAGCACAGGGATGTGGCTAGGGTGGCGTCCTGGCCCTGGGAATGGATCTGCAGGGAGCCTCTTGGGCACTGGAATCGTCTCGCCGGGGAGGTGCTGGAGCCACTGTCCTTGGATTGTTTAAAAAATCCTGGGAGTGGCACCCAGGAGGAGGAGCTGGGTCACAGGCTGGACTCGATGCTCTCAGAGATCTTTTCCGACCTGGCAGGGAGGGGAGGAGGGAGATGAGCTATGAAGTGCCTTCCAACCACGCCCGTTCTGTGATTCCATGACAATTCCATGATTTCCCAGCCCCCCAGTGCAGCCCCAGGGCTGGTGCCGCTGCCCTGCCTCCTCCCAGCCAGCACACGCGGTGCTGCTCCTGCAGCTCCGTTCATTCACACCAGCACCAGGACACGGTGTTTCTGAATGACTTAGAATAATATTTGGAAAAATCCATCTTAAGTACATTAGTCCACTAAGCCTTTAAGTCTTCACAAGGGCCTTAATTCCAAGGATGCTGGTGCATGCCTGTGCCAAGGATTCTGCAAGGCAGTGACACGGAGGCAGCCAGGCTTGTTCCACGCCCCATCCTGCAGCCTCCAAAATGGGTAACAAATGTCTTACTGCTGGAAATATGTTTCTGCTTAGCTGGGAAGCAGTGGGGTTCTGAACCCTGCTTTGTAGCACCCTGCTGGCAGCTTTTGTCATTCCCAGGCTTGGCATATTATTGGAACTATTAAATGATGTTGCATTGCCTCATTGTATTTAGATTTTAAACATATTTGTAAGGCTTTGAAAAAAAAAAAAATTGTTCTCATTATTAAAGCAATGTACCAAATACCTTCTAGTAAATAATATGTCCCAGAAGTGCTCTGCTCACCCAGAGAGGGTTGGAGAGCAATAAACCAGCTAAAGGGAAGGAAAAAAAAAAATCGTGTGGATGTTAGAGGGATGTAGAGCCAGGAGGAATGAAAAGTGGGAATGATGCAGCTGCACTCCCTGTGAGCTTCTGTTCACAGGCACGGCCACCCAGCGCCAGGCAGGGAGGGCAGAGCCAGCTCTGGGCACAGGGGGTGGCAGCAGCACCCTGTGGCAGTGCTGGGCACCCAGGGGGCACCCAGGGCTCAGGTGTCCCTGCTGGGGAGCAGGGAGGGAACTCAGCACTGCTGCCTTGGCTCCTCAATGTCCCCTGTGCCACCCGGACAGAAAACAGCAGCAGAGGCCTTTGGTTCTCCAGGGTGCCTGAAATCAGGGGTCAGTGCCAGCCTGCCTGCACACCTCATATCTGTCCATGGAGATGAGAGGAGATGAGAGGAGATGAGATGAAATGGAGATGGAGATGGAGATGGAGATGAGATGAGATGAGATGAGATGAGATGAGATGAGATGAGATGGATGAGATGAGATGAGATGGAGATGGAGATTACATGGAGATGGAGATTACATGGAGATGGAGATGGAGATTACATGGAGATGGAGATGGAGATGAATGGAGATGGAGATGGAGATGGAGATGGAGATGGAGATGGAGATGGAGATGGAGATGAGATGGAGATGAGATGGAGATGGAGATTACATGGAGATGGAGATGGAGACACCTGTGCTTGGAAAACCACTCAGCCAGGTCATTCTGGCAAGCTTCCCCTGCCACTGCCACCACCTGCTTTACCCAGCCTGGCAAAACTCTCCTGTAGAGGTTTCTCCAGAGTCTGGCTGATTCCCTGAACTCACACCTGCTGCCAAGTGTTTGTCTCCATCCACCTCATCAGGACAGACCCCAAATGCAGCGTTCAGTGCCACCCAGCCCCTGGGCTAGTGTCCCCAGGCTCCAGCTGAGCCCACAGCCCCTGAGCAGCACCAGGGCTTTCACTGACAGCACAGCCTGGGCCAAGGATATATTAGGTCAATCTTCTAGGAGCTGGGAAAGCACCAAAAAGCAACCAAAACCAAAACAACAACAGCACAACAAAAAGCCAGGAAGAGAGGGAAATAGCTGCGATGCTGTTGTGATGTCTGTGCATGAGTATTTTTGCAGTGAAGGAATGCAGATGCATTTTTGCTGGGTTACAGCACAGCTCTCCACAGCCCAGCAGTGATGCACTGTAAACAGACCATGCTAAAACACAGAGTTCTCTCGAGATCTTTCTGCAGCATTTTCTCGAAATAGTTGTTTTGTAAGAGGCGTTTTATTTGCTTTGCTGAGTCCCTAAATAGTATGAGCCCGAGTTCAGGAACATGCATGTTCTGGCATTTATTTTGAAGGGTTCTTTATTTAGTAGATGTCCCACTGCCCAGCTGGGGTCCCTGATGCCCTGCAGGGCCTCAGAGCAGCCCCCTCCCCACAAAACCATCTCCCCTCACCCACAGGGGAAGGCAGGAGCAGAGCTGGTCTCTCTGTGCTGTGTAACCAGCAAAGAAAGGCTCTCCAGGTAGATTTTCCCACCTCCAGTGAACAGGAAAGGGACACAGAGGATGGGAAAAGCAGGCACATTAGAGACCAAACTCTTTTGAATTGTTTCATAAAGCACCAGGCTATGTGAGGAGGCAAAGCCAAATTCCTTGCCCTGCTGCCCTCGAGCAGCCCCACTGCACATCATGCCCAGAGAAGGCAGCCAAGGGCATTTCCCTCTGGATTATTCTGGAGGAAATGGAGCCTTCCAGGTGTCTGATTTGCATCCAAATCCAGGAGATAGCAGCTGCAGGTGAACAGACACCCAGTGCCAGGCAGCTGGAGAAGCTCTGAGATCTCCCCCTCGGGCCTCAGCAGAGGGACCAGGACCCTCAGGGGTGACAGCCCTGAGGTCTGGAGGATGAAATCACCTCTCTGCTTGCCCGTGCCAGCCAGAGGGATCTTTAGTGGAGGGGCCAGGTGTGGTCAGCACTTCTGTCACTTGGCTGGAGGTGGGGCAGAGCCCCAGGGAGTCCCTGTGGCTGTGCTGAGGCTTCCAGAGGTTTGGACATCACCCAAGCTCTCCTGCCTGCCTTGGGGCACAGGAAAGGCAGCTCTGTGCTGAGAAGGAACAACAATCCTACAACAATCGCTAGGATTTTTCCATGTCTCCCCAGTATTATTTTTTTTTTTTTAGGAATACACTTTTAAAGCTACCTTCTTTGAGACCTTTAAATCTATTTCTCAGTGGCTGCTCTCTGATTCACCTTCCCCCTTCACATCTCAGGAATTCCTTTTGGGTTTGTAAAAAATCAAACTGGTAACAGACGATAAAATATTTTCCTTTTGCAAAAAGGGGGAAGGGCAAACAACAAGTTAAATGTGATTTACTACAGTGGCCTCACTTACAGAGCCGAGTTGTGTAAAATGCAGCCCGTGTACCCCAGGAGCAGAGCTGGGAAGCAGTACTTGGGGCTGGGTGAGGCTGTTTGGGTTTGGAGAGCACGCTATGTAATTGCATGGCAAAGGGGAGCCTGCCCTTGTGGTTACCAGCCCCAAATGGGAATGGGATGAATAGCCAAAATTGTCACAGGCGTTGTAAATTGTCTTTCCACAAACCAACTTCCAGGAATAACAGCATGCTTTTCTAAACGATGCTTGTTTGCTCTCTGCACCCTCTCCAGCCCTCCCCCACCCTGCTCTGCTTTTTATTCTTTTTATTCATTCAAGTGATGAAAACTTCGGGAATATTTTGGTGACTTTCACAGACATTTGTGATTTTTCCTCCTGAACTGCCAAAGTAAAAGTTGGCCCAGACCAGCTAAGGCACTTCCACGGGGATTTGAGGATGGTAAATCAGAGAGAGGCAACAGCACAGTGAAATCTTGGTCAGGAATTACAATGCCATTTCCCCCCTCGCAGTGAACGGAAAGACAGAAATAACTCCAGGAAAGGCTTTCCTGCCCCTGCAAAGCCCACTGGAATTTGCAGCAAACCCTTTCTCCCCTTTCCTGCCCGCTCTCACTCCACATTTTGCTCATTTGAAAGTCCCTGACACGAGACCTCAGCGCTCCATCTGATGGGAGAAGGGCAGCAGCTGCTGCAAGGGAGCAGCCCACCTAAGTCGTGTGAAAACTGTGGCTCTGGCAGGGCACCCCACGCAGGCTCTGCTTCTGAATCACCCCTGGAGCTGTTCCTGAGCAGGCCAGGCTCGCTCTGGGGCTGCCTGCAGCCCTGGCTCTGAGCTCAGCTTAGAGCTGGAGTCTGGTTTTCCAGGCCTGCAGCTTCTGAGTTTCTAAAGCTCTGTTTTTATACTGATGTTTTGGGTTTCTGAAGCTTGTTCCCACAGCTTGGACATAGACATCAGGTTTTGTTTCTATAACGATATTCATGTTTGGAACTCTTTCTGTGGGAGGGACTTTCTTTGTCATCATCCATCCATCCATCCATCCATCCATCCATCCATCCATCCATCCATCCATCCATACCATCCATCCATCCATCCATCCATCCATCCATTATCCATCCATCCATCCCAGCACAGGGACAGGGCAGGAGTTGATGGGTCTGGCTAGAAGAGGCAAGGAGGTCATGGTGCTGAAAAGAGGAGTTTTGTTTTGTAGAGAAATAATTGGTGGGATTCCTCATGGAAGCATTGAGATCTCATACTTACAAACTACTTCAAGTCATGATTTTTGTCACCATCATGCTGGAGAAGTCTGGGCTGAGTAAAAATGTAAATAAAGGCTAAAAAGTGCAGCAGAAGCTCAAGAGGCACATCACCTCGCAGGAGGTGAGGGAGGGAGAGTCTGTCACTGCAGGTGGGGCTTGGGCACTCTGGCTGTGAGGGGATAAACTCTGGAACTGCAGGACATGCCTGGTACAGGACAATCTAATCATGAACAAGAAGGTGGAGAAGGAGTTGTTCAAGCACCAAACCAGCTCCCAAAGGAGAGAAATAAGGCACAAAAACCCCTCTGGTGCCAGGAAGCTCAGAGACTGGACTCAGAGTGTTGGGGGCATCATGCCCCATGAATGCCAGGGGGAAATGGAGCACAGGCTGAGGCTGGGCTGGCACAAACAGGGCACACTGGTCACACAGGCCTTGGGGCAGGTGAACAGTGAACCAGCACTCACATCTTCGTGATACAGACACCCAAACCTCACTGTTGTGGGTCCAGGGGATCTGGGTCAGATTGTCCCCTGAAGTCAGACCCTGACAAGCTGGTCCTCCTTGATTAACCCTTTATTTCAGAGAGTTCACAGGTAGGAAAATGCTGCCAGGAGCAAGGGTTTGGTGGAACCAGACCCAGTCTGGAGGCACGATGGTGTCATGGGACTGATCTCTCTTACAGGAGAGCCCTTGCAGGTGTGACTTTGAGCCATTCTTTGAAATTCAGAGACCAAGATACAGAGTTTTAGAGAAGCTTCTCCCATACTCACAGATCTTTGGCACACAGGGCTTGCAATAAAAGTCAGCTAAGACCAAACTGGGTGATCAGAACCTTCTCAGGAGGTGGTGACGGTGCCAGGTGGTGTGAGAGGAGCAGCCCAGCCCAGCCCAGCAGTGTGGGGTGGTGGTGAGGGGGGCACCCCCTGCACAGCCCCCCCAGCTCCCCAGCCATGTGCAGACACATCTCTCTCCCCTCAGCTGAACAAGGCAAAGCATCATCTGGGGCCTGGGGACTGGCAGCTCCCTGCTCTCTGGTGAATTGTCCTGCCTGAAGCTCCAGCCCTGTGCATGTTTCCATTTCTATACCCTGCTATAACATCAGGTCCTGGGAATGCTCCCCCCTCCTGCACTCTTTCAGGGGGTATCGATGTTTCCAGTTAATGTGGGGTTTTTTGCCCTCGCTAAAGAATTTTACAAATTGTTTGTTTATTGTGTCAATCTCTGCCTTTGTGAGCAGAGGAGGGAGCATCTGGAGAGCATCATGCACTCTTGGCATGGGTGTTCCTGGGAGGCTGAGCTCTCCCCAGCGTGAGAGCAGCAGCCCAGCCCTGCTCCCCAAACCCCATCCCATCCTCTGACAGGGTCGTGCCTGAGCACATCCCTCTGCTCCAGCTGTGCCAGGGCACTGCAGGGGCAACCACGATGGAAAATCACCTCCTCTGCCCTGGGCCACGTCCCCACGTGAGTTCACCTGCCTGCTTCGCAGCAGAACCATGTCTCTCCTGCCTGACCCTCCCAGAATCAGCCTGGCTGATGCAGGAGATAAAGAGCTGTCTGTCCATGTGTGGCAAGGCTGCTGTGCCCACCCACCCAGCAGAGCAGCAGCCACGGCTCTGAGCAGCAGCTTCACCTCTGCATCAGAATTTTCCATCACAATAGAGTTTCACTGGAGGAAAAAATGAACTCGTTGGTTAATCAAGAGGAAAATGTCACACAGGAATGCTCCAGTTTGAGTTAAAGCCTTATCTGAGGAGGTCAGGGGTGTTGGGGAGGGATTGTCTCCTGCAGGCAGGGGCAGACCACCCTGCAGTGGCCCAGCACCCGCTGGTCAGGTCACAGCTGGGAGGGGGACAGCAAAGCAGGGACCCAAACCCAGCCCCCTGTGACCCAGGGGAGCACAGCACTGGGTCCACCCCGGCACTAGCACATGCCTTTCCTGTCCTGCTGGGGCTGCTCAATTGTGTCTGCTTAATTAATATTCATTAAGCCAAAGGGAAAGTTGGATTGTGGTCTGCTCGTTAAGGTACTGACCCGGGCTCCAGTTCAAGTGATTATTCCTTTATTTATGCTGTGAAAGTTGCAGTGGGACAGGCAGTACAAACACGCTGGTCTGAGCTCAGCTGGGGCCTGGGACACTTCCAGCCAAGTCCCCCCTCTGCCAGCACTGGAGAAGACCTTGGTCCTCCTTCCCACAGCAATCCATTTGGGAGCATCTCTGGTTTTTCGTGGAAATTTCTCGCGTTTTTGGGCTGATCCTGGCGTGGGGTGGGAGTGTTTTCGGATGCTTTGGGAGGTTTTGTTGGAATGGTGAGGCTCTTCCTGCCCAGCACTGAGGCCAGGACAGGCTGCTGCTGGCTTGGCAGCCAGGGTGATGCTCAGGGACCTCAGCTGCTCGTGTGATGTTTGCAGCAAGCAATGCCAGAGCCTTGCAGCAATGCCTGGTGCTGGGGGAGGCTCATCCCTTCCTGGGCACTGCTGGGGGCTCAGCTGAGCTCAGGGGGGCTGGCACCACAGCCAGTCCCAGTGCCTGTTGTCCCCTGGGTTGGCAGGTAGGTCACAGAATGGGTTGGGTTGGGGGGGACCTTAAATTCCAGCCCCTGCCATGGGCAGGGACATCTTCCACTGTTGCTCCAAGCCCTGTCAAACCCGGTTTTGGGCACTGCCAGGGAACCAGGGGCAGCCACAGCTGCTCTGGGCACCCTGAGCCAGGGCCTGCCCACCCAGCCAGGGAATGATTTCTTCCTAACATGCCACCTGCCCCTTCCCTCTGCCAGTGGGAAGCCATTCCCTGTGCCCTGACACTCCATCCCTCGTCAATAGTGTTTCCTCATATTTCTTGCAGCCCTTTCACGCACTGGAAGGCCACAATTAGGTCACCTTGAGACGTCTCCAGGCTGCACAATCCCAGCTCTGGCAGCCTTTGCTCACAGAAGATCTGGTGCTCCATGCCCACAGAAGATCTGCAGGGTTGAGGAACACCCTTCCTGTGCCCTGGTGCCCAGTGTGGGGCAGGGCAGGGGTGGCCAGGGCTCTCCCAGTGCCACAGCAGCCATGGGTCCCTCGCTGAGACAGCACCAACCTGCAGAAGTCTGTGCCACAGGGGACATGGCTGCCTGCTCCAGGGAGGGGGCAGATGGAACTCTGGCCCTCTCCCATGCTTTGTGTGAAGGTTGGGGCTCTCTGCCCCTGCCAGGGGTGCTGCTGGTTGTCACTCAGGCAGAACAGAGGTTGCCACCCAACAGGGACATCTAAACCCACCAGTCTGACAGAATCCCAGAATCCCAGAACCCCAGAATCCCAGAATCCCAGAATCATAGAATCCCAGAATCCCAGAATCACAGAATCATAGAATCCCAGAACCCCAGAATCACAGAATCACAGAATCATAGAATCATAGAATCATAGAATCCCAGAATCCCAGAATCCCAGAGCCACAGAATCCCAGAATCCCAGAACCACAGAATCCCAGAATCCCAGAACCACAGAATCCCAGAATCCCAGAACCACAGAATTCCAGAATCCCAGAATCATAGAATCCCAGAATCTCAGAATCCCAGAATTCCAGAATCCCAGAATCATAGTATCCCAGAATCTCAGAATCACAGAATTCCAGAATCCCAGAATCATAGAATCTCAGAATCCCAGAATCCCAGAACCACAGAATCCCAGGATCCCCAGGTTGGCAGAGCCCTCCAGGATCATCGAGTCCAACCTAGCCCCAACCCCTCACCTAAACCACAGCACCCAGTGCCACACATCTGCATCCTGGCTGAGCCCACAGCCTGCCCTGGGAGCCCATCCAGCCTTGGGGCCAGCTCAGACTGGGAGCACTGGTTTGGCTGGGAGCCCTCTGCCAAGCCCAGCCCTGTGCTCCTGACAGCAGGGCCTCCCCATGGGCAGGAGAAAAACCTCCCTGGGATGATGCTCCAGCTTTGGGTGACCCTGCTGCAGGTGTTCTATGGCTTGGTGGCTCCCCATCCAGCACACTGTACCCAGTGCCAGGCACAGAGCTGCAGGGAGAGCTGCAGTTCAGCCCCAGCACAGGCACACAGGGATTTCCAGGGGCTGAATCCCAGGAACATCCTGGAGAAGGCAGGCAGGTGCCCGTGTGTGCCCCCAGGGGGGTGTGCACCATTGCACAGCCAGCCTGTGCCCTGCCAGGAGAGCTGGTCACACTGGTTTCTGCCAATTCATCTCAATGGAAACTTTCCATAGTCTAAATTTGTTTAGAAAAAACATTGAAATGAAACATTCTGCTGATGTCAAGATATTTGGCTTTTGCATTAGCTGGTGAAATGCCCTGATTTTTTGTTTTGACTTTTTGTTTCTGTATCCTACTGACTTTATTATTCCAGTATACCTCATAAAAATAAGAAGTAAAACAAAAACAACAAAAAAAACCCCACCCCAAAATTCAAACTGAATTACTTCAGTTGGCTCTAGTGCCATTCTTCAAATTGCATGAGACTGGCCAGTTGAAAACTTGTTGTTTTCATCCTGATTAGAGACAAAATCCAATCTCCAAAGGGTGGAATTTTCTTTGGATTGGCATTGTGATCCTGCCAGTTTGAGCTGTTAGTGTGTGCCCCTCACTTGCTGTGCCCCTGGAGCTGAGCTGGCAGGGGCTGCCCGGGCAGAGGAGCCCCCAGGGTGCTCTCAGCAATCCCCCATCCCCTGCTGGAGCAACAACTGTGGGGTCAGAATAAACTGTCAGCTCTCTGGTGGCCTCAGGCTGCACCAGGGCATGGTCAGGTTGGAGGTCAGGAGGAATTTCTTCCCTGAAAGGGTGGTCAGGGATTGGCAGGAGCTGCTCAGGGAGGTTCACAGTGCCCATCCCTGGAGGTGGCCAAGGAATTCTTGCAGGTGGCACTCAGAGCTCTGGGCTGGGGACACGGTGGGGATGGGGCACAACTTGGCCTGGAGATCCTTCCCAACCTCAGGGATTCTGGGGTTCTGGAATTCTGGGATTCTAACCCGGCTGAGGGAGGCTGGCACGTGGCCATCCATCCCTTGCAGCTCCCAAGACTGGGTCACCACCCCCCAGAGACAGCCTCTGCTCCCCAGCCTGTCCCTCTGACTCCTCTCAGAGCTGCTTTCTGCTCACTGAGCAGAAGTCATGAGTGGTTTCCCCCCAGGAACCCCCAGACCTGCCTCCTGCCCCATGCAGCTGCGGGGAACCCATGCCTGCCTGGGAGCACTGGATTTGGGCTGGTGTCCTCCACAGAACACTGCCTTGCTTCACCCACCCTCTGCCCGGGGGCAGCCGCTCCCAGAAGGCTGCAGGAGGCAGCTGAGAAGCCCTGCCTGTAAAAGCTGAGGGCTGATGACCCCTACAGTCAGCCTGGGAAATTCATCCCTGCTCCAGCAGCCCCAGCCTGCCCCGGCTGCACGGCCAGCCCTGCCTCACCTGCCAGGAGCATCCTGGCACAGCACAGCCCTTCCAGCTGGGTGCACTGCTCGGGATTTGCTGCTCAGTCACTTCTGAGTGGATGAGAACAGCCCACCGGGAGCCCTGGGCTGCCCTGGAGAGCTGAGACACAGCCCAGCTCCTGCTCCCTGCAAGGCAGGACAGGTCCAGGAAAAGGAACAGCAAGTGCTGTCCATGCCCTCAGCACAGCCCAGGCAAGAGCAGAGCCTGGGGGGCTGATCCCACAGCCAGAGCTCATCCCCCCACACCCACAGAAGGGACATCCACTGCCCCGGGGGCACAGGAACCTCCCAGCAGCCAAGCACCCCATGGAGACCAGCTTGGGTTTGTCTGGGAAGTGTTTACTGGGGAGCCCCTGGGGTTACAAAGGCAGAGACCACACACCAGCCACCCTCCAGCATTTATGTGCTGCCAAATTCCCCCTCTGCTCGCAGTCGTCTTCTTGTTGGAAGTAGCAGAGCAGATCTGGGGGTAATTTTCTCATTAGCACGACGAGGAGCCCCATGTCCTGCTGTCTGCCCCCCCAGCTCAGAGAAAGGCCTAGAAATCCTTGGAGTGCACGGGGAGTCTGTGACTCTGCCACTCTGCAGCACAGACTGATTCCTTGCACTGCCACCTCTTACTAGAGTGGCTCAGATGGGATCAGAAGCAGGATATCCACCCCACATCCAGGGATTCCTGGGTGTTTTATCACTCTGTGCACTGTGTGTGTCTTTTTTGTGGGGTGTATTTGCCAGTTTGGG
Source organism: Sitta carolinensis (assembly GCA_032173965.1). NCBI lineage: Eukaryota > Metazoa > Chordata > Aves > Passeriformes > Sittidae > Sitta > Sitta carolinensis. The sequence continues at coordinate 10,554,295 of CM063298.1, read as the reverse complement.
AGGCACCTGCAGAGTTTATCCCAGCCTTGGCCGTGTTGGATCCAGGAGCTGCCTGAGGGAATGCTGCTGTGGCTGATGCTGTGTGAGTGCAGCCAGAGCAATGCTGAGCCCTGTGAACCAGCCCCAGTGAGAGACTGGCCCTGCTCTGGATTGTGTCCCACACAAACAGGCTGGACAGACAGGACCATGGCTCTTACCTCATTTCTTAGGAGGGAGCTGAAGGAAATCAGGGAAAAAAAAAAAAAAAACCCTGCATGTAAAGAAAACACGCTCGGAGAGAAATAATTGTTTTTCCATTAAATCTTGCCAGGTTTTGATCAAAGTATGAATGGGCTGGAGCTGAAGTTTGGCCCCTCATAGTGCATCTCCTGGCAGATCAGCTGCTTGGACTTCCCTGTCCCCATCCCCATCCTCCTCCAAGGGCTGTCCCCCTGGCCAGCCTCACCCACGAGGCTCGCTGGCCAAGGGCAGCACAGGAGCTGCAGGGTTTGGTCATCAATCCCTTCCTGGGAATCAGAACTTTCTGTGAGAATGAGGAAAAGGCTTCGAAACAGTTCCAGGGTGTGTTCCTGAGGGCCAGGCCAGCTCGTCTGACAGGGCTGGGAGCTGGCTCACCATGAGAGACAAGTCTGGAGGTTTGGGAAAAGGCTGAGGTTGGGGCCAAGGCTCAGGTTGGGCAGGACAGAGCTGTTAAAGAGGTTCTTTGATGTGTGCTGCAGCTGTGGGCACTGAACTCCTCCAGTCTGTGACCCCAATCCCTAGGTCAGGGTTCAGAGAAGATTATCCCTCCCTCTCCAAGAAGTCCAGCTGGGCAGGGAGCTCTGGCTGCTGGTGCCAGAGCTGAGAGAGTCCCTGGTCCCTTTGCTTGCTGACTGGCCAAGGCACAAGAGCTGTGCAGGCACAGCTTGGCTGGCTGCAGAGTGACCATGACCCAAGGAACATCCCTCTGTGCCTGGAGGGATGGCAGCAGCTGCATGAGGAGCTGCCCCCACCAGCTGTGGATGGGGTGATGCCTTAAGTTTGAGCTTTTATATTTTTTAGATTCTGGGCTGGTTTGGTGGGCAGTTTTAGGTTTCACATTAAGGGCCACTGAGCTCTCTTCTCAAAGGAGACAGACAAAACAATTCCTGCTCTAGTTTGATACCAAGGACAGCTTTCAGGCCCAAGAACAAAACCAAGGATGAAGTGAGAAGGAAACCAAGAGGATGGAGCTTCCTGCCCTGGAGCTGTGATTGCCCCATGAACTCCACTGTGCTGCTGGAGCAGAACTGATCCCAGTGGGAGCCCTGGTGATCAGGGGTCCATTCTGGGGCCAGGTTGGGTTTATCCTGGTGCATCCCAGCCGGGCTCTGGTGCTGCCCAGGTGTGCCCAAGGAGGCCTTGGAATAAATCCCTGCTGGATCCTCGTGCTCTGCTGCTCCCTGCTCCAGGTCACTCCAGAAGGCATCAGGGGCATGGGGACAGCTTGACAGGATTACTGCAGGAACTGTTTGTGGTCTCTGGTGTCTCTGCCAGGCATGAGGAGGATGGAAAACAGGGTGGTGGCATCAGTGCCATTCACCACAGGCTCTTTATCAGCAGGGCCGTGATCCCAGAGGCTTGGAAGGTTCAGCTGAGGTGAAATTCCACCCAGCACCAGCAGCCACTGCCACACACACGGGCACAGCCCTGGCACCCTGGGAACAGACCTGGCACCACTGTGCCCACCCACACTTGCCAGCCCCAGCCCAGGCTCATCCCCTTTGTGCTGGGATGGCCACAGCAGACCAGGGTCTCACTGAATCTGGCAGGAATTCTGCCCATGACATCAGCCCAGTGGAGACTTCTCATCATTCTATTTGCAGAGATTATCTAGAGCAGCCCTTGGCAGCCCTGCAAGGGTGGGATGCCAGATTTTTTCCCAAATTAGAGGTGAAATGTGCCAGTAGAAACGCAGTGAGAGCCAGGCTCTCTGCCTCCTGGCAGGCAGGGGGCTGGCAAAGTGCTTATCAGGGTAATATCCATCACTCCAGGGGAGCAGGGAGCTGCTGACACCTCAGCCAGCCCCTTGCTCCTGGCCCTGCACCTGCTCTGGCACCTGCCAAACCCTCCCCACCTGCCCTGCCCTCGCCATCCCAAACAGCCCAGCACATCAGGGTGGGTGCTTTCCCAAGACCTGGGTGCATGTTCACAAGGAAAATGAGGGCAGTTGAGGGAACCAACCAAGAAAAGTGAAAAAAAAAAGTAAAAAAAGTTTAGTTAAATATACTGGGAAATGGATCTGAGATTTTCAGTGTCACCATAATTCTTCCCCCTTCCAGGTGTATTTTTTTCCTCCTGTGAAATGTCTAGGGCAGGGAAAGGTTGATGCTTTGGGACCATGTGGCCCAGGAGGACAGCTGGGTGCTCAGAGGGTCCCTGGGCTCATTGTGGGGCCTGAGTTTTGGGTTGAGCATTTTCCCTTGGATGCTGCTGTGGAGAGCACACAGAACTGGCTGGGTTTCCACGCTCATTATTGTTACAAAAATGTCTAAATGAATAATTGAAGTTTGCATGCTTTATATGCACAAATTAAATGTTAGAGGCACTTCAGTGCAAAAGTGCTGTTTCATTAATTTGCTGTAATTTTATGTTTTGGGTTGTTTGGTTTTTTTTTTTTTTTCATCTTGTGGTATGACATTAGGTATTACTGTACACCAGGCATCACCTTTTATACAGTGATCAGACAATGTGAAGGTTACTTTTTCACCTTTTTACCCATGTTGAGTAAATGTTGAGACTTTTAGACATCAATTTAATGAGAATCAGAAGAAACTTCTCAGTGTTGACGTTTCTGATGCTGTTCTTGTGCCTGCCTTCTCACAGTGTGATTTACTGGAGCTCTGATTTGCCAGCATCTAAGTCATTAATCCCCACTGTAAATTAGGGTAGGGGAAGTTTGAATTGACCTGTGCTCATGTGCAAACCAGTGTCTCTTCCAAATGCTTGGTGTGCTAAACCCAGCATTAACTCTTCATTTCTCCCTCTCTCCGCAATAAAGCAAGGCTTGTTTTGCAAGGAAAATGATGAACACTCAGCCTGGAGCAGGGGATGGGAAGGTGCAAACCTGCTCCTTACAGATGTGAGAGCATCACCATTAGGTCCCCTCAGAAGGAGGGACCAGCACTCCCGAATCAAAAGCTGGAGAAAAACGACCCTAAGAGGGATTTGGAAAGCAGGAATCCTCTGCAGAGCCCTGCTGAGATCCCATCTCTTCTGAAAGCCAAACGGAATGATAAGGGGCTGACAAGCCTAAAGGGCATAATAGCTAAAAGTGGGAAAAAAAACAGCTAACCAGAAAGGTCACTGCAAATAGGCAAATGCTTGGAGAACCAGGGAAGTGGAGGAGATGTAACTCTGCCTGGGGCAGCACAGCTGAGAGCCCCACAGTGAATTTCACTGGAGGAAAATGTGGGCAGGATATCAGCAGAATCCAGTCTTCCGGGCAGCGAGATCTTTGGGAGCAGAGTAGTTTCCCAGGGGACAGAGCAAGCACTCTATTGCTGGAGTAATTTAAAATTGGATGGGACAGAGTGCTTGGGAACAGGCTGCAGAGGCTAATTGTGGGGTAGGACTGACAGAAAATCTGGCACGCGTGGAAAACACGAGTTCGCTGCAGGGGGATCAGTCTGTTGATCAGTCAGTGGTGCAAGGATCAGGGATACAGAGCAGGGGGCAGGATTTGGGTCTGGGGAGATGAGCTGATGCACGGGGCCCCTGCTGAGCCCCACTGAGAACCGGGCAGTGCCCTGGGGAGGAGCCAAGGGGCTGCACTGCTCCTCCTGCTACCCTGCAGAGAGGGTCTCTGCAGTCCCCCCTTCCCCTCCTGGGGGGTTCTGGCCTTTCTGTGCCAGGGACGAGTTGGGAGGGGTTTCACTACCCAGGAGAAGGTGTGATCTCTGTCCAGAGGCTCCACCCTGCCCTGGCACGTGGCAGACAGAGGGATGGCCACTCCACTTTCCTGGCTGGGGTGGGCTTCTCTCCTCTGGAAGAGGCTTTGTGGCAAGCTGTCCCTCTGTCATGATTTACAGTGCCTGGCTCCTCGGACCTCTGCTCTTCTCTTTCCAAGCACCATGACGAACAGAGGGGCTGGGGAGCCCCAGGGAGCTGCTTGGTGGGTGCTGGTGCTGGCTGAGCTCTGGCCCTGCCTGGCACCTTGTCACAGCGTGAGCTGGAAGGTGCAGACACCTTCCCATGCCCTCTGCTGGTGCCAGGGCTGTGTCCTTGCAGCTGAATCCAGGGTTAGTGTGGGCCCTGGGATGGGGAGAGCTCCTCTGTGCCCCACACTGGCACCCTCTGGGTGAGTTCAAACCATTGTGTCCCTCACCCCCGTGGGGATGGGCACCCTGTGCCGTGGAGCTGAGACCCCTCACAGCCGTGCCCTGCTTGCTCTGGGCTGGACACGGAGCTCTGCCCTGGCATCTCCCCTCTGTGGTGGTCAGCAGGAGAGCACCACACTGCCCGTGCCCACATCCACCACCCAAACCCAAAAGATCTTCTCGTGTCTGCCAGGACACCAGAGCTCTGGGCTTGCTGGGGGAGCTGGTGGCAGCAGACTGCTGCCCCCTGACACACTCACAGCTCCCTGGAGGCTGTGCCAGGACTCCCTCCACCCCCTCTCCCTGCAAGACAACCCCTCTGCTAAGGCCTGGCAGAGTTAAAAATAGAGCCTTGCTTATGGAAAGTTCATGTTGGAGAAGAGACTTAGCAGGAGGCCGCCGAGATCCTCATCTGAATGTAAATCAATGGCTGTGCCTGGGCAGGGGCAGGACGAGCCCCTGGCACTGCAGAATCGCCTCAAATCCAAAGGGGACCCTTTGGAGGCTGCTCCTCTTCCTCAGTGGGAGGGTGGTTCAGCTGCCAGGCTGTGGCAGTGGCTGGAGCAGCGTTCTCCTCCTGACCCAGGGCACAGGCTGGGCTGGGGGGGACACCCTGGCACTCCCCCACAGCCACACCTTTGCCAGGGGGCATCTCCACAGGGCTGGCTTGTTGGGGAGGATGAAACAGGAAAACCTTATAAATATGATTACCTGGCAAAAGATTTTGATAATATAGAAACTGTAGACAGATTGGAATGAAAGCAAGCTTTGAGATACCAAGCCTTGGTTATTGAACAACTGGAAAATAATGGTCTGGCCACTGAAGGTAATCCCCTTCTGATTAAACAATGCCCTCTGCTTACAGACAGGTCCAAGGGTTAAGCAGACCCCACTACCTTGGCAGAAAGGGTCCAAAGAGCAGTTTTTAGCGTTTAAAATGTAACACAGTATGGTAATGTACTGATTCTTATAAGCTATATGTAAATGCTATAGGATTTGTATCGTGTACTAGATTAGTTAATGAGAATTAGCATATTCAGCACGGAAGAAGATTTATTGTGTTGTAACAGGAATTTCAGAGCTCTTTTTCTGTCTTCTGCTATTCTATCTTTTGCTCTCTCTTGCTCTCTCTCTCTCTTTCCTCGCTGTCTTTCAGGCCTGCTCCAAGCTGAGCTGGCAGCTTTAAGCAGCCCCTGCACCCACACCCTTTGCAATAAACCGCAATTTCCAAGACCTGGCATCAGAGATCTTCAGAGAAAAGATCTCTGACCATCCATTCCCTCTCACACTGGATGAGCCTGGCACCAGGTTTGTGCCCGTGGGTTTTAACAGGGTCTGAGAGGAGAAAAGCCTTTGTGTAGCTGTGCCAAGGGTTCTCCTCCCTGTGTGACAGCGTGGGTGGCTGGGGTGCAGTGGGAGAGGGGTTAAAGCAGCCTCCGGTGTGCTGGGGGCGGGGGCTGCAGCCACGAACAAGGAATAGTAATGAATGGAAAAAGTGAAGTGTTTTTTCCCTAAAGCAAACAGCCCGGTCAGATTAGAAGCTCGGAGTGTGCTTTACCCAACTATTAATACATTCCTCGCTCATCTCAAACTAAACAGCCACACTGAGCTCCAAGTTCATAAAAACAGCATCAAATCCATGAGAGCACAGAACATTTATAGTGTCAGCCAGTAAAGCTGCCTGCTGGAGGTGATGGTGCTCTGGCTCCCTGCCTGAGGGCCAGGCTGGAGGAAGGCTGGCAAAGGGACCCTCACCCTCCTCAGCAGGGCCTGCTGGCAGGACAGCAGGGAGCCAGGAGAAGCTCCTGCCACTGCTGGAGTTGCCCTGCTTAGAAATGCTGTTCCATGGCAAGCTGGCGCTGCCAGCACTTGGGATCATCGAGGGTGTTGAACGGGCTCAGCCCTCCCAATAAACACCCTGCAGGAATCCCCCAGATGCCTGTGCTCATCTTTGTCCCTCTCACAGAGGCAGAGCCTGGGTGACATCTCTGTGTAGCACTGCCAGCACAGAAACCCGGGCAGATTAACCCCTGCATCCCCTAACAGGGCAGAGAGAGCTCCAGTCAGGGACCCTGCAGAGTGCTGGGCCAGGCAGCTGCTCCGGGGCCCCTGGAGCAGAGGAGATCCCTGCTCAGCTCTGCCTGCCGACAAGTGGGAGGCAGCAGCTGCTTCCCAGATCCCCACAGCTGTGCACTCCGTCTGCAGCACACACCAGCTGCAGAGGGAAGCTGCAGGGCAGGGCCGGGCAGGCAGCATCCCCTGTGCCCCACAGCTGGCACAAACCCAGCCCCTGAAATGGGGCAGGGACAGCAGCCAGGTGGGGCTGGGCAGGGGGTGCACCCGGGGCTGGGAGCTCTGCAGAGCCCCCTGTGCATTGCTGGCCTCTGTGCCAGCTGCTGCCAGGGGTTTGGTGCCTGAGGTTTGGAGCAGAGAGGTCTGCAGGGACAAGGTGCCAAGCTTTCCCACGTTTGGCACCCAGAGGAATTCCAAAAAATGACATTTAGTGGTGCTCTGCTTCTCACAGTGTGTTTCAGTTCAGGAAGAGTTTCTTCCTGGGAGGATGATCAGGAATTAGAGGTTTTGGGTCCCTGGAGGTCTCCAAGGCAGGCCTGGACTTGGGACTCAATGCTCTGGGCTGGTGACAAGGTGGGGATCTGGCAAAGGTTGGACTGGATGATCTTGGAGAGCTTTTTCCAGCCTCAGTGATTCTGTGATTTCCACTGGACTGCTCTGTGCGCTGTGTTGTATCTGTTGGGCTGGGGTTGTTTAAGGTAACACAGCCTGGGGCAGATGCTTGCACTGGACATCACTGAGGCTTGCAGATACCCAGGGAGTGCCAAACAGAAAGTGTGCATGAGCCAGGATTATCCCAAACTCCTCCGAGGAGCACAGGGCTGCTGCTCCCCCCGTGGGGTTGAGACATTCTCCCGTGGCAGCTGGAGCTGGGCAGAAGGCTGCTGTTCTGAAGGAAGCTCTTCTCCCTCTCCTTTCTGAGAAAACTGGGTGGTTCTCAAAGAGTCCGGGGCTCGCTGGCCAGAGGGCTCTGCCCTGGTCTGCTCAGTGGCCACTCCCCCTGAGGCTCCTCCCAGCTGCTCAGAGGCTCAAGCCCCCCACGGGCAACGAGCCCAGCTGACTGGGCAGCCCGGAATGCAGTGCAGCAGCTGAGACAGATGCTGGGTTAATCCCAAACAGAATTGCCGGGAAATAAAATAAAAAAAAAAAAAAAAAATTCTCTGATTTTGGTTTCGCAGAACTGCGTTTTCCTGCAGAAAGAGGAGGAGTGTGGTGGGAAGCTGAGCTCTCGTGCCCTGCAGAGGGACAGAGTTTGCTCTGGTTTCTTTTGTGCCCGGGGTGAAGGGCACTGAGGGCTTGAGGTGGCTCTGAGCAGGGTGGCCTCACACATGTCTGGTGGCTGGCAGAGCCTGGCACGAGCCCCTCCTGGCTGGTGACACTTGCCAGGGGCTGTTTGGAAATCTCACCGTTGGCTCGTAACTGCCTGTGTCAGGGAATAAATGAGGCTTCTCCAGTGACAATTTTATATACATTTCTGAGCAATAACAGTGCAGCTGCTTCACCTTGCCAGAGACTAGACCCACGCTGCAAAGGTTTCTTCGTAAAGCTCTTCATACCTAATACAGCTAGGCTGGAAAGACCCTATAAAATATGCCAGGACACAGGGCTGATTCCAGAAACTGTTGCTTATTAAACCATCAGGGTGGCAGAGGAAGAGGCTGATCAGAGATGGTCTGATAAAGCGTGGCTCTGGGAGCTGCCTGACCTCGGTGTCATGTCCTGCCCTTTTTTATCTTTCCCACAAATTTGAAAAAAAGAAAAGCAGAGTCTGAAGTGCTGCTATATATACGGGCTGCTGTGCCAGCCCTCTGGGCAGCACAGAGCCCTGCTTTGCACGGCTCTGTCTGGCATTAGAGGATCGAAAGGTTATGTTATTGGTACATTTCTGCACATCCCAACCATGAGTCATCATTTCCAGGAAGCCAAATACTTGCTTAGAGAGCTGTGATGCAAATTGTGTTTCCCAAATATTTTATTCCTAATGCAGCCCTGGACACCGAATCTGCGCACACAGTTTATGAACAGCTGATCTACAGCAAAAGGTCGAGGCCAGGGGTCAAAGCTGCCTGTGAGTTTAGCCTGATTTATGGGCAGAGTAATTTTGTTATGAAAAATAAGCATATAAAGTACTTGGATGCTGCAGTAAAACCATAAACAGTGCACTTTGCCTTCTGCAGACAAGAGCTAATTGCAAATATGCAGCAAATAGCAAACACGCCGAGGGGTGCTTGCTTGGATTTTATACTGAGACAGCACTGCCAGTCCTTTATATTGATAATTGTTATTACTATTATTGTTTTTATTATTGTAATTATTATTGTTATTATTATTATTAATAATGATAGTTATAGTGAAGTAGATTTTGACTGCATGTGTTTTGAAACTCTCAAGTCATCCTGTTTATTAACATTGTTCCCCTAAGAGCTGTGAGAATAAAAGCTCCAAAATATTCAAATGCAAATAGCCAATCAAATAAAAAAAGGGCAAACCTTGTCCAAAAGCATAAAATTTCAGGAAAATGGAAACATTTTCAGGATGGCTGTTTACATGCCTGATGGGCTGGGCTCTTTGCCCTCCTGGCAGTGGCTGTCACCCTGCTGAGGTGGTGGCAGCAGCAGGGCCAGGAGGGAGCTGAGGTGCCCTTGCCGTGGAGGGACAGGCTGTGTGTGTGTGCTGGGCAGCAGAGCAGTGTCCCAGGGGTGGCAGGGAGCACAGCCTGACCCCAGTGCTGAGCCCCAGGGAATTCCGAGCACTGATCATGGAATCACAAAATGGGTTGGGTTGGAAGGGACCTTTCTCATTCCCTGGCAGGGACCCCTCCCACTGTCCCAGGGTGCCCCAAACCCCATCCAGCCTGGCCCTGGGCACTGCCAGGGATCCAGGGCAGCCACAGCTGCTCTGGGCACTTGTGCCAGGGCCTGCCCACCCTCCCAGGGAACAATTCCTTCCCCATATCCCATCTAGGAAGCCATTCCCTGTGTCCTGTCCTTCCATCCCTCATCCCCAGTCCCTCTCCAGCTCTCCTGGAGCCCCTTTAGGCTCTGGCAGGGGCTCTGAGCTCTCCCTGGAGCCTTCTCTTCTCCTCTGGACACCCCCAGTTCTCTCAGCCTGTGGTACCTGAGTACAGATGGGTTGTGTCAGGGAGATTAGACCCTTGTAGCTGAGACTTTCCAACCTTTAAGCCAAGGGAACAAGATCTAGGCCCTCTTCCAAAAGCTTGTGTCCATAATTCAGCGCTGCAAAGCCCTGAAGTTATTTTTCTTTGTTCTGATTAAAGCTCCTGGGAGCTGCCAGCTTGGTGACACTGTTTGTAGCAAACATAAGAGCAGGACATCCTGGCATTTAGCAGCTTGTGCATGGTGAGCTGGGAGGGAATTCCCATCCTCCAGGGGTCCTGGTGTGTGCAGGGCATGCCTGGGCTGGAGCAAGAGGGGTCCCTGGTCCCAGGGTCAGCCAAGCTCTGGTGATCTGCTGGGCAGGGAGTGGCCCAGGTGCTGAGCTGCAGACACCCATGGGTGTGTATCCATGGAGCTGCAGGCACCCATGGTGTGTATCCATGAGCTGCAGACACCCATGCTGTGTATCCATGGAGCTGCAGGCACCCCTGGTGTGTATCCATGGAGCTGCAGCCACCCTGTGTGGATCCAGGAAGCTGCAGACACCCTTGAGGTGTCCATGGAGCTGCAGCCACCCATGGTGTGTCCACTGCAGGCACCCATGGGTGTGCATCCATGGAGATGCAGGCACCCATGGGTGTGTATCCATGGAGCTGCAGGCACCCATGGTGTGTCCATGGAGCTGCAGGCACCCATGGTGTGTCCATGGAGCTGCAGGAACCCATGGGTGTGTCCATGGAGCTGCAGGCACCCATGGTGTGTCCATGGAGCTGCAGGCACCCATGGTGTGTCCATGGAACTTCAACCACCCATGGGTGTGTCATATGGAGCTGTAGGCACCCATGGGTGTGTCCATGGAGCTGCAGGCACCCATGGGTGTGTATCCATGGAGCTGCAGCACCCATGGGTGTGTATCCATGGAGCTGCAGGCACCCATGGGTGTGTCCATGGAGCTGCAGGCACCCATGGGTGTGTATCCATGGAGCTGCAGGCACCCATGGGTGTGTATCCATGGAGCTGCAGGCACCCATTGGTGTGTATCCATGGAGCTGTAGGCACCCATGGTGTGTATCCATGGAGCTGCAGGCACCCATGGGTGTGTATCCATGGAGCTGCAGGCACCCATGGTGTGTCCATGGAGCTGCAGGCACCCATGGTGTATCCATGGAGCTGCAGGCACCCATGGTGTGTATCCATGGAGCTGTAGGCACCCATGGGTGTGTATCCATGGAGCTGCAGGAACCCATGGGTGTGTCCATGGAGCTGCAGGCACCCATGGGTGTGTATCCATGGAGCTGCAGGCAACCCATGGGTGTGTCCATGGAGCTGCAGGCACCCATGGTGTGTACCATGGAGCTGCAGGCACCCATGGGTGTGTATCCATGGAAAGCTGTAGGCACCCATGGTGTGTCCATGGAGCTGCAGGAACCCATGGGTGTGTCCATGGAGCTGCAGGCACCCATGGTGTTCCATGGAGCTGCAGGAACCCATGGGTGTGTCCATGGAGCTGCAGGAACCCATGGGTGTGTCCATGGAGCTGCAGCCACCCATGGTGTGTCCATGGAGCTGCAGACACTCCCTGCAGGTCCATGGATATCCCCCAGCGTGGCCCTAGCACAGGCCCCTCTCTGGGCAGTGTGGAGCCAAGCACAGGTGAGGGACTCTTCCCAAAGTGTGGGACACTTCCCAAAGTGTGGGACTCTTCCCAAAGTGAGGGACGCTTCCCAAAGTGTGGGACACTTCCCAAAGTGTGGGACAGAAGAGATCCTGTGTTTGGAGAGGAAGAGAGCCTTGAAGCTTACATGTGTAGACACAAACCACGTCACTGCAGTGGTCAAAGCACAGCCCAGAAACTTTTATTTACTATTTATCCTGGTCTGAAAACGCAACCACCTATCCAGGCATCCCACCAGCCTCATCCTCAGTGGCCATGTGGACAGACAGGCAGCTGGAGCAAAACCTGGCAGTGGCTGGGCTTGTCCCCAGTCACTGGAGGAATAAATAAGGACGGTGTGATGTCCAGCCTGGGCTGCCAGGCTCCTCATTCCCACGGAGCAGCCCTGGGACTCGGCAGCCCGAGGTTTCTCAGAGCTGAGCCGAGCAGAGCTGCCTGAGGGGGTGGATAAGCCTGGGATCCTCCGGGGTATCTATTCTAAGGTTTGCTGTCTCAGGCTCTGGGAATGGGCTGCCAGGCTGCCTCTCGTGCTGCCGGCAGTCCCTGGGGACCTGCTCTTCCCAGGTTGAGTGGCCGTGCTCCATGATGGGGGAGATGCTGTTTGCTGGCACCTCTCAGCTGCCCCGAGGCTCTGGAGAGCAGGCTCGGGCTCTGCTGTGCTCCTGCCTGGCTGGCCGTGCCCTCCCGGCTGTGTGAGCCCTGTCCTGGCAGGGCTGTGTGCCAGGAGGGCTCCCCTGGCACCCTAGGCAGCCTTTCCCTGTGGGATGGGGTCCCTCATTGTCCCACTCACTCCGGGTGTGCAAAGGTCTGGAGCGTGTCACCCTTAATTTCTAAGTTTCTTTTCCTCTCATGCACGTTCTTTGAGGTCGTGTCAGAGAAGTTTTTCAAGGTCTTTCTGGCTCCATCTCTCACGGTGATGGATCTGCTGGAGCACAGAATCTCTGTGAACTTCTGCAGTCACCCTCTCTTGGACCTTGCTGGGCCCATGACCAAAGAGAACCAAAGAGCCAAGTCCTTTTAGGACTGAAAGAGAAAAGAAAAAGAAACAAAATCTAACCCAAAGTCTAATTTTAAGAATGGGAACAAGATAAAAATACAAAAGTAGTTGAAAAGGAATTCAAAAGAAAAGCTAAAAGGGTAAAATATTTACAGAAGGCATAAAAACTGTTTAAAGACAAAGTATTAGAGGCTCGGAATAAATATATACAACTAATCTAAAATGTGCTAAAATACCCAGAAAAAAAAAATCTGCCATACTTTAGTAATGAAAGAAGTTACAAGAAGAATGAGAGATTCATCAAAATTGAAATAATTTCCAAAGAAGGAAGATAGAATGGAGTACAAAGTATGTCTGTAAGATGTAATACCCGTAAGGACAGGCCAAAAGTATTTTTAGGGAAAACTTGCTAAAAGCATAAAAGCCAATATTAAAATACTTCTCGAAGGATAAATAGTAGGAAGCTCATCAGAAAGGTTCAGATCTTTGTAGGGAAGGACAGAAGGTGAATTTTGCAGTGCAAGAGCTCAAGAGCCAAACTGCTGCTGGGTGGGAGGGGGAAGGAAGTGTCCCATGCTGTGCCCACAAATGCCACAGCCAAGGAGTCAGCAGGGTCAATGACAGAAATGTCTGACCTGGAGATGCTCTAGAGCATCGGCTGGAGTGGATAATGAGCATCTGGGGAGATGAAAAGCAGCAGCCACAGTGAGGCACTGGCACTCACATCCCCAGGGATCATCAGCACCAGCCCTGTGCCTGTCCCCACCCTCATGCTCCTGTGACACCACCGTGGGCTCCAGCTGCTGGGGGAGCTCCCTGCCCCTCCCTGGGGCTCTGTCTGGGGAAGCCAGGCACGGTGTGATTCCCTTTTTTCCCTCAGTGGAGGACCTGAATGCTGTTCCCAGCAAACCCTGTGTGTCCCCCCTTCCCCTGCCACGCTCCTCGGTGTCTCTCACTGCGTGTCCCACTGTCAGTGGTGCTGGCAAGGCATGGCAGAGCACAGCCAGGCAGCTCCTTGGCAGGGACACAGGGAGAGCTGTGCTGGCATCAGACAGGTGCCAGGGGGAGGGGGGCAGGTGGAGGGCTCGTGCTCTGGGCACCTCGTGTGACCCCAGGCTGGCTTTGCTCATGAACAGGTAATGAAGTGGTGTTAGCCCAGCCTGGAACTGGAATAGCTTCTGTCCCAGCCAAGCCCAGACTGGAACAGAATGAAAAACATGCAGTGGTTGGACTCCCTGCTAACTGAGCACTGGGCTCTGAATTAGCCATTACTGCTGGGGAAAGAAATCTGGGGTTCTTGGGCGAGCTCATGGAAAACAGAGGCTCAGTGGGGGGCAAGAAATGGGATCAGGGTTTGGGAAGGATGAGGAGAGGAACTGTGAGCAAACCAGAAAATGCAGTTCTGCTGTGGTAAGTCCACAGCATCCCCACACCCCAAGCTGGGTGGTGTAACCATTCCTGCCTCCTCATCCTCAGGAGAGTTGAGAAAACCAGAACAGGACTGAGCACAGGCGTTTAATGGAGCCCACAGGGACCAAAAAACAGGCAAGGGCTTTTGGGGTTCAGCAGGAGGCATCTGAGTGGGTGATGGGGCAGTGTAGCACAGCCTGGAGCCCTCTGTGAGTGGTTGGGGATGATCAGTTCCTGCTTCTTTCTGTTCAGGAACAAGGATGCAGTCCATGGAATTGTCAGGTAGCAGATTTAAAACAAAGAAGAGGCAGCACTTTTTTCACACAACTTGTAATTGATCATGGAACTCATTTCCATGGGGTAGTGTAAGGCCAAAACTGTAACTGGTCTCAAAAAGCAATTACATTCAGGAAGAAAAACATGAATTATATTGATTTAATCATTGAGACGATCAAAGCCAGATCCAAGGGCTGGGAGTTGCATGGCCAAGGATCAGAGCAGAGATCCAACATCCAGAACTGACCAGCAGTGGAGAGGGCAGCCTGGCATGGGGGTACAGGGCTGACACAGCATAGCTGGGGTGTGTTCTTACCTAGCCTGAGCTGTCCTTTCCTGCCCAGCTCTCAGCCTAGGGACAATTCATTTCTGTCTTCTCCTTCAGTTTTGATCTTTAAACATGCCAAAGACAGCCATGCCCAGCAGAGAGAGACGAGCCTGTCCAGTGCAGGATTCCTTTGACTGGGTGTACACATGCCCCAGACCTCTGCAGAGGAGCTGGAAAAACTCATCTTGCCAAGGTTTTGCCTGACCTTTTGTTCTGCACAAACAGGATCTCCTCGGGCCCTGAATGTCCATGAGGTGTCCAGGAGCCATCCTCTCCCCTTAGCAACACATCTGTGAGGCCAAAACACAGATCCAGTCACGTGCTGGGAGGTCAGAAGCAGACATTAGGAGCTTGGTTTAGGATCTTCCCTCTGAGGTTGATGTAGGAAGAGGAATGAATCCCCAGAAGGCTCTGTTTTCCCTGCCATGGCCTGCAGGTGAGATGAGCCTCTCTGCAGGAGCAACCCCCTGCCATGGTATTGCTCATGATGCCTCTGACCAGCTCAGAGCCCAGACTGCAGCAGAATTCAGGCTTGAAAAGACCTTGGAGATCAAGTCCAACCATAAACCTGACACCCAAGAGAGCATCTGGAGCCCTTCCCCTGGGGCAAATGCCATTTCCTGACTGTGTGCCCTGGCACTGCCCTGGCCCAGGGCACTTGGAAATTGGGCATTGGGCACAAGGGGACTGCACTGGTGAGGGCACAGCTCAAGTCTTGTGTCCAGTTCTGGGCCCCTCATGACAAGAAAGAGCTTGAGGTTCTGGAATTCATCCAGAGAAGAGAAAAGAGCTGGGGAAGGGGCTGGAGCAGCTGAGGGAGCTGGGAAGGGGCTCAGCCTGGAGCAAAGGAGGCTCAGGGGGAACTTCTGGCACTGCACAGCTCCTGAGAGGTGGGGACAGCCAGGGGGGATTTGGGATCTGGGAACAGGGACAGGAGCAGAGGGAACGGCCCCAGGGTGGGCAGGGCAGGCTCAGGGGGAGCACAGCAGCAAGAATTTCCCCATGGAAAGGGTGGTCAGGCCTTGGAAAGGGTCTGCCCAGGGAAGTTTGGAGTGTCCATCCCTAGAGGGGTCCAAGGAATTCCTGGAGGTGGCACTCAGGGCTCTGGACTGCGGACACAGTGGGCACTGGACACACGCTGCACTTGACAGCCTTGGAGCTCTTTTCCAACCCCTGTGATTCTGGGATTCTGTGACTGTTATTGTGCCTGTGTGTGTGTTGGTGACTACACAACACCACAGTGAGCCTCACATGCCCAGGAACACCCAGGAACACCCAGGAACCCCTCACACCCACTCCAGCCCCTCCGAACAAGCAGCGAGTCCCGTGGGGTGGCAGGTGCCAGGGCAGCAGTGGCCCCGGGGCTGTCACCAGTGCTGTAAACACACATGATCAGTTCAAACAGAGACACAGAGACACGGCCAGGCACCCAGCTCCATGGCAACCAACACACACATCTTCCAAGGACATTCAGTTCACTACCCTGTTTCCCATCCGCCCCCACATGGGTGAGTATGTAAATAGAGGATATTTTAGCAGAGAGGATTCCCAAGAAAATGCCATGTCTCCTTGATGCAAGCAAGGATTTAGTACAGTGGCATGGGGAAGCACTGAGCTCTTCCTAGTGACAGGAGAGCCAGGGCCTCTGACACTTCCCAGCCTGCATGGGGATGGGGAGAGGGTTTGGGAAGGTTTGCTTTGTTCTCCTCTTCTCCACACTGGTGGAATTAAGAAGGGTGCAGATGCTGATGGCGTCTCTCAGCTAACCAGTGCTCAACTTCAGATGTGCTACAGCTGGAGGGAATCTGGGGATCTGATCCCAGCAGCTGTTGTTCCTACCTGGCATCAGTATGGGGACCAAGGGAACTTCCCCCTTGGAGCAGCTGAGGGCTGCAGGCAGAGCCAAGACCCAGATTTAGCTGGGCAGGCACCAGTGTGCTCTGCACACCACTGCAGGTGCCCCCAGGTGTGATGGAGGGCTGGGTGAGCAGAGGGGCAGGGCAGGGCTCTCTGCTGCCTTGCTGAGCCCCGTGGCCAGGCACAGCAGCGGGGGCAGCGCAGGCCAGGCTGGCTGCATTTCAATCCCCCAAAATAGGGACCTTTCTTTCCCTTGGGGCTGCCACACAAGGAGCAGAGCAATAAATTCCCCAGGCAAAAGGCACAGCATGGAAGCTGTGAAATCTGGGCACAGTTTCTCTCAGCATGCCTGACAAACACAGGCCCAGAGCTCAGACTGCTCTGATGTAACAGGGACAGAGCTGGGCTGCACAAGCACAGCAGCCTTGGGGCACCTGAGCTGCTCAGGGCTCTGTCCCTTGTTCCTGGCAGTGAGTGAGGCTGGTGGGCAAGGATGGGTGTGGGATGGGGGTCAGAGAGGTACCACAGGATTTTGCAGCACTGTTCTTCTACCCCCAGTTCCCCCCACACCCGGGATTGCTGCAGGTGTGTGCAGAGCCCACCCTGGGACTGAGCGTGGTTTGGAGATGCAGTCAGCACCTGGGAGTCCTTGAGGCAGCACAAGGTTCAGCTGGGGTTTAGTATAAAGTGCTTGACTGGCACAGAACTAAACAATGTTGTTTAAGCAGCATCTTTGTATTAATTCCTGCCCTGGCAGAGCTGGGCACTGGGGTCATTTCCAGCTCTGCTGCCTCAAACCTGCCCGTCCCACCCTGCTCTGGCTGAGCTCTCTGCCAGGTGCAGAGGTGGGGGGGGGGGGGGCAGGAGGGGCTGTGCCTGTGAGCTATGAGCCGTCCTGCCCTCAGTGTGGCTCTGACACGTCACCCCTGTGTCCCCCCTGAGCCCCTGGGCTGCACCAGCCTCACCAGCTGTCCCACACTGAAGGCTCTTTGCAATGTATGTGTCCATACAGCTCCATGTGTGCTGCTTTTCCACCTCCTACTTAATGTTTAGTCCCATTTAATAACAATAAAATTCTCCTTCACAGCTGCATTCTGGAAAATGGGGCTGATTTTACTAAAAACAATGAATGTGAATAGTTCATGGTCTTCTCGCATTACCCAGAGATTTATCACATCTCTTGCATAATTTAATCTCTACATCTGTGGGACACAAATGTTTTACATTTCTTACATTTATGGGCAGACATCGAAAACATCTGTGCAGACCCAACACACAAAAACATCTGGAAGACATCTCTGCCTTTTTATGACACACATCTCCTGATCTTTTGTCTGGAACAAGTGTGCAGCTATCAGTAGTAGCTTTATGTGTCGGTTACTGGGCTTCCCGTTTGGGCTCTGACAGGCACAGGGGAAAATGTGATCAGCTCTGAATTTCAGCCCATTTCAGCAAGTGGGGAAGCAATTCAGGGAGCTTCCCACCCACCCACGCTGTGAGAATTTGGACCAGGATGAGAACAAGGCAGCCAGGGTTTGCTGCTAAGCTCGTGGACAGGACTGTTTCCTGAAGGTTCAGGCTTGGAGCTGTGCTGAGCTGCTGCTTTCCTCTCTGGAGGAGCTGCTGCTCCTGCTGTTTGTATCCCAGCCCCTTGGGAATAAGTGCTTCGTGTAGGTGGGATGGGAGGCAATAGCCCCTCCTGGAGATCTCTCTCTCCTCTCCTCTCCTCTCCTCTCCTCTCCTCTCCTCTCCTCTCCTCTCCTCTCCTCTCCCTCCTCTCCTCTCCTCTCCTCTCCTCTCCTCCCTCTCTCCTCTCCTCTCCTCTCCTCCCTCTCCTCCTCTCCTCCTCTCCTCTTCTCTCCTCTCCTCTCCTCCCTCTCCTCTCCCCTCCTCTCCCTCCTCTCCTTCCCCCTCTCCTCTCTCCCTCTCCTCTCCCTCTCCCTCTCCTCTCCTCCCTCTCCTCTCCCTCTCCTCTCCATGTTCTCTCTGGTCACAGAATTGTGTCTGAGAGCTGCTGGCTGTGTCCAGGTGAGCCAAGAGATCCTGCCATGGCCTTGGGCAGTGAACACACCTGGGCAGGGTGAGCTGGGCTTCACCAGCCTGTGCCCAGCTGTGGTGCAGTGCCTGTCACAGCCCGGCCACTCGGCCCAGTTTGAGGACAGGAGCCTCTTCGGGGATGAATAAATGTAGTCATCATTCCTAGAGACTTTAGGTCCTGCCATCTGGCCACAGGAACCTGGGGAACATGGGCCCCTGGCTGGTTTTTGATTTAGGAGTAAGAACGGAGCCATTGTGACCCCAGGTGTGCTGGGGAACAGCCCCTGGCTGGTTTTATTTTAAATTAAGGACAGAGCCATTGTGACCCCAGGGGGGTGTGCTGGGGCTTGTCCCTGTTTGCACTGCAGGTGTGGGTGGGAACCTGCTGTGGTGGATGTGGTGCAGAGGATGAATCAAAAAGTTGTTCTTGCTGCACAAGAGCAGAGGCTGGAGAGACCCAGAGAGGTGAATGAAGTGGCTTTGGGGCACAGAGTGGAGTGGTCCAAGGGTGATGGGTGTGTGGGATGGAGCAGGTGTGTCCTCAGGAGGATAGCAAGGACGTGGTGTGATAACCTGAAGAGAGGGAATAAAATATGTGACTGACAGCTGATAAGGGGGAGGGAGAGCTCAGAAGGGCTTTGGGGGTAAAGCACCACCAGCAGGGACGTGAGAAAAGAGCAGAAAAGAGCAGCCCTGGGAGAGTTACATATATATATATTACATATATATATATATTACAATATATATATATATATATATATATATATATATAACACACAAAACATGGGAGGGGTCTACTGGAGCGACTGTCTGGAATCTTTTATTTATTATTACTTATAAATTATTATTTATAAATTTATCTTTATCAGCCTCATTTTACAGAGCCAAGCACAGGAGATGGAAACAGCCACTGCAACAGCAGACAGAGTTCTCTTAGTTACAGGGTCTCTTAAAAGCTTTTTAGCCAATAGGATAATTAAAAGTTGACAAGCATTTGCTAAAGCAAATTAGTAAACTGACACGAACATCTTGTATCTAACAATGCTGACTTCTGATTGTCCAAAATAATGGAAAAAACTTCTTTATTAAGTTTACATATTTCTACTCTCTCGCTTAACGTATTTTCTAGGACTATCTCAATACAGCACAGGGCACCAACCACCCCATCTCATTTGTAAATAGAAAATTAATAATCGACACAGCAAACAACACATTTGATGACAGCAGCAGGATCAGGGCCTTGGTTGGACCTGGAGAGGATGGTCCAGAGCCCTGGCTGTGCCAGGACAGGCTGGCCCAGAGTCCTGGCTGTGCCAGGACAGGCTGAGCCAAGCCCTGGCTGTGCCAGGACAGGCTGAGCCAAGCCCTGGCTGTGCCAGGACAGGCTGAGCCAAGCCATGGCTGTGCCAGGACAGGCTGGTCCAGAGCCCTGGCTGTGCCAGGACAGGCTGAGCCAAGCCTGGCTGTGCCAGGACAGGCTGAGCCAAGCCCTGGCTGTAGCCAGGACAGGCTGGCCCAGAGCCCTGGCTGTGCCAGGAAGGCTGGCCCAGAGCCCTGGCTGTGCCAGGACAGGCTGAGCCAAGCCCTGGCTGTGCCAGGACAGGCTGAGCCAAGCCCTGGCTGTGCCAGGACAGGCTGGTCCAGAGCCCTGGCTGTGCCAGGACAGGCTGAGCCAAGCCCTGGCTGTACCAGGACAGGCTGGCCCAGAGCCCTGGCTGTGCCAGGACAGGCTGAGCCAAGCCCTGGCTGTGCCAGGACAGGCTGGTCCAGAGCCCTGGCTGTGCCAGGACAGGCTGGCCCATGTCTCCTCTGGGGCTGTGCCCGTGGCTGGAGCAGAGCTCAGGGCTCTGGCAGACCACGGTGCTGATCTGACTCCTGAATTGCAGCTGTAAGATGACAAAAATTTACAGGCCAAAGGCAGCCAAAGCCCAAATAACCCCTCCAAACCCCACAGTGGCCAGTCAGGGTGACAGGGCCAGCCTTCCTGCAGCCTGTGGGGTGGCAGGGTCCCCCACAGGATGCCCGGTGGGGACAGAGAGGTTGGGGATGTGCCCATCTCAGCCTCCTGCAGAGATGGGGCCTCCAGGGCTTTGGGAGCTGGCAGGAGCAATAAAATCAGAGCTGAGACTTGGCAGGAAAGGTCTGCAGGAGGAGAGCTCCCCGGGGGCAGCCACTGCTCCCCCCAGACACAATACTCCACCGATTCCAAGCACATTTTTCTCAGGCAGAGCTGGATAATCTACGGGAATGTTAAACACCAAAATGAGTAACAAGCTTGGCTGGAATTCCTCTGCAGGACAAGCAGTGATCTCGTGTTCCTCTCCAGGGGTGAGCAAGGAAGAGGTCAGTGTTCCCAAGTCACCCAAATGGCCCAGCCCACAGTGAAAGTGCCTTGGCTGCTTTGGGGTGGAACAGTCTGGGGGAGAGGGGGCTGGCAGGGTCACACCTGGGAGTGTCACTGCCTCGCTTCCCTGTCAGGAGCAGCAGCTCTTCTGCAAGGTGTGAAGATTGCTGAGCTCACCTTGCTGAGCTGCCCTGCAGCTCTGGAGGAAGTTTTGTGTCCCCAGTAACACCAGTGTGTCCAGGGGACAGCCAGAGGCTGTGCCAGGGTAGTGGGGGCCTCAGCTGGACAGAGGAGAGTCACAGAACTACAGTGGTCAGGCTGGAAGGGACCTCAGTGAGTCCCATCTGGTGCCACCTCCCTGCTCCAGCAGGGCCACCCCAGAGCTCAGGGCACAGGAGTGTGACCAGGAGCTCTGGGGTATCCCCAGGGAGGACACTCCACCCTGCTGGAACTGCTCAGCCCCTGCCCATTCCTCTGGTTCCACTGCTGGCACTTCTGCCCTCCCTGCACCCAGGGACAAACTGGGACAAACTGGGACACTCAGGGACACC
This sequence comes from Sitta carolinensis, assembly GCA_032173965.1. Lineage (NCBI taxonomy): Eukaryota > Metazoa > Chordata > Aves > Passeriformes > Sittidae > Sitta > Sitta carolinensis. Next base: position 10,533,294 of record CM063298.1, on the reverse strand, counting down.
CAGGGACACCCAGGGATACACAGGGACATTCAGAGACTGACAGGGACAGACTGGGACACTCAGGAACACCCAGGGACTGATAGGGACATACAGAGACAGACAGGGACACACAAGGACACCCAGGGACAGACAGACAGACAGGGACACCCAGGGACAGACAGGGACACTCAGACAGGGTCACCCAGGGACACCCAGGGCTGAGGGCCCCTCTCAGCTGAGGCTCCTCCCCAGGCTGAGCAGCCCCAGCTCCCTCAGCCTCTCCTGGGCATGGAGCTGCTCCAGGCCCTTCCTCAGCTCCAGGAGCTCCTGTCCCTGCTGTGCTGAGGATCCAGAGCTGCACACAGCACCCTAGAGGTGCCCCCAGGGATGATCAGAGGGGCAGGATCACCCCCGAGGTGCCCCCAGGGCAGGATCACCCCCGAGGTGCCCCCAGGGCAGAGTGGCAGGAACGTCTAGTGCATGGAGGGTCTCCTCTCTGGGACACATCTTCTCAAAAAAGGAAGTAGCCATCCTCTCCCATGGGGGCTGAGGTTAGACCTCCCAGCAAGATGGTTCCCATCCCCACCCCACCATCTGTGACACTGCACAGTCTGGATCCCCACCCGTGTGGGACACAGCCCCACAGTCACTCAGAGATGTCCCACTGGTGTTCCCCTCCCAGCCTGGGGGACGAGCAGTGCCTGATCCAGAGGCATGTCCCCTCTGATGTCCTGGGCCATTTCTCCTTCTTCAGTGCTCACAGAGCAGTGGGCAGCAGTGACCCATGGCACACGGGGCAGGTGAAGCACACAGAGCCGTGAGTTCCATGAATCCCATGCCCAGGGTGGTTCCTGGGGACCCCAGAGCCCCACGTGTGGCTACAGGACGTGGTGGCAACGCAGCTTCCAGCACTGGAGGGGGGAGGCACATCCAGTCAAGGCCAAAAGCCTCTGGGGTTGTGTGGAATTAATTTTTTCTTTCACAAAAACATAGTGTTTTCATCTTTATAATAAAATGTTCCTGTTTGCCTGGGAATGCAGCGAGGGCTGTTTATTTATTTGCTTTTAATAACTGAGAACTGTTTACTTCTAAAGTGTTCTCCTGGTTTTCTTCTCCGAAAATCCTTCCAGAAAGGTCAAGGGAAGAAAGACGAGGTGTTTGTTTTTTCATTAAAATTTCTGCTTTGGCAAAAACACCCCCCTCCAGTAAGGAACAAAATAAGTGCTCAGAGCTGGGCATCGGTGCTGTGGGACAGAGCTGTCCAGGGCCCAGAGGAGCTGCAGGCGTTTGCAAATGAGCAGCAATTCCCAGGTTGGGGCACTGGGAGCAGCATGTCGAGGTTGTTCGTGTTCTGAGCTGCTCCAGGAAACCTCCCTCGGATTCTTGGCTCGGGCCTGGGCTCTGTGATCTGGCACTGACCCCCCGAAAGGCACATGGAGGCTCATTATCATTTGCTGACCCAACTCCTGTTTTCATTCCTCGTGACAGAAATCTGCACAGTGTTTAATGCAAACAGAGGAAACACATTTATTGCCCTTTCTAAAAAATTCTGATGTTTCAAAGCCATGCTCAGAAAGCTGGAGTGACTAAATTCTTCTGTCTCTGCACACCCAGCTCTGAATACTTTGTGCTCTCTGCTTAGGAAAACATCTTACAAAATTCTGCCTAGGAGATTTTTCTTTTACACGAACTGGACTTTCACTGAGGGGCTGCAGGGCTCAGTTTAAGGTCAGTTGTACTGTCTGCTGACAGGAACAGCCAGTTCTGTGCAGGAAACTCTGGTTTTGCTGTAATTCTCCCCTACAGAAACCAGATTTGACAGTATCTTGAGTTTCTCATGGGCTCAGCCAGATGTGTGGGTCTCCACTAACCTGCACGGCCGTGGGGTTGTGCTCAGCCACCCCACCAGCAAAAACGTGCTTTGCCATCCTTGAAAAGAGTAAATAATCATTGCAGCACAACTGAGGAGGTTCTAGCAGTGCACCACAGTGGGGACAGGCTGGTGCTGAAGCACTGAGCTGCTGAGAACTGAGAGGGGCTGAGAACAGGATCTGCTCTGTGGGATCCAGGCTGAGTGGGGAGGTTGGTGAAGGGGAACCCTCCTGAAGGAGCCTCAGGCTGAGGTGGAACCTCCTGAGGTTCACCAAGGCCCAGTGCAGGTGCTGCTGGGCATGGAACAGAGGGAGAGCAGCCCTGGGGGGCTGGGGGGGAGAGCTGGCACCCAGAGCCCCCCGTGCCTGGGCTGAGCCCCAGGGTGGGCAGCAGGGAGGGCAGGGGGGGATTCAGCCCCTGTGCTCAGGTGAGACCACACCTGCAGAGCTGCCCCAGCACAGGCAGGAGCTGGAGCTGCTGCAGAGAGCCCAGAGGAGGCCGTGGAGCTGCTCCAAGGGCTGGAGCCCCTCTGGAGCCAGGCTGGGAGAGCTGGGGGTGCACACCTGGAGCAGAGAAGGCTCCAGGGAGAGCTCAGAGCCCCTGGCAGGACCCAAAGGGGCTCCAGGAGAGTGGAGAGGGGCTGGGGACAAGGGATGGAGGGACAGCACACAGGGAATGGCTTCCTGCAGAGGAAGGTTGGATTGGATGTTAGGAAGAAATTCCTGTTTGTGAGGGTGGGCAGGCCCTGGCACAGGTGTCCAGAGCCCCTGGATCCCTGGCAGTGCCCCAGGCCAGGCTGGACAGGGCTTGGAGCAGCCTGGGACAGTGGGAGGGGTCCCTGCCATGGCAGGGGTGGCACTGGGTGAGCTTTAAGGTCCCTTAATGGGCAGGGGGGTAGTTTCTGTTCCAGAATGTGAAAATTTCCGAACTAAAACTTTTCTTGGTTTTAAACATTAACAAAGTAGATTCAGCTCTAATCTTATACCAATTTTACTCTGATTTAATGCCCCTCACTGATGTGGAGGCAGACTTGCTAGGCTCAGGTGAGATCAGGAGGTGATCCAGGCAGCACAGACTGTGGGAGGTGCTCTGCCCTGGCAGGGGCTCAGCCAAAGGGGACCTGGGCACGCTGTCATTTACCTCACCATGTGCTGGCACAGAGCTTGGCACCTGCCCCACTGATTTGCAATCTGAGCAGATGTGAAAGGAAAAGACCATTATTTTAATCAAATTAGGGCTCTGTGCATTGCTGCTGAGAGCAGCCTGAAGGAATACACGTTGTTCTGAGGGCTCTTCACTGCCATGAGTGCTGTGACCTGGTAAATCACGTCAGGAAACCCATTCTGAGCAGCTTCAAACACATCTGTCATCTTTAGGGGTTTGTAAATTCCAGCTGATCACAGCAGAGTGCTTTACACTTGCATCCTTCCAGAAACTGAGAAGCTGGAAGGGTGTTTAAAAGAACATGGAGCGACAGGACAAACTGACAGAAAATAAATGTAAATTAGATATTGGGCAGGAATTGTTCCCTGTGAGGGTGGGTAGGCCCTGGCACAGGGTGCCCAGAGCAGCTGTGGATCCCTGGATCCCTGGCAGTGCCCAGGGCCAGGCTGGACAAGGCTGGGAGCAGCCTGGGATGGTGGAAGGTGTCCCTGCCCATGGAGGGGTAGAATGGGATGAGCTTTAAGGTCCCTTCCAACCCAAACCATCCCATGACTCTGCTATTCTATAAAATACTGTTTCAGTATCCAGCATGTCAGGACTCCTCACATTTGCTGGAGCTGTCAGGGACACTCTGCCACTTCCTTGAATGCTGCAGAGCTGGGAACTCAGGCAGTGAATTGGTGCTCCTGATAAATCCAGACTGACTCAGCTCTGATTTCTCTTGCACAAGCAAAACTAGTCCAGAAGAAAACTATAATCCAGAAGATTATAATATACTAACTATAATCCAAGTTATAATCGAGGAGAACAGTGATTTTCTGTAGCTCCAAGATGTTTGCAGGACAGGATGGAAGCAAAAATCTCCTGTGCATACAGGTGAGTGTTGCATAGGAACAACTGGAACCCAGAACCCAGGGCTCTGCCTTTCCAGCAGCCCACCCAATGCTCCTGGATGTCTGCAGCATCCCTGGATGTTTGTAGGAGCCTTGTAAAGACTCCTGTCCCTTTAGCTCAGGGCTATTTTCTGACTCTCCAAGGGGCAGTCTGACAGTGATGGGCAGCACATCCAGGCTGGGTTGTTTACAGAGCACACAGCTCAAAATCCCAGCTCTTCAGTTAAGTGAATTGTGTATCTTACCAGGACTGCTGATGAAATCAAGTGCTGTCCTGCTGAGAATGGCTTCACAGTCTTACCCTGTCCTCAACATAAAGATTAAGGGAAGAAGTTCTGGTTCAAGTGTTTGAGTGCCTGTATAATTGAATTTCATGCTCATTCATTCCCTCTGAAGTGGTGTACACAGGCAGTCACTTGAAAGGGGGAAAATCTTGTTCAAACCCTCTGTGAACTTTCCTACATTCAGTGAGGTTGTTAATAGTGGGCAAATCCTCTTCAGACCCCTTTGACCGTGGGATGTGGATGAGAAAGAGCTTTGTTTCATAAATGTTTCTGGGGACAATCCTAATACCCCTATGACCTGAAATGTTTTCATAGAACCAATAGTGTGAGTTGGAAGGAGGTGGGCAAGGAGAGATCCCCAGCCTGTCTTACCTACATACAGTCACTGAACGTCCTGAGCTGGAAGGGGCACTCAGGGATCCCCAGTCCCTGCACAGACACCCCAACAATCCCTCCCTGGGCACCCCTGGCTGTCCAAAGGCTCCTGGAGCTCTGGCAACCTCGGGCTGTGCCCATTCCCTGGGGAGCCTGGGCAGTGCCAGCACCCTCTGGGGGAAGAACCTTCCCCTGATCTCCAACCTAAACTTCTCCTGACACAGCTGCATGCACCTATCAAAAATAATGAAGGCATATCAATAATTGCAGTTGTTTCCTGCAGTTTAGTAATATAATCAGACCCATCAGTAACAGAATCAGACCCATGCACAGGCATCCTCTGCTTGCCTGGCCCTTGTGGGAAGCTTCAGTGGCTTCAGATCAAAGCTCCTCATCAATATTCCTGTTCTTTGCAATCGATGAGCACCAAAGCCTGTGTAACCTGCACCCTGTTGAGGTGGTGCTGTAGCTGTGCAGGGGGATGCAGGGGTGGATTTCAGCTGGTCCTTGGTGACCCTACCAGGCCTTTCTCCAGGGAACACCAGCTCTGCCACTGGAGTGGTGCCCAGGGAGTGCCCCCCGTGCAGGTGGTGGGGCAGGAAGGGGCTCCTGGGGTGGCCAGGGTGCAGGGAGATGCTGGGGTGGATTTTCAGCCTTGCTGACCCTGCCAGGCTCCCCAGAGCTGGCTCTGCTGGATGCTGAGGTAGCCTCGAGTGAGGAGGGATGGTCTCACCTCATCTGGACACTCTGGAGCCAGGGTTTGCCTCAGGGAGCTCCCTGGGGCTACAGCTGCAGCTTGTGCTGATGGTGACAGGGGCCAAGGGCACTCCTGTGGCCCTGCACTCTGGTTTTGGTGGCTCCACCACCCCAGGAGCCCCTTCCTGCCCCACTACCTGCACGGGGGGCACTCCCTGGGCACCCCTCCAGTGGCAGAGCTGGTGTCCCCTGGAGAAAGGCCTGGCAGGGTCACCAAGGACCAGCTGAAATCCACCCCTGCACCCATGCCCACCCCAGGAGCCCCTCCTGCCTGGAGGGCACTGCCTGGGTACCACCCCAAGCTGATGCTCCCTGGAGAAAGGCAGAGCTTCTCTGCTCCAAGCAGGCCACTGAAGCAAGATTTCTGTTGCCAGCAGAGGTTTGAGCAGCACCCCTGCACATGCCATTCCTCTGGTCAAATGTGACACGATTCCCGGGCTCTCTCTGATGCTGTGACATTAAGCAGCCCATCCCTCCTGTGCTTGGCAGGAGCTCAGTCCTGCTGAGATATGGCTCGTGCCCAGCACCTTCCCCAGCAAAGTGTGCTGGCATAAATATGTGAGCAATGCAGGTGACAGGCTCTGTGGCTCTGGCTGATTATCCCTCGCTTTTATGTAATTTATGCCCCGAAAGTAACTGTGCTCAATCTTGTCCGTGGATTTGATTCCTTTCATGTGGTTTTCTGTGCTAACGAGATTAAATCAGTTTCAATAGGCACCGTTTTAATGGAGATGATAAACTTTTATTGAACTCGAGCACATTAAAATGAAATGTAAGCAATAGGTGACTTTAGCATTAGTCTCGAGTCCTTTCCAATCTGGATCAAGCCGGCATACCTTCCCTGTTAAGCAACAGCCAGCACCCAGCACGTTTTATGAGCTCCTAAAAGAGCCGAAAAATCCTTTCCCCGAGGCGCTTCCCTGTTTCAGTGCCGCTGGAGGCTGAGGTGGAGCATTAATTGGAGCAGCTCCATGACCTGGGGTGCAGGCACGGGATGAGGCATAAACACGGCTAAGTACAGGACTTCACATCTCCTGCAAACAGGAAGGCAGGGGATGGGTAATTTGGTGTTTTACAGCAGCTTTGTCTGCTAATCTGTGATCTGTTTGGTCTGCCAGTAGGATTATTATGGTGGGTTTACTGAAGAAGTGCCAAAAATGATGTTAAATAAACTGTTTACACAATGTAACTAGAGGCTGAAAAGCTAAACAGAGAGTCCCAAACTCGGCCCCATCACAGGTTTGAAGAAAAATAAACTCCTCAACACTTTCAACTGGACGCTGCTGCTCTGCACAGGCTGCTGTGTTTGTTGAATATTAAAACATAAAATTAATGTGTTTCCCCCTCTTTCTGGGGCTCTTTCCAAAGGCCTCATGGTTGGAAACACGATCGGATCATTTTGAGCTCCTTGGCCATCCTTGGAATTTGCTGTGATCATTTCAGTTGTTATAAAATATTCACGTTTCAGAATGACTGCAAGAAAAGCCATCATTCTTTAGAAGTGGGTTGTGTAATATTATTCCTGAGAAGACAGGAGGAGCCAGGGCTGGTTCTGTGTTCTCTGAGGAATTCCAAGGGACACCTGAGGGGCAGAAGGCCATGGTGGTCTCCAGTGTAGCACATGGGGAAAGGGGTCTTAAAAAATGTCATCTGCACCAGCAGGTGTGTGATGTGGGAGAGCCCTCCACCAATTACAAGGAAAATTTGGAGGCACACAAGAACTTCCCCTTCCTCCACTTTTGCCTGCCCTCTTCAAGGGTGTTGCGTTGCTGAGAAAGGAACTTGAGTGGAATTGGGAAATATCAGTGGTGTCAGCTTTTTGGCTAGGGAATTGCATGGAAATCTCTCTTGAATTCTGAGTATTTCTGCTAGCCATAGCCTCCCCCCAGCAATCCAGACAGTTTCTGCAGCACATGGGATAAGGATGCAGCTTGTGCAGGGGCCCATCAGTTACAGCCAGTGTTTCAGTCCTTGTTTTACTGCCTGAAGGTGTGAATTTAATTTTTTTTTTTTTTTTTAACTATGTTAAAATGAACAGGGCATAACTGGCATTGGCGACAGCTTCAGGGCCCCATCCAGGATGGGTCTTTGGTGCTTGTGTGGGGTTTGTGAGTACCAAATTCCATGGAGATCAAGGAACCCCATGTGTGCTGGCCATGGAGGACAGAGTGGAGGACAGCATGTGCCTGGCACAGAGGTTGTGTTGATGTTCTCTGAGCATTTCAAAACAGTGGGCAAAGAGGGATCACTGGCAGAGCTCATGTGGAATTTCAGAATTCCCTCATCAGAGGTGGCTGGAGTAGCTGGATCACCCATAGCAGAGGCAGGGTTCAAAACCTACAGGCAGGATGGGAAGTCAGACCTCTTTGTCCTGGTGCAGACAGGTTTCCTGCTGGGTTCTGTGCTGGCAGCTCTCTTCAGGGATTTTGTACAAAACTGAGGGAGATGCCATGAAGGTGCAGTGTCAAAATGCCATTTGAACGTGCCTGTGTGGTTTGGCTTAGTCTGACGTGTGTATGCACCGTGAGAGAGCTTTGGGCATATGGAGACACAATTTATTTATTTTTTCTATAGGAACCAGCTTTACTAATTGCACAATCTTGCTTTGTTCGCTGAGATCCTGTGGTTTGATAAGGCAAAGCTGTGGTGACATTGCACACACAATCACGTAGACACTGCAACACATGTTCAATATGCTTAAAAGTGAGAGGGAAAAAATTCAGTAACTAAATGCGATTTTTTTTTTTCCCCAAGAAAGACTGTAAAACCAGCAGATCTGCACAAAAGGTCACTACTGAGTTAGTGTCCCAAAGACAGTGTGGGCACCTCCTGCTGCCACCTCAGCCCCTTGCTGGCAGCAGAGGAATGTGGAGCCCTGTGAGCCAGGCACTGCAGCCTCCCAGCACCAACAGCCAGGAGGGGCAGTGTCCCTGCTCCCCACCCCAGGGACAAAGGGACAACCTGGCACAGCAGCTCAGGGGGCAGGGGTAGGGTGAGCTCTGCCAGGCGGGCACTGGGGGAGTGCCAGGGGCTGCGGGGTGGCTCCACTGGGTGGGTCTGGGCTGAGGGAGAGGGGCAGGCACTGGCTACAATCCCAAGGGACGGCTCTGCACTGGGTGGGCTCGAGAAAAGCTGCTTTTGAGACACTTCTGTACCTGGGTGGGTTTGTCACGAGACATGCAAGAGCCGAGACAGACCCGACACCACAGACCCCTCCCTGAGTTGTCCTGCAAAGCTGTGAAGAAGAGACTTCACAGCTAAGCCTCAATAAGAAATCAAGTGTCTCCCCTCGTTTTGCTTTTCAAAAGGACTGGACTTGCTGAAGATGTCCCGAGTAATTCAGCTCAAAGGGTTAAAGTTTGGCAGTATTGCAAGCAACCGAACAATGGGTCATATCATGGAAACTGTCAGGCAACCTTAAATATAGCTGTTATGATCTGCATAGTCTGCAATGCTCTGGAAACCAGGATGAGCAGCAAGGGGAAAAAATTCATAAAGTCCATGGAGTTGTTTAGGTTAGCCAGGAACAGAGAGCACTGCAGGGAGTGCAGGAAGCCAAAGGGCGCCCAGGGAAAGGGGCGGGCAGTGGCAGGAGCAGGGAAAGGAGCCCACCAGGAGGAAGACTCGGATGAGCCAGACTGGGATGATGTTGGGGAGGGGTGATGCTCGGTGTCTGGCTGGTTTTGGAAGTTTAATGGATTTCTCTGACAGCAGCTGGTGACCCTCTTTCCCCCAGACCTTCTCCTTTGGCCACTCCGACCTGCGCAGACACTGGAGAACTGGTTTGGCGTTTGCACAAACCAATCTGACAACGAGCCAGGACTCAGGGCCAGGCTCAGCATTGCTGTGGGGGTCCCACATCCTCACAGGGACCCTCACCACCCACTCAGCGTGCAGATGTCAGCTCCTTCCCCTGCAGCATCCCAAGCATCCCTTCCGAGATCGCCAGCAAACGTGGCCTGAACTTGGAGCCCGAGAGCTTCAAAGTGAGTCGGAAACTATTTTATCAGGGCCAGATCAGTGCAGGCTGCTGAAGCCAGGGGGCTGGGAAGCTCTCTTACGGGAAGAGACTCTTGCTGTGCTGTCTGGGCTCGAGCCTGGCACGGTGAGTGAGGCCTGAGGAGCACTGAGCTATGCAGGAGGTCACACCCGCCATCCCTGCAGCCTCCAGCTCTCCAGGCAGATGCTCAGCTGGAACGGTGTTCCAGCCAGGGAGCCTGAGTGATTTATGCTGCTAAAAGAGGGTTTTTTTTTTTCCCTCCTTCCTGGCCAGTGCCCTGGAGTCCCTTCTTGTCCAGCAGCAACGACAGGCTGTGGGAGCATCCAGGTGCCCCAGGCACAGCAATGCCCCAGCTCAGGCAGGGCACAGGGGATGGCATCTCATGGACCCCAGCTTGGGCAGGGCACAGGGGATGGCTCCTCATGGACCCCAGCTCAGGCAGGGCACAGGGGATGGCTCCTCATGGACCCCAGCTCAGGCAGGGCACAGGGGATGGCTCCTCATGGACCCCAGCTCGGGCAGGGCACAGGGGATGGACCCCAGCTCAGGTAGGGCACAGGGGATGGCTCCTCATGGACCCCAGCTCAGGTAGGGCACAGGGGATGGCACCTCATGGACCCCAGCTCAGGTAGGGCACAGGGGATGGACCCCAGCTCAGGTAGGGCACAGGGGATGGCTCCTCATGGACCCCAGCTCGGGCAGGGCACAGGGGATGGACCCCAGCTCGGGCAGGGCACAGGGGATGGACCCCAGCTCAGGTAGGGCACAGGGGATGGCTCCTCATGGACCCCAGCTCCAGGTAGGGCACAGGGGATGGCTCCTCATGGACCCCAGCTCGGGCAGGGCACAGGGGATGGACCCCAGCTCGGGCAGGGCACAGGGGATGGACCCCAGCTCAGGTAGGGCACAGGGGATGGCTCCTCATGGACCCCAGCTCGGGCAGGGCACAGGGGATGGACCCCAGCTTGGGCAGGGCACAGGGGATGGCTCCTCATGGACCCCAGCTCAGGCAGGGCACAGGGGATGGCTCCTCATGGACCCCAGCTCAGGTAGGGCACAGGGGATGGCTCCTCATGGACCCCAGCTCGGGCAGGGCACAGGGGATGGACCCCAGCTTGGGCAGGGCACAGGGGATGGCTCCTCATGGACCCCAGCTCAGGTAGGGCACAGGGGATGGCTCCTCATGGACCCCACGGCCCTGCTGCCCATGCCAGCACCAGCACAGCAGATTCCCTGCTGGCTCGTGACCTGCCGTGAGCTGGCCATGTCTTCACAGCCCCTTGGGGACAAAATGCAGCTCTAGCTGGGCATGGGGTGATCTTGGGAGGGGGTTTTGGCTCCTGCCAGTGCCCTTCCTGTCCATTCCTCCCAGAGCCCCCACATGTCCCCAGGAGCTGTGCTCATTGCCCCACAGGCTCCTGTGGTGCCCCTGGCACCCCGTGGCCCACACAGCCTCCCCTGCAGCCATCTGCTGCCCTCATCTCCAGCTGCCATCGTGGCTGAGATCAGCACCCTGAATGCCAAGCAGGGGCAAGAGCTGCTCTTGGACAGACCCTCAATCCTGAAATCATTGGAAAATTTGCAGGGACTGTTTGGGGCATGTCTGTGCCAGGGGAGGGCTCCAAGGCACGGAGGGACACCCCCTGTGCTACATGGCACAGCGCTGACCTGAGTATTTCCACTGGCCTTTTCTTGACCATTTTTGGTCCCTTTCATTTGTTTTTGAATTTGTTCCTCCTCTTTGCCCAAGTTCTTTTGTGCTAATTGGGAACTGGCTCCTCTCGGGGTGGGAGGTCTGTCAGGACCGCCTTATGACAGATTTACTTTGTCTCTCTGTCTCTGCATTTTGGCAGTTTGGTTCTTCTGCAATGTTCTGGATTTGGATTTTGCTTCTCAACGCTGATATCCTCACAATAGGCAGCCTATGGATTGAATAAATTAAAACATAACGAGCTGGAATGCAACTGGCAGCTCTGCAAGATCCCCATCAGCACAGCAGGGCTTGTTAATGCACAGCTGAGCTGTGTCTCTGGGCAAGCACGAGCCCACGGCCACAGCCTGGCCGGGTGGGTGAGCCCAGGTGGGATGCAGGTGTGCTGGCCAGGGGGCTGGCAGGGGGGAAGTGTCACCCAATGTCACATTCAGAAGGAGGACAAATCTAGAAGACAGACTTCACTCGTGTTAGTCCTTGCACCCTGCATGCTCTGGGTTCATCAATCCTCTTCGCTTTGACTGGAGCCTCTCCTCCATCCCACTGCCCTGAGTGCCACCAAAACCCTGCAGATGGGTCCCTCCTGCAGCACAGTGGCTCTGTGTTCATGCCAGCTTTGTCCCCTGCAGAGGGGGCTGTCTCTGTCATTTTTCCTGCTCACTTCAGCTGTAGAGGATCCATCCAGGGGGTGCATCTCTCTTCCCTGCTTCTGCTTTCCCTGCGAAATTTCTCCTTTTGGGAGCCCGAGCTCACCCAGGCTCATTTTCAAGCCAAAGAGGCTTTTGCTAACCATTGCTAACTTGGCTCAGCCTGGCATGTCAGCAGAGGCAGTGGCCTCAGAGGGCCCCCTTGCCTGTCCCGTGGTGGAGGTGACACACAGAACACCCGTTGTGACAATGAACGGAAGCAGAGGAAACCGCGGGTGGCACTGAGTGTAGGAGTCCATGGCCAGCGTGGGACTGCAGGAATGTTCAACCCAGCTTGCAAGGCTTCAGGAGGAGATCCAAACCCAGGGAAGGCCCTTGAGAAATGGATACCAGGCAGACTGGGGCCAGAGCTGTGATGGGAACTCAGGCAGGGAGCAGCTGGGAAATAGGGAGGCAGGGTGGGAAAGCGGTTTGCCCTCCCTCCTGAGGATGCTGCTGCTCACTGCACACCAAGACCCACGGGCTGTGGGCAGCTCTGACACCTCCTCTGCTGCTCTGGCCAGCCCCTGGCAGCTGCCAGTGGGAAGTGCATGGCACAGGTACTGTTTGCTTCGGGTCACACCAGCCCCTGGCAGCAGGACAGGAAGGCGAAGGTGACACCCGCACGTGTCAGAGCTGGCTCACTTTTCCTGACACAGCTCTGCCCTTTTCATTAGGGCACACACTCTCCCCAGTGCCTGTCTGCAGTCAGCAACGGGAGCAGGAGAAAGACCAGCACGTGAGAAAAATCTGGGATGAACAGAGGGGTCTGGTTAGGGTCTGCCCAGGAACGGTGAGAGGAGCAGTTAAACATTTTCTCCTGCAAGGAGAACAAGCAGGGTGAGGGTAAGGAGCATCTTGAATGGACAAGCACTGGCAGGGTGAAGGGCAGGAGGGATTCAGAGGAGTGGGATGCAGAAACCACAGCAGAATAATTTCTCTGGGTACCCTGAAGCATGTCAGGGCATTTTCCTTCTTGTTTCTCCTGGGTGTCTCACAATTAGTGAGATTCTGTTGTTCTCTGAGACCTGGGCAAGATCTGTGTCCTCTCTCCCTGAGGTCTGGGTACTCACCTTCCTCTTGGGAGGAGAATTTCTGCACAGAATCCAGTTCACCTCCAAAACCAACCATGCTCCTCTTCCCAAGGTAGGACAATAGTAGGACCACAGCCAAAGTTTCCAAGTTTGGTTTCTCGTTTATTACTGTGGGATGCATCTAAATCCTAACAGGGAGGCAGGGAACCATCAAACCTCACCAGTGCCCATATAATGCAAATTAAGAACTGAACTAGGTGATTACGTGAAGCCAGAGGGATGGCTGGGGAGGGGGCTCAGAGCTTCCCTGCTGGTTAGTCCAAGAAGGGATGTCATCTGGCTTGTCTTCCTGCACAGAGCAGGCCAGAGTCTTTCCCCCAGTGAGTACTTGCAGTGCACGTATTTTGGTGGTTGCTTTGTATTGATTTTTGGGTTGGCAATAGGAGGAACTCCTCCCATGCTTGAGTTGTTCCAGTGCATTTCATTCTGCATCAGATCTTCAAATTAACCTAATGATCAGCTTGATTAAATTATGGTAAATCAAGTAACATACCCGTGTCATCTTTCTGGAAAGATATCAGTCCTGTTCAGCTCTGAACCTCCCAAATCAGCTCTCGTTTGACTAGCTGTGTCTCTTCCAACCCAATGGGGATTTGGGACTAGACACCCTGCTGAAGTCCCTCCAACCAACATTTCTTTTCTTCTATTAATAGCTTGTCCTAGGAGAGTCAACCCTTTGCGTGGGCTTCAGCTTTTCTGGGGACCCCTCAGCTCATCTCTGCTGCCAGAGCAGCACCCAGCATGGAATAGTCCAGCTCCTGCCTTAAACCCAGCTCCGTGCACACCAGCCCCACCCAACCCCAAAGAGCAGAGGGTGTCACACTTTACAGGCCAATGTGTGAAAAAATTGTTTCTTATATGCATTATACCTATAATTTGTTACTACTCTCTGTGTGAGTGAGACAGAAAAGCAGGGAGGGAGGATTTGTTTTAGGGGGCAAAGCTCACAACTTCCAGCTTAGTCCCAGCTGGCCAGGCTACTGCAGAGAGCAGGACCCCAAGGTTGAGGCAACACTGCTGGATGATGGGGATGAGGAAAAGAAGTATGATCCTGAAGGCTGAATTCTGATTCTGGTCCTTGGATCCAAAGCTATGCCCAGTGCACAGGACTGTAATTCATAAGAGTCATACAATGACAGAATGGCTTGGGTTGGAAAGGACCTTAAAGCTCATCTTGTTCCACCCCGTGCCATGGGCAGGGACCCCTCCCACCATCCCAGGCTGCTCCCAGCCCTGTCCAGCCTGGCCTTGGGCACTGCCAGGGATCCAGGGTAGCCACAGCTGCTCTGGGCAACCTCTGACACCTCACAGGGAAGAATTCCTTCCCACTATTCAGACTTTTCAGGAAATGGGGCTCTCAGCCACCTTTATGAACCACTTTCAAAAAGCAATTACGACACGCAAATTTTGCATCATTTTCTGATTTCATCTCAACTTTTCACAGCCACGCTTGGGAAACTTTTTCAAAGCAACGCACTTACTGTATGCCATCTCCTCAGAGTTCCCTTTGGCAGCTCAGCCCATGCACAAGCAGCATGTGAACCCACAGGGAGCATGCACTGATGGCTGGGCTCTGCACCTCCTGCAGCTCTCATGGCAGCCCCTTCAGCTGGAGTTCCTGCCCCTGCTGCAGCTTTGAGGTGTTTCTGCCCCTCAGCAGACAAATCTTCCCTGGGCACCCTCACCTTCCCCTCAGCGAGCAGTGCTGGGTCCTGCACTCCTCATCCCTGAGCCAGGTGTCTGCTGAGGCTTTAGCCAGAGAAGGACAGGAAATCCTGCTGGATCACAGAATCACCAGGTGTAGTCTAGTTTCAAGCCTAATGTTTTAGTTTTCTGATATTCTTTCCCAAGAAAGCGTGATAAACACATAAAAAATGTGTTTGTAATAGTATTTATGTTATTCATTCCTTCTGGGAGGAGGGATTTCTTCTTGATGTCCCTCTGGTTTGACCAGTGTGAGTGAAGAGGTTTGCCTTTGTTTCACCAATCACATTGGTCTGTATAAAATGGTATATAAGAAAAAAAACATCCCTAATAAAAAAGAGTCATTTTTAACCTTCAAAAAAAAAAAAAAAATCAAAAAACTAAGACATTAAATTTAAAACTAAACTACAACCAGGTTGGAAGAGACCTCCCAGAACCATCGAGTCCAGCCCCTGCCCTAACACCTCAACCAGGTTAGGTGTTAGGTTAGGTAACCAGGACAGGAAAGAGAAGGATGAGGATGGGATGGGGATGCGCTGGACCCCACATCTGGCAGGGTGGGGAATCACCGGGCTCTGAGGAGGAAGGGGCACTCGAAAAGCCTTGGTTTGCCATGGCAGGGTCAGATTGCCGCGGCAGGCAGCAGGGCTGGGAGCGGCTCCGGCGCTGCTCAGAGCCTGATGCTCTCAGATCCCGAGCAGCCCCCGGGGAACGGCGGCGACCGAGGGACGGAGGTGGGGCCGTGACCCGGTGCTTATGGACAGAGGCGGCAGGAATCAGCTCTGTGCCATAAAATAAACAGCGTGAGGCTCTAATTTCCAAACAAGCCCCAATGGCCCCTTTCCCCGAGCTGCTCTGCCGTGACTAATCGTACTGGTAGGTGTTGGGTCAAAATCAACAATGGTTCTCCGCTAAGGTCACTCACTTTCTCTGTTTACACTGCTAATTTTATCACTGCTCGGAGTGGCTAATGGTATTATTTATACATTTAGCAGTGATAAATGCTGATGCTAAATAAAGGCTCCCTGGCACAAGCAGGTTAAGGGCTGATATGGCACATCCAGAACTTTATCATCAAAGGAATTAGCACTGCGGGTAAGAGCTTTCCTGGTTTTCTGCAAAGCTGCACATTATGAATGGGGAGTGGTGACAGCAATTAGCAACGGGGGTGGTAATAGCAATTATTAGCAGTGGTGACCTTTAGGAGCCTGGATTTTACACATCTCCCCAGGAGGGCAAAGGGAAACTCCCCCAGCCTGCTTTCCGTGGTGAAAAGCTGCTCCCAGCTGCAGGGGTGGAAAACAGGGGCTGTGGGAGAGCAGAGACAGAGCTGCACCCCAGGAATCACCCATCTGCAAGCTGCTGGGAGCAGGATGCACAGCCCGGGGGTCTCCCTCGGGGAGGGGCAGCCCCAGGAGCAGCACTGGGGTCATTTGAGCTTGGAGAAGGTATCTCAGTCCTCTGGAAAAATGTTTCCTTTCTAGTGAAAACCCACAGCCCACGTTATCCCGGGGAAAGCTGGCTGAAATCCAGGCACTTTGACCTAGGGATGCCCCCGAGGTGACTCACTGAACTTGCAGTTTTGGAAACTCCTGTCACTCATCCTGGGTGAGTGCTTGGACTACATCACCCAGGATGCTCCATGAGGTCTTCCCTAGGAGCTGGGCTGATGCATGGTGAAAGCTCTTGGCTGCAGCCCAGCCTGTCTCAAGCAGTCATGAGGCCCTGATGTGTCTTTTCTAATTAGAAAACTCACCCTTTTCCAGTGAGAGATGATATTTTAAGAAACTTTCTGTGATATTTGATTCTGTCTTGAGAGAAAACTCTTGGCCTTTTTTCATCTTGGAAAGGGGATGTGGGAGCATGAAAGGGGTCTCAGGGCCAGGGAATTGGGAAGATCTGTTCTGGAGACATCATGGCCATGGGCTGCAGAGGAGGGACAGCAGTTAATCTGGATTTTGGAGAAGGAAACCAAACAGAAATGCTGCATGGCAAGAAAACAAGCAGAGGAAGACAGCATGCAAGGAAAATGGGCAGGACTTGAACTTCACATCAAGCCAGAGTCCATGCTGGGAAGTCCATGCTGGGAAGGCTGCTGGATGTGCTCTCAGATCCTCATTCCTTGCTCTGTCCATAACTAACTGTGATGCCCACAGCATCCCAAACCCAAAACTTAATCATTCTGAGAATCCCTGGATCCTGATCTTCATTCAAACTAAATCCACCTTATACAGACACTGCTCCCCAGGTTAAACCACTGTGAGCACAATTTCACCCCCTGCTTGGAGCCCCTGTGTTCTCTGCACATCTGCTGTCCCCCCTGCCCTGCCATCCTCTCCCAGTGTCCCCTCTGTGGCAGGAAGGTGGCAGGGGTTCTGCAGGACCAGGGGCTGGAAAGGAGACAGGGAGCAGAGCCTCCATTTATTGAAGTGTGTTTTTCTAGAACATCTGCTGAGATCAGGGTGTGCTGAAGGGGCAGCACTGGGGTGATTGCACAGGCTGGGGGTGTCTTATGGTAGAAGTTGCCTCAGGTGATGCCTGGAGAGGCTCCCTGGGACAGAGGCTGGACAGTCTGGATGTATCCTCATCCCCATGGATTTGTTCATGCCTTATTCCAGTCTCACTGAGATCAGGATTTAACTGGCAAAGGTCTGGATTCGGTTCCAGGGATCCCCTGGGCTTGGATTTCCTCTGCACAGGTTGCCTGCTGCTCCCAGGGCCAGAACCACGTGGCTGCCACAGCCAGGGTGTGTGGGGAGATTTATCATCTGTATCCACTGAGGCCTCCAGTGGCAGAGCTCCTGTCTGGCCTGACAGATTTTGGATTAACTGAGACCCAGCCAGTAGTTCTGGCACTGGACAGTTGAGCACACCACCTCCTCTCTGCCTTTGGGAAGACAGGACTCACACATTCTCTGGAAGTTTCTCTCTCAGAGCACTCCACAGCTCTCACAGATGTTTCCATCTATTGCCTTGCTGATGTGAAAAGCCAGGAACGGGATCCCCCACTATTTCTCCTGCCATGCCACACGTGCTTAGGGGCCACTCTCGGCTTTGTATAATGCTGCAGTTTCAGAATAATTGATTTCCAGTGGTGAGTGGGGCACCATGGTTGTATTTGTGTGTTTTGAGCAGGCAGCTGACATCACCTCCTGAGCAACTTTCCCTCTCTTAGCACAATGAACCCCCCAGAATCCTGCAGAGAATCAATGTTTGCAAAACAGTGGATGCTTTGTGCCACTGAGCCTAGATAAGAGTTTTTGGAGAGAACAGGGTACTTGTGAGGAGGCAAATCGAGTTTTAAACCCAACAGACACCTGTTCTGGATGGTGGGGCTCCTTCCCTGGTGTGAGGAGCAGGGTGGTGCTGGCCAGGCACCTCGGGATCCTGCCAGGGGGGCCATGGGACACAGAGGGGTGTTAGGTTTGGCTGGGAGGGATTTCCTTGTATTCACAGGCTCTAGTATCTGCTACCTGCCTTGGGTCACGTGGAGGAGATTCCACTGTGGTGATAACAGAGCCTGCAGAGAGGATTGCTCTGGATGATGGACCCCCTTCCCCTCAGCAAGGGGGACCACATCCTTGCCCTCCAGGCAGTAGGGGGTGCACAGCAGCCTGGCAAGGAGCTGGCTCAGCCCTTGGCTTGGGGCTTCATCCCAGGGAGGAGGTGGAGAGCTGGGGGAAGGTCAGTGCCACGGAACAGGACGCCCTGCTCCATCCAGCCCCCTCAACAGGGGCCAGTGTGGGCACATCCTCTGTCACCAGAGCCCTGAGGAAGGCTCTGCCAGGTGCAGCTGCAGCCACAGGGCAGCCCCAGCTCCCTTTCTTGTGGAATTCTTCCCCGGGGTAAACAGGGCTGAGCTGGGGTCCTGTCCTCAGGGCTGGAGTCAAGAGCTATACATTGTGTTCTGTGAGCCAGCACATGAATGTAAACAGCAGGCTCCAAAACAGTGGCAGGAGAATTAACTGATGCTATATGCTGCTGCTTCATGTTTTCTTTGGAGTTGAGGAATAGGTTTTGGAGAGATTTTCCTCCCCATTTTCTTCTCGTGCCCTTGGACGCAGCTCTGTTATCCCCAGCTGACTTGCCTAAGCCTATAATCCCTGGTGCTCAAGAGAGTGAGAAGAAAATAGGATTCAGTGTCCAAATGCCTCATGTGTCGGCCTCTAGAAGATTCCTACCATCTGCTCTGGCCACCAAGCAAAGGGACTGAGCTCATTTTTATCCTGTCATGTAGAGCTGTTGTGCACAAGCAGCTGGAAGGGCCATGGGGGATCTGTCTGCCACAAATCTGTCCTGAGGACCTGGGAGTGCTGCACACCCCCAGGGAGAGCTGCAGTGCCTGAAAAGCACCTGTGCCTCACCCCAGAGAAACCTGAGAGGCAGATCCCGAGTTCCCACCTCGAGGAGAGGCCTTGCAGTTTGAAAGCATTTATCCTGCGTGCTTGGAGCTGAAAACGCGCCAGCAATCTTCCTGCTGTTTGAGGTCAAGATAACAAATCAGCCAGCACATTTACTCAGAGCAGCCACTGACATGCAGAGGAAGGGCCTCCAAGATCATACCCAGCTCTCTGCTTCTGGCCAGCCAGAGCTCAGAAGCATCCTGGTCTGCCAGGGGCACCGTGTTTGCTCCTCTGTGCAATGCCAGCTGTCATTCCCTCAGAATGCCCAGCCAGGAAAATCCAGCTGCTTTCCTACCCTGTGTGTTTCCACATCGCTCAAAAGCTGTCAAGCTGCAGCAGTAAAGGTGGATCCCTATTATTTTTGACAACCTGTGTTGGTTTCCATGCTGAGGTACAACCTGTAAGCAGCTGTTGGCATGGAAGAAACTCTTATTTATTGTTAGCTGAGACAAAATCCTCTTGCCAGCAAAGTCGGTTGCTGCCTTATATTGCAGCAAAAGATGAATTCACAGTCTTAATTTAAGCTGCTGTCACATACCTGGACTCAGAGCAGCCAGTACTTCCCACAGCCTGCAAATCCAGCCATCTCTGCTGGGGTCTAATGCATCAGGGTTCTGACTCCTGATGCTTTCCAGCATCACAGCACAATTCCAGGGAACAGGCAGAACAACAAAGCCTTTGCTTTTCAGGCCAGGCTCACCAATCCCTGGCTGCAAGGCAGGGGCAGCCAGGCTCAGGGAGCGTGCCCAGGGATGTCCCTGTGCTGCTCTCCAGGTGGAAAGTGGGGTCCAGACACACTCCCCAGGAAAAAGGAGCAGCCACCATTCCCTGGGCTGAGGTGCTGGTTTTGTGAGCTGGACAGAGATGGCATCATCTCACTTCCACCAGCAGCCATAAGCCCTGTTCTTTATTTTTCTCCTAAATCAAAGATTCTGCTTGTAGAAATGTGGCCTTATAAACACTGTTCAGTCAGTTCATCATATTTTCTTGGATAAGTTAAATTAATTGACCTCCTTTAATCTCTCACTAAAACATGCCCTTTAGACACAATGTTTTTCTGTAGCTCGTTTCGGAACCCTTTCATTTTTTCATTTTTCAGTATCTTAAAAGAAACTCATGAGGCTAAAAATGGGAAGGCTCTTCCAGTGCCATAAACAGACAACTTTGACACCATTCTCAGAGTCAGTGTTACCCAGTCTCTGCAGGCCAGACTGCGTTCCCACATGGGGACAGAGCATCACTCAGACAATATTTGCTGATGTTGTCAGCAGTGACCCCAAAGTCACTTTTAAGGTCGTGGCTTTCCAGGGCACAATGCATTGTCCTGCCCACGACATCATCAGAGTATAAAAAGAAAGTATAAAATTTATCCAGGGAAGGGAATGGTGCTGGGGAAGGGGCTGGAGAATCAATGATAGGAGGAGCAGCTGAGGGAGCTGAGGGGGCTCAGCCTGGAGCAGAGGGGGCTCAGGGGGAACTTCTGGCTCTGCACAGCTCCTGCCAGGAGGGGATTTGGGTTCTGGGAACAGGGACAGGGACAGAAGGACAGGGAATGGCCCCAGGCTGGGCGGGGCAGGCTCAGGGGGACAGCAGCAGGAATTTCTTCACTGAAGAAGTGGTTAAACATTGGCAGGGGCTGCCCAGAGAGGGTTGGAGCGCCCATCCCTGCAGGTGCCCAAGGAATTCCTGGAGCTGGCACTCAGGGCTCTGGACTGGAGAGAAGGTGGGGACTGGGCACAGGTTGCATTCCATGGTCTTGGAGTTCTTTTCCAACCTCAGTGAGCCTGTGATTCTATACCAAAATGCACCCTCTGTAATGCCCAGCTACCCAAACCATCAATTACCTCCACCTCTCAAACACTGATGATTTTCTACTACAACACATTTCTTCAGCTTTGAAAACCACAGCAGTAAATAATTTTCCCCTGACCAGCATTACAGAGCTCGTGTTTTGTGGGGTTTAGAGCAGGACAGCAATGTTCCTCTCCCCAGAAGCTCCTGCAGCACCATCCGAGGATGATATTAGCAGGCACATTTCAGGGTCTCACTGTGCTAACGTCATTTTCAGTCAGTGAGACTTTCAAGAACCAAATATCACCAAGTTTCAGCCTTTAGGGAAGGGCAGGGTGTTTACAGACCAAACTCCATAAAATTATCTATTGAATTCATGCTTTAAGAGCAGAAACAGCTTTTGATTGTCTCTGAGTAGTCTTGTATCATCTTGCCACAATTTCAGCTGGGACCGATGTCAAGTTAAGAGGCTGACAGTTTATTCTATGCTCTGTAAATATTTGTACACTGTTGGCCTCTTCCAGTCCTTTGGAACAATATTCCAACTTTTATTAAAAATAAACATGAATGGGGCGGAGCTCAAGGACCATTCTTTACAAACTCTTGTGTGCTGATTTTCAGGTCCCAGCCTGGGGTGTCAAATACACCAATTTTATATATACACCAATATATTTTATATATACACCAATATATTTTATATATACACCAATATATTTTATATATACAAATATACCAATTGGAGGAAAGCTTGGCTTCTAAAGCTGTCAGAATTCAGGGCTGAGCTTTTCCTAACTTTGTTATTACTGGTTGAGATTTCATGCCAAAATTCAGGACTCCAATTCTGCACAAGGGCTGAGCCTGAGAAGCTAAGGCAGCATTCCCTCTGTCTTCCACAGAAGAATGTGGGAGTTCATCTCCTCTTCTTGCCGTGGACACTGTAATCTCCCCACACAGTCAAGCTTGCTCCAAACCTGTTTGACCAGCCCAAGGATGCCAAAGAATGCTGTGTTCTGTAAGAGTCCTCCTCTGCCATGGACACCAGGACAGCAACCCCAGCTGAGCAGGGTGAGAGCTGCTGCAGCAGGTCAGGGCTTCCTGCTGGCTGGTGGGTCGAGGTGCTCACCCCTTGTGAGGCACAAACCCTTGGCCACAGGGGAGCAGGGAGCAGGGGGAGCATGGACACCTTGCAGAGACCCCTGAGTCGGGGACTGGCTTGGATATGGGAGAGTCCTCTGGGTTCTTTCGTGGCTTTCGCTGCAGAGCAAACCCCAGAGAGCCACCACTGTGTCTCCTGGCCTCACCTGTGTGTGTGGCACTCTGAGCTTGGCAGGGTGAATGTGAGCACTGTGCTCAGCCAGGGATGTCCTTGCTCCCCAGGCACAGGGCATTCCCAGCACAGGCACAGACCACAGGCTCTGCCTGCCTGGAAAAGACTGACAGGGAATGAGGATAGGAAGGCATGTGCCAAACCCCAGGGAAACACTGAGCAAATAGCTGAAGAGCCTGGCACTATTATTCATTATGTTTCTGGTATTATTTAGTGGCATGAGGTTAAAATAACACACTCAAGTAAAGAAAAAAAAAAAAAAAAAGACCGACGAGATACCAAAGCAAAACACAGAGAGAGAACAAGAATCTTTGGCTGGAAAGCATCTAAAAGAAGCTCGATGGGGGAACCCTCCTCAGCTGCATCTCCCCGGGGGTTTCATGCAGTCCTGCTCTGGCTTTAACACGTGCAAAGCCAGAAGCAGGCGTAAAACCAGGCAGGTTTTCCAGGTGTGGGCAGGAATGCAGGCAGGCAGCTGGGCCTGGAGGAGAGGAGGGGACCAAGAACAGGCATTGAGAGAGGAGACATTTCAGGGAGAGCTGGGTCTTTTCAGGGCTCTGAGACATCCCAAGGCGAGGCTGCTCTTTGCTCTGGGAGTGCTCAGATGCTGTGAGCCAGAGACCCTGTGCCGTGCTGGGGGAGCAGCTCCTCCTGGGGAGGATTTATGGCACCTCTGAGGCACCAACAGCCCCCCCCCACCCTTGGCACTGCAAGGCTGGGCCACGCAGCTTGTGCCAAAAATCAGCACAGTGCTGTCTTCCCAACCCAGCTGCATCCAGCCCTTGGGGTGTGTGCTCCACGTCCAGCACGTTTCCAGCAAGAGGCAGAAGGCAGAGCAGGGCACAAGCCCCCTGGGCATGGCTGCAGCTGACCCTGGCCCCCGTGGGGCTGTGGGCACCTCTCCTCAGGGGCAGGACACAGGGGCAGGCAGGTCCCTCAGCTCTGCTCTGCTCCTGGTACTGCCAGGGAGGCTTTCCCAGGAACACGTTCCAGTCTCCTGGGTCATGGCAGCTGCCTTGGATGTTGTTTTGAGAAAGCTCCTTAGTGGATCTGTGGCAAAGTGCAACCCAAAGGAGCAAAGAAACCTTCACTCACACCTTGCAAGTAAAACCTCCCCTGCCTTGAAGCCAGGGGATTTCTGCCTGCCAGTGCTGTGGGGTGAGGAGTTCTCACAGCCTGCCCTGCTCCCCCTGGCTGTGCTGTCCTGGGCATGGAATGGGGCTGACCCTTGGGGTACACAGGAGTTTGGGGGACATGCAGGCTCCTCAGAGATGAGACTGGATGGGAAAACTGCAAGCAGCCCTTCTCCAAATGCTCCCTTCCAGAGCCAAGAGGCAATGGCACGAGCAGCAGAGCTGGGACATGCCAGGGTGCCTCTTCCAGGGCAGAAAGGCTCTGATGGTGGGACATGGCCACTGGAGAGGCCACTGGAGAGGCCAGTCCAGAAGGCCTGGGGTGGGCAGGATGGGCACTCAGTGCCTCCCAGGCTGGCCAGCAGCTGCAGTTCCCTGTGGTGCTTGCTCCTGCAGGCCCATCCGTGTGCTCCTGCTGGGGGATGCTGTGGCCACAGCAGGGGTGGGGGGCTGAGCTGGCCCCTCCACGGCCCCCATAGCCCAGCACAGGGCACAGCTCTCAGAAGGGGATAGGCAGCAGTGTCCCCTCACTGACCTCAGCTCACTCCAGAGAAAAATATCTCTGCCACAGGAGCTGAGCTCTCCCTGCCAGCTCTGTCACGGGTCTGCTGCCCGTGTCACAGCTCTCCGTGTCACATGCATTACAGTGCTGCCTGCAGAGGTGAAATGCTCCCCCTAGCCTTTTTATCCTTTTCCCCAAGGTAGGCAATAATTTCTTTGCCTCATTCCTGGATGGAAAGTCTTCTCCTGATGCATAAGATGAGGTGTAACTTCCACAGAGCCTCCTTTCTGTAGCAGGAAATATCTCCCTGTCTCAAAATCTCCTTAGCTGGATGATCATTTATCTTTGGTTTTCCACTGGCTTCATGTTTCCTGTTTTCTTCTTCCAGATTGTGATCCCTAACTGGAGATATTTTACAGCTCTGCTTTGCTTTCCACATATCACTGCAGAGATAATCTCTGAGCAGACAGTTTCTTTTTCCTTGGAAGTTATTGGGGAAAAAAAAGTAACTGAGCTATCAAAATACGAGTGTGTCTTTGAAACCAACAAAGCTCCTCTCTGACTGTGCATCCTCCTGGCCCCAGCACATCACCCAGTAATTGAGATTTCTGCCTTTCCAAGTATTTGCTTTCTGTCTGCTTCTCCTTTAAATTCCCAGGAGCCTTCTGGCAGGGCAGGCAGTGCTGATCCCGTTTTACCAGCAGAGAATGCCTTACACTGGGTTTTGTTGATTCCTTTAATCTAAACTAAGTCATTCACCCAGAAAGTTCAAGGCTCTGAAAAGGTGACGCTTTGGGCCCTGTCCCAGGTGAATGTTCCCATTCCCTGCCAGCTCCCAGGCTGGGGTAACGACTTCCCAGCTCCACTGGCCCAGCACTGCTGGAGTCAACTGTTATAAACCTGCCACGGGGGATGAGAGCTCATGAAAGGAAAAGGAGCCTCTTTATTGTCTGTCTGCTTGCCTGCCTTTGGTGCTGCTTCCCATCAGCACCCTTACCCCGGGACTCCCACACGAGATGTGCAGCAGCAGCAGCACAGAAATGCTCTTACAGAAGCCTAGAAATTCCCCTACAGCAGCACAGAGATGCTCCTATAACAGCACAGAAATGCTCCTACAGCAGCACAGAAATGCTCCTACAGCATAGAAATGCCCCTACAGCAGCACAGAAATGCTTCTATAACAGCACAGAAATGCTCTTCCAGCAGCACAGAAATATCCCAAAGCAAAGAAATGCTCCTATAACAGCACAGAAATGCTTCTATAACAGCACAGAAATGCTCCTACAGCACAGAAATGTCCCAAAGCAAAGAAATGCTCCTATAACAGCACAGAAATGCTCCTATAACAGCACAGAAATGCTTCTATAACAGCACAGAAATGCTCCTACAGCACAGAAATGTCCCAAAGCAAAGAAATGCTCCTATAACAGCACAGAAATGCTCTTCCAGCAGCACAGAAATGTCCCAAAGCAAAGAAATGCTCCTATAACAGCACAGAAATGCTTCTATAACAGCACAGAAATGCTCCTACAGCACAGAAATGCTCATATAGCACAAAAATGCTCCTATAACAGCACAGAAATGCCCCTACAGCACAGAAATGCTCTTCTATCAGCTGGGCCCAGCCCATGGCACTGTCCCATCTCTCACAGTCCCTCCTCCCCCTCTCTTTTGCTTTCTCAGACATCAAGTGGTGACAAATTTCTTGGTGACACCTCTGCAGAAGGCAAGTCATGAGGCACAGAAAGTTGTGGTAAATGCACTGAGGAAGGCAGTGCAGCTGGTGGCATTTTTCTGAACTCAACTGCTGTGACACTGAGGTCTTGTCACTATTTTTCCATCTACTGCTACAGAGAACATATCCGAGTAGGAGGTTGCTTCAGATTTCCATATTTTTCCCTAGAAAGTACCAGGATGGTTGGCAGGGAAGTGGGGCATGTAGAGGGGAAAGGGAGTGGGAGAAATCTGGTGTCAGATTATCTTCCCAAAATAAAAAATAAAGCAGTGGCTCTTTTCTTTAGATGGTTGTGCTCCAACCCCAGCTCCTGGTCGTGTTTACATCTCTGCTGTTGGAGATGGAGCACCAGGATCCTGGTGTGGAGAACCAGTTCAGGGTACTTGGGATGCTGGATTCACTTTTTAAAAAAAGAGCTAGAGACATTCACATGGTGTAGAAGGCATCTCACAGCACCTTCCTGTGGGCAGCCCAAGATGTTTTACAGACCAGGAATGGCTTTCATGTTCACCTGGGGTGCAGCCCAGTCCTTGCTCTCTGGATCTATCCAGAGATCCATCAGCCTCTTCAGAAGGGGAAGGACAGACTGACAGCCACATCCCTGTGCCAGCCCCATTCCTGAGGTTATATCCCCCCTCTCCCTGCTGCATCTGGTGTTGATACTTCTTGTTGGATTCACAGCTTTGATTTGGAAATGCCCTTTCAGTATTTTGGGAGAGTAGGGCTGGTGCTTCCCGGGGTTTGGGAAGAGAGGCTGTGACACACGTGTGGGGTGTGTACAGGATCCCCAAAATGCTTGCCCATATTTTTATTGCAAGCAATTTTCATGCCTGTCAGTCATGTCCTACCTGGCACCTCTCCTTGCTGTACACAGATTTATTTCCTCAGCTCATTAAAAGGGCCTTTCACAGGGCAGGTTTGCCAGCAAGGCACTGGCAGTGGAGGTGAGGATGAGCTGCAATTGGTGCCTTTCCTCAGTTAGGCTCTGTCCCTCCTGCAGGGCTCTGACCCGTGCTGAAACCCCTCTGACTCTGAAACCCCTCTGTTGCTATACTGACATTTTAACAGGGATCTAATTAACTCATTTATCCTATTAATACATTAGATATATTTGTCTAATTTCATTTAATAGCACCTGTTTTTGCAACCTCTCCTGGCAGCCCATGCTCAGGTATTCATTAGTGGCTGTATAAAGAAGTGATTTCGTACACAGATAATTGGTCCCTCAGGATCATCCTGTGCCCTTCTTCCAGCACAGCAGGGCTGGGGGAACAACAGCATTTGGTGTTCCCATCACCCCCGAGGGGCTGTCACCCCTGCTGGCTCCTGCCTCCTCCTGTGCCTCTCCAGGGCAGATTCCTGCTCACCCAGCAGCAGCTGCATCCCTTCTCCATCTCCATCGCTGCTCTCCAGACCTTCTCAGATTCACTTATGTCCTAAGGAGAACATTTCATGGCTTCTGGTCCCCTTCTGTCCTGTTCTCTGTGCTGTCACAGCTGCCCCAGGCTGGGGGCTGTGTTTTGGAGCTCCCTGCACGTGCAGGAGCTGGGCTGGGACATCTCCAAGCTCTAAACCCTTCCCGTGCCAGCCCCAGTCCCAGCATGCTGCCTGTCCCAGTGTTCCCCCAGGCTGTTCCCAGCCAGTGTGGCCCCAGTGGCTGTCACAGGCAATGGATGGAACCAGTGTTCCCCAGTGACCCCCACCACCTCCTGCACTGGGGCTGGACCCCACAATAACCTGTGTTTCTCCTCTGTCCTGCTGCAGGGAGGCTGCAGGAAGGACAGGGGTGCTGGGTGACCACTCCTCCCCAGTTCCAGCAGGATGGAGAGGTCTAACCCCAGCAGCCACCCCCGTGTCCCCCTCCAGCTCCATCTCCCCAGTGCCCTGGACCAGAGCAGGACATGCAGCGAGCACATCAGTGCTCCACACCAGAGCCAGGAGCACCCTCGGGGAGCAGCCCTGAGCTGAGGCCTGTGTGGGGCAGGTCTGCCAGAGGGCACAGCACGTGCAGACAGCGCCGTGGAGCACAGCCCCAGATTCTTGGCAGGGCTGGCTTCCACCTCCTCCATGACCATAGCCCTGCTGCAGAGCTGAAATTTCCACACATGGTGCTTGTCGGCCTTGGGGAGCGTCTCTGCCGCCCGTCACGTAACTGCCTGCCTGGAGGAATGTGCTGGAGTTTCTGTTGGGGGATTACTGGGTCTTTCCTGTGCTGTTTTTCCTTGGAAAAGCCCTTTCTGTCTGCAGGGCCCGGGCAGGACCTCTGGGCTGTGTAGAGCTCTGCACTGCATGGCACAGGCAGGGCCCTTCCCTGCTGCCTGGACGGCTGTGGTGGCAGAGGGGACGAGCACTTTGAGCCTGCCCAGGAGCTCCAGTGGTGCTGCTGCTGCTGGCAAAGCCACATGCAGGTGGTGTGTGACCTGTCCAGGAGGGCAGCTGGCCCTGACTGACCACAGGGCAGTGCCTGGATTCACATGTGGGACAGGGAAGCTGTCACCCATCCCCTGAGCTCCTCTTCGAGGTGGCCCTTGGCTCCCACAGAGCTGTGTCCACCTCAGCTCCCCTCCTCCAGTGCCTGAAGCTGCTTGGCTTGGTGGCTGAGCTGGACACTGCTCCTCGTGGGATGGCCCCACACCTCGTGTGTGTTGAATTATAGCTGGGAATGTACTCCTGGTATGCTGCAGAGGGATGGCCTGGAAATTCAGAGTTTGGCCATCAAACAGAGGCTTTAGGCTTAATGTTTAAGCTCATCTTCTAGAGAATTTCTTTCCTAATGCAAATAGCAAAACATGACCTGCCTTCTTATCTGGAAGTACGAGATGTTTCCATGGTCCCCCTGATCTGACTGTGGGTCTGGAGCCCCAGTGGCTCAGCTGTGGGGCATGACTGTGTCCACTGGGCTCAGCATCCATGGGGAGGAGCAGGAGGAGACAGCAATTCAGAGTTTAGGAGCAAATCAGAGCATGCAAGGGGAGCAGGGCCTGCCTGGGACACTGCGGGTGCTGCTGCAGACCAGAAGGTCTGAGAGACACAAACATTTCCTGAAACAGCATTTCCTCTTATTGATTTCCTCCAGTCACCAGGCATGACTCTTCCCAGAAACAAATCATTCATCTAATCCCCTGGAGGGTCAGCTGCTCTGGCCCCATTTATCCAGGCTGCTCCCTACCAGCACACTGTGAGTGGATCTGCATGCTGAGACCAGCCCAGAGCTCCTGCCCCTGAAAATCAGACAGACTGCAGCACAGCACAGCCCTGAGGACTCTCACTGAAGAGGTTAAAGAGTTACCTTGAGCTGGGGATCTGTATTTTGTTAAATTATTTGAAAGAACAGCATCTCTGCTGTTTCCTTCTCCAACATGCAGAAGAAAAATGACTGTATTATGGTTGTGTCTAGCGTAGCACTTGGCACCAGGCCAGCAGGATTTACAATGGCTGGGTGAAAAGTCTGCAGGGAAGGCAGTTCTTTTTGCTGTGGACAGGACTTACAGGGTCTGCAAGGACCAATCCCACAGCACAGCAGGGGCCAGGAGGAGAGCTGCCAGCACAGAGCTGCTGGAGAAGCCATTTGTTCTGTCCATGAAACATGAGGTCAGCAGGACCCACTGCCTCCTGCCAGGGGTGATAAGAGGGGGAAGGCAACAGAGCAAGACAGGCTTTGTCTATGCTGGATGAAAGATCAATTTTATTGCAGCTCTTTAGCATAAAATTTTTCATGCCAGAATTTTCTGGCTGGAAAAGCACGTGTCTGATTCAAAATCATTTTCAGAAAGAAACACCTGGCCTCACTCCCTGTAGGGGAGGAAGCAGCTGAATATTAATTTCTAAAACTCTATATTAAAGTCACATCCACTCCTGAATGAGATTTTGCTCCGAGGCAAGTCCAGCTGCCAGGACAGGTTCTGCTGTGGTTCCCATCTCAGCAGGAACTGAGTACCTTCCTGCTCTGCTGGAATGCTGAGTCCTGCCTCCTTTGCTGCTCTCTCCTCACCAGACAGAGATGCTCAGGCAATGAAGAATCTCAGTTGGAGGGCACTGAAGCCCTCTCCAAAGCAGCTCCTTTTGTGATGGGTGGGAGAGGGGACAGAAGGAGTTTGCAGAGGAAACAAGGTGTAGTCTGGAGGTGGAGAGATCACTGGTCTGGTTTATTGGTTTGCTGTGATCAGCTTGGACAATGGCTGGGGCTGGAGGAGTTCAGGTGGGTTTCACACTGTAATGGACAGGTGATTTGCTTCTCTAAGGAAGGGCCTGGTTTTTGGGTCAGACTGGCTCTGGGTATTCACAACCTCAGCTGGTAACTGCAGGGAGAGACCTCAGGCACAGATATTCCCAAACATTCCTGGCTGTCAGGAATTATTGCTGTAACTGTCCTTACAGCAATAGGTCAGCCCTCACACCCAGTGCACAAGGTGCTCTGTACCCAGAGCAGCAGCACTGGACCCCTGGTCCCACCTCAAGCTGAGCACATCCCCTCTTCAACCAGGGTCAGGTCTGGCTGCCTACATCTCCAGCTGAACTGGCCAAACCATCGCTGAGATCCATCCATATTCTGGCCAAAGCTTTTCCTCTGGTGAGGTAAGGCCTTCAGCTGGACACCAGGGTGACTGGGACACTCTTGTCCCCCATCCTAACCAGCAGGTTTCACATCTTGGAGGATCCTTACAGCTGAGTGGTGTCCCTTCAGGAGGCAGTGTGGGCTCGCTTTCCCAGGCTGGGCTGTAGCAGATCCGTACCTGACAGTGGCAGCACATCCACAGGTTTCCCATGACAAGAGGCTGAGCAGGCTGTGATGACTGACCAGGGACAGCCACATCCTCAGGAAGGCTTTTAGCAGTAGCCAAGTGTCTTATAAACTGCTTTTCTGGTTAGCAAGGAGATATATTTTAAAAACTGAGAGATTTATTCTCACACCTATTTCACAGCAGGAAACTGCTCTGGAAAATGTGTAGTAAAGATGAATCCCTATGGGCTGAGTTACACTGGGGATACAGTGCTGCTGCTCCCACAATGTCAGAGGAGCTGTCCTAAACCCAGAGGCCAGACCCTTGCAGCCAGTTCTGCTGTCCCCATGCAACCTGAACAACTCAGACTTTATGTCAAGTCTTGGGAAATGAGCTAAAGGCATCTCACTTCTGTTGCTCACTCTGGATTCTGGTAAATTCCTGACTGGTGTGTGTGAGCCCCACACTGCTGGCACCAGTTGGACTCCTCTGACACCAGCTCTCACCAGCCTGTCACTGAACTTGCTGCTGGAAACCCAAAAGCCAGGTGAGGCTGCCTGTGCCCCAGGCAGCTGGGGAGCACAGTTGTGTCCCCAGCAGCACAGCCCCTGGGCTTCTGGCCAGGCTGGAGAACTCTGCTGCTCCCTGGAGCCAGGGGCACAGGCTGTGGCTCTGTGATGGAGGTTGCTGTCCCCTGGCCAGCAGAACCAGTTCATTCTGTTTGTGAACTGCTGTCCTACCTGTCACAGCCAGTGACAGGAGCCAGGGAACAGCTGGAGCTGTGTCAGGGGAGGTTTAGGTTGGAGATCAGGGGAATGTTCTTCTTCCAGAGAGTGCTGGCACTGCCCAGGCTCCCCAGGGAATGGGCACAGTCCTGAGGCTGCCAGAGCTCCAGGAGCCTTTGGACAGCCAGGGGTGCCCAGGGAGGGATTGTTGGGGTGTCTGTGCAGGGCCAGGGGCTGCCCTGGGTGATCCTGGGGGTCCTCCCAGCTCAGGAGGCTGTGATTGCATGCAGACAGGACAGGCTGGGGACCTCTCCTTGCACCTTCACTAGTGCTCCCCATCCCGAGGGCAGGAAGAGGGAATGGTCACAGTCAGCTCTGCTGGGGCTTAGCAGAGGGAGAGGGGAGCAGGCATCGGGCTCATCTGTGTTGGTGAGTGTCTGCCTGAGCATGCAGCTGCCTAAATCCCAGAGATTACTCACAGCAACCTCAGCACAAGAGTTACTGCTGAAGGAAAAACTTCAATGTCAAGAGCATGAGTAATAACCAAGCTGGCACTTAGCGGTTCAAACAGAAGATAAGAGCTAAGGCTGGATTCTCAGAGGGCCCGTTTTATCTCTTTTATATATGTCACAACTGAAGAAATGAAGAATATAAAAGTTATTTATTAGTGTTTCATTCCTGCAGTACTTTTATCATGTCGAGTGTGCATTGACCCCACGGTACCACAGAACTGGAGCAGGGATTAACAGATTAAGGGCACCCTCTATCTCAGTAGGACCAGATTTGGGGGTGATCTTCACCCTCTGACCCCTTCACAGCTCTTCCCTGTTCGCTGGGGAAGCTGCTGTGCTACTCCTGCCCAGCTCCAGCCTTCCCCTCAGGGTGAAGAGCACGTTTTGACCCTCTGGGCAGGAGGCTGGAGGTGATCTGGTGCAGGCACTTGCAGTGGCCCAGGGGCCAGCTCTGCTTGTTGGGGGAGCCCATCACCAGGCTGCTCTTTCTCCAGCCCTGCAGCACCACCCGGAGTGCTCGGAGTTCCTGCCCCGTGGACATGGTGCAAGAACCAGCTGGAGCAGCCCGGTGCTAACAGCAGAGGCACAGCAAGGTGAGAGAACTGGGAGGGCTGGAGAAAAGACATTTGGAGAGGAAAATGGGAGATCTCTGTTCTACTACCTAAGGTAGGAAAGAAAACGGGAGAAAGGAGGAGGGAAGCAACGAACTTCAGTAAGTACAAAATATATCTTAAGTTTCCTTGATTGTGTGATACGGACCTTGGCAATGCTGTGTGTGCTGTCCTTGGCTGGAAAATTATCCTCCTATCCTAGCTGTGAATGAGGTGGCTCCAAAGTGACAATTCCTGCTGCTGGGTGGGAATTGTTGAGCTGGACAACAGAGTGGCTGGGGAGAGCAGACTGGTGCAGGGCTCAGCAGTGCCTGGGGCTGCGGGACAGAGAGACCCCCAGCTCGCTGAGCTGTACTCAACTGAGCTTTCCTGGCAGCAGGAAAAGCTGAGTTGTACTCAAACTAGTTTGGATTGGTGCAGAAACGCAAACCCTGGAGTGTTTTGAAACATGGAATGTCGGGCTGAGCTAAACAGCAGTGAAAGGTGCAGCACTCCCAGTCTACACAGACCCTCAGGGTGTTTACGTGCTGCAGGCAGAGGGATTGCTGTGGGGCTTCAGGCACAGGAAAGGTCAATAATTAATTATTGAACAGATGGGACAGTTTACCTGCATCCTCCTATAATTTGACTGTGGCCAGGTGGTGACTGTCTTGGGTCTGTCTGTGATCTGCAGTTAGTGTCTGTCACTGAATAATTCTTGACCCTTGAAAGATCTGCATGCTGTGAGTGGATGAGAAATCCAAGCCTGTGCCCTTTGACAGAACTCCAGGTAGGTCCTTTCCCCCTGTCTGGTCTCACAGGCTGGGAGGGAAGTGGAGGATTTCAGGTCTCAAACAGGATGTGTGGGATATACCCTCACAGAATGAATTTTAAATATTATAGTTCAGTCCACCAGCTGCAGTGTGGATGTTTAAGCTCAGAGATCGCCTTTCTTAATTATTCCTGTTAGTGGTGTCCCTGTTCTGGCTCATTTAAGGAAACCAAGTGAGAAATGGGTAGGGGTAGAGTGCTGGGGTAGGTGTGGATCTGCTTGGACATCTCAGTGGGCATCAGGGAGTGCTTAGAAGAACCTTCATGCGCCAGGAACAATCCAAGTACTGTGGTGTTCCTGGTCAAAGTCACATGTGTTTGTTATTCTGAGTATCAGGACAAACTCCAGCTGGAAGATGGAAGAGCTTTCCAGGAAAGAAGGATCATCACAGGATGGGCAAAGGGCTGGCAAATACATTTCTGGGTGCAGGCCTCTCTGGGCTGATCTGGGCAGACCAAGTGTGCTCTCAATGGCACTTTAGAGAACTGTGTTTTGACAGCTTTAATTCCTCTGATCTCATCTTACACAAGATGTCCTGGATTTTGGCATCAGCATCGCCCTTTTCAAAATGACTGGTACCTCTGAAGTAAACCAAATGTGAGTCTAGGGCAATTATAGCTTAAATTTAACCTTCAAGATTGAAGTGTGGCTTGTTGTTAATGACAAGCAAGCGAGAAATATTTTTTGTGGTTCAGGTCATCCAACACTTCTCATCTCAAGGGCCTCTTTCCATTTGTCAATAGCTTTGATGAATGCCCAGGACCAGGAGCCCTCATGCCATGTATCTGTCTTGTCCTGGATTTGTTTACAACATCACAATAAAACCAGTGAAGCTGCATCAGAGAAGGAGATTAGAGAAAACCAGTTGTTTTTCCCTTTTTTCCAAAATTCTTACGACTTTCATTTTGAGAAGCTCCAGCACATGCAGGCTGTGGAGCAGCACATGACATTTGGCAGAGGTGGTGGTGTGTATGTCAAGATGTGCCTGCTGCTATCCTAGAGAAAAGATGCCCAAATTTGGGAACATTAAAAGTGTTTGAAAAGCCCTGATTCACACAGGCTCAATGGGAACTAGCTGGAGTTTAGCACCTAAAACCTTGCAAGCATTTGTCTGAACAGAGCTCTGCTCTGGGGGTGGTTCTCTGTGAGCCCTGCTGGGGACACAGAACATGGATGTGGAAGCCCTGGAAAACAACCCAGACTCTGGAAGGCAGAGGAAGAACACACAGGAAGGATCCTGGGGTGGAAATGGGCTCAGGATCCAGGTGGGGGACAGCAGCAAAACAATATGGGGATCCAGGTAGGGGACAGGTAGGATTGCTCTGACAACAAGGGATGCTGGTGGAGAGGTAGAAAGGGAAAAAGGTGACATGAGGCCAGTTTGGGACCTCAGAGCTGGAGGATGAGTGAAAAAGTGCCCAGAAAAAGGGCAATAGGTCAATAACTACCATAATGTTGGGGGTCCCTGGGGATGGGCAGTCCAGGGGAGGATGTCCAGCCTCTCTGGTCATGCCTGGGGCTCCGCTCTGTGCTGAAGGCACCACTGCTTAGTTCTCTGTCATGCAACAAATCTCCTGCTGGTCCTCTTGGATGTAGCCAGTGCTTTGGCTACTGCTTGGCTAGCTGCAGACCTGTTCTCAAAATTAGAGGAGGAATTAGCAGGTTTAAGAGCAGCTGGCTCTCTCTATTCACTGACATAATCTTCTCTGTACCCCATGAGATGTAAGTGGCTCCAAAAACTGGAAGTTCACAATAAAACTGACAGCTTCACAGCAGCCACAGGGACCCTGGCATCTCGTGTTTCAGAATATCAGAGGAAGAAAAAGGCCAGAGATAAGTGCTGGAGCTGGAGCTCACTTTTTGTGGTCCATCACCCACCATCTCCCCTGCACCTCTGTGTCCCAGCACACACAGAAGGAGGCTGCACTTGGAATTTGGAGCTTCCCTCCCTCCCTGTCCACTGAGACCCCCAGAAGAGCCCAGGCAGCAGCCAAGGAGGCCCCCGAGCTGGCTTTGCCCCCTGCCCTGTCATCCTCACTGTGCCAAGTCCGAGAGGACAGTTTTGTGTCCTGCAGAGCAGTGGAGGAATGGCAGCATGGAGAGGGGGAAGCTCTCCTGTCTGTGCAGGTTTCCACCACAGAGGCTGTGCCTCGCTGGCTTTTTCTGTCTTTGAGAAGCAAAACCCCACTCATCCCTGTTTTCATTATTCAAAAGCCACCACGGTTTAGCAGCTGCATAACCATCCTCACTGCCCCCATGGGAATCAGGAGGAAGGCTCTGTGCAGGGGCTTTAGGGAGTCCCAGGGCTGCTGCTTCTGTGAAGGAGCCAGGAACCCTGCCAGGATGATGCTCTTCAGACCCAGGCAGGCAGCAACTGCTCCATGCTGGCCGGTCTGGAACACCTCTCTGCAGGCACAGAGGGAGTGAAAAAACCCAGCAGCCTCCTGACTACTGTGTGGTGGTGTCATTTCTAGGAAATCCAGCTCCAACCCTGTGCTGAGCAGCAGATTGCACTGGGAACATCCCTGGCCGTGCTGTGCTCCTGTCCTGCACACCCTGCAGGCTCTGCAAGAGCTCAGCCTGGGGACAGCCCCTGGCACAGCTGTGGGGCTCAGAAGAAACTCTGGGTGCTGCAGAGGGCCCTGCTGCAGGCACAGGGCCCCAGCCATGGCAGGAGGGCACATGGGGTGTGTGACACTCACACCACACTCAGCACAGAGCAGAGGAAGAAGGGAATCATTAGGTCTGGAAAGCAGGAACACACTGACAGGATTGACAGAACCAGAGGGCTCAGCCTCAGGCTGCACCAAGGGAAATACAGGCTGGAGATTAGGACAACATTTTTATGGAACAGGTGATAAAATACTGAAATGTTCTGCCTGGGGAGGTGGTGCAGTCCCCATCCCTGGGTGTGTTTAAACCAGCCTGGCTGTGACTCTGGGTGCCAGGGGTTGGGTGAGGGGCTGGGGCTGGGCTGGACTCGATGGTCCTGGAGAGCTCTGCCAACCTGGGGATCCTGGGATTATGGGATTCCAACTTGGAGATTCTGGGATTCCAACCTGGGGATTCTGGTATTCAAACCTGGGGATTCTGGGATTCCAGCATGGGGATTCTGGGATTCCAACATGGGGATTCTGGGATTCCAACATGGGGATTCTGGGGTTCTGGGATTCACTGAATGCCCTGGAGGCTGGAAGAGTCTGTTCCAGCTGGTCTCAGAGTGGGGCTCGGTCACAGCATCGTGGGAATAGGTGGGACAAGGGACAGGACATGTGTCCCTTCCCTTCCAGGGGGATGAGCTGCCTGCAGAGCTCTGTCCTCAGCAGCTGACAGCCTGTCAGCCCACACAGCAGGGAAAGGGCCGAGGTGTCAGCCAGCACACCCTATGATCTTCCCTGGATGTGTCAGGGCTCCACACCACTCTGCCAGGAGGGCTGGGAGAGGCAGGAGTCCCCCTGAGCAGCAGCCAGCCCAAAGAGACAGAGCAGAGGGACACGAGAGCTGGGGAATGGCTGCAGGAGGGGGCTGCCCCTCTGGTAAGGAGGGCAGCAAGGGATCTTGCTGGGAAGAGAAGATGGGGCCCCTTGGCATCTCCCTGGCACAGACAGGGCTCTCCTGTGCCATCAGCTGCCCACAGGTCAGCTCTGGGGCAGAGGGGAGGAGACCCTGCTCTGTCCCCTCAGCTCGTGTCTGGGGCAGTCTCGGTGATGCTGGCAGCACAGGGTGCACTCTGCTCAGAGCAGCAATCAGCAGCATATCCCCAGCTCCTACCAGAGCAGCTTCATTCCACATGCTTGGCCATTTTCAGCTTGCAGCTCACCCAGATGTGGGGGGCATTATGTGACCTGCAAGAGGCCCTTTGTTCCCCAGGCTCACAGACAAATACCAGTTTCCTTTTCCAGCTTCTAGAGGTGAGCAGGTGACAGGTGTCAGCTGTTCTTCTGCTTAGAAGTAGCTGAGCTGATTTTGCTGAGATATTAGCAATTCTAGGAAAAACTTAACCCTGACATTTGATTCCTGGCTAAGCTGATAGCTTGCTAAGAAAACCCAAAACAAACACACTAATAAAAAAAATCTTATTTGCTTCTAAACACCAAAACTGCACTATTAGCAGATGTTTATTTTCTGCTTCTGTTTTTTATTTTCACAGAAATATTCTCAGAAAATCTTGTTAGGATATTTTCTTAGCATTCCAGCCAGTGCTATCATTGCTCCCCTCCCAGGGAGGGCTCTCACGGGAGGCACAGGGCAGCACTAATGAGGGGCTCGCTGTGCTCCACTGCCCACAGCAGTCATGCTCAATCTTCCCTTATATGTCAGCCTTCCCAGGGTCTCAACCTTTCCCACCACTTCCATGGGCTTCGGTCTTTGCCTCAAGGCCACCACACCCAGCTTGGATAGTCCCGTGTGATGCCTGGAGTGGTGGAAATGCTGGGGTTCTGCACTAAAATATTACACAATATTTCTCTGCTTCCCACCCTCCTGACACTCATCTAAGCTGTGTGCTGTGTACTGAGGCCTCAAGTTTTAAGTTTTCCCATTCTGCATTAGGGTGCAGCTTTTAGTTTTATACTAAGGGTTACTGAGATCTTTACACAGGGTGGTAAAGACACAATAATCTTATTTTAGTTAGGGACTCAAGGGCAATCTCTCTAAACTTCAGGCCAAGAGCATAAACAACGTGAAGGGAGGGGGGTGGGCAAGCGGGCATGCAAGGAGGATGAAACTTCATGGTTTGAGGCTGTTAATTGGACAGTTGACTTCTGTATGCAAATGGACTAAAACGTGAAAATGTGAGATCCTGTGCCCAGGCCTTCTTTTGCTTCCATCTTGGAGCCATCTGGGCAGAGCCACAGCTGTGGCACTGCCAGGGGGTGGCCTTGAAGGCACCTCTAATCAATCATTACTTTATTCTTAACTTAGTCTCGCCTCTGTTCCAGCTCCACAAGGCATCAGTTCCATCTGCAGCTTCAGTGGGTGCCTGCAGGTCCAGGCAGGGAGCAGATGCTCTGATTCCTCTTGTCCCCAAGGCATGGGAGAGCCCCCTGCACGTCAGCACAGCCTTGCTGGGGTGTCAGCCTGGCTGTACCAGCCCACACAGAGAACTGTGAGAGGCTGAGAACACCTTGCCTTCATAAATCCTCACCAGCTGCAGGACCCCAGAGCATTTCACTGACAGGGGGCCAGCAGGGAACACTCCCACCCCAAAGCTTTGGACAGCAGGTGGTCCTGGGAGACAGGCAGGAGGGTCAGGAGTTGTGAGGAACCTCCTGAGATGTTTCCCATCCACCCCAGCTGGAGAGGAGCTCCCAGGAGAAGGGAGCACCATCTCCCCCCCTCGAGCTGGCCTTGTTTGGGTGGTGGTACTGAACAGAAAGGGCACGAGGCTGAACTGCTCCTGGTGGATCCAGGGCAGGGCACAGTGTGTGTGTGCAGCTGCCCCACGGGCAGGCTGGCTCTGCAAAGCCTTGGGACAGGACGTGAGGGTGGCACTGTGGTCACTCTGCCCAGGTTAGATGGTCACAAGCCATAGGGAAAAGAGTGATATGGATAAAGAGGGGAAAAACAAATCTGGGAGAGCTGCAGGCTCAGATTCTGGGAACCTTTCACAACCTCCAGCCTTCTGCAAACCAGAGAGGGTGAGCAGAGCCACAGGAGCAGCACCCAGACCTTGGGGTAGTGTGGGACCCCCACGGGGAGAGGTGGATGAGGGCATCCTGCAATCCCCACGGCCCCTCCCTCACCTCGGGCACCCTCTGCGGTTGGCCAGGGCTGTTCCCTGCTTTCTCCAGGTCAGGTGCAAGGCTGCCCAGCTGCAGTTTCCTCCTAGTTAAAAAAAAGATGCTGGGCAGATCAACAAAAGCAAGTGCTGTTCGGTACAGAGGGAAAAGCAACAACAGAGGGAATGGTGGAGCTGAAGAATCCAGTGCTTTCTCTGCTTCAACTGCTCTAGAGTGATTAACTGTAATGAAGTGATTAATGCAATTAACTAACTACAAAGGGGGAGAAATGTGGATTGAATAAGAGAAGAATCAGTTTGAGAGTGCTTACATAAATGAAATCCACTTATTTTCACCTCGGCTGGGTCTGCTGAAATTCTGCTGCATTTGTCTGGATCATTCAAGGAACTGGTGCCATCTCACAGCTGCTGGCAGCTCTGCCTGAGAGCAAGGGCAAGGACAAGATTTTGTCTGTCCTCAGACAAAAAGATACAGATGTAAGGGATAATCCACATCATGGCAATAACACTGTGAAACACTGGAACAGGTAACCAAATGTGCTATTTGCAGTAGGCCACAACGAGCTGGAGCAGCCAGCAGATGTGGATTTGTCCAGAAAAACGCCATGTTGAAGTGTCTTCTTCATGCTAACGTGGGAATTAGAGGCAAGGGAAAGCAATGGCTCTCAAATAACTGGATGTGCAGAAATGTTGGCACCCTTGTGGGCATGCTGACAGGACAAGGTCTGGGTGGAATTGCTCGAGGCTGGTACAAAGAGAGGGAGCAAGAATGTGGAGTGGTCATTCCCATTCAGTGGCCGGTGGTGGTGAGGAAGGAGGAGACAGCCAAGCTCTGCCAGGGTACCCCAGAGCCTTCCATGAACTAACAGGGGTGTCCAGAGCTGCAGGGGCTGACCACAGGCTGGGAAAAGAGGACATTCTCAGCAGGACAGGGTCAGTGTCCACTGTGGTTCAGAACAACGAGAGAAGCAGGATCCAGCCCGGTGCTGGGGGCGGCTCCCCTGGGACAGGTGGGACACACCTGTCCTCGCCTCGGGACCGCAGGGCTGGGATTCCTGCAGTGTGCCAAGCCCGGCAGGGAGGGAGCTGCTTTCTCAGCCAGCTGCTGCCTCCTGCAGACCGGCCAAGGGCAGGAGAGCTCCGGGGACTGTCCCTGCAGGGCTCCCAGAGCTGTCCCTGCAGAGCTTCCAGGACTGTCCCTGCAGAGCTCCCAGAGCTGTCCCTGCAGGGCTCCCAGAGCTGTCCCTGCAGAGATCCCAGGGCTGTCCCTGCAGGGCTCCCAGGACTGTCCCTGCAGGGTACCCAGGACTGTCCCTGCAGGGCTCCCAGGACTGTCCCTGCAGGGCTCCCAGGACTGTCCCTGCAGGGTACCCAGAGCTGTCCCTGCAGGGCTCACAGAGCTGTCCCTGCAGGGCTCCGAGGCTGGGAGAAAAAGATGTATCTGAGAAACAAATGCAGATCTTGCCTTTGTCAGGATTGATCTTATCTGGGAAAGAGAAGAACGGCGATGCTGTTTAGCAGGTGCTGAAGAAGCCTTACCTGAAAAGCCAATTCAATTCATATCATCCACTTCACTAAAGGCTGAATTCAGAAGGAACTGGATGTGGAAGGTGGCACGTGGGATGAGCAGTTTTGGCTATGCCTGTGTACATGTGTAGTGCAGTGTGGAAGGAGCAGCAGCTCTCCCTTGGTGGGGAGCAGGGCTCACTTGGTTCAGGGCCTCGAGTGGGGAGAGAAGCTGGGAGAGGCAGGAGCTGGGACTAGGCACCTCTTCATCCCATCATGGGAGGGGACTTCCATGTCTCCTTACCCCAAAACTCCTGGCAGAGTCCCAGGTGCCCAGTGCCAGCTGAGGAGGTGGCACCACGCTGTGGACACATGGCTGCTCCAGCACAGCCTTTAGGGCACCAAAGTGTTCCTGAACCAGGAGCACACCACCAGGAGACACCACAGGTGGGCAGGAGCTGACTCACATGTCAGAGCACCATGACCCTTGTCAGCTCACAGCCCACCTCTGGCTTTCAGCAGGATTTGGAGGTGTCTGAGCCTTTTTGTGCGTGCCCAGGCATCCCAATGTCCCGTGTCTGCCCAGGGCGGTGAGCAGGGAGGCAGAGCCTTCTGCTGCTGGTCCACAGGATGCTGTAAATCTTGGGGAGCTGCTGCTGTGAAGCCCTTCACAGCACCCAGCCTGCTGTCTATTGAGAAAAGCCAATACCCTTCTGTCTGTCAGATGGCACTTAACCGCCGCTGTTATTCTAGATGAGTGAACACTTGTGTTATATTTTCCAATAGCAAAAACTGGGGTCAGCAGGGTGTCTGCTGTTTTAGCCAAATCCAGATGGGGTTTTCCTATAAACAAGTGCACACAGAATATTTATACAGGCGATGGCACCTGACGCCTTAACACTTAGGCCATCCTATTGAGTAGCCACTCATACTATAAGTCACTTCAGTGCATTAAGTAAATATTTTAATATAGCCATGTCACTGTTTATTATATAATGGCGGGGGCCCAAATCTTGCCTAATGCTTGGTTAAAAAGTCAGTTTACACCATCCTTTACAGTGAATCAAAGAATGCATAAACGGGGCTCTTTTGTTACTCAGAGCTCTGTTTACTTTACTTTTCTGTAAACCTTTCGAAACACTTGCTTATAAGAGCTGATAGAACCCAGATTTTCCCAGGGGCTGAGGTGTTCATGATGTCGGGAAGGTACCGCACGGAGTAATCAATGGAGTTTCCACTGAGCAGCCCCAAGCTCATCCTTCAATATCTGTCCCTAGTTCTGGTTGAAAACCAGCTTAGGGTGGCACAAAAGCTGCTCAGCAGCTCCTGCTCCAGCACAAGTAGCTCTGGCACACCTGGGCCAGGTGCATGTGGCAGCCACACAGAGCAGCATCTTTGGAGGCAGAGGTTCAGCCTGCATCAGGAAAGGGTGTCTGGCTTCTCCTCCAGCTGAGGGACTGTGTGAGGGGGTGACCAGAGGGATGGATTAATCTCTTTTCTTTATTGCCTCCTTCCTTCTCTGCCTTTTCAGTCTCCCACTGCCTCTCCCAGTGTACACCATTCTCTGCCTCACTCTGCAGCATGTTGCTGAGTTCCTTGGGCTCAGGAGCCGTGTGTGGATCTGACCTAAGATCAGGGATCACAGAAATCCATGACAACATCAGCTAGAGGCTGGGGACTTCAAAGGTCCATCACAGGTTCTGGCTCAGAGGGATTTGGGGTGTTGCAGAGGTTCATGTGGTCCTCTCAGCCCTGCTCACGCTTCAGTTCTCTGCATCCAACCCTAGTTCCACTTCTGGCAGGGGAGAAACTTGCCCTGAGCCGGACATGCATGATTCTTGGGAGGCACTAAATAATGCAAGAGAGTCCCCCAGGACAGTGCCCACCAGTCCCAGCTTGCTCTCAGCATTTCTTGTACCTCTCCCAGGACCGTGGGCCTCAGAAGAGCAACCAAAACCTCTGCAGACAGGAGCTGGGGTGAGGCCAGGACACGGGAAAAGCCCGTCTGGACCAGCCTGGCTTTGCCCTGCAGTGACATGCAGATTGTCCCAGAGAAAGAAAGGCTGCACAGGATGATGTCAGGGATGTTTGGGAAGGTTGTGCCTCCCTGTCCCTAACTCACCAGCTGTCCCTGTGCTTAGAAGGGGCTGTGAGGGCTCTGAGCTAGTGCAGAGCTGACACGGAGGGGTTTGGGATGGTGGATTTTCCTGTAGAGAAAGAGGGTTAAGGTTAAAATCTGGTTAAGGGGGTTCAGCTGCACAGGGATTGGGACCAGCCACATGCACACCCCTGGAGCTGATGGTAGCAAAAGGGGACATGGAGCTGCTTTGCAGGGCTTCCCCTTGCAGACAGACAGTGGGGTTTGCAAAGTGATTGTGGGACAGTGCTGGGCTCAGCTCGCCTGTGAAAGGCAGGTAATTGCTGCCAGGGAGGAGATGGGGGAGAAGACGGGTGGTTTGGCAGCAAGTAACAACTGAGCACACCTTGTGTCCCCTCTGAACTTGTCCCTGGGAGCCCCTGGCTGTGGAGCACTGCTGTTCCCCACAAAGCTTCATCTGCACCGAGCCCACCACAGCCAAGGGAGGAAAGGCCTGCAGAGCAGCAGGGAGGATGCAGGATGTTCCAGCTCAGAACAAAGGGGTAAACACACCCTGAAAGAGTGGACAGGAGAGGGCCAGGCTGCAGGGTGCTTTGGGTAGGAAGGAAATCCCTCCTTGGGCCAGTTGTGTGTGTGGCTGGGCTGTGAGCACCCACGAGGAGTCCTGACACTTCTCGCTGGCTGCTCCATCCAGCATCTGCTTTTGGTTACTCTGCCAAAACAACGAGGCTGTATGTAATCCTAAAGCATTGGTTCTGGGTCTGATATGAATCAGAAAATCACCCCTCTGTGAGTTTCTGAGGTAACCAATGTCCACATCCTCCCCTAAGCCACACTACCAACGGTTACAGCCACAGCTGTGCTCTCACAGTCTGCCAGCTGTGGCAGCAAGGTGAGCATCATACCTGGAGCACCAGCACCTGCCACAGCCTCAGGCAGCTTGCTCAGGTCTGAGTGCACGGGGACAGAGATCACCCTGTCCCTGCAGCTGTGCTGGGGAGGACAGCAGTGCCAGCCCTGAGACCCTGCAGCCACCCACTGGCCCTGAGCCCACCCTCAGCTTCCTTGTCAGCAGAAGCCTCAACCCCCTCCCTGACCCTCTTGTGCCACTGCCAGAGCCCACTCTCAGCAGCAGCACGTGGGGATGGGTGAGGAAGGGCTCTCTCCCTGCTGCCTGCCTCCCCTGCCATGTGTGGACCACAGCAGGAGTAGTGGAGTGTGAATTCTGAATCCCCTGGGTCTCTGGCCCCTGTAATATATTGTTCTCCATTTCCCCCAGGGCAGCCTTGTTCCATTGGATAATTGGAAAGTAT
Organism: Sitta carolinensis; assembly: GCA_032173965.1. NCBI lineage: Eukaryota > Metazoa > Chordata > Aves > Passeriformes > Sittidae > Sitta > Sitta carolinensis. The sequence goes on along the minus strand of CM063298.1, from coordinate 10,489,848 downwards.
TTATCTGTGTCATATTAAGACCCATTTGGGATAATTGTGAAATTGGCAACCCTGGCCCTCCTTTGTTTAGACCAGGGTATAATTTGGTTAATGCTATTGTTTTTTTTAACTTTGCCACAAGAAGGCGGAAATTCAGATTCCGTTATTTAGCAAGTAGCTCTGAGGAATGTCCTTTGGCAGCAGGGACCTGCAGTGGGGCCACAGAACTCCTCACAGCCTTGGAGCATTTGGTGGGCAGGTTGAGGCTCAGCCAGGCCTCAAGAGCCCTTGCCACAAATCTCCATCCTTTCCTGACCCGTTGCTCCTCCCTGCCTGCTCTCCACTGTGCTCACACCAGGCTGGAGAGGCTGTCACTGCAGCACACTGATTGTGCCTTGAAATAGTTCTGAGGCACGAGGCACCATGAAAGACACTCGGACCACACACCTTTAACTCTTCATTGTGGTTCCCTCAGCACATCCAGAGCTCTGAGCCACCTGTTCTGGCACTCCCCTCCCCTGCTGGACCTGGCTGCACTCCTGATGTCTTTGGTGCTGAGATTCCTCTGGTCATGGTGAGGGAAAGGGAAATATGTGAAGGTGAAATACACTGCAGCTTGGGGATGGGGATCCATTGGTATAATGCTGTTGCCTCAGAGAAAGCTGTGGCTGGTGAACTTCTGGGGAATTTGAGGAGGTTGGGGAGATTTCCTCTTTCACCCCTAACCACTGCATCATTCTTGCCAGGACACAGGCAAAACCAGCAGTGGAAACACTTCACCACAGCCTGTCCTTTGTGTCCTTCCCAAGCCAGTCTCAGCTCCTCCAGAAAGGATTTTTCACCAGGGATCTGGATACTGGGTATCTGTCCTTGCACAACTGTGAGATAATAATTATTTTCTCTTTCTGACATCAATGTTACTCAGGAAAAAAAAGAGATCTGTAACTCCCCTGTCCCCTGGTCGTTGCCCACACAGCCAGAGAAATGATTTCTTGGGTGTTGTGGTTCACGGTCAGTGAAATAAGAGAGACAAGTCATGAGATTTGCAACTAGACCTGGAGTCCCAGATAAAGCCAAGCCTTGCTTCTTGCAATAACCCCACCTGTACTTACCTAAACATGGCCCTTTTTGGTCACAGGCCTGGTGCTTTGAGTCTGGGTGATTTGCAGATAAATGTAGACTGCAGGATATGTTAAAATTTCCAGCCAGTAGGAGTGTGACGTTCTTGAACAGCCTTCCAAACCGGAAAGCAGGGGCAAGGAGCCTGGGCTGTTTGTAGATGGAACTTGATAAGTTAATGGAAGGGATTTCATGACATGACAGAAATGATCCTAGAGTGAAAAATTAAGTCATGGGATAATGGGCCTTGAATGTTTCATTTGTTTGTATCTCTGGAAGCACGCTTTAAGAAAGATTGGTTCTTTAGTTCTTGATATTCTTTATGGCACTATGGTTTACCACCCCAAGCTCTGAGCTGCCTAAAGGAACCACACATTTTCTTTCCTCTTGGTGCAGCCCTTTTTTTTTTTTTTTTTTTTTTTTTTGGATGGTGAGAGGAGATTGGTTTCTTTCATAGCATTTTGGCTGGAGGTGGGATCTGGATCTGCTGCACTGCTGCTGTCGTGTCAGAGCGCTCCTGTGTGCCTGTGGTAAGGTACTCTGCCCACAGCAAGATGCTTTCTTGGCTGGACTGTCAGGACCACGTGTCTTTTTTCCTTCTGTTACAGGATGAACGGGGTGTTCGCCTGGGTTCACCCACGAATTTCACTGTTAAGGGTCCTGTGCTGCAGCAGGAACACACCCCATGGGCACGAGTGCTCTGCCAGCACTCTGGGACCTTTCCCAAAGCCCTGCTGGGTCAGTCTGTGGCCTTTCCCACCCACTGAATGCTCCCTCTGCCAACCCGAGCTGGCGAGGGCCCCGTGCTGGTCCTGCCTCTGGCCCCTCTCCCATCTGACACCCGCCCTCATCCCTTTACTAGCAGTGTTTGTCCCTGTGCTGTTTGCTCCTTCTCCTCCTCTGGCATCTGATGAAGGGGCATGGGTCCAGTTTGTGCTCGTTTCCCATTTCAAATCTCTGCCATGTTTTCTCTCTTTCAGAAAGGTTTTGTTTAGTGCATTTCTAAAATGTAACAAAATAAGGGAGACAAAGATCAGACATTACCACAAATGCTGTAAAATTAGGGCACAGTTTAATGCTGCAGCTATCACCGAGGACATCAGCACGACCTACAAGAGAAGTTTTCCTGCAGAAATGTGGGGAGGCAGCTGCTGGTTAGAGGTGCAAGAGCCTTTGGGGTGACCAGCAACAGCTCAACCTGTCTGGTGACCCCAGAGCCATAATCCACATGCAGGGAGGACCTGAACTCAGAGCTGGGCTCCACAGGACCTCAGCAGATTCCCCTGGGATGCAAACCCAGAGCTATGTGATTCCATGTGAGCAGGACAAGCAGAGCTGGGGCTGGGACAGGAGCTGCCCTGCCCAGCATGGGGCTGTGGGGCTGCATGGGCTGAGGGACCTCAGCTGGTGTCCCTTTTCAATCTCCTCAGAAGCAAAACAGCCCTGCAAGAGACACAACACCATTTCTATTGGAGGGGCAGCTTGATGAGTCCAGAAAAGCTTTCCATATTAGCAAAGGTTTTTTTCTGAGTCCAATGCAGTGCAGTGAGAAAACTCATCCTGGATTTTTTGGATACTTGTGCCCATGAGCTCAGGTACCTCAGAGTAGGATGGGCAAGCCTGTGAAAGGGCCTGGCCTCAAGAATCTCTCACACTTCATTGGGATGAGAAAACTTTACATTTTGTAGCTGCCAGAGTCACGACTAGGTGGAAAAAGCTGTGCCAATGTTAATGGCAACAGTGATGCTGATAAAGTTAAGAACCAGAGCCACTTCCAGAGACCAGGGATTCCCATTCCACTGGAATTTTTGGTTGGGGCTGGATTAAAACCAAATTAAAAAAAAAACCAATACAGTTCCTTTGAATGAGGAGCACGGTTTGTCCTTTGTAACCAGCCCAGGTTGCACTGCACCCAGCAGAAATAGCTCATTGTTAAGTGTTTATAAATTAAACAGAATCAAATCATAATTTAGGGAAAAAAGTGCAATTTCTCCCAGCAGCTTCACTCTGCCAAGGCTGCTGGAGCAGGGCTGTCCCCAGGTGTGCAGGACCCTGTACCTGGTGTGATCCAAGCCCCAGCACAGAGCACTCATGAGTCAGAGCTGGAAAATTCACAAGATTAGCCTGAAAGCAGTTCTGCAAACAGAACAAGCAGCAAGAACAAATCTGAAGCTGATAACTGCTTTTTGAGCCTTTTCAGCATACTTAGAACGTTACTGCTTATTTTAAGATTTTTAAGTTTATTTTAAGATTACTTTAAAAACTACAAGTATGGTCCAGATTCATAAGATGTTTTATCTAACTCAGAACTATCTGCATGTGTTGTCCAGCAAATTTCTAACAGTATTTTTAGCAGCCTGTTTCCCCACAGAAATAACCCTGGGCACAAGAGCAGGGCTAAGGACTGGTGGCAAATTCCAGGTAGCCCATGAATTGCAATCCTAAATGCTTCTAATCATAGAATAATGCAATCACAGAATTTTTTGTGGAGAAAGGGCCCTTAAAGCCCATCCATTTCCACCCCCTGCCTTGGCAAGTACACCTTCTACTATCCCAGGTTGCCCCAAGTGCCATCCAACCTGCCCATGAACACTTGCAGGGATGGGGCAGCCTGGACAACCTGTGTCAGACTGATTTTGTCCTAAATGTTTTCAGCCCACTTGAGTAGTGACAGAGGGGTAGGCCTTGGGAGGATCTGGAGTAATAATCAATCTCCTGATCATTATTCCTCTGCTATTTTACAGCACTTGATATTTCTTTCTATTGAAAAAAAAAAAAAAAATAAAGGAGAAATCACTACTTTGTGTTGGAGTCCAAAATGCAGAGAATATTTCCCTGCATGTTTTGAAGGGTCCAAACCCCCTGACAAACACTGCCTTTAACCTTCATCCATGGAAAGGGCTTCCCGGGCTTTGGGATGAAACAGAATTCACAAGAATGTCAATTAGATAGTAACATAGAATGTTATTTATCACAGGGTGGGAAATGTAGATTTTGGGTTTGTTAGTACAGTAAGTAAATGGACACAAGATGGAGGATCCTTGTGGTTTTTAGAGTTCTTCCTCCTTCTTCTTCTACTCCATTTTCTGCAGTATTTGGGACACAGAACAATTGGCTGGGATTTGCTGCAGTGTAGAGCTATGTGAATAGAAGTTTAGTTGATTATTGGTAGGAAAATAGAAATTATGTATGTTCTACGTGATAATTGAGTAAATTATCTTTAAGAGAATCTTGATCCTGTGTGTTGGGGTCTTTTGGTGCCTTTTCTCCCTCAGGCTGAGCTGGTGTAAAGCCTGGTGTGCTGAGATTGCTGATAAGGAAACAATAAACAACCTGGAGGAGAACAACCAAGAGTCCCATTTGCCTCCTTCCTAACGAGGACTTTTGCAAAAAGGCCTCACCTATGGGGCAGAGACACGTGGGAGTGGGAAAAACTCTCACACTTTGCAAAACAGCTCAGTGGGAGAGTGCTGAGGCCAGAGCTGAGCTTTTCCCCTGGGAGCAGCCCCTGTCCCTCCTCACCCAGCCTGGGCCAGAGGGGCTGTCCTGGCTGAGGCCAGCTGCCACTGGCCACCCCTGCCCTTCCCTGGCCACACACAGCCTTACACTGGCCACGCACAGCCTTAAACTGGCCACACACAGCCTTACACTGGCCACCCCTGGCCCTTCCCTGGCCACACACAGCCTTACACTGGCCACACACAGCCTTACACTCCCAACAGCCTTTCAAATGGCCTACCCTATGGCCCTGCCTGGCCCACGCACAGCCTTACACTGGCCAACAGCTTCCTCACTGGCCACCCCTGCCCTTCACCTGGGCCACACACAGCCCTACACTGGCCACCCCTGCCCTTCACTGGCCACACACAGCCTTACACTGGCCACACACAGCCTTACACTGGCCACCACCAGCCTTACACTGGCCACCACACAGCCTTACACTGGCCACACACAGCCCTACACTGGCCACCCTGCCTTCACTGGCCACACACAGCCTTACACTGGCCACCCCTGGCCCTTCCACTGGCCACCACAGCCTTACACTGGCCACACACAGCCTTACACTGGCCACCCCTGGCCCTTCCTGGCCACACACAGCCTTACACTGGCCACACACAGCCTACACTGGCCACCCCTGGCCCTTCACTGGCCACACACAGCCTTACACTGGCCACACACAGCCTTACACTGGCCACCCCTGGCCCTTCACTGGCCACACACAGCCTTACACTGGCCACACACAGCCCTACACTGGCCACCCCTGGCCCTTCACTGGCCACACACAGCCTTACACTGGCCACACACAGCCCTACACTGGCCACCCCTGTCCCTTCACTGGCCACACACAGCCCTACACTGGCCGCCCCTGTCCCTTCACTGGCCACACACAGCCTTACAGTGGCCACACACAGCCTTTCCCTGGCCACCCCTGGCCCTTCCCTGGCCACACACGGCCTGTGGGCCGCTTGGAGCTGGCCCCAGCGCCAGAGTTTGGATCTGGGAAGGAGATTCTGTCCTGGAAACACCCCGGGGGTGCAAAGAGCTGGCGAGCCTCATGAGCAGGGCTGTGCCCCGAGCCGGGCGGGTTTGCTCGAGGGAAGGTGCCGTGGCTCACACAGCCCTGCTGGCCCGTGGCTTGCACAAGAAGCTGCACGGGGTGAGCTGGTGGTGAAGGGAGGGGATGCAGGCTTGTGGAAGGTTTCCTTGGTTCGTTTCCCCTTCACTGGGAAAGCCCTGTGGATGCAGCAGCTCCTCTCGTGGGGCTGAAGTGGTGAGCAGGTCCCCTCTGCAGGGACGGGACGGGACTGTGCATCCCTGAGGAGCAGCAGGAGCCCAGCCGGGGCAATCGGCCAACGGGGACGTGGGCTGCTGGGCAAACCATGAGATAACAGCAGTGGTGCGTGCCCTGGCAGCCCAGGGAGCCTCAGGGGAGAAAAGGGCTCCTGTCCTGGGCATGGGGGCGAGTGGTCAGAGCGGCCTCTGTGCCTTGGCAACCCTGGCAGGGCTCTAAGGAGGAGCAGATGGGATTCTGGACACCTGATCAGCATCTGCAACAAGCAAATATTCACGGGGTGTTTGCCCCCAGGAATCCAGAGCTGCTCTCACTGCCTGAGCTCTGTAAACACCAGCTAAAACACACCAAGTCCATGTTTAGTGAGGTGGTTTTATCAGCAGCATTCCTGCAAGCAGAAGCCCAGGAATACAAACATGCCACGACAAACACGTGAAGAATTTGATAAGGCTGAACTGCATCTCTGAACATCTCTCTCCTGGTTTTTCTCTTTGTGTATTTAAAGTTTTATGGCAGGTCACAGTTGCTTAAGAGGTGCTGCACATGCATTAAAGATGAATGTATTTACTTTCACTTCAACCTCCAGTAGAGCAAACAGCAACACAGGGGCAGGATTGGTGGATCAGGTATGAGGAATTGCAAGCTGTGCTCATTCCCACCTCGATGCACTCGGCAGTGGCACAGGGGAAGGTGGGCAGGTGGAAGGTGAGGGTGAGATGCATGGCCCGTGCTGGGCAGGCAGGAACAGTGCAGACCATCAAAGCTGCATCACCATAACCCAAGCAGGTTATGAAAGTGTCATTCTGAAGACATTTCCACATGTCAGAAGCCAAGAGCACCCCAAGGTGTTGTGTGCAACCCTGCACAGGCTACAGGCAGGAGCCAGGGCTCTCAATCCTGCAGGGATGCCTCAGGTCCAGCTGCTGTCGGTGCTCCATCTCCAATTTTCCTTTCCTTTTGGGGTTGCTAAGGTGCGTTTGTGGTCAGCAGTGGCACTGAGCAGAGGAGGCAGTGTCTGTCCCTATGTTAGATCCCAGAGGAGGCCTCAAGAGATGTTGGTTTAGCCCCAGGGAGTGGCAGATCCTAGCTCTGGTATCTCTGGTACACACCTTGGCAGGAAGCTCACTCATGAAAACTTAAATAAAACATGATCCAGAAACTTCCTTAACATGGGGAGACCTGAGGTGTGAAGGGGATTGCTAAGACCTGAACAGTGAATTTTTCAGTTTAGGAGTTTTCCAGCCAAAAAATTAGTTTTCTGCAAGATGAGTGGCCGAAGCCAAAATTGTTTCTCAGGGAGATAAAGTTTTTCCCCACTTCTAAAAATAATTTTTAATTTCAATGCTTCAGTTCATTTTTCCTTAAGAAAAAGTTAAAAACATTAAAAAAAAATATTTTAGAATTACCCAATTATCTGCCCTAGCAGGACAGGCTCCAAACAGTCTGTGGTGTCTGTGGGCACTGCACTGGCTGCCTGGGGGACAGGGGAGTAGGATAAGGGGACAGGGGGAGTAAGGGGATTTGGGGAATAGGGTAAGGGGATTTGGGGAGCAAGGGGATTTGGGGAATAGGGTAAGGGGATTTGGGGAGCAAGGGGATTTGGGGAGCAGGGTAAGGGGATTTGGGGAGTAAGGGGATTTGGGGAATAGGGTAAGGGATTTGGGGAGCAAGGGGATTTGGGGAATAGGGTAAGGGGATTTGGGGAGCAGGGTAAGGGGATTTGGGGAGTAAGGGGATTTGGGGAGTAAGGGGATTTGGGGAGCAGGGTAAGGGGATTTGGGGAGTAAGGGGATTTGGGGAATAGGGTAAGGGGATTTGGGGAGTAAGGGGATTTGGGGAGCAAGGAGATTTGGGAGCAGGGTAAGGGATTTGGGGAGTAAGGGGATTTGGGAATAGGGTAAGGGGATTTGGGGAGTAAGGGGATTTGGGGAGCAAGGGGATTTGGGAGCAGGTAAGGGGATTTGGGGAGCAAGGGGACTTGGGGAATAAGGTAAGGCGATTTGGGGAGCAGGGTAAGGAGATTTGGGGAGCATGGTAAGGGATTTGGGGAGTAAGGGGATTTGGGGAGCAGGGTAAGGGGATTTGGGGAGCAAGGGGATTTGGGGAATAGGGTAAGGGATTTGGGGAGCAAGGCGATTTGGGAGCAGGGTAAGGAGATTTGGGGAGCATGGTAAGGGGATTTGGGGAGTAAGGGATTTGGGGAGCAGGGTAAGGGGATTTGGGGAGCAAGGGGATTTGGGGAGCAGGGTAAGGGGATTTGGGGAATAGGGGATTTGGGGAATAGGGTAAGGGGATTTGGGGAGTAAGGGGATTTGGGGAGTAGGGTAAGGGGATTTGGGGAGTAAGGGGATTTGGGGAATAGGGTAAGGGGATTTGGGGAGTAAGGGGATTTGGGGAGCAAGGGGATTTGGGGAGCAGGGTAAGGGATTTGGGGAGCAAGGGGACTTGGGGAATAAGGTAAGGCGATTTGGGGAGCAGGGTAAGGAGATTTGGGGAGCATGGTAAGGGGATTTGGGGAGTAAGGGATTTGGGGAGCAGGGTAAGGGGATTTGGGGAGCAAGGGGATTTGGGGAATAGGGTAAGGGGATTTGGGGAGCAAGGCGATTTGGGGAGCAGGGTAAGGAGATTTGGGGAGCATGGTAAGGGGATTTGGGGAGTAAGGGGATTTGGGGAGCAGGGTAAGGGGATTTGGGGAGCAAGGGGATTTGGGGAGCAGGGTAAGGGGATTTGGGGAATAGGGGATTTGGGAATAGGGTAAGGGGATTTGGGGAGTAAGGGGATTTGGGGAGTAGGGTAAGGGGATTTGGGGAGTAAGGGATTTGGGGAATAGGGTAAGGGGATTTGGGGAGTAAGGGGATTTGGGGAGCAAGGGGATTTGGGGAATAGGGTAAGGGATTTGGGGAGCAGGGGAAGGGGATGTGGGGAGCAGGATAAGGGGACATAAGGAACAGGGTAAGGGGAGATAAGGAACAGGGTAAGGGGAGATAGGGAACAAGGTAAGGGGTCATGGTGGAGCATGGTGAGGGGTGAGGAGCAGCCTGTCTGTCTCTGCTGCTCCATACCTCCTCAGGAGGGAGCAATGGGAGGCAGGCAGCATCCAAGGGTGCCATTCCCTTATGTCCTGTCCCTGTCCCAGGAGCAGAAATCAGAGCTGCCCCTCGGGAGGAGCTGCAGCCCCCAGGGAGGTCTGGACAACCCAAGTGCCCTCAGGCTCAACTCGTGTGGCTCCTCCAGGCCCTTCACCACCTTTGCTTCCTCATTCAGATTCTCTCTTTTAACTTCAGGTCCTTCTTGGATCGTGGCACCCAAAACTGCCCCAGCACTCAAGGTGAGGCTGGCCCAGCCCAGAGCAGAGGGGCACAATCCCCTCCCTCCCCTGGCTGGCCATGCTGGTGTCCTGGTGCCCCTCAGGACACGGATGTCCCCACTGGTCATGGACCAGCCCTCCCAGGTGCCTTTCCACAGCTGCTCTCCAGCCTCTCCTTCTGTCTGTTCATACACCCAGCACTGTCCCACCACAGTGCAAGCTGGCTTTAGGCTCTGTTAAACTTTTTGTATTTTGTAGAATCAACCAAGTCCCACCTGGGCCTTGGTGAGCAAGCATGATAAGGGGAAAGCAAGTCTGAGCCTCATCCGTGCTGCACTGCTTCATCCCAGGCAGAAAGCAAGGAGGCTGCTCCTTCCAAACCAGGCACGTCCTCCAGAGCGCCCCAGTGTCTTGCAAGGAGTACCCATGATGGACTATGAAAGTCCAGCTTTACAAATTTAAAATTTACAGCCAGGGAGAGATGGAGCATGACCTGCACTGTGTCTGGCCTTGCAGTTGATGTGTTGGCAGCAGTGGTTGATGGGAGATGTGCTCCCTGGCTCAAAAGTGTGTCTAAGCTTTGTAAATACAATCAGTTCAGCCTAAACGAGGGGAACAATGTGGAATGTTTTGAGGCCAAATTTCACTCCAGAAAAAACCCCACTGCTGAGCCAGTGGTGCTTGAGTGTGTTGTGAAGGCTGTGTCTGTGGGGTCACAGCCTGACCTCCTGGCTCAGACAGGAGGACCCCGGCACACTCACTGCAAATTAAAATGTTGCATATGCTCTGAGTGTAAAAAGAGATTGTACACAGAGCCTGCAAGAAGCCTTCCTGAAAGACTTTCTCCTCGGCTGGTGGTCTTGCAGCTTTGACACTGGATGTCTGGCTCACGCTCTCTATTTTTGAAAAACATTAATAATCATAATCCGTATAAAACTGTCATATTGGTTCAACATGTACGTCACCAAAGCCCTGACTAATTTATCAAAGATTTAGTGTTCAGTTGAACAAAGTCTCATTTTTGTAAGCAGATGCAGTTTGCTGGATTGTCCTGTCATCACCCTCTGTTCCCACTGGAAAGATGCATCGTATCAGCAACTTCAAGAAGTTAAAAAAAACTGTTCATTTTCAAACAGCAATGTAAACACGTATTGAATGTTCCACGCTAGTCATGAATTAAATAAAGAGTTTAGGGGCTCACTCTGCTTGTGTCAAAGTGGGTCTGCAGCCCTACAGCCAGCAGTGGATGGATCATCACTGTGGGGATGGGGCATGGCACAGCAGCCACACCACTGGAAAGGAGACCTTGAGCTGCTCAAAGGGAGCTAAAATGCTAAAGCAGACGTGGCAGATGGGATTGTCTGTTCAAAGATGCAGCACAGTGCAGGCCTGTGTCTTGTTATTGCATAGATAGCTTAATTTCAACTGAAACTCAGCTTGAGAAGTCAAAGCAGTAAGGATAATTCTGTAGTTTTTACTGAGACAGGTTTTACAACTTTTATTATTTCCAACCCCTTCCTTCTAGTAAATGGAGCAAAACTGCTTTTCAGCATTCTTCCTTGCATGGAGTATTTTGTAAAGATCAGACTCTGAGACGATTCTTGGACTAACTTGCCTCTGAGGAAGATCTGCATCTCTAGCAGTAGAGCAGTAACCTGCCATGGATGCTGTCTGGGTGCCTGCAGGGCAGTTTGCACGGGCAGGGGCTTTGGCAGGAATAGTTGGGCACAGGAGATGAGGACAGTGGTGGTGAGGAGGCTGATGGGCAGCACACAGCAGAAGGGAAGCTCTGGTGCCACAGGCTGGGTGTGCATTGTGTTTCTGAGCCCTGGGTACAGACACAGCCCATCCCAGTGCACAGCTTTGGGGTCCCTGCAGAGGGATAAAGCAACACAGGCACCCCCAGGACCTCCACCCCGGCCAGTGCAGCCACCCCATGTGGAAATGTGCCTGTGGGAATGTTCACCCTGTGTGAAATGTGCCAGCAGGGACCCTCAGAGGAAGGCAGGACAGACAGACACGGGGCTGAGCTGCAGCTGCAGGGAGCAGGTGGGGCTGCCAGTGAGGTGGGTGAGAAAGCAGATGGCAAAATCCCTGCTGGTGCAGGGTGGGAGAGGGGCGTGAGGGTCCTGGCTCACACAGTGTGGAGGAGATGGTATCATGTGCAATGCACTGTTCCTACTTCCTTATACAGTAAATTGGTAACTTTTTTGTATTAAATCAGATTTTATCACTGAATCAATCTTACACTTTTCTATTCTTGTTCTCTACAAATGACCTTTTTTAGCTCTCCTCAGCTCTTTCCTGATGGGACTCATTAGGAGCTGGTGCTGATTCTTAGAGGCATTCACTTTCACTCAGCATCTGGAGAATTTTCAGACAATGCTCTGTTGAAATGGTCCCTGCAGCTTTCCTATGATGTGCTCGGTATCACAGCCCCTCCTGGGCCATCTGCCTGCATCCCACAAACATGTTTGGATTAAGCTGAATCCTTTCCATCCATCTTTCTGGTGAGATGGGAGTGTCACCTGCCCAAAGATCTGTAGAAGTACAGCCTGAATTTGCAGAGTTTTTTGAGAGTTTTTGTGATGGATTTTGACCACAAGCCCCACATAAACCTTGGAGTGGAACAATATGGTAAAAAACCAACTCCTTCATCCTTCAAAACCTCTCAACATTTTGTACCTAACGTGGTTGAATTCTTCATAAAGCCTTTAGCTCTGGTGGGTGTTAATCACAAGTTTGATGTCAGAGAATAGTTCTTGCACATGTATTTTACTTTGCAGGGTGTTTGTGCACTTCTTGGTGTAAAAGCTGACTGATGTTTGCTCTTCTCATTTGCTGGCTGTATCACATAATTAGCAGCCTCCCCCAGGCTGTGTGGAGTTATTCCTGTCATTTATTCCAGTTTTCTCAGCAAACCAGAGTCATATCAAGGAAGACTGTTCTCATTCGTGAATCTCTTAACAGTTCAAAAGCTCTCTCGGGGGGGTTCCCCAGGGCTGTGTGTTTTGAAGACAGATTTTCTGCAAATATTCTGTGCCCATGGGTGAAAATTCCTCCAGAAAAGTAGTCAGGTGTCCAGCAGACAGCTGTGAATCCTATGGTTTTCCAATGCAAACTGCCAGTAATTAGTTTTTTGTGGTCTGATCACTTCACAAGTGCCAGCCTTCATTCACTCTTTCCCAGACTGCTTTGGGAATTTGTCCTTAACCCGTTCCTCTTCCCTTCCAGAGGTCACTTTGGCACCTGCTCCTCTCCCTGACCACCCAAAGTGGAGCAGCCAGAATCTGGACGGGTCCCTCCAGGCACGGTGATGAATGGTGTGATCAAGCAGGACCGCTTGGACCTCAAAAGTGCAGCAGCTGGGAATGAAGAGGAAAAGGCACCCAAGGAAAAGTCAGCCAGTGAAGTGAGGGATGGCCCCAAGCTCCAGCCCCCGCCCTTCGCAGAGCGGAAGAACGGTGAGTTCCTCACGTGGTGATGGAAAGAGATGGGAATGGAGAGGGGATCCATGCTGGTTTAGCATCTCCTGTGTGCTGGGCTTTTGGGTCACTGCTATTTTCACATGTGGTGCTTTTCAGGGTGTTTGCCATCGAAGCATCTTGCCATCAGATGGCACAGTTGTAAGATTTAATGGAAGTGGGGCCTGCTCTTGGTGTTTCTGGGGCAGACTTAAATGCTGTGGTCACCTTTGAGGCGTGTTCTTTGTGATCCAAGTGCTTGGTATGATTTTGGCTGAAACGTGGAATTTCGATGTCTTAGGAAGAGACTGGTGTTCTGAGCACACCAGCAGAATTTCAGGGGAATTAGGGTGATGTGAAGTTGATCAGTGGAGAAGAAATGGGAAGGGTATTTGGTTTGCCAAGGCCCCAGTAGATTGCCCTGCTCTCACCGAGTACTGGGAGCTCCAGAAAACCTGGTTTTCACCAAAACTGCTTCAGATTCATGTAACAGGGAGCAGAATTTGGCTCAGGCCTCTGCAAATGTCAATTGTGGGGTCATGGGTCCAGCAGCCCTTTTGCTGGCAGATAGTGCTCAGAGTTTCAGTGGAGATCTGTTGGTAGAAAGCTGACAGACAAAAAAACCCCACAACAGAGCCTGTGCAAGGCATGCTTAGACTGAGGAGTTGTTTGCCATTTCTTTCAGGCAACTGTATAATATATGAAATGAAGAAAATTCCTTTTGTGCACTCTAAGGCTTTCAACATTAAGTCCTCAAAACATCATGCAATGTGAAAGTGCAGCCCAAAGGCACTATTTTTGCTTTGTGTCTTTGATTGTTTGCATTATTGTACGGGACCCAATTTTTCTCAATCGCTATAAATCAGAAATAATCCAAATGATGTCATCATGGCAATGTATTGGTGTCAGGCTGGAGTAAAACAGCAGAGAGTCAGACTCAGTCACACCAGAGGACTCCTCTTTCCTACAGCCCCAGATATCAAAATGTACCTAAGATAATACAGTAACAGCAGGTACTCGTAGAGACAAACTGTTCAGTGACATAAAAGAAAATCACACTTCCTCTGTAACTTTGACATCCTCATTTTTTGTGTCCATTTTCCACACATTTTTTGTTATGGAAAACTAAAGAAAGGTGCCCACAGGGTCCCAGCAAAACCTGCAGATGTGCAGGTAGTGAACGCCCTGAGCCCTGCAGCTGGCCCCATGTCAGGGCTTCGTGTCTCCCAGGGTTGGTGGCCCACCAGGACACAGCTCCACCCCTGCAGCCCCTCCACAGTGGGCTGTTTGCCCTCTCTAAGTGAGAAGAGCCCCCCACAGTCTGGGCACCCCTCCAGCCCTTTGCTCTGCTCCGTTTCCCTTTGCTTAGCACATTTAGACAGCACAGGGGCTCGGCTCTTCCTGCCGTGCCCTTTTGGGAACAGCAGGCTCCCTTCATCTCACATCATCTCGGGAGCTGGGGGGCCTGCCAAGTGTCACACACGTCATGTGGCACCTGGGCCTGCCTTTGATGTGACATTCCGTGGTGTGGCAGCCCCCGGAGGGCTGCTGGAGCAGCCTGATGAGCTGGGCATGAAGAGGGGACAGCCCGCAGCCCCCCGGGCTGCCCTCCACAGAGCCCTAAAGCAGATGTGTCCCTGCCAAGGACAGAGCCTTCCAGTGCTCCTCAGTGCCACTTGTGGGGTGTCACAACAAGGACCTTCTACCCCATCCCTCGGTGAGGGGGGTCAGTAGCTGGGAGTGACTTGGGGATAAAAACAAGGCATTGGTGTCTCCTCATTGCCCACCCTCATGAAGGGCACCCCAGGGGTGTGTTCAGCACTCCCACACACAGAGGGGACAGCAGGGACCCCCCATGCAAGATGGTGCCACTGAAGGGGACAATGCCTGAGAATGAGATGGGTGAAATGGAAGAAGATCCCATCTGGTGTCTTTAGGAATCTTCCAGGGCATGTAAGGAGAAGCAAGTGCAAGATTTGTCACCTGCTCCTCCTCCTGCCCTGTTGCATCCCATCAGGTGTGCACACCTCGGCCAGGTAGGACATTCCCTTTGTTCCATGCTCTTTCCACCATGGGCTGGTGCTCTGTGCTGGCTCAGTGGGCATTAGACAGACACCCATCTGTCAAGGGCACAGCTCCTGAGTGAGGACCAGCTCCTGCCCAAGCCTGAACTTTCAAACCGCCGTCTTTATTTGACTTAACTTTGATTTAATAAAAACAGTCTAGCTAGAATATTTTTAAATAGGAAAATAGCTTTTTTAACTCTAGTATTATTCAAAAATGGCTGAGGGGATTTCATTTAAATTTGTAAAAATAAATCACCTTTGAGCAAGCAGAAAGCCCATTTGGCAGGGCCTACAAAATCCTGGGACTGAGTGCGTAAGTCCTGGAAAATGGGGACTGTTACCTCTCTGAGAAGCAGGAATTCTGACCCCTGCCTGCCCAGTGTACCCCCCTGGGATAGAACACTGCCAGGCTGCCCTCTTACCATGACTGTGTCCAGTTCCACAGTGTTTATGTGCCCAATGGCATTGTCTCCTCCTAAGCTCTGGGCTGAGCCAGGCAGAGCTGTGAGCTGCTGTCTCAGGAGAGCCCCAGGAGAGGCAAACATGCTCTGGGTCCTTCTAAAGCCACAGTGGTGCTGGGTTTGGAGGTGAGCTCTACATCCCCAAGCTGCCCACTGTGCATGATCCAGGGCCACGGATCCACAGGCTCCTGCACCCTGCCTTGCCAGAGCCTCTGTGACCTCAGCGTGGTGACTCCAGCTCTGAGCAGTGCTCTGCTCACCCCATTCCAGCTCTCCACACAGGGACACTGCTGAGGCACGTGGCACCCCCAGAGTGAGCACACACCACCTCCTGCCCACACCTCTGTTGCTCCCTGGGCTGGTTTGGTTGCACACAAAGAAAAGCAATAGGATAATTCTCCAGCTGCCACCTCCCTGGTGTTCTGGAGCCTTCAGTCAGGGAACCCCGAGGGACAGTGAACCAGAGTCCTGTTGTCTCACCATGATCCAGAGGTGTTTAATACACATATCCCTCACAGGCCACTCCTACACAGGCTCAGTGCTCTCTGAGTTTGGGGAGCTCAGATCCATGAGCTGCTTTTCCCTCCCAGATCCATCTGAAACCCTCTCAGATGCTGACACCAGGGCCAGTGCTTACACTCTGAAGCAGCATCAATGCTCCCAGGGTAATTTCTGCTTTCATCCCAGCTCACCCCAACTAATCCCACTCCATCCCATCTCACCCCATCCCATGCCATTGTGCTGTACACCTGTACTTCACCTGTGTCAATGGGAACAGCAGGAGAACATTTGATTTGTCTGGCATCAAGGCTGTGTTTACCTTGGCCATTCCCTGTGGGACTGATGATGATTTCTCTGCACAATGGGAAGGCAGTGAGGGTGCAGGTTCTGTGTGGGACTTTGGCCACGTGTCCCTGTGCCAATTTGGCCAGATGAATTTCAGAAATAATTGTGTGATAATGTTTGCAATCACAAGGAAAGGGGACAGAGGACATGCAGGGTCTCTACAAAGCAGCTCAGTGGGTGTCCTTTGGTACAGCCCAGTACATCAAATTCCCTTGTTCCTTGTCCTGGGGCTCTGAGACTGAGCTGGATTTCACTCATGGAACTACTGAAGTGTGAGACATCTTGTCTGACCTGATGAGGTTTCTCTACCTCAGAAACTGCTCAGTATGAGCTCAACCCACTCTGGAGGGCTCCATTTCTCTATGGTGATTATCAGAGTTTAAATGCCCAGCTCTGACCCAGGCAACCTTTAAAGAAGAGAGTGATTTTACCCATTTGCCTGCACTCATGTGCCTCCAGGTCTGGTGTCAGCTCTGGCTGCAGGTGAAGGCTCTGGTTCCAGGCACAGGCTGGCTGCTGCAGGTAGGACACAGGAAGGGCTCCCCTGTGCCTACACCACTCCAGCAGTGGGTTTGCAAACTGCTCATAATGCTTCCACATAGGTTTCCCATTGCTGATTTTGGAGAATAATGTGGTTAAACTCTTCTGTTTATTTGTGTAATGGAACAGATCTTCTGACCACCAGCCCCTTTAGCCCACTGCAACGAAGGGGAGGATTTTCCAGTGCCCATCTGGTTTGTGTTTAATGTAATGTGCAGAAAGGTTGCACATTTTCAGGGCCTGTGTTCATAAGTAGTAGATTGTACAACAGTTTATTACACAAATGGAGCTTTATATTGCTGGGCTTTGTTGAGCTGCCAGTTGGGATAAAAAAAAAGTAACGTGCTTCGTAGACCCTATCAAGGAAAATTAGAAAGCATTAAATTCTGCTCAGACTATCCATCACTGGTGAGCTGGTAATCAAATCCAGAGAGGCTGGTGGGAGGTCAAGACTTTCTTGTTCTTGGTGTTTCTGAATCAATAACTGCTATGAAAGACATGTAAGAGAAACCAAAAGAAGACAGAGAGAGATGTCTGACCTAGAAGTCAACACAAGATCACAGTGCAAAGGCCAGAAGAGACCAGATGCCTCCAGGTTTTGAGGAGAAAACCCCACAGCCTCGACTCAGTTCTTCTGGTGAACATGTGTTTTAGTTTAATTCTATATTGGAACGGTTATTAAATTACTATCTAGTCCCAGGCAAAATCTACCCTTGTTCCACATAGCCAGGTAAGAGGTGTATCTACAGGAAGATTTTTCGAATTGCCTTTGGATCCAAATCAAATAAATATTGCAAACCCTGTATTGAACCCAGGTGATATCTAATCCACAGTGAAACATCAGCCTGCAGCCTCGGACTGCACAGCCCGCCTTTAATGCCACTTAAATCAGAATGTAAGAGCTAAAGGAATTCCAGGAATCCAATGATATAAACTGTATTTTTAGAGCTGTGAGTGACTTGTGAGAGTGAAACAGTGCAGTGACTAAAGATAGCCCAAGCAAGGTTTTCCATGATTTATCACAGGAACGCTCACAGTAAGTTAAAGTCACCGAATGTTGTGATAGCAGCACCTACATGCTGGCATGTTTTCAAGACAAGTCATTCATAACATATTTGTCACAGAGGAAAATTTCCATAACAGAGCTCTGAGTTGTGTCTCCCTTGCACAAGCACCACACACATCACTTTCCTATTAAGACACTGAGAGGTCTATTTGTTTCCAAGGATCTTTTTTTTTTTTTTTTTCTCTTTAAGCCAGCTGGAGGGAAGAACCCCACTTGCTTGCATGCCTCAAAGCTCTCCCAAGCTTTCAGCCTGGCTGAACAACCAAAGCAGTTGTGGCAGAGGACAAAGTCTCTCCCTTGGGCCCAGTTGTGGCCCCATTCCATTCCCTGTTGGCCATCTGGAGTTTAGTTATCATTTAATAAGAATTCATTGTCTGATCCATCATCCTCCTCGGGGGTCTGTGCTCCTTTGTGCACCAAGAGGTTGGGTAGGACCTTTCTCTGCTGAGCAAAATGTCTACAGGGGTTATTTTAAGGATGAAGTCATGGCAAACATTTCCTGACACCTCCTGATCAGCGTTGCTCTTGGCTCCTGGCCCTTGCTAGCTGCAGTTTGCAGGATAAAGGATCTGCCTTGTCAAGGGGGGCTACACTGCAGAAATGTTTTCCCCCAGTTTCTAACACACTGGGATACATTCAGACAGAAATGGCAGAGAACCTGCAGAGAACTCCTCTCATGGACAGATTGGTCTTTGCCACCTGCAGCTACCTCATGACAATCGCCAGAAATCTCATTTTCATGGCATCACAGAATGCTTTGGGTTGGAAGAGACCTTAGAGCTCATCCAGTTCCATCCCCCCATGGCAGGGACACCTTCCACTGTCCCAGGCTGCTCCAAGCCCTGTCCAGCCCCACCTTGGATACTTCCAGGGCCTCACCACTCCCACAGGGAGGATTTTTCTCATGCGTCAAGTCCCGAGTTCAGTTTCCAGCAGAGAAGCCCACTGGCTGTGTGGGGCCCTGCCCACACTCCCCAGGTAGGGTTGCATTCTCTCCTGGATGGGGACATCACCTGCAGGGTGAGGAGAGTGGCTGGGACAGTCAGGTCCCCTCTCTCCATCCCTTGACTAGTTCTGCTCACTTCTTCACCCAGCTGCCAGGTCCTACTCAAAACCAAGGCTGTGCCCAAACCTGTGCAATCACCTCCCATGGAGGGACATCTGTCAGTCACTCCCATTTCTTTCTCAGGTATATTTTGAGATGCTTCTAAAACTAATTTCCATCTCATTATAAGTCTAAGCTGCAGTTTAGTATCCTCTTCCAGAAATCAAACAGAGACAGGGATAATTGTCATGGTCCTTCCTGTTGCTCCATCTCCTTGTGCTTTGAAGTCCTACAACCCTTCCACTAGTGACCCCATCCTGCTGCCTGCTGCAGCCTTGGCGTGGCAAAATGAGCAGCACTGAGGTTCCATTGTCTGCTGTGAGTTTGTTCTTGGGCTGGGGCTGATCCCCACTGCTCCAGACCATTGCTCAGCACCCAGCAGGACTGAGCTCCCAGGCTGGGTCTCCTCTCCTCACTGCCCATCCAGCCTTAGCACTCCACAGCCCGGCTCTGCCTGTTGTCCTTCCCTTGTAACCCTACTTGTGCTAAATAGTGTCAGTGATTGTGGGATTTCCTCTCCCTGCTGCTCTGGGGAAAGAGTGCTCAGAGCTCCGTGCACAGTCTGAGTCTTTGTTTCATCTTGTTTATATTTGTGGTTATTTCTGTGCTTCAATGATTTGCAGATTCTCGAGGCCCTTGCTCAGAGCACCTGCAGGCAGGTTGTGCTCAGCATGCCCCTCTCTTTTGCAGCTTTTAGATTTTAAGAGGTAGCTGGTGAAGGGTAAAGTTCAGCCCAGGACACAGTCCTTAATTCATGATTGAGCCTGATGAACAGCATGTGAATGATATCTGGACACGTGAAACTTGGGGCTGAAACTGTGATCTGTGGTATGAAACCTGATAGCCCTGAAATGATAAAAAGAAAAATCCTCTTGCAAGAATAACACCATGTTATCTCTGTGAGCATTTAACCTGCAGGACTTGGGAGCACATTAGGCTCATTGGCACCAAAAAATCAGGAGAATTCTGGAAAGAAGTTATTTCTGGAAGCTAATGGGAATATCCACCACATCACAATGAGGCAGCATGCATGTATCCAAGCAGAAATTCCAACAGGAAAAGACACTTATTGCAGGAACTCCCTAGGTAAGAGATCCTAGTTGAAAAACGGACTAAGAAATGAAGCTTAAATAGTTCTTCAGGGTAATTTGTGTCTTAGTCCAGCTTATCTGTGGACTTTTTGCAATCTCCAGAACTTCAAGTCTTTCAAGAGCGGTGCATTCGTTCCTTCAAAAGATGCTTTCTTATATAAAAGAAAATTACACCTTTATGCAGAAACATCTAGGAAAGTTTCCCTGGCCCGTGGTTCATGCTCAGGTGCCTCAGTGCTTTCAGGTGGTGAGCAGCAAGCCCCGAGGGGTCACAGAAAGTTGTCCCAGAGGACACAAAGTACTGCAGTCCAAGGCCAAGGCAGCCTTGCTCCACACCAGCAGGTTACCCCCAGTGGCTCACTGCTGACACTGATAGCCTCGAGACGTCTGCTCTAGTAGCATTAGGAAGAGGGGAAGAGGTGATGATTTCACACAGCATTTAGCTGGGTATCTCCAAGCTGTGAAGCTTGGGAACCACTGAAGAGATGATCATAAATGGAGCCTTCTGTTCTCGAACAGAGCGCATCTCTGAACAGACTGGAGCACAAGATGTTTCCAGTTAATGCACCATCTGTGTTAGATCTGCCCATTCACAAAGAGGAAACATATTTTCACTCTGAATGACTTTTGAAATTAGGAGACAAGGAGGAAAGGCAGTCCTTGGGATGTACGTGCGTGTCTGTGTGCGCAAATGCTTGTGAGCGCGCGTGACCCCCGCAGGCACAGCCCCGAGCTGCCCGTGCTCTGCACCACTGGCACAGCAGCCACGTGGCACCACACCAACCCTCGAGACATTCTCCAAGCTCTTCTCTTCACTGACTTCGTGGAAATTGTCAGCAGCAGAGGCAGCCCAGGGTGGAATGCCTGGGAGCGCCTCTGCTGTGGGGAGGGAGGGTGCCTTCGGACCGGGGCTCCCAGTGTGGATCAGCATCAGGCTCTGGGTGTGGGGCTTCCTCAGGCAGCTGGGAGGGCACTGGCCCAGGGTTGCAGGCTCCTCGAGGAGCCATGTCAGCCCTCCATGGTGGAGGAATGGGGGAACTGGGCCTGGCCTCCACCTTGCTGCAGGGGGGATGGAGCAGTGGTTTGTGTGCACTTCCACCGTGGGGTTCCATTCACTGGCAAAACCCAGAGAAATTTCAGCAGTCAGGGCAGGATCCTGACTGCTTTGGGGCTGGGAGGAAAAAGTGCAGGACCCCATGATCCACACCAGTGCTTGGTCTACACTATGTTCTGACAGTGCAGCTGGAACCACTGACCTCATGGGGAGAGAGGGAGAACCGGAGAGATGAGCCTGAGCCCAGGGCTAACCAGCAGCCAGGGAGGCCTCTGGGGAGTCCTGCTGGTTACGTGGAGCTGGCTGGGGCTGGTTGCTCCCTTCCTTTGGCATTCCTGTCCCAGCAGCTCCATCTGCCCTCCCTTGTGGGCCCAGTTGCTCTGTTGGTGGGACAAGCAAAATCTCACCGAGGAGAGACAGGCTGTGATTGCAGCCCCTGTGCTCTGTTCCCAAGTTTGGTGCAGATCCTGCTTTCTTAGGGCTGGCTCTGGGCAGGCTAATTGGGGTGGCACTTCCAGGATTCCATTTCCAGACCCACTGCTGCATTGCCTTCTGGTAACATCTGGCACAACGTGTCTGCACAGATGTTTAGTGCTGGGGCTGCTTCCCAGTAGTTTGCTGGGGTGGTGTGTGGAGAAGAGCTCCATGGATGAGAAAAGCTGCATCACACTGGGGTTGTGCAAACCAGCTCATATATTTCAAAATGAGAAGAGAAGAAATTCACAGCTGTGCCTTTATTATACATGCATTTAGGGCCAAATTGGGCCTGTTTCTGGCATGGCCTTACAGAACTCTGCAGGGAGAGGGCTGTTCCTTCAGAGGCTGCTGAGCAGCAGCAAAATCTCTCCAGAGCTACTGCTACAACCCTGGGTCTGCACACCCCTTATTTGCCCTGCATTTCATCTCCCAGAAGATACAGGAAACCTCTGCTGCCTCATGCTCATTCCCCCATCCCATTAAGATACAGAAAATCTCTGCTACCTCATGCTCATCCCCCATCCTACTGCCCAGGGACAGGCAATGCTGGAGGCTGAGAAGTGGGGACAAGAGATCCATGTGGTTACAGCTTCACTGGGCGTTTCCAGACCACTGGGGCTGGGCTAGAGCCTCTACTTTCCTTCCTATATTACTGAAAAACCCTTCTGCCCTGGCTGTGAGCTCCAGGGAGGGGCTCAGCTCAGTGTGCCTCTCACCCATTATGCCAGCTGGAGAGCTCCTGGCCTTTCCAGGTGGGCACACACTTGGGAAGAAGCTCATAGAAAGCAGGAGGAGAATAAAACTCACTGAGACCAAAACTGCTCCCCTGAATGAGTGTCCTAAGTGGACAGGGCAAGACACAGGAGCCTGGCTGAGCCATGCACAGGGTGGTGTGAAAATAAAACAAACCCTCTATCTCCTGACTCACCATCATCATGGCCATGGCTGCAATTCCACACAGACCAGGCAGCCCCAGCACCTCTGAACACAAAGCCAGGCTCTCCCATCTTCTCTCTGTTCTTTCTGATGCTGCAGGGCTGGCTGGGGAGTTCCCAAGCTCTTGTTAAACCTTCTGGAGAGCAGCAACACCTACAGAGCTGCAGGGGCTACTGGCTTCAGGGTTGTTCTCTTTCACCAGGCAGCACTGACAGAACCAGAGGGCACAGCCTGGAGGGCTCTGCCAACCTGGGCATTCTGGGATTCTGGGATTCTGTATAGCACACACTGCTGTGAGCAGTGAGTGTTGAACACTGATCAGCTTGGGGCACTGAATTCTGGTTTGTTCCTTTTATGGGTGCTTCACCCAAAACCCCACAGGTGCTGCTCTGGCCAGGATGCAGGACAATAGACATTGTCCTTGGTGATACACGGCCTGGGCAAGGGTGGCTGAACTGGCCAGGATGTGAAGGACAGTGCAGGAATGTGGCACAAACCCTGTGAGGGTTTGCTGAGACCAAAGCACAGCTCCCAGCTCCTAGGGGAGGGAAAGAGGAGAAGAAAAAGAAAGGCTGGGACATAAAGACACTGCTAATTATGAGGTGGCATCAGGAGAGCTGTGCACACTGAGCAGTGAATCTCTGTGAGAGGAGGAGGAGGAGGAGCAGAGAGCAGGGCTGGAACAGGCTCTGGGCTGCTCCCAACCAGAGGAGCTCTGCCCCAGCAGCACGAGCACTGGGCTGCCAGAGCTCTGTCCCCTGCAGCTATGAACAGCCATGGTTTGCTGCACAGTGACAGGCATGGAGACCAAGGTGGGGGTGGATTTGTCACAGTGTTGGTGTCCAAATCGCTTACAGGAGAGACTAATGAAGCCAGCAGGGGAAGCACTGCACGTTCTGTACTCGGGGCTGTATTTGCAAAGCACCAGAGCAGTGCTCAGGAGGAGCATGGTGGCTAGCAGAGATGTTAGGGGCAGAAGAGGAATTGTAACATTAAGGAAAACATGACAGGTCCCTTCCTGATGGATGCATGTAGTCTGTAAACATCATTGTCACAGCGGAGATCTCGCCAGGGATTCCTGAAGATGCTTTCAAGCATGCTGCAGTCCTGTCCTTGGGGTTCTTGGGGTTTCAGAATTCTGGCCATCTGTTTGCAATTGAGGCCACTTGGAAGCAGAAGAGAGAGCTGCCAAGAAACTCTTTTTGAACAAAGTGTGCCTTCAATCTTGCCGAGAAGTTCCCTCCAGCAGGTATCAGAATCACAGAATCACAGAAATGTTTGGGATGGAAGAGACCTTAAACTCATCTTGTTCCAGCCCCCTGCCATGGGCAGGGACACCTTTCTCTGTCCCAGGGTGCTCCATGCCCCATCCAATCTGATCCTGAACAGTCCAAGGGATGGGGCAGCCCCAGCTGCTCTGGGCACCCTGTGCCAGGGCCTGCCCACCCTCACAGGAACAATTCCTGCACAATATCCCTCCTATCCCTGCCCTCTGGCACTGGGAAATCATTCCCTGTGTCCTGGCACTTCATGCCCTTGTCCCCAGTCCCTCTCCAGTCCTCCTGGAGCCCTTTTAGGCCCTGGCAGGGGCTCTGAGCTCTCCCTGGAGCCCTCTCCAGGTGAGCACCCCCAGCTCTCCCAGCCTGGCTCCAGAGCAGAGGGGCTCCAGCCCTCAGAGCATCTCCACAGCCTCCTCTGGACTTGTGTCACTCAGGAGGCAGCTCTGCATCATGCCAGGCTCAGACAATAAATCTCAGTTAGAATATCTCTGATGGGAGTAACACCAGGCTGGACATTTTTCAAATTCAAGCCCAGCCCTGCAAACATCTCCTGTCTGCTGTCCTGGCACAGTCACCGCTCAAAATTAAGAACTTCCAAGAGCGAGCATTAAGCTGGCTTACAGAATTTCCAACTGCAGCCCAGCTAGTTGAAGCCTCAGCAGCTTAATTTAATCCTTACTTTGCATGAAGCTGGCCATGATGGTCTGTGGGCATGGTTTTAGTGAGCCAGGCAGGTCAGCTCTGCTGCCTACAGCCCCTGCTGTGTGTTGGATTTGGATAAGGGCTGGACATCCCCTTGAAGGTGCTCTGCCACCCTGGTGAGCTCTGCTCTCCAAGGAAAGGAGGGAAACACGGGCCCCTTCCAGCAGGGAAAGAGATCAGAAGGCAGGGAAAGAGATCTCAGCAGCGATGCTGAGAAGGTGGGAAATGTGGCCATCCCTTGGATGCCTCCGCTGAAGCCACGGAGGGGATGGCACAGGATCTGCCCATGGTGTGGTTTGTGCAAGTTGGGCTGCATCCCACGGGTGGTGCAGCCCCTGCACTCCGAGGGCATGACCAGCAGTGGTGCTGCACACCCAGAGATCCCCTGAGGGAGGCTGTCTTCACTAGCACTGCACCAGGGCTTGAAGCTGGCTTTAAATGTCACCCTGCCCTAAAAGCCCCAGGCATTCCCTGACATGTGTGGTGTGAACCTGTTCACTCAGTCGAGATTTGCTCCACTGAAAACGAGCCTGAAAGTTGATAAGAGCCCCTGGTTAGGCCTGAAATAGCCCTTTGCAATGTGGGACTGGCTGGAGTAGGTATCAGATGAAGAGCAACAGTCCCAGCACAGCAGAAAGGAGGCTGAGATCATGCCTGCACTTGGGTCCAGCCACAGGTGCACTGGCTGCTCAGAGGTGTTGCTGGGCTCGTGCTGTGCGTCACCCACAACACCCACCAAGCCCTGGAGCTCCCTCTTCCCGGGAGGGAACACCAAGGGGAAATACAGAAAGAGCAGAGAGACTCTGCAGGGACAACTGCCCTGGGGAAGGGGCGGTGGTGCTGTCTGGAAAGTGAGGAAGCAGGATTCCCACCTCATGCAGCTGCAGAGAAAGGCCAGAGGGTTTTGTTCAGATACCTAGGCAAAATACAGTGCTCCTGGCATGAACATGATTCCTTCCAATGCCCTCAAAGAGGGAGGAGGGGCTATGTTTTATTTTCAACCTCAGCTGGTACCGTGCGTGGGAAACACTGCTGGCACTGGGATTTCGTTCTGTTGGGGTTTTGCTCAGTGCTGCAGATAAGGCTCCTCTTTCCTTGGTCACTTTGTAGGAATGGAAAACATGCCTGGGCCTTCAAGCACACTTTGAAGTCAATCAAAAGTGTCTTAAAGTATATTTCTCTGCTATAGAATATAAAAATATTATGCTTCTGGCATGCCTCCATGAGAATATTAAAAATAGCTTACTGAGTTACTCTGTGAAAATCACTAATATAACAAGACTTTTGTGTCTTATTTCATTAATGAAGGAACTCTAATGCTGGCCTTGAATGTGATACTGCTGTAAACCAATAAAGAACATTTTTGGAAAAACACAATCCTATTATTCTCAGATATTTTCGTAGGGTGAAGTTAGAAAGAAACATTTATTGCCATGACTTTTGTCCAACTCAATAAGCTATTTGCATCTGAAAACTTTAGTGCTAGCTAAATAAAAGCCTGTCCTGTGCATGGGATGGCATTTGCTTTCCTGGTTTGTTTTACTGCTGTTTGTCCAGAACAGGAGAGAATCTGTTTGGCAGAGAAAGGCTTGGAGCTAAATCTTGTGCTGACCCTTCCCAGCAGAAACCCATGGCTTGCTTAGGGAAGAGTCAGAGCAGGACAGAGCTCCTGGCTGTTCCTGAACAACATCCAGGAGGCAGCAAGTCTGAGATGTGGCCTGACTGGGATCTGTCCCATTTCCAGCTGCAATTGTTTGTTAACAACCCCCCGGGGCCGTGGCCATCCTGGAAAGAACCCAGGGATGTCCTGGCTGGGTCAGGGCTGAGGTTCCTCCAGCTCATCCCCTGCTCTCCAGCTCCAGGAGCCAAAAGAATGTGGAAACCCAGGGTAATCCTACAGTAGCAATTCTCCCTCCCAGCTACTGGTCTTTCCTTCAACAAGAGAAAGGCTTTAGATTTAACGGCCTCAGCGGGTATTTCTTACATGGGTTTGTCTAATTGTCTTTTGAACTCGTGCTGAAGAGGTGATTTGCTGCTTCCTCAGTGGCCTCCTGAGGGGTGTAAATCACAGCTGTGCTTCAAGAACCAAAGGAGCAGGCAGCGTTCCTCCCACAGCACCACTGCTGCCTTTGGCAGAGACCCCTCTCATTTTCTGCTGTTTACAGGGGCTCCAGTGCAGGTCAGGGATTTGGGGCTGGAAATTGGGTTCTTCATGTGCCTGAGCTCCTGAGGAGCCTCGGGGTTGCCTCTGCCAGGCACTCACAGTCACTTTGCCTTTAAGCATCCCCACAGGGTGAGGAATGGCTGATGCAGCAGGAGCACAGCTGAGCTGAGGGAAAGGCTCCTCTTAATCAAGGAACAGAGTTCAGCTACTGAAAATGAGCATGTGGCTGGGAGCAAACGACACAAACCACCACAGCATGTCATGAGCCTGGAACTGAGCATTACACACCCCTCTAAATCCACACAGCCATGCTGAGTACACCTGGGGGAAACCTCTGCTCCCAAAGTCAAGATCACCTTTCCCTACCTCATTCCTGACAGAAGTTTGTCCACCCTGTTCTTACAAACCTTCTTTGACTGGAGAAGAATCCAACTCTTGCCCAAACCATTGTCCCTCCAGCTCCTTCCTGAAGTGCTATTTCTTCTCAATATGGATAGAGAGAATAAAACACTCTGTTTCTTTCCAAGGTAACCTGCCTTGTATTTAAAATCTGATCAGGGTTCCACTCAGACAATTCTTCATTAGGCTGTCCCTCAGTCTTTGTGCCTTCCCTTGAGTGTCTCATTTTTTAGACTTCTGGTGTCTCTCTCTGTGCTCTGGGCTCTCTTCTGTTGCCTCTCACCTTCCTCAGGATGGCTGAGAGCAGCCAGCAGAGCAGAGCAGAGCAGAACAGAGCAGAGCAGAGCAGAACAGAGCAGAGCAGAACAGAGCAGAGCAGAGCAGAGCAGAACAGAGCAGAAACAGAGCAGAACAGAGCAGAACAGAACAGAGCAGAGCAGAACAAAAGCAGAGCAGAAGAGCAGAACAGAGCAGACAGAGCAGAGCAGAGCAGAACAGAGCAGAACAGAACAGAAGCAGAGCAGAACAGAGCAGAGCAGAGCAGAACAGAGCAGAAGCAGAGCAGACAGAGCAGAGCACAGACAGACAGAGCAGAGCAGACAGAGCAGAACAGACAGAGCAAGCAGAACAGAAGCAGAGCAGAGCAGACAGAGCAGAAGCAGAACAGAGCAGAGCAGAGCAGAACAGAGCAGAGCAGAACAGAGCAGAGCAGAGAGCAGAGCAGACAGAGCAGAACAGAACAGAGCAAGCAGAGCAGAACAGAGCAGAACAGAACAGAGCAGAAGCAGAACAGAGCAGAGCAGAGCAGAACAGAGCAGAACAGACAGAACAGAGCAGAGCAGAACAGAGCAGAACAGAACAGAACAGAGCAGAACAGAGCAAGCAAGCAGAAGAACAGAGCAGAGCAGAACAGAGCGAGCAGCAGAGCAGACAGACGACAGAGCAGAGCAGAGCAGAGACAGAGCAACAGAGCAGAGCGAGCAGAAGCAGAACAGAAGCAGAGCAGAGCAGAGCAGAACAGAGCAGCAGCAAACAGAGCAGAGCAAGCAGCAGAACGACAGAACAGCAAACAGAACAGAAGCAGAAGCAGAAAACAGAGCCAAGAGAGCAGAGCCCGTGCTGCACTCAGCAGGCAGGTGAAGGGAGGTGGTTTGCAGCCTGCTCTGCACAGCCCCTGCTCCTCCTTCTCCCCTCTCCCACCATCACCAAAGGGCCTGAGCGGGCTCATGATCCCTCTGATGTCAGGGAGCAGCTGCAGAACATTCTGCTCTGTACACTGTGCATGTGCATTCCCCCTTGAATTCTCACTGGGTTTCTTTCTCTAACTGTCCTCACATCATCACTTCTTTTTAAAACTATTATCTCGCTCTGACACTGCTCTGCTGCATGCATGTGTCCTCTTCCAACTCCACCTCCTAGTAAATAAAATGATTTTCTATTCCACTTTGTAGAGAAACAAAGGGGCACAGTGACCCACTGACAGCTTCTCTCTGAGTGTGCTTTTCTGAGAGTTTCACACCACCTTGGGCAATACACAAAACGCTTTCCCAAAAATCTTTAGACAATGTCATGTCAGGCAGTGTCAACAGCCTCGTTAAACACAAGATAGATGACATGTACAGCTTATTCCCTATCCACAAGTGTCACAGAAGGATTAGATTTGACACATGCATAATGGCTGGGGTTTATTTCTTTTCCCTGATTTGTTTCAGTATTTGTTAGTTGGCTCGATCTGTTGTCCCAGTACTTTTCTGGAAATGGAAGTTAAAGTAGATGCTCCATAATTTCCCTTTTCTCAAAAGCAGATATTCTGTTTACCATTTTTGTCAGCCATAAGGAGTCTGGACACAGCACTCGAGGGGTGACCCCCCCAGTGCCCAGCACAGGGGAACAGTGACCCCCTGCCCTGCTGGCCACAGCATCCCTGCTGTAGGCCAGGGGCCCTTGGCACAGCCAGTGTCAGGTGGAAAGCTTACACCTGCACAGACTGCACTGCCAGCACCAGGTGCAATCCCACACCCATCCCATCCCCAAGCCAGAGCCCACACAGGAAAGGAGATTTCCCCAAGTTGTGGTTGTAGGTCAGTTTGTTAACCATATAGAGCATAACCCACCACAGCTGACTGAGAACATTTTAATTACTTTGGGTTCGTTTCTGTAAAAATAGAAGAAATCTGTAGTTTAATCTTTAACTGTCTCAGAAAAAACCCAAAAACATAAGTTTGCTTCTTTTTGCCTCTCCAGCCCTTCACAGTTCATCGTTTGCAACGTGTGCAAAGCAAATGAATGTTACCTGGCTCAGAGGAAGTTTTGTTGTCAGGTCTGAATTTCTTTCTTTGTTTTATTTTGTTTTGTTTTGTTTTAGAAAGCTTCCCTCTCCCATCAGTTCAGGAATGCTGTCTTGGCAATCTCTCCTGCATCTCCTTATCACAGATGCTGTTTAGACACTTCCCTCATTTTGTTCCCCAAACTACCTGTGAAGAGCTCAGTTCTGCACGATTTTTGCCTTTCCCTTTGTCCACAAAAAGCCACCCAAGCTGCAGGTCAGGTAATACTTTGTCCAGCTTCACTTTTCCTGGATGTCAGAGTGACCTGGGAGGTCTGCCCTGCTTTGCTTCTCATAATACAACCCATTTTCTGTACCTTTCACTTTCTCCAGACATTTTGACTTTCACTTGCTCTGAGCTGCTGGGACTGTGCTGGTTTATTTCCCGAATAAAATCCTCCCTCTCTGCTCTGCAGGAAAGGCAGCAGAAATTAAAGGCTCACCAGAGAAATGCAGCTGCATTTGTAGTGGAGCTTCTTCCCCCCAGGTTCTTCAGAAAAGAGGGGAGGGATCAGGGGTCATTCATCCTCAGCTGTTGGCATAGCATTGGGAAGAAGAGGCCTGAAAGTCTGAATTTTTTTCATGTTTCCTCTTCCTCATTTTTGACTGATAAGTGGCATGTAGGTGCAAAGGTTCATGCTACTCTTCAGGGAGAAGGGCCTTCCTGTACTCAGAGCAGGCATGAGAGAGGGATTTCTTGGTGGAAAAGTGGAATATTCCCTTTGTACCTCTCTTAGAGAACAGAGAGGAAGCCTCAGTCAGCCTTGCCAGAGACTCAGCAAAGTGTCCTGTCCCACAGTAGGGCTGCAGACAGTGAATATTTTATTAATTTCTTGTTACTCTCTACTCATTTCACCCAAAACTGCTTGGACTTGGCACCATCCCCCTTTCTGCCCACAGTCACAGAGAAGCCCCAGGTGCCAGGGGGATTTCAGCCTTCCAGAGCTGATTTCTTCATGGTGTGCACGCTGGATGTTCTGCTTCACAGAGCCATCCCTGGCTGGGCTGCAGGGGCATGGCTGCTGTTTGCCACCTCCTGGCTCCCAGCCCTGGGGCAGGGGAAGCCCTGGGGAGTGTGAGGAGAGAAGGAGACACCATGGGGCTGGGAGAAGAGAGGTGGGACACAGATGCTGCAGCAGGCAGGGGGAATTCCTGAGGAGCTGGGAGCAGACACTAGAGCAGTCATAGGGTGATAGAAAGAAAGGATTTATCCTCTGGTGCCAGAGGAGACCGTGCAGAGCTTGGTGCCACTGGGAGAGGCAATGAAGGCCTGAGGGTCAGAGGATGCTGGGTTTGCAAAGATGCTGTGCACAGTGAACAGGGCATCAGAGGGGTTTCAGTCCTATTTTGGACACCTGAGGTTTTCTGCATCACAGACATCTCAGCTGAAGTTCACAAAACTCCCTTCCAGGAAAACATAAAATTTGGGTCTTCAGGTCCTTGAAAATCACGGAACAAACCAAACAGCAGCCCTGGGAGTGGGCTAAAGGATGATGATCACATTTTTCCATGCAGCAAAGCCCCAGATGGGGGCTTTAATGGGGGCAGCCTGAAGTCTTCACACAATAGAAAGACTTCCCAGACCTGGTCTCTGCTGGGGCAAAATCCCAGCGTAGATTCTGTTGTTCATGGCAGTGCAGCCCTGCAGAGGTCAGCTGGGGTCCTGCAGCACATGGGGAAGGGCTGCCAAGGACCAGGATCTTGGGAAGCTGGAGTCATTCTGGATAACCTTTGCTGGTGGATGGCCCGTGCCCAGCTCAGCTCGAGGTGGGGCAGTGAGCCAGAGGGTTGTGTCAGTGACTCTCAGCTGTCGTGAGCTCATGGTTTGGGGGAGCACAGAGGAGGCATGGAGGAAGGGGGGAGCACTCCAGGAAAGCTCTGGAAAGCTGAAAGTCATTTGCCCATCCTGTTCCAGGACACTTGGATTATTGCCATTTAAAGAAAAAGAAAAATCTATCCATATTCCTGTAAAGACACCAGACTTGTTGCCCTTCTTTCTAAGGAGGAGAAGCCCACAGGCACAACTGCCCCTGGTAACTCCTCAGGAGCACAAAACCCCCCCAGCCCATCTCGTGCTGGGGGTTGAGGACTGCCAGGAGCTCCATCAGAGCAGGGCCTTGGCAGAGCTCAGGCTCCTGTGTGTGGAGCAGCCCAGAGGGCACAGCTGTCCTGCAGGCAGCCATGGGATGCCCTGGCAGCCGCCCAGCCACAGTGCATCCAAACAATGTCTGGGGTTCCGGGCAAATCCAGAAAAACTGCTGTGCTTCCATGAAACATTTTGATGGCTATGAATCAGCATTTCTCCAATAAAGTGTTTCATCTGAAAATTCCCAGCGAGATGCAGCCGTGATAAGGGCCAGAGCCTTGGCTGCAGTCCAGGGCAGCCTCAGCCGTGGGGCAGTGCTGGAGAGCGATTTCTCTGGGCGATGACGATTCCTGCTGACCTTTCCTGCAGTGTGACTGTGTGGCCTGGGCATCTGAAATGTTATTTATAGGCAGGAGCAGCAAGCACTGTGGAGACAGTCTCCAGCAGGCCCTCAAGGCCTGGACATGAAAAGAGCTGCTGGAAAGGAGCTTTTCCAGTGGAAAAGCCACTTTACAGAAACGCAACTAGAAATATGATTTATCTTCTGGAGTTAAATCATTCCTGCTGGGGGCTTGGTTTTGTGCGTGGTTCTACATGACCTGGGGATGCTGCTGGCTCTGTGAAACCACTGGTGACAGTGGCAGGATCTCCTCCTCTCCTTCCTCTCCTGGGGCTGCTGCCAGAGCAAGATTTGCTACAGGAAAAACTTGGTTTTGAAACCCTGGTTTTGAAACCAGGGAGGCTCTGGTTTCACTGCCTGTCTCCAACTCTGTGCAAATCACAGATGTGGTGTTTTCTGCATCTCAGAGGATAGGAATTGCTGAGGACAGGTTGCTGGTGTGTGACTGCAGGGCACACATTGCAGGGGAATGGAGAATTTTGTCTTCACCTGGAGCAATGAAATGGAATTTCTCCCTCTCAGAGCCATCTGCCCAGGTTTTCTTGGAATTTCCTGGAGCTTCTGAGCTCTCCAAAGCCCATTGTCTGTATTGGTCCATGTGAAGGAGGGTGCTGAAGAACTGAGGACAAAATGAGCAGTGTCAGGACACTCAGTGCCTCCAGTTTGCTCCAGGAAAAAAAAAAAAAAAAAGAAAAAAAAAAAGTAGTCCAAATCAGTTTTTCCTCATCAAAACATTCAAATTTCCATCACATCGAGAAGTTAAGGCTGGCATTCCCAGAGCTTCCAGTTAAAAAACCTGCCACATTCTCGAGATGTAATTTTCTGCTTCTGACCCTGCTTCTTTTCCTGATAAATGAGGTTATTTCAATGTCCCTGTTGCTCCAAATCCTAGACACTTACTGACGGGTTTCTCTCCTTGTGTTCAATAAAGCAAAGATTAAAAAAAAAAAA
The DNA here is from genome assembly GCA_032173965.1 of Sitta carolinensis. Lineage (NCBI taxonomy): Eukaryota > Metazoa > Chordata > Aves > Passeriformes > Sittidae > Sitta > Sitta carolinensis. Next base: position 10,457,237 of record CM063298.1, on the reverse strand, counting down.
AAAAGAAACCAAGGTGTAGTTTCTGCTCAAGCCCCCTTCAGGCACCTGTTCAGAAGGCTCTGTGGATAATACATCATTGCAGGCTAACATCTGCTTTTGGCATAAGCTGTTACCCAGCTGGTCTGCTGCTGCTGTGAGGGCTGAGGTGGTAAGGAACCTCCCAAAGCTAAAGGAGAAGGGACTCTTCCAGAATCTCTTACTTTATCTGAGGAAGCAACCCAAGAGGCTGAAAATCTCTTTCTGAAGAGAAAATCCCTGTCCTGCTCTCACCAAATCCACAGGTGAGAAGATCACAAGAGGTGCCTGGATCACATCCTGTGGGGAGCACAGCACGTGCAGGGGTTCCTCTCTCACCAAGCCTGGTGTGGAGATGCTGTTGGATCTGCTACATCCTGAAAAGTCCGGGGTGTAGCACCTGCAGAGTGTCCTTTTTATTGGGTTTACATCTGAGACCAAAGGGAGGGCATCAGAGGCTGCAGTGGGATCCTCTCTGGAACACGGGTGTGTCACAAAGGCTTGGGATGGAGTGTCCCAGCAGTCAGGAAATTCTTAGGCTGGAGAAAAGACAGAGCAGTATGAAAAACTGCTATTTTGGCTTTTGACAGCAATTCCATGCAGCAGATCACAGCCCTGGAGCAAGTGTTGTCCCAGAGATTTCAGTTCAACTCTGAGATGCCAGCAGTCAGCTGTTATCCAAAACCAGTTGAGAAATCTTCCTGGGAAATGAGCTGAACTGGTGACTTTTGAAATAATAAACCCTGGCTCTTTTAAACCATAGACAAGGGTGTCTAAAGATTTTTTTTTTTTTTTTTTCCTATGGCTTCTCCCTGCACACTGAAAAGCAGCTCCAGGCAATTCACAAGTACAAGTATGCAGTGAATCAGCTTGTGGGAACTTTGGGATCCCTGGGTTATCATGTTCTTCTGCAATGCTGCATTTCAGATTTCATTAAAATATAGAATTGCTTTAAGGCTGAGTGTAATTGCATCTCATAAAATAATATGAATATAAGAATATATATAATAAGATTAAATGTTCTTCAAAGAAAATTCTGCTTAAGACACAGGGAATAAACAATCCTTTATTCTGTTGTAATGTCAACATTACAGGGCAGAGACAGGTTTGTATCTGTGGTTTGATGCAATGCTGTAGCAATATGTATAATAATGGATTTACTCTGCAGAGACTTTTGTTTGAGTTTTTGCACTTTTTTGTTTGAGTGCCTGCACTGAGTCCCTTTGGTAAAGAGAAATGTTAATTCTGACAGCACATAATGTGTTTCCACGATGGACTGATTCAGGTTTTCATTCAGCAGTGGAGACTTGTGGCAAATTTTTAGCACAAGCAGCACAAATAGGCTTTCATTCTTTAATGTGTGTGTAATTGTGATGTAAATCAGCAGTAAGGCTTGTAAACCAATCCTGTTACAATTCTCTCGATTTTACAGGTTGTGGTTTCATATCTGGAAGCCACTTTGAAATGCAGTCATTGCAACAGTGCCTTCTGACAAAGGTCTTAGAGAAATTCAAGAGTAACATGGCAGAGGTAGTTTGAAAATTATATCCTATTCCTCAAGTATTTACTCCAAGCAGTGAACAAAATCTTCCAAGGGAGGAAGTGTACACTGAACAGAGATGGCTGGTGCAGTGACTCTTTGGCTTTTTTATTACCCCTAATATTTCTGCTGCTGTTTTCTTGCTCTCCTCCTTCTTCTCAGAATTTGTTCTTTGTGAAGGAACAATAACTTGAATAATTCATATTCAAGTTTGTAGGCTCCAGAATTCCAGAAGCATCACCCTCTGCAGCATTCTCTCTCCACCCCACTGGAGTCAGAGATGGGCCCTAGCTATCTGATTCTAGCACAACAAAACAAATATGCTGGCCCAATGATCTCCTGACCATATATAGGCTGAAATAGCCTTTTGGAAGATATGGGTGATATCTGTGATCATCACAGGGCAATTAGGGACCATTATGAAACAACCATCTCACCAGTAATTTATTGGGCAGCCTCAAACGATTTCCTTGGGTGGGGAGGGTGTCATCTTTGAGAACACCTCCTGCTCAGGAGAGGCCATGAATTAATTTTTATGGAAGATCTGATGGAGAGAGTGCAGAGCCCAGAGCATGAACCTGAGCACAGAGTTAAGTCTTGGAAATACAATGTCCCAAAGGAAAGCAGGCAGGAGAGATTCAGTGTTGATATGGTTCTCATGGCAGCTGCTTTCTGAGAGTTCCTTGACAGAGCAATCTCTGCCTTCCAATTGCCTCCCAAAACTGCTTTCTCTCCTGTGCAGGAAGCAAACAGCTCCACTGGATGCAGTTGCCCCACTTTGCAGTAGCAGGAGCAGACAGGCTCGAGCTGGGGTGTCAGAGCTGCTGTGCTGTGGAGTGTGAGGTGGCTGAGGGGAGCTCAGCTCCAGGCTCCTGATGCTTTATTCACAGAGAATTATTTTTTCCTGCTGCCTTGCCTTTTGGGCCAAAGCATGGCCAAAGGGGTTATTGAGCAGACAGCAGTGACATGGACACTGCACCCTCCAAAGGATCAGGATCACACACTGGGTTGGGTTGGAAGGGACCTTGAAGCTCATCTCGTTTTACAACCCTGCCATGCACAGGGACACCTTCTACCATCCCAGGCTGCTCCAAGCCCTGTCCAACCTGGCCTGGGACACTGCCAGGGATGGAGCAGCCACAGCTGCTCTGTGCCAGGGCTTCCCCACCTCACAGGGAAGAATCACACCTGTCCAGTTCTGTTGGATTTGTCAGGATCTTGCTGAGACATGATTCTTTTTGCCACGGGTGTAGTGGAAAGAGGCAGGAAGGGAATTTCCAGGCCCAAACAAGCTGGGTTTGATGGTCTCATTGTCATTCTTTAGTAACTGATGTAAAGCACAGAGCAAAGTGGGCAGCTGATGGTGGCTGCTGGGTGGAAGGGGCTGGAGGAGAGGCTGGGGTTCAGGTGTGACGGGAGCAGCACAGGCAATAAAAGCAAATGCTGAAGTGCAGACCTGCCTTTTCTTTGTAAATTCATCTGTTGCTAAGAATAACCTGCCTGGACAGTGTCCTACAGCATGCTCCAACCTAAAGGGCATTTTGGTCTGACAAATGAAAACTAATAGAGTGAAGTTATTACCATATGAACATGTGGATTGAAAACATGTGTTGAGTGATTAAAGGCGAAGGCTTGATGACAGGCCCGTACCGGAGATGGTGCATCTCGGGGAGGAGATTGCTGTTTGGGAAATGCCATATTTTACCATTGAGTTCATTAGTATTTGCCATAAGGAAAACAAGAAAGGTTGACTCCAGGAAAAAAAAAAAAAAAACAAAAAACCCTCCCTCTCAGATGCTATCACTGCACACACGATGTTTGCTTTGGAAACTCCTCGCCGGGGTTTCTGTCAGTCTGTTGCTCCGCGAATGCTGTCTCATGGACAGTTTAGGATTTCACTCTGCCTGAGCTTGGACGCTGTCCCAGGAGTGTGCTCGGTGTCAGGAATTCAAGCTGGAAAAAGTGTGCATTCTGGAAGATTAGGCGCTGCAGGCTGTCCCCGCAGTGCCCGTGGGCTGGGCAGGTCAGAGCACACGGGGCGGCTGCGGGGCAGAGCCCACGGTGGTAAATCTGCCACAGCTCTGCAGGGAGACACGGCAGAGCTGACAGGAAGTTTTGGGTTGATACATGCTCATTATAAATCATCCTCTGCTTGTCTGTTTACAATAGGCTGTCTTTCCTTTATGTTTTTGAGGTAGTAACAGACCCTGTATTTTAACTCGACAACAATATTTTTATGTGAAAACGTAATTGCACGTCCTGGCTATTCATGCTTTTGGATGAGATACGAACCAGAATTAGGGGGCCAAGTGCCTCACCCCAAACACTGAAAACTGAACAACAAGAAAAAAATCAGTCCCTTTCCAAAAACTTTGCTAAATTTTGTGGCAGTAATCAGTGTATCTGTGACTGCCCGTGAGGCACCTGTAGCAGAAGAATATTTGACAGTCCTTAACAGCCACAGTTTTTATTGGCTTTCCATCAAGGTCTTCCATCAAGAACTGGTACTTAAAACCAAGCTGAATCAATTCTCTAGGCCCCCCAAAGCACATCAGTGGCCAGGCAGCACTGCAGAGCTCTGGGCACCAGAAGCAGGATCAGAGGAGCCTGCAGAAGCTCTCCTGCCAGTCAGCTCTCAGGAGATTTCCCTGAGATGAAACAGTCTGCAGCAAACTTCCAGCCAGGATAAAGTCTTGGTTCATCACAGCTTTCACCAGATGCTGCTTTGCTCCCACAGTCCTGCCAGTGCTGTGTTGTAGGCTGGGTTTGTGCTCTCCCATCATATTCACATCTCTAGAAATTGTAAAAGCTGGGTAAGGAGGGCTCATTCACATGTGTGGGTCTATTAATTTCATCTTGTAAAGTGTATTAATTGCTGTTAATTGCTATGGGATGGGATATCCTGTCTTTCTTGCCTGTTGAGTCTCATCCCAGTTCTCAGCAGTGCTTTCCTTTCAGTGAAGTTTAATTGTACAAAGTTTGATAAACACAAAGGCTTGTGAATGCTGATGGGGGAAGTCATCTTCAGGCTTGAAGGAAATCATGTTCCAATATCTATTTGTCTTGGATTTTTACACTGATTTAGAGATTAATATTAAAACAAACAAACAAAACCACAAAAAAAACCCTTTTTTTCTAACTGTCACAATTTCCCTGACCTCTGTGTCCTCACCTCAGGGGTTCTGCTGGCAAAAGGGAAAGATGGGAAAAGGAACTGAAAATTGCTATTGAAAATGCCTGTAATGGAACAAGACAAATTTAATTTTATTTATTTATGGCAAAGTGAGCTCACAGCGGCTGGAAATCCAGAGAAATGAGAAACCTTCCTGCTTCTTGCATATGCTACTCAGTGTTTTTTGGGGTCAAACAGCCCCTTTAGTTCAATTCCTTCAGGCAGCCCCTCTGTTTCCCTTCCCCTTCCTTGGCAGCACGGTCTCAGCACGACATAGACATTTCCACAAGCTTTGATGACTCTCATCTTTTTCACAGTCCCATTGGTCTTTTGGGATTTTAGATGAATTTCTGGCTGCTCCCACTGGGAGAGTCCAGAGGGACTGTGCAGATGCAGGCATCCTGGGAGGACACCAGGGCATTTCATTCACATCCCAGGCTGCTGCTGCTCCTGATGTGCAGGAATGCAGAGGTGGAGACACGAAAAGCTGAGAGGTTTTGGTGAGAGCTCTGCATGCTCTGCACAGCACTCTGCAGCATGGAAAACAAACAGGGGAAGTCATGCTCATGCACCTTCTCTGCTCTTGTCTGTCCTGAGTCCCCGATAAAAAAAAATCCACGGAGAAAATCTGTAGATTTTCTATAGACTTCTAGATCTGGAGATCTGGAGAAACGTGTAGATGGCAGCTGGAGATGTAGATGGCAGCTGGAGGATAATCTGGGGCTCCAGGGAACGGTGGGAATGGGGTCAGACACAGCAAAGGGACCGCCAAAAACTTAGAGAGGTCTCTGCTGCTGCCAAGCCCTTCGAGAAAGGGCAGAGGGCAGGGGCTGGCGGCAGGGATTGGGCTGTGCCCGAGGATGCCAGCAGGACGGGGAACTGGGAAAGGAAAGGGCAGACCCGGCTGGGCACGGGGCAGGGGCTCTGACAGGCGGGCAGGGGCACGGACAGGCGGGCAGGGGGCTCTGACAGGCGGGCAGGGGGCACGGACAGGCGGGCAGGGGCACGGACAGGCGTGCAGGGGCACGGACAGGCGGGCAGGGGGCACGGACAGGCGGGCAGGGGGCACGGACAGGCGGGCAGGAGGCACGGACAGGCGTGCAGGGGCACGGACAGGCGGCAGGGGCTCGACAGGCGGGCAGGGGCTCTGACAGGCGGGCAGGGGCCGACAGGCGGGCAGGGGCTCTGACAGGCGGGCAGGGGGCACGGACAGGCGGGCAGGGGCACGGACAGGCGGGCAGGGGGCTCTGACAGGCGGGCAGGGGCTCTGACAGGCGGGCAGGGAGCCTTTGCGGACGGAGAGCAGAGAGCTGCTGCCCGGAGCCAAGAACAAACGGGCTGCTGCTCACTGGAGCGCTCCCAGGTGATGTTTCCCGGGGCGGGGGCGATCTCCAAAACGCATCTCGAGCCCCGGGTTGATTTGGCTGATTCCAAAAAGCGCGTGTGTCCCCCAGGCTGCGGGACACACCGAGCTGTGCCCCCGCTGCAAGACGGAGCGGGACGGGGAGAGGGGCAGTGAATGGGGCAGAGAATGGGGCAGGGAGAGCGGCAGGGAGAGGGACAGGGAGGCGGGAAGGGAGGAGGGCAAGGAGCGGAACAAGGAGCGGGACGGGGAGCGGAGCAGGGTGCGGGACTGGGTGCGGAACAGGGAGTGGGGCAGGGAGCTGGGCAAGGAGCAGGGCAGGGAGCGGGACAGGGAGCAGAGGAGGGAGCGGGGCTGAAAGCGGTGCAGGGAGAGGGACAGGGAGCAGGACAGGGTGCGGGGCAGGGAGCAGGGGAGAGGGCGGGACAGGGAGCAGGACAGGGTGCGGGACAGGGAGCAGGACAGGGAGCGGGGCAGGGAGCGGGACAGGGAGCTGGGCAGGGAGCGGGACAGGGGCAGCCCCGCCGCGCTCACCCCGCGCCCCAGCAGCATCTCCGCGATGAGCCGGCTGGGAGCAGCCCCTGGAGCTCGTGTTTGGTGCCCTACAGGGCTGCGGGCGGGCTGGCAGAGCTCCCCGGCACCTGCCGCCGGCTGCAGCCCCGCTCCTTCCCGAGCCGGAGCCGGGAAGGGCAGAGCCGCACACGCAGCCGGCCTCGGCTCAACGTGCGCCGCTCCCTTTCTGCCCTTCTGTGCTGAAATACATGAAACCAGTTTCTGTCTCATGGTATTAATAACCCCTTGGATGCCTTTGTTTAAAGTATTCCATTGGGAAGTGCTATTTTAAGGCTCCATTGAGTCAGGCGGAATGCGAAACCTCCTCCTGCCGGACACTTCGCACTCGGCGCTTATCTGCGTGCGCGCTGCTATTTTGTCTAATACATCGCGGAGATCAGTTCCCTCGCGATTTCACTTTCACCATTTACATTTCGTGTGCTGCCGCAGCCACAACAGCGTGCAGGAGATGGTGTCCAGGTGTTCCCGGTGCACAGAACACCGCCGGGCAGCTCCTGCCAGGCGCTCCCTGGGCACACCCCAGACCGGGCAAGCTGCGCCTAGAGCCATCAACAAAGCTCAGTTGGCTAGCAGTTCATCCAGCAGCCACGAACGCTGTTTAGCTCTTTCATTTGAGATAACACTCATCTGACTTCCTGCATATTCAGAAAGTATTTCTGAGTTTTGAAGTGTCTCTCAGTTAAACTCCCCCCTGAATGGCTGGGGGAGAGGTCCTGGTGCCCACACTCCTGGGCTGGACAGGATCCAGGGTGTGGCCACCAGCCCATCACATCTGGACACTCAGCCCCACCCACACAAAAAGTGTTTTTCCTTACTTTCTAATCCTGTGCTGTTTTAGAGTGACTGTGGGCTGAAGCTCCCATCAGAGAAGATCATCCCTTTGGATAATATAAAGTGCAAAAGCCATTGCTGGAAAAGAAATATTTTTATTAAGGTTGCAACAGAATAAAAAATCTGTCCAAAAATGGTCTAGGATGTGGGTTTTATACATATATATATATTTATTATACCTTCAGGAGATGCAACAAAAAGAGGAGAGATGGACTCCCAGAGTAGGTGTTGTTGAAACTGAAATTCTTTGCACAATATGAACAGGAAGAACCTGGGTGTTACTGACGAGAAGGAGGGGGAAAATACAGAAGTGATGTACAAAAAAGCCTCAGAAATTCATGACTGTAGAAATAACACAAATGTTTTAATTCCCTGCTGTGGCTCTGCAGGGAGTGTAGAAATAGTGTAGGCATGGTTATGGCCAAAACTAATGAGGGCATGGGACATTTCAGCACTCATGAACCTTGCAAGGAAGCTTTTTCTCAGCCCTGTTATTCAGAGTGGCCTCCTACTCCTTTTGCCTTCCTCCTGGGATAGAACTGAGTCAGACACTGGACCTGAGGAGCTAATCAAGGCTACAAGGGAGCAGGGAGATTCCTCCTCTTTTCTGTTTGTCTTTGCCTCAGCCACCTGCCACTCTTGTAGAGGACAATGGAGAGGAGTTGTCCCCAGCTCCTGCTCCTCCAGTCAGTACCTAGGACAATCCCTTTTCTCTCCTTGAAATACCAGCCTGCCAAGGGAATACACTGAGGGAATTGAGTGGATGGTTTCTCCAGTGTTCTTCAGCCCTGGAGAAGATGAGGGAAACTCTGGGCAGGTGAAGAACCTCTTTGAAGCCGGTCTGATCTGCTCTGGTCCTGGAGATGGTGGGATCTAGGCTTGGGGCAGGTTGCCCAGTTGGCAGGTCCCTAGGAGCAATCCCAAATACTTGAGACCCAGAGAAGAGAATCCTGAAGAATCCCACTGGTGTGGCAGAGGAACCAGAAGAGATGGCAGGGCAGGGGATGTGCAAACCAGATGTGCAACACTGGCTCCTTGCTTTCCTTGTTTCATGGTGCTGGTTTCAGGCCACTGAACCTTCACTTTGGCTTCAGCAGGCTGGGACACCACGGCTGGGTGATTCCTTTATATGGGGCCATGCCAGGTGATTGTTCCACAAGTTCCAGCCCTCCATAAAGTTTGAGAAAGAGTCATCAGTCCAGGCAAGGCTTCCCTGGACTGCTCCCAAAACCCCTGACACATTTTTTAACTAACATAAGCTATATCCATCTGATGGTGGGGTGTTCCCATGATGCTCGCTCTCACAGCAGGTCTGCTTGAAGAGAAGCAGAAAATGTGCCCACAACAAAAATAAGGGCTCCCACCTACAATCTAAGCCTCCAGGCCTGAGAGCAGCCCTTGGAAGACATCCCTGTCCTTTCTCCAGGGTGCAGGGGGTGCTCAGGGGTCTGTCCCCCTGGCAGCAGAGCAGGGATGCTGTGGAGCTGCTCCAGCAGCAGAGCAGTGCCCGTGGCTGTGCAGAGCAGGGACAGCCTGGCAGGAGCTCCCCCCCACAGGGAAAACAACCCTTTTTGGAGAGGAGACTTGTGAGCACAGGGCTCAGCACTGCCTGTTACCCCTGGATATCAACAAAACATGGTCCTGCTCTCCCCTTTGCAGCCTGGCTTGTAAATACCATCATCTCTGCTTTACTCACAGCACCAAGGAACAAAGTGGGTTTATTTTTGTTCTTTCAACTGTGGCTTATAATAAAGTGTGAGCCCTGCACAAAGCTCTGTGCTGGGGCTCTGCTGTTATGAGACCAGTGACTCCAAGTACAGGGAGATGGGCACACACTGGAGGTGTTGTGGAGGTATTTTTCACACTGCAAGGGTCGGCATGGGCTAGGGAACAGCTTTGTTTGAAGACTCTGGGCTCCTCTGGCAGGTGGCAGCTCTTTCTCTATGTGGCACAGGGAGTTTGCAATGATTACAAGTCAGAAACAACAGCATGCCTGTGACTTTTAAGGCTCTTTTTTTTTCCTTCTAAATCATTTTTAAGTATTTTTCAGTAGAAGCTGGAGCCCTGCTGAGGTGCACTGGCTCATCCCTGCATTTCTCCCGTTTATGGAACCCCACACCCCGGCAGTAAATGCCTCCACTCGTTGGCCCTATATTTCCCTTGCCATCACAGGCTGCCTTTGCAGAGGTCCAGTCCTTGCTTCTGGCCTGGCAGCCTATGCAAAATCACAGGGTTTCACATCCTGCCCCTCGGGCATCACACACTCCCTGCAAACAAGCACTTTTAGTTCTTGCCTGGAAGCTCCTTAACTCTGACTCTGCTGGAAAGCTCAGCAAGATGGGGAGGATGCATTAAAACAAGGTAAAAAACAGCCAAATCCTCCCAGGCATGACATGGAAGGAAAATTAATATTTAAAATACATGCATGATGTAATGGGACTCAAAATAGTCTGTATCCTGGAAAAAAGAGATTAACTGCTTAAGGGAAACTAATGAAAAGGTCACTTGGACAATACTTGCAAAGCACTCCCTGTACTGCATCATGGACTTATCAGTTCTGTTTGACAGGGAGTCACACATGATCCCAAGCACTTATCTCTGTTTTATACTTTATGAAAAATTGATTGACTCCTTTTGCCCAAGAATTTGTGTTAAATAAGAAATAAAACATTGTTTATGGGCAACTTTCTCTTCCCATAGTCAGCAGGGGCCAGTTTTATAAGAACAGGACATCAAATCTTAATACTGCAAAGTACCTGCATATTTGACATGGCAAAGTGAACTCTTCTGTTATTATCTCAGCTGGATCAGTTCCTAAAGCTAAACAGAAACAGCAGCGAACATTTTCCATTCTTTCTGCCTTTAACCAGCTTCCCTCACCCTCTGGCACAGACCACATCCTGTCTGGGTAGTGCCAGTCCTTCCAGAGTGCCACTGAGAGGGGTGGAGATGTGCATCCCTGCCACCCTGGTGTGCTGCTGGCGGCACTGGGGCACCCGTCTCTGGGATATCCAACCCTGTCATGGTGTTGGCAGCACTGGGATGTTTATCCCTGCCACCCTAGCACAGTGCTGGCAGCACTGGGATGTCCATCCCTGAGATGTCCATCCCTAGGATATCCATCCCTGCCACCCTGGCACAGTGCTGGCAGCACTGGGATGTCCATCCCTGCAATCCTGGTGTGGTGCTGGCAGCACTGGGATGTTTATCCCTGCCACCCTGGCACAGTGCTGGCAGCAGTGGGATGTCCATCCCTGGGATGTCTGTCCCTGTCACCCTGGCACAGTGCTGGCAGCACTGGGATGTCCATCCCTAGGATGTCTGTCCCTGTCATCGTGGCACAGTGCTGGCAGCACTGGGATGTCCATCCCTAGGATGTCTGTCCCTGTCATCGTGGCACAGTGCTGGCAGCACTGGGATGTCCATCCCTAGGATGTCTGTCCCTGTCACCCTGGCACAGTGCTGGCAGCACTGGGCTGTCCATCCCTAGGATGTCTGTCCCTGTCACCCTGGCACAGTGCTGGCAGCACTGGGCTGTCCATCCCTAGGATGTCTGTCCCTGTCACCCTGGCACAGTGCTGGCAGCACTGGGCTGTCCATCCCTAGGATGTCTGTCCCTGTCACCCTGGCACAGTGCTGGCAGCACTGGGATGTCCATCCCTAGGATGTCTGTCCCTGTCATCGTGGCACAGTGCTGGCAGCAGTGGGATGTCCATCCCTAGGATGTCTGTCCCTGTCATCGTGGCACAGTGCTGGCAGCACTGGGATGTCCATCCCTAGGATGTCTGTCCCTGTCACCCTGGCACAGTGCTGGCAGCAGTGGGATGTCCATCCCTAGGATGTCTGTCCCTGTCATCCTGGCACAGTGCTGGCAGCAGTGGGATGTCCATCCCTGGGATGTCTGTCCCTGTCATCCTGGCACAGTGCTGGCAGCAGTGGGATGTCCATCCCTGGGATGTCTGTCCCTGTCACCCTGGCACAGTGCTGGCAGCAGTGGGATGTCCATCCCTGGGATGTCTGTCCCTGTCACCCTGGCACAGTGCTGGCAGCAGTGGGATGTCCATCCCTGGGATGTCTGTCCCTGTCACCCTGGCACAGTGCTGGCAGCACTGGGTGTCTGAGCTCCTGCCTGCCAGGCTGTGGGTGTACAGACTGCCCAGGTGTTTGTGCTGCCCTCTGATCCCTCGTAGCAGCAAACCCTGTGCCCATGTGCTGTCAGATGTCTGCTGGCTGAGGAACTGCTGCACTGTGTGAGGAGAGGTGGATGCACAGCATTGTCACTGGGTTTGGAAGCTGGGAAGGGATCATAAATGTGGGCCCAAAGCAGGTCTGTTCATCTGGCTAAAATTACAGCAGGAGCAGTTAGAGCACCCTTGCCTGGTAGAGCAGACACAGCTATTGTTTAACACTGCCAGAGCAGAGGCTGGTGCTCCGTGCAGTCTGGCAGACTCTGCCAGAAATGGTGTTTGGACTGAAAACACCCTCCAGCCTGTGCTGAATTCACTTTCTGTTTGCTGGACTGCTGGATGAGAACAGCTCTGCAGCAGGAAAAGTTTCTCTGGCTGCCCCTGCTGCCACAGCTCCTGCCTCCTGTGACCCAGGACAGCCCAGCTGGGCTCGGGTGGCCCCTGTGCCCAGGGCTGAGGCCACCTGCTCAGAGCAGCACTGAAACTGCCTCCTGACTTCCTGGGGGATTTCATGGTGTGATGTCACTTCTGCAGCACCTTTCCCCGATGATAAATTCCTCCAGAAACAGAGAGAAAGTGACCCAGAAACATGGCTACACATAAACCCCTCAATTATACAAAGGCCTGCAAACATCAGATAAGACCATAACACAGAAAAGGTCACAGCAACACCAGCTATGTCGTGAATAGCAGCAACAAGTAGCAGCCAGTGCCTGATTCAGTCTAAGGCTAGAAAGATGAAAAGATAGAAATGTTGTTGGCTTTAATTCTTTTGTAGTGTGTTCCAGGCAGCTGTCAACTGCTGAACATTTGAACAACCAGGGCCTCCCAAAGGGAAATAACATCTTTGGAATGGCCAGGCTCAAGAAAACACCACATCTTAGATGATGTATTGATGGGGGAAAATAAATTCAGAAGAGAATTTGGTGCTTTGCCGAGCAATGTCCTGAAGATAAGCTTGTACCAGTTCTTCAGTCACGCACTAATGATCTTCAGTTCATTATATGTTATAAATCACCCTGATGGATTCAGAAAAGGGTAATAAATGAGTAAATAAATAGCAAACACTCTGTGGATAGTGCTGATCATAGAAAGATTAATTAATCATAAACACTGCTTCCAAAGGATGTGACACGAACGAGCATTCCTTTGATATCAGCCATGCTCTTCTTCCCACCAACTTGTTCTCCAATGAACATCCCAGTAAATATTTGTCTCCTTGCTTTAGCATTGCAAATAAAATGAGAAAGGCCACATCCCCTCCTAGCCCATGGATAGGAATTCCCTTAAGGTGATGCAGGATTTCAAGTTGAGATTCACCTCAGCTCGTTTCAGTCAGCTTCTAGCTTGTCATCTCAGTCTAGAGTGGGATCTCTGGGCTCCCTTCAGAGCTGCCCTTCCAATTTGCCACCCTCCAGTACTTGCAATCTCTGCTATCTCTTTTAACCTCTTTCGTGGCTTCACTGTCTGATGCCCCTCCCTGGTGCTCAATTCCCGAGAAAGTGCCCCAGGCATTTGGACGCCTCACTGCAGCACCACCTGCACGGGGGCCGTTCAGGTGTGGTGATTTCCACCCTGCTGGTGGCACCACAGGCACCTGCAGCCCGAGCCCTGGCCCTGCCTGGTGCCCTGCCACCCCAGCACCCCAGAACCAGAGCCCTGGAGTGGCAGCACAAAGCCCCAGCTCCTCTGGATGATGCTCCAAGGCTCCACCGGCAGGGAAGAGGGGCTGCTCTGCTGGGCTGTGCCCTGCCCCACACCACTGAGTCACTCAGAGGCAGGGATGAGCCTTCTAGGATGCTGGGATGGCTCTCTTGGACTCAGGACAAATCTTCCTAATAGCCTCAGGACACACTTCCTTTATCTGCTGTCATGTGATTGCAAACTCTAATTTCATTCTCTGCCTGCTTTCCTTCCTAGGTGAAGTCCATTCATTATTTTTAACTGTATCCATAACTCTTCCTTATCTCTGAGCCCTGCTGTTCCTCTTGCCCAGACTGAAAACATGACTGCATGTGTTCTGTTCTCCTGGCAGCTTGTCTGAGCACAAACCCTCTTGCTGCTCCCTTTCTGCAGGTGCTCTGAGGAGGCATTTCTGCCCTGGTATCTCATTCCTCAGGCTGCAGAGGGCTCAGCAGCCTGCCCTACTAACACCCATACCAAAACATCCTGCTCTCTGCAGCAGCATGTGAGACTTGGCCATCTCTTACCTGAATTTGGCCAGCTCAGCCTTGGGAATCCCTTGGCACCTCCAGCCCACAAGCAATGGACACCACACCCCAGCCTCCTCTTCAAGCTGTTGCTCCCAGAATCAGCTTCATCTTTACTGGATTCACAGCCTAAATTCTCCTATGACAAAGCCAAATTCTGTCTCCAAGTTGCCCAAGCTCCTTGTCAGCTATTTTCTTGAAAGCAGTAGGGTTCAGGCAATGGGAGTGCTGGTGTAGATAAATCATGCTCAAAGGGTTTGGAAAGTTCTGCTTGACCCAGAGTGTAAAAAACCTGCCTGAGCAATGCCTCTAAGCAGCAAACTTGCCAGAAAAACCCATCTGGTTGCCTCCCTGTGTGCAGTATTTCCTCTGCTTGTGCTTCCCTGCCTTGAGACAGCAGGGATGGAGGGTGGATAATGGGAGACTTCACTGAGCAGTCTGAGGCAATCAGCAACTTCTCAGCTTTCCCTGCTGCTCAATTTTCCTAGATTGGAAATGAAACAGGGGTGGCAAAAGGACTTGGAAGATGCTTTTAAGTGTGGTTCTGGCCTGCACAAAAGGCTCTGTAATGTGGATGTTGCTGTGTATTGTTTCTTGATAGGCCCCTCAATTAGTTCTGCTGAGCACAGCCCAGTGGGAGAACTGGTTTTATCTCCCTGCCTCCAGCCTTGGTTTTAGCTCAGCCAAAGCCTGCTGTCCACTGCTGCTCCCAGCACAGGGCTTGAGGAACCCCTGCCCCAGGGATGGCTCCAGCTGAGCACAGCTGCAGGAGGAGAGGATGGAGGAGCAGCTCAGAATGGTCCCAGCTGACAAACACAGCCCCTCTTGCTGGCACCCCAGGCTGTGAGAAACGTGCTGGGCTCCTTCCAGATGAGATGCCACCATCAGTATCAACAGACTTTGGGCAGGACTTTGTGATGCTTGGGCACAATCCCAGCCTCGGAGACGCCGGCACAATCCCTTTGCTGCTGCTGTGACTCAGGAGGTGCCTGGCTGGGAGCTTGGGGTGTCACAGGATGGCTGCTGCAAGGTGTGGAGGTTCAGTTTGGTGCATGCAGAAAATGCAGAAATCCCTCTGGGCTGCAGGCTGGGCTCTGACACCTGCACACTGAGTCTGGAGCATACCTGGGACCACCCAGGTATTATTATCCTGCATTATTTTGTGAGGAGGACAAAATGCTCTGAGAAACAACTGCAGCTGGGATTGTCCTGTCCTCCCAGAGTCAGTGCCCTCCTGAGTATGCTTCCCCCTGCCCATCCAGAAAAGTGTTTCTACAGACATCTCTTTCATGGTCTGGACTTGTATTTCCAGGCTCTGATTGTCTTTTTCACCCCATCTCACCAACCCTTAGTGGTTTTGGAGAGCAAGCACCCTGTTCATGCATCTTAGCATGTGCCTCTTTGCTTTGTTGTTCTCTGAATTACACACAAACTAATAATAAAGCCATCTCTTCACCCACTATTGTCTTCCTTATGAAAAAAATGACAAAGTCAGAGAATAAATGGACATATATGAGAGAGAAAGAGCTTTAATGAGATTAATATTCAATAATACACTAATGGTTTCATACTGTGAATGAGAAAGTATTGTAGGTGTTGGAAAATTATATGACATCAGTCAACAATGGAAGGAACCCAGCTAAACTTAGATCATCTGACAAGTGAATTTTTGAGCTAGTTTTGGCTAAGTTTTTCAGTCAAGAAATTATGTTTGCTGATCCCCAATGGGAGATCCACACAGAAGTGAAGTCAAAAGCAACCAAATTGTGCTACTGAGAGTAAATTCTTACCCTGGGGTAGACTTGTACAAAAGGCTGATGTGCATTCACCTGGTGTCCATCACCCAGCTGCCCTCAGAGGAGGATTGCATGGGGGGCAGGCCCTGGCACAGGGTGCCCAGAGCATCTGTGGCTGCCCCTGGATCCCTGGAATTGTCCAAGGCCAGGCTGGACAGGGCTTGGCACACCCTGGGATGATGGAAGGTGTCCCCCCAAGGCAGGGAACTGGGTGGTCTTTAAGGTCCCTTCCAGCCCACACCATTCAGTGATTCTATGAAGGCAAAACAGAGCAGATACAATGGAGAGACAGAGAGCATCTGATCTGAACAAGGGACAAGGCTGCCATGACAAAATATAGACACACAAACCTTGAGGGACAGCAAAGAAACACCAGAACATGCAGGGGTTCCCTCTTCACTCATTGCTATCATCATTCAAGTGCTGAGACACACTCAGTGGGTTAGACCCTGTAAAAGTGGAGGAGAACCTGGATGCTCTAAATGCAGAAATCCATGGATTCTGAGCATGCCATACACTCATGTGCAAAAGAAATCTCCTGTGACAAAGCTTCAGAGTATGAAATTAAGTCTTGGAGTTGTTATCCAACGCTAATTTTCAAGTGCAAAGTGGACACTTGGGGAATTTTTTATAATTTTCCCCTGGAAGCTTTCTACTGTGTGCAAAGCAACCAGCACATCCTGCACTTTCTGCTGTGGGCAGGGTCCAGAGCTGAGCCCTCAAGGAGCTCTCTAGATCATAAAGCTGACAAGCTCTCAGAAAAGCTGATATAACATTATGTCTGTAATTTAAGGGTGAGGAACACTGAAATTGGGAGATTTTGGAGACAGCTTAAACTCAGAGGAACACGGGGTGTGTGGGTATCTGTGCACAAGGTGACTCTGGGTGGAAATTTTTGGCACTACTGGTGGCACTCAGTGGCTTTGCTGCCCATCCCCTGGAGAGGCAAGACACCCATCTTCTGGTCCCATTGCTAGAAGCTGGGTTATCCTTGGAATATTTTTGCATCTGTGGCTGTTTTCATGGTTTGGCAGGTCAGGGAGAACATCTCTAATTTTGACAACTCTGTGACTTCGTCCTTTATTAGTTCTTCTACTAAGTTTCCCTTAGGAAATTTATACTTGCAAAGAGCCCTGGGGTCTCTGATTCTGCCCAGAATCCCAGAGTTGGAGGCCACAATTCAGATTAGTCAGAGTCAACAGTGGGTGTCTGGGTTCCTTCATCCAGAAGCAGGATGTGGGGTGTGTTTACTCTCCTGGCATTCACCACCTCAGGGGATGGCTCCACTCTCCACTGCCCCACCCACACCCCCTTAGGTTTGTTGTCCCAGGAGGATGTGGAATCCCTGGCCCTGAGCTCCGAGGTGTTGGAGCCTGACCAAAGCCCAGGAGAATGTCTGTGCTGGGTACAGCTCCAGCCCTGTCACTTCAGGGGACTCTTGACAGTTTCAGTCCAGGGCCAGAGCAGAGCATGAAAGTAAACACAATGCCCTAGCAGTAAGAGAGAGAATCCAATTCCAAATCAGCAGTTAAGGAGGGCATCCATCCTGCCACACGAGAGGTGGCTCCATGCAGTACAGCAGGTCCTGCCAAGATCTTTTTTTGGCTCTTTAGTCAAAACTTCCCTTTGCCTAAATTTCCATTGCTCCTGGGCACAGTATGTGCCTTCTTGGAGCACCCCAAATAACCCCCGCTCGCTACCATCAAGTTATTGTTTCATTTAAATGATATTGGAAGCTCCTCCAGCCCCAGCCAGGGAGAAAGGCTTTCCCTCCTTGCCAGGGGACTGTGTAATATGACAGTTTTATGCCAGAACTGCTCCATGGGGGCCAGGAGAGAAGCAGGAGGGACATAATGTGCTTTCCATGAGGGAAGCCCATTCTACCAAGGTCTGCTGGGGCTTGTTCTGCTGCTGGCATGGTTGCCTCTCACAAGTTGTACAGGGCTTGATAAAGTCAGACAGCTGGATGAAAGAGCATAAATACCCTAAACTTAAACATTCTATTGAGGAGATGAAGGCAGGACATAAATAACTGCACTCTCACTTTCATGTTTATCATACAATTGCAACAGGACCATATTTGGAATAAGTATCCCAATATTTGAATGCAACATGTGATTGGAGTTTATCTGTTGTCATGTTTTGAATAAATATTCAGAAAACTCATTATTTTGGATATCTCCCTCTTCTCACTTTTTCCCAAATGAGGCGGAGCTAGGCAGTTTGGACACTGCTCGAGCTGTCTTTCATGTTTCCAAAAGCCCTAAGCCCTGGAACTGAGCTTAGCACAGTTCCTTGCTGAGCTGTCCTGGAGTCTGGATCCGTGCAGGGCCAGCCCTGGCCAGCAGCCAGCCCTGCTCCACACACCGGGCTGTCCCTGTCCCTGAGGTGTGCTCACTCTGCTGGGCTGCAGCTCCTCCTCTCTGGAGGCCCTCGCCAGGTGGGTGACAGCAGAGAGGCTTTCCCATGTCAGTGTCAAGCTGCTCCATCCCAGGGAGGGAGGCAGAGCATCCTGCCTCTGCCTGCCTGTGGTTCAGACAGGCTTTCCCTGCACAGGGGCAATGCCAGTCCTATGAGCTCTCAGGGACAAGAGGAAACACTGGCAGCAGTTTACCCTTTGAGTTTTAATAGTGTCAAGTGCAAGAGGCCCCCAGCACCACCAGCCAAGACCAGGTGAAGCATAAAAACTGCTCAAAAAACCTTTGAGAAGGATGTAACAAAATCAGAGGATCAAATCAACTACAAAGATCTCTTTACACCCAAAGCAGTGTTGTTAACTGATTATACTCATTTGTAAGAAATTCAATCCTGTTACTGCTTGGAGGATGCACAGACTGGTCTGCACCAGCACTGTGGATGAGGTTATCATGGCAAAAAGCTGCTTAAAGACAGTCTCTGGATAACAGAGCTTGCAGACCCTGTGTGGGCATCCCCTACAGCCAGGTGATGTGTTAATGTAAAGCTTTACTGGTGCTGCAGCCAGTGAAGTGGTGCGGGGCTCTGCAGAGCACGTCAATCAGTGACAGGGCCCTGAGTGACAGTGCTGCTCCAGGGCTGCTTTACCCAGGTCTGCTGCTGAGGATTGTTCCAGCCCTTACAAACAGCTGATTAGCGCAAGAGTTCCTCATTAGAACAATGTGGACTTGATCAGAGCTTGTACCCAAGGTTATCTTTGCTGGGAAATGTAGTGTTGCAAAAGTAGCGTTTCCAGTAACATTCCCTTTATTTTCTCTTTCACTCTTACTCTTACTAGATCAGATTTTGGCAGAGAACATTTTGCTTAATTCCATTTACTTCTAAAAGTATGAGTTCTGCAATTAATTTCATCTCCCCATTGTCTCAGAAATGTTGGTCAACAGGGAGAATAATTCTGGACTGGATTTCTGATGTGCATCGGGGTACGGCACCAAACCGCGCTGCCAGCTGACTCGCAGGCATGGGATGCATTAAGGAGGAAATGAAACCTAGGGGCATGGTGTGTGGAAATGCAGGCTGTCTGCCTTGCACGTTTGCACAACCAGCAGCACACGTGTGCCAAGGCTCTCACGCAAGCATTCACACCCTGATGGCAGCTGCTGCAGCGGGGCACGGCGTGCGCTCAGCGAGCCCTGGGGCTGCCGGTGCTGCCGGCACCACGAGCCCCTGGCTCGCACCCAGCTCACACCAGCACGGCCCCACAGTCACAGGGGCTCCTCCTTAATGCTTTGGGCTTCACACAGATGGGCCCCAGGGTGCTCTGAGTTCCTGGGGCTGATGGAAGTGCCGTATCTCCAGAGCTTGAGCCGTAAATCTTCATGGACCCCGCCGAGCACCGGGCTGTAGGAAGCACAAGCTGTGGGTGAACAAACAGCTCACAACCTTCTGCCATGCAGGGAACCTGCATGGGGGATGGAGGGGGACAGGACAAGGGAATGGCTTCACACAGTCTGAAAGTAGATTTAGATTAGGTATTAGGAAGAATGTTCTGTCTGTGAGGCTGGTGAGGTGCTGGCACAGGTTGGCCAGAGAAGCTGTGGCTGCCCTGTCCCTGGAAGCGCCCAAAGCCAGGTTGGAACAGCCTCGTCTAGCAGGAAATGGAAGTGGATGAACTTTAAAGTCCCTTTCAAACCAGGCCTTTCTGTGATGCTGTGATTCCATGACTCCCCATCCTCCTTTCAGCTGGCTGCATGGCTACTCCTCCATTTGCTTTGTGACTGAGGACACTGGGCTGCAGAAATCTCTCACTCTCTTCTCCCAAGTGCCAGATTCCCACTTCCTCCCATGCAGAGGGCACAGCAGACAGGACACAGGCCCCCACCTGGGCACAGTCTGTGCTTGGTCTCCTGCCTGCTCTGTGTGCAGGTGTAGTGGCACATGGAGCACTCATCCCCCATGGGTTATAGACCCATCCAAATGCTCCATTTACACAAGTTCCTAGCATTTAGCTGCCCTTTTCTGAAACTCCACATCTCAGAAGAAGCACTATGAAGAGGGAAGCAGCCAGGGTGGACAGAAAGGACTGTGTCCCTGGTCTGTGTCTTTGCAATCTCCATTGAAAAGGTGCTCTGGTACCTCTCCTTCATTCGTGAGGTCCTGCATGGTGACTCAGCCCCTGCAGGTTCAAGCTGCTCCTAAACACGGTGCTCATTTACTCGGAGCAGCTAACGCAGAACAGCGGGTTGAATTTGTTGACACATCTCAGAGAGATCTCACTGATTAATGTGCTGAATCTCAAACACAGGCTAAGACCATGAAATCCCTAACAGGGGTTTAGATCAGAGATAACATAATAATACACAGAACTCTTGGAAACATTTTCAAACCATGTAATGTCTATATTCTTAGTGTTCCTGACAGTGCTAATGGAACCAGAAAGTTGACAAGATCTCCTCTGTGTTCAATTCCCTGATTGCTTTTAAACCCCTTTTCGTGTAGACATGGTTCTTCCAGCATCACTTAAATCTTTCAGGCCCGTAGGATCTGGGATCTCAAGCTTGGTGAGCCAGGGTCACTTCTCCCCTCTCTGTGAGCAGGGATGAGGGGCTGCAAAGGCTGCCCAGAAGAGATGCCCTTGCAAAGGGCAGGGAGGGATCAGCTTTACTGGTGGAAAGGAAGATGAAACAGGCCAAGAGGAGGATGTGAGCTTCGTTTCTCATCTTTTGTGTCTCTGTCCTGCTTGTCTGCAGCGTGGGGTGGGGAATGATGAAACGCTCTTTGAGTGTTCAAGGCAGGTCAGGGAATGCTTATCACTGTGCCTCATCCCACAGGGAAAGGCATATGAGAGCAGACCATGCAGTGATTCATTAAAAAGCTCTGCTTCCCCCTGTCAGAGCCTTACATGGTGTATAGCTCACTCCTGCTGCCTTAATCCTTTGAAGACGCTGGGTCAGTTTTTCCTGTTCATCTGGCATTAGCTGCACGTGCTCTCAGAGCACAGAGCCGCCAAAGGTTCCCGGGCTCTCCAACGGGGCAAAAGCAAGGCTTTAATTTATCTGATCTGTGTTCCATTCTTTATTTGTAAAGGGAGCAACAAGAGTGGAAACGGAGTCCCTGCCTTTTCCCACCCAGCTCCTGCGTGCCCATGCCGTGGTGTTTACTCTCTTGAGGATTCACGGCAGGCAGCTTTGGGATTTCACACTGCAACAGTCAGGAATATTTTCTCTGGGTTTTGAGGCAGTGAGGGGGAAGGTTCCCGAGCCCCCCTCCGAGTTCTGGCACGGGTGCAGTTGAATGAGCTGAGAAAGGGCCCTTCCCAGCAAGGGCTGTGCGTGCGCTCACAATGGCATGTGCTCCCAGGAAGGGAGAACCCCCCACCCAAACACCACAGGCAGCTGGCTCCGGACCGAGCTTCACCTGAATCGTTGTTAGGTGTCCACTCTTCCTGATTTTATACGCTTTACTCTGCTCGCTTCCTGCCCCCGGGCCATGACCGCCTTGGCTGCCGGGGGCCGGGCAGAGCGGGATGGTCGGGAGCGCAGGGAGGCAGAGCGGGATGGTCGGGAGCGCAGAGACATCTCCGGAGGGAGATGCCGGCCTGGCTCTGGAAGGAGATGCCAGCCTGGCTCTGTCAGGAGATGCCAGCCTGGCTCTGTCAGGAGATGCCAGCCTGGCTCCGGCAGGACATGCCAGCCTGGCTCCGGCAGGAGCACAGCTCCCCAGCCGTGCCCTGGCTCGCTGGACATCGCGGAGCTCAGCGAAGGCACCCAGCAGAGCCAGGCACGGAGCTTGAGGCAGCCGCGGCAGCCTCCGGGAGGGAGGGGGTGCCAGGGCTGGAGCCCCCGAGCCAGCCCAGCAGGGACAGGGGCAGCCAGCACAGCCCTGTGGCACCAGGAGAGGCCACTGCCCCAGCACACGCTGCCCCTGGCAGAGCCTGGAGGGTCCTGGCAGCTCGCAGAGCTCTCTCGGTGCTGCTGTCGTCAGGGATGCTCTGGCACTGATCTGACCTGGGCTTGCCTGGCTCACCCTCCCAGCTCCACAGGCTGTCGGGGAGGTGGTGGGATCCTGCTCCCAGCTCCAGGGAACACCTGAGCTGGCCAGCAGCTCTCTGTGTACCCTGGCCCATCGTGTGTCCCAGCCCGGACAAACCCAGCCTCACCATCCCTGAGAGCCTCAGCACCTTGTCTCCACCCCAGAAACACTCAGGGGAAAGGGGAAGGGACAAAACAGAGAAGGAGGTGTCTTCAGGATTTTCAGGGATACTTTAGAAGCAGTTTGCATCTACCTGAAGCAGATAAAAAAAAGAGTTCTTCTGGGGCTAAAGGAAGAAAACCAGTTCACAAGTTCTGAGGCTGTACTACCTACAGCCCTCCAGGAGCAGCAGTTGGCCTTTTGCAGCATTCTGGCTCCCTTTCCCTGCCTGGTTTTCCCACAAGTTCTCTGCCACTTTCCATGCTAAAGGCTCTGGTTTATGCCAAACCTCATGTCTGCTGCAGTGTTTAACAGCCAGTGATTGGGGGTTTGACTCCTCAGGTGGTGAGTTCTCTGCATTATTGTCAGAGAACATTGTGGTTTCAATTTTTTCCAGTCTTAGGGAATTTTGGGGCCTGAAGAGAATGGAAACTAAATTTGCTAGACCAAATAATTCTGTTTTATTTCCTAGCAGAATAAGCACCACATAAAATACACCAGTGACAGTCTCCCAGCTATGCACTGCATGGGCTCAGCAGCACATCACACTGGGGAACAGCCTTAGAGCAGGATTTGGACCTCAGCTTCTTCCAGGAGCTCTGAATGCCCTGTAAGACTGTTCCATGCAGTTAACACAGCATTAATTAATGCAATTTACAAAACTTTGGGTCCTGGGAGCACTGCTGGTGCTGCTGTGGTGATGGTGTTGGCCACGACAGAAGAGACCTTGGTAGAAATAACACAGCTGCTCAGGTGAATGGGATTGCATCTTAGTTTTAGCTGATCTTGGAGTGCTGGGAACTGGCTGGAACATCCCAGCATAAATCATGCCCTCGGGGAGTGGGATTCTGCCCCAGATTGGGAGTTCAGCAGCTGGGAACCACGGGGGAGACTGGAGAGCATGAGTTTAATGTAAGACAAATCTAACCCACTGAAGTCACAATGAAAGGGGCAAATGCAATGCCAGGATGTCTCTGGATGGCTCCTGCAGGAATGACAGGGAGAAACTGATGGCAGGAACTCTGGCGAGGCCATGCCTGGAAAAGTACATGCAGATCTGGTTGCCTGCTTCAAGAGAGACACATTCATTGCTCTCTGGACATAAATCTCGGGTAAATTCCAGGGATTAAGAAGATCTGTTCTTGACTATTTAAGCTAAAGATCTTTGCTGGCAGAAGAACAAATGGGTATAAACTGCTTGTCATTAATTCAATCTGAAAATGAGGAAATACAATCTGAAGGTCAGGAGTGAGATACAGGAACAGCCTTCCCTGCAAACAGTGGATGCCAATCAAATCCCTTCACGACTGAGACAATTGCCCGGAGAACGAGAGCACGTTGCTGTGTAGGGGCAGGTCCAGCTCGGTGATCCCTCATGTGCAGAAGCAGCCCCGTGTCTGGCTCATCTGGGCACAGGGGATTGATTAGCAGGCCACAGAGCTGAGGACAGCTGAAGCAAAGGCTCTGCTTATCAGCCCTTCCTCTGAAGTGCTGTGTTTGTTTTGCTCAGTCTCCCAGCACTCACTGAAGTCCAGTTTTTTCCAGATCTGGGTGCTGAGAAGAGGCAGTGTGCAGCCAGAGGGACAGACTTTGCTAAATACTCACATTCCAGCTCTCCATGCCTCAAAAGCAGCAAACACTCTCTCAGAGGTTCCCCCAAACCAATCTTTGTACCACACAGCCACACACTGGTCCTTCTCAGGGCAGACAGTGGATGTGTGCCAGCTCCTGCAGCTGCTCATGCTGGGCAGCCCTGGGCTGCCCAGCTATGACAGCCCCAGGCAACCCAAGCTTCACTTCCAGGTGAGGGGAACAGGGTGTGCAGAGGGCTCAGTAATGGGTAGAGGGAGAGACAAACACAAGCCACATGGGAACTCAGAAAATCCTCCTTATCACACATCTGGAGCAGAGAAGAGGCAGGAGCCTGCCGAGATGTGAGCGGAGGGAAAGAAGGATGTGCTCGTGACACATCAGTGCAGGGTAGTGACAGCTTCTCTCACGCTGAGGAGCTTTTAACCCCCCTCTCCTGGTGGGACCCAGCAAGTCTCCTCACACAAGCACTTGGCAAGGGGTAGCTCAGAGACCCCACAGCCAGGAATCAAGCTGCTCCCCAGAGCCCTGCCAATGTGCCCTTATTCACGAGCAGAGAGTCGAAACCACCAGCCCTCCACTTGGCTGTCTGCTCGTGCTCACATGGTGTGACTGATAGCTTAAATCATCTGCCATTGTTTCTGTTCCCTGACTGGATGGCTTTTAAACAGGACGCCCAAAAATACACTCTGGTTAGGCTTTTCAGATGAATATTCACTTGGGATTGGGTTTGCATGTTTCTGCCTTGCAAACACTTGCCCCAGCGAGGAGCAGCCGTGCACGTGCTCACCAGGAACCTCAGCACTCCCAGAAATCCCAGCTAGCTGGACACCAAGCCATGCTGAGCACACATCTTGGCAAAGCTCCTCTCCTCACTGTGTGCCTGGCTCCGGGGGGTGCTGAGCAACTGCTCTGAGCACCGGGGGGGGAAGCACTCTCCAAAATCAGACCTGGTTTATTTATGAGCTTTGTGATCTCTTCTGCACATCTCCCCGTGGGTGAAGCGTGGCTGTGAGCTTTGTGCTGGAGCTGCTGCCGTGACAACTCGTGTCACTGTCCTGTCACAGACTGCCCAAGTCCCCCGTGCTGCCTCCACACCTCCTTTCTCGGGGCTGCCAAGCAGAGGTGGAAATGATGGATTTAGTAAAGCATTCGCAGTCATGACTGTCAGATTTCTGCATGTCCAGCTTTTGGCTGGGGCCAGGGTGCCCAGGACACAGGGGGAATGCAATGCACTGGCTGCACCAGCAGCTGCAGTGAGCAGAGTGCCCCACCTCACCCCTGGGTTGAGGCAGCAAGGCTTTGGGTGAGAAGTGGCGAGTGGGGAGGGCAGGTAAGCCCAGAGCCCTTGGCTGCCTGAGCACACCCTGGGTGCAGCTGTGTGAGGGTCCCTGCCCTCCACAGCTGCTTGTGCATTCCCCCCTGCTGGCCTGGCAGCAGCAGGCACTCCCACATCTGGGGATCAGGATGTGGCTCAGTCAGCTGCTGGGCTTTATCCCAGTCCGTGGAGCTGCCTGCACACAGGGGACAGTATGTGCAAAGCCCTGCCAGCTGAACCTCCCAGGGCTGGGGGCAGAGAGCAAAGCTGCCCTTTAGCAGGAGCTACAGCAGCAGGTGGGTCTGTGTGGGGTGTCCCAGGCAGCTGCTGCCCAGAGAGGCTGAGAGAGGGGCTGTGACTCCCCACTGAGTCACTGTGTCATTTCCCTTGGCACCCTGGGCTGCCTGGGCACTGCCCATGGCCACAGCCCACAGGGGTAGCACCTTGCAAACCCTGCTGTGTTGGAAATCTGTTGAGGCAGGTTTCACTTGCCAGAAGGTTCAGGGTAGCCTTTGTATCCTGGGTAATGCTGTGGGGGCATTCAGGCAGGCGATTCTGTGTCCCTGGCACTTCCACCCTGGTGAGGTGGATTCCTTGACAGAGCTGGCTGAGCATCCAATCTTGGAAACTCGAGGGAAGGGTTTGTAGCAGAGCAGCGCCAGGTCACAGTGGTTGGGTTTTTCCTGGAGACAGAGGAAATATCCAGTTCTGGTGTCAAATCCCATCTGAAGGGCATTCAGTCGTCTCTTTCCTGAAAGTATCTCACTGCCCCTGGTAAGAGGGAAGGTCCCAAGGATTTGTGATTCTCCACAAGAGGGGCTGACCCAGCTCAGTGCAGGAGAAGGCTCACAGCCAAGAGCCTGGAGCAGGGCTAACTTTGAGGGGCAGAGTCAAGGCCCTGTCCCTTGCCACAACCTTTCCTGCTGCTGCTGTGTGTCAGTGAGGAGGACGAGATCCAGATGGATGAGATAAAGATGGGTCCTACATCACAGCACTCCCAATCTGCTGTCAATCCTCCAAGGGCTTCTGGTTCTCCACCTAGTGAGCTCCCTGAGGTGGCACCACGAGCACATGGCAGCTGAGAGTGTGACGTGAATCTCAGAAAATCAGAGCCACACAAATATTTGTGACATTAGAAATAGCTGTAAAAATATAGAGCAATAGAGGACACGATTAGAATTTTAATAAGAAATGCATTCCAGAGCTGCCACGGTGCCTTAGCTTGCTTGGGAAGTTGGCATCTTGGCCTCTTTCAGACATGAAGGAGGGACAATGTGAAATGGAGATGTCTGAGGAACTGTGCTCGTCCCCATCTGAACATCCATCCCTTCCTGATTTCTCCTCCTCTCATCTTTGAAGAGAAAATCTGAGGGGAAGACCTCCCAGCAGGTCTCAGTGGGCCAAGGGCATCTTGTTTGCAGTGTCTGCTGATTTCCACTCTGACTCACAGTGAACTTCCTGGCTTTATTTGAAATAATTTTGGTTTTAAACGTCCTTTTTCTTCATGGGCTGCTCATGAAGGAAAGGGCAGCTTGGTACCTCTGTTTCAAAGCTCTGGAAGGTTCCTGGCCCTGTCACAGGGGCTGCAGACTGAAACTTGCTTGAAATGCAAATACAGTGGCATCTGTACACTGAGAATGACAAAACCAGTGGTGAAACAGGAAAAGGGATCCAGAATTTCACCTGGGCAGGCTCGAGAAATGCCAGTGGGAATCTCATGGGGTTCCACAAGACCAAGTGCAGGGATTGGGGCAACCCAGGTTTGGGATGAGCAGAGGGAGCAGCCCTGGGAGAAGGACTTGGGGGGCTGGGGGGAGAGCTGGGACCAAAAACCCCCCCGTGCCCTGGGCTGAGCCCCAGGGTGGGCAGCAGGGAGGGCAGGGGGATTCTGCCCGTGTGCTCAGGTGAGACCACACCTGCAGAGCTGCCCCAGCTGGAGCTGCTGCAGGAGGAGCAGAGGGATGGAGCAGCTCTGCTGAGAGGGAAGGCTGAGAGATTCAGGATTTGCTGGAAAAAAAAGTTTCAGGATGAGCTAATTGTGGCTTTCCAGGGTCTGAAGGGAGCTAAAAGAAAGAAGGAGACTTTTACAAGGGCCTGGAGCAACAGGACAAGGGGGGAATGGCTTTAAGCTGAAAAAAAAAGGAGATTCAGATTGGTTATCAGGAAGAAATTCCTCCCTGTGAGGGTGGTGAGGCCCTGGCACAGGGTGCCCAGAGCAGCTGTGGCTGCCCCATCCCTAGAAATGTCCAAGGTCAGGTTGGACAGGGCTTGGAGCAGCCTGGGATAGTGAAAGGTGTCCCTGCCCATGGCAGGGGTTGGAAGCAGGGGATCTTTGAGGTCCCTTCCAACCCAAACCTTTCCATGACTGTGCAGCACTCACCTCTTCAGCTGCCACCACCCCCCTGTTCACGTGGCCTGGGCAGGGCTGTGCTCCAGGTTTCTGACAGGATTGTCACTTTGTCCCCACTGCTGGCACCAGGATTTGCTCACAGGGCTGTGGGAAGCTGAGCTGCAGGTGTGCAGGTGCTCTGCAAACACATCCCCACCTCCTCCCAGCAGCACAGGGACCATAAGAAGATCTACAAAAACCATTAACACTAGTCCTGGTTTTAGCTAAAATTTCATGTCTATGTTTTTTTCCTTGGATTTATAAACATTGTCCCATGTCTCTCATTTCTGAACTATCTGCATTGCATCATTCTTTATTTAATTGCTCCCTGTACAATCTGCCATCAAAAGACTTTGAATCAATTGTTTTGGGAGGGGTGAGTTCCTTGAATTCCTCTCTGCTCCAGCTCATGTCAAGGTGCAGACACTGTCACAATCCTACAAAACCAAATCTCTCTCTTTTCTCCCAGGCTTTAGCCCTGATTTTTTCTTGGTCCTTTGCTGTGCAGCCAAGAAGGGATGGGAACTGTCCACCACTGCAACCCAGAGTGGCAATGCAGTTCTGTGCTTGCTGAAGGCAGTGATTGTATTCACCAGCAAGCTGAGAATCAGAGTTCTGGGTATTGTTCAGGTGGTTTAAAGAGCTTTTCATCAGACCTCACTGCTGCCTGCCCAGTGCCACGGGATTGCCTGCTGCTGGACATCTGCCTGCACAGACTCTGGGGTGAATTCCAGCCCTGGCTCACGGGATGGGGCCTGTAGGTCCAGGAGGTGGAATTGTGTGCATGTACCAGGATCTGGAGACAGGGAAGCCAAGGGGATTGGCTGTCCAGGACATGGAGGTGGGACTGAGGCAGCAGCCAGCGAGGGGAGGGGTGGTGGGACATGCCTGACATCTCCTGTTCCCAGAGCTGCTGCTGCCAGGAACGTGTGAGGCCACTCCAGCGTGTCAGATGGCAGTGCCCCTGGCCAGGGTGGCAGTGGAGAGACCCAGGAAATCCATGACTGACCCCTCCTGCTGACTGACCCTCTGCTGACTGACCCCACTGCATGACTGACCCCTCTGCTGACTGACCCCTCTGCTGACCCCTCTGCATGACCCCACTGCTGCTGACCCACTGCTGACCCTCTGGACTACCCCTGCGACTGACCCCCTGCTGACTGACCCCACTGCTGACTGACCCCACTGCTGACTGACCCCACTGCTGACTGACCCCACTGCTGACCCATGACGACCCTCTGCTGACCCCTCGCTGACCCCACTGCTGACTGACCCCTCTGCTGACCCCACTGCTGACTGACCCCACTGCTGACTGACCCCACTGCTGACCCCACTGCTGACTGACCCCTCTGCTGACTGACCCCACTGCTGACTGACCCCTCTGCTGACTGACCCCACTGCTGACTGACCCCACTGCTGACCCCACTGCTGACTGACCCCTCTGCTGACTGACCCCACTGCTGACTGACCCCACTGCTGACTGACCCCACTGCTGACTGACCCCTCTGCTGACCCCACTGCTGACTGACCCCACTGCTGACCCCACTGCTGACTGACCCCACTGCTGACTGACCCCACTGCTGACCCCACTGCTGACTGACCCCACTGCTGACTGACAGCACTCTTTCCAAGCTGGAATGTCGTGTCCCCCCAGCTCTCAGGTCACAGATGTTGTGACTCTAACCAAGGGCAGCCCCATACAGTCCCTCCTAGCCAGAGGTTTTCCTCTGACAAACCCAGTTCCCTTCTGCAAGGCCCTGGAGCTGAGCCCACCGGGCTGCAGGGAGGGGGGACCAGAGCACACCAGCACTGGGACCCTGCCAGTTCCACTGCCCCTTCTCCTTGGCCCCACACACCATCCAGGAGGAGCTTATTCACTTCTGTCGAGTTCTTCAGCATCCACTTTAAAGACTGTCTCATTTTCCCTCATCATGCCCCCCAGGGACTCACTTAGCACATTCTTTAGGTGGCATTTCTGTCACTTGCTCACACCTTTGAGCACACACACACACACACACAAACAAACACTCGGATCAGAGCTGGTAATAACTAAAACTATTCCTTTTAAAACAGAAACTCATTCTTGTCAAGATTCCCATCTATAAATACCTCCAAAAAGGACAAGAAAGTTTAGTTTGGCACGAAAATGTGGGTACCATGAGGAATGCCATTTTTCAGTGCTACCAGAAGGGGCCCTGCAATAGAAGCATGCCATGGACACAAACGCCCTGCCCTGAATACGTGCCTCTCTTGTGCCTGGCTGTGCACTCTGACCTATGCATTGGGCATGCCTGGGAAGCAAAAGTCTGCAGGAAGCTGCAGGGAGCTCCGGGCAGTCTGACTGGACAGGCAACAGTTCACAAATTCCAGTAAAAATGCCTTCTACAATGAGGCAACAAGAATAGGAGTCAGACCATGACGAGGGACACCCCCACCCTGAGGAATTTAACATCTCAGTAAACCCCGTGTGGGAGAGGAAGCAGGCCAAGAAGTGACTTGCTGGAGAGGGACTTCCCTGAGCTGGGGGTGACTAAGGCAGGTTCCCTGAGCATCTGTGCCAGCCACTGCTCTTTCTCCTCAAGCATTCTCCAGCTCGAGGTCCCCCACAAGCCGGGGCCCCCACACATCTGCAATGACATGTGTTGCTCTTGGCTGCTCTTTGATCTGCCCTCCAGCAGCCCTTGCCTTCTCCCATTGCTGGAAGAACTGTCCACAGGCTGATTCAACCCTCCCCACAGCACATCCTCAGAACCCCACTGCTCACCAGCCCTGCTCCCACACCTGTAGGACCAGGCTGGATCCCTCAGGACACGGCTGTGTTCTCACTGGCCATAACTTCCACAGGCATGTGGTTGCCCCCAAATCTGGAGTGTTCTCAGTAGCACAGCAAGACCTCACCCAGCTTTACTTCTCTGAAGGCTTCACCCCTCGCCAGGTGGCTGCCCTGGTGCCGGGGTGTCTCTGCACACCTCGGGGGGCAGAAAGCAGAATGCAAAGCACTCTCTCATCCCCTGCACTCCAGACACTCAGCTGGGGTCTGTGGTAGCAGAGCAGCCCCTCCTCCCTCTTATCACCCCTTGGGAAGAACCCCATCAGTGGTGGCAGCTGATAGTGAGGTCCTGAGGTCAGGCCATTTCTGGATAAAGCCCCTATCTCAGCACAAATCCTTTCCCATTCTGGGTCGGGAAGCCACGTCTGCAGAGTCTGAGCACTCTGGCCAGGAGACACATTTGGCTAATCTCTGGCTGTGACTGGCTGCTCAGAGCACAGCTGACACCTGTCAAAGTGATAGCAGAGGTGGCTTCCCAAAGAGGCCTGTCCTCCAAATCCTGCCAGGCTCACGGCAAGCAGGAGCCAGCCCCCCTTAGCCTTTATCTACCAGCTCTGCTGAGAGGAACCTGAGGTGTGTGAAGGCAGCTTTATCTCCCAAAGTGACAAAATTACTCCAATAAATAAGCTACCGGGCTGGGGAAGGCCCCAGATGTGTTTCTGGGACAGGTTTTGAACCTCCCCAGCTCAGTGCTGAGCTGGGAGGAGCTGATGGAGGAGTGGTGTGCACTGCCAGTGCCACCCTCCCTCACACCCCACGGAGCACACCAGGACCAGAGCACACCAGGACCAGGGCACAGAGCCCGTTGGAGGGCAGGGTGGCACAGGCTCCTCCAGAAGCTGTCCCAAAGATGTTTGTGAGGAAAATGAGCCTGGAGGTGTCACGCAGAGAACTCTCCCGTATTTCATTCTAGGTCAAACCCTGCCTGCTCCTCCTGTCCTGAGCATGAGCAGTGCCATCAGAGGGAATGGCTCTGGCACACACCTCTGCACAGAGTTGTGGGTGTTGCTGACCTGCTCAGCAGGTCCTGCCCTCTGAGGGTGGTGAACGTCAGCCCACAGAGGAATCCAACCACAGAGGACGGGCAGTACCCTACCAGAGCAGTCATCTCCCTCTTTTAGCTCTCTCCCAGCTGCTTCCCTCCTTCTCCCGTACGAGGGAAACTGGTGACCAGAGCGCCAGGGTCAGGGCCATGCTCAGAGGAGCAGGCAGTCCTGCCATGTCCTGATTATGTCATTGGAAGCCAGAAAGAAAACCAGGTTTTTCACATTTTTTCCCCAAATGTCATTTCCATTAGGTCGTCTGCTTCAGCCAATTTAAGCTCTCAGCAGAATTCCCACCAAATTTTATATCGACTATTTTAGGGTAGGGTTTAAAAAAGTGAAAGAGTTTGACTAATTTTAAACCCAGTGTTCCCGAGGGGCACTTAACAAAACACACAATGTCTAAAAACCTTTGGCGTTTCAAGGAGTTCAAAATAACATTCCAGAAGGGATCTTTAGAAAAATGTTCCTGCACCGGTGCCGTTCCCGCCGCTGGGCTGGGCCGCCTCCCTTTAATATCCCACATTTGTTTTCCATTTAGTTATCAAACCTACATTAAAAGAAAATCTCAGAGTAAATGAAATCAAGCTAACCTGCCTCCTTTCATTTCCAGAATATTTAAGGCATATTAAGGGAGCAGAGCCTGTCTGTTTTCATTGCCAGGGGGGTCAGGTAGCTCACGAGCTGCCCCCCTGAGCCCTGGGATGAGGCCAGGGCTGAGCACACCTTTGCTTTCCCTCATGCTCTGCACCAACAGCCCCAAAACCACTCCAGGAGAGAAGTTCTGGAGGAGTTCTGAGGCTCTGTTTGCCACCCCCATGGGGATACAGAGGTAGCCCAGCTGCCACTCACAGGCAATCCATAAATCTCATTTTACACTAATCCAAGGACTCTGTGAAGCCCCCGTTTGTCTGGAGAAACTGGATGTGTTTAGAGATGGTTTTATTAAAAGAGGCTTGGAAGGAGTTGTTTAAATCACCCTGCTTGGCAACCTGACAAAATTACCTGAGCTGAGCCCAAAATAAAAGCACTCTGTCACTTGCAGAATCCCATACCTTGCACAAAAATCAAGAAACTTCCCTCACTTGACAAAAAAAAAAAAGTGTTTCTTTATTACTGTTCCCCTCAGTCATATTGGCCCTTCCTCACCCCTTTGCCCAGGTTACCTGGTGTCAGGTGGGATTGTTTGGGGGTTAACACCTGAAATTCCCTGTGGGAATGAACCTCATTTTTGTACCACATCACCAGCACCCTTTGAAAGTCATTTTACATTGCCTTGATCTGTGTGAGAGTGACAGTGATAATGTGAGATCTTTGGGAAGGAACATTTATTTGGCTAGTTTATTCCTAGATTTTATAATATGGATGCCCTTCGACTCAAGCTGTTAATTTTTAGTTTCTTTTTTTTCATAAAAGAAATTAAAATTAAGAATTTGTATGAGTCAACATCTGCCCAGAGAGCATTTGCTAAAATATGAACTGTACAAGTAGCTCGATACAAAGATTTCCCTCTTTCCACGAACAGCAGACAACATTTCTTTGTGTCAGCAAAGATATTTCAGATTTATTGAAGCATAGTAGGATAGTCTGTGTCCCAAACATACAAACAAAACTATAAATAGTTCAGGAAGATAAGAAAAGTATCTTACGTAAATACTCAGCCCAAAATGAATACAGAATCCAGGAATCCTTCCTTGCTCCCCACTATATTTAACATTTCCAGATGTGTCTGGATGACCAGTTCGGGATTAGGGGTCTGAAGCTGCATGGCGTGGGGCCCACTTCTCAGAAACAATAAATTGGAATAAATGTCCCACAACACATCCACTTTCCTGCATTTGCCTCTGTCCTGAACAAGTGTTTGCTGTTTCATCCAGAGATGGTTTTCACTGGATTTTGCCTCTCCTGTAGATCATCACCAGGCAGTTTCTTTTCCTTACTGTGGCTTCAAACTCTTATCCCTTTGGACCACCTGCTCCTGATGTTCACACTGAGCAGACTCAGATGTTGCAGTGGACCAAGGGCCTCAGGGATCTTTGCCTCACCCCATCCGTGATCTTGGCCAGGAAAAAAAGTCACACCCTGCAGTCTGTGACGTGACATGAGAGCTGAACTCCACGTTTAAGTTTTAGGCAGTCCAGCTGGGAAGGATGAGTGCAACTCTCACAGAGCTTACAGCAGAGCAGGGCTAAAGGCATCCCCTGCTTGTCCCACTGCTGTCACTCCCACCTGCACAGGGAGGAACTGCACCCCACAGCCTGCACGGCTCAGCTGTGGACTTCACAGAGAGTCTCTTCCTTCTCAGCCAGAGATGTGAGGCTCTGAAAAATCCCTTAGTGCTTTCAAGGAAAAGGAAAAGGGGAAAAAATAGCTCATTTCTAAAAAGAAGTTTGCAAGAAATAAGGGATCATAAAACAGGCACATTTGGCTCCTTTTCCCTCAGAACTGAAAGGCTTTTCAGAGCAGTGTGCAGAATGATTTTATCTCCAGGAGTTTCCCCTTCATGTGCATTAGAGTGGCAGGTCTGTGTTTACACAGCATTTTGGAGACCTGTCCAAAGAACTTCCCTGTGTGTTCCCAAGCCAGCAGCAGGCAGCTGCTGTCCCCAGTGCTGTGATATTTTGTGGCTGCAGAGCTCTGGCCACAGGCACTCACAGCCCGTGTTTGCACCACTCAGGCTCTAGCAGCACCTTTATTTCTCATCAGTCAGGAAAAAACCAAACATAAACATTACAAGGTTATATACAGCACTGATTCTATTTTTGTCATCTTTAAAATAGTAGGTAAGTCCCATAGTTCTATCCAAGTTGGCCAGATTCCTCTTTTTGTTTGTTTGGCGTTTAATTATCTTGGAAGAAGTTTGCCGGTGGTTTTGGGTCTCTGCTGCAACGCTGCGACCAAGTCTGTGCTCGGGTTATTCATTTCCAAAGTCTGTGTTTTGCAAAGCTTGGCATCTCCATGCCCCTCCCCATCAGGGAGAATTTCAAAATCTCTGCTTTCTCTCCTGCTGGAGGAGCACAGCCCGAGGGGAGCGGGATAAAGCACCAGCACTGCGGCATCACAGCAGCACCGCTCCTTTCGGAGCAGACAGCGACTGGGGGAGGAAGACAGCAAAAAAAAAACAAAAAAAGCTTGTGAGGGGGATTTTGGCAGCAAAAAGCAGTGCCCCGTGGAGAGCTGCGGGGGGAGAGGGGTCCTGGGGAAGCTGGCAGCTCCCGGGCTGCAGAGGCAGATGCTGAACAGAGCCGTGCGTGAGCGGGGCTTGCGGCAGGCGCTGCCGAGCAGCCAGCCAAGGTGCAGGACAGTAGCAGCCTGGAACTTTATAAATAAACAGCGTGTGCAGATGGCAACAAGCAGATTCCTGTTCCTGCCCCAGGTCTGCGTGGCTGTGCAGGATGAGCTGCTCCCCGAGGCTGCTGTGTGCTGTCAGCTCTGCTGGGTGCTCTCACCTCCCGGGCAGGCAGAGCCCTGCAGAAGTGCAGATTCTCTGGTTTTCAGCATTGTCTAATGCCAGGAGAGAATTGGGCTGCAGCAGGTCCATGTGTGAGTGGGAGCTGGCTCCTGTTCTGCCCCAAAGCACCATGGCCATGCTCATGTATCCCAGAGCTGGGCTGCGGGGATACTGAGGTGCTGCAGTGAAAGTTCTGGGCTCAGGTATAAGGGTTAAATAGGAGAAGGGCAGGACACTCAAAGCATCAATGATGGGGCCAACATCTCCATGAGAGCAGGGTCCAGGGACACCAGAAGAAAGTCCTGTCCTGAGAGCACCAGGTGGGATCAGTGTCTGTGCATCCCCGTGCCTGAGGCACTCAGCTGAGTCCAGAGGTCACCTGGGTGGGCAGGGCTGGCAATACTGCATGCACAGTCCTCCAGGAATCTGACAGTTTGAGTGAAATTTGGGATCCATCTGCACCCTCTTCCATGGCCAAGGCAGGCAAGCAATGGCATAAGATTCAGCAAAATAATGCATCTAATCCGCCTGAGTAATGCTAATGCAAGCCTCTTGATTAGTGTTTAGAAAGCAGGCAAACAATTGATTTAAAATAATTGGTAAATTATGATTAAATAAAAACATTTATACAAAAGAGTTTGTCATTGATATGGTTAAATAAATATTTGTAGAAGTAACTTATACTTGGCCCGGTGCCTGGGCGATGAGCTCTCTTGGGCTGGCTGTGGTTTCATTTTAATAAAGACCAGAAGGCATTCCAGGAATACATAATGCTCCCAGCCCATCCGATGTATATCTGGGGCTTTAGCTCTGCTCGCCACTAACCCAGGCCCAGCTTGGCTTTGTATCCCTCGCTAGTGCTTGTCCCCAAACCACTCTCCTGGTTTAGGGCTGAGCCACCAAAGGAGCGGCTGTGCCGGGGCAGCTCCGTGGGCAGGAGTGAACACCAAGGTGGGAGCAGAGATGGGGTGGTGCAGGCTGCTCTGCGGGGAAGCCTCGAGCTCTGGAGCTGCTGCAGGGCTTAGAGCAACACAGCTCTTATCTGGCCCTGCTCGGTGGGAGATTTCCAAGAGCTTTACAGAGGGGTTAGCCTCATTACGGCCAGTTAGAGATAAGGAAACCCAGCGGAGACGTGACTTGACCAAAGTCCCTCTGCAGAGGGAACAGGAGCCAGGTCACCCCTGGCCAGGCCCTGTGGAGCCTCCTCAGCTCTCGGGGTGCTGCAGACTCGTTGCCCTCAGCTCCACAGCCTGGCAGAGTCTGCCCTGCCTGGGCATCCAGCTGCTCCATGGACCAAAGGCACCTGCGCTGCCACAGAGCTCTGGAAACACCCACAGAGTGAGGGGTGAGTGGGACACAGGTCAGCAAAATGGGTTACCTGGGGGCCTGGGGGTGATAATGGAACTGCCATCGCTTCTGCCCCTCATTTTCAGCCAGCCACTGAGCCACCAGTGCCTGGGGCAGCCAGACCAGGCACAAAATCCTGCCTGCCTGCCCTGGCCACCCAGAAAGCAGCCAAGGACTCCTCACTGCTACAAAACACACCAGCTTGGCCTCACATGTTCCTCATTGCCCTCAGCACTGGTCAGGCAGTTGCTCTCAGCAGTGCTGGGAAGTCCTGCTCACAGGGACATCACCCTGGCCCCAGCCTCAGGCTCTCATGCTCTGGCAGAGGCTCCTGAGCCTGGGGTGAGGGCTGCCCAGAGGGGGTGCACACTGGGCTGGCAGCAAAGGCAGCAGAGTCACTGGGCAGCACACAGAGGTCCCCAGCAGCACAGCCTGGGGGTGGGAGGGTGTGCTTGGACCCTTGTGGGGTGAGCAGTGGGGCTGGCTACAGGAGGAAGGATTCAGACAGCCAGGTCCAGCTTGGTGTGCACCATGCACGAGGCACAGGTGAGGAGGAGGGAGAAGTTCCTGCTTTGCTGGGATGCAGCACTTGAGGCTTACCCCAGGCACCACTTCAAGGGGAGCTCAGCACCAGGGAGCATCCTGCTTGTGGCCTGAGACATCAGAACAGCCGTGGGTGTGAGAGAAGTCCCTTGAAGGGAGCAAGCCAACAGCTCCATTGGGAAACCAACCCTACAATGTCATCTCCAGTGGATTAAAATAGAAGTTTTCCTGCCCCAGCTGTGAAACACAGAAATTCACTGTCCCACTCCCTGTACACCCCCCTCAGTTGTGCCCACAGGGAATTCACAGAGCCTTTCCCCAGTTCTCCTCCCCACAGGGAAGGGGAACCAGACCCTCCACTGCCTGTGAGTCCACACCAGGGCCATGCTCAGGGCGTGTGCTGCTGCTGTGCTGGACCTCCCACCGAGGCCAGGGCCCTGACCTTGGTGTCCCACCACAGCCATGAGTCAGGAGGCAGCTACTGGTGCTTCCCATCCCACATCCCATGGCTCTGGACAGCATGGGCTGTGTCTGGCCCTTCCCCCTGCTCTGCATGGGACAGAGGAGGTCCCTGAGTGCCTTGAGCTCCTGCCAGCACAGCCCACTTGACCTGAGCACTGTGCTCCAGCCAGGGACCCATGGAGAGCATCACCCATCCCACTGACCTCCCTCAAACCACCTCAGACCCTGAGCCTTTAACCCTTCCTTCACCTGCCCTGATCCCCTCTGCTCTCCATCCTGGAGTTGATGGAGTGGCTGGAGCCACTGCTGCTGAGGGAGCAGTGTGTGTGTCAGCAGTGACAATCTGCCCAGAGCCAGGCAGTCAGGGCTCAGTGCCAGTGCATCCAGGGGCCCTGCAGCCTGGAGCACACGGGGAGGAACAGGCAGGGCCATGGGATGTGGACATGGACATGGGACATGGATATGGGACATGGACAGGGACATGGGACATGAGATATGGGACATGGGATATGGGATATGGGACATGGGACATGGGACATGGGATATGGGATATGGGACATGGGACATGGGACATGGGACATGGATATGGGGCATGGATATGAGACATGGATATGGGACATGAGATATGGGACATGGGACATGGGACATGAGACTGGGACATGGAAATAGATATGGAACATGGACATGGAAATGGGACATGGACAGGGACATGGGACATGGGACATGGGACAAGGGACATGGGACATGGGATATGGGACATGGGACATGGGACATGGGATATGGGACATGGACAGGGACATGGACACGGGACAGCCCCCAGCACAGTGCCTGGCTGTGGCAGCTCTCTGCACTCACTGCACATCCCTGCTTGGTAAACACAACAGCCAGAGTTTTACAATCAAATATTTATGCTAGCAAAAAACATTTTGCATAATCTTTAAACAGCTATGTCATCTCCCTATTTTCATTCTCTGATCTTTCTGGTTTGAGTCGGGATTGGAGAATTTCGTGTATTTACAAAGACATAAATATTATGGTCAAAACATCAGGCAGCTTAATAGTAGCTTTAGCAAAGTGCAGAAGTATTTTTGTGTTCGTGTTGTCAATTGCATAATATCTTCTGGACCTTCATAAATTGAGGAACCTTGCTTGGATGCTTGCAGCACTGTGATAAATAGTTCACAGCTCCAATTCAAGCAAGGCTGTCTGCTGTCGGAATGGGAAGAGCTCATGACATCTCTGCCATAAATTCCAGCCCTCAAGCTCTCTGAGGAGATAGGGAGGGGACAGACCACTTAAAAGCCTGGCAGACAGTGGCAAATCAGGAGAGTGGAATGCTGCTGTGATGGTGCTTACCAGAAGTGAAGGATTGGACCATCCCTGCTCCCAGCTCCCTGACCAAAGCTCTGGGTATGTCCTGAGCTAGGACACAGCCAGGATCTTCCTGAGCTAGTCCCTAGAGACCACCTCTGCTTCCCAGTGGCAGAGACACTGCTGCCTCACTAGCTCCAGCTCAGAAAGCCTCTGTTTGTGCCAGGTCATGGAGAGGAATATCCTGACTCTTTGCCATGTGAAAGCCACAGGAGCTCTTTTCTGTGCAATTCACCCCCAGGTAAGTCTCAGGCCTGCCAAGAGAAGGTAATTTCTCTTCAGTTTCCTAAAGGCCATGATGAGCAGCGTGGCTGGAGCTGTGCTGGTGCACTCTCAGAGCAGGACGTTCTAATCTGCCCTGAATTCAGATCCACTAATGAGCAGTTCAGTGAAAATTCTTTCTCAGGAAAAGATTTCTTTTTCCATTCTCTATCACAATGATGACATCCTGGCAGAAGGCATCTTCAGAGGATGTCCAGAGTTCCTTGTGAGCCCTGGCTACTGTTTTCCCTGTGATACCTGCCCTTGGCAACTGCTCTGTAACCTCTGTTGGGTATGAATGGAAGAATGCACTCCTCCTGAGCAACATATTTGTGAAGGCAGCTCTTTTTCCAGCCTTCCCACTCCTTCAGGATTCAGAGCTGTGCCAGCCTGGGGACAGTCAGCCCAGAGCTGTGTGCCAGTGCTCCCCATGGGTCCTTGGACACCACAGCTGCACAAGCACACAGCAAATTATCACTGCTCTACACACGGGACTGGGGAGTCAGGCTGGGAGTTCAAACCATCAGATCTGCCTTTCCAGAGCATGCTGTGAAGATTCCAGAAATAAGGCCATGGCACGAGGGGTGTTTTCCAAACGGAGCTGCCAGGTGCTAGAGAAAAGAAACCAAAGACAAACCAGTCTCATTCCCACAGGAGGGGCCAATCTGAGCAGACACGACTGGCAGAACACCAGGTTTGGGGAAACCCCCCTTCTTTGGCACAGGCACTGTCACACACTGACCCCTCCAAGTCCCCAGAGGGGTTCCACTGGAACTTCAGCTCAATTTCGTTCTTTTTCCCATAGTTGCAACTCTCCATACAAACAAACCATCTGCTTTAAAATAAATCAGTCCCATAAACAATAGGGTGTGTTGGAATTTTAGAAGGGATGGCTTCCTGGGATCTGGGGAGCAGCACAGAGCTGATATCCTTATGGCTCTGGGATGTGACTTCTCAGTTCAACAGAATTCCTTGCCATGACTAATTTATTCTGGCTTATAAGGCTCACTCCTTCACTCACTGCAGTCAAGATGACCTCATTTACAATAGAGCTGGGAACAGGGGAATGGGAAACAATTGTGGTCTCTACAGGGACCCATGTGCCTGTGTCACCTTCCAGAGGAAGGTGGTGATGCAGCTGGTGCTGAGGCCCTTTTCAGGGCTGAGCAGTGACCATGGTGCAGGCATGGCCAAGACATGAGGGCTGGGCAATGACAGCAAAGGAAACTCATGAGGAATAAATATTTCTGGGCAACCTAAGGCAGGCAGCAGCCAGGCAAAAGTCCTGCCCTCGTCTCTGAGATTTTTGAGAGAAAACTTTCCTCTGTTTCCTCAGGACACCAAGAGTACACATGGTTAGGGTGACTCTCACATAATGACCATCACAGGGAAACACCAGCTCTGGACTGTGAGGTTTGCAGTTGAGCAGTTTGCTGAGAGAAGTCAACAAATTAGAGCTTGGTATAGGTTGTGTCACCTAAGAAAGATGAATTTCTACCCCCACTGGTGTCCAAGGAAGGAAGGAAAGAAGGAATTGGAAACTCAAAGGGAGCAAGGATACCTGAGTGGAGCTTTGGCCAGCAGGAGCAGAAAATCAAACAGGAGTTTGCAAAGCAAAAAAGGACAAACCCTGCAGTTTGAGACAGGGGTCAATGAGTCCTGCCTTGTCCTTGAGCTGTTCATGGCATGGCTCTGCTGAGTGGTGGAGTTTGTTTGCTTGTTGTTGTGATTGTGATGTTAACTCCATGAGAGAGGGCATTTCAAGTACAGTGGACTAAACATTAGTAAAGGAACAAGACTCTGGCTTGTAGACACACACAGTAGAGCTCTGTTTACCA
Organism: Sitta carolinensis; assembly: GCA_032173965.1. NCBI lineage: Eukaryota > Metazoa > Chordata > Aves > Passeriformes > Sittidae > Sitta > Sitta carolinensis. The sequence continues at coordinate 10,416,501 of CM063298.1, read as the reverse complement.
GCTCAGCTCAATGCTTGGAGATCAATTTATTTAAATCATATCTCCCTTGCCACTCATTAAGGAAAATCCACTTCATCAGATGTAGCATGAGCAGGAAATCACATCCAGCCCATGGTAAGCAGGGAGCTCAGCTCAGGACAGCCTCATTAACCTCAGCTCTCAGGTAACCAGCAATAGGCCAAGAGGAAACAGTCTGAAGTTTTGTTAGGATTTAGGAAAAATTTCTTCATTGAAAGAGTGTTCAGGCATTGGAGCAGGCTGCCCAGGGGAGTGGTGGGATGGCCATCCCTGGAAATACTCAATAAATGTGTAGATTAGTTGCTTAGAGACATGAGCAGTGGTGGGCTTGACAGTGCTGAGTTGGCAGCTGGACTTCATGACCTTCGAGGGCTTTTCCAGCCTAAATGATTCTGTGCTTCTGTGCTTCTATCACATGGACTACATGAGGGATCCCAGGAGCTCTACTGGGGAAGTGATGAATCAAAGCCTCTGGGGCCATGAGTGTAGAAGCCCTGAAATTCCTATCCCCATCCCAAACTGTTTAGGAGCACTTCCCAGAAACCACGGGATTAAAGTAAAGTAAACCAAAAAACAATCCCAAAAAACCCCTCAAACCAGTCCTGAAGTATTTTTATGACCTAGAGGGAATTTAGGCAGCTTCCTAGGTGAGACCCACGTGTCAGGGAAGCTGAGATGTGTCCTTGACTTAGCTTGGCTTGTACTACTTACATTACATGGTAAAAGGCGCCAGCAGATCATCCACTGGAGTGAACCAGATGTGGGCTCGGGGAAGGGGAGCCTCAAAGGGTCTGTTTCTCTTTATTTTGCGTGCTTGCAATGGGCTTCTCTCCCCTGAGAGCGTGTTTGGTCGGTGGGGAGGGATCCTCCATCACTACAGTGTCCTCAGCCTCTCGGGATGGCGCAGGAGCCGAGGTTCAGCCCTGCCTCGCACAGCCCGTGTGGGGTGCTGCAGCGCTTGGGAGCATCCCGGGTGGGCAATCCCTGGGATGCAGGCACTGGGACAGGTGTGTGCAGAGCAGGGGCGCCCAGGTGCCACACCTGAGCAGCTGGCTCGGGACAGCAGCGGCAGCAGCCCCGTGCTGTGCCCCCCGCACATCCAAGGCAGCGCTCGGGTGGAACGACCTTGCCAAAGCCATCCTCTGCCGGGACACTCGCCCAGACCCCAGCCCTTGCCTCTGCCTTGGGAGCCGAGCCCCCCAGCCCCGCCGGGAGTGTCCCAGCACGCTGCAAAGAGTTAAACCCTGGCTCTGTTGATATTTCCAGCGGCTCCCAAAGTCGGCTGAGCCGGGATTGGCTGCGTACGGCCGGTAGTAATTAGGATCAGATATCAAACTTCTGTCTTTGCTAAGACCCTTTCCGATAGTCGCTGCTCCCCGCTAGACGATGACATCAGCCAGGACACCCAGCTGCTGGTAGGAAACTCCGGGCGGGAGGAGGCTCCCGCTGGCTCCACGTTAATTAGTTCAACACCGCACAGGGGGAGCAGTTGGTGCCTGTGCAGGGTCAGTGCTGGATGGGACCAAATCTTACAAAGCCACTTGCTGCTCCTTGCCAGCCGGCTGTAAAAGCGCCCCGAGAGTGCAGGAGAGCTGGATGAATCCTGAGCCCCAGCCACGCTTTGGTCGGCTTTTGACCGTGGAGGAAGTTAATGGTTTAAGTGAGGGGCGACTGGACCTGGTCCCTGAGTCACCATGACACTGCTGGGCTCTGAGCACTCCTTGCTGATTCGGAGCAAGTTCAGATCAGGTAGGGAAAACCTTGAGATTTTCTCTTAAAGCTTCTCTCTCTGTCAAGCCGTAGCCGCAGGCTGTTTTGCATTAAATGTTCAGAAGCAGCATGCGAGCAAAAGACTCGAGGGGTCGTAGAGCTGTCACGGCTTTGCTCTCACAGAGGCTGTTCCACAAGTGGAAAGACGCATCTTCCTTCCTCTCTCTTGCTTTTTTTCCTCCCGGTTTTTCACTGTCTTTGATTTATGTCTGTGGTTTATTCTGGTAAAACTGCAGTTCGCGGGTCTCCTGCTCCGGCCCTGCTGCGAGGGATTTGGGCAGGAAGCCAAAAGGGCATCTGGGATAAACAAGGTGCCTAAAGCCGTCCGTGTATTCCAGGTGCTCTTGTGGCTCCGTGTGGGATAATCACGGCGAGCACGGGCCTGACACTCTGACAGGCAAGCAGCCGAGCTTGTTCCATTAAGTTGTGACTAATTGGAGAAAAATGAATTTGAAGAAATGCGTCATTTTTAGAAGTAAAAATAACAAATGGAACATGAAAAGTATTTAAAGTGACATCATCAGAGAAATAAAACCAGAGGCACACGATTGATTGCCGCTCGCGGAGGGCTTGCGAGTTAAACATGCCTCCAGCTCGTAAGTCAGGGGAAGCACCAGGCAGGGGCTTCTCCATGGACAGTCACTGAGTGAAGGTGAGTGAAGGTGAACTATGGGACAGTGGCTCCTAGATCAGCCCCTCTGCTGGATGGTCAAGCCTTTAGTCACTGGCTGCAGCTATAGTAAGTACGCTCTCTCCGCGAGTGGGTGTCCTGACTTGTCGCCTTTTTAACGATCGCAGCACGCCGCAGATTTTAACAGTAACGCCAAAACAAAAACGTTCTCAAGGTGCTTTCTCTGACCTTCCCAGAGGTGAAGTTGTCCCTGGGAATATCAGCTGTGAGGATGTGCAGATAAATCAGCTGCGTGTGCTGTACGGGATGCTTTAAATGCAGACAGGGCAGTAACGTTGGAGCGTGCACCCGGTCTGGCATGTCACCCACGCCGTGTGTGTTTTTGCCTCCTTACTCATTGTAGATAATGAAATGGGAGATTTATGGTACTGATGGGAGCCATGAGTGGTGTTATCAGGATCTCTTAGATAGCTGGGTGGTCAACTTAAACTTTGTTTTCTCAGCAAATACAAAGTTGGCAATTGGTCGAAAACCCCAGAGTGTGTGTGCAAACACAAGTGTCCTAGTCTGGCTGAATTATACAAAGCCTGGGTCCAGGTCTTTGGTGTGGTTTCCATATCACTCTGATCTTACATTTCATTAGATTAAGTCATTCCTTAAATTTTGTTGGTATATTATGGTACACTGCTGTTCATTTGAAAAAAATCTCGGTCTGTAACAATTCCTCCAGCATGTACAAAGCAACACTGCCACCTCCCTGAGGAGCGGAGGATGGGCTGTGCATTGTCCCTGCATTCTTTTCAAATGAACCAGGATTGTTTTTGAGGCTCATTTCTGGTTTATTTGTAAGCTGGCTTCATTATGGAACCAACAGTGGGCTCTCTGAACATATTTTTCAAATGATTCTCCAGGAAAAGTAAACTTTGTGGGTCTTTGCGTCCATAAATTCTCGTGCCTTTCAGCATTTCTAGGACAGTCAATTTGTGGGGCATTCTTTGGTTCATGATTTATTCCCACAACTGCTATCCTTTGCTATGGTGAAAGGCAGGCTTCCCATTTGACAAGACTTCTCTGCCTGTTGATTTTGTTGCAGCTGGGCTCACCAGCATCCCAAATGTGTGTCTGCACCTCGCTGTCCCCATGGCTGTAGCCACTGCTAAGGTGGGACTTGGCCACAGCACAGCCCTGGTTATCACAGCCTGTGAGGCAGGAGGAGACCAGGATGCTGAGAAAAACAAATAAGTCAATAAATCTGCTTTCAGTTTGAGCTGGATTTCTAATAACATGGGGAACGGAGAAGAAAAAGCTAACCTTCAATGGAATCTCCTTCATTTGCAAAGTCTCTATGGCTCAGTTTCCTGTGACATCCCTGCTCTGTGTGCAGGCTTTGTCAGCTGCAAAGCCCCTCAAGGATGGCAGGAGGTGCAGAGCTCTGCTTCACCACCCTCCTCTCTCTTGGAAGAGGGTCAAACAGCCCGTGGCTGTGCCCCACGACATCCTGCATGGCCCAGGGGCTGTGACAGGGGACAGCAGCAGTTCCAGAGCTGTGTGGCTTGCCCAGAGGCAGGAGGGCTCAGCCCCTGCAGTGCCCAGCCCCAAGGAGCCACGCTGAGCTGTGCTCCTGAGCCAGCAGGTGTGAGGCTCTGCTTGCTCCCCAGGTTTGGGAGGATTAGCTGTGCTCCATGACTCATGAAGAGCCTGAATCCCTTTTGAAGGATTCCAGGCCAATGTTAAAGAGGGCTGGAGTAAATCTTAAGAGCTAAACTTTTGCTGTCTCTCCCTGGCCTGCACACACTGAGCAGCTGAAGGAGCTGTGAGAGTGTGTTAAGGGGAGCTGGAGATCCATTACTTGTTGTTTCTTCCTCCGAGAATCCCTTTAATCTGTGTTATGCACCAGGCAAAAAATGGAGCAAGGAGGTGGCAGCTAGAAGATGGAGGCACTGGGGTGGCTCCAGGGCCAGCTCTCCTGTCCCTCACTCCCATCTGACAGCACCAGTAGCAAGGAAAAGTGTGTGTATCCAGGAAAGGCTGCATGGTGGTCGCAGTGGCTTCTCTCAGCATGCCCTGCAGTCATCCCTGGAGAGCCACGGGGGTTTCTGCTGTTCTTGTCTCTCCAGTGGTCCCAGTGAAGGACCAGCACAGCTGTGCCATGAGGAGGGACAGTGGCTATCCCAGTGCCAGGCACCAGGAACTGCTCCAGAGGAGACAGAGAAAACCACTGCCATGCTGCAGTCCTGCAGGGTCCTGCTTCTCTTCCTCAAGGATCTGTGTGCCTCTTTATTTTGTCTGTTTGGCCTAAGGTAAATATTCTGATCTGAGGTCATCCTGACAAATTTTGCAGGAATGGTGATTCTTCAAGTCTGCCATGCTGTCCTATATGATCCAACTATCAATGGGATTGCACTAAATCAACAGGACATCTAAGTGCTGTTCCAGAAACACACTTAACTCTTCCCAGAGAGGATCATTTATGTGATCTCTTGCTCTGAGGCCAAACCAATTGTTCTCCAGCAGTGGAGAAGCATTGACATTGGACAAAGCAAACAAAGCTGTCAAATGCAGATCCAACCTTAGCCCTGACCTTTTTTTTGCAGTTATATGGAAGGAGCTTACAAGGCAAACATCTGCCTAACTTCAGTGGTAATTCAGATAATTGGTGAGAAGTGAAAGTTTAACACTATAAATAAAGCTCTGCATGGCTTGGCATGGGATACCAAGACCTAATTGTGGACACATGGGTGTGGGTTTGCAGAGAAGACTTGCCTGGCTCCGTGGAGGAAAGTATTCATGTTTACACATAGGGCTTGAATGAAACTGAGATGGGAGAGGAATTTATTCTGTCTGCCTCCGGTGGTGAGAGTGATTTGGACCAAAATCAGCAGGTCAATAAAGGCAGAAGAGAAGAGGTCTTGGTAGGGTGTTTGGCCAGGCGTTCTGGCAGAACCTTTATTTTGATTTTCCTGGTGTCCAAAGATAAAGCATGTGCCTGTGTTTCCTCTCAGATCATGAACTCACACAGCTCACAGTCAGTGTGTGTGTGTTCAAACCACGGCCTCGCTGTAACTGGTGAGACTGTTGGGTGAAGATTTTGTAAAACGCCGACTTGATGTAGATCAGTTTGTGCTTGGTTTTGGTTTTCTGGCATCTTATCCCTGAGTGTTTTATTGGGCAGTCAGATGTTTCTTTGTCAGTCAGGCATGTGTTGTAGCAGAGATGGGAATGGACCTTGCTGTGCCTCAGGGGACATCTGTCTGGGCTGGGGTGCTGAAGGGGTGGCCCCAAGGGGAGAATCTGCTCTCAGGACCATGGTGAGCTTGGGGCTGCACATTATGATGGATTCACAGGGATTTCACTGCTGACTGTGCCTGTTTGGCGTCTGGGCTCTTTGCTAGCCAGCTGTGCTAGCCTAGGGTCTCTTCCAAGGTACCTGAAGAGCTGGACTTGGGGTTAGAAATGCAGTTCTCACCCATGCAATGATTTTTCAGTGCAGTCTCCCAGGTAACACACACATTTGCTCCACATCTGTCTGTTAGAAGTAAAATGTTCCCAGATCTGAAGTGACATCACAGGCAGAGATAAAGCACCTGGGAAAGGGCTGACCAAGGCTGTCCTGGATGAGCAGTGCCATTTCCAGCTTCATCTCTGCTCACACAGGTCCCACAGAGTCAGAGGATAACCCACACCTGGAAACACAAGGTTCCAGAGAAATCACTCTGTGGCTTAAGGCTTTGGGCAGAGCAGATGGGCTGAGATCCATGGAGGGGCCCAAGACAGTCTGGCCAAGGTGTTTTTGCAAAACAGCAGCTCCAGAAATGAGACTCTGCTGTGGCAGCACCAAGGAGGCTGCTGGCTTGTCAGCCAGCTCAGAATGACCCCACGCTGCAGTTTGGTACCAGCCTGCTGCTCAGCTGGGAAGGAGCCTCGTGGTGCTGCCCTCATCCTGCTTTGAGATCTGACTCCTGCTCCTGGTGCAGCTGCCAGGAAAAGACACAGTCCTAGGAGGGCCATGAACAGCATGATTGAACCTGCCAGAGTGCCAGCCCTGATCCTGCCCTCCTGTGCAGGGACGTTCGGCATTTTTTGTCTGACACTGTCCACTGTGTTTCTTCAGATGGTTTGGGACAGGTTTTGGAAGTTCACAGAAATATTTGAGAGTCAAGTCATGCATCCTAGTGCATGAGGAGGTCCAGATTGGGCTGAATATTTGGTGGCTGAAATAGCTGTTTAAACTGTTGAGTGTGTGCTGCTCCTGGAAGGGGTTGGTACTTGCACTGGCCTGTCCTCACATTTTTTGACAGCATGCTCTGAACAGACAAGGCTGGATAAAACTTTCCTCCTTGCCCTATAGATTTATAGGACCAGATTTAAGGATGTTTATAAGCTCAGCATGGGCCCTGATGAAGTCCCTGTCTAGGGGAGGTGACCTGCCCATAGAATTGCTCATCTCTCACACCAGGGCAGTGACATTGCTGGCTCACAGCCTTCCTACCCATCAGCACAAAAATCAGCATAAAATTATCATTGCATAGTGCCAGGTGCCCTGTGTGACAGTCTAAGGAGGTAAAAGAGGCTGTGAGGGGGAGCATGGAGCAGCTGCAGTGGGGATCCCCCAGACTGTGCCCTGCCCACTGGAAGGCAGTGGGATCTGGGCAATCTGGCTTCCCAAGCACTGCTCCTGCAGCCAAGCAGTGGGAGAGCTATGGCAGTGAAAGGCACACGTTTTCCTCTCCTCTTGCAGCAGGGCAGATGTTGAATTTCACACCCACCACACGGGAAGTCATCATCACCTTCCCAGCCACGCCCCAGCGGGATTTGTACCCTGTCCTTTTTCTCCTCTCCAGCCTGGCTGGCAGCTGGCTGCTGCAGGGGGCTGGTGAATTGTTTGTTTGCTAGGCAGGGCTATGAAATAAGCAGAAGCAGCAGGGAATGTGGGCTTTGAATGCACAGACTGTTAGAATGCCCCTTGCCTACGTGGATGTGGTACATCACTTGGGCTGGCTGTGTCGGAAGCTGGAGTGGAATGGTGCAAATAATTTGGCACTCGTGGGAGCTGTGAAGGGAAGTGATGGAGGATCCTCACTCAGGATATTTTAGAGCCTGATGGGCCACTGCTGTGTCCTTGGCAGGGTGGTGTATGTGACTCGAGCAGGCTTTGCTGTCTCTGATTCCTGTTAATAATGTGATATTGTGTGTAAATTGCCTCAGTTGAAGGCAGGATGCTCTAATGCCCGGGGTCCTGGACACAGGAGAACAGAGAACCATTCCTGGGTGAACAACAGATTGTTTTTATTCTTGGACAGTTTCTGACCTCCCTTAGCTCCCCTATTCCATAAAGATCCATCTCTTCCTCAGGGTAGGTGCCAAGCTCTGCACAGTTCTTCAGTGTTGTGAGCAGTCACAAAGAAGGTTCTACACAGGGAAACTGGGGCACAGCTCCCCCTGTGTGAGATCCCAGCCAGGAGCTGGTTCTCTTTAACCTGCCTGCAGAGCCCAGCAGGAAACATGGGCATCCCCAGGGTCTCATTTGAGGGCTCTCATTTGGCTTTGAGGGTCCCTGAGGGAGATGACTTCTGCAGAGGGGGTGCAGATAACTGGGGCAGTGTGGGGACCCAGAGAGTGAGGGTCTAAATCCGTGTCCACAGGCAGAACCAGCACCAACTGAGGGTGATGCCATGGGGCAGAGGAGGGCTGCAACCTCCCCTGGCAGCAAGGTTTCCAGTGGCTTCAGCCATCAGCTTCCCCCTGGGTTAAGAAGAACAGCACACACTGACTTTACTGCATACTGAAGGCTACATTTTTCCCTCACAGCAAGAATCTATCTTTGGTGTCCAAAGAAGTGCTGGAATTTGGCAGGAGATCATTGTCCCATGTGAAGCCTTCACTAAACACTTGCTCTGAATGTGAAACATGGTTTGTACAGAGGACATGGAAAAGTCACAAGCAATGGCATGTCAGGGAGCCCCATGCTTTGGGGACTGCTCTGGAAGGGATTATTTTTCAGCTCCATCCCACATCCCAGGAAAGCTGTGTTGTAGAGCTGTTGGCAGAGCTCAGCAGGTTGCTCCCAAGGACAAAAATGCTATTCTTGCCTTTCTTTTCCTTCCAACCCCAGCTCATTCCAGGCAGCTGAGGAGAAGCAGCCTGGGGCTGTGCTGGTGGCCAGGGAAGTGTGTGGTTCTGTTGTGACTGAGGTGTCTGGATTCGTGGCAAGCAGGAATTTGAGTTCTGTGTTTTACCTCATGGTACAGGTGTCGTCTTGAAGACAAATTGGCAAAGCTAAAGGTGTAGAATATGTCACTAACTCAGAGTACAGGCATGTTTACCAGGGTGATGGGATGAGCTAAATTGTTCCCAAGGCTGGTCCAGCAGCAGCGGGGATCAGTGCCAGAGCTCTGTGCCACACACAGGCCCTCCACACTGTCCCTGTGTTAGCACCTCAGTGCAGCCCTGCCCCTTTCCCTGACACTCTCTCTCTCACAGTTTTACAGCTACGGCTCCAGCAGAGAAGGACCCGTGAGCAGCTGGCAGACCAAGGCATCATGCCACGTGAGTATTTCCTTCTGCTTTTTCCCTCCTGGCACAGAGGGCTGTGATCATCCTGGGTGCTGCTGGGGCACTGTGTAGCACCAGCTGCCCGCTCAGACCCCCGCAGCTCAGAGCAAAGTTCTGCCAAGGGGCTTTTCTTCCAGCCCTGCAGAAATGTGATGATCCCTGGTGCTGTGCAGTGCATTTATCACACAGACTTTAATGCCCCTGCTCAAACTGAAGTCAGGAGAGATGCTTTCCTCACACCATCCAAAATTCCAGCTGCAGAGCTCCCTGTCCCAGAGGTCACTGCAGCAGGACAAGCATCTCCAGCTCAAGCAGAGGACTCACAAAGCTCACATAGGCAAGGGCAGAGAATCTCCTGTCCTCCTGTAAAAGCCAGGAACCTCTGTGCCAGGACAAGGAAGAGGAAGAGAGGGCTCATTCCAGGAGGCTTTCAGGGGAGGAAGGCTGCTCTGCCTTGGCCCTGGGGCAGACAGGCAATCCCTGGGGGATTGACACATACCTGGGCAGGACCCCACAGGGCAGAGCTCTCAGTGCACACCTGAGGCTGGTGAAGCCCCCTGCTTGCTGCAGAGTGACAAATGTGTTCCCCCTCTGACCCCATCCACCCCTGCTCCCCTGGCATTCGAGCCTGAAGGACAAACACCAGGACAGCATTACCATGAAATCATTCTGCACCACAAAGTCAGTTGCTAGAGCCCAGAAAAGTCAGTGAATGAAAACCATCCCCTTCTGCACCTGCAGGTGCATCATGAAAGCTGTAGCACCACTGGAGAAAGGATGCTGGGAGCTCAGCCCTGCTCAGTGGAATCCTCCATCCTGACCTAGCTCAGGCTCCATGTGCAAATCTGTGCTTACCTGGGACCCAGGTAGAGGATTATCCTTTCTGCCTCATCAAGGACCCCTTGGGTTCACTGCTAAGATCACAATTTCCCAGAGGCTGTGTCACTTCTGTCTCTTCTGGTTGCCCTTGAAGACTGTGGTGGAGCTCTTGCCTAAGCAGCAGAACACCACTGTCCAAGAGCATGGCTCCAGCACTGCTTGCTGCACCCTGCCCCTCCCTGTCCCTCCTGCAGGACTGTGCTGAGCAACAGATGCTTTCTCAGGACCTCCTTGTCAGCACCAAGCATTAGGAAGACTTGAGCAGGATGACAAAAAATCATGCCTGCCAAAACAACCAATGGCTTTAAGACTGATAAATGCACACTCTTGCCATTTTTCACCTGTTCAGTTCAGGTTTCATGCTGCCCGCCACAAAAGGGTAAACACTTCGATCACAAGACTCCAGGAGCTGAAGCTGTAGATAAAATACTGTGATTATTTGTCAGAGCAATGCAGGAAATGGGGCAGCAGTGCCCCCTGAGAGGTTTGTACACCTGGGGCTTCTCGGCCAGGCTGCGCTGTCACACGTGGCACCCGACATCTCAAACCTCGCACATTGCAGAGTATTCAGCCAAACAGAGTTGATGGCAACTGAAGGGTATTTTCCTGTTACTTACAGCTTCTTTGCACTCCCAACTTCTAGGCTGACATTTTGCAGTCTGGTTTCTGTCCAAGAAGACCATTTTGGGAAACTTGAGCCTGGTTCACTCACTGAAAGTAATAGAAGAAAAGGCACTTATGCCATTACAAAAACAAACACGCAGAATTTAACTGCTGAATTTGACAGCAGGAGGAAGTGTCAGATGTTAGCATTTAATACATGGCAGCCCCAGCCAACTTCCCCATGGCTTGGGCATGTGCAGACATTCCTCACAAAAAAAACAAGCCTTGGTTAACTGAATCTTCCCATGCCATGTTGGTTCTGAGGACCAGCAGGTGAGTCGCCCTGGCTGTGATGGATTTCAAAAATACCTGTGCTTGAAGGCCCTCCTGCTGCACACAGCCACCACCTCATCCTCTCTGAAGCCTTAAAACAACAATCCCAAGGTGATCAACACCACAGACAGCACCTCTGCCCTGGTGCCCCCAGGCCCTCACCCATTTCACACTGAAATGCCATCCCCTGACAGTTCCCTGAACTAGCAGTGCTAGCAATGGCTTTATTAGTTCTGCAGACTGATACAAGCTGCAGCACCCCCGTAGTTCCTCCAAAAATCTTGGTAAATGACTGAACTCCCCAGCACTTTCCTCTTGACTAGCACAGCCCTTGGTCAGTGCCCACAGCACGCTGCCAGCATCAGTTCTTCACACGAGCAGGCCTGGGAAAGTCATCTCTCTTGCTAACTTCATTTTCTCATGTGCACTCTTTAATTTTGCTTCTGATTAAACTGATTAAGCTGTCACCAGTGCTGGTGGCTGCTCACTGGAGCATGGCACAGCAACACCAGCTTGTCTGTCTGTCTGCTTCCCACATGGCAGGAGTAGGAATGTGCCTTCTGTGTTTTTCTGTGATCCACTGGATGTTCCAGGGGCTGCCTGGGTGTTGACTACCAAAAGTCAATTCAGAGGGCCCCCAAACCTTTCCTGTTTCTTCCCAGTCTTCTTTTCATTCTCCCTAGACTGATGGAGGATAACAAGGCCTGCAAGAAAATAGTTTCTGTCTTTATTGGATCCCATTCAGAAGATGGAAAGAGAATTTCTGCTGCCAGACAAAGACTTGCAGCAGACTGTTTTTGTGGGTCAGGACACCTTCCCCTTCCTTGCCCCAATGGGAACAGTTAGTTTTGTCTGCTTACACAGACAGAAAGGAATTTTTGTAGGATGTGAGAAGTATTAACCCCTTCACCAGGCAAATTCTGCCTCCATTTCTACTGCACCACACTGATCAAGGAAATGTGCAGGATTCTCCCTGACTCCAGTACAGGCTGCTCCACGGGACTGGTCCAAGGGCCAGGGATTATTGGCCTGGTTTTGGGAGTGCCACTGGGTTTGTCCTGCCTGGAGTCAGGGATGCTGAGGACATGGTCTGCTGCTTGCCTGCCCATGAGACACCACAGCTGGGTGGGACAAATGTCCAGTCATGGTCAGTGACAGAAGAGGGACCAAGCACCGCCTGCAAAGCCCCTGCTGGAGGCTGTACCACACACCCCAAGAGCTGGGGCAGGTATTCATTTCCTGCTGGCCTCAAGCCTTAGTCACCAACAGGTTTTACTTCCAGGTGAGGTCCCTCACAGGTGTTTGCTCTTCCCAGATCTGTCTTCTGGAGCTGTGGTGCCTTCCACGACCTGCAGGGAACAGGACAGGGAAAAGATTTATCAGTGTCCCACCGAGCACTGTGTTTCAAAGCCTGCACCCCTCCCTGCCCACGTGCCTCCTGCTCTCCCCATGCTCTCCATCCCCCCTGCTCTCTTGCCACAGACTGGCTGAGAGCATGGGATTTCCCAGAGCTTTCCTGAGTTATTTTTAGTCAGCATAATAAAGAGAACAGCTAGTTTGTGTGCTATTTTTATAGCACTCATTAAAATGCTGTTGCTGAATATCCTGGTAGCTGCTTGCTTCCGCTCCTGTGCTGACTGCTCCTCTTTCTTTCCTGTTGCAGCACTGAAAAGCCCATCTGCATTCCATGAACAGCGAAAAAGCCTGGAGCGAGCCAAGGTAACTCCTGCAGGGAACACATGGGCTTGCTTTGCATGAGTCACGGGGTTTGACAGCACCTGCCACCACTGTCCCCTCCTCTGGCACCCTGCACGCTGGCCCAGTGGCCAAGGATGAGGGCAGAGCACCTGCCCTGCTTCCAGAAATGCTTCCAGGCTCACAAATGCTCCTCTGAGCAGGGAAAGTTTAAAAAAGGGGCAAAGGGGCTGTGCCCTGAGCTGTGGGGTCTCACAGCTGCCCCAGGGTTTACAGAAGGCTGTGGGCAGGGGTTCAGCAGGGCTTTGTCAGTCCTTGCAGTAAATGTCCCAGCAGTGGAACTGCTGCTTCCCCTCAGGGGCACATCCACAGCTCCTCCTGTGCTGGCTGCTCTGCACTCCTACACGAGCTCCGAGCAGGGCCAGCAGCAGCCAGGCCTGAGGGAACAGAGCCAGCAGATGTGCAGGGGGAATGCAGGTGCCACAGTCCCCAGGGAATTCACTTTTCACCAGGCAGGAGCTCTGGCTTTTAGCTCTGCAGTGCAGCTTGGCCATCAGGGCACAACATCCAAGGGGGAAATGGGCCAGGCTCCCACCCAGCCCATTACCAGGCCTCCCTAAACACTGCCAAGGGCAGCAGCCATTCCCAGAACACATTGAAACTCTGTGATCTGATCACTTCTGGGGAAAGCACATTGGTGTTCCCATCGCCAGCAATCCAGCCTTGATCAAGCTGGAGGGATGATCCCAGAAAGGGAGGCAATTAATCATGCAGGGTTTGCTTGAACACAAGCATTTGTTCCATTCATCTGCAAAATGTGCTTGCAGTCACATGGGAAAGGACCTTTGCAAGGAAGAGTGATTGTGAAATACAGGGAAGTGCTCTTCTGAACTTAAACACACTCCAAATCACTTGCCCCAAGTCCCCCGTGGTAATAAATGGCGAGCATAAGAAATACAGTATGACTCTGAAAGATTAGTATGCTTAAAAAATTTCAAGCAATCCAAAGTATCCTTGAAGTGTCGTATATTTTACAGCTAAAGTATACATTTGTGTCTCTGTCTTTCTCTTCAAAAGCTTTCACTGGCTTGTTGCCTGGGGAAAGGATGGTCTAGCCTATCCCAAACCAGGGCATCTTTACAAAGTGCTAACGAAGGCACTGAGCACAGCCCATAACAAACATTATTCCCTTGCAAAGCTGCCCTGCTTAGACCTGGGACCGGGAAGATCAGCAGATTTTTCCAGACAGTTACTCAAAGGCATTTGTTGTTTAGCTCATATTCCCCCAAAGTGATGCTGTGCAAACAGAAAGCAGATAACTGTTCACGTGTTGTGAGAGCTCCTCTGCTTCAGCTGATGTTAAAAAAGCTCACATCTGAAGTTTTCATCATTTGCACCCCAGAGACACAAATGCAGCTTATTAACAGCCAGGGTCCAAAGGAACTGAAGTCACAGCAGAGCACAGCTGTGGGACAGCAGCTGGAGCTGAGCCCAAGTCAGGGCCTGATCTGAGGATTAGTTGGAAATGCATGACGTGAGTTTAGATGCACTCAGGTGCAGACACCAGCTTGCTCTGACCTGGCACAGGAACCAGGCAGACCTACACATGGTCCAAGCACAGGATTGTGTTGGTAGAAATAAGCTGGGGAAAACATGGGGGAAGGGGAAGGCGTTGTAAAGACTTTAGTAAATAAAATGTCTATTATTTGTTTAAACATGTCACTGGCTATGTTAGAGGCTGGCAGCAGGCCAGCGCAGCAGACTTTGAAGTTGATGTCCTGTAGCAGATTGCTGGGGTGGAGGACAGAGAGCAGGCTGGCTTTCAGCAGGGCAGAGCACTCACCCAGCAGCCCAGCACAGAGGGGCTGTGGGCTGGTGTCCTGCCTCTGCCCCAGAGCAGAACTGCCCCACGGGGCAGGTCCTGAATGCTGAGCATGGACAGACAGCCCCAGCCTGACAGACAGACACCCACAGCTGCTCTGGTGCTCTCTGAACTGTGCTGTGAGCACTCAGCCCCTGATTCCCAGCCCAAGCTGCTCTGCTGGAGTTTTTGCACACTGCTCTGTGTGTGTATTCAGATTTGTCTCTTTTTTTCCCGTAGCACTTTTAAAGCTGTTTTGCATCCTGTGTCCCAACAGCCATCTCAGCTCTGGACTGATCGACACCCCCCCCCCCCTCCCCTCAGCCCCCTCACTGACCTAATCTCTGGCTCAGTGGTGATGTCAGCAGCTGCTGCCCAGACCCTTCCATGGACCCTTGGAGTTGCAGGGCACAGAACAGGGCTGAGCTGACCCTGTGCTCTCTCCCTTGCTGGTTTGGGGTTGTGGCTCAGCTGCTGATCACTGGATCCTCCAGAGCCTTTTATACTTTTCCAATGCATGGAGTAACTAATTTGTGCCTAAAGCCCTGTCCAGTGACCACGGCAGGAGCATCTCTGGTGCCTTAAGTCTTCAGCCACTGCAGTGCTGCATCAGCTGGCTTAGCTGTGGCCAACTGTGACCTGAGCATAGCCCTTCCCAAATGTCCTTCCTGAAGCTGTGGCTCATGTATTTCAGATCATCAGTTGTGCCAAATCTTGGTGCACTGTAATGATTCAATGATTCAGAATGAAGGAGTATGTCTTCTATCATTCAAGGATTACTTAATGTATTGACTAGCAGGAAAAATTGCTTTGTAACAGGATTTGATTTATTCTTCTGTTTAGACTCTGAGCCATTTCCAATTCCTCTGGTGATCCACAGCTCTACTCCTTTTTTATTTTATTCTTATCCAGACCAAATTTCTCTGGCTTGCATGTGAGAAAGCCATGGGAGATAATGTCAAAACATGCTTTAATCAAGCTGCATGATATTCATTGTTTGTTCCTGTAACAGAAATCTGTCATTTCTCCATGGAAGGGATTTTGGTTGGTGTGATGTGATTTGTTCTTGATAAATCCATCCTGGCTGTTGCTCACCTCCTTGCCATCTTCAAAACTAGAGTATTTAGATTGTTTGCTTACTTGGCCCAGTACTTGCTGTCTGCTTTATAATTTCCTGGTTTCTTCTTCCCATCTCTTTTAAAGCTAGCAATTACTCTCCTTTGCCCTGTTTGCTGGAGAACCATAGATAGTTGCTATTACCCACCCTCGTGTGTCTCAAAATTGTTTGGGAACATTTAAGTCCTCTAACCTGTTCTCCAACCTGACAACTGGGGTCTCTTCTCTTGTTGCTGAAGGTTCTTGGCTGAGCCACCTGTTTGATAAAGAGCCATTTGTCATTTTTAGTGAGGATGGTTTTTAAAAGGCATTAAATCCTGTAGCCATCTCAGCAGTATGCACAATTATTTCTCCTGTTTATGGAACACAGACAGCACTTTCCATTGCCTGATCCTGGCTGCAGAAGTCCTTATAAGATCTTTTCTCATGATCCTGTACATTTTGTACCGTGGATTTCCAATTTTGCTCCAGCTGCTTGTACTATTCTTTTATATTTATCCTTAAGATTTTATCCTCTTTGAACTATGTACAATTTTTGTACTATTTCTTCTTGCAGCTCAGCTTAGTAAGAGCTTGTCTAAGTTGAGCTCTAGCTTCTCTTCACCAGGGGATAGGCTTATATTTGTGTTCTTGAGGTCATCTGCCCTCAAGGCTTTCTTGGTCCTTATGGATGGTGCTCCTGTCCCTCTGAGTGCCTCTCTGTTCCCAAAGCCATGAGGGAGCTGGCATGAGGACTGTGTCCATCACAAGCCCAGCTGCAGTGACTGCAAAGCAGATTTCCCCAGCCCCATGTCACAGCTTGGGTGGGGAACCACAGAGCACAGGGGCTGCAAGGCTGCAGGAGGGTCGAGCCTCGTGGCTGACCTGAGCACAGGGGCTGAGTTGCTTCATGATTTGTTCTGCTGATATTCTCACTTTCCACAGAAGCCACCACTGCCAGGGAGCATCTCCCAGAGGTGCCGTGGTGTGCAGGCCCAGCTGTGCCAGGGAAGAGCTCTCACCCTTCCTATGAGCTCTCATAACATTTCAGGCACCAGGAGCCCAGCAGTGATGGCAAAGGGCACAGCAGTGGGTGCAGTGAACAGGCAGCACTTTGTTCCCTTTCTGAACAACTTCTGCCCAAACATTTCAGTGATAAAAAATGTCACTTAGGGGCTCATCCAACCCAGCTTGTAATAAATCCAAAGGAATCGTGGGATGGCCCAGGGGCAGGTGCTCTCAGTGCTTTATTGCTGCTCTAGCCAGGTAACTTTGCATTTGTGTTCTGCAGACTGAAGATTATCTCAAGCACAAGATCAGAAGCAGGCCTGAGCGGTCAGACCTGGTCAATATGCACATCCTGCAAGGTAAGACTGCCCAGCTCCTCCCACAAACTCCTTGTGTCTCCTGCCCTGGGTCTCGTGTTCCTCCTGCCCTTCTTGTGTTCCTCCAGGAATCTCATCACCATTACTTTGTTCCAGCTGCTCATGGGGGGCAGACACAAATGGGACACGTTGTGTGAAATTCTGGCCAGACCTGGTGTTCAGGAAGCAGGACAGGCTTTCATTCCCTGGCAGACACAGTCCCAAGGCCTCCCAGTCTTTCTCCCATCTCAGGCAGGGAGCAGTGTAAGATGCTCTAGGGAGCAGTGGGGTACAGTGGGCAGCTGTGAGAGAGAACTCTGTGGGACACCAGTGCCAGTGTCTGATGATGAACAACAAACCCAGGGAATTTGTTGTCCAGAGCACTGAAATTCCTATAGCAGATCATTATAACACCTTCCCAAAGCTGGACATCTTTTGTGCTGCTGTAATTCTGGATATTCTATGTGACAGCCCATGCAGCCAATGACCCAAGCAGAGCAGTATGAAAAGCCCTGCTATTATCAGCCCATGAGCCACAGCAGCTCTCTGCTCTCCCATCCTGGTGTTCCCTCTCAGCCAGAGAGCTGGCAGGGCTGTATCCCATCACAGACAGCAGAACACCACAGTGTCCCTCGTTATCTCCAGAGATAACAAGATCCTTAGAGACAGAGAGGATGTGCAGCCTCCCTCCCTCCTTGAGTCCTGTCACTTGCCTGGAAGAAGCAGATCCCTCTCTGGCAGCTGTGACTGCTGCCCTCTGCTCTCAGCATGGATGCAATCTGTATTTCTTTTTTCCTCTGGCAGGCAGGAGGCCTGAGCCTGGGTCCCGTGCTGGATCAGTGTTGCTGCCTTGCTTTTCCCTTGAGTTTCCATCCCTAAAATAAGCCAGCACCATTGCTTGTTTAAGAGGTGGAGTGTCCTTTCCTTAGGTTAAATAGAAGCAATGTGGGCTGGAGTTGGGGGGCTGTTACCAGCCATGGAGGCAGCTGCAGCCCCTGGGCATGGGCAGGGACAGAGCCAGCCAGGAGAGAAACTGCAGAGAGCAGAGAGTGCCTGGCTGTGCACTCAGCCAGGTGCATGTGCTGCCCACACCCCCTTACCTGCAGCCTCTGCTCACACCTCTGTCCATCCTGCTCAGCATTTCACAGCTGTGTCTTGGCATGTCCATTTTGTGGATTTGACTTAAAATCCATTTTGTTCACATCTGGACCTAGAGGTGATTGGAACTGGCCAGGTGATGCAGTTTGCCTCACCCAAGTGCTTTACAGGCACCCCTTCAGCTCAAGGAGCTCATTGTGTTCCTGGTCTGTATAGTCTGAGGCCAGGAATGGCCCTGGACCAGCTCTCCTCACCTCCTGTAGAGAATTTCCATGGTATCAAGCCCTGTAGCTCATGTTCCCTATAGTACCTCTTCCAGAGAGTGTCCAGCTTTGAAGACAGAACAACCTACACAATTTAGACCCTCAAGGGTTTAGAAAAGGTCTGGTTTAGAATCCCACTCCCAAGAGAGGAGCCAGATAGCTTTGGTCAGGAAATCTTTCTGTTTAAGTTGCTATTCTTCTGTCACCCTTCAATACCTGGGGTCATCCCAGCTGGCTTTGGTAGGGCTGTAGCTTCCAGCTCTACCTGCCTTTGCCCTGCTCCTCCCCAGCTGCCCTGCCCTGCAGGCCTGGAGCACTGCAGTCACATCACCTCCAAGAGCCCACAGCCCAAGACTCAGCATTTTTAATTCCAGTGTAAGCCATTTCCTCCAGTTGTCAAGCACTGCCAATGGTTCTGTTCTCCAGCTGTTTCCCATCTGCACTAGCCCACGAGGGGCCAATGCCCTCCTGGCAGGCAGGAGCTGGAGACCCCTTCAGCCCTTGTTAGTGGCAGTTTGCTCATGGGCTTTCCATTCCAGATCACTCCTGGGCCTTGCAGAGGATGGTGCAGCTGGGTTTGCAAGCCCAGGATGGTAGAGGGGCTCTTTTGGGAATGGAGGAGCTGTGCCTGAGGCTCTGAGAAGGAGCCAAGTCCCAAACCCCAGCAGCCCCAGCCAGTTTAGCAGAGCAGACCCTGCTGTGCTGAGCCAGGCTGAGGTGTTGGGCACAGCCCCACTCTCACAGAGTGCTGTGCCGCAGGAGCCCCTGGTCCTGATGCTTCTGTTTGGCCTTTTAGACTCAGCTGCAGAGGGGTCCATTCAGTCTACTCAAATGAAGCTGAAACGAGCCCGGCTGGCAGATGACCTCAATGAAAAGATTGCACTCAGGCCAGGGCCTTTGGAGCTGGTGGAGAAGAATATTATTCCCGTGGACTCAGCTGTGAAAGAGGCCATAAAAGGTAGTGACAGTGAATGTGTGTTGTGTGTGCATGGAGTGGGGCAGGGGCTGCCAAGGGGACCAGGAGGAGCCACAGTGACTGCAGCAAGTGACTGACCTGGATGGAAGAGCTGCATTTATTGCTTAAATTCCATTATTGTCACTGTAACCAGCCCAGTCCAGCACAGCCTGTGAGCACAGAGCTGTCATCTTAGAGCAGTGACACTGAAACATGCATCATTGCTCAGCCTCATTCCCCCAGAGAGAACCTCCCTTCTTGCACCCCTTCCTCCCCAGGGCTTTGAGCACAGCAGTGATTCTGCTGGGGAGAGGACACTCCTTCCTTCAGCATGGGAGAGAACCTGAGTGCACAGGTGCTGGTTGTGAGACCAGCCCAGATTCTCACACTTCACAGAATTCACAGAATTCACAGATCACAGAATGACTAGGCTGGAAGAGACCTTCAAGACCACACTTGTGCCCTGCCAAGCTCTCACATCCCAGTAAAAGGGGGTAGAGTGACCCCAGTTCAGTAAGGCTGTGGGTTCTCTTTTTGTTTTACCACTGGTTCTGGTGCTTGGGGTGCTAAATTGCTGGAGAATATGAGCAGGGTACCAGGAGGGTGCCCAGACAGGGTACACTCCCACCAACCCAGACCCAGCACTTGCCTTATGCCTAAGCTTGGTTTTCCTCCATCACCTCCTCCCACCAGAGCAGGGAGGAAGAACCATCCACAATTACTTCCCCCACGCTGCTGCAGGGAAGCTGGTGTGGGAGCCAACACAGAGCAGAAAGGAGACTCAAATTTCACCAGGGCCCAGTGCCAGGACAGGGAGATCTGAAAGCAGGAAAGAGCAGGAGAGCTGGCAGGGTCCTGCAGTGACAGGACAGCATAAACCCGTATTTTTGAAGTCTGGGGCTGTCTCCACATGTCCAAACTGGCACTCTGGTCTCCAATGAGGCACTGAGAAGCTGCTTGTTCTGTTGCTCACAGTTCCTCAATTAATGGGATCATTTCCATTGGCATAATCCCATTTGAAGGGAAGTTCTGGAGCTCAGAGCAAGCTGGGGACGATGGCAGGGCTTTGGGACAGAAAGGGTCTTGGAGTGACAGGAGAGATGCCAAAAATGAGAGTTTTAACAGGAAGCACTTTGATTTTCATTTCATCTCAGAAACCATCTTAAATAACATGAAATATTCCAGGCTCAGATACTGCTCTGTCCTGCCCCACAACTGTTCCTGCTCTTGGTTTGGGGGCTGTGAAGTGCAGGCTGTGGATGTACAGCAGCTTCTGCAGCCTGGCCCTGGAGCTGCTCCATTCCCAGCGTGTTGCAGCTCTCCTCTTTGAAGGTGAAATGTTCCAGGACTCTGCCTGAAGAGGAATTTTTAAGGAGAGTTCAAGTAAAATCTCCCTGGCCACTTACTAAAGGAGAGAACAGTGGGAAAAAAATAAGTTTTAAAAAATTCCCCCCCTTTATAAACATTTGAGGCAGTGTAAGCATGACTTTATCCCCCAGAGCTGAGGTTTGGAGACTGGGAAAATGAGCTTGAATCTTGAATAGAGTGTTCTCCAGCTGCCTTGTCAGGAGCTCGTGGTAATCAGAGATTTACGGGACCAAACTGTTAAAAACAAAAAGTCTGGCTTAAAAATGATTTGTTCAGTTTTAAATTTCTCCCTTCCATGATGGTCTTCTATCACATTGCTGGGAGAAAACGTGTCCTTGTAAGCCAGTTTCATCCTGTTCAGGGTGAAACACGCAGCACCTTAGGGTCCAACATGACATTGCTTGGTACCACTGGGTGCCTTAGCATCACCAACACCATCCCAGCCCTCAGGTTTCTGCAGAAGAAAGTCTCAAGCTGAAGGATCCTCAAGCTCCTTTTTGGAGTCAGAGGCACCTTGTGGTGCTCACAGTTTGGGGCAAAGGGCTGAACACCGAGCAGAGATGAGTACTGGCACTTCTGAACGTTAAGCCTTTTGTTTTTGCAATACCAGAAAGATGACAGGGTTTAAAATCATTTTACTTTAACCTTGGAATCTCAGCTGTTTATACAGTGGAAAGTTCAGCTGACGTGTTCCTCTAATCACCTCCGGCAGGGTGAGCACAAAGTGCCAGAGCCCAACCGAAAGCCCAAACGTCCCAGTGACAGGAGGCCGCCAGTGCCCTGCATAGCTGAGCAGTGATACAAGAAACTTTTTTTACCAGGTCCTTGTCATCACTTTGTCCAATTCGCTCAAGAGGACAATACCCAGTGCATTAGAAACAGCCTGGAGCAAACACCATCCTGCCTGAGATTACAGCAGGGACACGGGATTGAGAAACAATACGCTCAGGCGGGCTGGGTGAGAGCAGGACAGATAAGGGAAGCATTCCCCATTGGCACAGGCCTGTGGTATCAAGCAGCAGGATGCAGCACATTCCTGTCATGCTCTGGGCTGTGGCTGTGTCCTGAAGGTCCCCTGTGCTCCCAGCTTTGGCACCACTTCCCAACACACATGTCCCTGCCAGCGCAGCAGGAACGCTGCAGATCCACAAGTCCGCCTTGCTTGGAGTCCTTTTTCCCAAGAGGGGATGTCCACGCTGGCCTGCAGGTGTGGGAAGCAGCTCCCATGCAGCCCAGCTGGCCCATGCAATGCTGCAGCTCCTCAGGGGGCTGCTGGGGTGCTGCCTCTGATGGAGAGGATGGAGAGGACACAGGCCCAATATGAAGAGAGCAAGTTGAACAGGGCTGATCTCGTTTCCCCAGCCCATGTCTGGGCAGCAGCTCAGGCAGGGAGCCAGGGCTCTGTCCTCGCCCACCCTGGCACCAGCAGCCACAGGGAGTGGAGATAACCCTTATCTCCCAGATAGGGGCAGGGGTCAGAGCAGGAGGTGCGTGTCGTTGAGAAGGTGCACATTGCTAGAGCAGCAGCAGGGACAGGTGGAAGCTTGTCCCCAGGCCCTTCCTATTTCCCCATTTGTCACCTCACTATCAGCATGCCAAGCTGCCTGACAAATGCCAGACATGAGCACGAGGAGATTACGAGTGTGGCCACGCTGCTCCTTCCTCTACCCCCACCTGCAGCTCTCCCGAGGCTCACATGAGACCTTTTTTCTCAGCACGTTATTTATCACCAAACCCCGGGGTCAAACCCTTGCCCATCTGACTGGCAGATAAGAGTGCGGGAGCCGTGCAGGCGGAGCAGCTGTCAGGCAGGCAGTGGCAGTGGTGTGAGCCACGTCCAGTGGAGAAACCTGTGGACAGAGACAGGATGTGAGAGCCCCTGTGCACCTGCAGCCACATCCACTCTTGCTGGCTCTTGTGCTGTGAGCACATGGATCACACCTCCGAGCTGATTTCAGCTTCAGTCCTTCTGCTGAGGACGGAGTCCATGCCTGGTGTGGGTGTTCAGCCGGGGTGCTGAACTCATGCTGCTCTCCCATCCCAGCCCAGTGGTGGGGCAGGATGGCACCTCCTGCACCAGCCCCACCTGCCTGCACCACCCTTCTGTGCTGGCAGGCCAGGCTCCTCCAAGCCCTCCTCTCTCCCTGTCCAAAGGAACGTGGGACACAGTCCCTGCTCCTCAGACTCTCCTCTCTCCCAAAGAACACATTGTCCTGGCTTCTCCAACCTCCCCTCTCTCCCTGTCCTAAGGAACACAGTCCATGGTCCCAGCTCCTCAGACCCTCCTCTCTCCTAAAGGAACATGGGCCATGGTCCTGGCTCCTCCAACCTCTCCTTTTCTCCCTGCCCAAGTAACATGGGCCTTGGTCCCAGCTCCTTAGATCCTCTTCTCTCCCAAGGACATGGGCCATGGTCCTGGGTCCTCCAACCCTTCCTTCTCTCCCTGTCCCAGGGAACACGGTCCATGGTCCTGGCTCCTCCAACCTCTCCTTTTCTCCCTGTCCCAGGGAACATGGGCCGTGGTCCCAGCACATCCAACCCTCCTCTCTCCCAAGGAACACGGTCCATGGTCCCGGCTCCTCATCTGTGCCAGTCCCAGGGATCACAGTCCCCGCTCCCGGCTCCTCATCCCTTCCTCTGTGCCAGTCCCAGGGATCACAGTCCCCGCTCCCGGCTCCTCCAACGCCTCCTCCATGCCTGTCCCAAGCTCCCCAGTCCATGGCCCTGGCCCCGCTGCTCTCCCCCCGCCTCGGGGCAGCCCCGGCGGTGGCCGAGCCCCCCGGGCACCCCGTGTGCCCCCCACCCACGGCTCTGACCGCCTCCCCCGCGTCCCCGCAGGCACCCAGGGTGGCTTTCCCCGGCAGACCGACGCCTTCGCCTTCGAGGAGGACAGCAGCAACGACGGGCTGTCCCCGGAGCGGCCCCGCAGCCGCGGCTCCCCCGGCCCCGCGGAGCCGTCCCCCGGCGCCCAGGGCCCCGAGCCGCCCCCCGCCGCCGCCCCGCAGGTACGGGGGACAGCGAGGGGCCGTGTGATGCTGCGAGTCTGTGTCGTTCTGCGCGATAGTCGGGTGTGATGCTGTGAGTCTGTGTCGTTCTATGTCATTGTGTGATTCTGTGTGATTCTCTATGATTTCTGTATGATTTCTGTGTGATTCTGAGTGATTCTGTGAGATTTCTGTGTGATGCTGTGTCTGTGTCGTTCTGTGTGATTTCTGTGATGCTGTGAGTCTGTGTCGTTCTGTGTGATTTCTGTGATGCTGTGAGTCTGTGTCGTTCTGTGCGATAGTCGGGTGTGATGCTGTGAGTCTGTCTCATTCTGTGTCATTGTGTGATTCTGTGTCCTTCTGTGATTGTGTGTGATTGTGTGTGATTCTCTGTGATTTCTCTGTGATTCTGAGTGATTCTGTGAGATTTCTGTGTGATGCTGTGAGTCTGTGTTGTTCTGTGCGATATTTGTGTGTGATTTCTGTGAGATTGTGTCATTCTGTGTGATTCTCTATGATTTCCGTGTGATTTCTGTGTGATTCTGAGTGATTCTGTGTGATTTCTGTGTGATTCTGTGATTCTGTAGGATTTCTGTATGATTTCTATGTGATTCTGTGTGATTCTGTAGGATTTCTGAGTGATTCCTGTGTGATTCCTGTGTGATTTCTCTATGATTTTTGTGATTTTCTGTGATTTTTGTGATTTTCTGTGATTCCTGTCATTCTGTTTGTGACCCGCGGGGGGACAGCGCTGCGCGGGGCTGGCGCGCCCACTGCCGGCCAGCGCGGGTACTGCAGCCCGGGAGCGCCGGCCGTGGTGGAGCGAGGGACTGGGGGGGACTGGGAGGGACTGGGAGGGACTGGGGGGACTGGGAGGGACTGGGGGGGACTGGGAGGGACTGGGAGGGGACTGGGGGACTGGGAGGGACTGGGAGGGGACTGGGGGGACTGGGAGGGGACTGGAGGGGACTGGGAGGGACTGGAAGGGACTGGGAGGGACTGGGAGGGACTGGGAGGGACTGGGAGGAACTGGGAGGGGACAGGGAGGGATTGGGATGGGGCTGGGAAGGACTGGTGGGGACTGGAAGGGGACTGGGAGGGGGCTGGGAGGGATTGGGAGGAACTGGGAGGGGGCTGGGAGGGATTGGGAGGAACTGGGAGGGGGCTGGGAGGGGCTGGAGGGACTGGGAGGGACTGGGGGGGAGTGGGAAGGAGTGGGAGGAACTGGGAGGGATTGGGAGGGGGCTGGGGGGATCTGGGAGGGACTGGGGGGGGACTGGGGAGGACTGGGGGGAACTGGGAGGGACTGAGAGGGACTGGGGGGAGACTGGGGGAAATTGTGAGAATGTGGATGCTGGGAGAATGGCGTGGGGAATGGGAAACGAGTGGACTGAGGCAAACTGGAAGGGCTGGGACGGAGCGGGGGAGAGGGAGGAACTGGGGCACACTGGGGTCGGTGAGGACCAAAGGGATCTTGGCCATCCCTGGGTCAGCTGGGAAGACTGGGCTGGTCTGAGGGGCACTGAGGGCCAGCAGTGAGCAAGGATACGGGGCTCAGGTGAAACTGGGAAGGCTGGAAATCCAAGGAGGCCTGTGGAGGCAGAGGGCTAGGAAAGGACTGGGATAGCCCGGGGATGTGGCTGGGATAAACATGAGGGGACTGGCAGGCACTGGGAACAGCATGGGGTGAGGAGCCAGGGTACCAGGAGCCCTGTGCAGGCTGGACAGCCCCTGGCTCCGGCCCCACAGCCTCTGTGCCCCCTCCCTTGCAGGATCGTCCCCCCAGTGCCGATGGGCAGGCTGCGGACACTGCCCCGGGGCAGGGCAGCCAGTGCGACAGCCCCAAGCAGCCGGCGGGGCAGGAGAGCCCGGCGCTGCCGCTGCCCTCCGCCGCGAAGGTAATTAATGCCAGGCAGCAGCCAGCCCGGGGCACCCCAGCCTGCAGTGCCCGTGTGCTGCCCCCCAAATGTGGGGGAGTCTGGGTGCCTGGCCTGAAAGGCTTTGAATAATTCAGGCAGCCTTGTGTCAAAGACTGATTTAATTCACTTGAGTCCTGCACTGAAAACATGCCCTGGGGCTGGGAGCGGGAGGAGATGCAAGGCAGCACTGGGGTGCCCTCCAGGCAGGGAGGGTCATTTTCCATCTCGTGTGCTCTCCAGCACAACAGAGATGGGATGCAGTGCCAAGGGGGTCCCCCACATCCAGGCTTAGCAGGTCTTGGGGCTGGAGTGCCGGCAGGAGCTGCCTGTGTTCTGTCCCAGGCTTCTGAGGTCCCATGGGGATGACAGGAGCTCTTCTCACACCTAATTCCTTTCCTTCTTGGCCCAACAGTCCAAATCATCCAGTGACAGCAAGAACCGTCACAAAAAGCCCAAAGACACCAAGCCCAAAGTGAAGAAGCTCAAGTACCACCAGTACATCCCTCCAGACCAGAAAGCAGAGAAGTCTCCTCCACCCATGGATTCTGCATACGCCAGACTGCTCCAGCAGCAGCAGCTCTTCCTGCAGCTCCAGATCCTCAGCCAGCAGCAGCAGCAGCAGCAGCAGCAGCAGCAGCAGCACTTCAGCTACCCTGGGATGCACCAAGGACAGCTAAAGTGAGTGGCACTGTGCCAGCAGCAGGGCTTGGTCCTGCCTCTCTCCTGACTTTCCCTCTGTGTCCATTTATGCCAGAGCAAGGGGATAGAGGCATGCCACTGAAACAGAAAAGCTTGGGAGCAGCCAGACTCCTCCCAAGCCATTCTGGCTTTGCATACTGGCCAAGGCAGCTGGGACCTGCTGGTGGAACACCAGCAATCTCCTACAGCCCAGCCTGGTTTTCCTTGGCCCTCCTGAAGTCTCATATAGGAGACAGCAGACCCAAGGGAGCAGAGGGATGGGTTGCTGGGCACAAAGACCCTGGGGGAGCAGACAAGTTACCCCAAATCTCCTTTGTTATTTCAGGCAACCAAATGAGCAAATGGTCAAAAGTTCAAATTCTTCATCAACTTCCGGCAACAACACCCCTCTTTCTCCAGTGAAAACCACCTTTTCAGGCCAGACTTGTGTCTCATCTATCAAGCCAGGCCCTCTGCCATCCAACCTGGATGATCTCAAAGTGAGTGCAAACCTTGTCACTGCAGGAGCAGAATGTCGCAGCCTGGGTGTGCTGTGCTGCCTCTGAGTGTGTCAGAGAGTGCCACGGGCTGGGAGGGGCCGTGTTACAGTGCAGCACACCTGAGCCCCCGTGCTCTGAGCCACCCAGGAGTACAGCACAGCCCCCTGGGGCAGGGCTGGGTGCCTGGGGAGGTTCTGAACATGAGGGCTTGCTGCTCTGCAGGTGGAGAGGGCTGCACTGCTCTAGCTGTGTATCAGCCTGGGCAGGCTGCAGGGCAGGCTAAAGGATGGTCTGAGCTGCTGCTCCTGCAGCTCCTGGCTCCATCCCTGTGTGGTTTTATGGTGGACATCGTGGATGCTGTGATGGACCAGCCAGAGGCCAGCAGGGTAGCCTGGCCCTCCCCTTAGTGACTCCTCAGTCAGGCCAGCTCAGCTCTCTGCAGGTGCAGGTACCTCCTGCTACATGCACTGTTTTGGACATCTCTCATGTAGGCAAGAAAGGGCACAGAGGAGAGTGCCTCATATCAGCTATTCTTTTATACTTTGCTAATGGACCCTCAGTCATGGGGAAGGCCAAATCCTTCTAGGAGCAGAGACCTGGGGGCAGCCCCGAGGTAGAAACAGCATGAGTTTGCCCCAGCTCAGGTGACTGAGTCATGTGCCTGAGCATGGAGCATGTGGCTCCAAGGTGTCACAGACTCTGAGCCGTCAGCTGGCTCCTGGTCTGTGCTAAAGTCCTCTGCTCATGAAGGAATCTGCTGCCAGGAAGGAAATGCTGAGTTGCTTCCCTGACCCAAGGACCACTGTTGGTTCCTGGAGAGGAGTCACAGTTCTTGGGGGAAGGTTTTCCCGTTGGGAAAGGTTGAGATTCTGCAGAATGTGCAGTGACTGGTGACTCTGGTGCCAGGAAGGGAATCCTGAGTTGCTTCCCTGACCCAAGGACTGCTGCTGGTTCCTGGAGAGGAATCACAGTCCTTGGGGGAAGGAAAGGTTGAGATTCTGCAGGATGTGCAGTGACTGGTGACTCTGGTGACTGCAGGTGAGCCAGGGAGGTCAGAGCTTTAAAGCTGGAAGCTGCCAGCCTGGCATCTGAGACTCCTCGTGAGAATCACTGGCTTCCTAAAGGGATTATCTGCCACTGAGACTGATGAGGGTGCCTTCCCTTCCAGGTGTCGGAGCTGAGGCAGCAGCTCCGAATACGAGGCCTGCCCGTGTCGGGCACCAAAACGGCGCTGATGGAGCGGCTGCGGCCCTTCCAGGAGTGCGGCAGCAGCGCCGTGCCCAACTTCAGCGAGATCACCACCGTCACCTTTCCGGTCACCCCAACCACCACCCTGCCCACCTACCAGTCCCAGTCCTCCACCAGCATGTTATCAAACGGCTTCTATCACTTCGGCAGCACCAGCTCCACCCCGCCCATCTCGCCCGCCTCCTCCGACCTGTCGGTGAGCGGCTCCTTGCCTGACACCTTCACCGACGGGCCCATGGCCTCGCCGCAGTTCGGCCTCCAGCCGTCCCCCGTGCACGGCAGCGCCGAGGAAAGCCTCATGAGCAGCATGAACGGAGGCAGCATCCAGCTGGAACTGGAAGGAATCGACACCGAGAAAGACAAGATGCTGGTGGAGAAGCAGAAGGTCATCAACGAACTGACGTGGAAGCTGCAGCAGGAGCAGAGGCAGGTGGAAGAGCTGAGGATGCAGCTCCAGAAGAGAAAGAGAAGCAACGGCCTCGAGGAGAAGCAGCAGCCTGCTCAGCACTTCTTTGGCGTCCCCATCAAGCAAGAGAACCCCGTGGCCAGCTGTCCGTTTGCATCCAAGCAAATGGCCCTGAAAGGGCAGGCGGGCAGCTCGGATAAGCTCAGTAACTGCGGGGTGCCCCACATGGTGAACAGCCACTGCCTGGAGCCCGCCGCGCAGAGCACCATCACCTCCTCCACATTCCTGAGCCCGCAGTGCTCGCCCCAGCACTCTCCCCTGGGGGCTGCAAAGAGCCCCCAGCACATCAGCCTGCCCCCGTCCCCCAACAGCCACTACCTGCTGCCGGTGTCCCCCGAGGGCCGCAGCGGGTCCCCGCCGGGCAGCAGCTGCCTCCGCACAGCGCCGGTGAGTGCCAGCCCCGACACCACCGGGGGCCCACGCGGGGTGCCCGGCGGCCTGTGGGGCTGCCTGCAAGGCCAGGTGGATCCCAGATGGGTTGGAAGCTGAGAGCACTGCAGGGCCCTTTGCAGGGTTTCTTTGGGGAGCCCTGCCTCCGCAGCCAGTTGGCCTGGAGCGGCCACAGCACAGCTCTCATGCCCCGTGGAGCCCTGGCACAGCTCCTGCTGCCCTGAGGAAGCCCTGGCACAGCTCTCCTCTTCCCCAGGGGGCCCCAGCACAGCTCTCTCTGCCCCTAGGTGAGCACTGGCAAAGCTGCCCGTGTCCTGGGAGAGTCCTGGCAGAGCATCCTCTGCCCTACGGAGCCCTGGCATGGTTCCCTCTGCCCTGGGGAGCCCTGGCACAACTCTCTCTGCCCCTGGAGGAGTCCTGGCAAGCTCCTTCTTCCCTGGGGGAGCACTGGCACAGCTGCTTCTACCCTAAAAGAGCCCAAACCCAGCTGTTTCTCCCCTCAGGGGGAGTCCTGGCACAGCTTGCTCTGCCCTTGGGGGAGTCCTGGCACAGCAGCCCATGCCCCACGGAGGCCTGGCACAGCTCTGTACACCGCAGGGAGGCACCAGCATGCATCCCTGAGATCCTGGGAGAGCCCTGGCACTGTTCCTCCAGCCCTGGGGGACCCCACTGCAGGGCTGCAGGGCTTTCCAGCACCTTGCCAAGCCATTGTGGCTCCCAGCAGCGTGTGAGGGATTTTCACCACTGAGTTGGAGGAGAGCAGTTCCCCCGGGGAAGCCTCTCCTCAGGAAGCTGGAGTGGGGCTGGCAGTTGAGGTCTGCAGTTAGACAGAGCTTGTGCCTCCCCAGCAGGCCACCAGCCCAGCAGAGAGTTGCCCTCAGCAGCCACCACTCCTCCCTCAGCCCCCTGGACAGGTACGAACACCTGGGGAGGGGGACACAAAACAGCACGAGGCTCTGCTGATCACTGCCCCAGTCCATCCAGTGCCCTGCCAGGGCTCCCCAGGCAGCAGCAGCACCTTGCAGTGGGCACAGGGGAGCCAGGTGTGCACACGGGAGCAGCAGGGGCAGGCTGGGTGTGGGGGCCCCTCCCGACCCTCTGGGGTGCACAGCAGCACAGAGTGGGGCTCGGGAGGGTGGCAAGGCTGTGGGCAGCTGGCAAACAGCACGGCCAGTGAGGTGGGAAAGGCTGAGGAGGGGCAGAGACAGAGCTGCTAGTGGGATGG
Organism: Sitta carolinensis; assembly: GCA_032173965.1. Taxonomy (NCBI): domain Eukaryota; kingdom Metazoa; phylum Chordata; class Aves; order Passeriformes; family Sittidae; genus Sitta; species Sitta carolinensis. The sequence continues at coordinate 10,386,606 of CM063298.1, read as the reverse complement.
GCATGGGGGGGCAGCAGGGTTGGGGTGAGGCAGACAGTGGGGATGCTGCAGGGGTGAGGAGGGTGATGGGAACACTGGGTTGGGAGATGGGGAGCAGAGCAGGGGGCGAGGCTGGCACTGTGGCTCTGCAGTGGACTGGGCACTGCAGCAGAGCTGTGGGGTGGTGAGGTGATACCCAGGACAGGGGGCAGTGAGGCTCAGGAGGGAGCAGCAACACCACAGGGGCACCTCCAGCTGCTCCCTCACTGCCCAAGGGGATGGTGCCATTGTGTTCTGCAGCTCATCCCAACTCCAACACCACCCGTCCTGCAAGGCACTCCCAGGGGTGAGGGTCCTTCTTCAGCAAGAACTCTTCCTTTGTGCCCAGCACTGCAGAGCTGCTTCCCATGGCCAGGGGTAGCATTCCTTCCACACAAAGATGGCCAGGATGTGCATGGCCAGGCAGAGTGACCTCACTGCTGCCCTGGATCCACTCTTGGATCCAACCCACCTGGAGGGACAATCCCCTGGTGCTGGTTTTTGTGGGACAAGGCCGTGGCCAGGCAGTGGGGAAGGACACACAAGGGCCTAGAGGTGATGGGGACAGCAGCTGACAGACACTGTGCTTCAAAGGCCATCCATCCTGGAAGGGGAGCCTGGCAAAAAGCTGGCAAAGATATGCAGGTTTTTGGCACAGGCAGAGTTTTCCCTCTTCTGAGCCTGAACTCTGTGAGATGCCCCCAGTCAGGTGGAGATGGGGAGGGGCTGGGGGTGCTGGGGAAGTGCCTCATCACTGGCCAAGCACAGCTGAGCACCAGCAGCATCTCTGTGCTCCCCTTGTCCTGCATGCCCGCACCTGGCTGAGCACCAGGCTGTGCTGGGGCACCACGCCTGTGCTCTGGCAGTGACCAGCCTGGCCCTGGGTCTCAGAGCTAGCTCAGGTTTAGCTGCCTCTCTCCTGCTCAAAGCCAGGCCTGTGTCTGTTCATTTGAGCCACAGAATTGTCGTTTTCCCTGGCACCACAGCAGCCTCAGCAGGGGTGAGGGCCAGGCCTCGCGCCGTGCATTGACTCCATTTCCCTGTATCTCCCATGCAGATGGCTGTGCAGTCAGGCCAAAAGTTTTCTATTTCATCCCCAAGTTTTTGTAAGTCAAGCCCAGCCCTGTCAGAGGTAAAGCAGCCTCCACCCTATGAGGATGCAGTGAAGCAGGTAACTGCATGGTTTTTGTTCTCTACAGGGCTAGGGCTGCCCAGGATGTCTTTTTGCAGTCAGTGGGACTCAGCTGCAGGAGTTCCAGCCCGTGCTGGGCTCTCTGGGCAGGACAGGCCTGGTTCCATGAGGAATGGGCTTTTTTGAAGGGTTAGCTGCCACAAAGGAGTCAGACACCCTGCTGGGCAGGTAGTGTCCCCTGGGGTGCCAGTGTGCTCTCTTGGGTGCTCAGTGCTGTGTGAGACAGACCCTTGGGCATTCCCAGGTCACCAGGAACCCCATCCTGCTCCGTGCCATCTGCCCCCCAAGCTGTACCCTGGAGCTCTGTTCCTGCAGGAACACCTTCCTTCCCCTCAGAGTGTGGGAGCAGCCTCAGTGCTGGGACTGGTGGTGCCTTTAGGGAAGGGCAGTGGTGCTGTTGGCAGGGTTTGTGTCAGCGTGCAGGAGATCTTGCAGGATGTGCTCAGGGAGAGGAGAGAGACTGGGCAGTGCAGGGAGCAGGGAAGGCGGGCAGGCACGTGCCCGTGTGAGGTGCTGGGGCCAAAAAAAATTGCTGGTGTGTCCTGAGGGCTCTGTGGTGGCTGCTGAGCAGAGGGGTGGCAGCAGGGAAGGGTGCTTTGCTCCCTGGATCCCCCGTGACTGCGCCCTGAATGCCACTGCCAGCCCTGTGTTGATATGGCCTCTTCTGTGTGGGAGGAAGCCATATGTGGGGTCTAGAGCCACCTTTTTGGGGTCTAGAGCCATCTACCTGGCTTGTGGCTGGAGGGATTGTCCTCCTAATTGCCCTCTGTTCTCCTCTTTGTCGTTTGCTGCAGCAGATGACACGAAGTCAGCAGATGGACGAGCTCCTGGATGTGCTGATTGAGAGTGGAGGTATGCTCTGCTTCCCTCTTCCCCTCCGGGGCTTCCCCTGCAGGCCAGCACCGGTCTGTGGGGCTCAGTGCATTCTGTGCACCCAGCAGAGCTGCCTGAGTCGAGCAGAAGCTTTCCCCTGCCCCCCCTATGCCAGCAGCCACTGAACCCAAAAGCACATTGGCCCTCTGGGAGCCAGCTCCTGCCTGTGCCAGCCCCGTGGGGTGGGCTGGGCTGTCACCTGTGCAGAGAGAAGGGACAGCAGGGCAGGAGCCCTGTGCACAGCACTGCCAGCCCCCTCCCCACTCAGAGCCCCCGGTGTCCCCCCATCCCAGGGCTGCCAGTGCCACCTCCCCCTCAGGGCACTTCTGGTGCCCTGCCCTGTGCAAAGTGCTGCCTGTGCCCTTCCCCAGCCCCTTGGGGACAGCTGCCAGTGCTTGTGCCCCAGGGACTGTGCCCAAACCCGGGGAATCAAGGTCAGAAAGCAGGAACATGCAAGGCTTCCCTCAGGGAGGGTGGGCAGGCAGAGCCAGCGGGGTGTGGAGTGGGGAGCAGGGCTCCGTAGGGATGCCCTAGAGCTCAGCTGGAGGGAGGGCTGTGGGGTGCCCCTGTGCCCAGCAGTGGTGGGCACTGCCAGAGGACTTCAACCCCTGTCTTTTGTCGGCAGAAATTCCGGCCAACGCCAAGGAGGAGCGGTCCTGCCTGCAGAAGGTGCCCCAGATCATGGTGTCCCCGGGCAGCTCGGCGGGTCCCAAGGGCTCGGCCCCCTTCGAGCCGGGCTCCTCGGCCCCGCTGCCCTTCGAGCACTGCCCGGGCAGCAGCGACGCTCACCTCGAGGTGCTGCTCAACGCCCACAGCCCCCTGGGCAGGGCTAGCGAGATGGCCCTGCTGAAGATGGGGGCAGAGGAGCCCCACTTCGAGGGCATGATGGAAGGGTTCTCCGGCAAGGCGGCGGATGAACTGCTCAACTCCCAGGAGATTTTACAGACTCCCCTGTCGCCCATGGAAACCCAGCTGTCCCCTTCCCCTGCCGAAGGCTCCGGTTTACAAATGAGTTTCACGGAGTCTCCGTGGGAAACAATGGAGTGGCTGGACCTCACCCCCCCCAGCTCGGCCACCGGCTTCAGCTCACTGACCCCCGCCGGCCCCAGCATCTTCAACATCGATTTCCTGGATGTTGCCGACCTCAACCTGAACACCAGCATGGACCTGCACCTGCAGCAGTGGTGAAGGGACCTGCTGGGGCAGCGTGCTGTGAGCCTGCAGCGGGCAGCACAGGGTTCCTGTCGTGCCAGAGAACGTGCAGGGCTAACGTGCCTCATCCAGGGCAAACTGGAGTCACTTTCCCAGCGTATAAACTTGTTTGAATTTCCAGTCACTGAAAATTGACAGCACAACTCTGGTACTTTGGTTTTCCTCCATTGACACAACCCCACAGAGGACACCAGTGCCTGGAACAAAACTTCCTTTGATTGACAAGAACTTCCTTTTTCTTTCTTTAATCTTCCCCCCACCCCCTGCCCCCAGTTTTAGCAGTCACTCTCGTGAGAACTGGAGCAGCTCATGACAAGACTGTGTGGTGAGGTGACCTCACCTGGGTGGCAACAGGAAATCATGGAGAGGGAAGCCAACTGTCACCCTCTCCTCTCCTCCCTCCTCTCCTCTCCTCTCCTCTCCTCTCCTCTCCTCTCTCTCTCTCCTCTCCTCTCCTCTCCTCTCCCCTCTCCTCTCCTCTCCTCTCCTCTCCTCTCCTCTCCTCTCCTCTCCTCTCCTCTCCTCTCCTCTCCTCCTCTCCTCATCCAGTCCTTCAGGCAGCCCTGTTGGGCCCGTCTTGGCCGTGCCCGTGCCAGGGTGAAGAGCAGGGGGCTGTGCCCAGCCAGGTGCCAAGCATCCTCTCTGGACAGCCAGGCTCTTGCCTCCCTCCTGCCCAAAGCTGCCCTGCCCCATCCCTGCAGAGCTCTGCTCCAGGTGGATGAGTGATGGAGATCACTGTGTTCACGGTGGCACCTTGGCATGTCCTGAGGGGCTGGGAGCCCGGGAGCCGTCCTGGCTGCATTCTGAAGTGACTCAGGCTGCAGGCTGTGACCTTGGGGCAGAGAGCTCTGGACCCTGGAGGCAGATGTTCTGTATGCAGATGTTCTGTTTGCAGATGTTCTGTATGCAGATGTTCAGGATGCAGATGTTCAGGATGCAGGCGCAGGAGCGGCGGGGCTGTGGCATCCCGGTGGAGCAGCCGTGTCCCCGGGCACACACAGAGCTGTGGGATGTGTTCTGGCCAAGGTAGGAGCAAGTCGTACGAGAGGACCAGGCAGGCTTTGGAGGGGCTGTTCTCTGCACAGCCAGGCACGGGTGGTCTCCAGCCCTTGCATGACCCGGGAGCAGGGCCAGCCGGGCAGGGACGCTTGGTGGTCGCTCCTGGGCAGAGCTGAGCCAGCCCTGGCTTGGCCAGGCTCTGTGGCAGTGCCTGCCCCTCTGCCATCCTCCCCTCCACCCTTCTGCCCGTCCCTCCCCTGTCCCCAGCAGTTTTCCCCTCCTCCCCGAGTTTATCCAGCGTCACTGCCCCCTCAGCCCAGAGCGGGGCTACCGGAGAACAGCTGTGAATCACCGAGCCTGGAGGAGCCCGTTCTCCCGAAGCCGGCAGAGAAGGAAGCTCTCCCGCAGTGATGCTCCCGTTTGGAATCACCAGCATTTCTCCTACGAGTCTCTGTGCAATATTCTTCCTCAGGCTCTAGCAAGAAGGAGCCTTCGCTTCACTTCTTGGCTTCCACCAAAGAACTTGCTGCAGACTGAGTGATGGACACGTCTGTTCATTGCAACTCTGATTTCGCCAAAGTAAATATTGTTGCTGACAAAGATTGTTAAACTATTTACAGACTGAGTGTATTTAATTTTTGTGTTACTGGAAGGACAGCACACGGAGATGAAGCTGCTGGGAGGAGGTCCAGCCTGGCCGTGGCTCCCGTGGCGCTTCCCCAGGGATGCTGGAGCTGTCGCAGGCAGCTCTGCAGCCCGGGCAGTGTCCCCAGTCCCTGGCGTTGTTGCATGCTGTATAAAGCACGTGGCAGTAGCTTTCAAGTCACTATTTAAAGCACCACTTTTCTATTGTACAAATGTCACAGGGCACTGCTAGGATAGACAATCACAGGTTGCATTTTTTTTTAAAAAATAATTTCTTTTTCTAAGTGAGAGATTTTTTTGAAGCCAGTCCGTGGAGAACATTCAGAGCACTTGAACCAGAGTAGTGTTAGCTGCTCCACTGTGGCCTTGTACAGAGTTTTCCAGGTAACTTTCTCCTCTCAGCAATTGTATTTCCTTTTTTAAAGGGATGCTGTCAGCTTCAAACCTGTAAGCAAGCACATTTCCTTACCTATGTTACCAGCAACACCTTCATTATTAAAACCCTTGTCTTGCCACTCTGTCTGCTCATGGTTTGCTGTTTGACTTCACCGCTGGGACAACCTCAGCCATCCCAGCTGCCTCCACCTGGTACCAGCTCCATGCCCTGGGACAGCTGCACTCCTTCAAGGCCAGATGAATGCCATTCATGGCAGCATTTCTCCTGGAAGATTTCTAACACAGCAGCCAGAGTCTCTTGTCTTTTCCTTCTGTTGGCCCTGGCTCGGCTTTGTTTCCCTGCAGACCCCACTCCTTGGGTCCCCCTTGGAAGGCAGAGCTGGCCCCTGCCCAAGCCCCCTGGCATTTTTGTCAGCACTGGGCTGGTGGCTGCAGGGTGCTGGGCACAGGCAGAGCTCTGCACAGCCAAACCTCCCAGTGCCCACAGGCACAGCAGGCTGGGACCCCTCCCTGGGGGACCTGGGATCCTTCTCCTCAGTGTCAGCTTCCAGATTTGTCTCATCTTTGATTAGAAAAGGTTCCCAGGTATTTGCCCGCCTGTGAGGTGGGCAAAGAGGTACTGCCAGGTGAGCTAAAGGTGAGACATGGCTCAGGTGACTCTGAAAAGATGTAGATGAACAAATAACTAGTTTCTCTGAACATCTTTTAATGTCTAACCCACACCCTGCAGCCAGGCATGCTGTGCTAAACAGCCTGGGCTCAGCCAGGTCATGGTTACTGAGAGAATGAGGAGGCAAGGCTCAGCCTAGGATTATTTCAGGAATACCCATGGAGTGGAGCACTCCCCTGCCCCATCTGCCTGCTGAGTGGAGGCTGCCTGTGCAGCAGAGCAGCTGGGGAGGCTGAGTGTCCCTGCTGGGAAAGGCAAAGAGCAGAGTGAGTGCTGCAGAGAGCTCAGCTCCGAGGGGCAGGAAGGAAACTTGTCAGGTGCCAGGGTTTGGAGCAGAGCACCTGGGGAGGCTGAGCGCACACCAGGGTCCTACTGTGGGCAGAGAGAGGGACCACAGGGTCTCCTGAGTCTCCTTCCAGGCCCCCAAGGACAACAGCAGCAGATTTTCTGCTGCAGGGAGAACTCAGCCCAGCTCTGGGCCCGTGGCCCTCCAGGCAAACTGGAGCAGCCTCTGAGGAAGCAGAGGGTGTGCAGAGGGATGGGACCCTTCCCTTCCCATTGCCTCCAGTCAGCCCTCACTCAGTCTTCCATATGTAGGTGATTTTCCTACACAGCTGTCCCAAGGAATTTAGGGTTCTGGGATTTTCCTTTCTCTCAACACCAAGCTGAAGGATCCCAGTGATGTCCCACTCTCCTTCAGTCTTCCTACCTGAAAAAGAGGTAATAAGAAACAAACAAAAAATGTTCTGAGAGTCAAGTTAACATTTTTTCATGCCTTTAGCAAGCTTTTTAACATGTTAAATGTTTTAAATGAACCGAGCTGCCTGTCTCAGTCACCATCCAGTGCTTCCCCACCACAGTCACTGAGTCACGCACAGCACCTCCCTGCCAGCCCCAGGTCACACAGACCATGCTTCAGGCACTTTCCCTCCCACAGGCACAGCGTGGACACTCCACAGGTACCACAGGCTTTACCACACACAGTCCTGCAAGCCAGAAAAACCTTCTCAGTGTGCACAGCTGCCTTCCACACTCACCAGACCCTCACAGCCTTCTCGAGCCCCTGTGTGGTTTTGGGGCTGGAGGCACAGCTGCCCCTGAAGGGTGACACAGCTGAGCAGGGCTTTGCTCCTTGGACACCCCCCGTTCTCCTGACGGGAGGTTTGGGGTTTATGCCAAGAAAAAGGCTTTTCTGGCTGCCCCCAGAGCAGCCCACAGAGTGCCCTGCTGTTCGATTTCCAGCAGAAAGTGCAGCGTGTCTCCAGGAGAGGGAGGTGGTGCTTCATCTCCTTCTCCGAGCATTCGCACAGCTGTAAACAGGCAAAATACGGCAGCTGTTTCCTTTTCTTGTTCCTCAGAGTCACTCCAGCTTTCCCGGGGCCCCTTACCGCGCACAAAGCAATGGCCACGTGTGATTTGTGTCAGGAGTCAAAGGGAAAATGGAATTGTTTAAAAAATACCTATGTGTTAACAGAATCATGGAATCGCTGAGGTTGGAAAAGCCCTCCCAGACCACTGAGTCCACCCTGATCCCACCGTGTCCAGAGCTCTGGGTGCCACCTCCAGGAATTCCCTGGACACCTCAGGGATGGGCACTCCAACCCTCCCTGGGCAGTTCCAATCCCTGGCCACCCTTTCCATGGGGAAATTCCTGCTGCTGTGCCCCCTGAGCTTGCCCTGCCCACCCTGGGGCCGTTCCCTCTGCTCCTGTCCCTGTTCCCAGATCCCAAATCCCCCCTGGCTGTTCCCTCCTGGCAGGAGCTGTGCAGAGCCAGAAGTTCCCCCTGGGAACTCCAGCCTGAGCCCCTTCAGCTCCCCCAGCCCCTTCTGGTGCTCCAGACCCTTCCCCAGCTCCATTCCCTGCCCTGGACACTCCAGCTCCTCAATGCCCTTCCCGTCCTGAGTGTCCCACAGCTCCCCCAAGGCTGGAGGTGTCTCAGCAGTGCCAGCACAGGTAGAACCCCCAGTAGCACCGGCCTGAGCCCTTCATTTATACTCACCTGGCCCCCAAAGGGGAGACAGGACTGGGATGAAGGCCAGGAGGAGCCATGACAGAATAGTCATGGAAATACTCAAGTCCAAGTGCTCCTGACAGAACAGGTAACGATGCACATCTGCATTCCCCTGCTTGGGTCCAGGCAGGGATGGGTTTGAGCTCATCCAAACCTCAAAGCTGCTCTTGGAGCTCCCCAGACACATAATAACCACAGCAGAGCACAGTGGGATTTTCTGGAAGTGTATGGTGCTTGCTGGAGTCCTAAGAAGCACCTCGGCCATGCCAGTGGGCACAAAGGTGTGAGGAGCTGGTGTGAGGTGCCAGCCCGGGCCACGAAGCACAGACAGTGGCCAGTGGCTCCAGGACTTCTGGGAGTCTTGGCACTGAGCATGGAAACCAGGGCAGCCTCTGAGCCCCTGCACAGAGGGGGAGCAGAGCCCAACCCTGCAGACCTGGCTCTGATGCCCAAAGGGAAATTCCCAACCCCAAGGCCAGAGAAAGCCACCACACATCGCTCAAGCAGGGAGTGTTGGAATTGTCCAAGGGCTGGCAGGAGCAGCAGCAGTGGCCCTGGCAGGAGTGGATCCTGTTGGAGACACCAGCAGCATCTGGGATGAGGTTGGATTGTTTCTGTGCTGCCTCAGCAGTGACACAGTGACAGTGGGGTCCTTGGTGAGGGCAGTGAAGTGCCCACAGGCAGGAGAGAATGGAGCATGAGTTCAGCAAGGAGCAGTTGAGAGGGACTGGAATGTCCATAAATACATTCCCTCCCAGGGAAGGAAGGACTGTCCCTGGTGTGTGCTCAGTCTTCTTCCTTCACCAAATGAGGGGTCTTGGATTCTGACTGAAGAGTGAGGATGGCAGGTGACTCAAAAATCTCCAAAGATTTCTGCTGGCAACAAAAAGCTCCAGAAAAAGGCTTGGGTGTGTGGGAACACAGAATTCAGGCAAGCTGACAGGACGTGAACCTTTCACACTGAGCATCTCTACACAGCTAGACCTTCAGCTCCCTGTGTCTTCCTGCCTTCCCTTCTCTCGACACAACTGCCACTCTCCAAGTGGAGAGTCCCTGCAAGAGCAGGGTCAGGTGAGGTATCATTCCCAGCAATTCCTGATCCTGGGGTCTGCCATGACCAGCCATCCTGCAGGATGCTCTGGCTCTCCCCTCTCTGGCTGGCACTCCTGGACTGTCCATCCAGCCACTGGAGCAGGACAGGCACTCGTGGCCACACTCCCCTTTTCCAGTGGGGCTGCTGGGCCCCAGTTCTGCCCACCTGTCTGGGCAGATTCCAGCCCTCCACAGCTTCCAGGCAGAAGAGACATCCCAGCACCAGGCTGCAGGACTTACCAGGACTCAGAGCAGCTGGGTTCTGCAGACCTTGACTGCTCTTGCAAAACTAAAGCAGCCATCAGAGCTGGGAGCACCAGCTGCCCTTCCCTGGAGGGTGGGCACGGCCACCTGCCCTCCTCCCAGGGAGCCTGAGCCCCCAGACCCTCCCTGTGCTGCAAAGAGTGCTCACCTGAGAGGCACCTGGACACAGCGAGGGCCCAGCAGGCTTCCAGAGAGAGAAAACACATCCACAGCTCCCTACACCTCTGTCATTTGGCACAAGCAGATGGGAAGGTTGCTCTCCTCTTCCACCTGGAAGGCAGGTACTCCACAGCTCTCAGTGAACCTTCCCGTTCATGTCTGACCTCACAAAATGAAAATAACAAGGTCACAGTCGCATCTTAGTTTTATTACAACTGACCTGCAGGCAAAAGGATAGAACTATTACATAAACACTCTGATCCATGTATAATAGCTTAAATAGAGGAGGAAGTCAAACCAGGATACCGGATAAAATATTCGGAAGCTCTTTGAAGCAGTTATGTTCCTGAGCTTCATTTTACAGACAATAAGGCAACATCCCTGCACATCAGCTTTTTGATATTTTTATACATCTTTTCTATGGTACAAGAAAAAAAAATAATAACCAGAATTCACAATGTACAGTTCTTACACTATTTTCACAGATTCTGAACACTATACACCTTTTATTTTTTTTTTTAAATAGATACATTGCAATAAATGGTGCACCCTTAATAATTTATAATCATCTATGTTGAATAGGCTAAACCTGTCCTGTACAGCCACCCAGGCAGCAGCACCTCGCTCCTGTCACTGGCACCTCAAAGCTTTGCATTTCCATTCCCAGCAAACTGATCCTGGGCTGGAGATGGGACAGCACCAGGGCAGAGACCCAGCCATCCCCACGGGGCAGAGCGAGGCAGCCCCGGGTGTTTTGGGAGGTTCCATCCCAGTGCTGGCCCTCTGAAAGGCTTTTGGGTTCCCTGTTGTGGGGAGGAGCCAGACTTTCGCACCTGAAGGGAGGGGCAAAGCCCCACCTGTGGCTGCCCCTCTGCTCTGGGTCCCTTCAGCCCCACAGCCAGCACCCCTGGAGCCCTGCAGGCCCTTCCCAGGGGCTGAAGGCTGGAGAGAGGAGTCAGCCCCACGGGGATTTGCCCGAGAAAGGCTCAGGGGTGGGGACAGCACGCCTGCTGGAGGCACACAGCGCCTGACTGACCTGTACACAGGATGCACAGAGCTGCGGGGAGGGAGCAGTGACTGCAGCAACCTCTGCCTTGGCTCTTGGGGACCTGCCCTGCCTGAGGAGCAGCCCAGGAGGAACAGAGTCCAGGAAGGGCAGGACCAAGGGATCCAGGGCTCACAGCAGTGGCACCAGCCCCAGGCAGCAGCTGTCCCAGGGCACAGCTCAGCTCCTGCCCAGCCAGGATGGGCTGTTGGCTCTCCAGCTCTCTGCTCGGGCTGCTCTGCACACGGGGCTTTGCTTGGGAGCCCTTCCCTGGGCATCCTGCCGGCACCACGGGCTTTTCACTCTCACTGCACCCAGGCTGGCGGCCCAGCTCTGAGGGGAGGTTGCTCTAACACTGCTAGCACCTAAATCAGCTCAAAACACAAAGCAGAGAACCTGCAGCCTCCATTTTATCCCTGGTGTGCTACTGAACACCTGCAATATTCGGGGGAAAAAAAACGTTTCGGGGAAAAATTAAATCTTTGAAAAATACGTCAATTAAACAAACAGAAAAGCCTGATGTGCTGTTTCACTTAGGAATGGACCAGAAGATGGCAGCTTGCCTGGCCTTGCTGGGCCAGCTGAGAGGAGTTAGGTGCTCCTTCATCTCCACCTCGTCTCCTTCTGCACCCGGCAATCTCGGGGGTTTGCTCCAGGCACAGCAGCAGGAGCTGTGCAGGTCAGAGGAGGGTCATTCTCCAGGTGGTGTGAACTGTCTCCAGCAAGCTCAGCGGGGTGTGGTGGGCACAGAGCCCCGGGGCAGCCAGGGCCACCCTCCAGCTGCCTGCAGTGGCCAGAAGGAAGAGCTCAGGTTGGTTCTGGGACTCAGGAGCTCAGGGACACGGGGCTGGGCCACAGGCACAAGCAGCAGGGCCACGAGAAACACTGGCCAGCACTCCCAGCCAGCAGCTCGTGGTTCTTTCAAGCAGCTGCAGCCTCTGTGGATGGCACTGGGTGAAGGCAAAGCAAAGCCAGTGGGTGGTGAGCACTGTGCACTATAAACCAGGTCAACAAGCAGGTTAAATTCAATCAAGTAGTTTAATAATTCTTCAGGTCAAAGGTCTTATCTTACCAGGTAACAATTTACAGGACACCTAGTTAAGAGTGAAGAGTGGCTGGCTTGGTAAAAGGAGGAAGAATACATTATGTCCCATCTCAATAGTTTAATGTTAGCCTCTTTCAACGCAACATATTTTTGGTAAAGACATATTCACTATATTTAACATGATCTCTCTTTAACAGGAAGTTCAGCTGAGCACACTGTCCCCAGAAAGTACACTGCGACTGTAAAGCAACAGAATTTCATAGCAGTAAATCTATTGCACTTTGTGAAGAATAAAATTCTCCTTTGCCTTTCCAGCTCCAGAAGGCAAAGCATCTCGTTGGTTAAGCAAGTTCTTCTCCCTCCAGGCAAAGTCTCTTAATGTTCAGACAGACAACGCCTAACTTTTGTTTGTTTGCTTTTTATTATTACTTGAAACAACAATCGGAAGAGTTTGAGAGAAAAATCTTTCCAGTAGCTGCTGAGGAGTCTCCAAGTTTTGAGTCTAGAAATGAATTTTAGGTGCTATCCAATCACAGTCAACAAATAAATGTACTTATTTCCACATTTCATGAATATGTCCACAAAAGAGCAAGATGAGGTCTCTCTGTGACCAACACTAACACTGTGTGATCAGGTATTACAGGGATGCACTTTATATGTGACAACAGTATACAGACAGGATGGAAATAACACCAATATTATTGCACATGGTGTCTGGGCGAGCATTAAAAACACTGCAATATGTGATGAAAATTCTTTACAGCTTGTTTTCTCTCAGCCCTTTTTCTAGAGTTTGATGTAGCAGCAGTATCAATCCACATACATTGGAGAGCTGGGAGTTGCTGGCATTTGATCCAGGATTTTACAAACATAGCATGCAACATCCACTGTGCGTTCCTCATACATCAGGATGAAGGGATGTTTCTGGAAGCAGACAGAAAACAACAACGTTACAGTCACCCTCCTGGCACGTGCCCCTCAGATGAAAACTGAGCAGGTGAATTTGTCAGGTGCAAGCTCTGTGGTGGCTGTAGGACACCAGGACACATGATCTATGGCTTTTCCACATTGGGAATCCATGACTTCAGCACGGAGGCTGCTGAGGCAGGACAGGACCCCAGAGAGTCAGGAGCTGAGAGGCAGTGAGGGGCAGATCAGCAGCTCCTCTGTAGCACTGACATTTACTGAAACATCCTCAGGAGAGGTTTCATCATCACCTCTGTCACAGTGGGCAGAGTGACAGGGAGTGGCTTGCAGGGGTCAAACCCAAGCTCTGCTCTCCTGAGCCCTGACCCCTGCTCTGCCCAGCAGGCAGCACAGGCCAGACCCAGATCAGAGCAGCTGGGCCAGGACATCAGGGAGCTTCTGGGCCAGGACAAAGGCAAACCCTGTTCACATCAGGTGATGTGAAAGCCCAGGGCTGATTGTGGAGCCACAGCCTCTAAGAGGTGCCTTCCAGGTGCCCAAAGCCCCCTGAAGGTGCACAGTTGCCACATGTGACTGATCCAAGCCAAAAGCACTGCTGCCCTCTCTGCTCTAGCACCCCACCACAGACAGGCCCTGCTGCTGCCCAGGGCTCTCTGCTCCTCCAGGTCTGCCTTTTGCCTGAGCCCAGCCCCCTGTGAGCTGTGTGTTGGAGGCACTGAAAGATGCAGCACTCAGAACTCACCAGAAGCTCTTTGTACTTTGGCCTTTTGGACTCGTCCTTTGTAAGGCTAAAGAAAGCATAAAGATAATTAGGAGAATGTGGATCAGGGAAAACTACAGACATCAAATACAAACTTTTGCAGGACATGATGCAGTCACAGTAGGACTCACCACTTTTGGTTTTCTGGAAAACCCATCCTTGCACTGTGAGTGACCACAGGAGTAACTTCCCTCCCTGCCTCCCTTGCAGCCATCCCTCACAAACCTGCTGCCATGCAAACTTCCCTCCTGACTCTCTCTAGCACAGCCTCTCAGAGGCTTTCTCCTAATTCCTTTCCTGAAGAGCAACTTCCAGGCTCTGCCCTTGACTCCCAACCCAGACAAATCCCCCATCACCTCCAAACCACTAAATGTGAGAGGCCGTCATTGTTGTGCTAGTGCAGGAATGTGAAAAGAAGCCAGGAGGTGCTGGACACGACTCTTGCCAAATACCAGCCACCAAAACGAGCCAAGCCCAGGGCTTTCAGCAGCACACACTTACCACAAGTTGACGAAGTTGATGAAACTTGGGGAAAACTCCCTTTCCTCTGAGTTACTCAGCTGTGGTGGGTCTCCTTTCACTACCTGTGTCAACTGGTCAAACACACTGTTCCACTTGGGGTAGGGGAATCTGCCCGTGGCCAGCTCGTACTGCAGGGAGACAGCAACAGCACCAGGCAGGGTCACTTCAGGGAAGGTCAGGCAGGGGAAAAAAATGTCTGCAACAACCCTGAACCCACCCCAGAAGGAAGGCTGAGATGAGACTCTCTATCCTATTCCCTGTATGATTCTAAGGAGAGGGAAGGTTTTACCCAGCAGTAAGTTCTGCTGCCTGTGTGAGGGGTATGGCCAATTTACCCTGGCCAGGTAAATGATTCCATGCTGGAGTCTGCTCCTCCACTGACTATAAAACAAACCAGTGTAGGAGAAAATCCTCCAGTCCCTTCCCAAGCATCCTAACAACCACCAGAGAAAATGGATAATAGCACAATCACATGATATCTCAAGTTGGAGAGGACCCGTAAGGATCCCTGACTCCAACTCCCTGCTCCTTGCAGGATAATGAAAATGAGGGTTTTTTAAACATCAGTGGTGAGAACAGAAGCTACTGGTTCATCCTTAATTGCTTCTGCTTTCTCTTCTGCTTCACAACCTGGAGAAAGTAAGAGCTTCTCACTGTATCAATGTGTGCAGCTAGCAGTGCTGGGGTTAAGCCAGTGAGGAACCAGAACCCCAGAACCCAGGATTAACCAAAGTCTCTGTGCAGCCAAAGCAGAACAGCTGCCAGAGGCTCACTCACACAGGCTGGGTGCTCTGCTCTGCACCACCACACTCAGCACCCTCATCTCAGATCCTGAACACAGAATTCATTCACAATCCAACACCCCTTCTCTGCTCACCCCTTGCTCTCTGCAAAGCACAGCTGCAGGGGCTCAGGAGAACCATCTACATGGAAAGCACCCAGGTTGTTCCTGAGCCAGGAAGTGCCCACTTCAACCAAGACACAGGAAGGAGCTGGGCTGTGCTGCCATGTATGAGCACCCCAGGCTGCAGAGCCCCCCACTGAGCAGTATGCTGGGCTGTGCTGCCATGTGTGAGCCCCTCAGGCTGCAGAGCCCCTCAGTGAGCAGTGAGTTGGGCTGTGCTGCTATGTGTGAGCCCCTCACTGAGCAGTGTGCTGTGTTGTGCTGCCCTGCTGAGCCCCCCAAGCTGCAGAGCCCCTCAGTGAGCTGGGCTGTGCTGCCATGTGTGAGCCCCTCACTGAGCAGTGTGCTGTGTTGTGCTGCCCTGCTGAGTCCCCCAAGCTGCAGAGCCCCTCAGTGAGCTGGGCTGTGCTGCCATGTGTGAGCCCCCCAGGCTGCAGAGCCCCTCAGTGAGCTGGGTTGTGCTGCCATGTGTGAGCCCCCCAGGCTGCAGAGCCCCTCAGTGAGCTGGGTTGTGCTGCCATGTGTGAACCCCTACACTGCAGAGCCCCCCAGTGAGCAGTGTGCTGCCCTGCTGAGCCCCCCAGGCTGCAAAGCCCCTCAGTGAGCAGTGTGCTGGGCTGTGTGAGCCCCCCAGGCTGCAGAGCCCCTCAGTGAGCAGTGTGCTGGGCTGTGTGAGCCCCCCAGGCTGCAGAGCCCCTCATGAGCTGGGCTGTGCTGCCATGTGTGAGCCCCCCAGGCTGCAGAGCCCCTCATGAGCTGGGCTGTGCTGCCCTGCTGAGCCCCCCAGGCTGCAGAGCCCCTCAGTGAGGGGTGTGCTGCCCTGCTGAGCCCCCCAGGCTGCAGAGCCCCTCAGTGAGGGGTGTGCTGCCCTGCTGAGCCCCCCAGGCTGCAGAGCCCCTCAGTGAGCGGTGTGCTGCCCTGCTGAGCCCCCCAGGCTGCAGAGCCCCTCAGTGAGCAGTGTGCTGCCCTGCTGAGCCCCCCAGGCTGCAGAGCCCCTCAGTGAGCAGTGTGCTGCCCTGCTGAGCCCCCCAGGCTGCAGAGCCCCTCAGTGAGCAGTGTGCTGCCCTGCTGAGCCCCCCAGGCTGCAGAGCCCCCACTCACCAGGGTGATCCCCAAGCTCCAGACGTCGGAGCGCACGTCGTAGCCCTGCCTGGAGGCGCTGGGGTCTATCCTCTCCGGCTGCAATGGCAAGAAGGACCAGTCAAGCTCTGAGCCACCAGGAAGCACCTGCAGCCCTGGAAAGAACACTGAGCCTGGCACAGCTCCAGAGGCAAAGCTGTGGCCAGGGCAGCCATCCAAGGCCAGCAGAGAAACACCTCAAGGAATCACTTACACACTGATTTTCTGGAGGTACAGTGTAAAAGGTGATCAGAAATGGCAACTCAGCACAGCCCAATGCTTTGTTGCTTCTTTTTCTCCTTTTGCACAAAGACCTTGAATAATTGTGACTGTCTTATTTATTCAGTTTTGTTCAACTTTGGGATCACTTTAACACAAAGTCTCCCTTTGTCTGTTTTCACAGCCAAGTTGTTCCCAAGGGATTGTATGAACTGGAATCAACATCTCATCCACCACCCTGGGCAGTGAGGCATAGCAGCATCTTCCAGAACTCTCTGGCCCAACCAGCTACTAAGAAACTACCAAAACCAATCTGCTTTAAGAAAAGCTCCTCTGAACAAGGTTTTAGTCATCCCTTGAAGGCAATTATGATGTTACAAGGCTTTAAGACATCCAAAATGTCTTTCATAGAAAGCAATATTGAGCCAGACATGGGTGATTCACACCTAAGAGCAAGTTATCCAGAGAGCTGAGCCAGCAAAAAACATCTTTAAGCCTTGCATATCATCTTTATGAGAAACCTCAGTCTGCCTTCTTTAGTTAAAAATATAACAATTAACATGTCAAAAGAAACATACTCTCATTCAGTTCTGACTACAACAATAATAAAGATACCTGCATAGCAATAAAATCTAAATTATGGGGTACAGGAAATAACCTGAAAGCCCTGGTTGCTTTGTAAGCTACATTTTAATACAATTTCATGGCAGATGCAGCTGGGAAGTGCAGCAGCAGGTGGCCCAGCCCTGAACTCTGCTGGGGGCACACCATGAAGTCTGGAAGCTGCCACCAGGGATGGGCCAGCTCAGAACCCATTAAATTATGGGGCTGCTGGCCTGGCCAGTGCTGTGACCCACACACCAGAGATGCCCAGGGTTGTGCCACAGCAGAGCAGTGGCCAGGCTGCAGAGGAAGGAGGGGACTGCATGGGGGCAGCTGCTCTGGGCAGGGCCAAACTGCTCAAAGGGGATGCTCAAATGGCATGGGGGGCACTGGTGGGACAGAGCTGCTTGTCCCAGGAGGGGCACCCTGACCAACCAGAGCAATGGGGTTTGGCCCTAGACCATGATGGCACAGTTAAAGGGAAAGCAGGACAGACCAAAATAAATCCCATCTAAATACAGAGCAGGGAGGATGCTGAGAATTTCCCATGTAGCTCACAGGGGAGCAATGAACCTCAAGGAAGGCAGAGTCACCCTCTGGGGACCTGGAGAGAGGGCTGCAGACAAAGCCAGCCTCAGGCCAGGTGTCCTCCTGATGCCCAGGGCAAGCAGGAAAGGAAAGGCTGAGGTGGAGACCCATGTCTGGATGTGCTGCTGGGGAGAAGGGACAGGGGATGGATGCATCCTGCCCTCAGAGCCCACCTGAGCACCAGCACAGCTACACCAACAGCCTGAGCAGAGCCAAGCACCTACCCATGGCTCAAAGAAAGGTCAGTCAGAGAAAAGCTGGACACCACAGTCAGAGAAAAGCCATCTGAGAGCCATGGCCTGGGCCAGATGGGAACCATACCTCAGAAGAGAGATATTTTCCTTTTTTCTACTTGGTGGTAGATAAAAAGAGTTCAAAAAATGGTATTTTTCAGCATACAGAGCCATAAATATATGAGAAAAATTTAAGACAGGCACTAAAATTAAAGTTATTTGAACAGCAGCAGGCACACAGCTCTCTGTACAAGGTACCCTCAGCTCATCTGAGAACAGAGATGCGTTTTCAAAGAACCCTGAAGCACTGAAGTGTTTAAAACCCTCAGACAGCTTCCAAAATCACCACTACAGCTTTCCTCTCTGGGAGGGGGAGGGCAGCAAACAAGCAGGACAGACTCCCAGGAGCCACAAGTCAGCCCCAGCAATTTCCACACAGCTGCTCTGCTACTGCTGCTCTCCAGAATCACATTCTCCTGGAATGAAGTTCTGGCACACTTTGGAAATAAAGTGGTTTACAAAAATCACTGTAATTCTGCTCTGCAATAACTCCTGTGACATAATCTTACCAGAGCAAATGGATTTCTTGCAGACCAAGGCAAACCCACACTGACAGCCCTGCTCCCCTGGGCAATGGTGTTTGGGGAGCTGCTGGAAGGCACAGAGCTCCTCTCCACTCCAGCACCACAGCAGCAGCAGAGGACGCCAGCGAAAAAACAGCAATTTGCTCACTTTGCCACAGCCTGGATGACACTGCCACAGCAGAGCTCAGCTTCATGCAGGAGAGGGGTGTTCATCCCCCAGGATCAGGCTGCTGTCAGGGAGGGTGAGCTCCCCCAGAGCCCAGGGCTGAGCCCACTCACCGCCATGTACGGCCGGCACCCTGCATCCCGCGTTTTGGCAATGGAGTCCACGAGCTGTCCGCTAATGCCAAAGTCACAGAGTTTAATATTTCCATTTCTGTCCAGAAGAATATTGGAAGGTTTGATGTCTGCAGGGGAAAGAAATTCAAAGCAGTAAGTCACGGCTGGAGGTTTCAGTTTCCAGCAGAGCAGCTGCAGAGGATGGAGGCCGGCAGTGCTGCGCTGTCGCCGTCACCCTTGGCGCTGGATCCTGCAAGGGAGCACCAGGGGATGGAGCCAGCGCCGGAGATGCCACGTGCCCAAGGGCAAAAGCAGATGCCCAGCCACCCTGAAATCACACTTACATGGAAAAAACACAGGCTGAAGGGGCAACAGAGCAGGCACTGGGACAAAACCTGCACAAGGACTCGCGGCGGTACAGGTGCTGCGCTTACACTGCGAGGGAACCAAAGGCTGCCAACAATTCTTGCAATTATTTTAACAGAAAAGAAGAAAAGACATGGACTTACAAAAAGATATGAAGAACTCACCTCTGTGAATGATTTTCAAGTTTTCTTTTAAGTGGTTTAGTGCTTTCACAGTCTAGGAAAGAAAAATAGATGAAAAATAAGCAGATGTCACAAGAGTCCTGTGAGTATTAAATTTTTGGAACTCCAAGAATACAGGTAAAAAGCATTTAATACATTGAGATATCAATGCTGTAATATGCCACATAATAAAAGCATTTTTCTCTGAACCTTTTCTGCAAACAGAAGGTGATAAAAGAGAGGATATAGGCTTAAGTGAACCCATCCCCTGTGACCTGCAAAGATCCCCCTCTGGGAGAGGGGAGCAAGGTGTGGAGCCAGAACAATCCCTGATGTTAATTATCCTGAGCAACAACTTATTTCAAGCCCTAGGCAGTATTTTTTTCAGCAGGTCCCAACTGCTTCAATTACCTGACTTTTCATTAGGCCAGAACTTCCAGGTTATATCAAGAAAACATCAGCCAGGTTCTCCAGTGCTTTTGGGAGCCTTTGCACAAGACTGTCAGAAGCTTCTCTGGCCTGGGCTGGTGCCTGTGCTGCTGGTGCTCACGTTCAAACACACTGAGCAGGAAGCTGGGCCTGGGGCCTGTTTATGAACTGATTACTGACCCCAGGGCCTGCTTTTACAGCATGCAACATACTGTGGAAAAGTCATGAGCACCCTGAAGAACCATTCCCAGTGTGGTGCAAACAGCAGCAGCAATTCTGCTCCACAGACCAACCAGCTTTTCATATGGAGTGTGATGTGAACAAGGATCTGAACTTTTCAATTATCTTCAACAAAAAGGTTTAACAAAATACTCACAGCTAAAGTGATTTTGCCTAAGATTTCTTCTGGAATAACATCATCTAATACACTATATACATATTTGTAAAACTTATCAAACGAGGTAGACATAAGCTCCATACAGATCCAACAGTCACCCTGGAAAGAGAAAAGAATGTGTGTTACTGTTGAAAAAATGAGAAACACAGATCCAGAGAGCACAGAGAGATCTGTTGAATCCTATGAAATACATTAACAGCAACATGCACAGGATAGAAAGGATGGAATTCAGCTTGATTAGTTTTAGCAATGAAAGACTCATTCCCATCCACCGCAGAGGCATTTACCTGCCCAGCTCACACCTGACATTACAGTTTAGATGCCTGAACCCAGATGAATCCAAGCCTCACACACTGTTTTTGCTCTCCAGAAGGCTGCAGGCACAGTGGAACACCCAGAAGAGGAGAGCTGCTTTCCTAGGAAGGGCTGGCTGGCTGGGGAAGAAGACTTTGGTTTACAGCCATGAGCAGCTCCAGTTTATGCTGCTCACTTGGCTTTTCACATCACCTCATGGCACAGCAGGAGCTGATGTCATAACCCAAGGGCTGCTACAAGCCTGAGCCCAGAAAACTCTCATTGCACCCAAAAAAAGCAGGAGATGGAGTAAGGGCTGTGACAGACAGGGAAGCAGGGACATCACAGTGAAAGAGGCCAGAGCAGCACAACAGGACCAGCACACTTCAGGAGACCTGGAAAAAGGTGAACCTGGCTGCTACAGCCTGCAGGTTGGCCAGGGAGGAAGCTGGCTAAGGAACTGTTCAGATTTAAACTACAGAAATGAAATTGGGCAATACATGGAGAAAATGTCTCTTTCCTGCACTAGCAACGAAGTGCAGAAGCACTCCCATACGATGGAGAGTGGCTCAGGGCAAGCAACGTGGCTCCAGTGGCAGTGATGTGCACAAATCAAGTGGGACTGGAAGCCCACCAGAGCTCCATGAGCCCTCTGCAGTGAGAGCAGCCTCTCCCTCGTGGACTGGTTCTACTGGCCACAGGGTCATTCAAAAACTGCTTCTGTTTTGACCAGAGTTATAAAGAAAAGGGGACAGGGCTATATTTCTGGACTCTTGTACTGAGACTGTGGGGGACTGGACTGGTTCCAGAGAGCAGAATACCACTGACCACCTGCAGCCTTGTAGTTATGTCCAATTGCAGCAGTCCTGTGAGGGGCTTCCATTGCCCAGGGTACAACAGCCAGTGTTTGGCCAGCAAAACAAACCAAGGGAACAGCACTTGAGCAGAGCCATTATCCTAACAAAGGCTTCATGTGTACTCTGCATCACAGGCTGGGATGGGGATGGGACTGAAACCTCAAATAAGTACAACAAGTTTCTATCCAATGGTGATTTTTAAGCATTAAAAAAAAAACCCTTTCATGATCAAAAGCACTCAAGGGAAGAGCTGGGTTTACTGGTCTTCTGCAGTAGATGCCATACAGAACTCCTGAATGGGGGCATTTATTGATCTGGTACTACAAAAAATCTACATGAATTCATGTCAGCAAGATCAATGGAAAAAGATAAGAGGCCTTTTCACTATGCAGCATCATTAAGGCTGGTGGCAAGACCCAAAACTCTACAGGTTACCTCTTCCTGGGACTTGGAGAGCCTTCCCTGTTGGCAAACTGGTGAATTTTAACATAAAAAAAAAGGAAGACTGGCTGGGCAATGGGGACCCAGCTCTTTTCCTGACAAAATACCAAGAAGTGCTGATGTACATGGGCAAGTTCACTCCACTGTGAACTGTGAGGACAAAACCCTAATGAAAGTTTCACTCTCAATTTTGCCTCTTAGGTCAGGCAGATTTCTGAACAGAAAATAACAAGAGAAGCATTTTAATTTTCTCTTCCTGTTAGAACTATTCTTCCAAAAGAATGTATTTTAGTCCTTATTGGGTATCAGATTACTAGATGCTAATGCACATCTTGAAGACATTCCAAAACATGTCCAGGAACACCCTGTGCATTTAATTCAAAATATCCCTGTCCAGGACAGACACAAAAGCCTCTTCACAAGCAATGGAGATGCTCGTGAATCAATGCAGAGAATTTCCACTGACAAGGGAGCAGGTGTCACAAAGATGTCACTCCTCTGGAGTGCAGCTTATCAGGAAAGGGCCTGTGGGTCCAGGTGGACATTAAGCTGAACATGAGCCACCAATGCATCTTTGCTGGGCTGAAGGATCACAGGGTGTGACCCTTCCCCTCAATGCTGAGGCCACCCCTGGAGAGCTGGGACCAGTGCTGGGCTCTCCAGTACAAGAGAGACTCCAGCAAAGGGCAGCTGAGATGACTGAGGAACAGGAGCACCTTCCCCCTGAGGAAGGCTGACAAAGCCAGGACTGCTCAGCCTGGAGAAGGTTCAGGAGGATCTCAGCAGCCTCAGGGGAAGCTGCACAGGGGATGGAGCCAGGATCTCTCAGTGGTGCTGAGCAACACGAGCAGGGCACAGCCTGGCACCTCTGAACATGAGGACACACTTTCTGTGAGGGGCACTCATCACTGGCACAGGCTGCCCCAGGAGGAGTGGGGGCTCTGCCCCTGCAGAGATTCAAAAGCTATTTGGTCCTGGTCAAGTGGCCCCACCTGATCAAGGGGGTTGGAAAAGGTGACTCAGAGGTCCCTGCCAACACCCAGCACTCTGTGAGGCACATGCTGAAGGTTCATCACATCTGCTCACTGCAGGGGCAGCCAGCTCTTTGTGCAAGTAGCAGCTACACCAGTGAGAGAGACTGACAAATGTCCCCACCACCACTATATACCTCCATGGTACACACTCTTCCTACAGACCAGGGTCTTACAACGGGGACAGATGTGCTGAGGAATGGCAGCACACTCAAGGATTTCCATAAAAACAGTGTGAGGTGCAGCAACAGCAAAGAGACCAAACAACTGAGCAAGGCTGTGTCAGCAATTCACAGCAGCCCAGCACTGTGCTACCAACACATCCATCCCAGCTCTTCTCTCCTGCCAGCAGAAGATCCCCAGGGGCTGATTTACCCAGCTTCCTAGGCATGTTCTGCAACTTGCAGTAAATTTTTCATTGAATAATTTTATCAAGTATTGAACTTGTTGGTTTAAACTTGGCTCAACTACACTTGCACTGTGTAGGAGTCACTCCTGAGATTCCAAGTCAGATAAGGCTTCTTTCCTCTTCCCCTCTTAAAAAGAAACACAATCAGAACAGGTACCTTGAAGAGCCACTAGAGTGGTCATGGCAACTACCCAAACATTGCCAGCTTTACAGGCACTGTTTCAAATCAGAGCAGTTGTGAAGCTTGTAGCAGACAGGCAAGAAAAGACCTTCTTTTTTTTTTTTTTTTTTTTTTTTTTCTCAGACCTAAAAACCTCTTAAAACAGCTGTGCTCAGGGCCAAAGTCTTGGAGGTCCCACTGCAGCCCTGGGGGCTCAGCTCCTCTCTTCTCACAAGGAGAGACTCACGTGAAATGTTTGCAGAATCCCTGTCAGCCAACTTATTTTTTATTTTTTCCCCCATCTAGCAAGTACAGCCTTGAGAGGAAACACATGAGCATGAGCAGGCAGATCCTCTTCAATCAGGTCTCTGATGGCTGATGTGGACAGCTCTGTGTGCACCAGCAGCACTCTGGGCTCTCCTGGGTGCAGGGTGGAAAAACCAGCTCCTGGGCTCCTGGGGACACTGGGAACCCCACAAAGCCCAACAAGTGTAAGATCCTGCACTGGGTCAGGGCACTCACCAGTATATTGATGATGGGAATGAGAGCAGCCCTGAGGAGAAGGGCTGGGAGATACTGGTGGAAGAAAAATTGGGCATGAGCTGGTAACCCAAAAAGCCAACCCTGTCCTGGCCATGGAGCACTGAAGCCCCTGATTCCATGCACAGACTGAAACACTGTCTTTTACTTTTTTAGCCTTGTTCTTGTTTCATTGACCAGGCAATTTAATCTCATCTAGTGGGTGCCAAGGAGCTGAAGCAAAGTGCTGTGCCTGGCAATCAGCTGGTGCTTGCTGCACTGTTACACCTTTCACCTCATGCACAGACAGTAACAGCAATGTCCCTTCTGACTGAAGGCAGCAAATGATAAAGGTTCAGATGCTGCCTGCTGAGGGACAAGAAGGACCCAGAGGAGACTCTCCCTATCACAAAATGCAGAACAAGCAAGAGAAAATACAACTACAGAAATTTTTGTGTGGTATTTTCTGCCTTTCCAAATTGAACTGCTGGTATTCACAGAGGCTGCCACAGGAATTTGTGTTCACAGCCACTGCCCTGACTGCAAGCTGGGACACTTGTCTGGCTACAAAGTAAGACCTTAATTTTGTCCAATTTGGTTTAGTATTCCCAAACTGTCAGGCTCCCAGAGCTTAGCTCTGCCTCTCCACATCAAACAGTGCCTGTTGTGGAAGGCTGCCTGCCTTCCCCTTGTGCCAGCTGCCCTGCTGCTCCTCCTGGAGCTGCTCGGGTCCTGCCAACCCTCTGACTGCACAAGCTGCCATTTCAGCAAGTTGAACTCCTGTAAAGAGGCTCACAGGGAAGTTTTTCACCTTTTAGGAGCAGGCAAAGAAGATTTCTCATCAGTCACTCCATCCATAGCCAGAGAACCTGAGTCCCAGCTCAGAGCAGGTAATCCCAAAAGGATTTCCTTACTTTTCCTTAGAAATGCTGGAACAAAGAGCTTTGTTTTATATAGTTTGCTGCAGATTTCCTGAGAGAGTTTTGGTCTTTACCAATGTCCCATGAGGTCTTACACCCCAGTGGATGGTGCAGCAGTGACCTGGATCTTTCACAGTTATTTGAGAACAGATCTGATAAGCAGACTGGGAGGTCAGGGAGATCCAAACAGCCTGGTGAAATCCCTTCCCTGTGCTTCTCTGCCATCACACTTTGCTATCTTTAAAAGATTTAAGATTCTACTTTATATTGGAACAAGTAATTAATAGGACAAGACAGAAAACTTTACAGAGGCCTCCCAGCTCACACTCTGTACCCCTGAGGAATGTGATGAGGAACATCCCCAGGCAGTGAGGGACCAAGGAGAGGGGAAGGCTGCTTTCATCTCTGAAGCAAACACCATCTATGCTGAAGGGGGAAAAAGGGCATTTTACTCCAAGCAGAGTGACACCAGAGAGAGCAAGGAGCCCTGGGAGCCCTGCCTGGCTGCAGGACAATGAGATTTTTGGACATGACAAGGAGTGCAGCCAAGCCAACATCTGGGTGCTGGTTAAGGTAAGTTTTTTTATTGTTTATGTATTTACATTTACATCCTGGGATGTGCCCAGAGCTGAAGGGAGGTGAGAGGCTTGCACAGCTCTGAACATGTTGCTCATCAGCATCTGGCAAGACACTGTTTTGTCCACAGACCTTTCCACACACCAGCTGACAGCCTTGTCACCTTTATCTCAGCAAAGCTGGAAATTTCCAGCCAAGCTGAGGCTCCACACATGGTAGGAGCTTGTACTGTGTGAGCATGGACAATGCCTGCTGGCCAAAATAGCTGTGTGCTCAAAAAGATCATAAAAAGCAGAGCATGGGAAAAGGAAGGATTACTATGCTTATTTTAGAGAACGAGATTTAAAGCTAGAGGAGTGACCTGGCAAAATTACAGAGGCAGACTCTCTAGAAGCAGGAATTGAATTTTCAGACACAGTTTGGGGTTTTACCTACAACACTGACCTCTCTCTAAAAGTTTTCCAGTAAAAGCCCACAAGACTGCTATGCCTGATAATCCCCAAAGACCACCTGCAGCCCACAGGTCTCTATTTTCCTTTTCCCTTGAGTAGAAGTAGTGCATTTGTGCTGAAGTAGTGGAAAACAGGCAGGGGCTCTATGTCTGTCCCCCAACGCTGTGGCAGCTTCAACAACAGAGCAAATACAGGAGCAGGGATAATCCAAGCCTGCAGAGGAGCTACAGGAGGAAGGAGAAGCAGCAGCCAGGTTTCAAAATCCATCACCTCCCAAGCTCCTGCTGCAAAGGCACCAAAAGCAGCACCCAGACACCTGGGTCTCCTGGCTAAAAACACCCTTGAGTAAAAGTGGAGAACCAAGAAACCTAACGTGAATCAATTCTCTCCTCCTTAGCACAAATTTGAAACCACAAAGGGAAAAAAAAAAAACAAGGTAAAACCCAAACTCTGCTGCAAGTGAAGCAAGTTTGGGGTGCCCACCTCTCTGAAGAGCGCGCCATAAAACTGAACAATATAGGGGCAGTCACTGCTTCTCATCACTACATCAAGGTCCATCAGCAGCTGCTTCTGCTCCTTCTCATCCACTGTCGACCGAATTCTCTGGAAGAGGAAGAGTGGCAGAGACTTCATCACTTCCATGCCATTCCTGTATCCTCAGCCCTGCTGATGGAGACCCGGGACCCCAAACCCCAGCAGAGCAGGCAAGTCCCCCAGGCATGCTCAAAGACACTCCAGAGAATCAAGCAGTGCTCTCAAATCAGAAATGTAACTGAACCCTTCTAAAGCTGTTTAATCAGACTATAAAACCCTCAGTCCTCGCATAAGCAATGTTTTCAGATGAAATGTCAGGAAGAAATTAAAAGAGCTGAAATTTCATTTCACTACAGCAAGACACCACATCCAGGCTTTCATTTCAAAACAAATTCCCACACAGTTCTTAGCCATGTTGGGGCTTCAAGACTGGTTTGAAATTTAACCAAGGAACATTATGTTTGAAATTTCTAAGCACAGAAGCCAAAAAGGCTCCTTCCACAGCCTCCATCCTGGCTGGGGAGAAGGGACTGCCACATAACCCAGGGAACACGTTTCTCTGGTAATGTTAATGATGGGCAGCAGTCCTGTGAGCTCTTCTCATAAAACTAACAATCCTTTACCTAGTACTGGCCGAGGGAACATCAACAGTGGATAAAAAATACTTTATACAGATACATACCCCATGTGTATACAGAGATATAGATGTATACACATGCTATATATATATACACTATGTATTATGAAAAGTTTCATTTGGGCTTGAAAGAACAATGCACATTTGAAAACAGATTAACGGTACATTTTCAAATGTGAAAATGGTTAAATGAAGGATGGAGACTACCATCCAGTTTTTCATGTGATTTTACAGATATATTTAACATCTTACACTAATTAATACATTCTCTGATTCACAAGTGAGGAAATCGTGATCCTGAAGCTGTGACTCATGTTGAAAAACCATTAAAAAAACCAAGAAAAAATATCTGGCAAGAAGTCCAAAGCCACAGAGCTAGCCAGGACCATCCTCAGGGTCAAAAACTACATGGCTATCCAAGACAGAAAAATTATTCAAGCCTGTGGAAAAAAATCTGCAAGATACTAACACCCATTTCACCAATACTATGGTCCTGTGGGCAACTGCTGGTGGCATCAGGACCACACACATCAGCCAGCACAGCCAGGTGAAGGAAGGTACTGTCAAGGCTGGCCATTCAGACAGCACCACGTGTGAAACACTGCACCATTATGTACTTTAGGACTTATTTTGTGATGACCCATACAAAACAAGGACAGTATCAACACTGTAATTTTCCTTACCTGTAGTGTATCCTGGTATTTTGGTATTTAACCACTTGTTCTTAATGTTCTAGTTTGGTCTAAACCGGTAAATAATGTGTTTATTTTGCCCTTTTCCCACCCTGTGAATTCTAGAGTTCTTGGGGACCTGTCAGGAGACTTGTCCAGCACCCACAGTCTGTATTATCCATGAGGTGCTGAGCACAGCTGGGGTTCTGTGTCACCAACAGAGCAAGAAGCAGCTCAACGGGCCAGCACCAGAACTAACCCCCTTCACCTCCAGGTCACTGGTTCAGGTCTGTCACACCCTTCAGACAGCCACTGGCTATTTCCTGCTCTTGTGCCCTCAGCAGACAAAGCTCTGCCATGCCCCCAGAGGCTGAAGGCCTGGGAATGCCTCTCTCTCAGTGACACAGCAGCAGCACTGTGTGAAATGGAAATGCCACTGCTCGGAGCTCCTTGAAGGTGATGGATGCCAAAGCCACCATGGGGAGACCTGGGACCAACTGAGACACGACCCACACTGCAAAGGTCACCTCTGGGGAGGAGCCAAAAGGAGCTTTTCTCCATACTGTACCTTGTGTTCTCCTTCTGGGCCCACTCCATGTGTGCCTCCAAAAAGCCTCTTTCCTGGTCATCTGAGAGTTGTCCCAGCCCTGCTCTGCATTCCCCTTGCACCTGCACAATCCTGTCACAGCCAAGCCCATGGCCCCCTCCCCAAAGGCCACAGTGTCCTGAAAGCATCTCCTCCCCCCTCTGACATTCCTCCTCTGTCACTCCTCCAACACTGGAAACCCTGTGAACTAAACCATGTGAAATAAAATATACACTCTATGGTGGAGGGGATTTGAATGGCACTCCAGACCAACACTGAACCCAAACACTCCTCAAACACAGCTGCCCAGCAAGAAAGGGCTGTCAGGGAGCCAGAGCACAGACAGTGGGGCAGCTACAGGGCAGAGGACAGCTTGAGGAGCCAACGTGGACACTACCACAAATCCTGCTTCAGGGAGTGAAAGGAACGCCATGGCACAAGACTGGGAGGTCTCATACAACAGAGACTGGCAAAGTCAAGAGAAAGGGAGAACTCTGAGGAGCAGCATGCAGTACAGCACACAGGGAGGGTCAGCCAGGCTGGGCAAGGTGGCTCTGATTAGCTGCAGTGTGCCAGGGAGCCTGCTGCAGCCCAGCAGCAGAACAGGAAGGTGAGGAAAGCCAACAGCAGTCACTAACCAAAGAGCACGTGAGCCATGGTACAAGCTGCTCCCCAAACCCAAGGCACAGTGCAAAGCACTGCAGCAGCTCCCACAGACACTCCCAGGAGTACAGGACATGGCAGGGAAGGAAGACACAAGGTGAGGCAGCTGCTTGAAGGCAGCATTTCAGCTAGGGATGGACAGGGGCTGACTTCACTCCAGGCCTTAAGCTCTCAGCCCAGTCACCTTCCTGCAAGGCAGTCACTGCTAAGTGACCCCATGGCCAAACAAGCCACGGATGGAAAAAGGGGGATTGGTAGTAGAAGCTTAGGGAGTCTCTTTTTTAACAATTCTTGTTGGCCTCCAATTTAAACTGTATCAAATCCTCTAGGAGAAAATCATCCAGCCCTTTTTATTCAAACACAGGTTAGGACAAAGCCTTCCAACATCAGGAAGAAGAGCTCTGAAGCCATGCTCTGAGTAGCATCAACAGCAGAAGCACAGTCTGTGCTGTGGATTGTGCCAACCCTGAAACCTAAAACCAGGCAGATTCCAGAATCTTGACCCAAAACAGAAGAGACATCATCCAGCCCAATATGCACACAGAAAGATGGAGGTGCAGCATGAAGTGACTGGTTGGAAAAAAAATCTAAAATAAAATGGAAAAGAAAAAATAAACCTGTAAATACCAAACTGAAACTCAGCTCCTTGAGCTGTGAGACAATCCAGAACTGTCCTGAGCATGGGGCTCACCTGTGTCCTCAGCAGAAAGCTCAGCAGAGCAGTGCCTGGCAGTGCCATGGGAGAAGTGGTCCTTCCATGGGATGGCAGGGATTTGGGAAAACAAACCAGTAGCAAAAAGAGGGTTTCCCCAGTCACTGCTGAGGACGGGAATATCTATCGCCCACCTGAAACACATTTAATGCTGACTGAAGTAGATCACAACTGCCTTCCCACCTCCTGTGATGAGGCTGTAACTCTCTCTCACCATTCTCTTTCTGCTCTTACTCATCCATTCCCTCCCAGCTACCCTACCTGCAGCACTGGGAATTCCCCAGCTCTCAGCTAAACAAACGACTGAAACAGAAAATTCTCAATTGTGTGAAAAATAACAAAGATGGTTTGGCAATAAAACCCCACGACTTCTCTTCAGAAGTCATATGGACAGAGAAATTTGGCCCTGGATGGAGCTAAATATACAAATACAGCATTCTGATGGGCCTTTATGGACTACCATGCATCCAGAAAAGGATGGAGAGACCACAGAGGTATAAATACAGGGCATTTGATACTTAGCAACCTCCTTCAGCTGTGAGAAACCTGAGAAAGCCAGACAGGAACTTCTGGTTTGAAGCTGGGGATGAGAGAACAAGTGCTTCCAACCAAAATGATGCACAGGAGAGCTCCATGGCTTACTGGCTTCCCCAGGAAGGACAGGGATCTTTCATGGACCCAGGGGTTGACACCTCTGATTATCCAACTGATCTTGAAAATGCTTCTGATTTCCTTAGGACAAATTCAGAGAACAAGTAGAGCATGTCAAAAATCTTGTTAAACTCAAGAGAAAAGAGGAAACCAGCACCAGTGGCTGAGGACACTGACTGTAGCTGAAGGCTGGGTTAGGCAATACTGCAGTGGGACTAAGCCAGGCTGAGGGTACTGGGAATATTCTGGCCTACAGCTGAAAATCACTTTCTTTTGAGGTGGGGGAGAACTGAATGCTGTGGCCAAAATCACCCTCTCCTCCATCTGGGTTACTCTCCCAGCTGTAACCGTTTCTGACAGAAAAATAATTCAATTAAAAAGAAGTGCAAGATGCTTCCCTGAGGCTGTGATAAGTAGCCTGAAGGTCAACCAAAGCACAAATCACTCCACTGGTCTCTTGGTGAGGTATTTCTCAGCCAGCTGAACTGGTTAAAATGAAACTGGGAGAAGCTGCTGATGGTGAACCCCAGATGTCCCAGGTGTTCCCTGCTGCAGGGCAGAAGAGGTGAGGAGCAGGTGAAGATCTGCCTGAGCCTGAGGCTCAGACATCACTGCCAGGAACACCAGCTGCTCAGGACACCACTGCTGTGTTTAGGCTCCTGACCTGCACAGCAGCCACCCAACACAACAAAGGTTGACTGTTTTAAATATGTTCTTATTTATTTTATGAACTTTGCAAACAAGCAGCTTTCCCAGCCTTCCAGAGGCACTGTGAAGTACCCTGGCTAATAAAACCCACACCATGTACAGTATTTCAGGGCAAAGCATCCTGCTCTAACTGGAACAATGCTCCCCAGCTTTCATTCCAGTTTGGGCTATTTTTTTTTTTAATTCATACTCCAGGGATCTTTTAAAGCATCCTCTCTGTGTGAACTATCCCCAGGGCCAGAAGAAAACTTCGGGACAGAAATTACACCCCCCAGCAGCTGGGTGAGTTTCCCAAGAAAACATTTCATCCAGATAAATGGGGCTTCCCTATGTGCCTCTAATTTGTGGTACCCTCAGGGAACAAGAGGCACAGTCCCTGGAGCAGCTGGGACAACACCATGTGGTGATGCTGGAGGGAAAATACAAAAAGGGCTGGAGACTGGCACATTCTGTGGAGGCTCTCAGACAAACCCAGGACAGCCTTGGAGCAGATCCTGAGGAGGAACCAGGGCTCTCTGCACAGGGGGGAGCCCAGGACAATGGTCACAAGTAATTTATGGACTGCACAAACTGGGAAAAAACAGACCAACACAAAAAAAAGAAGCCAGAAGCAAAATCAAAGGATAATGGGTGGAACTGGAAGCCCAACCAGGCAAGATCACAAAGAGCTGGTGCAGCAGACACACACACCAGCCAGGAAAAGAGATTTCTCCCAGGAAAATGAGGAGGCAGGAAGAGAAACCTGACAAGGTGAGGATTAAGCACACAAACTGGCCTTGCATTTATTGGTTAGCATAGTGCCATCTGGCACTGGACGAAACTGGGCTGTTCTCTTTCCCACCTGGAAAAGTCTTGACTTCATATGCCAAAAAATCTTTAAGAAAATGAAAAGGTATTTTCAGTGACAGGAAGACTGTGATGGCATTTGACCCAGAGAAAAAGAAGGTGCATCTCCAGGAAGATCTGAAAGGAAGCAATCTAAAGAATGAATGGATTGATTTTTCCTTGTAAATAAAAAATTTGGAAGATTAGGAAAACATAATGCAACATTTTCTAGGGGGAAAAACGAGAGAGGTTTAAACACAAATCCTCTTGAGTTGGATCCTTCTTTCCTTCATCCTCTCCCCTGATAGCTCTAGGAAGCAGCTCTCTATGGTAGAAAGCATAAGGGGTGCACAAAGAATTGCAGGTGGCAGCAACAGGAGGAGCAGGTCCCTGCTGCTACAGCCCACTCCAGCCTTCAGCCTGTTCCCAAAGAGGTGCAGAATGTCCTTTTGTCATTGAAATGAGTATTCACAGAGAATGAGCAAGGCTAAAGGAGAGGGAGGAGCAGGACTGGGGACAAGAGCTTATCATCCCAGCCATGCATCACCAGCTGAAACTCTGCTGCAGTGTTTTAGCCAGCCACACAAGGAAGCTCATTTCAGGCTCATTTTCCTCCTTTTCTACTGACTCTGGAGCACAGATGAAAAGCCTGACTCACCCAGGGCAGCCCTGCCCACGTCAGGAGCCTCATTAAAGGTGTCAGGATTGCATCTGCCAGGACCCATGGGCTGATCGACCAAAACGAGTTAAAGGGAAAAATGAAAGAAAACTGTGTCTCCACCTGCAGATCTCAAGTTATTTTGATGATATTTCAGCCCTCAGGAATTATTTTCCTTCAGTGGGAAGAAAAACTGGGTGTGCAGCAAAAAAAGGCTGTGCTGGTGGAGCTCTGGGGGCACAAGAGCTCTTGTGCCCTGTGGCACTGGTGCAACACACACCAAGCAGGGGAAAGATTGGGAAGCTTCAAGGAACTGTTTCCTGGCAGGACAGGCTACAAAAAGCAAGAGAAAGGAGCTGGGAACAAGATTTGAAGATATGCTCTGGCAGCCACACCCTTGGAGGGGAGCAGGATGAGTGACCAGAGGTGCCCAGCTGGCCTGGCACAGCAGGAGCTGCCTTCAGCCAGAGCAAGACTCCAGCAAGGGGAAATGAGCAATGCTTCAAGCTGCACACTTGCAGAACAGGGAGGATTTGAGTTTCCCTGTGGTAGAATGGGGTGATAAGCCTGGTTGTGGGAGCTGCAAGCAGGACATAGCCCTTCCAGAAGTGGGGTAGGGATTTCCTGAGCACACTGGGCATTTGCAGCAACAGCAGTGGAAATCTGGGGAGTGATGGAGGAGCAGTTGGGACAGCCCCCTGTACCAATTTTCTCTGCATCTAATGAGCAGTACAGAACAGCCAACTTTTGGCTTGCAGTTTCCATAAAGCTGTTTCCTTGTGCTCAATGTCCTTCCAAGGATGCTTGGCCCGTTGCACTGGTGCTGCTCAACCAAATTCCAGACACTGGCTCCCCAGTCCAGCTGTGAGGGGATGCTGTCACCTGTCCCCAGCACAGAGCTGCAGGTATCCTGGGGATCATAGCCAAGACCTCACTGAACTGACACATTTCCACAGAACACATTTCCCTTCTCAATCTTCTCTTACAGAAGAGATTTATGCTGAAGGAGAACACATGGCTGAAAAGAGATCACAAAGCTTGAGAGAAAGAGAGAGCAGGAGGGGAACAGTCCCCAAAAGGGACAGAGTAAGACAAAGGAGGAGCAGAAGATTAATTCACAACTGTGGCTGCCCCAAGAGCAGCAGGAGGCTGAGAAAGGAAAATCTGAGGAGTGTGGGATGAACTAGTCAGTAGCCCAAGCTTAGCCCCGTCCTGAAACCTCATCTCCAAGAACTGCACCATGCACTCTGGGGAATTGCTGCTGCTGCTGCCTTGGAGGCCTCACTGGCTGTTCCACTCACAGGTCTTCCTTTGCTCAATTCTGTGTTTTCTCCCCATTGGGACAAACAGAACAGTTGCTTACCACTCCTGTTTTAGAAATGATGCTGTTGCCCAAACCCTCCAACCTTTCTTCCCCAGCAGGCCCAGCCATGAGCACCCAAAAGAAATAGGGTCAGAGAAAAGAAGGTGGCACCAGCCCAGCCCACAACTTTAACATTTCACAGTTAACAAATTGGATTTACTTGTTTAAAAGTGAGCCCCCAAGCCCAGAAAACAGCTCATCCCTTGGGAAAGCCAGCTCAACATGCTGCACCATGCCATCTGCAGCCGTGTGCTCCCAGGACACAGAACTGGTGCCTTCTGCCTCCCACAGGGCTGTACCTGCACCACGGGCTCTCCACAGGGACAAGGCTCACCCAGGGTGCTGAAAAGCCCTCGTGCACACAGTGTGGGACAAGAGAACCCCTGTGCAGCAGATACACCTTCTCCATGACACGAGCTAATCCAACAAAGTGCCCTTCTCTGCACGGCTGTAGCCACTGCAGAGCTCCAGGGAACAGCTTGGGGGAGTGCTCCCTGCACAGCCTTAGCAAAACTACAGGCACCCAGGTCACACACCCTGAGTCTGAGCAGATGGAGCTGGCCAGGAATCATTGCACTACTCCAACGTTTTTTAACCTGTCACCTGCAAACTACACCCGTGAGTTTAATCAAAGAGCTGAAAGAAAGCAGCCTTTAGCTACAGGCAACCTCCAACTCCACTGGAGACTTTTAGGGATCCAAACCCAGCTTGAAACAGCACTGC
Organism: Sitta carolinensis; assembly: GCA_032173965.1. Taxonomy (NCBI): domain Eukaryota; kingdom Metazoa; phylum Chordata; class Aves; order Passeriformes; family Sittidae; genus Sitta; species Sitta carolinensis. The sequence continues at coordinate 10,352,503 of CM063298.1, read as the reverse complement.
ATGGTGATCAAAAACACTCAAGAAACCTCACCAGTGACCCCACCACTGTGAGGAAGCCAGTATTTACTGGAGAAGATCAAAGGATGGGGTTACTCCAGTAACCTGACACGCCAGAGACAGGTAGGAATTCTATTCAGAGCAGCTGGAGCTGAGATATGTCTGCCTGGCAAGTAAGACCAGCAGGGGCAAATGTTTCCAGATTGGATCAGGGAATATTCCAAGGAAGACAGAGTTGGAGAAGACAGCAACACAGACTCCTGCATAGCTCACTTCTGCTTTTCCCTGGGAGCCACAAGAGCACTTCCAGTTGATACCATCGACAGAGTTAAAAGACAGATGTCAACAGCAACCTGCAGTGAGCAAAGGAAGGGACCAGAGAGACGGAGAACAGCTGCTGCCACCTCCATGGACCAGCAGCTCCTCCAAGATGCCCAGGGAACAGCACTGCTGTGACAGACAGGTAATTATTGCCCAGCTGGGAGAGGAGGCTGGTCCTGATTCTAAGGTGAGGTTTTGGGCAGCATGAAGTAGAAAATGGACAGTCAAGAAACCTGCTACACTTTCCACCTCCAGGACAGTCTGACATGGTAAGCACAAAGCAGACACTCCATCATACATCAGCAAGAGCACAACATTCCCTAGAGGACATCCACTCCATCCCAGCTCCTCCTTGCCAGGCCACACCAGGGCACATGCTGACACAAACAGCTGATTTTAAGCCATTACCTTATTTCACAAAAGACACCAAGAAGCTATGAGATGTCAAATTGTGCCTACCACCAGCCTAGGCTGTACCTGAACCAGTGACCCAGAGGTGAAAGGCCCGTGCCCCATCATCAGTCTCCAGAGACGTGTGATCCCCTCAGAACAGCAGGCTCCTGATAGACATTTTGAAAAGGGCACAGCAATTATGAGAACTTCACAAACCACCTGCAAACATGCCCAGTATACACTGTATTTTCAGCAAACAGCAGCCTTTACACCAGAAATAAATAGAACAGAGCAGTAGATGGGTGCTAGATGGAAGAACCTTAATTCTCCATCACACTGCATCCCAACGGACTGAAGGACAAATGTAAGGATGGGCATCACCTACTTTAACTGCCATAATTTGCCCACTTGGTTTGTGGACCATTTTGTTGACAGAACCATAAGCGCCTCGTCCAATTTCTCCAAGGTCTTTCAAGTCCTCTGCTGTAAAATCCCAATGTTGCTCAGGGGAAATCTTCAATTTTCCTGATGATTCAATGCTGTGTGTTCTCAGTCTCTCTCTGTCAAAAATATTGGGAAGCAATTTTTCCACATTTTAAATCGTCTTTAAATGTCTCTTTTTCAGCACTTGATTAAACATTAGAAGAGAGGGGTTCACAAAGCTACAGCAACAATCTGACTCCACGAAGGACTTTGGTTGGGGTGGGGGTGGAGGGGTGAGGGAAAATGTTAAATCAAAAATGACATACACTTGCCCACAGCTTCAATTAAGGATAAGTTTCTCCAGCTGCAGCATAAAATTCAATATGTCTCATAGAGTCATTCTAAGCACTCATTTACACAGTTCTTTCTACTTTGCACCAGGAGCAGGATCTGGGAACATGCAGCACCAAGAGCCTGAAGAGCACTCCCAGCCCCATCTCCCCAAAGCTCCTGCTGCCCTACACCACCACATCCCAGCACCTGCCTCCCTTCCAGCTGGGATTCTACCAAGACAGGCAAAGCTCTTCTGGGTGAACCAGGGAGACTTTAGGAAAAGTTTGCCCTTACAGTGGAAAACTGCAATTAAAAAAGAAAATAACCCCAAACCCCCCAAAATCCAATACATTTAGATAATAATTTAATTTATCCAAAATCAAATAAAGAGCCAATAATTTATAAAAAACAAGACAAGTTTTTTGTGACGTATGAAAACAAAATCTGCCTCTTCAGGTGATTTTGCACCGAACACCTAAATTAACTTTCTCAGGCAAACCCTGCCCCTACTGAAGCCACCAGGATTTGCCCAGGTGAGGAGCAGATGAATGTCCAGAATTTGTGAACAGAAGAGTTCAAAGGTGCCCCCAATGGCTCATTCACATGCAGCAATGCTACCATTGAATTAGCAGGAAATGCACAAGTATTTGCAATACTTTTCATCTTAAAATGCCATGCAAAATTTCAGGTTTTCATTAGTTCATTAGCTGATTCACACTTCTTGAGTCATAAAGTAAGCCAAAAGCCCACATTTTCCACTTTCAAGATGCATTAAGAGCAATGCAGACAGTTCCCACTGCAGAGCACAGGGATTTTAAAGCACACCTACTTGTGCCCAAACATGGAGAGATCTATCAAACTCCCTGGCTATTTGCTCCAGCCCCCACTTGCCTGCCCAAGGAGCAGAACACACATGGAGGATTTGACCAAACACATGGAGCTTATTGAGTTTCTCAGCTGAGGAATAAACAGGTCACGGCTGATTCCACGCCGATAAATCCCACGTTGGTCACCAGCAGCTGCAAACACCACCCAGCTGGGGACCCAACCATGCTGGGGTTTTATTGGGATCCCAGGTTTTGGGAGGGCAAAAGGCCAAGTGACTGGAGCAGCTACAGTTCAGATGGTCTCCTCTGCTGCACTCTGGGTTAGTGCTGCTGCATTTGGACTCTGGACCCGTTTGATGAAAGCATTTGGGAGCAGCTCCTCTCTCTCCCCACTGCTGGGCTGGGTCTGCCACGGTGTTTCCTGCTGTCTGACCTGCCCAGCTCAAGATTTCCATCTGCTGCTCCCTGCAGTGCCCCTACATTGCACTTAGGAGTGATTTGGAAAGCACCTGACAGTGCTACAACACAGCACAGGTGGGACGGATGCCATCTCAGAGCTTCTGTGCATAACAAATAAATGTTCTGTGCATACAAATAACAATTCAGGGGGTTCTCCATGGAAATTGCTTACTACAAAGAGAGGAATGAAAAAAAAAAAAAAAAAAAAGCAGCAAAATGACAAAAAAGAAAAGAAGAAAAGAAGAGAGGAAAAAGAAATGGAGGGAAAAAAAAAAAAAAAAGAAAAGAAACATGACCTCTACAAGTCGCCAAGCGTCTCACAGACAGCTTCTGTTGGGAGCTCCTGAACTGGTTTCTGTCTAACTGCTCCACCATCCTGTTTTGTCAGTGCCATAAAAATAGTTCTTGTTTTGAGGGAGGAAGGGAGGTGAGAAGCACCATGCCAAGGAAGCACAGACAAATGGGCATTTCCTGCCTCACCTCCTGCCAGCTGGTGGGCACGAAGGAGCACAATCTTGGAGAGCTAAATCCTCTTCAAAAAAGCAACAGCAGAGAGGTGAAATGTTGAGTTTTCACTGACTGAGCTCCTTTTTCATCTCTTGTTTGAAAAAAACCATTTCATATCAAAGTTCTCATGGAATAAAAAAATTTAAACACTGAGGTAATTTAATCAAATAAGCAATTAAACCCTTCTCCTCTTTTCCCTCTGTTTTTCAGACTAGGAAACTTTGCTTTTCTGACCCTACAGCAGAAGAGAAAGTGAATTAGAATTCATTATTGCCCTGGCACACAAGCAACCTGTGTGTCCCCAGCTGTGGAGTGGAGGTGGAGCTGGGCCACTGTTCCTCAGCTGCAGGAGGGTGGGAGCTGGGACATCCCCTCCTCCCCTGGGCTCTGCACCTCTCCAGGGGTTTGCCTGGAGACAGAAAATCACCACCCACCCCAACCCTCCCATCCTGCAGCCTGCCTTCATTTCCATTAGGTATTTATGATGCCATCTGCCTCGTCTCACAACCACAGCTCCTGCTTAGCTCTTCTCAAATACCCAGGGAAATGGCCAAGTAACCAAATTACCAGTTTGACAGAGCGACAGACACTGGAATAGAGGGTTTGCTCCTTTAGCTGATTTGCCATATGCAAGCAGGGCAGTTTTCCTTTAAGCAGCATGGCCCAACTCAAGAGTCATAACTGGAATGCAATAATTGCTTTTAATGTAAAAAAAAAAAACCAAAAAGCATTGTATCAGGAATTTTTCAGTGTAAATCAAAACCCCAAGGGATTCCCATGCCAAAAATACAAAACTAGGACACAGACACTCTGCATTGATTTAAACTGGGAATTTTTTGATGTAAATCTGAGTGAGGCAATAAAAACTAAATCATCAGTGCAAGACATCTATAGGTAAGTTTGTACTGCTGCAGATGTATGAGGATAAATCCATAGGGTGGACATGCTTCCAACTGCAAAAAAACCTGTCTGCACTACATCCAAGTGCTCTGGATACTACAGCAGCCTGCTTCAGGGAACAGCAGGGCAACCACACAGCTCAGGGTCTAGCAAAGGTAAAAAGTAGTTTTTTAGTCCCTGGGATTAGTGCACATCAGAGCTTGCACAAAAGTCAGAAGACATGTGCCTTCTCTTACCATTTTGTTTTTAAGCTGTCCAATCCAACCTTGTCTAAGGCTGGGAATGTTGGGCAAAATTGGGCATATATTCTCCAAATGCTCAGGATGTGTAAGATGGACTCGTGGGGCTTAATATATGATTTAAAAGAATAACATAAAAAGCTGAAGCGGGCTAGATACTCTTCAAACAGCTAAAAGCAGCATTTCCAAAAGCACCTCAGAGTGACTACAGCCCCTGACACCTCATCCAGGGCTGGAGCTCCCAGCTCCCCATCTCGCTTTGGAAAATTTCTGAAAAGCCAAGAAGAAGAAAGGGCTGAGGAGGTGGCTGCACTCGACAGGCACCACCGTGTCGCTCCCACTGCAGATGGTTACTGTGCTTGTCACAGCAGTTAGCCCAGGGATTAGGAGCACCAGGCAAGACAACAACTCCTCCAAACAGTTGTGCTTTGTCAGAGCTGTGTCCAGCTTGGCAGCAGGCAGGCAGGCGCTGGCGCCAGGCACCGCCGCGCCCGGCAGGCCACGGGTGGGAAGGGCTGCCATGGCCAGAGCACCCCAAAATCTCCTGTCAGACACCTTGGGAAGCTCCTAGACAGGCTGTGAAAGCTCCCCGAGCCCTGCTGTTAACAACCAACTGCAGGGAGGCCACGGCTTTTAAAAACAAGCATTTCCTTGGCACGACAAAGGAGGATTGTTGAAAAAAGCAGAGAAAAGTTGGTGGGTTTTTTTTAAGCAAAACTGAGAGTCAAAAGACATGAAGCAAGGCCAAAAGGATGCTGTAGGTAGCTGCCTATCTCTGTTTCACTTTGCTGAGAGCTTTGCAGGACTCAAAGAAGCCCAAAATTGACCTATTTGATGGTATAGCTGACATGAATAAAACCTGCAGAAGCAAAAAGATCCAGGTGAACCAGCTGTGCTTCCCAAGCCTGCCTGGCGCTGGATTCTGCTCAGAAGTCTCTCATTGACGCTCCTCTTTTCACTAGGGTTAATGAGGATATATTCTACTTTTCCACGGGTTTGGTAAAAAGACTGACATTTAAAAAATGGATTTGTGGTCCATCAGCCAAAGCTAAAATGTAAATCCTAATAAAAAAGCTTTCGGGCAAACTGCAGGGTACAAACATGCTTTAGGACTGGCTGACATGCTCCTACCAAGACTCTCAGCCTGGAGAGGTTTTAGAGAGCTTTGTTTCTTCCATCTCAAAGTCTGTGTCATTTCTAAAACTGTTTTCAGTCCCTGCAGGCCAATGCTAATACCATATCAACTCTAGTTTGAATTTCACTAGAAAAAGTCTCCAGAAGAAATGTTCTGTTTGTTTTCCTAAAGGGATGGAAATGCTGGTGCTGTCACAAAGCTTTTGGATTCTCAAAGGAAGAAATTTTTGCTTTCTATAAACAAACAACATCCTTGCAAGAGGGGCAGAACTAATTTGGGTTTGCTCTGATCCACGTAAGCTGTCCTGAAGCTTCCTTAAATTCAGGAACAGATTCCAAGACATGAAGAAGAGATACAGAAAATGGGGCAAAGGAAGGAAATAGCTTTGTACCTGTGACCTACCCAGTCTAAAGCAAAGCACATTTGCTCCCTTTCTTTGTGACCAAGAGGCTGAAATTCTCCCTAGCACTGCTCTGGGCTTTTATGCTCCTCCAGAATGTTAAAATAAAGATAATAACAAAAAGTGGAAGATGGCACAGCCCCTCCACAGCCCACATATCTCAGCCCAACATGTGCTCAAGGCTGCTAAGAGTCTCCCGGGCTTCAATGGGGCTTGGCTGAGGCTTTTAAAATGCCAATATTCTGTATTAAGCTCCCCTGGTAAAACACTGAGGTACAATGGATTTTGATTAACGCTGCCCTTACATGGAGAAACCTCTCCACCCATCGTGGTGAAGACTGAGCTGAGTTTAACTGAGCACATTGATCTCAAACTCATTTTGACTTGGCCAGGAGCCAGACTTGCAGCACATTCACTGAACCAACCATTGCTGGCATTTCAAAGCTTAAACTGTACTCAAGAACTTTAGGATAACACTGGAAAACTCTGAGCTAATTAATTTAAACAATCCTTCTGAGAATGCTGTTTCTTTTTCTTTCCTCTCCTGGGTCATGGGCAGCTCCCTGAGAGAGAACAGCAAACAGAGACACGAGCACAGCCATAGGAATCAACAAAATAACCTCAGCACAGACCATAAATTGCAAAATCATTATTACACAGCAATCACCCGATGGAATGACACTATTTCTGAGACAATTTCATTACTTTAAGAGATGCCATTTTTGCAGGATGGAGCAGATTTGACAATGGCTAACAGACAGGAAAGCTTACTGTAGCCTGCTGGAAAGTTTCTGGATGTGGTCCGCTTCTCTCCTTTTGAAACTGAACGGGACAATGTGATTACTACCCAGGGTTGCTTGTGTGTCACTTCAGCCAGGAAAAGTTGTGGAAATGACAGGAAAACATGGTGCTGTTATCACATGACACAGTAACATACAACACAATACTGCCCACTGAGCACTCAGGGGCACAAATCACAGCCAGACCTTCCAATTGCCACCTAAGCAACCTCCCCTCCTTGGGGGCAAAGAGGCACCCGATGATTTGAACTCATTTTAACATATTAAGTCATAAGCAATTTGTTTTCTGACAGCAATGAGAATTATTATTTCCAACTGTATTATTACTACAATTAGAAACGTGCATTATTAACTTATTAGCCAAATTTCTGTATGTTAGTGACATGCTACTTCCCTCGAGGCACATTGACCATCCCTGCTCTGCTTTTCTTGTGCTGAGGCAGATCTTACTAGCTACTTAAAAAAATTGAAAAATCGAGCTTCCATCCTGAATCCACCAATCTAGGACTGGTGGTCTCTCCCAAGTGGGCTTGCCATTCATCAGATCCCTTCTCCCAAATAAGTCTCAATGCATTGAACAACTACATCCTTACTTATTCCCTACAACTGACAAGAGTTAATCACCACTCTGCACTAAGAGACTTCTCTAGGAACAGAAATTGTATTCTGGATCTCAGAGTCGCTCAAGCTGTCCAGCTCCAGAAATCTTTTCAAAATGAGGACCTGTTATCTCAGAGCAGTTGGAGGAGCTTGGGTGAGCTGGGCTTCTGCTAAGCACTGTGAGGAGAATAAGCCCTGGATCCTTGCACCATGGACACATGGCCAGCAAAGGAACCAGGGGCTCTGCCCAGCTCCCTGTGGGAACCACCTGAGAGGGGCAGAGAATGAGCACTGCTAATTCAATGGTTTCGTTTCAAATTCAATGGTTTAGTTTCAAATACTCTAAAGAAGTGATTTTTCCTAATTTAAAATTCTTTCTGTAAGAAAAAACAAATTACAATCCAAGTCTGGAAAAGCCCAACTTCTCTTTTGGGATTAAAAAAAAAAAAAATGCAACCAAACAATATCCCACAAACTCTGGGCTGCATCACAGCCTGAAATAACCTGAAATTCACTGCCAAGAATGCACCTGGTCATGTATTTCTATCTGTGGCAGACAAGGACAGATGGGAGGCACAGAAAGCACCTGACTGCAAGACAGAGACCAATTATTCAAAGATGCAGCTACTTCACTGTGGTGACCAAAGAGCTCATAACAAGACCGAGTAGACCATTTTATTTAAAATGTCCCTTCTCTAAGACAAAAGATGTGTACAGACCAAGTGAAGACTCCCAAGCTCCAGTAGTGTGGTGAGATTCTCCATGCTGGGCTCCTCCATGATGGCTGCTGGGGCACAGTGCTCTCACTGACCCTCCAGAGCCAAGAGCTGTTTTGCTGTAAGCTCTGCAAGGATGCTAACAGAAAACTAAGGGTGCTGTAAGGAGCTAAACCAATGCTCCTAGACAGCCACCTTCCCCTTTTTCACTGGTGTGAAATACCTACCTAGAATATCAGAGAGAAAAGAACACAAGGTGAGTTAGAGCAAAGCCCCTGAGCTCCTCAGAGAGGATAACCACCTTCACACTGCTGGAGCAGGAGGCATCAGAGACAACTCTGTCAGCTGACCCACACTGGTCTCTGAAAGGCACCACTCCTGCCAGGCATGAAGGATCACTTGCTCACCTGGATTTATTCCAAGCTCATCTTAGGAAGGAAGGAATTAAAACAGGCTCAACAAAGAAGACTGTTCAGTGTTGCCATAATCCACGGGAGACTGGCTTGGCCATTTAGACTCAGGTTGGACAGCAGGAAAAAGTTCTTCTCCCAGAGGGTGCTGGGCACTGACCAGGCTCCCCAGGGAAAGGTCACACCCCAAGGCTGCTAGAGCTCAAGGAACATTGGGACAACACTCCCAACTTCTGCAGGGTGCAGGGCCAGAAGACTCAATGATCCTTGTGGGGCCTTTCCAACTCAGTTTATGCTATGATTTTATGATTTCCTCTCTCTTTACTGAAGTTTCCCAAAATGGAAAGGTGTTTGTGGTATGAGGCAAGAGCATCCACCTGATAGCAAGGATGTCTGTAGTTTTCACAGACACAACACACAGCAAACCCAGACAATCTCAGTCCCTTTCAGAAGCCTGCTCCCCAAACAAGCAGAATAGCAAAGCCAGTTCAGTCTCACAGGCCAACCACCACCTCCATCCTGTCCACCACAAGATACTTTCCATGATCACTGTTCAACAGCTGATTTTCCTGGGTGCATCCTGTCCATCCAGACCCAAGGTCCTCCACAGCACACGCTGAAGTCACTCATTTGTGCAAAGAATGAAGACAGAAGTTGCTGACAAAGACCCATGAGGCTGATGCAGTCTCAGAATCTGAAGACTCTTCTCTCTTTATTCTCCATTCCTCAATGTGTACAGAAGATAAAAGCAATGACTGATTCCTTCAGTTCAAACCCACAAAGCAGAAGAGTTGACTCACTTTTCCATATCCAGGGGAAAACAAAAGACATTTTACTATGAGGTGGTGATTAAAGTCTGAAGAGATACAGGATGTGCTGTCCTGTTCTGATGAAACGTGGGATCCCAAGTACAGAGTAGCAATGAGCAGAGTTTATTCCAAGAGCTGGTTTATAGGGGTTTCCTGCAGGCATGTGGTTTTCCATCTGGAGTCCAAGGGCTGGAGTCCATTCACATGTGACCTGTGGTGCTCCAAGCCTGACCCTCTCCAATTAACAGTGACACTGACAGCCCCTGAGGGTCAGAGCCCAGCTCCCCCAGCTGCTCCACACAGCAGACACACAGGCACCAAGCTCAGCCAGGTTCTATTCTGCTACTTGTAACTAATGAACAAGATATTTATCCAAAGAATGGGCAGAGACCAAACCTGTGTGTACACACAAATATGTTTATACACATGTGTTCAGAGATGTTACACACCCCATTCTGCTTCATCCCATTTTCCTCTCCAAACACCAGCACGTTCTGCCAGGAAGCCAGCAGTTATTGCACCTGCCCAAGGAAGAGGGGGAACAGGGGAATATTGGGTTCTCTTCAGCCTGAGGACTCCACCCATGTGCCAGGACACCAGTTCCTGAGACACACAGGATGTGAGGATGGGACAACTATGGCCCCTTTGACCTCGGATCACAAAAACCCAAAAGCTCAGAAAGCAGTTTCAAGGGGCTAGAAGAAAGGAACTACAGAAAGCCAAGAGGGCATCCCATGCAGGACACCACCAGAGGAATTACATAAACCCCGAACTCTTAAACCATACCGAACCCTCCCTAGCTTGGAGCCCTGAACTGCTTTCAAAGAAAGGCAGCACCATCCCTCATTTCATGCACAGCAAGCAGAATGGGGGAAATCCCAATTCTTCATGGCCAGGATGACAGATTTCTCTAAACTGTCTTCCCTAAATGAGGTATTATTAAAGCACTGACTTGTACTCAGGTTTATAAACTTGTGCTTTTGGAACCAAGCTGACTAAGCAAAGAAAATGGTCACCCCCTGCTCTCCTTCAGGCTCTGGAGCATGACAGGTACCCCCAAAGCAGCAACTTGGTCCTGCACAGGCTGCAAACACTGGGCTTTAGCCATGAGCATGGATGGAGCCAAGGATGGTGCCTCATGTGTGTCCCAGGGAAGGACCTGGCCACCCACAGGTCACCCAGGGAGCCATGAAGGGGAGGCAACACAGCTCACCAAAAGCCAGGCTTGAGAAGGGAAGTCTGTAGGAAACTCCTACCCAAGGGAGACATCCCCAGCTTTGCTTTTCTGTCGACACTCTGTGTCCCAGCAGGCCACACTGATGGAGATTTCGTGTTGAAGTCAAGCTCAGTGTGAAAATGAGCATTTCCAGCTCATTGCTCCACCTTCCTCATTCCCACTGACCCAGAATGCTTCACCCCCCTCCACACCATTCAACTCAGTAGAAAAAATCTGGGAGTTAACTCAAACCCACTACTCTTGAATGACTTACCCCAGACACCACCTTAGTGTCCCTGGAAAAGTGAGGACAACACTATGAAAAACACCTTGACAGGTAACACAGCTCTGCCACTACCCCATCCCACCTTCTTTTGCCCAACATGACACAGAAAACAGCCCTGAGGAGGCAGCCCAAGCATCAGCCATCACACCTTGAATTAGGAACTGCAGGACCTTCATCAGTAATTATAATCAGTAATTATAAAGATGTGAAGTGACAATTACAGAAATGAGGAAGAGACAGAGAAATACTTACAGGAAAATTCACAGCAATAGTAGGGAACATACCAGTTTAGGATATTCCCCTTTGGGATTTAGGTTTTGGGGTTTTTTTCAAAAATGGTAGGAACTCTCTCAGGTTACTTCCTGAAGAACTCCACCAGCTGCAGGCTATGCAGCTACAGAGCCTGACCCCACATGCCAGAGGGTATGGGAAAGCCTAAGAGGACATTAAAAGAACAACAGACACCTCAGAGAGGCTTTGGAAGAGCCCAAAAAAAAAAACAACTTCCCAGGAATAACACTCCCTGAACTATACAGAAAAAAAAAAAAAAAAAGGAAGCAGCAGAGTCTGATGTGAAACTGGACTTCCACTGGCTTTTAAGGAATCCGGCAGAACATCCAACACACTCTTGGGGCAGCTCTCTGGAAAGCGTGTCAAGGAGTCAAGGAGAAGCTCCCCACAGGGCAGCTGTGCAAAGCTTAAGTCCCAATAAATCCATGAAGACACTCACAAGCTACAGGGATACTGTGGAGTTCAGCTGGATGCCAGACACTTCAAACATCAAGTTTGTACAGTAAGAGAGATCAGTTCCTTTTGTCACCTTTCCAGGTGAAACTGCAATGCTCTGGTCATCAGATTCTCAAGAAGTGGCAACTCTGAGAGTCAAGAGACTTCCCAGCCAGCAGACAGAGCACTCAGAAGCAGCATGCTGCCAGCCAGATGCCAAACCACATTCTCTGTGCTTGCCCATTTCCTAGCAAGTCCATCTAAATCCTCTAAGTCAATGTCCATGTATCACTGCACAAGAATACAAAGCTTTCCAGAAAACCAAAAATCTCATCTGCAGCCAAATGTTTTCCATCTTGGTTTCAAGAGCAGTGGGCAGCCCAGCCCAGCCAGAAATCCTGCCATGCACAGCCACAGTCACAGCTCACCACATCACTCCTGTCAGTGTGAGCTGAAGCTCCTTTTAGCAAAGGCTGCAAGCAGTTCTGTAAAGCTTCCCCATAGATAACGGAGTAATCTAATTTTGTTTGTGACCTAAATCCTACTTGGACACGGGACAGATGAGGTAAAAGGTGGGATGCTTTCCAGTTGGTATAATGGGCTGGAATTTGAAGAGCTCACCCTAACCATGGCTTGTGTCCTCCAGCCTCTGCAACGTCTGCTGCAGGGAAAACAAAGTTAGCAGCTGTTAATCTGGTCTAAGTGACAAAGTCAGCATGAACTCACAAGAGCCATGGGCTAACCTGGCTGCTCTCCATAGCCTCGACTGCTCCCTGGGCTGCACAGTATGGTAACACACAGCCTCACTGACTGACCAGGCAGCTGCCACCAGTAAAACTTTTACCTCTTCTCTAGGCTGCATCCTTTCAAGTATGAATTATATTCTCCAACTACTGTCTGTAATTCAGGCTCTATTCTGCCTCACCCTGTGCAGGTTATGTGTAAAACTATGTTTACAACTGTGCAAGACAGGCAGGAAACATATCATGCCTAGAGGAAAATCTCTGCACTTCTTGAGAAGATTTGGTGGCAGCAGCTGAAGCTGAACCAAACAAGACAGACCTCCTCCCTCACATGCAGTCACAGAACCAGGATGGACCTCCCTTCCAAACCCCTGCCTCACTTTCTGCTGCTCAACCATCTCAGGCAGAAGCAACAGGACACCCCTGGGTCGGTGGATCCAAACTACAGAACCCCAAATTCCATGTGAGGAGTCAACCTCTCTGTATCTTCAGATCCACCCCTCTGACCAAGAGGGTCTGTCCAGGACAGTCCCCAGCAGTGTGGAGACAGTGCTCATTTTGGGAGGACACACAGGCTGTCCAGCCTCACCAGGCTGAGAAGGGGCTTGGTGAACAGAAACGCACTCTTGGTGAACAGAAACACACTCTGTGTCAGGAACACTTCCAGGCCAGGAGGTCTGAAATATCCAGTTCAAATCCAAAGCCTAGAAAAGGTGCCTAGCCTACTGAGGAAAAAGTCATCCCAGGGAAGAAGGCAGGAGACGGAGATACATCAGCTGTGAGACAAACACTTGACAGAAGCAGTCAGAAGATGTCAACACTGCTTTTGAGGAACAGCATCTGCTACAGACACAGAAAGGACAGCAGGACAGTTTGCTGCATCTGAGCTCAGCCAGCCTCACCACAGAGAAAGCAACCAAGCTAACAGCACCCAGCTCTTTCAAACAGAAATGACCATTACAGCTTGCAGCCTCCCAAGACAGCTTTAGCACAGACACATCACCATCAACTCTGGCTCCTGAACAGCCACCACATCCTACCCAAAACACGTGCAAGCCCTCAGAACCAGTAACACCATTGACCAGCCCAGATCCAAACCCTGCCAACAACTGCAGCTCCCACAGAGAAAGAGCAGCGCCTGTCTTGGACAGTGTTGACAAACACTTGCACAAACAGGAAACTTAAGATGTCACAGACTAACAAAGAAAGCTCTTCTGTGCTAGACAGGAGCCACTGTGACTTCCAGTGAATCCAAGACAGAAATCCACATAAATAAACACAGAAAAGTCAAATCCCTATAGATGGCTGACGGTGGGGACTCACTAGCTGAGACTAAGTCCTTTATTTAATGGACTAACAAGGTCAGAGAGATGAAAGAGCCCCAGAAGGGGTTCTGCAGAAAATCTTTACAAGAGTTTGATGATGTGATGACACACAAAAAGTGAATATCTATATGTGAGCTCTATAACCATGAAGAATACTTTATTTCAGAGAGGAGAGAGAAGGAAAGAGGAGGACTTGCTGGACAGGTCACTCAAGATTTCAAGAACCATCTAAAGCACTCTATAAAATTTCCCTATATTGTAATTACCACCAATAACTCATCAGAAACACGTTCCTCACTTGATAAAAGTTTGAAAATCCCCAGCATAAGGAAGCTCCCAGGAACAGAGCCCAGCAGGTATGTCCTGGGGAAGCAGAAGGCACTGAGCTCCAGGAGAGGCAGTGACATGCAGAGCCAAGCAGGAGCAGCCTATGACAGGGACACTGCAGAGAGCCCAGGCAGCAGGGAGGCTGCAGCTGCAGCTTCTGACACTTGACACTGACAAAACTCCTGAGACCTTAGAGAAGAAAAATCTTTTGCATGCTTGCTGCATCTGCCACAGGGACCAGCTGCAGAGCAGCACTGTCCAGCTAGATTGGTGGATCTGAGGATACAAAGCTGATCTTTTTGGTGCTTTTTGAGGTACCCTGGTATTTACTAGAGTCAGGAACAGCTCTGTGCCACACTTGCTCTCAGGCTTTGCACAGGGATATTCTGGGGCTAAACTGGTTAGAAAACTCACTGAGACCTAATTTCTACATAACTCCCCCAACATCTCCCTGTTGCTAAAATGATAATCCTCGACCTTTGTCTGTTTTAGTGCTGAAAATTCTATCACAGTTATGGCTTTCAAAAGTATCACAGAAACAAGAAATTCTAACAAAAAGTAATAAGCTGAATAAAGAGATAGGAAAACAACAGTGAATCAGTCTAGACATTAATTACAGGTGTATCTAGCATTATCAGCTACAATACTCAGTTCAATTAATTCTGGAAGACATTAGCTCCAGTGTAAACCAAGAAGAACCCAATTTAACGTTTTTTATTTTAATTCTGGAAAAAAAATCTTTTACAGTGACTCAAACTGAGAGATTTTAACAACCTACAAATAACTGGGCTAATCAAACTGCATTTAACTAACACTGGGTGTTGGCTAATTAATTTCAAAGTTGTTCCACTAGTTGTGCCGTTGGCTTTATACTCACATGTGTGGATTTTGGAAAGGAACTCCAGAAGTATTTAGAGTGAATCTTGCTGTGGACTTGAAAGGTGGATTTGCAAAATTTAACTTCAGCGCTTTGCGTTTACCTGGGAGACAACGAACATAAAGTAAACCTTTTGTCAGCACAAAATATTGAGAGCATCTGGAAATAAACAGAACAAAAGTGACATATAATAAAAAAAGGATATTACATTTTACAACATTAGCAAATCACAGCTTGTGTTAAGACATGGGGATGGTGACACAAGGTCAGCTCTCATACCAAGGTCTTCCTCAGCTCATTCCAAGGTAGTTGCCAAAGCAAGGCATGCACAGCACCTCCTGTGACAGCTGGAGCAGCTGCCAGGGCTGCAGCATGCACAGCACCTCCTGTGACAGCTGGAGCAGCTGCCAGGGCTGCAGCATGCACAGCACCTCCTGTGACAGCTGGAGCAGCTGCCAGGGCTGCAGCATGCACAGCACCTCCAACCCCAGTGCTGAGCACCCTCCCCAGACCTGGGGGACGGCACTGAAGGGGGACAGGGCACCTTGGGCTATGTTTTATGTGACACTCCAAGCACAGGGTGGCTGTTGGGGTTCCTGACCCTCCTCAGGACAGCAGCAAATGGAGATAACCAGGTCTGGGGGAGGATGGATACCTGTGTGCTCCTTCTGGAAGTAGAGAGCATCTGAGGGGTAACTGGCCACTGCCCTCATGAACACACTCCATGGTAAAACAATCACACTAGACAGTATTTTAAAGGGACATCTGCATGCTTGGGGCTGGAGGTGGCTCACAGCTGCACCAGCAGACACCCACCTCCATGACTGGCAGCGCAGGATTCATCCTGGCTACATCCAACAGCACTTCCAGCATCTATAAATAAATAAATACCTCCACCACGACGCCTGGTAAAGTAGGTTAAGCTTAGAGGGCAAGAAATTGCAATCGGATTAAGATTAGTTCCCTCAGACTGGAAACTCCCAGGAGCAAAACCTGAGAATGAAGTCTCGGGACTCTCCAAAACCCACTGGCAGCCTTTAATATTATCCCTGATGCCACCCTGCATGGAAACACCATTTGCATAAAAGGGGTTAAAACTCCCTGCCTAGAGAAGAGTCACTGGGGTCAGACAGCAGCTCCCAGCCCAACTGGGGGTCAGGTAATTGCTGGCTGGAGAGCAGCATTTTACACAAGGCTCAGAGCCACAGTCCAGAGCCAAGCCTGGTGAAACACTGCTGGAGACCTCAACTGTCCACAGGGGAAATGCAGTCTACTTTTTCTAAACCTGCAGTTTCTAAGTTCTGTTTCTTCATGATGTTTTGTGTTTTGAAACCTGTTCTCACAGCTTGAATATAAACATTACCATTATTTCTGTAAAGAAATCTTTACTTTGAATTCTTTCTTTAATGTCCCTCTAGTTTAACCAATGTGAATGAAGAGTTCTGTCACTCTCCCCACCAATTAGAGTAGCCTGTCCAAAAAGATATAAAAAAGAGTCATCAGTTTAATAAATTAGAGTCAGATTTCATCTCTCCAAACTATCTTAAAGAATTTGTGTCGTGTCCCACAACGCCAGGGAGGTGCTGCCAACAGGAGTCTGTGTCTGCTCTCACAGCAGCACTTTGCTTCACCCAAAATATTCCTGCAACCTGTGCCTGAGGCAGCCACAGCATAACCCTGCAGAGCTGAGCCTGTCACAGAGCAGCGGTCAGAAACAAAGAGTGACACTGCCCTGGGAAATTTATTGTGCAGCATCTGGAGCCTCTCCTGGTGAACAACAATAATAAATTATGCAAAGGGCCATGCCAGGTACTTTTTCAATATGAAACAGCATGGCAACAATTATAAAATATGCCACAGGAAGGAGGACAGGGGAGGGGGGTTGGTTGGTTTTATTACTTTTCTTCTTAATTTTAGGAGCTTGTACTCAGACTAACAGCAAGGGAAAAAAAATCTGCCCTTGAGGTCTTTGCTTAAGGTCAATGGAAAGGATTTTGTTTCTTTGGACACAGAACAAGCATGTTTCCATCATCCCTCTAGATACCTTAGGCCAGCACAGTGGCAATGCCAATCACAGCCTGCATCCCACTGGCTCCAAAAAACACCTTGGACCCAGCCACCAGACTGAATCCTACACAGAATGATAGAATAAAAAAACCTCCAGAGGCAGGGGGATAAGAACAGTTATGTTGCCAGTCACCAACTCATTAAATAACTAGAAAGAATAAGCCGAGAAAATGTGCGTGTGAAAATGTTCAAGCTGCACTAACATGCACAAATAAAATGTTGGAAACAACCTGTGCTATAGTGAGGGGACTCATACTGGAGTGGGCTTTTAACAGGCTTCAGACTCTCCTGGGGAGGGATAATGCTCTGCTCCCAGCAGTGGGCTGCTTTTCCACTAGACCACTATTTCCACAAGGGATAATCCTTTGTGCAATGCAAGCATAGCAGATGTTCATGTTTAGATCCAGAACTTTGTAAAATATAGGGGCTTTTTTCCAAATACTACCAGCCTGACATCTATGCATAACTAAAAATACACCAAGCCAATTTTTTGTGTTTGGATCTGCTCCACATGAACTGGTCTCTTGCTTGTGAGTGCCCACCTGTGCTGATCTCATGGACATCTGATCAATATCTTCACAGCCTTAGAGGAACTGAGCCCTTCTGAAAACCTGGTCTCAGCTGCAAGGTTCTTTCTGCACTGTTACACTGGGAAAGATTTTGATCTGGATCTTAAGAACACCTTGGAACACATGGTCCCAATGGGCATTTCTGCTTAGTTCTGCTGAATTATAATGGAGGTGTGGAGAGTTGCTTAAGCAAGAAATTGAACAGCAAGCCTACAGGGCATATAAAGCTTTTGGTTGTCTTTGAAAGCACTTGGTAGGAGAACTTTCAGACACTAAATCCAAGGCAATTCTGTGCTAAGCTTTAGAAGTGGTATCTGTAGATAGAGCTATCTGATCTATTTTTGTACTTCTCCAATCTGGATTTCAGAAAAAGATGTTCTAATTCCAGGGGTAAGGGCTATATCCAAAGCCAAAGAGCAAAGGAAGAGCTGCAGTGGTCCATCTAGCACATCATCTTACCCTCCATCACAGCACTGAGATGTGAAAGAAAAAGGAGAGAACCAAAGCCACAACATCCTTCCTTTGGATATTCTTTCATCCTCCAACCACTTCCAGCTCCAGGCCCTCCTCGGTCAGCCATAACTCTGTATTTAATGCCTGTTGCTGGGTTTCATTTCCCCAGTCATACCCCATCCTCTTGCCACCTTATAAACACCAGACCCCATCATGACAGGCTGGCAAGAGCTCACCCAACTCAACCCAGTGCTGGAGTGAAGCCCTCAGAGTCACAAGTCAGGTTGAACAGCACAAACCCAGCAGAGCAGCTCAGCCAGGTACAGGCTGCCAGAAGAGACACAACCTGTGCCCTGTGCTTTGTCACCATCCACTTTCTCCCCCTGTGACACAGGACATGCCCTGACACCTGCATTTGAGACACAGCTGGAGTTTGTTGGATTGCCATCACTCAGTCCAGCACAGCAGCAGCAGCACAGATCTCCCCATGAGCACACAACAGGTCTGGGTGTTCCCACTGGATCCACTCCCTGTCTGCAGGAGAGCAGGTCCTCAGTGCCATCAGGGATGGACACAGCCCAGCACACCTGCACTATGGCCAGGAGTGCTCTGCTGCCATGTCACAGCTCATCCTCCAGCTCTTGAATCGCTCTGCTTTCCAGGAAAAATGAGGGAAAATTTACACAGCAAGGAATTAAAAAAAAAAAAAAAAAAAAAAAAAAAAACAAGCAAAAAAGGGCAAAATAATCTAAAAAAGCTTACTTAAATGAACTTTGGTTCACTTTCATTACTTTGTTCATACCCTTCCTCATGCTGAAATCCAGCAGAAGCACCCAAAGGCAAGTTATTTCTCAACACCAAAATAACTTAAAGAACACTCAGAGCTTTGTTAAACATCACACCACGGCTCTGTGAACAGCAGCTTTTGGGCTGATGCTTTTCCTTATGAAAAAAAAAATTAAAAATCTTGTGCACTCATAAAAATTCCAGCTTTGCACTGTCATGTGAAGCATTCAGTATGAATACCCTGTAGAAGGACAGGCACAGGAAGGAACCCCTGATCCCCACGGCTCAGACATGTCAGGCACGGATGTTTCCAACAGAATTCGCAGCTTTAACAGCCTGGCAGCATCCAACCCTCTTCAGAAAGACACAGGGTGATGGCACTCTTGCCCAACGCTGTCATTCAAATGACAAAGCACACAGAGCAACAGGAACGAGCTGCTCTGCTGGAAGGAGTGAAGGCAGCAGGTACCAAACCCCCTGCACAGCTCCACTGAAGGCAACCGAGGATTTGGGCCCAGGGCTGCTGCCTTCAGCAGCTTGGCAGATTGCCCGAGCTGCCTCCAACAGCTGGCTGCTCTCAACAGCACTGGGGATGCTTACTCATGTGCCAGAAACCTTCACTTTCTTGTTAGTGAGGATAATACTGAGGTGTGACAACAATTAAACTTCTTCCTTCAGGAAGAACTGCACAGATGGACACAACAACTCAGACTCCAAACCATCAGCCAAGGGATCTGCAGCAAGACATTTGTGCAGCAATGAACAACAGACTGGCTTTGGAACATCAGCTGATTCAACTCTAGACAAAGACCTTGCAGCCTGTCAGTGAAGAGAGAACAAACCTAAAAAACCAAATATTTTCAATAAAGGCCTTAATACAGCCATTCCTAATGCAAGCAAACACTGAAGAAAGTGAAAGTAGAGAAATGAAGAGCTGCAATCACGTTACCTGCAGAGCAGGAAACTGAGGGGTTTGTGGTTTTCCTTTTCTGTGTGGTTCCAGATGAGTAAAACCCCAGTGCTCCCAGCCAGGACAAACCCAAGCCTCTGCAGAGCTTGTCTCCAGCACATGGATCAGTCAGGAGGTGAAAATTCTATAGAGAGCTCTGGTCTCCTTCAGCCACCCTGCTCAAAGGGTTCTGCTCCCCAGAAGGACACACAAACCCTTTATTTCCACAGCACAGGAATTCCAGCTGCCTTTTTATTGGCTAAAGTTTTATAACCGAAAAAAAGAGTGCTTTTTAATACTTTGTATTTATCCTGCAGCACTATTAACAGGCCCTGACCATAGGACTGGGGTAAAATTACACTGGGGAGGGATCTTCATATCCAAGTCTAGGAAATAAATTTCAAACAGTTTTGAGGTTTGCAACGCTGATAGAAAGAGAAGAGTCCCTGATCATTTTCTTTATACAGACTTGTCAGCAAAATGTAAATGGGAAGGAACTACCCCTGGGAAGAGCTTTTCCCAGAGACAAGGCAGAGCTGGCACAGGCAGGAGCCCAACACCCAGAAATGGAGAACGGCTCTGCCTGGACAAGGAATGGCTCAGGGACCTCAGCACTGCTGGGATCCTGCTGCATCCCAGGGCACAGGAAAGCTGAAAGCTAAAAGCTGCTCTCTTTAGGCCAGCACGAAGTCAGTTCCACCGCATATTTCCCCCTCATTTCACCGTTTATTAATGCCCTGACTGCCTCCAGTCCCAAATCTAGGTTAGCAGAACATCAACTCGCCTCGTGCCTCACCTGACAGCACAGTTTTGCCCAATTATTCACTAAGGCAAAGCTGCCACCCTGAACTGAGACTTGCTGCTGTTTTCCCATGAAAGGGCTGTAGAACACTGGGGATCAAATCCTGCCACTTCTCAATGGCTTACAAGAGAAATTCAGACACCTGTGTTACATTCCTTTCATTTACAACAAGCAGAGGATCTGCAAAGCATCTCTCCCCGGTAAAAACCTTTGATCTTCCAGCACAGAGAACAGCAACTGCCTTTTCCTTCTCAGCACAAAATAACCCCCACCTTCAAATTAAAGATGTTCTTCTGGAGGAAAAGTTGTTGAGGCACATCAGAAACCATCACTTAAAGGGAGATGACAAGAGGTATGTGTCAGCCTGTGCCAGGTCCAGGCCAGACCCCTCCTGCCCTCTGTAAGTGCCACCAGTTTCATCATCAATTACTGAGCACTGAATGAGTACTTGAAAAAATAAAATAACACCCAATAGCTCCTGTCAGTCTCATTAACAGCTGGTAAGAACGACCTACAGAAATTGCTTATGAAAGAGAAAGCTAAACGGATAAATGCATTCATGCTATTGTCATCCTTTCCTTCAAAATACATGTGACATTTGCAGGGAACGTGCACATAGGCAGCAAATACACTTCCAGCACTTTAACAAGTGGTTTAAAGAGAAAACTACAATTAAAATATACTCTGGGGGTAATTAAAGCAAACACACTCACACTACTTAGCAGCTAACAGTATTTTCAACAGAAAATGCTCAACATCAAAATTTCTCTTTGCTGCAAACCACTTTTGCCAGGAACAAATGGGTTTGTTCTGTCACAAGAATCTTGAGTGCTTTCCTAACAGCTTATTTCTTAATCTGCCTGGTTAAAATCTAAAGGGGAAACAAGCCACGGGCACCTCTCAGCAGCTCTCTGGGCTGACACTCAGCACAGGCAGCTGCTCCATCCCACAGGAAGGTTCCAGACCCAGCCCTCCCAGCTCATCAAAGGCTCCCCCAGTCGCACCAGTCAGGCTGGACCAGGTCCCTCCCAGCTGTCCCCTCCCATTACCTTGTATCACGTTGAACTCCCTGACAAGAAGTCTCATCTTTACCTGTGCTGGTTTTAAACCAGCAGAGTGCAGGGTTAGCCTGCACACAGGAAGAAATGTTTTGCCATGAGGGTGGTGAGGACCTGGCACAGGGTGCCCAGAGCAGCTGGGGCTGCCCCATCCCTGAGGTGTCCAAGGCCAGGCTGGACACAGCTTGGAGCAGCCTGGGATAATGGGAAGTGTCCCTGCCTTGAATGAGATGGGCTTTGAGACCCCTTCCAACCCAAACCATCCTATGACTCAATGACTAACTCCAGGAACAGCCAACTGACCATGTTTGACACAGACTTCCAAAGCAGCCAACCAGGCCAACAGCCCCAGGAAGTGAGCAGGCACTCACTCTTCCCCTTAGTGAGAAGTGAAACCTTCCCTGGAATAAACTCGGGCAATGAACAACCTCGAGTGTGCAAACCAAGACCACCTATGCTCAGATGCACAACAGCAGCTGCTCCTAGAGAGACAATCAAACTCTTGGAGATGAAGATCTCCACTAGGCAACACTTCAGGAACTCCCCAGCATGTGGACACAACCCCATATTATCAACTATTCTTTCTATCTTCTGCATTTGTAAGGCAAATGGTGATGTTCTGGCAAAGAGATGCTAATATTGGTTTAAAGCTTTTTCTTCATGCCTTTCAGCCTCCTAGGTCTTACCTAGCTGCAGTCCTGCCTCCAGGAATACAGCAAAGTGAATTTAACAGAAACATTTTGCAGCCTTCCCCGGGCAGTCCACGGGGTGCAGGGAGCTCAGAGCAGGGCAGGTGAGAAAGCACCAGCACACTGCTGCTCACAGGGCAGAGAGCAGGTTCCAGAGCTGCACACACACACACACACACACACTGTCACTCCCAAACTGTCAAGGTCACAAAGGCAGGGTGATGCTGTAGGGATTTCTGTCACCTGCTCCCTGGAAGCCCTTTGGTGGCAGCCTGGCCCCATGCTGCCAGCAGCTGAGCTCTGCAGGCCCCTGCCAGCAGCAAAGCAGCTCCCATGTTTTCCTACACTGCCAATGCAGTGACCAGGGCTGGGCAGAAGGGATGCACAGTCTCAGAACCCCTTAACTCCTGAAAGGACCAAACAATAAATTCCCTGCCCTAAGATCCCATTCACTGTAGTCTGTTTTCAGGCCTGGTATTTTGGTTTTCTGATGTTTTGCTTTTCTGATGTTCCTTCCCAAAAAAAGGTGATAAACACGATGGAATGTTTTTGTAATAATATCTGTGTTATTCATTCCTTCTGAAAGGAGAGATTTCTTCTTGTTGTCCCTCTGGTTTGACCAGTGTGATTGAAGGAGTTTGCCTTTGTTTCACCAATCACATTGGTCTGTGTAAAACAGTATATAAGAGAGAGCCATCGCTAATAAAAAGTGTAATTTTTAGCCTTCTGAACCACGGAGTCCATGTCGTGTATTATCTGAAACAGCAACAATTCATCACCAGTTTACTGCAGGGGCTACCAACCAGTTAGGTCGAGCTGCTGAGCTCTGGGAAAAAAACTCATTATATTGCAAAATCTGCTGATGACAAAGCCTTTTTATTTCCTTTTTTCCTGTGGAATATCTTTCATTCATGATTTTTTGTTTGGAAGCAGACTTCAACCCTTCTAACACTCTATCCCTGACAGCAGATCTCAGCTTCAGCTGAAAAGCACTGCTGGGGAGGTAACTGAACTCCTGCAGAAGCATTTACAGTCTTAACATGCCAGACAACTGTGAGCTGGCAGAAAGTCGGACACAAAAGCAAGCCATTGTCCTTAATTAATATTTAATTAACCTTCTTGGGCTGCCATAGTTCCTATGAACCACGGGGTGCCAGCTGTTCCCTGCAAGTCCCATCTAACTCAGTCTCACCTGCAGAGCCATTAACACAGCTCCATCACCCAGCCAGCAGCAGGTCACTGCCCCCCTGTGCCCACAGGCCACTGCTCCCCAGCCAGACACCTCCAGGCAACAGCTCCCTGGGGCAGATGTTTCCCTTCCATCTCTTTTCACCCCTCAGTCGCTGTCCTCTCTGGGCTTCACCAGAAAGGTCTATAAATCTACCTCAATTCCTGCCACAGAGCTCCAGCTTGCAGAAGAGGTTTGAAATTCCAGCTTTAAACACCGAGTTTCCTAAATATCTGTATATCCTGAGATAATAGAAAGCTATTAAAGAATAGATAGGTGCTTTGTGACCCTGTCCTAGGGGAGCAATTCTGACACAGGGGCTCACTCTGTGCTGGAACACTGAGCTATAGCTCCTTCTCAGCTCTTCCAAGACAAAAATACACCACTCTGTGAGAAGTAATGGACAACAAAAGGTTTTTCTATATACAGTATCTCAGAACAATGTCTCTGAACAGCAGTCACAAAATATACTGAGATAAAAACCAAATACACCAACTGTTTAAAAAAGATTAACAATTATCTCTTCAGATATTAGAATTGCTGCAACAAATTTACATACAGAGTGAAAACAAAATAATCTTTATATAAATTGAAAGAAAGGCAAAGACACAAGATTTCTGCAATTCAACTTTATTTAAAAAAAACCCAAAACGAACAACCAAAAACTGAAACAAACCATGCTACCCTTATGACACAGATGAAGCAAAAGGCACAAATCTACATCAACAATTGGTGACCTTTTAAAAAGTCTTAATTGAGTTCTTGCTGCACCAGCACTGTGGCTCTCTCAGGAGTAGGAATGGTACACCTGGTTAGTTGCAAGAAAAAGCAAATTCTCAGTACCAATATCGATAAAAAAGCAAGGATAATGATAAAACAAAAGGCACAGATTTCTTTTTTTATGCTTTTGCACAGAAGCTTACCTGAAAGCCTAAATAGACCATTTCTTAATCATTCACTCAAAGGAGAGCACCAGCATTAACAACCTCCTTTTATCTTTCAACGTTTACTCTAGAATCATAAATAAAATGGATTTTTTGGAGCAAATTTTAGGGTGCACTGCTTTGAATACAGAGCACTCAGGATCCAGGGGACAAACACTGACATTTGGCAGGAAAGGAGTGGACCAGGGTAATGTACGAAGTAACAAACTTTAAGACTGAAGAGATTGTTTTGTTCCCAGAAAGCTGAAGGTTTGGACTAAATCTGCCCAAATTAAACAATATTTTAAAAGAGATGGTCCAGCTGCTCCTGCCCAGGCAGTTTCCCATGGAAGCCCAGCTCTCCAGCACTGCCACCACAGCAGAAGAATGGACCTGGTGGAGCACAGCATCCCTCACTTCCATCAAACACAGCTGCCCAGAGCAGGGAGGACAGGTACAGAAGCTTTTTGTGAAATTCCCCCACAGGTGCTGCTAATGACAGCAGCAACCTGGGCAAGCAGCACTGCCTGCAGCTCCCTCTTCACCCTCATCAGCAGCCAAGCCAGACTCACAGAACCCCAGAACAGTCTGTGTGAGAAGAGACTTTGAACACCACCTCATTCCACCCCCTGCCACAGCAGGGACACCTCCCACTGTCACAGGCTGTCCAAGCTCCATCCAGCCTGGCCTTGGACACTGCCAGGGACCCAGAGACAGCCCCGGCTGCTCGGGGCACCCTATGCTACAGCCTCATCACCCTCACAGGGAATAATTCCTTCCCAAGCAAAGAATTTCTTGCTATTCACACAGAGATCACACCAGATAACCTCACTACAGATCCACTGCTCGATCTAAGGGGCAGGCCATGGCAAAGCTCCCAGGCTTTGAGCACTGGCAAGGACCTGACCCACCAACACTTGGAAGAGGCAGGTGTGATCCAGCAGGCTCTGGGATGCAGGCACTACAGCAATGTGCATGAGGAATTTAGCACCACTGCCCTCTCAGGAAGCAGCAACCTCGCTGTTTACCCCTTTACTAAGGTAAACAACTAGAGGCAAACACAAAATTTTGCTGCTGAAGAAAGAAGCACCGTAAAATCTCTCAATAAAAATTCCCCAAGTGCACTGGATTTTGAAAGCCTGTGTGAAAAAGCTCGGCTGGTGTGCAGAGGGCAGGCGGGCCCTGGGCCCGGAAGGAGCCTGAGAGTCTGCCCAGCTAATCCCCGCGGGCTCCCGCTGGGTAACAGAAGACTGCTGCAAAAATATCAGCCAGTAGCCCCAACTCAGATCCAGCTATCTTCTTCCCTTGCCCTTGTCCCTGTTAACTTCTTCTCCCTCCAAGCTTCCAGGAAAAGCAATGTGTGCACCAGCCCTGCATACGAACTGACTATCCCCCACAAAAGCACCAAGAGGCCCCTCCTGGCTCCTGCCCAGCATCACCAAGTTTTCCACCTTTGCAGCCACCCGTGTGTGGCCTGTGGCCAGAGCCAGCCCTGCTGTCTGCCTGGCCCATGCTCACCCCAGACCAAACCACCTCCAAACTGACCCACAACGTCTTGGTTTAATTCTGCAACTCCCCCGCTACAGCAGGGCTCCCATGTTTTTGCTGAGGTGATGGGAGCTGCAGGACCTTCCATCAATGATGCAGCACAGCTTAGGCCTGCTCCTGGTGCTGCTGCCCTCCGAGGCACCTGAGAAGGGGGGAAGCTGAGGTAGATCGAACTGGCCTTGCTGCCCACGTTTTCTGCTCCATACAAGACCATCAGCAAACTCCAGAGACAATGTGAACTCCAAAGATACCACAAATAACACCCCATCAGTGGGAACGGAGCACCCCTATGCTGGAAAGGGGAGAGGAGGCTGGTTCCTTGCCTAGCCCGAGGCACTCCAGGGCAGGAACACCATCACAACCTAAAACACCTCTGAGACACAGAGGGAGCAGCACATGCATGTTGAAGATGCCAGATCAACAGCTACATAGGTCATGGAATCACCGAGGTGTGGCAACAGAAAGAATATATCAGCTAATGACTGAAATTGTCTACTGAAAGCCAAGAGTCCTAACTGTTTGTAAAGAGGAGTTTGATATGCTTATGCATGAGATAGAAAGGGCTCATTAGTGGAGACAAGGTATTAAACTTGTCATAGGAATCCCTGGGCACCCAGCTTGTCAGCTCCTTTAGCAGGGGTAAGGACATTAGCTGAGCTCTGGCTGGTCCCAGCAGAATGTATGTGCCCATGCAGTGCAGACACAATTCTTCCACTGTGTTGCTATATGTCATTATTTTAATTCTCTTTTCAAAGGGATTTCCAAGGGTTTTTGCATTCCTTTGAGTCCTAACATGGACCAGCTCATATCAAACCTACAGTCATCTAAAACAACTGCCATACTTGGACTGAATCATCAAGGTTGGAAGAACAGTCACTTTTCTCCTGGCACGAGTCAATGCTCCTGCTGGGCAGTAAAGCAGCAGCAACTCCTGACAGTCTGGATGAAGATGACCCAAAGTTCCCCTTTACCAGCTCAGCTGCCAGCTGTGCTGGCTGCTAAACCCACAACTCCTGAGCACGATGTGTGAAGGGACAGGAAGAGGTTGACCCCAGCCTTATTACACCCTCCATTTCTGCACTGCTCAACAGCAAGGACACCAACCTGTTGAAGAATGCTGTCACAAAGCATTACCTGTGTTTGGTTTAGGTCTCAAGGAGTCAGGACATGCCAGCACAGGATTATTCTGAGAACACTGGGCAGTCAGAGCTCTGCTGCAGAGTCAGAGTGTAACTCGGCTCAGAGAGGGAAACCCTACACAAACCTTCCCAGAAAGCTGCTGTTTACTATGTGGAAACAACACTGTGGACAAGTGGCTCCTGGACTGTGTCCCAGGTGCTGTGAGAGCAGCACAGTGCCCTGGTATGGCAGACTCTTGGCAGCTCCCGATGAAGCAGGGTTCCTGCTGCCAGTTCAGTTCCAGGCTCCTGTTCAAGTCAGCCCTGACTAAAGCCTATCTGTATTAAAGCAAACTACCAGACCTAGAAACACTGCAGGTCTTCATTGGAATAAACTCTGCATTCACACATTCTTCATTTCCCTCAGTTTTGGAGGGCAGGAAAAAAGCAGCCATACTGCCAAATCAGACTGGGAATTTCTTCAGCTCACAGAAGATTCCAAACCGTGGTCCTGATGGGGAAGGCAGCACAGCCCTCCCACACGACCCTCCAGACAGACACACATGGGCATCAGACACCAGCTCCCACCACTCCTGTCTCAGTCTTTGCCACTTCCACACTTGCTGAGAAGATCCTTCTGCCATTTGCTCGGCTGCAGTCCCATCAGCAGGAATGAAACCACAGAAACAGCCACAGAGTAAATTTTTGTTCTTAGCCCCACGGACATCTAAGCACCGATACCCAGTGGCAAAGCTCAACCCCTAAGAAGCCTATCTGGCCATGTATGACTGGCATGACCAGATGGGCAGATAGGCTCCAGGTTATTACTCCAATTCTTCTCAAAATGAAATAAATTAATTAGAAATACATTTTAAAATAGATTTTGCATTTCCAGAAGAATGCTGGCAAGCTTGTTCAGATATTCCACAACATGTGGCTCCAGTGCAGAAAGAAGTCGACTGCCAAGCTGCTGCCTGAAGCAGCACGTATCTAAACCTTTGCATTCAACCCTTTCTTCTTCCCACAGAAGTCTGAGCTCATTCACAACTCCTCTGGGTAAACTTGCATACTAACTTACACCTTAGTGTCACACTTTCTAGTGACAACAGCTGGGCTATATCAGATCAGCGAGC
The DNA here is from genome assembly GCA_032173965.1 of Sitta carolinensis. Classification (NCBI taxonomy): domain Eukaryota; kingdom Metazoa; phylum Chordata; class Aves; order Passeriformes; family Sittidae; genus Sitta; species Sitta carolinensis. The sequence continues at coordinate 10,324,411 of CM063298.1, read as the reverse complement.
TGACCTCTTTCCCAAATCACAAAGCAAATCAGCTCTAAAAGCTGACATGCAAATACCTCACTGCACACACTGATTGTTGCAGCTACCCCAAGGCAGAAAGGACCTTGAAGAACATCTCCTCAGCTCTTGGCCAGCACTGTACAAAGATTTTCTGACCATTCTCCCCCTTCCTTGCAGGTTTCTGAGTGGGACAAGAGGAAACAAGAGGATATCAAAGGTAGGATGAGGTTTCCAAAGTCTGGCATGAAACCAAGCCCTGAACTGACAGTGTTCAGGAGAGCAACTGGTCTTTACAGGAAAACTCGGACATGGTCCCACTGCTCCCCAGAAGAGATTTCCAAATGCAATGCTTTCATCTTAGTCCACAACCCCTCCCAGGTCAAACAACACAGCCATATGTTTTTAGAGGAAACTGTTTTATCTCTGTCCACAAACCTCTTCAAAGTACAAAACTTTGCTTTCTGGTCCAAAAGCAAAGTGATAGCTAATTCACTTCAGAGAACTACTTCTAGAGAATTAGGTCCAAAGCAAACCATACAACCCTCTTGGTCCACAGGAAAAAAAAAAAAAAAAAAAAAAAAAAAAAAAAAAAAAAAAAAAGCCTAGACAAAAACGGATAAAGGATAAACTCCCATTCACCTCAGCTGTCTGCTCCCAACAGCTGTCCTCCTTAAACCACAGGGCATCTCCCGAAGCACCTCAGAAAGACCAGATAAATTATTTAAAACACAGACTAATTCCTGGCGCTTGGACTCTTTGTTCGCTGCAGGACCAGCAGAGCTGTCTGCTTCCTGCAGGGCTCGCCCTGCCTCCAGGAAAGGGCAAGCACCAAGGCTTTGATTTGCAGAAGAGGAAATCAATTTAGCAGCTAATAAATACACAATTTGTGCAATATGCATACTCCCATCTCCCCTGACAGAAGTGAATGGGCCATAGCCACTAAACACTGTCTCATGTGCAGGGCAGTTCAGCTCACCTGACAGGAGACACAGGAGGGAGATGGGCAGCAATACTTGGCAACACCGTATTGTATTTCCTCACTAACAGCAACAGCAGAGATCTCAGCACCCAGGGCACAGCCTGAGGTGTCAAGGTCACACATTTTGGAAGATGCGCTGCAGCATCACATGATACTCCCGATGCAAATCCAGGCCAAGGATACCTCACATGCCCCGCAAAGGATCTGTGCAGGCATGGAGCAGGCACCCAACAGGGCTGCACAGAGCTGCCCTGGGACCGTGCTTAAACAAACCTATGACAGCTGAGAAAAATCACGTTTGCACCTTGCCACCGAGACACAGACATGTTACACCTGCATGAACTGCACGACTAATCTTGAAGAAACAGCCACCTAAGCAGACCAGGAAATGCACATCATGGGGAGCTTCAAGATCTAAAAGTTCCCCTCAAACAAAAGCTAAGTAAGACTGCTGATGACCATAAGAACCAGACTAATGTAACATAAAATTAAAGTGGAATGAGAAGTTTTAGAACCAAAGTCAGCACCACAGCCTGCCCAGAACATCAGCTCCAAAATGCAAAGATTCAGGCTGGCGAAGTTTCACTGCTGAGGCTGTGGCAGCTCAACTGCTGAGGCAGAGCAAGCTTTCAACTCTCCCTTCCCTCCTTATCATTATTTCTAAATGTATGTGGCTGCCAAAGTTTATCAGTCTTCTTTTGCATCCCTACTGTCCTCTGGGTGCTCTGAGTTTACCGTATTAAATCACAGGAATTGGTTCAAGTCTCTCCTCCTGTAAATCTCTGCAGTCTATCCTTCCCTTCAGCTTCGGGGTCTAAGGAAAAGGCCAATTCACTCAGACACAGCTCCAAAGAGGGAAATCAGGTCCTGAGCTGGGACCACTCGTGGCAAGGGGATGGGAAATGCCTAAAAGGTGAACAAACAGATGGGCTGTGTATGTAAAAGGTCCACCCATTCCAGCACTTGCAGCCAGTTCAATGCTGGTAGCACAGGAGCAGCCCTTCGAGAGGCTGTCACACGAGGTGTCACCTGCAGTGGCAGTTTTCCAAGCATCTCATATACACTTTACATAAATCCACCTACCAAAACTCAGCAAGAGACCTGTAACACAGATAACTTGTCCAACAACTCAGCAGCAGCACAAAGAGGTGGGTGGGGGTAGAAAACAGGGTGCAGAGTCACAGCAAAACTTATTTTGTCTTGTTCAGACACTAGCATAACCACGAGTAAAAAGCAAAGCTCTATGGCTGTACAAATCCTTCCTGCAATCCTGTCCCAGGAGAAGGAGATGAAACCCACTCTCCCCTACATGTCACACTTTATGAACAATGGCTTAATCCCTCAGCATCTTCAGGATAACTCTGAGCACTTCCCTTCTCATTGATTTTGATCATCAAGTTTCTCAATATTTTGACAGCCAAGTCAGTGCCAACTGCAAGGGGTGAGCCTCACATTCACGTTCCAGACATCCTCCAAACCAGAGGGACAACGAGCATGCAATAGCTGTTCCATCCTCAGCCCAGCAGAGACACAGTACTCAAGTTGTCCAGGAGCTGAACTGAAGAAACACAGGTCTCACCTCTGTTTCTCTCCAGTGTTTTACCCTGAGTAACTACTGCACGTTAAATAAAGCAGCTATAGTAACACACCTTTATGAAAGACATTTCTCTGTGCTCAACAAGCACTGCACTGTCATTTACCCGTTGCTTGCACATTCCTTCGGCAATCAAACAAACCCACAGCATGAAAAGAAACCTGAGCAGCCAGAAGACAGACAAAAGCCCTTTGCAGGGAACACCAGCAGCCTGGAATAACACGGTGGGAGATTCACATTACTGAAGGCGTTGGCCAAGGGAGCAGCAGCAGAACTGCACAGGGAGAAGCAAAACCCAGAAATCAACCAAACTGATTTAAAATCAATTTAAAAATAACTCCTAGGCAAATAGACTTATAGACACAGATTCTTTTGAACAAGTGACACTGGAGGGACTCAGTTTCTCACTGCAGAAGAGATGTTACAGCCCAGCAACCATAAACGACCAGGATCAACACAGGAATCCCCAAAACATTTGTTCATCTCTCCAAAGCCAGCAGACAACACTGTACAATAATAAAAAATATGCAGAATATCCATGAAAAAGCCCATATCCCAAGGTAACACTCCTTGAGCCACAGTGAAAATGTTCAACTGCCAGCACTGGGCTGCTTTTCTCACCCTGCTGCTGCAGCACAGCAATCCCCTCCTTCCTGAGTGGATGATGGTGTCTTAGTACAAGGCAGAAGGGCAAGACACACATGCACATCAAAGGAGGCATTTAAATACAACGAAGCCCATTTTAAATGGGGTAGAGGAGAGCAGGAAACATCAGCAGCACCTCTCCAAGGCCAGCCCAGATCAGTGCACTCCAGCCTTTGCGAGGATGCCAGAAGCATCACATCCATTCAGAGATTTTTATACCTTCTTTATAAACATCCCTTCAGTGGAGCCTGGAGATGGATATTTGCTGCCAGTTCCACCCTGCACAGCTTCTTCCCCTCACAGTTTTCCTTTCCAGTCTCCACAGGCTACACCAGATAGCCTGCTTCTTCCACTAGGAAGCAGATCTCCGAATTTCCCTTCACATAAAATCTTATCAAACCTAAATCCAACAGAAGACATCCAACTTCAAAGTTGCATGATGTTAAAAAGCTATTTATGTCTGTTTGATACATGCAGAGCTTGATGTGGTTACACAAAACTCCTGTAAGCAATGCTTCAGTGCATACACACAAATTTAATTTCAGGGACTCCTCGACGACATGAAGTTTGCAAAGTACACATTTTGGCTTTTTCTGCTTCCTCACAAAACTCATCTTTGTCTTGCAGGATAGCTCTCATTTTGATGGGCAACAATGTGACTTCCACACCTCCTGCCTTCCTCAAACCAGCATAAAATAACTGAAAAGCCCTCCCAACATCTGAGGAGACTAACTAGTACTTTTGGGCTGTCCCTTTACCGGGAAAACAGACATATCAAAAACATCTGTTGATTAAAAGTAAAACAAAATAAAAAGCCAAACTGCAAAACCATATGCCCACACACCAATACAACCCTACACACACAAGCTTACACCAAGACTCAAACACAAAGCAGCCACGGCCATTAAGCCCAGAGAGCAATAAGCTGGGGCACAAATGAACCAAAATACACTGATTTGCTCACCACACAACTTTTATCATTCTTAACAAATGCAAATATGTCCAAGTAGATATACACCTGTCAATCTGCCAGAGTCAGTCTGCATCAGTGCTGTCTGCTCTGAAGGTTAACATTACACATGAGTAAGAACAACAACTCCTCACAGCAGCAGTCACCAGCATCGGGACAGGCTTCAGCGTGCACACAACAGACATTTAAAAAATTATGGAACAGGATCTATTCTAACACTCAGACTGCCAGCTCTCCTTTGTCTCCAAGCTGTGCCTTGAACAGCACCATGAACTGAACTGGCCAGGAGACTCTTTGGGAAGAAAAAGCTCCAGATCCTTCGACACAGGCATCTGATCCAGGTAGCCAAGAGAAGACATGAGAGTGAAGCTGGGGCAGCAAAATAAGGGTGAAAACAATAAGGCCTGAAGCAACCCCTTCCTTGATCACTAGGCTTGAGGCCATGGCTGTACAGCAAGCCCAGCACAAGGACAGGGCAGGGTCCCTTCACTCTGTGTTGTCACCTGGAGGACTTTAGCCTGTGTGCATCAAAATTGGTGTAGGATGCAGAATTAAAATCAAAACTGTGTGGCCTGCAGAGACCTTCTGGATCTGCTGCCCTTGCCCTGGACATCAATGTGATGGGCCTCAATTTCTCTTTAGACTTCTCCCCTGTTCCACCATCCTCACAACTCTTCCCTACTCCCAGGCCCCGATGAACGCTCTGACTCCTTTACAAAACTGCCAACCTTGACACCAAAGCAGAACCCCTCCCTGTGAGGGTCTCTCACCTCAGGTGAGCCTCCCCAAGCACACGGCCTCTGGGCAGGGTCTCCAAAACCAACAGACTGCCGTCCAGGGGAGCACTGGCACAGTCCTTGGGCAGTGGAGTTCCACTCTCTCCCCCCTCTCTCACAGCAGCAGTTGCACAAGCCAGGTCAGAGTGCTTCCGGCTGAAAATTAACTGAGCAAAACTTTTTTTTAAACCATAATTACTTGTTTCCAGCTTAATGACTTCCCTGCTCCACCTTGTCATGCTGTTTAAGCCAATTAAATCAACACTGCTGCAGTCCTACCTACTCTTCTCCCCACCCAGCAATGCATTCCTGCACCTCGCTTGCTCCAGTGCCTGCCCAGCCCCATCACCAGCACAAGCTGGGCATCCCAACTGCAGAACACTTTTGTGGGGTTTCCTTTGTTCAACTCAGCTTGCCTTGGCATCAGCAGGAACACACGCTGTGGGCAAGGCCACCGTGCACCCTGGAGAGCAGCCAGAGCTGCCCCAGCAGCCTGCACATCCCCTGCAGCCACAGCCAGCCCCTTCCCAGCCCACCCAGCTGGTGTGGCAGCACAGCTCCTCCTGGGACGGGTTCTTGCAGGTTCCAGGAACTATCACAGTCACAGCAACATGCTGCTCCAGAGCCCAGCCAGGATCCCACACACAACTCCTCCTGGAACACCTAAACATTCAGCTGTTACCACTTTAAACCAGTCAGAGCAGAACCAACTGCCCTCCCTGCCCTGGAGAGAGCATGCAGATGCTGCATCACCACAGGCTCACAGGGCATCACAGGGGCCAGGGTGCAAAACCAACTTTCAGCCTTGGAAGATACAGGTGGATACAGAGGAACGACTCAAATATGAAAAATGGGTCAGGTGGATATACAGTGGGCAACACTGAGGGTTGTAACTGCACTACAAGAAAGAGGCTTTTTCTTATTAAACCACAACTGCTTTGGCATATCGCGGCCAAGTTTTTAACCCATGCATTTAATTCACAAGGTCTGGGATTCTGGTTTTTGAAAGACAGATAACACTACCTTGTCAAGGCCCAAAAGGCACTCAATCCTTCACGCAGGGGAAGCTACAAGAAGCCAAAATTCACCTTTTTACTACAAATATACCAAACTCTTCAGTTTAAGCATCACCTCTCTGCCCAAACAAGTCCCCACTAGTTTCAGCACAGTCCATACTAGAAGGACAGAATACAGCAAACTATGACAAACATTATTTCACAACAGTACCTGCACTTCTGTCGCAAAGAAAGCAACCTTTCCTTTTTCCTGGTCCCAAAACAGGGTAAACTGCGCCTTTAATATTATCGTCCCTGTATTTAATTTAAAAAAACCCAAACAAACCAGCACTGTGCCACCTCAGCCGAACAAGGCCTAAAATGTTTTTCAAGCAGGGAGTCTTTTTCAGTGGTCTAACTTTAAAGGAGAAACTCAAAGAGTCTGCTGAGGCCTTTCTGAAACCCAAACATCCACCGTTTGTGCGAGGCTGCTCAACCATCAACAAGTGCCGGTGGGAACCAACACGACCCGCTGCAGCACTGTAAATTTCCATCAGCACGGAACGAAACCGACACGCAAGTTCGCTCTGAACGGATTTTCCTCCAAGGTTTGTCTTGAGGCAAAGCACAGGCCGGAGGCGGCGGGCCCGCGGCTGGCCGGGCAGTGCCGCAGCCCCGGCCCGGCCGCAGCGCGGGGCTCCTGCGGGCACGGGCGGCCCCGGCGCGCTCCGCTCCGGCCGGCCCCGCCGGGATGCTGCTGCGGCCGCGGCCTGCGCCGGCCACCGCTCCCCGCCGGGAGAGGCCGGAGCCGCGTCCAGCCCAGCCTTTGTCCCGGCGGCCGGGGCCGAGCTCCGGGCAGGCCCCGGCGGGCAGGGCCAGGGCCGCGCTTCCTCCCGCCGAGCGCGCCGGGCGCGGCCAGGCCGCCAGCGGGGCAGGCCCGCAGCGGGGCCGCCGGGGCCGCGCCGAGCCGGGGCCGCGGCTCCCTGCGGGCAGCGCCGCTCCGCAGCGCGGCCCAGCGCGGGGGGCGAGAGCCGGCAGCGCCCAGGGGTGCCCACGGCCCGGGCAGGGCGAGCCCGGCGGCGGCTGCGGCCCGGCCCGGCGAGGCCCGGCGCTGCACCGGGCCGGCGGTGCTTACCCTGCATGCTGCTGCTGCTGCTGCTGCTGGCGGCGCCCGGGCCGGGCCCGCTCCCGCTCCCCCCGGAGCCGCCGCTGGGGCTGGGAGTCGCCATTGTGCGCGGAGCGGGAGCAGCGGCGGCGGCGCTGCGCAGGGCCCTCCCCGGCAGGGCAGGACACACGGCCCCGCCGCCCGTCCGCCCCCGGCTGGGGCCGCGAAACCCCTCCCCGCCGGGGCCCCGCGCCTGCGGCTCCGCTGCGGCGGGGCGGAGGCGGCGCTGCCTCCCGCGGGGGGACGGGGCATCCCCGGGCGCTGCCGCGGCTCCGCCGCCGCCGCTGCTGCCGCCTCGGGCCGGGGGGCATCGCCCGCGGCCCGGCGGGGACCGCGCCCGGCGCTCGGCGGCGCCCGGCCATCTGCTGTCCTGCTTCGCGTGCCTGCGGCCGGAGGGGCCCCTCGGGGCCGGCAGGCGGCCCGAGCAGCTTTATCGCGTTTCTCATCTTCACCCTAGGTGAAGGGTTAGGACTTCTCGCACACTGACAGCCCCTTGCAAACTTCTCCCGACTCTCTCGAGACCACTCCTTGCCGTGCTTTCCCGGACACCCAGGGCATCAGCATCGTCCTGTCACCATCAGTCTCCCCCTCGTTTTCTTTCTTCTCTTGGCCACTGCTGTTCATGTCAGCACATGGTTTCTGACCATTCCTCTTAACTCCAGCAAACCCACACTGCTAGTCATAGGAGCAGCACACACCGTGAATTAGAGCAGTGAAATTATTGCCCCAGCACTGTGGGCCCTCTCCAGCGTGCTGCATGACAGAGAGGAGTCCCTTCACCCACAGGAGGCCTCGTGTATGATAGAAACAATATTGACCCCCTTTAGGAATGGAGATGGGCTGAGAAATGAGCTGGATGTCCCATGTGTTAGAAGTATGAGGACTCTTTCCCTGCTGCTCTGTTGCCCAGGTCACCATGGAGGTGATAATGCAGCCCTGAACACACACTGGAAGTGCCTCCAGGAACTGCAGACCATCACCCTCTGTGCAAGCGCACTGGGGGAGATGGTTGGGGCAGGAGCTGCCTCTCTATCCTACCTTCAGTTTTTCTTACAGTTCAGTTCATATTGATTCCTCTTGCCTTATGATAAGACCAAGATTTTTCTTTTCATCATGTTTTTAACTTAGGAAAGCATCTTCTTCCATCCTAGAGTCTTCTGGTTTCCCTGCTCAGTTGTGGGGGTCAGGAAGATGGGCTGGAATAGTCATGGGGCACAGAGGCAGCCCAGCCTTCTGCCCAAACCCTGCTCTGCAGGGAACAACTCACACTGCTGAGCTTGCCTTTGTCAGGAAGTGGGAGAACAGGTCAGAATTGGTCCTGACCATCTCCCTGTTTCTGCTCCCAACTCCTGATAGTCCAGCAAATTCACCTCCCTGCCTGCCCAGGATGCAGCTTTCCTTTGCCTTGGGGAACACCATAACCCCTCTCACACAAGCCAAGATCCCAGTAACCTCTTGGCTGGGTTCGAACTTAGGCTGCTGCTCTTCATTGTCCCATCTTGGCCTCTACCCTCTCTGGGAATATTGTGGACTTTTCCAAAGCTGCTTCCAGTCCAGCCTCTCCACCACTTTGGTTAGGAGAGGAATGAGAGTCACTTGTACCCAGAGCTTCTACAGGGAACAGCCCTTCCTGGGTGTGGTTACTGTGAGCACCATGGGTGGCAACCAGCAGTGCCAGTACCTGGAAGAGCCTGTAACCAAGCCCAGGGACACACCAGGTGAAGGTGTGCCCTTATCCTCTCCTCCTGTAATCCTGTCCAGGATACCTCATTGCCTAGCACCAGCAGAACCCCCAGCCCACACCTTCACCTGCACAACACCGGGGAGCAGCAGGGATGGCTGCTCTGTGAGAGAAGTGCAGCATTACATCGTGGATGGGCAGTGGCCTCCACAGAGGCCAGACCTGAGCCCAGTGAGCAGCACAGCCCCACACCAGTGACCAGGCTCAGTCTGGGCTCAAACCAGCCTTCTGTAATGGGCAGGGCTGATGTTGGAGTTCCCAGGTCAGGGTCTGGTTCACAGCCCCAGGACACGGCTGTACACAGCAGCAGCACAGCTGTGACATGGCTTAGGTGGGAGCCACAGAGAGAGCTTTGGCTAAAAACTGCTGCCAGGTGAATGAGTGGAGAGTGGTTTATGTATATACATATGTACACACACACACGACTTCTTCCGTTATTTTTTTCAAAATGCTCCAAAGCCACATGAAGGTGATTAAACCACTTGCTCTTACCAGCAAACTGATCTTAAATGCTGAGAGTTAAAATTCTTGGGGAGAGGAGGGCGTGCAGTTTGAGTCCTGACACAAAGCCCAGTCCCTTCCCTAGTTCCACATCTTTCCTTTCTCTTCCCGGTTTTACTTAAGCCTTCTCTTTTGCATTAACCCCTGAGGGCAGGTCAGGGCTGGCACCCTGCAGCTTCGGTGCAGAAACCCAGTGCCTACTGGCAAACACTGGCACAAGCTGACTTCCACTTCTGCTGTGTGCCACCTACGTGTGGTTTGCTTACAATTAGCTAAAGTCATACTTTCCCCTCACTGCAAATCTGGAAGGATCAACAGTACCTGTGCTGACATGTTTGTGAAACCTTTCCTTAAAGACCTCCAGTGATAGGGATTGTGCCATTCCCTAGCAATCTGTTCTGGCACACATCCTAACATCATCCAAAAGCCTAACTTCAGGGGTTTTTAAAATTTCAAATTTTTATATCCTGCCCTGTTCACTATGATCATTGCCTTCTTCAAAATGACCCTTGGGCACTTGATGATGTGCAATGTTGAACTACAACTCCTTGCCTCAGCTTTCTCTTCCACACATTACATCAATTCATTTACTTCAGCCTTTCTTCATGTTTTCTATGCCTCCCAGCATCTTCACTGACCTCCTTTGATGTTTTCTCTGTCCATCTGCAGTCTTTGATTCATCCTTAGCAACATAAAGGAATCCCTAGCTGGGTTTTTGGTTGTTTTTATTTTTTTGTTGTTGTTGTGGGTTTTTGTTTTGTTTTGTGTTTTTTTGTTGTTTGTTTTTGGTTTGGTTTGAGTTTTTTGGAAAATTTCATGCACCCAGTTCCCTCACCTGACCCTGTGTTGCTCACTGCTCATAAAAGTAATGTTGGAAGTTGTCCCTGTTGAATATTGCCCTGTAGATTGCAGGACATTTCTCCATCTAGTGCTGAATCCTGTTGTCTTTGCTGTGCTCAACAGCCTGGAGCAATTAGCAGATTTATTAAAGCAGTCATGGGTGTTAATCAACCAGGCTGTTAACTGAAGTAATTAAAAAGATCTGGCATATGAACGGACCCCTGCAAAAATCCTCTGAATATGTCCTTCCATTTTGACAAACACTGATAATTTGCACTTGAGGTAAAATGATCTCACCAGTTTTGCACTCAACATGCCTTTGTACCTTCTTAAGATGGGGTCAGGACAGACAATATTAAAAACTTCCCTAAAGTCAATAGATGTGATATCTGTTACTTATCTCTTTATTCCTAAAACATTGTGCCACACCAGGACATGAGAATGGTTTGTCAGCATTTTTTCCTGATGTGCCCTTCTCTCTGCAACCAGGACATCATCCACCCCTTATTCTGTGTCGTTTACATAATGCTGGGATCTTACACTTTTCCAGCTATGTTATAAACAAATACATATATACAGGTATTATTTCACTGGCTATCCCCACCAAGGTGTCTGTTGAGTTCAGTTAGTCCATGACTGGTGTATCTAGAGCAGTCCATACTCGTTGTCCATGGTAGCTGTGACAGAGAGTGGCATTGTCATTCAACAACCAGTATTACACATGAAATTCAACATTACAGACTGTTCTCACCCAAAAAAATCAAATCCCCTTGAGGTTCCTATGGTGCTTGCCTGTCTCTCTGCATTACTCACCTGGTGCACCCAGGTCCTTGAGCAAAAAAAAATCCCAGGGACAGCTCTGCCTTTGCTTCAGAAATGTGTCCTCAAAAGTTGGTCAACCAGGGAACACGGGGTTGCTCCCATTCTCAGGAAGGTGGGCCCCATCCTTCCCTGCTCCTGGCACCTGATCCACCTGTTAAGGCAGCTAAACCCAGAGCCCTTTTGGCAATATCAGCCGTGCAACCATGCATTTCTCTCCGGATGTCCCAGTTGGAATTGCAGTCAGGGTTGTGGGGCCAGGAACACACCAAAGGCCCTTCACTTGCCCACCCAGAGCCTTTTAATCACTTTCAATCCAATCTAAACCAATCTATGACCACTGCACAGGGATGAGGGCTGTCATGGAATGGGTCACTGCAATGGGTGACTGTGGCTGTGTTGTAGTAACATCTCTGGCTCTCAAAATCACACCTTGGCTGCAGGGCCCATCCCTGCTGCCTCTGTTCTTTACAGGGGGAGTTGCCACAGTGAAGACAAGCTCGGACTGCTCTGGGGTGAGTAGCAGACCCAGAGAGTCATAAGGAGGGAAGATGTTTTTCCTAATAGTGAGGAACAAGTAGTTCAGGCTCCACTCGAGGATACTGAAGGTTCTTGGCCTCCCTCTCATGGGAGAAGTCAGTATTGCCTTCTGCCGACAAAGTCCCCCGTGTCCCTGCAGCGGGAGGTTGGAGGAAGTGCTCGGGATAGTTGGTAAAACTTTAAAGTGAACAGCCTCGATCCTCGATCGGGATCGGTGCCGGGATCGGTATCGGTGCCGGGATCGGATCGGTGCTGGGATCGGGAGGGGGATCGGTGCCGGGATGGGGATCGGGACTGGTGCCGGGATGGGGATCGGTGCCGGGATCGGGATGGGGATCGGTGCCGGGATGGGGATCGGGACTGGTGCCGGGATGGGGATCGGTGCTGGGATCGGGATGGGGATCGGTGCCGGGATGGGGATCGGGACTGGTGCCGGGATGGGGATCGGTGCTGGGATCGGGATGGGGATCGGTGCCGGGATGGGGATCGGTGCCGGGGCCCGCCCGCGTCCCGCCCCTGTGTGCCGGCCCCCGTCCCGCCCCGGCCATGGCTGCGCGGCTCTGGCGGCTCTGCAATCTGCTCATGGCCGCCTTCTTCGGGCTGGCGGCCGCCGTGCAGGTGAGGCCGGGGCTCCGCTGCCGTGTCCCCGCTCCCCTCCCGCGGAGCGCGGCGCCGCCGGGCCGGCGGCTGCGGGGTCTCAGTGCGCGCCTCTCGCTGCAGGTGAACGACCCCGACGCGGGGCTGTGGATGGTGAGTACGGGCCGCCCTTCCCTTCCCTTCCCATTCGGCACCTCCTGTCCGGAGCTCCCGGCGGGCCCAGCCCCGCTCCGATTACGCCCGTCCGATCCGGGACCGCCGGAGAAAACGTCCCGGCTTCCACTGAAGAGCGGGCGGACGCCGGGAAAACGATGTGCAGCGACGGCTGGAATCCGACCGTGCTTCCAGGATCTGCGTTTTTTCACCCCAGATCTGCTCCTACCCGTGCAGGGCATCGCTTGCCTTGGCCCTGTGCCTGCCGTGGGTCACCAGCGAGAGCCGCCTCCCGGCGCTCGGCTGGGCTCCAGGGCGATGGGGAGCGAGCCCGGTGCACGGAGCAGCCCCGGGCAGGCGGGAACAGCCCGTGTGTGCCCGGGAGCTGCTGGGGGCTGGCGGGTGTGAGCTGGGGGGTGTGAGCTGCTGGGGGCTGGCGGGTGTGAGCTGGGGGGTGTGAGCTGCTGGGGGCTGGGTGTGTGAGCTGGGGGGTGTGAGCTGCTGGGGGCTGGCGGGTGTGAGCTGGGGGTGTGAGCTGGGGGGTGTGAGCTGGGGGGTGTGAGCTGCTGGGGGGCTGGCGGGTGTGAGCTGGGGGTGTGAGCTGTGGGGGCTGGCGGGTGTGAGCTGGGGGGTGTGTGAGCTGCTGGGGCTGGCGGGTGTGAGCTGCTGGGAGCTGGGGGTGTGAGCTGGGGGTGTGTGAGCTGGCTGTGGCTGGTGTGTGAGCTGGGGGTGTGAGCTGGGTGGTGAGCTGCTGGGGAGCTGCTGTCGTGCCCGGGGGTGTGTGAGCCCCTCGGACAGCGGCACCAAACGGGGCAAAACGCCCCCGGCGCCAGGAGGGTTTGGGGAGCCCAGGCCGGGCAGGACCCGCTCCCGGGTCAGGATTCTGCAGAGGTTGGTCAGGCAGACAGTATTCCATAACCCAGGAGCAGAGGAGCAAGGGCTGCTGTGGGCTGATGGCCCGGGAGTTTGGGTGGTGGTGGTGAAGATGAGCAGGAGCAGCAGCAGGGCATGCCGGAGGTGAGGGACTGGGATCTGCTCTGTGCTCTGACAGACTGATACCAAGGGGAGAAGTGCTGCTGTGCCTGGGCACTTCTGCTTCCTGAACTTGCTAAGTTTTACTACCGAGTAGATTTATATGTCATTAACAGGTTGTCTACTTAGTGCCAGCTGCCCTGACACTGCTCGTCAGCATCAACCCTTCAATAACAGGTATGATACTGGTGTGCAAAACAGTCTCTGCTCAAATTTTGCCCTCAAAAGGTGGTTGTTTTGCTTTTTTTTTGTTGTTTGTTTGTTTGTTTTTTGTTTGTTTGTTTTTGTTTTTGTTTAATTGAACCACAGATTAAAATCAGGCTGTGTGGAAGCACATCGTACTACCTTCTGAGGGCAAAAAGCTGCAGGTTCTGTTTCTTTAGAGGCTGGTCACTGCTTTAGTGCTGGTGTCTGCACATGCTATAGCTGAGGAGAGGAGCCCAGCAGAAAGCAGAAAGCTCAGCTGCTGGGCTGGGCCTGCCTTTGCACCCCAATTCCAGCTCAAAGCCTTCTGGAGCAGAAGCCTGGGAGCATGCTCTGAACCTGGCTCGGTGTTGACCATAGCACTTTAATTGATTTTGTTTCCTTGTTGTAAATCTGTGGTTTTGTTTACCTGCCTCATTCAAGAGCAGCTGAGCTTTGCACAGTTCTGTGGAAGTGGTAAAGGTCTGGTTCAGTGCCAGGTATTGCCTACAGAGCAATGGGCAGCAATAGGAACATTCCAAGGCTGTGCTTCCAAGGGTCTATGTTGTGCGGACTGAGGGTCATTAAATCAGAATTGTTTCAGGTCTTCAGAACATAGTTAAGATTTTTGTATTTTAATTCAGTGGAAATAATTTAAAATAAGGCCATTTTATATACACAAAGTGACTGTTCTGGATGAATACTTATGCTGAATAGACTAAAATCACACTTAAAAAAGAAAACCTTCAGGAGTGCATGGTGCTGTCACAAATTACACCACTGCAGTCTCTTGGCATTCTGGCTACCTTAAGCATATAAAGTGGCAGCATTCCTAAGTTCAGAACTCATGAGGGTTGGTTGGTTGTGGTTTTAAATGTTTCAGGAGAGGTTCACTGTGTAATAGGTGGCATAATGGCATTTGGCTGGTCAAGAAAATCTGCATGTTAAACTCATAGCTAGGGTTTTCCTTGTGCCAAGATCTGTGGAAAATAAAGATTATAACAGCACAACTTTTGTAAAACTGAAGGTTTATGTAAATTCACCAAGGGATATTTGCCATTCAGATCTGTGGAAGACTTAGATGGGTTTACTTCATGATAGTGGCTGATAGTCTATCTTTTCCCCAGACAATGTTGTTTGGAGGAGCCTCTGTGATCTTCATTCTGCTGGCTGTGTTGTTGGGACCATTGCCTTGGCTTGCTCTTTGTTTGCTTATGCTCAGTGGAACATTTTTCATGAAGAGGAAGGCAGGTAAGCAGTGGGTTTTATTTTCCCCCACCCAAATCCAGCTCACCAGGCCATCTCCTCCTGGTGTCACCTTCCAAAACTTTATTTCCTGGGCTGTTGCAGTGAGTGCTGTTGGTCCAGAGGAATCAGACCAAAGAGGAGGGACCATAATGCTCCAAACCAGTGACTCCTTGGACACTGGGAAGTGAACAGTCATTGCCTCCCTGATAGTGGCAGTTAGATTTACTTGTCTGGATTTCAGAGACAAGGACACAAGCACAGTGAAACAGCTTTGTGCTTTTTTCCTGGAGCTGTAGGGTGGTAATCAATGTTTTAAAAAACTCTTGAGGCAATACCAAAGGCATGTTTATCTGGCATGGGCTGCTGAGCCCTCCAAAGGATTGAGGGTGAGGGAGAATTCCTCACCTGGACATTCAGCAGTTGCCTAAAAATCAGGTGCTTGCAAAGTACGGAGGTGAAGCCCTGGCAGCTACTTCTGTACCTAGTCACAGTCTGGAAAACTGGGCTTTGCTCAGTGAGAGAAATGTGCTTGCTTTGCTTGTGTTAATTAGAGAAATGTGCTTTGGAATGTAAGTCCAGCAGTAGAACAAAATGTGGAAGCAGGAATTTAGCTGTCATGTTGATTTGTAGATTTGTGGTGTGAAGCAAAGTTATTCTTTGTTAATACCTTTGTAATCATAATCCTAGTAAAATACATTGAACTTCTCCAAAGGAGCAGCCACTAATGTTTTGGAGGCAAAATTTGTACTGTCAGAACATAGACATCTGTTTGTATTATTTTCTGATCTGTTTTTTGTTTGGCTTTTTAGAGAGTTGTTTGGTCTGGTGATTATTACAATATGGATGAGTCTTTGTCGCAGTTCAGCAAAGTAAGTTTTATTTTCTCTTTTTTTATAATCCATTCCAATGTTCACATGTAGTGACTAGCTTCTTGACAACACACAGCTGATTTTGGCAGCTTGATTTCCTGTTTCATGTCACCCTCTGAACCTTCCAGATGCCCAAGCAGCAGCAGCTGGTGCTACAGCCTAGGGGGATCTCGCACAGATAAAAGTTGGGGCGGGGGGGAATGTAAGGCTACATGAAGCATTTTTTCTGACCCTCTGCCATAATGGGAGCATTTTTCCTTTGCTTAAGGTGCTTTTTTTAAATTCCAATTAGCTTAAGTTGTCAGAAAAATCTTTGTGCCTCTCCAGTAAAAGGCTCTGGTGCTGCAGCCATAGGAGCCCCATGGAAGTGGCCAAAGGCTCTCTGCTGTCTTTCCAGCTGCTGGCAGATGTGAATGCTGTGTGGTAGCTGTAGCAGTGGCCAAGGCCAGGGACATCCTGGCCTGTCCCAGCCACAGTGTGGTCAGCAGCATGAGGACAGAGCCTGTCCCCTGTGCTGGCACTGCTGAAGCACCTCCAGTCCTGTGGTGGCTTTGGGCACCTCACTTCAGGCAGGACTTTGAGGGACTGGAGCATGTCCAGGGAAGGCTCTGGAGCACCAGGAGTCACCAAGGGAGCTGGAGTGGCTCAGTCTGGAGAAAAGGAGGCTCAGGGGGACCTTTTCACTCTCTACAGCTGCCTGACAGGAGGGTGCAGCCAGGTGGAGGTCAAGCTTTGCTCCCAGAGAACAAGGGACAGGACCAGAGGAAACAGCCTCAAGCTGTGCCAGGGGAGGTTGAGATCAGATCCTAGGGGAAATTCCTTCACTGGAAGAGTGGTCAAGCATTGGCACAGGATTCCCAGTGAGGTGGTGGAGTCCCCATCCCTGGAAGAGTTGAAAGAAGCTGCCTGGATGTGGCACCTGCCCCATGGGGTGTAGTGGCCATGGTGGTATGCTGCTGATCGTGGAGGTATTTTTCAGCCTTCAGGATGCAGTGATTTGAAGTAGCTCTGTTGGATTTGTTCTGTTACAGGAGTCCCCTGGGAAGAGCTCACTTGGTTGCTGCAGTTCTTGTTGCCCTCTTCCCCTTTGCTTCGTGGCTGTACATTTATATGAACAAAGACGTGCAAGAGTCTTGGCCAGCACACTGCAAAACAGTGATTTAAGTGGGTGGCAGAAAGTCTACAGTAACTATGCTGACCTGCCTTGCCTTTGGTTTTGGTGCTTAACCACAGGTGAGTGTCAGTTTGATAGGACCCAAGAATACCTGGCTGCTTCCAGCAGTGCCAATGGAGATATGGTAAAATGCTGAGCAACAGTGAGAAATCTGAGTGGGGAATTCTTCTATGGAAGCTGTTCACCTTGCTGCTTCTTACACTTCCCAAGCACCATTGATCTAATGATTGTTCTGATGGTATATTCAAGCTATCATTGCATCCCTGGATCACTCATCGTTTGGGAAATCTACTCTTTAACATAAGGGACAAGTAAAGCAAATACTATTTTAATAAATAACTATTTACAGCCATAGAACATTCAAAAATGTGCCTCAATAATCCATTCCAGACTTATTGGGAAACTGAACAGTCTGTATTTCTGTCCTGTGTTAAAATGATTTATAGAATATATCTGAAAAAATTATTTTTGCTATTATGTTTAACTGAAAGTCACTGGTTTTACTGAGTAATAAACATTATTTTTTTAAGAAAATCCACTGACAATCTCTGTATCTTTTATTTTCTGGGAGATGCACATTCAAGCCTGTCACCAGCAGATATGGGCACTGTCACAACTCTGCTGCTCACCTGATTTTCCTTGGAAAGGACCCACTCAGTAGCCCTGCAGCAGCAAGCACGTCCCACTATTCATGCTGGAGAGGGAAGCACAGGTGGATACACTGGACTCAGGAGCTCCAGGTGTAACACACACCACCTTTCTTTAGATGGGTGTCAGAGCTGAAAATGCAAAAAAACCACTGTTTTTTTGCATTTCTCTATCAGCACTGCTGCAGGTGATCCCAGCTGTGCACACATGGCACAGCCCCAGTATCTGCAGCATTCCATGGTACAGCACAAAAGGTCTCCATTGTCCTTAGGCTCAGCTTTTTCAGTCTTCTAAAGCAATACTGGAAGACTGAATTAGGCTACAGGCTGGATATATTCTGCCAGATATGAGACCTTACTGGAATGTTCACAAAAAATAAATAGAGATGTGGGTGGGCAGGTACAACTCTGCATGCTTTAATGCTCACTGACAGAATAGCAGTGGGACTTTTTTTGAGCAATATTTGTTATATGGTTTGCATCTTTTCACAGTAACAATCCAGTCTGGATTGGATGTTTGAAACCAACATCCTGCATTCCAGTATATTTATTTCAATTACTGGCCTTCTCTATGCTCCAATAAGAAATCAGGTGCTCTCTTACAGTTTCTAAAATGCTGTATCCAAGAGAATAACACCTGAGCTAAAGCAATAAAAATCAGCCAAGCAGCACAGCTTGCTAAAAGCACCCAGCTGACTCTCCACTTCTGTCCCAAGTCCTTCCTGCGGAAGAGCGATCTGCATTTGCGCGGCATTTCAGAAATGCATCACTCTGTCAGGAATTCTGCCCCTTCCCTTCAGCACCATTTTATCCTCGTAGACGTGCACGGTCCCAAAGGCGTTGCTGCCCGGGGCTGTCTCGATGATGCCCTCCAGGGTGAGGTGGTGCACGCCGTGCGGGTCCTGGCAGTAGGCGCCGTCGTGCAGGTGCCCGGCCAGGACACAGACCACGCAGCCGTGCGAGTGAATCACCGACAGGGCAGCCTCGTAATTCCAGGCCAGGCAAACCCCGTTGGAAGCACAGGGATGAATGGGCACGTGAGCTGCAGTTCGGAGGGAAAGAAATAAAAGAGAGGTAAATGGAATAAATCTGTCATTGTGTGTTAGGACAAACGACATGAGACCTCGTTATAAAAAACTGTATCTGACTCCACTTTATTAAAGCAATTGTCTTCTTTATATACCTTTTAGAACAGGCCACTCTCATTGGTTAGAAGAGTGCCAGAACTCTTCTTCCCATTGGCCTAAACCGATGGATAGAGACAAGTCCATCCCACAGAAAAGAATGCAAAACATCACTCTCGTTACAATAACACTTGGGATGTTTATGTCAAGTCTGTGGGAACAAGGTCTTCTCAAACCTAAACACCACGAAGAAACTGAGTTCAGAAACTCAGAAACCTCAGGCCTAGAAAACCAGACTACACAAATCTGCCTCCTCGTCCCCAGAGTGAGGCAATGTTGTCCCTGAAAATCAGCCTTCTAATTTGTTTTGGTATAATAGAGTCAGTCCTCATGAATTGTAAAGATCATGTTTACATTCCTTTGTAAAAAAATATCACCTTGATAGACTTCTCAAGTGACCAGTAGAGATAGAGAAGTAGTGACTTCTTCCAATCCCTACTCACTGTGCAAAAACTTATATATAAAAAGTCAACAATAAACTAAAGAGTTCTTTTCTTCTTCTCTACCTAAACACCTATTGTGCGTGTTACTGTGTTCCCTCTATACATCACAGTACCAAGGCACAGTTGCTGCTCTTACCATCTGTACCTCACCAGACCAGCTACATGTTTTCTGCATACACTGACTAGCTAACTTTTTTTTTACCCACGTATTTCCATGGGAGTATATATCCCCCATCAAACCGAGGGGTTGGAACTAGATTAGCTTTAGGAGCCCTTCCAACACAAACCATTCTGATTGTCTATTTATCCACCTACCTGTAACTATAACTTTTTCTTGGTTTTCATCAGCGAACTTGAGGACTTCATCGAACCAGTCCAGCTGGGCTTGACTAAATCCTCCATTAAATGCTACAAAATGAGGTTCTTTGAGCCCTGCAAAGAAGAAGAAGATTAGGCACAAATGCATACAGCTCCCATGGCTCCTTTAATCAGCTGATGGTTGGTTTACTCTCAGAACCTTTGGGGTTTTTTTGCATTTCTTGGACTGAAACTCCAGCCCCTTGCACAAAGAAGACTATTAGCGTTTTCGGGAGCTTTGCTCACAGTACACAAACACTGTTGGGTGTCACCCCCGGCGTGGGACAGGGTGGGCACAACTCGGTGCTCTGCAACAGCCGCTTCCCCAGCAGATGTGCCATGTTCGGTACCGCACGGAGCACAGCACAGCCCCGGCCCACAGGCACCGGGAGTACGGGGAGCATCTCCCGTGCCCTCCTGCAGCCGCACGGACGGCGGGGGAGAGCAGGAACGGGACACAAGCTGGAGCCCCGCATGCCGCTGTCAGCACCGGCGGCTGCGGACAGCGAACGCGCGGCCGCCCGCGCCCCCGCCGAGCCGGAGGTACCTTCGGGGTTGTTGAGGTCATCGTTGGGGTTCTTCTCCCGCAGCACCCGCAGGGACTCCTGGTAGCGGGGGCTGCCGGGGTCCCTGCCCAGGGTGCTCGTGTCGTAGGCGTCGAGCACGACGAGGCGGAGCCGCGGGGCCGGGCTGCAGTGATACGCGTGGCACTCGGGGTCCGCGGGCCCGGCCGAGCCCCCCGCGGCCCGGCTGTACAGCCCGCTCTGCACCAGCCGCGCCCGGCTGAAGTTGTACAGCTCGTGGTTGCCCCACGCGTGGTGCACCGGCACCGAGAGCTCCCCCAGGACCTCCAGCACCTGCTGCAAGGCGCTCTCGGCCTCGCCGCGCTGGGCGTTCTGCCCGTCGATGATATCGCCCAGCTGCAGCACAAAGCCTATCGGCGGGCTCTCGCCGGCCCACGCCTGCACCGCCTCCCTCAGCAAGCGCAGGCTGTGCCGGTAGTAGCGCCGCCGGTAGCCGCCGAAATCGTGCCCGTCCTCGGCGTCGGCGAACTGGATGTCAGCGATGACCCCGAAGGCGAGGCGCGGCGCGGCCTGCATGGCGGCCGGGGCCGGGCCGGAAGGGGCGGCGCGGCAGCGGCAACATGGCGGGGCCGGTGGCGCTGAGGGCGCTGCGGGGCGCCGGGGGGTTCTGCCCGGGGCTGCGGGGCCTCGCGGGGCTCTGCCCGGGGCCGCGGTGCCATGGGGCGCTCTGCCCGGTGCTGCCCGTGCCCCGCAGCCGCCCGCTGTCGCAGCTGCCGCCGGGCCGCGGGCCGCGGGCGGGCGCCCAGAGGCGGGTGAGTGAGGGAGGGATGGAGGCAGGGATGGAGGCCGGGCCGCTCCGGTGCCCTGGAGCGTCACCAACCCCCTTGTCCCCCGCAGCTCGTGTCGTGGCGGTCGCTGGCGGCCACCGTGGTGCTGGGGGGAGGGCTGCTGGCCGGCATGAAGGTGATGAAGCGGCGCAAGGAGGAGGGTGAGTGCGGCGAGCGGGAGGAGCGCCGGCCGGGTCGCGTTTCGTGCTTAGACGGAGCTTTTGGGATGTCTCCCATTGGTGTATGAGGGTTTACATTCGTTTCGTGCTCAAACGGAGCGGTTTGGGTGTCTCCATGATGTGGGGTTTACATTCGTTTCGTGCTCAAACGGAGCGGTTTGGGTGTCTCCATGATGTGGGGTTTACATTCGTTTCGTGCTCAAACGGAGCGGTTTGGGTAGCTCCATGATATGGGGTTTACATTTGTTTCGTGCTCAGACGGAGCGCTTTGGGTGTCTCCATGATATGGGGTTTGCATTCCGGTGTATTTTAACCCCTCGGGCATCGTTCACTGTGCCGCAGCTTTGCCACAGGGCCGCTTCGTGCCCCTGCTTACGGAAGTGCCGCAGAAAATTTTCAACAATTAAAAGCGATTCAAGGTTCGGCGTTTTTAAGGTCCTGGGTTGGAATAGTTGTGTTTGTGCTGGCCTGTGCAGCACAGACACGGAGCTGGGTGTTGAGGGCTCAATGGGTTCCTCCTGTGCAGCCCGTGGGCTTTGTCCTTTCCTGCAGGAACTGCTCACACGTTTCCTTTTCATGGATTTACTGTTGAAAACAGAAGTATTACAGCTTTTAGGATATGTTCAGTTTACAACAGATGCTGGATTTGCTGTTTCACAGCAGGCCAGATATCTATCTTTATTTTTCCTTTAAACAAAAATGCAGTCGGGTAACAATGAAAGGTAATATCACGTTTCAGAGGAATTTAGTGATCTATTTGATTTCGTCCAAAAGGAACGCTTCCTGGAAGGCACGTTTACCTTGGGTTTCTGCGTGACAGGCCTTGGTGGATCTTGACATGAGCCTGCCTCTGCTGCTCCCAAGGCTTGCCTGGGAAGCACTGTGGTGTGTGTGACTCCCACTTGTGTTTTGTAGCGCTGGAGAAGGAACGGAACCGAGGAATTGGGAAGCCCCTGCTGGGAGGGCCCTTCTCGCTCATCAGCCACGAGGGAGAGCCCAGGACCAGTAAGGACTACATCGGCCAGTGGGTGCTGATCTACTTTGGCTTCACTCACTGCCCTGACATCTGTCCTGATGAGCTGGAGAAAATGATTGCAGTGGTGGACGAAATTGGTATGGGAATTCAGTTGGTGCAGGGATTTTGGGAGGGTCAGATTTATTCGGATAAAATACCACAAATGGTGATAAGTAATATTAGGAAAAACAAAATGCCTCTGGCTATTATTCAGTAATTGAATTAATTGCTAAGGGGTACATAGATCAGTCATTAGGGTCTAACATAACAGTACTGATCTTTCCACAGCAGGGGAATAAAAAGGTGGTGGCAGATTACAGGAAATATATTGCACTGTATTTTTGCCAAGAAGTAACTGTGAGGAATGCTAGGATTTTTTTCCCTCTATTTTGTTCATCTCTATGAGATTCTCTCCTGAAGCAGAGTAGCTGTGCTGTGGAATGGAGGGAGGGGGAAGGCTCTGTGTTAGCTGTATTTTCTTAGCCTGCAGACCCTGAAGGATTTCTGAGCAGGGTTAGTAATAACCCAGCATGGGGAAATCAGGCCAGAGTGAAGGCTTTGGCTGGAACACAGAGGAAAGAGCCTGAATCGTGTTTTCATGTTTCCTCCTGCTCCAGCATCCCAACGTGTTTCCCTTGTGTCAGCCAGTGTTGTAACACATGCATCACACCACAGCACCTTCTGCAGCAGAGCCAGTCTGTCATCCCTCCTGAGCAGCCCAGGCCTCTGGCTGGAGTGCAGAGACAGACACAGAGCATTGCATCTCATGGCATTTACTTCCTTCACAAATTACATAAATAAAGCTGCTCAAAGTGGTCTTTTTTTTAGTCACCTGGGGTGGGCTTGGTTTGATGTTACGTGGCTGTGAGCTTGTTTGAAGGAAGATGAGAGATGATACCTGGTTTTCTAAAAATAATAATATTTGTTAATGCCACAGATCGAATTCCATCTTTGCCTAATCTGACCCCACTCTTCATCACCATCGATCCTGAGAGGGACAACCAGGAAGCCATTGCCAGATATGTTAAAGGTATTCCTGCTTGCTTCCTCTGTGTCTCATAGCATGTAGTACAGAGCACTGAAAAGCAGCCTCCTGAAGGGATTATTTTCACTAAAATGTGTAAACGTCTTCTTTCTGTCCAGAATTTTCTCCAAAGCTGGTGGGATTGACTGGAAGCAAGGCACAGATTGACCAAGTGGCTAAAGCATATCGTGTGTACTACAGTGAGGGGCCCAAGGATGAGGACAATGATTACATAGTAAGTAAAAGGAGCCTTTGCTTACTCAAAGACTGTGGATAAGAGCAGCGTTTACATTTTAACACCAGCTATTGGATCTTTACTGCAGTCCCATGTGCAGTGGTATGTTGAGCTGTCAGAACCCCAGTGCCCTCCTACAAGCTCACACGTAGCAAAGTGTGTTCCAAACAATCCCAGAAATGCAGACAGTAGCACAGGAACTAGCAAGCCTGGCAATAGTCGAATTTCCTTCTGATCTGTAGCATGTTTGACTGGCTCTTTTCCTATGTTCTCCAGTCAGTGTGATTTGTCATTCCTAATGCAGCTGAACTCAGAGCATGGCTGTATTTCAGTCCTGAGCAGTCATGGCTTCCAGCGCCAGAACTCCGTGTCTTTGCTGAGAGAGGTGTTGCCACGGTTAGGTGCAGACACCACTTGCAGTGTCTTTTAAATAAATTTGCAGTGGAGTTAATTTTGATAAAAATGCAATTGGAATATCCGGGATGTGCATGGGTGAGCGGCGCCGGCAGGGGGCGGCCCTGTCCCGCGTGTCCCTGTATCCCGCTGCCGCTCCCGATCCCGCGTGTCCCTGTATCCCACTGCCGCTCCCGATCCCGCGTGTCCCTGTATCCCACTGCCGCTCCCGATCCCGCGTGTCCCTGTATCCCCTGCCGCTCCCGATCCCGCGTGTCCCTGTATCCCACTGCCGCTCCCGATCCCGCGTGTCCCTGTATCCCGCTGCCGCTCCCGATCCCGCGTGTCCCTGTATCCCGCTGCCGCTCCCGATCCCGCGTGTCCCTGTATCCCGCTGCCGCTCCCGATCCCGCGTGTCCCTGTATCCCGCTGCCGCTCCCGATCCCGCGTGTCCCTGTATCCCACTGCCGCTCCCGATCCCGCGTGTCCCTGTATCCCACTCCCGATCCCGCGTGTCCCTGTGTCCCACTGCCGATCCCACGTGTCCCTGTATCCCACTGCCGCTCCCGATCCCGCGTGTCCCTGTGTCCCACTGCCGATCCCGCGTGTCCCTGTATCCCACTGCCGATCCCGCGTGTCCCTGTGTCCCACTGCCGCTCCGATCCCACATTTCCCTGTATCCCACTGCGCCCCTGATCCCACATTTCCCTGTATCCCACTGCCAGTCTCAATCCCACATTTCCCTGTATCCCACTGCCGCTCCTGATCTCACATTTCCCTGTATCCCACTGCCCCTCCCAATCCCACATTTCCCTGTGTCCCACTGCTGCTCCTGATCCCTTCCCACATTTCCCTGTGTCCCACTGCTGCTCCTGATCCCCTTCCACATTTCCCTGTGTCCCACTGCCCCTCCCAATCCCACATTTCCCTATGTCCCACTGCTGCTCCTGATCCCCTTCCCACATTTCCCTGTGTCCCACTGCTGCTCCTGATCCCCTTCCCACATTTCCCTGTGTCCCACTGCCCCTCCCAATCCCACATTTCCCTATGTCCCACTGCTGCTCCTGATCCCCTTCCCACATTTCCCTGTGTCCCACTGCTGCTCCTGATCCCCTTCCCACATTTCCCTGTGTCCCACTGCCCCTCCCAATCCCACATTTCCCTTCCGAGCTGCTGTTGTGTGGTTTCGTGGTCTCTTCCCAAGCCAGGCTGTGCTCTCACACAGGTGGATCACACAATAATCATGTACCTCCTCGGCCCTGATGGTGACTTTGTGGATTACTATGGCCAGAATAAGAAGAGTGCTGAGATCTCAGCTTCCATTGCTGCGCACATGAGGAAATACAGATCCTAAAACAGAAGGTCTTCCAAGGCTGCTGTGAATGTCACCTGGGGGTTTGGCTGTGATTGGACATTGGAGTTAAAGCAGAAGCACACAAGTGTAACGTCCTGTCAAGCAGGTCTCCTTTCTTCCAAATAAGAAAGGCATCCATGTTTCTGCAAGTTTCCATTACCAAAAATCTCTACAGAGCCTTCCCCATGGATGTGATTTCCAACAAGATCTTGGGTACAGAATGAAATTTGGGACTTCTCTGAAACATTGTTGGGAGCAAAGAATGGAAAGCACTTCTCACTTGGGAAGAATGTGTATGTTGCTGGTAAAATATTGCTGTTCTGGCAAGACATCTGCAAGGACAGCAGTCACTGCAGGAGGATTACTTGCTGCAAAGCCATGGGGCCATGGCATTCTCAGAGGAGCTCTGCCCTCGGGATTCTCTGCACTCTTTTGCCTTCTGGGAGAGGCAGTTGCACTATTAGAAGCAGGGGAGCCTTAAGAGTGCTTCTTTATCCAGGTTAAAAAGGTGAAGAGCACTGAAAGCTTCCACACGTGGGACCAGCCCTGTAGAGAGCCTGATCATTTCATCTGTGTGAAGAAATGAAATGTACTTTTCTGGTGATTTTTCCAGGTGAACACTGTTCACTTATAAGGCAAAGAGAATTGAGTTGGAAATAAGATTTTCTTCTGGTGCAAATGATGTAGTTGCTGTGCTGAGCAGGGAAGTGGGGAGGGTGGAGAGGGAGTGTGTCCATGCACAGGGCTGGCAATCAGATACATTTTATGCAGTGCAGCATTTGAAAATAAAGATTGATTTGTATAGGCAATATATATTTTTATTTCCTTAGATTTGACTAGAATATTATCAAAACTTTCTATACTGGTCAAACTTCCTATTCTTGCTCTGCTTTCTTTTTTAGAAAGCAGTATTTATTTCTAGTCATGCACATCAGGTGCTGAATGTGCTTTTTTTAAGCTGGACCTCAGAGAATGGCCCACAGGAGACAAACCAGAACAATTCTTGGTGTGAATTCCAGTATGTGCACAGATGTTCCTGCAGGTAGCACTGGTGTTCTCCTGAGTGTGGGGCTTGGAAGAGAAATTTCCATCCAAGGGAAGGTGCAAAGGCTGTGGAAAATTTCTGTCTTTCCAAAATGTGAAAAACAGTAAACTTTACCTGTTTCAGAGCATTGACACCTCTCATGGATTTTTACATATATTGGGTAATTGCTCTCTCTCATGGGTTTCACCTTCAGGTCTGTATTTATTTGATCCCTTGGGATTTGTGTGTGTTTGTGGAGTCCTCAGGGCCCATCTCTGCCCATCTTGTACCATCCTGTGGCTGAGCTGTGCACAGCAGCCTTTGTCTGCCCCTCTCAAGGTCTCTGCAGTCTCATCAGGCCTGTATTTTAAATATTGCAGCAGTGTGTTAGGGCCAAATACCTTTTCTGCATAGAGGTCGTTCTGGAAAATCATGATTGTATGAAGCAATGGTAAGTAAAAATAAAATCAGTTGGAAGCACCTGCTCAGAAGAAAGAATTGGTGTTACGGCTGAGCCAAGTTAAAGCAGAATTTGGACAAGGCAAACCTCTGTCCTGAGGCTTTGCAAAATCAGCACATGACCTGCAGCCTGGGAGGAGTCACCTGTTACACTGATTTCTCTAAAGCTCATTTGCAGCTGACTCGTTCTACAGAGACAAACCCAGGAATCCTGTCTTCTCCCAAATGTTTTGGCAGCAGTGTCCTGGCCTTTACCTTGTTTTTCTGTGCCCTGAAAGGCAGAACCAGCTGACCCAGGAAGCTTAGGGCAGACTGGGGGGAGTGTGGCAAAGGCCCAGAAAATTTCAGATGGAGGGACATGTCCCTTGCCTCATGGCAGTGGGAGCAAATGATGTCCTGCTTTTTTCAGCCTCCCAGTTTGACCATGCCCATCACTTTTCCCTTGGCTTTTCCAGGAGGGAGACTTTGGAAGAGAGGAGTTTTTGTTGTGGTTGGTTGTGGGGTTTTGTTGTTCTTTGGCGTTTGTTTTATTCTTTATTTGGAGTTTTGTTTGTTTATTAAAACCTCAAAAATGTTATTTAGGCAACTGTTAGGATTTCCCTGCCCTGTTCAGTGACAAGAGGGAGCACAGATGTGTTCCCTGCATGTTTAGAAGGCCCAAGGGCTGTGTTAAATGCACACTGGGAAGAGGCAGAGTGGTCAAGGAGGGGAAGGGAATATGCTGGAGGTGCTTGGAGATGCTTTGTCAGCAGATATTCAGTATTTTTCCAGTGAAATGAAGCAGACTCCCTCTGTACTCATTGTACCCCAATTCCCTGCATGCCCAAGTGCAGTGCCCAGCCCCCGGGGAGGGAGCTCAGCTCTGGCAGGGAAGGTTTGTGGCAGGGCTCCTCTCCTGGGGCTGTGCTGGGTGCTGGCATGGGGCTGAGCAGGGTCTCCTCTCTGGAAGCTTTCCTAGGTAGCAGGTTTCATCTGGGACCCAGATTTGTTAGAGCCTGGGCTGTGCAAGGTGAGCCTGTGTTCCCCAAGGCCAGGGGGAGGACAGAGCACAGTCCTGGCAGGGGCCACTCCAGAGCCCTGGCCTGCTTGTCCTGGAAAATACCAGTGGAAAACAGCATCTCCTCTGAGGGGCTGCCATCCCTAACCCCAGCTGAAGAGCTGCTGCCATCCCAGACAGGGCACCAGTGACAGTCTGAGGTGTCTGAGGAATGAGGATTGGCTCTGTTTGTCTACCCAAGGAAGGCAATGCATTCCTCATGTGCAGCCTGCATAGCCCAGGGAGGAGCTCAGCTAATGAGTGATACTTAAGCCACACGGGTGAAGCTTGGCTGTTTTAGAAATGTTCTCAGCACCAGGATGGGCAGAATCAGGGCCTGAAGAGGTGCAGAGACTGACCTTAAACAACTGCCAAAGCCCTGTGGTGCCTTTTCAGTCCAGATCATGGAGAGGCTCAGATAAGAGGGGCTCTTGGGAGGTCTGAAGTCCAACCTCCTGCTGCAGTCACCCAAGCCACTTCATCCTTGTTCACAGCCTGAGGAAGAAATCGAGTCTTCCTCATCTCTAGCTGGGGTCAAATCCATGTGTGGTTAGAGATGCTGTTGTTCTTTCTCCCCTTCTCCAGTGCCTTTGAAGAGATCTACATTTTCTGAGCCTTTCCTCACTTGGTCAGACTTGCATGGTCCCAACACTGACCCAGCATTCCAAAGATGTGCTCCCATCAGCCCACAGCCAGGATCTGGGATGAATGAAGGCTCTCACGTGGTCTCCAGTGAGCTGCAGGATGGAGCTGGAGGCTGAGCACTGAGTTGGGCTCTTCACCACCCCTCTGGAAATCAGTATGTGTTTTCAGTCAGGCAGAACAAGCGATGCACGGACTGCTGAGGAGTCAGAGCTGTGCACAGCCTGTCCCGATGCACTGAGGTTGTTGATTGCAGCCCAGGCTTTCCAGCCCCTGCTGCTGAAGCAGTGTACTCACCTGGGGCTTCCAGGAGCTGTGGCTCCAGCAGTGTATGCTGGGGCTGCTCAGGAGCTCCCCAGCCTTGGGGCAGTGAGTCTGTAGTCAGTGAAGCAGAGGTGCTGGTCTGTGCTGGCAAGGGGAATGGCCACAGTCTGTCCTTTGCATATGAACTGACAGGCCCCTCAGTTTTACTGGACTGCTCTTAGCTTTGGTGGCCTAAAAGGAAAGACAAAAAGCTGGCAATTTGCCTCCTAGAAGAGAATATCAAAATTTGGTTTGGTTCAATTGGAAACTGTTCTTTTTTTAAAGGAAGTTATGCTGGTGGTGGAGTGTCTAGCCCCTGACTTCTAGCAGCTCTACATCAGTTGTACGTTTTGCTGGGAGAAGAGAGACCTGGGCAGGAATGATTGCACCTGTCTCTGTGCAAGAGCCAGCTCATTCCATGTTTTAAGCTGTGTATTACTAGTTTAATAAAGCAGGTTCCTTCAGCGTGCCAGGGAACTTACTCAGCTGCAGCTTACAAAACCTCCTTGTTCTCCCGAAGTTCTTTGTGCAAAAATAGATAGACACCAACCAGTAAATCCACCTTTAATTTGTGGGGGTATATTGAGCTATGAGTGTGCCCTTTTCTGAATGAAGGGCAGCATTAAAAGCTCCCTGGCAGCACCAGGATGGGATGAGAGAGCCTTGCAAGGTAATGTGGCTTCTAGTGACAGCACCCTCGTGACCTTCACCTCAGGACAGCTCTGTGTCTGCAGTGATGTTGGCAGCATCACAGATGTACCTGCAGCTGCCATGGGTCATTGCTCAGTGCTACCTGTGTTCCTGCTCTCTGATCCCACCTGGACACCTGAACCAGCCAGAGAAAACCGGGCAATGGCTCTTGCTGCCCAAGGGTTCTCTTTGTTCTGCTTCCACAGCTGTGTGGGGACTTTGCCAGCAGAGTGGCCAAGGCCAAAGACAGCTGGGTCTGTACCAGCCATGGTGTGGCCAGCAGGACCAGGAGAGTGGCCACCTCCTGTGCTGGGCACTGCTGAGGCACCTCGAGTGCTCTGTCCAGTTCTGGGCCCCTCATGACAAGAAACATTGAGGGGCTGGAGTGTTCCCAGAGAAGGGGAAGGGGCTGGGGCCCCAGGAGCAGCTGAGGGGGCTCATCCTGGAGCAGAGGAGGCTCAGGGGGCCCTTCTGGCTCTGCACAACTCCCTGAGAGGAGGGGACATCTGGGGGGGTCGGGCTCTACTCCAGGGAACAGGGACAGGAGGAGAGGGAACAGCCTCAGGCTGGGCATCAAGAGGAAATTCTTTGCTGAAAGGGTGGTCAAACACTGTAACAGGCTGCCCAGGGAGCTGGTGGAGTCCCTATCCCTGAGGTGTCCAAGGACTGGATGTGGCAGTTGGTGCTCTGGGCTGGGGACAAAGTGGGCACTAGTCAAAAGTGGAATTGATCTTGGAGGTCTTTTCCCACCCCAGTGATTGTGTGGGTGAGGTCCAGCCCCTCCTGCCTTGAGCATGCCTGGGAGCAGGAAATGTCCTTTCTGAATTACAGTGGCAATGTGGTGTCAGGACAAAGCCCCAGTGTACTCATTGGTCTGGTGTGCTTCAGCTTTTGCTCTCAGCACATCCACTGTGTTCAAAGGGCCGACCATAAGGGATGCATGCTAAAATAAGCTTTTCCCTCATCCTCTGGGCTTAGGGGGATTCTAGGAATTCATGGTTCATGAGATATGTGGCTGTGGTGTCCATTTTTAGTGACCTTAAATGAAATTAAGGGCAACATGAAACATGTTTTTCAAAACACTAGAGACAGTGACTCTGCTGCAAGCCCACAGGCTCAGCTCTCCTCAGGCCAACACAAACAGGGTCAGCCCCTGTCCAAAAGGCAGGGTGACATCCCCTGTGCTGCAGCAGCAGCTGCAGGTGTCCCAGGGTGCTCCAGCTCAGAGGGAGCTGTGGGAGGTGGCAGGAGCTGTTTGGGGAGGGTGGAGGGGGCTCCTGGCTTCACACAAGTCTTGTTGGCTTCATTCTGCTGGGGGAGGGCTGGTCCTGCAGCCCTGGGTGGGTGTCCATGCAGTGCAGAGAGCAAACAGGGGTTGCTGAACAGTGACAGATGACCAGAAGAGCAAGAATGGTTTGGGGTGGAGGAGATCCTTCCTCTCCTGCCCCAGGAGCTCACTCCAGCTGTGTGTGAAGGCTCCCACTGTTCTGTCCACTGCTGCCCTGCCAGCCATTGCCTGCTCTGTACCCACTTTCTCAGCATCCTTCTCATGTGGGAATTGCAGTCACATGTCTGAGAACCTCCTAGCATGGTGTATTGGGGCTTCTGCAGCTCCTTTTGGCAGCAAGGGCAGTGAACAGCGTGGACAGCCAAAGTTGTATTTGAAGTTAAACTCGGGTAGTGTATTCATGATTTGACATTCATGAGCCATCTGCCCCGCACAGATTTGGGTGTTGCTCTTTCTGATTAGTCTCTTAATTTGCCATGTTTGTCACACTATTTCAGTCATGGCCTCTCATCCTGTCCTCCCTGACCCATGCAAGATCCTACACGAGTCCTCATGCTCTTTTTTCTTTCACATGGCCTGCTCTCCACCCCGTTCAGAGCTGGTTTGGGTTCCCTCAGCACTGTGCAGCTCTGCCCAGGCAATCTGTGAGCAGGAGCAGTGAGGCAGGTCCCTTCTGTGCTATCTTTTGTTTGACATTATGGTGAGAGTGAGGTGCTGGCTGTGGTCACAGCTGGCAGGAGAACATGTTCCCAGTACAGGAAACGTCCACCAAAGAAAAATCTACAAACCACGGCTAGATCCAAGAGTTACTAAAATTGGGAGAGAAGAGCAGGTCCTTTCTTTACACACTGTATATGGCAAAAAATGAACATGAATTGGTGAGCAGGAGGGAGTGTCGATCCCCTCCTTCCAAATATAGGGAAGGGGCTGAACCAGGGGAACTAAGCTGAGCCTATAAAAGCTGTCAGGGAGAAAGCTCTTGTTGGTGGCCCCTGATGTCCTGGCCATGCTGTGACTGAGCTGCAGATGAACAGAGGGCTCCTATCACAGGTCCTGTTCCCCCTCCTTGGAGCCTCACAAGGCTGTGGCACTGTGGTGGGAGTTCTGCTGTAGTTTCCCCACTGGGCCATTCCTTGGGCAGGGAAGGAGTGGTCTCTGGTGAACTTTGCTGGCCCTCAAAAGGCACAGTTACTTGCAGTGAGAGGTGCTGGGCCTTTGGAGAGGCTGCAACTTAATTGAAGTCTGACCTTTGACTCTTTCTCTTTCAGAGATGCGAGATGTCAGCCGGTTCCTTCCTGCTTTCTGTTGACTGATTGTTAAGGTGAGGATTTGAGGCATGGAAACTAACAGCTCACCCAGGCTGGCACGAGCTGGCTTTTCTCCTGTGCTCACCATGGGCAGGTCTCTGGTTTTCCCCCTCCATGGTCTCCTTTAACAAGCCACAGCACATGTCCATTGCTGCCCACTGTGGCTGCTCACCAGAGGACTGGGACAGGTTCCATGTTAATAGAGAGTGGGGGAAGTCATAAATTAAAAACCAGAAGAAAAATTATCTTCAGGGCTTCACTTTTCCTAAGGAGTACATGAATCCTTCAGATCTGACCACTTTCCTGGGGAGCCCTCCTCCTCCTTTGGACGTGGATCTCCTTTCCTTAGGGCCATGAAGGGTGGTAGCTCTTCTTCACTGCCTTTGTACCTTCCAGCTTGGAAAAACAAACAACTCCCTCAAGTTCTCGCCACACACACCTGAGAGCTGGGAGGGGTGAGCTTGGAGCAGCCAGCTGGGGGTGAATGTTCAGCTCCACTCTGCCCTAAGCACCACCCAGGGGACCAGCCCAGCAGGGTCTGTCTTTCAGAGCCGTGAGCAGAGACGCTGGCATGGAGATTTTTGGTGAGGCTGCACCGTACCTGCGCAAATCCGAGAAGGAGAGAATAGAAGCCCAGAACCAGCCATTTGATGCCAAGACCTACTGCTTTGTGGCTGACCCCGAGGTGGAGTACACCAGGGGGAGGATTAAGGCTGCACAGGATGGAAAGATAACTGTTGAGACAGAGGATGGCAGAGTAAGTGCATTCCTCCTGGCCCTTCTCCCAGCCCTGCTGAGGGACCCGGGGCATCTGCTGGGGACAAACAGAGAAAGCACCAGGCTAGCTCAGGCAAGAAATCTGTCCTGCCCTCCCCTGTCCTCTGACTGGGACCAGCACAGCCTCCACAGGGAAGTGTAGCTCTGGATGGCGAGATAAAAGTATTCATTGGATAATTATTCTTGGTTTTGGCTCTAAAAATCAGGCAATGCTCTAAACCAGGTTGGATCATAGCCTTGCCAGTCTTAACTTAGTTTTTAACACTTTCTCAGCTAACGCTGTCATATCCACTCATAAATTCCTTCCTTTCCTGGCAGCTGAGCAGACAGATACTTTCAAGTGGCCTTTGCACATGAAATTGTCAGTGTCACTGGCTGCAGTGTCCCAGAGGAGTGTCCAAGGTGTTAATCTCCCAAAACTGCTGAAATGTCTTAGCAGCTCATGTCCTGATACCTTTTGTAAGAATAACTGCAGCAGTTCAAAGAACAACCAGGACCAACGTCTTGGCAGGAGGTGCTACAAGGCTTTCAGAAAGCAGTGGCTGAGTTAAGCTGCTGCCAGCTGTGAACATCTGCTGCCCTCAGAACACATCCACGGGCTCTGTGTGTGACAGGATGGTCCCTCATGGTGTGAGCCCAGCAGACGGAGCTGTTTGGTAGAGACAGAGCCTTTCTGTAATTGGGAATGGCCACAGGCAGGAGTGGAACAAGTCTGTCCCAAGGATGGATTTGCTGTTGATGAGTCTTGTGCTGTTCATGTCCTGGCTCTCTGGCACTGTCATGGGAACCCTGGAGGCTGGGGGGTTGGCTGGCCAGCAGATGTGCCCCAGGATCTTACAGCCATGAGCAGCAGAGCCCTGAAGTCCATAAGCAGTGATAATGTGTTGAAAGATCTGCTCCAGCACAAATCATGTCTATGTGATCTTAGCAATTCCAGTAAATTTACATCCTGTCAATATACCAGTGTTGTAGAATTCCTGGCTGGCTGCAGTGGTTGCCCTGAAATAGCCATATCTTGCTTAGCACAGTTAAACAGAAAGAAAATATGAATTAGAGCAGCCTTAGAGATGTTACTTCTTCTCTGCGGTTGTGGAAGGACTGCCAAGTGTCACAGAACCAAGGTTCACTCTTTCTTTCTGAATTAAAGACAGTTGCTGTCAAACCTGAAGATGTGTATGCCATGAACCCACCTAAGTTTGACAGAGTTGAGGATGTGGCCATGCTGACCCACCTGCACGAGCCTGCTGTGCTGTACAACCTCAAGGACCGCTACAGCTCCTGGATGATCTATGTGAGTTCCTTCTTCTGGCAAAGGAGAAAACACAGCTGCAGGGGCTGGACTTCAGTGACACCTCTGTTTTGTTCCTGCAGACCTACTCGGTCTCTTCTGCGTCACTGTCAACCCCTACAAGTGGCTGCCCGTCTACAACCCCGAGGTGGTGTTGGCCTACCGAGGCAAGAAGCGCCAGGAGGCCCCTCCACACATCTTCTCCATCTCTGACAACGCCTATCAGTTCATGCTCACTGGTGAGCTTTTCTATTTTGACCTGACTGGGAGTAAAAAAGTGTGTCAGAACTGCTGCTTCTGCCAAGTGCCATTCCATACTGCCATGGCTCAGTTGCCTCTCTTGCAGCGTGCTTGGTCTGTGAAATATTGCAGATTATCTGCTTGGTTTTTATTATCACCCCTAACTCATGCAAAACCAGCTCCAGTTTTCCCCATCTCCTGAAGTATTTTCTTTATTTTTGAAGCACTGTGCTCTTGTGCTGCACATTATCTGTATTTCTGGTCTAAGCAGCCTAACAGGGACCTCTGCAAAGGGCAGTTGCACTGGGACAGATCACATTATCTGGGAAGTCCCTGGGCAGCACAGCTGCATGTGGCTTCAAGGAACAGCAGGTAGATTCAGAACAGAGTTTGTAGAAATATTGTCACCAAAACATGTGGTTTTAATTTGAATAAAGTGCTGTCCCATATTTAATATTAAAGGTAAAAAATGGAAAAAGAAGCAAAAACAAGCACAGGATGAGCAACGGAGGAGGAGAGAAGACAAAAAGTGGAGTATAGGGAGGGAAAGAGAGGTGGAGAGCATTGCAATAGACCTCTCATTAGGGGTAGAAATGAGCCAAGAAACAGACATTTAACAGTATGAAGAGGGTCCTGGTTAATTCTTCTTCATAGCTTGGCCATCCTGACTGATTACAACAGGCTCTTACTGTAGGGTCCAATTGCAGGCTCTGACTGCTGGTCATTTCCTGCTGGGCTATGACTGCAAACATCAGTTTGCAGACTCTGAACACAGGTCTTCATCTAGCTCAACTCTGCAGGCTCCAACAGCAGGCTCTAACTCCAATAGATCCAGACTGACCTCCCAGCAGATCTTTTACAGCAGTAACTCTCTTCCTTGTTTTGTTCTTTGTGTCTCTCTGGATCTTTCCTTCTCCCTCAGGACTCCTCCTTAAGGCTCTCTTCCTCAAAAGGGTCCCTTGAGCAGCCAGCCCACCCCTTCCATCACACCTGTCTTTATTAGTCATAGCTGTGACCCACGGAGAGCAAGGCTGTTCTCTTCTTTGGTAGTTAGTACACTTGTGGCTTATCAGGGGCAAGGTCACCTGTAATGCCTTCTTCCACACCACAGGGAGCAGACCATGCACCTTTTCAGTTTCACCTGCAGAGATTTTGTTTCATTCCCCTGGGGACACCAGGTCACAGTTACCTGAGAGCCAGCGCGTTCCCTACAGCTTCTCTGACCGCAGGTATTTCTCCTTTTGGCAGATCGTGAAAACCAGTCTATCCTGATCACGTAAGTGCCTCTGCCATTTTGGACTTTGTCTCCAACAAGACGTGGGCAGATTCTCCTTCACTCTGAGCCTTCTCTCACCAGTGGAGAATCGGGGGCTGGGAAGACGGTGAACACCAAGCGCGTCATCCAGTACTACGCGACAATCGCCGCCAGCGCGGACCCGGCCGCCAAGAAGGAGTGCCAGATGAAGGTGTGAGCAGGAAGGGTTTGCTGAATGTTATCCTCCTGTGGCTGTGGACAGCACTGGTAACACCTCAAAGTACCTTTTATTAGCTTCAGCCTCTTTGAAAGGCAGTGGTTCCAGGGGTTGATGTGCAGTTAGGACCACAATAAATGCAAGCCACCTGAGCTGCCACTGACGCTGCCAAGGTGCAGCTTTGCCTGGACTGAAACCAAATCTTCAGGACTGGTGCACAGGAAGAATCAATTAACCTGATCAGTCTGTCCCTGTGGCTGAGACCTGGGAGCTCTGACTCTGGGAGAAGTTCTGAATTAGAGGAATATGAGTTATTTGTTGTTTAACCTCAGTGCTGGTTCTTGGTGCTGCAGCAGCACTGTAGAGCTGAAATGAAGTGCCCATGGCTGCACATGTAATCATATCATAGAGTCACTTCTTTCTACCACACAGCTCATGGGGTTTTTCTATAATTATTCCATTTTTTCCGGCAGGGTATGCTCAAGGATCAAATCCTCAGCGCCAACCCACTGCTGGAGGCCTTTGGGAATGCCAAGACTGTGAGAAATGACAACTCCTCACGCTTTGTGAGTCATCCTGTGTTTGTCCCTCTGCCCTCCTGTGTTTCTAATGCTCCTTGCCTGCTTCTTAGCTGTGACTGCGAACCCCTTGGCTGGGAAAAATGTTCTTGCTGACCAATTTCTGGGTTTTTTTATGAAATGCTGACGTGTTAACAGCTGTTTCATGCTCACATTGCTGCAGCAAAGTGTTCCCCTTTACCTATCTTTATATATCAAAGCTAATCAGACTGATTTGGTGATGCTGTCACTAAGACTGAAGAGATAAAAACACTGGGATTGCTGCTCTGACCACCACCTTTTGTCTGCTTGCCAGGGTAAGTTCATCCGTATCCATTTTGGAACCTCTGGAAAGCTGGCCTCTGGTGACATTGAGACCTGTGAGTAACTGAGGGGGGCTGACAGCCTGGCTGGAACATAACCTGTAAAATGTCTAAAATGTGCATACATGTTACAGACTTGCTGGAAAAGTCAAGAGTCACTTTCCAGCTGAAAGCTGAGAGAAGCTACCATATCTTCTACCAGATCCTCTCCAATAAGAAGCCTGAGCTGCTTGGTAAGGACAGCCACCCCCCGGTGACACTCAGTGTGGGAAACATTTCCCTCCACGTGCCAGCTCAGTGACAGAGGGTCCAGTGGCACCAGGGCACAGTGCCCTGTGTCCTCATGGCCCAGGTGCCCCTTTGGCAGTGCCTCAGTCTGTGCAGAGCAGGGATCATGTGCTGATGTATGTCCTCAGCATTGCAGTGCTCCCCAAGCTGACCTTGTGTCTCTGCATAACAGGGGCACACTGGGGCTTTGCTCCATCTCCATTTATCCTCTCTGGGTAAGTTCTAACACAAACTGTGTGCAGCTGAGGTGCAGGGGTGGCCAATGTACTCTGCCTTGCACCTTGCTATTCTCCATGGTGTGGAAATTCCAGATGGGCCAGATCCTGTGAATAATCTTCAATAGAAAGATAAGCAGTTCTGGGTGCAGGATGGGCAGGTACCCTGATCTACAAACCATTTATCTGACCTTTTCAACACATGGACAAAGGTTAATTCCTGTTTCCAGTGCAACCCCTCTGACCTTTTCCCCCTTCCCACTGGCACAGCTCTCCCTACCCCTGCCCCACATCTGTCCCTTTTGCCACACCCCCAGCTACTGTACTCATCCTTGGTCCACTCTGCCCATCCTTCCCAACTATCCACAGAACATTTCCCAAGGTGGAGCTCCTGCTCCATTCCTCCCACTCTGTGGGTGTGATGCATGAGGATAAGCACAAATGAGCCTTGTCTAAAAGCCTCTTCCTTAAAAGCTGTTTCTGTGGATGGCCTGTGCTCTGTTCCTGCAGTGCTGAGTGCTCAGCTCTCAGTTCACAACATTTTAAACTGGAAGGACTGCTCAGCCAGGGGAAGGCAGATGAAAGGCTTTACTCTGTCTTTCTGGTCTCTTAATAGAAAACCAAGAGTTTGGGATGCAAAAGGAAGGAGAGCATGTGAAACCTTGCTGAGCGATTGTTCCATCTTCCCTGCCAGGCTCTGGCTCTCACTCCTGTATTTGCCTTTCAGAGATGCT
The DNA here is from genome assembly GCA_032173965.1 of Sitta carolinensis. Taxonomy (NCBI): domain Eukaryota; kingdom Metazoa; phylum Chordata; class Aves; order Passeriformes; family Sittidae; genus Sitta; species Sitta carolinensis. Next base: position 10,286,765 of record CM063298.1, on the reverse strand, counting down.
CCTTGTCACAGCCAACCCCTATGACTATCCCTTCATCAGCCAGGGGCAGATCTCTGTGGCCAGCATCGATGACCAGGAGGAGCTTGTTGCTACAGATGTGAGTACAGTTAGCAAGGAGAGAGAGGCTCACTTCTACTCTCACCACTGTTAAAAGCAGCTGACCTGTCTGGTGTGCAGGTGGCCATTGACACTTTGGGCTTCAGCCCTGAAGAGAGGATGGGGATTTACAAGCTGACAGGGGCGATCCTGCACTATGGGAACATGAAGTTCAAGCAGAAGCCCCGTGAGGAGCAGGCAGAGCCTGATGGCACAGAAGGTAATTCCTTCATGGCTGGGAGAGAACTATTGCCAACTGTTTCCATGCCACTTTTCACTAGAAATGGAGGGAGTCTTCCAGGAGAGATGCAGTTGTTCATTGATAAACATAAAAAGGAGGTTTGATTTTCAACTTACTTCCTCAAGTAGAGGCACTTTCTGCATCCAGTTTAATCCTTTGGCTCTGCTGTTGGAGTTCTCCAGTACTGGTTTCACCTACACACTTGTTCTGCCTGGGTGACATTGTGGAGAAGTGGCTTGATGGGAAAAACTCTGTGTTGTCCCATCAACAGTGCACTCATGGGTTTCACCACATCTGTTGGGGCTGCCATAGCCACTCTGTCATGAGGACCAGTCCTAAAAGGCTGTTCAGGAAAGGAAATGAGAGTGTTAGTCAAGATTTATGGATGGGGTAAAGCAAATCAAGTTGCAAGTTTCAGAGTGAGCTCTGGCTGGTTCCAATGCTGTGTGTCTGAGCTAAGAAGAAAGTATTTCAAGTTACTACTTTGTTTTCCAGAAGCTGACAAAGCAGCATATCTGATGGGCCTGAATTCAGCAGACTTGCTGAAAGCTTTGTGCTATCCCCGGGTGAAAGTGGGGAATGAATATGTCCTGAAGGGCCAAACAGTGGATCAGGTGAGTGTCAAGGAGCAGCAGGGACTGAACTCTCAAAAGGAAAGGGAATGGGTGCAGGTCACAGCTGAGAATGGTCTGGGCCACTAAGAGCTGTTAGTGCACTGTGTGGGCATGGTGAGGGGTCTTCTGTGCTGGGGCTGCACTAGCACACCTGACACAGGTGTGTCACCATCTCCCTGCAGGTGCAGCAGGCAGTGAATGCCATTGCCAAATCTGTCTATGAGAAACTCTTCCTGTGGATGGTGATGCGCATCAACCAACAGCTGGACACGAAGCTGCCAAGACAGCACTTTATTGGGGTCTTAGACATTGCTGGCTTTGAGATTTTTGAGGTTTGCAGTACTCTCTGACTTCTGCCTGCCTCTAAATGCTTTCTCCATTTCATTTGTCTTCTCTGACCTTTCCTCCTTACCCCAGTGCAGCCCTCAAGAGCAGGGCAAATCTGTCTGAAGCTGCTTCTGCCTGTGTAGATCCATCACCCACTTGGTAAGAGAAGAGACCTGGCAGAAGCATAGCCATGAAGCTTCTGTCTCTCTCCCCACAGAATCTGTATTTAGGGACAGCAGGGCCACCCAAACCATGGCCAATGCAGGCTGCAGCAACCATGTGCTGCACTGCAAAATTTCTGTAAGCCTGGATACCCATGGTATTCTTTACACTGTTATCAAAACTCTTTTGGGACAGTCTGTCTAACCTTGCCATGACATCTCTGTGAAAGCAATTGATCAGAGGCAGTTTAACACTATTAACACCCTTACTCAAATGTTAGTTTAACAGCTTTGAGCAGCTGTGCATCAACTTCACCAATGAGAAACTGCAACAGTTCTTCAACCACCACATGTTCGTGCTGGAGCAGGAGGAGTACAAGAAGGAGGGCATTGAATGGGAGTTCATTGACTTTGGCATGGACCTGGCTGCCTGCATTGAGCTCATAGAAAAGGTGAGTTTCTTAAGAATCTTGTGCAATCACACTAATTGGATCTGTAAATGGTTCTTGAGAGTGTTTGCACTGAGTGTCTTCAATACAATCTCTGTGGGAGGCTTTCAGGTCTCTTCACCTCCTCTGTTTATTTAAATATTACCCTTGTGATTAATTAATTATCCACTGACTGGGAATTTATCCTATCTTCTAAAAAGACACTGGTTTCCCTTTCCCTTCCCCTTTTCCTTCCTCCTGTCCTGTCCTTGTGTATTGGTTCCCCCTCAGGTTTTCTCTCAGTTTAATTCAAATCCCAGAAAGCCTCATATCTGGTTGTTTTTTTTTCCTTCTGAGATGAGTAAGAAGTCACTATTGTGTTCTAAGAAGTTACTGCACAGTTTTGCCTGCCTTCTTTTGTTTTCCACACACTGTCTGGGTAGTTCAAAACTGTAGATTAACATCTTATGAGTTCTTTTAAGTATCTTGCCAGCTGCTCACAAAAAATCTTGCTTACCTGCTTCTCCCAGGCTAATTCTCTATAAAATACCTCCAGTGCTTTAATTTTAGCATGTCTCTCACCCTGCAATATTATAGCTTGAATTCATCATAGCTGAAAACACCACTTTTCTATTCAGCCCATGGGCATCTTCTCCATCCTGGAAGAGGAGTGCATGTTCCCCAAGGCAACTGACACCTCTTTCAAGAACAAGCTTATGATCAGCACCTGGGCAAGTGCAGCAGCTTCCAGAAGCCCAAGCCTGGCAAAGGCAAGGCTGAGGCCCACTTCTCCCTGGTGCACTACGCTGGCACAGTGGACTACAACATCACTGGCTGGCTGGAGAAGAACAAGGACCCTCTGAATGAAACTGTCGTGGGGCTGTATCAGAAGTCATCTATGAAAATTTTATGCCATCTTTATGCCAGTTTTGCTTCCATAGATGAAGGTAAGCTCAGAGGAGTGTGTTTCCAGTTTGGGATTTCTTCCTGTGCCTCTCACCTGACAGGGATCAGTGTTGAGGCTGTGCTTGTGTTTGATTCATGATTATAACACTGCAAAGGCATCTGCAGCAGTTCCTCAGCTGGACTGTCATCTCCTTTTCCAGCTGAAGGTGGTGGGAAGAAGAAAGGAGCCAAGAAGAAGGGCTCTTCCTTCCAAACTGTCTCTGTACTCTTTCGGGTGAGTGTGTTCTCTGGCAGAGACCGTCACACCTGGCTCCACAGCCACCTTTTCATTTTAAGACACATTGAAGGGAAGTTCTTCAGTAGTAACCATTTACTTTCCTGATGCCTACACAGGATTGTAGATTATTCACTAGAAGTATAAAGTTCTGAATTTTTGCTTTTCGGCAGAGTCAAATCACTTTGAGAACTGAGATAGTATAGAGATTAGAAATGATCTCTGTTTTACAGGAAAATCTGAATAAGCTGATGTCTAACTTACGAACAACTCATCCTCACTTTGTGCGTTGCATCATTCCCAATGAAACAAAGACCCCAGGTAATTCATAAAACATAGAAGAGAAAGGGGCACAAAGAGCAATGCTGGAGCAGTCAGTCTGTCCCCATGCTGCTCTGTCACAGGCCTGATGGATCACAAGCTCGTTCTGCACCAGCTGCGATGTAATGGGGTTCTGGAAGGCATTCGGATCTGCAGGAAAGGATTTCCTAACAAGATACCCTATGGGGATTTCAAACAAAGGTCAGTAATAACATTCTTGTGTTTGTATTGAGCCCAATTCGTTTGAAAGAAAAGTCTTGCTAAACCGTGATACAGTTGTTAGGAAAAGACTGTTTTAATATTTCACGTGTGTGGAAAGCAAAGGATATATCTAATAGCACTGTCTGTGTGGGAAGTGCCCCCCCCCCCCAGCTGCCTTCCTCAATACTGTATGCCAAAACCTATTTTTAATTCATTCCTGTTAATCTGAATGTTTGGATATTCTTTGTTTTAATTCTCAAAACGGGCACGAGCATGTTTCAGCAAAAAAACAGAGGGTGGTCTATGCACATCCTGTATTTAACTGCTATCTTGTAGGGGTTTGAAGAGTGTGCTATAAATAACTCTAACTGGAATGGTTTTAGAAAGAGGAAATTGTGTTAAATCCAATACTACTTCTTGATGAAATGCTAAGTTTGACTGGCAAATAGAGCTGCAGTAACAAAAGGGGCTCCAACAGGAAATCCAAATTAGTTCCACATGGCCCTCTCATTTTGTAGTGGGTTAATATATCTAAATGCTAACATTTCTACAGCATTAGCAGATTCATTTACAGATAAAATCCCGCAACCAAAAAATCTTATCATGGGAACTGCTGCAAATAAGACATTTATAAAGGGTTACTAAATTCAGGGCAACTCAGCTGGGGTCATCTGCATATTGTATTAGAACAAAGGCAAATGTTGGGTCAGATCTCCAAGAACAAAGCAATCTCTCCCCCTTACAACTCTCTGCAGGGTGTGCTGGAGAGCAGGACCCTGAGAAGGGCAGAAATGATGTTTTGGGTGCTAACTGAAAGCATTGGCCCACCCATTGATGTGGGAGGGCAGATTTGTGTATCAATGCTGAAAATAGGTATGGAGTAATCTCTCAGTGTAGGATTAGGAAGTCCATTGCTGGATCCAGTCTAATTCTGGGTTACATGGTTCAGAAGGAATGTGAGAAGCTGGATATGATTCAGAAAAGCAGTTCCCTTACTCTTAAAACCCATCCATTCTTTGAATTTACAGCTAAGCCAATGAGCTGGACCCCTAGAGTAGTGATGATGACTGTGATACAGATGAGCAGAGTGTCTCAGGTCCAGACAGCAGACTGTCCATGCCTTCAGCCTCAGGGAGGGCTGTAACATCCCTGGAACCTGCTGAACAGACCTGCTGCTATTTGCTGCTTTTCTTACTGCTTTGCTACTTGAGGCTGGAGGTGTGAGTCAGACTCAGCCTTCCTCTGTATCTTCAAACTGACAGCTGTTCTTGTGGCATCCTGTGCACTAAAATGGTGCTGATGGGTAAGCTTTTTTTCTTTATTTTTTCAGATACCACCTTCTGAATGCCAGTGCCATTCCAGAAGGAAAGTTTATTGATAGCAGGAAGGCGTGTGAAAAGTTGCTGTCTTCCATTGAGATCGATCATACCCAGTACAAATTCGGACACACTAAGGTAAATGTTTAATTTTGCCACGTAATAAGAAAACACCCATTGCATTGAAACGTAAACCCAGTGAGGAGTGGTGTCTGCTGTGTGGCTGCAGGTGTTCTTCAAGGCAGGATTGCTGGGTGTGCTGGAGGAGATGCGAGATGAGCGTTTGGGACAGCTGATCACACGGATCCAGGCTTTGTGCAGGGGGTACCTCCGGAGGCTCGAGCTGAAAACCATGTTTGACCACAGGTGTGCATCCTCTGCCTGGCTGCTTGCTCAAAGGTGGGCTTTATTCACAGTGCTGATGGATCACTTTGGTTTCAGGGAGTCCATCCTCTGCATCCAGTACAACATCCGTGCATTCATGAAAGTCAAGCAGTGGCCCTGGATGAAGCTGTACTTCAAGTTTAAACCCCTTTTAAAAAGTGTGGGAACTGAGAAAGAGCTGGCCATGATGAAGGAAGAGTTTGAGAGAACAAAAGAAGAGCTGGCTAAATCAGAAGCCACGAGGAACAGTCTGGAAGAAAAAATGGTGACTTTGGTGCAAGAGAAAAAGGACCTACAGCTGCAAGTACAAATTGTATGTAATTTAAATCATTTTTGGCTCTTCAGATTACATCAGTTTTGTCTGAGTGTTCAGGAAAGGGCTGAAAGGAAATTTTGTTATTTCATGTACCAGCCACTTAATAAGCAGGTGATTTCTGCAAGTGTCAGTGCCAATGTGTGATAATGAAACACATTTCTGTTCTCTTTAAAAAGGAAAATGAAAATTTGGCTGATGCTGAAGAAAGATGCGACCAGCTGATCAAACTAAAATTCCAGCTGGAAGCAAGAATAAAGGAGGTAATGGAAAAGCTGGAAGATGATGAGGAGGTGAATGCTGATCTGGCAGCCAGAAAGAGGAAACTGGAGGATGAATGCTCTGAGCTGAAGAAAGATATGGATGACCTTGAGTTAACATTGGTCAAGGCTGAAAAGGAAAAGCATGCCACCGAAAACAAGGTGCTTTTTATTTCTGCAATGTTTAATAACAGTTTCTCTGTCTATGTATAGGCTGTAAAGGTCAGTAAACTTAAATGCTTACAAGCTGCTGTGTAAGATCTAGGGGCCTGGTATGGAACCTATTGTGCAGGAAAACCAACCCAGAAGCATGCAAAAATGCATTACAATTAAAGTTCAGCATTGCTTTGTGACTTCTAAAGGGTTGATACATAAGCAGAGACATTGTAACATGACCATACAATGGTCAAAGCCTCTTTGGGAGTTTTAACAGCAAGTTCATTGTCTGTGTTCATTGCCTATGTGAGGGCTAAAATTATCTGTGACCTTTAAATATTTTGCCTTACAATAGGTCAAAAATCTGACTGAAGTAGTGACAGGTTTGGATGAGACTGTTGCAAAGTTAGTCAAGGAGAAGAAGGCCCTTCAAGAAGCCCAGCAACAGGCACTGGATGACCTGCAAATAGAGGAGGACAAAGTGAATACCCTCACCAAAGCTAGGATCAAGCTGGAGCAGCAAGTGAACCATGTGAGCATGTTCAACACAAGGAGAAGGAGCAGATGCTTCAGTTGTTCCATCAGTCATGTTTATATATGTTTATGTTGCAGGTTGAAGGATCTTTGGAACTGGAAAGAAAAGCACGTGTGGACCTTGAACGAGCCAAGAGAAAGCTTGAGGGAGACTTGAAACTTGCACAGGAAACCATAGTAGATCTAGAGAATGACAAACAACATTTAGATGAAAAACTAAGGAAGTATGAGGAAAAAATAGTGAAAAATTTATTATTTGGCTTTAACTAGACATATTTTCTTTTAATAAAAAGAACATCTCCTTCACAGGAAAGACTTTGATTTCAACCAGATGCAAAATAAAATTGCTGAACAGCGAAATTCAGGTGCTCATTTGCAGAAGAAGATCAGAGAATTGCAGGCAAGAGACTTTATGTACTTACTTCACCATTACTGTTTGCTTGTTTTAAATTCTAGTACCATGAATAATGCTTGTCCACAGTTTGGCATTGGCTCCATCAGACACAGGGGAAGCTTCCAGCAGCTTCTCACAGAAGCCACTCCTGTATCCAAACCAAAACCTGGCCATGCAAACCCAATACAACAACTGAAAGCTGTGATCTAAAGCTAGAACAAGTTGACCCATAGGCCCTTTGTGGGAAATAGAAAAGCCATAAAACTCTAAGAAAACTGTGGGAAAGAAAATCTCAGAATGAAGAAATGTAAGAAAGTTAAAGGAAGAAAGGTCAGGAAATAATAATGTTATGTGCAATGTCAAGTGAAGCTGAGTAAATGTGTTAAGCAAGATAGTAGAAACAGGTATGCATAATAATGAAGTATTATCCATTGTTTTAGACCATTACAAGAAAGCATTGTTAGAAGGAAGATGTGTGTGTGCCTTCTGTGACTGGTTAAAACAACTGCCAGTAAGCTTTAGCAATATTCTATTGGCTAAAAAGTTTTTAAGATGCTCTGTAACAAAGAAATCTTCAGCTGCTCTTCCATTTCCCTTGCCTAACTTTGTAAAATGAGACTGATAATTATAATGGAATAAAAGCTTCAGGACAGCTGCTCCAGCAGTCCTGTCTCGTTTGTGGATATAAATACCAACACAGTCCTTTCCTGGCAGTAAGTCTTTGCCTACAATGCCAAAACAGTGAAATTGGAAGGAAATTTGTTTTACTTACAGTCTACAAAACAAGGTTCTTGTTGTTCTACTGTGACAAATACTGAGTAACCTAAGCACTGAATGACTTTTCCCTATCTAATTCCTGACGTGCCATCCCCTGGTTGTACAGGCCCAAGCTGCAGAGCTGGAAGAGGAGACCATGAGCGAGAAAGCCGCGCGGGCAAAAGCAGAGAAGCGTTGTGCTGAGCTGGCCAGGGAGCTGGAGAAACCCGTGGAAGCCTGGAAGAAGCAGGAGGGGCCACAGCAGCTCAGGTGGAGATGAACAAGAAGCGGGAGGCAGAATTCCAGAAGATGGGCGGGACCTGGAAGAGGCCACGCTGCAGCACGAAGCCACGGCTGCCGCCCTGCGCAAGAAGCACGCGGACAGCACAGCTGAGCTGGGCGAGCAGATCGACAACCTGCAACGTGTGAAGCAGAAGCTGGAGAAGGAGAAGAGTGAGCTGAAGATGGAGATTGATGACCTGGCTGGTCGTACAGAGATCATCACCAAGTCCAAGGTGTTTCTTTATAACTTAAATAATTGAATTACTGATATTTCTTGTGGGAATTATTAAAAGTAAGGGGCTGTTGGAAAGCTGGACAAGAAGGCTTGAGAAATTGAATAAAATAGACAATTTAGAATCGAACTGCACCTGTAAGGTTTGACAGTAGAAAAGTTAGATTAGGTACACATGAAATAATAGCTAGTGCTTTGGGCTTGGCTATTAGAAACCTTAGGATAGCAGAAAAATATATCTAGCAAGGTATTAGAAAGTCTTAAGCTTAAGGATGAAGTCCTGTGTGTTGTAACTAAAATGCATACAAGCAAGCATTATGTTGGAATAAGCAAGCACTGTTCAAAGCAGGTGTATGTGTGCTTTTATTGAATAAAAAAGCTGTCTGTAAGCTTTGGCTTTGTGCTACTGGCTAAATAGCTTTTAAAATGATCTGTAACAGAGAAATCTCTGCTGGCTGCAGGGGAGACTTGCGCTTTTGTCACCTTCCTACTGTCTCAATCCTGTAATGAGACTGATGCTGCAATAAAAGAGCTTGAGATGCATCACCCACCAGCTCTGTCCCATTCATGCTTGTAGATAGAAAAATAATTGCCCACACATTTCTGTCTGATGGGAACTTTGCAAACACACCTACACAGATTCCATTTTCTGATTGTCTTTCAGGCTGTTCTGGAAAAAAGGTACCGCACCCTGGAAGATGAGATAAGTGAGATGAAAGCCAAACTTGAGGAGCACCAGAGGAATGTGAATGAGATGGTGATGCAAAAAGCCCAGCTCCAGACAGAGTCTGGTAAGGGAGGCACAAAGATGTGCTGAGAGGATATTTTTTCCCCTTCAGCAGCTCACAGATTCTCTCGTGTGTTTGTTGTAAGGTTGGTGAGCATAGTGCCCAAGGAGAATCTTAAAACAAAACTGAAAAATTGAGAAAAATGTAAAATGGCTCAGGAAAAATCTGAAAAAGACAATATTGGAGGGGTACAAGAAATACTGAGAATTCTAGAGATGATGGCATAAGATTATAGTCACCTCATCAAGAAAGGGGAGGGGTGTACTTCAGCCCCCAGGACAGAGGGTGATATGGAATAAATGTTTTCTAGTTACTGTCAATCTTATGAAATGAAACTTTAGGTTCATCTCTTACATCACAAGGCCAGTTATGGTAAACTGATACAGCATTTGTGTCAGTTCAGCCAGTGTGACAGCATAAAATCCTACTGCTTCAAAATGAAAATTTGGCTTTAAAAGAAACAAGCAAAATTTTGAAAGCATTTTCTTCAGGAAAAAAATAGCATCTAGTGGATCAGAACTGTAATAAGGGATACAATTAGAATTAGGGAATCAGGTGAATTTAGATAAGGAAAGAACAACAACAAAAGCACTTAGAAGGATTAAAAATATATTGTGCAATGGTAGACATTATGTACATAATGGGAGCAACTGATAAGGTAAGCAGTGCTGTGTGATTCTACTTACCTATTGTTATTACTATAATAATAATAATTATTAATTTATTATTTTAAATAATGTGTTTCATATTTATTTTATATTATGTATTTATATTACATAAGTGTTTTCAGGATGCTTGATCTGGACAGTATTGAGAACGTGCCCTCTCTTGTCATAGGTGAACTAAGCCGTCAGCTCAAAGAGAAAGAAACAGTAAGGGTACAGCTGTCCAGTAGCAAGCAGGCACTTACAGAGCAAATGGAAGAACTCAAGAGGCAGCTGGAGGAAGAGATCAAGGTAGTGTGAACTACTGAGCACCTGATAAGGCTTCAAAATGTATCAGGGTCTCAGTTATTTTGAAAAAACTTCTGGGAGTTTGTAAGTATTGCCTATAGTCTAACACAGTAAAGTTAGTCTGGGGAAGGATGTGTAGACAAGCACTGTGTGCAGTAAGTTCTTTGCAAAGGATGACTCTGGCATGCTTAAAGTTGATTTAACTTGGTGAATTTTTTAATGTTTTTAAATTTTAAAGCCATGGTCTATGTGATTTCTTTAGGTTCTGTAGCCACAGGGAACACAAGCTACAGCATATGCCAAGGTGAAAGCATCACCTTTGGTCCTTCCTAGTGGTAGAGTTGGTGACAGGAAAAGGCAGCTTCCTGAACCCTTACCAAGCCCCAGCCCTTTGTGTTCTGCCCACGCTGCAGTGATCATATTTCAGACGTGCCAGGTCATGAGGTCTCCTGCTGCTCACAGCAAACAGAAACACTGTGATATCGTGGCTCATTCTCAGGCCAAGAACGCCCTGGCCCACGCCCTGCAGTCCGCTCGCCACGACTGTGACTTGCTCCGGGAACAATATGAGGAGGAGCAGGAGGCCAAGGGGGAGCTGCAGAGAGCCCTGTCCAAGGCCAACAGTGAAGTGGCCCAGTGGAGAACCAAATACGAGACGGACGCGATTCAGCGCACGGAGGAGCTCGAGGAGGCCAAGTACAGAACAGATGAGCTGAGCTGTCCAGATGTGTATTGGGCAGAACACAAACCCACTTTTAGTAGCCTGACCTAAATTATGTTTTTGGGGTTTGCATATAGTCTTAATTAAAATGAGACATGTAATGCAGTGATTTTTTTTAAAATCGTATGTTTGTTTTCTTTATGTGCCTTAAGGAAAAAGCTCTCTCAGCATCTCCAGGAAGCAGGGCAGCAGGCAGACATGCTCAATTCCAAGTGTGCCTCCTTGGAGAAGATGAAGTTCAAACTGCAGGGGAGGTGGAGGATCTGGCACTGGACATAGAGAGAGCAAACACATCAGCAGCTGCCCTTGACAGGAAACAGCAGAATTTTGATAAGGTCATAAATAAGCACAGAATCTTTCAAGTGTAACCTTCCAGAAAGCCAAACTAACAACTCTGTACATCAGTCAATGCTGAAGTCAAGATGAATCTAACTAGAGCCACTAGGGCATGGCAGTAGGAATTTGTCCTGGTTTCAGAGACTGCCTTATTTATCTAGTACAATATGTAGTAACAGATAAAATAACATTTTCAGTACCATCAGGAAAGAAAACATAATAGCCTCTCCGTTGAGGAAAGGCTGAGAGAATTGGGATTGTTCAGCCTGGAGAAGAGAAGCTTCAGGGTGACCTAATTGTGGCTTTTCAGTGCCTGAGGGAGCTACAAGAAAGATGAAGGGAAACTGTTTACAAGGGCCTGGAGTGACAGGACAAGGGGAATGGCTTCACACTGACAGAGAGCAGGTTAGATTGGATATTAGGGTGAAATTCTTCCCTGTGATGGTGGGAGGCCCTGGCACAGGGTGCCCAGAGAAGCTGTGGCTGCCCCATCCCTGGAAGTGTCCCAGGCCAGGTTGGACAGGGCTTGGAGCAACCTGGGAGAGGGGAAGCTGTCCCTGCCATGGCAGGGGATTTGGAACTCGGTGATCTTTGATGTCCCTTCCAACCCAAAGCATTCTATGATTCTGTCATGTCTTCCAGGTCATGGCAGAATGGAAGGGGAAGTATGAGGAGAGCCAGCTGGAGCGGGAAGCTCTCTATAAAGAAACAGGCTTGCTGAACACAGAGCTTTTCAAAGTGAAAAACCCTATGAGGAAACCCTCGACCAGCTCGAAACAATCAGACGGGAGAACTCCGCTCTCCAGCGTACGTGTCTGGCTCTGGGCTCCCTTCTGGGACCCAGCACAGCAAGGTGTGCTGCAGTGACAGCACTCTGTCCTTCCTGTGCTCTCCATCTTAATGCAGAGTATCAGTGTCTTACCAAAGGTTCTCCAGCATGTTTTAAAGTGATTAAGCCAGTAATGCAAATGTCCTGGTTCTCTCATCTGCTGCAGACATTGAGGTGCCATTCCCAGGCAAAGGTAGTGACCGTGGGAGACTGAGCAGCTCATGAAATTGAATTTTCCAGATGCACTGAGCACAATGACAGGATCTGTAGTTTTAGACCCTGATGGCCTGTCTGTAGATGTAACACATGCAGGGCTCTTCCGGGCTCTCTGTAAGGAGGGCTGGGAAACCACAGCAATGCCCCTCTTGGCCTGCACGAGTTGGTTTTGTCTGGTTTTATCTGTAGATATTTACATTGTGCACACATGTACATTTGTGTATACATATTTATGTGTGAAAAGGGGTGCTAACTACAGCAACAAAGCCTAGAGTTCAGCTCCTCTGGTTGATGCCATTCTTCTCTCACAGAGGAAGCAGCTGATCTCACAGAGCAAATTACTGCAAATGGCAAAATGATCAGAGACCTTGAGAAAGCCAAAAAGCAAGCTGAAATAGAAAAAAATGGTCGGCAATCAGCTCTGGAGGAGGCAGAGGTGAGTTTAAATATTACTGTAAATAGTAAAGAGCATGCTAGGCAGCTTTCTGTTCCCTTTTCTGACAGTAGTTGTGTGCAAGGCTGATTGCCACAAACTTCAGGAAGTTCTGTGAAGTCACTGAGTAACACCTCGATAATATGTTCTCTGAAATGTTACCTTCATCTTTGTTTTCCCCTTTGTCTTTTAAAGGCAGCTCTTGAGCATGAAGAAGTCAAAATCCTTGGTGTCAACCAAGAACTGACTCAGATAAAGTCAGAAATCAGCAAAAAGATTGCTGACAAGGATGAGGAGATCAACCAGCTAAAAAAGAACAACGAAAGGATTGTGGAGACAATGCAGGGTGTTTTGGATGCTGAAATCAAGAGCAGAACTGAAGCCCTGAGGCTGAAGAAGAAGATGGAGGGAGACCTGAATGAAATGGAGATCCAGCTGAGCCATGCCAACCGCCAGGCTGCAGAGGCACAGAAACACCTGCACAGCGTCCAGGGCACTCTCAAGGTTTTGTTTTACCTTCTGGTTGATTTTTTTATTTTAATCGCAGTACTCGAGAAATTCATTATGACAAAACTGGCTCTTCAAATACAGGATACCCAGGTGCACTTGGATGATGCTGTCAGAGCACAGGATGACCTGAAGGAGCAGGTGGCCATGGTGGAGCGCAGGGCAAACCTGCTGCAGGCTGAAGTCGAGGAGCTCCGGGCAGCCCTGGAGCAGACGGAGCGCTCGAGGAAACTGGCTGAGCAGGAACTGCTGGATGCAAGTGAGAGAGTTCAGCTCCTCCACAGCCAGGTAGTTTGCTTTGCTCTGATGTATTTTGGGGCCCAGAGATTGATGGAAGGAAGAATGAATAGTGATTGGTGGTCTCTGTGTGTAAGAGACCAAAGACAAACACTCAAAACCTTTCTCTTTCTCCTTTACAGAACAACAGCCTTTTTAATACAAAGAAGAAGCTTGAAACTGATATAGCACAACTCCAGACAGAGATAGAGGATGTTACTAATGAAGCAAAAAGTGCTGAAGAAAAAGCTAAGAAGGCAATGACAGATGTGAGGATGTTATTGTGGTTGTCACTTTGAATTCTGGCATTGCTGCTGGGAGCTAATGTAAATACTCTTGTCATATGTTGGACAAGGAACCAGTCTGTGTGCCTGGTTTTAAAGGCTTTGTGTCAGAGGAGGATTAGAGCAACAGGGAACATGTTTTGCTGACAGATGGGGCTGTTGCCATCATAAAGAACTAAACCTACATTCAGTCAGTCAAAACCAAAATAATTTTCTTCAGTGCTGCATGAAAATGTAATCCACAAAGAAATCCTGCAGTATTGAAACAGTAAAGTGGCTAAGATAGCTGAATAATTATCCTTGCAAAATCCTATTTTACAACTTTTAAAATGAGAATTGTAAATTTCCATTCAAAATTGGTGTAAATCCTCCCATGCAAGACCTGTGAAACTCAGCCAGGCAATAGGACTGGTGTGTCATGGGGCTCAATCTGCTAATGATTTTTGATGCAGAGAATCAACCCAAAATCTTAGATACATTATGTGGAATTAAAATAGAAATAAAACTTTTCAACTTGCTCATTAAAAGGAAAAAAAAATAAGTAGAATCTCAGAATCATTAAGATTGGAAGGGACCTCTGGAGATCATCTACTCCAACCCCTCTGTCCAGGAAGGGTCACCTGCAGCAGGTGACACAGGAAGGTGTCCAGTCTCCAGAGAAGGACACTCCATGCTCTGCCACCCTCCATGAAAAGAAGCTCTTCCTCATGTTGAGGTGATCTTGTGTTTTAAAGATTTCTATTCTGTTTGAATAAAAGCGAAAGAAAACATTACAATGAATTATACATGCATACACATATATATTTACATAAAACTTCTAGTGGTTGCAATTTTCAATTTAGGCCTTTTCAGAGATTTTGCTGCCAAAGCAATGTATCTTTTGTGTATTGTATTGCCAAAGCAATTCTGCATTCATTATAATTATAATGTCACTCAATATTTCACCAAAATGCTTAATTATATAGTGTAGGAATCCAACGTTTGAGAGCAAGATAAACTTTAGTTTGTCTTAAATAACATAGAATATTTTAAACTATTTTGTGCCTTTGTGGCACTGCCCTCCAGGAGGTTGTGGCAGTAGCAGGGCAAGCAGTAAAGCACAGCACTCAGTGTGCTGAGCACACACTCTGAAGCCTTTCAGCTGTGCCATGCCCTGTCCCAGACTCTGCTGTTGCTCTGGCAGTTTTGCCCCTGGCACCCAGCTGTTAGTGAGGTCACAGTGGGAGCCTGCAGTGGGATAGAGCATTCACCCTTTCTGTTGCTCCAGCTCTGTGTGCAGTAAGGCAGACTTTCCCCATCCTTTTTCCCTACTATTTCCTGTCACGTTTTTGCCATTATCATGTCATGGAAAAAAGAAAAAACCAAAATAAGAAGTGGGGCAGCAGGAATGGTCAGCAGGACACAGGGTTAATCCTCTGCTGTGCACAGGATGTGCTGTTCTTTCACATTCTTCCAGTTTCTTGTGTCATCTCCCTTCCAAGGCAGCCAGGATGGCAGAGGAGCTGAAGAAGGAGCAGGACACCAGTGCCCACCTGGAGAGGATGAAGAAGAACCTGGACCAGACAGTGAAGGACCTGCAGCTCCGTCTGGAAGAGGCTGAGCAGCTGGCACTGAAGGGAGGGAAGAAGCAGATCCAGAAGCTGGAGGCCAGGGTGGGTAGCAGCACTGAACTCAGCACCTTCTTCTCCAAGTCCTGTGTGAGGGCTTAAGCCAATTGTTGGTTAATTCACCAGATCCAAGAATTAGAAGCTGAACTGGGAGAAGAACATAAACAATCCTCAGAGGCTATGAAAAACATCTGCAAATACGAACGGCGTTTCAAAGAGCTCACCTTTCAGGTGGGTAAAAATTCAACAATTCTGATGTTTTTGTCTCCCAAGGACATAAAATTACACAAAATTTTCTCTTTCCAAAGTGTGAAGAACAAAAGAAGAACATGATTAGGTTACAAGATCTGGTAGATGAACTGCAGATGAAAATCAAATCCTACAGAAGACAAGCTGAGGAAGCTGTGAGTCACAAAAGCAAAGCAAATACTTATTTACCAGTTCCTAGGACTGTCAGATTTAAAGTTGTCTCTGTGCCCCAGCATATTGCCAGACGGTTTTCAATTTTTTTTTTTTTTGCAATTTCAGGGTGAACAAGCCAATAGTAATCTCTCCAAACTGAGAAATGCACTGCATAAGATAGGTGAAGCCTTGGAAAGGGCAGATATTGCTGAGAGCCAAGTGAATAAACTCCGAGCTAAGGCCCGAGAAGGCTCTGCTACAAAGGTAAGGCTCTACTGCAGGGGAGCTGCTTGCTCAAATGAGTCTAGCAGCAGATTTGTGCCTTGCCAGTGGTACAGGTAGATTTGGAAAGGACAGCTCTGGAAAGAAGAGGCTTTTAAAGACAAGCTGAGTGGGTTGGGGTTGTTCAGCCTGAAGAAGAGAAGGCTCTGGGCAGGTTTTATTCTGGCCCCCTTAAATTGGTCTTGTAGGAAATACAGTGAAAGACTCCTTAAAAGGAGTGACAGGGCAAGGGGTGATAGTTCTAAACTGAAACAGGGTATGTTTATGTTGACAATGAGGGAAAAATATGTATGATGAGAGTGGTGAGACACTGGCACATGTTGCCCAGAGATGGCATCTCATGAAGGATCTGGCCTGAGATTTAACAGTGTTGGTTCTTCCAGAGGCTTTCAGTGAGTCACAGAATCACACACACAGAATCAACCAGGCTGGAAAAGACCTTTGAGATCACCGAGTCCAACCTGTGCCCCAACACCACCCTTCAACCAACCGTGGCACTGAGTGCCACACCCAGGCTCTCCTTACCCCCCTCCAGGGATGGTGACTCCCCCACCTCCCTGGGCAGCCCCTTCCAATGCCCAAGCACCCTCTCTTTGAAGAGATTCCTGGTTTCCAACCTGAACACAGCTTAAGGCTGTGTCCCCTTCTCCTGTCACTGTTCCCTGGGAGCAGAGCCCGACGCCCCTGGCTGCCCCCTCCTCTCAGGGAGCTGCAGAGAGTGATGAGGGCTCCCCTGAGCCCCCTATTCTCCAGGATAAACATCCCCAGCTCCTCCCTCAGCTGCTCCTCACAGAACTTGGGCTCCAGACCCCTCCTCAGCCTTGTTGCGCTTCTCTGGACACGCTCCAGCCCCTCCATGTCCTTCCTAAATTGGGGGCCCAGAACTGGACACAGCACTCGAGGTGTGACCTCAGCAGTGCTGAGCACAGGGGAGGAATCACTCCCCTACTCCTGCTGCCCCATTCCTGATCCAGACCAGGTGCCAGTGGCCTTCGTGGCCACCTGGGCACACTGCTGGCTCATGTTCAGTCAGCTGTCCACCAGCCTCTGCAGGTCCCTTTCTGCCTGGCTGCTGCCCAGCCACAGTCCCCAGCCTGCAGCCCCTCCCTGTAGGTGGCTGTTGTGACCAACACTCACATTTGGTCTCGTTGAACCTCACCTTGTTTGATCTGGCCCCTCAATCCAGCCTGTCCAGGCCCCTCTGCAGAGCCCTCCTGCCCTCACCTAAAACTGCACCAGTAAAAGGCTTTGAATCAGTGCTTGCCAACACCCCAGGGATGCCCTAGGATGGCTGAGCCCAGGTTCCTGAGCAAAGTCTCTAGACATGAGACACTTAGAGAGAGAATGCTCAAGCTCTAGTTGAACTGAAGGCCAGACAGAGGCAAGATTTCAGGTATCTTCTCTTGGATATCCCCAAGAGAAGGCTGGTTGAACAGACTGGCTGTGGATCACTCTGCATATCCTGTAGATTTAGATCCTGCTTTGAGGTGTCTGATAGTCCCTTGCACCTGGGTGATGTTAGAAAATACTCAGTGTGAGAGAATTCACAGATCTGCTTTGCAGATTTTTTTTTTGCACGTTTTTATCACGTGTTTGCTTTGGGTTGTTTTCTGTGTGCTAAAGAAGAAAAGGAATTTTCTGAAAGCAGGTGACAGAATGTTGGTAAATACTTGAAAGCTTTCTTCCCACAAGATTGGAGCCTCATTGTAAGGGGGGAAGGGAGGTGAGTTCAGAAATTGTAAAACACAAGCTGGTGACAGACTGTGCCTGCTCCAGGCCGTAATGCAAGGCTTAGTCCTTGCTGCTTTTTGCCCCTCTTGAGATGGAATAAGCTTAGCAGTGCATGTATCCTCGTTTTGCCAGTGAAATAATGGAATTAATCTTTTCTTCATGCTTCAGCTGTGGATGGTGACCATCTTGGTGTTTGTTACCGGAACTCCCACAGTGGTTTTAAGGGTTCCAGGCATCCCTGCATTGGCTCAGGCTCTACTTGCCCATCCTAGCTGGATGGTGCACTGAGATGGAATATTTTAGGGATGAAAAGACTCACCCTAGCATGTGTAGACTAAACAAAGCCTCTCCTTTCTAGGTGGTGTTAGGAACTGAAAAATGAGCATCCTCTGGGATAATTAGAACTTCCACAAAGTATCTCTCCAGCTGTGGTAGTAATTTTCCCTTTGTTTTTGAACACAAACATTTTCTGTTGCTGCTGCTGTGCCAGTGTCAATAAAATAGATATCTGCAATTTCTGATGCTCCAAATATGAATGTTTAAATGAGAGTCTCAATTTGTTACTAAGTTTAATCGACACTGTGGATTCAAGCCTTACTACTTCTGTGACCAGTTTGACCAATTTAATCCTGAATTTAAAACCTAGAGGTTTGACAGGCTTTTTGCTTTCCCAAGGGATGAATTCTGTTTCAGCTCCTGTAGCCTGGAAGCAGCACATTCTCAGGAGACCAGCTGCACCTGTTCTCAGCAGCTCATGACACAGTGCTGTGCTTCAGGCTGCAATCCAAAGTCCTGCTGTGCTCCCAGGCCATGTCACTGAGCCTAGCCCACCATGTCAAACGACTGCTTACTCAGGGCAGTACTCCATGAACCTGCAGAAAAACAGTAATACCTTGTTTAGGAGTAGCTGTGCAAAATCAACAGAAAATTACTGCCAGCAAGTCTGGTAACCCTTAGCAGCCTGTCACTATTCATCCCAGAGTCTCCAGGCATCAACATGGCAGTGTCATACAATCCTGCCTGTCCTCTTGCCTGTTTTTGGTACAAAGTGTGCTGTTTGCTCTTGCCCCAGCTCCACAGTCCCTGCTCCTTTGAGACTCTAAGCACAGTGGGCAGAGCACAGCAGCCTCTGCAGGGCTCTGCATGGATGTGGCTTTAGCAGGATAATCCCAACCTCCACTGCCCCAGCTCCTGGCAGTGCAGCTCTTGCCCATTTCATCAAGTGGAATTCACTTTTGGTTTGTGTTGGCTCTGACTCATAGCAGGGTTGGCTGGCCAGCAGGTGCCAGAGCCTGGCTTTCCCCCTGGCACTGGAGTCCCCAGGCTGACTCTGGCAGGATCATGGTGTCTGTGCTGGCAGAGCACACCATGCATGTAGGACTGGCTGCTTTGGAGGGGAGGATCCTGAGGGCACGAGGGCAGGTTTGGGCTCAGGGCCTGCTGGTAACGATGGAGCTCCATGGAAAACCTGCCAAGGGCATGCAGTAAGAAATAAAACAGATTGAAAGCAATGCATGGCCATGGGGCACAAACCCTCACAGCTCCAGTTTCTGCAAAGAAGCTTGGCCTGTGCTGAGCCATGATGGTCCAGGGCAGCACGAGAGTGAGCACTGCAGTGCTGGGGATCCTCAGAGAAGCACACAGCCCTGTCCAACATGCCAGGGACAGAGCCTGCCACAGCACAGACCACGTGCTGAGGCCCTGGTTCAGTCACCACCAGGCAAGGTGATCCACAGGAACCTGGAGTGAGCACATGGCACCAAATGGGGGGGAAGGACTGGCTTTATCACCAGCCTGACCTTGAAGTGAGCAGCCAAGGGTGGACTGTGCACAGTGCCCACACCCATTGTACTGGGTTCTGACAGACCCAGGGGATGCTCAGCGAGCACAGAGGTGCTGGCAAAGCCAGACTGAGGAGGGTGACTTATTTGGCTGCTGGAAAAATGACCATGGATGAATGAGGAGTTGTGGCTCTTGTCTGCTGGCTGAACTGATGGAGCCTTTGTCTGAAGCAGAGCTGGATGTGCATGGGAACGGCTCAAAAGGCTGGGACTGTGCCAAGTGGCCTTCTTCCAGGAGCTAGCATGAGACTGACGACCAAGGGTGTGGGATTGCATTTAGTGGCAGCACTTTATAAGCTACCCAATGCACACTCAGTCCCCTGACCACTTGTTCCTGCCTGCTAACACTGCTGCTGTGCAGCAGAGCAGCTGAATAGGGAGTCACAAGGGAGACCAACTTGGCTGGTTGATCCAGCCAGAAAACTCTTCTGGGAAAGTGGTGAATTTTCCTCCAACAGTTTAATCTGCAGCTTTTCACAAAGCAAGGTAAATTAAACAGAAATAAATGAGACATAAAAAAGTGGAATGAAAGAAATTGATGCCAGAAAGAGGATGTTAAAAAGATGGGAATAAGTTGGGGAGGGAATTTGTGATGGCTGGGAAGAGGAAAATGGACCTCTCAAACACTCCTGGTGCTGAAGAACCCCTCAGAAATGGAGAGATTCAGGTGGAAAGAAGTAAATACCCTCCTGGATGCAAAGGATTTGTGTTTCAATGCACAGTTTCAGCAAACTGTTTGGAGCCTTACAATGCTCTCTGGTATCTCTCTCTCACGAGTGTGGTTGAATAAAGCAGGCAGCCCCACACCCTCAGCTCAGGGACAAGTGCCCACCCTCAGGCAGGACCTGCCCTGGGCACTGCTGATGGCACCGAGGGCTGGCCCTGGCCCCAGCAAACTCACAGCTCCCTCTGCCCTCTCCTGTGCTCCAAGGTCACACCAAACTGCCCCTCAGCCTTCACAGGAGCCATTGCTGGAGGAGGGGACAAGGCTGGAAGCAGCTTTGCAGGAGGCCCCTGCAAGGGAGATCAGCCTTTCCTCCTCAATGTCAGACACCCAAAATAGCCCCGCTCTCCTAAGACTCCTGTGCGGGGTCGTCCCCTGTTTGTGGGGATGATTTGCTTCCACGAATAGCGCCTGAAGACATTCCTGGGCGGGTAGGCTGCCTTCTCTGGGGCACTGCAACGTGCTGCCCTGGAGGAGCTGGACACGTGTGCTGTGTGCCAAGGCAGCAGCTGCTCTTCCTGCCCAGAGAGACTGGCTGCAGCACAGCTCCACTGCCAGCAGAAAGGTTCAACATCAGAATGGGGCCCCAGCGTGCTCCCCCTGCCCAGAGCCTCAATCCACACTGTTCCCCTCTGCAATGGCCCTGGGGCAGCCCAGCTCCATGGCCATGCCCTGCTGGCATGTGCCGCCCCATGGGCAGCACAGCAGCTGCCCAGCTACTGCCAGCAGTCAGTCAGGGCTCCTTGGGGGGGATGAGGCATCCCCTCTCATGTAAACCAACAAATTAATGCAATGCCTGTGGGCCCAGAAGACCATCTTTTGGTTTGCAGGTCAGGAAGAGGCCCCAGTTCACGAATCCCTTCCCTGGTGAGGAAAGCAGAGGCAGGGCTTCATCCAGGCACAGCAGCATTGCAGAAAGTCTTGTCCCCTCTCTCGGCCAAGTGGAGCAGGAGCAGCCTGTTGAACATGTTCAGATCAAACAGAGCTGGGCACCAGTGCCTGAGGTGTGAGCAGCTGAACTCGATATACTGAGACTCTTGTTGCAGAAAAAGTTGGGAAGAGAGAGTGTGGAAGAGTAACCACAGAACTGAAATGGGGTTAAACAGTGCTGGGAGTTCAGAAAGGGTCTGGGGGGAGGAAAGCAAGATGGATGTGTGTAAGGAAAAGAAATAAGTAAAAAGACAGTAGAAGATGTGGGAGTGGAAGAAATGACAACTCAGAACAGGTTTGGGGATGAAAGGTCAGGAGAAATCTGAGGGAACTGCTGGGAAACACTACAGTGATAATCTGTAAATGACTAACTCATACCCCACCTCTGAAATTCTTTGTAAAACCTTAGTTTAGTTTTGAAGAAACCATTTGCTGCATTTATTCTCTTGTTTCATTACTGCTGAGAAGGTCCAAGCTCATCACTCATGCCCAGGCACAGTGCTGAGCAGAGCTATCTGCACTGCAGAGAACAAATCCTCCTCCAGCATTTCCCAGAGCTGGGAACACAAGCTGTACTGGAAGGACAGAGTGAAAATCCAGACCTTCCCAGAGAGCTAAAGAATTCAGGGCTATTTGCATTTGGAGCCTGGTAGCCCCAAAGTGTTCAGAGCTCAGCTCCCCAGGCAGGGCAGGCAGCTCGGGTTGGGGTCCAGCAGCCTCAGGAGCTGCTTTTCTCTCTGGCAGAGGGAAAGGTGCAGAGTGGAGCAAGTTTTGATCTGCTGCTGTGGCCCACCCCACAGGGATCTGGCTTGTCACTCTTTTTGAGCCCACCCTGTGGCACATGTTTTATGTGGGATCATCCAAGAAAAAAAACCCTGGAGCTGTTCTGCTTTGCATGACTGATTTGCCCTTCAGGAGCAGCAGGGACTTGTATTCCTCCCTTGGCACATGAGATGAATGCAGAGAGCAATTAAAGAAATGTTTAGCTTGACCCACAAGGGATTCTGTCTTCCAATATAAAATCATGAAACCGTTGATAAATTTCTTAAGGATGCAAAAGGAACTTTTCTGCAAGGACAAGTTAGTTTGGAAATGTCATTAGAAAATTCTGCTGTGTATCCTGTTGGCAGCTTCCCTGTAGTGAGTGTCACTCAGAACATTCTGTGGTAATCCACTGGGTTGTCTTAGTCTCGAAAAGCCTAATTTTTAAAGTGAGCAGATTTATAGAAATGCCATTTATTTGTAAAAATACCGGTGTATTTCCATTTACAGCATTGAAATCTGCCCAGAAGTAGGATTTGTGCATCTGTCCCAACTGAGTGCCAGCCGAGGAAGATACCACCTCATTGCTGGCTTTTTTAGGCTACAGTTGCTGCTTGTGCTAATATTATGCACCTAATCCCGGTTCTCCTTCCCTCCCCCTTTTGCCACTTGCGTCTTTTGACTTTCTCTTACCCGGAGGCGTCTTAGCCTGCCCACCCCACTCCCCTGCTCTGTAACAGGAGCTCCTCAGCTGCTGTGGTGGGTGACAGAAAGGACATCCTGAATGTCACCTCCTCGGCCAGCTCTTCCGCTGGGGTTTGCTGGGCAAGGAGGAGTCTGATTAGCAGCACAGCTCTGATACTCAACGGAGAGTTCTCACCCCCAATGAAAGTCTGCTGCTTTACCTGTCTCCCTGCTGCCCTGTGAGCTGGGCTGTGCCACTCTTGAGTCTCACCCACAGTCATTGAGAGGAAGCCAATTTCAGAAGCATGCCCAAGCACAGCTGCTTGTCAATAAGTCTGTTCCCTGTGTGACATCACATCAAGAGACAGTTGATAACACATCGAATGTGTGTGTAAACTGGTGCCTTAAATTTAGCTTTTTATATTTTCCAGGCTGTGCCCTGCCCTGGGCTGTGTCCCTGCACTCCTCCCCCAGTGCCAGCCAGTTCTGCTCCCAGCTCAGGCACACAGAACAATCCTTGCCCAGCCCAGAGCCAAGGACACCGCTGCAGCCTCAGCCCCACAAAGTGCAACCAGCAGCGAGTGAGGAGAGCAAGCTGGGAGGGTGGGACTGCATCCCCTGGGGCTGGCACTGCCCAATGGAGCCAGGGTGGGCATGGAGCAGAACTGAGCCAAGGGGCAAACTCCGGACTCGGGGCCACCTTGGCTGGAGCCCTGGCCGGGCTCTTGTGCTGCCCAAGGTGCAGCCTTGCAAGGGCTTTCAATAAATCCCTGCTTTATTCCTGGGACTCTGCCCAGCCTGTGTTCCAGGGAGCCTCTCCAGGCATCAAAACAATGAACAGATGTATGTAGACTGTGCATTATGGAATATCTACCACAGTTCATCAGGGTCAGGGCACCAGCCACCCAGCAAGCTGATTTGGTTGAAGTAGGGCAGAGTAATCAGCAGTAGTGACCCACCACATGCAGGGCTGACTTCCTTTCACCTCAGCTGTAACGTGTGCTCAGAGCAGCAGCACACCCATGCAGATCCTGCTCATTCCTGCTGCTCCCATGACCCTGAGCACATCTCAATTCTTTGTCAGGGCCTCAGGGACCCTGGTCACCTGAGGAGCAGCTGCAGTGACCTGTCCCCAAGCACAGACTCCTCTGTCTGTGCAGGCTCCTGAGCCTGCTCTCCAGGCCCTCAACCCAGGAGGTTTCCTGCTGGAGCAGAAGCTGAGCAGCTCTGAGCTCTCTCCAGCCTCCCAGGGCTCACTAGCAGGACATGCAAGGAGATCCCTGTTGAAGAGAATATCTGCTCTATCCCATGACCATCACAGGCTCCACGTGGGGTACAAATAAGTCACTGAGACCTGAGAAGGCCAAAGGCTTCTTAGGCTTCATATAGAGACAGTAGGAATGTTGTGCTGCTGTCTCCTATTACTGGCAGGGACACACAGAACACATTGTGGGTTTCAGTAGTTTCCCCTGTGTAAGTTACTTGGTTTTTGCTCCATTCACATGGCATTTTTCACCATCTTGAGGTGGTTTGCTCTCTGGAAGGCTTCACCACCTGGGTGGAATGTCATGCAGAGGCTGGGTGTCTGGGGAGAGTGGGGTGAAGACAAATATCTTGGGTGTGAGAGTCTGCCTGTTCCCTTGGACTCCCCCAGTACAGCCATTCAGAGAGTCACACAGATCACAGAAGGGTTTGGGTTGAAGAGACCTTTAAATCTCCCCTAATCCAATCTCCCTGACATGGGCAGGGACAGCATACAATCTTATATCCTTCAATGTTACTGTCAGAAATAACCCACAGAGGTGATGTTAGTGCTGTATCATACACATATTTCTGAAAATCATGCCTAGCAACTCAGAATAAAAAAAAATAAATTTGTATCACTCCCCTAAATTCCCGTGATGGATCTGGAGAAATGCTTGCCAGCATACAGCTACCACTGAGAATACGTCCAGCTGTGGTAATGAGAAGAATCTCCTGTACTCTGCCTGCCCTGCTGCTCCTCACCTGGCAGAGCTCCTTCCTGATGTGATGTGATGCATTTTGCTGCCCCAATGAGCTCCACAGATCTCAGACTCTGCCTGCAGGTCACGCTGCTCTTCAAGGACTGAAAGCAACCAAAGCCTGCTGCTGCTGCTGCTGCTGAGGACATCTCAGCTGATGTTCACGACAAGCAGTATTATGGTGTTGGTGTTCTGGAGGGATGTGCTTGGGCAAGTGGCATGGAATTAACTGTCTGTTAATGGAATGGAGTGAAATCAAAGATTTCACTGATGGCCATGGCTTCAGCTGCATGAGAGTGGCCAGCTGGACACATCCCCAGCCAGAGGGGACACCTGGACATGTCCCCAGACAGAGGGGAGATCTGGACATGTCCCCAGACAGAGGGGCCACCTTGGAGTGCTGCCAGTCTTAGGGAATCACAGAGCACATAGCCTGAGAGTAGCTCCCATTGGTAAAGACTATGACTATTCCTTTTCTTCTGCCCATACAGGTCATTCCTGTGTTTCCAGTTCATGACCTTGATGAGTCAGAACCGGCAGGAGGGGCAGGTTCCCAGTCACCAACACACAGCACCAGCAGGAACTTCCCCTTGCCCTCCCTAGCCTGGCTGCTGCCTGGCTAAAAAGTGCCTTCTCACTCCTTATCTCTCAGTTCACTGCTGGGATGGGGAGAAGAAAATACACATCTTAGGCCCTGGCAGAAAGGGAGCAGCTGTCTGGTCACTGTCTCAAGAAGGATCTATTTTCAGCACGACTGAATCCTTTCTCCTCCGTGGGGAATGTGCACCTTGACGCCACTGCATTGCTGTGCAGCACAGTCTGTATCCAGAGATGGACAGCCTGCCTCTTCCCATTTATCTCTGCTGTGGTTTGCTCCTGCTCCCAGTGAAGTTCACCCTGCACAGATGGAAATAGAATTGACAGAATAGTAATGGTTCCCAGGAAACACTGCTTTTTTTTTTTTTTGCTTTTTTTTTTTTTTTGCTTTTTTTGCTTTGAGTGCTTGCACTTCTTTCAACAGATTCATTCCTTCCTGGACAGATTTCTTCTTGCTGTACCTGGATAGAGGATACAGCAAAGTTTCCCCTGAAGTAATTTTTTGGGATCTAGAAAGTGAAATTACAGTGGAACCTGAATCATCCATTTCAGATTAGAGACTACTTTGTAAAAAACCACTATACCAGTGTCATATAAACGATACCTTGGTGAAAGAGAAGAGCTGTATAAATTAAACCAAATGCAAAGCAGATGCTCAGTAGCTTAGACTGCTTAGGGATTCTTATGACAGCTGACCAAACACTTCACTTTGCTTTCCATGAGCTCTATGTCATACACTACAACACAGAACAATGGGTTATTTGCCCTACCACTTCTTTGCACTTGCTCCTGTCTCCTCTTCCAACCTCCACAAAATGCCATTCCCCTGTAGGCACTGACCAAAAGTTCATACACTACCTGTATGCACAATGCATGCTCTTACAGCTGCCATTGCTTTAGCCCTAATTTCCTTCAAAAAGATATTTAAAAACAACTGATAACACTGAAAGAGAAGTTCTTGTTTTCTGTGTCTTGTTTCTTTAATGCAAAAGAGGAAAAAAAGGAAATGGGTATGAATTTAGAGCTTTCAAGTGAAAGTAGTTGGTGTTTTAATATTTTATCTTCTTTTTATAACTTAATTAGCAATACAGATAAGCATGGCAGTATGATCTGAGTCTCTCTACAATTGTCAAGGCCCATTTTACATTGTTTTCTATGTTAAGGACAATGTGCAGCTGAGTACTGGTGAGGCAAAACCCTGAGGTGAATCTGGGAGCCACCAACACAAAGCAAGCACAAAGCCCTGAACCTGGAGAGGAAGGAGCTCAGGCACCAGAACGTGCTGGGTGCTGACCAGGGGAA
Source organism: Sitta carolinensis (assembly GCA_032173965.1). Taxonomy (NCBI): domain Eukaryota; kingdom Metazoa; phylum Chordata; class Aves; order Passeriformes; family Sittidae; genus Sitta; species Sitta carolinensis. The sequence continues at coordinate 10,260,361 of CM063298.1, read as the reverse complement.
AAGCAGCTTTGCAAAGAAAGACCCTGGGGGTTCTGGGGGGCAGAAAGTTGAACATGAGCCAGCAATGTGTCCTTTCTGTGAAGAAGAAGAATGGTGTCTGCATTAGGAGTGTTGCAGCAGGTAAAATTTGGCAAGCCTTCTTCCGAGGCTTTTGAGTTTCTAAGATCAGCAGGTCATTCTGAGTCAGCTGACTAATTCCTCCTGGATTGCAGGGAGTCCTTCTGCTCCTCTACCTGACTAACAGCTTTAAAGGGCTGGTTGCCCTGAGGATAACCACTCGTTCTGTTGATGACTGAGGCAAAGAAGGTGTTAAGTACCTCAGCCTAAATGTAATAGGATTTAAATCGGGTCACATGACTGGGCTCTATTCCTAAAACAAGACCAGTCTCTCTCCAGCATCACCAGTAAATCCTCTTCCCCTCTCTCTATCAGCGTTGTCCAGGCATGTCTGCCACCCCCAGTGCTCTGGTATATATACCCGCGGTGTTTTGGACTAAGGTGCAAGATATTTGTAATGAAATGGAAGTGCTGGACTATCAGGTAGAGAGCATCTGACATGATGTGTTTGTGCATACATCCATTTGTACAGGTAATACTGAAAAGAGGAGTTTTCTACCATTTGTAAGTAGGTGTGCTGGTTTTAGTAGGGAGGAATTTCAGATCAGTTATTTTTCCTAGGGTTACAGGCACTGGTTAAGGATAAGTTAAGTTTGCAGCAAAAGCAGGGAGCATTTTGCTCACTGGCACTAACCTGCAGATCATGAGTCTCAGCAGGTATAACCCATCGAAGGGTTCACAAGAACAGTTTGTAGAGAATCTCCCACTTCTTTGCAATCTGAAATGTGTGCAAAGAGGCACACAGGCAAATGCCTCTGTGTGTGTGTGTGCACACTCTACCTGATACTCCTAAAGCTGCCTCACATCTGTCAGAGCCATCAACTTAAAAGCTGAGGTAGAGCCCAGTCTCTCCCTGCTGCAGTGTTTGGCTGACCACCCTGCTGTGTCTGTCACCCTCCTCACCTCTTATACATCTGCACTTCTGCTTTCAGGGTTAAACCAACAAAACTGCCAAAAGGTTTTAATTATGCTAGTTTATCTTTTAACATCCTGTTTTATCTATTGTACAGCTGGGATAGCTGCAGCACAGACATACCAAGCAATCCATCCCAGGTCGTGCAGTGAGTCGGTGGGAAAGCCAGCAATAAAATCCATAAGTCCTGAATCCAAGTTCTTTAAGTGCTTTGCCTAGTCCAGATTCCCTCCTTAACACCCTTGGAAGATTGTTTATAGGAGATGTATTCATACAGCCACTAAGACATCAAAATTTTCTAATTATATCTAGTCATGTCAAATGACAATTATGCCCTTAGTTCAGTTTGCCAGACAATGCTTTACCAAAGAGGGTTTGCCAAAATATTTTTGACCGAAGAAAGAGTAGGCATCTGTAGCATCTGCAGGCGAGAGCGTATAAAACGTCCCTGCACCACGTCTGCCCTGGCTCCACAGAAAGCTCCAAGGTAAGGGATGGGGTCTGCAGGCTGCCAGGAAGGGGATGGCAGCCTAATGTGCCCCCACATTCCTGCTGCCCCGGTGCTCCTGGCCAGGAGGGGACTCCGTTATAAATCTCTTTGCAAGGCACCTGCAGGTTTTCACTCCTGCTTTCTGTGCAGCAGCAATTTGGGAACTGCCATTTCTGTTTTACAGTACTGACCAGCTGCCAGCCCACGAGCCACACATCTGGTGTCACGAGAGGTAAGAAGCTGATTTACTAATTCTTAGGGGCAGAGACAGATCCTTTAGGGTGGGGTGTCAGGGAGGCTCACTGGTTCACCCTGTATGCAAACCTGCTGGGATTGCAGTAGAAAATGGTGAGGGTGCCCAAGGCTGTGTTTGAAGCCTCTGAGCACTGATGACAGGATAGAAAATCCCCGTGGGGACATTCCTCACTTCTGCATAACTGACCTTACCTAAATCGAGGTGTGCTGCCTTCCCATCTTCGCTGTGGCAGGAGGAGAATGGGACCAGATAAGAACAGAAGGAAAAAAAGCAGAATCCTGTATTCTGCTTAAGAATATATTAATTATTAAATCATCTGAACATACAGACCTTCTAACCACCTTTGTAGAGTGCCAGAATTCTCAGCTTTCTTAGATATCCATTTTCTTAATCCAGACAAAATATATATTTATTACCTAAAGAATAAAAAGGGAATAAAATTTATTAAAGTTTTTATTAAAGATTTTCAAGTGCAGTTGGCTAAATTTAGGTACCCTAGATGTTTAATAAATCACTTGAAGAAATACTTTAAAAAAACCTTTTGAGAACTCATGTGTTCCTAGATTTTTTCAGTAAGTATTTATTTGAGATCTTAATACAGCCTTGGAAATTCCAATTTCAACACTTGAATATTATTTCACCTAAGACAGAACTTCAGGGCTGAAATTATTTAGGCACTGTAGTGAAGGGAGACAAATATAGAATAAATTAATTGTAATTGTGGCAAAATATTAAAGGGTCACAAGGCCTGCACTTGGTTTTTTTTGGTCCAGTGGAGAACTTCATTACCAAAATTTATTAATTACTATTAACTAGGTAAATGTCCCACAGATTCATTGTTTCCAAGACTGTAGGTCACCTACACTATAATTTTTCAGTAGTTTTATTTCACTGATCATCCTTTTAGCAATTTCCTCTATTTCCATTCCTAATGTCCTAGTGAAACTTGTTCAACAAATTCACTCTTGTCTTACAGGCATAGTATTCTTAAAGCACCAAATCCACAGTCCTGGAAAGGTCATCAGAGAACATTTGAAGACCTAGACTACATCCATGAAAGATTCTTATTTTGACATGAAATTAAGTTTCTAGTTATCTCATGATAAAATACTCTGAGTATGAAGAGACACTAAGGCACAGGAAAAAATTTTCTCAAAACTTACAGAATGAAATAATCACTACCATATATTTTTTTTCTTCTCAGAGTCATCCATCTGCTGATATCCTCATTAGAGTGCAGACATGGCCTCTGGAGATGCTGAGATGGCTGTTTTTGGGGAGGCAGCTCCTTACCTCCGAAAATCAGAGAAGGAGAGAATTGCAGCCCAGAACAAACCTTTTGATGCCAAGTCATCTGTCTTTGTGGTTCATCCCAAAGAATCCTTTGTGAAAGGGACAATCCAGAGCAGAGAATCGGGAAAAGTCACTGTCAAGACTGAAGGGGGAGAGGTGAGTGAAGAACAAGTCTGGAGGACAACATCTGCTTCCCTCACTGGGTTCTTAACTGACCCATGTTGTTCTTTTTTTTCCTTGGCAGACCCTGACGGTGAAGGAAGATCAAATCTTCTCCATGAACCCTCCCAAGTATGACAAAATCGAGGACATGGCCATGATGACCCACCTGCACGAACCCGCTGTGCTGTACAACCTCAAAGAGCGTTACGCAGCCTGGATGATCTACGTAAGTGGCAGCAGCAGCTTCCTTTGGGCAGCCTCAGCAGGTGCTGGGCCAGGCTCAGGGAAGCCAACGTGCTGTGTCCCTTGCCCACAGACCTACTCGGGTCTCTTCTGCGTCACTGTCAACCCCTACAAGTGGCTGCCCGTCTACAACCCCGAGGTGGTGTTGGCCTACCGAGGCAAGAAGCGCCAGGAGGCCCCTCCACACATCTTCTCCATCTCTGACAACGCCTATCAGTTCATGCTCACTGGTGAGTGCTTGACCTCCTTCACAGCAATCTAACCACAAAAACCCTGCTGATCTCACTGGAGCACGTGACAAGCCAGCTGGAACCAGCAGAGAGCATGACTGTGAACTTGGTCAATTTATATAACAAACAATTTCAAGTGAAAGTGACCTAGGAGCATTCATGAACTTACCATAGTGAATTATTTGTACTTTATTGTACAAAATTCTACAGTCTTCTACTGTAGAAATAGTATGTGTCTCAGTTTTCTACATTTTTCACTGATAAGAAAGAAAAAGTTATTTTTTCTTGTATTTTGAGTTTGGGTAGGTACTTTGGTTTCATTTCTTGAGGACAATTACATGAAGGACAAGTGATAAATATCTTGTCTCAGGTCTGGATGCCTCTGACTCTTCATTTGGTCTTATGTCTAATACTGCTAGGACATAGACAGGAATCGGGTGGTTTTGGACATTCTGAAGAATGCCCAACTTCAGTTTGCAGTTTTACTTCTCATTCAGCTTAGCATTGCCCAGGTCAGCTGCTAACACATCTTCCATTGTTCTGCTTTCACAGACCGTGAGAACCAGTCCATCCTGATCACGTAGGTACCCCCTGCGCGGGGCCCTGGGGGCTGCCCGGGGCCAGGGCACTCCTGCCTGACCACGCACCCTCTGCTTCTCTCCTGGCTCTGGCAGCGGAGAATCCGGGGCCGGCAAGACTGTGAACACCAAGCGTGTCATCCAGTACTTTGCAACAATTGCAGCCAGCGGGGAGAAGAAAAAGGAGGAGAAATCATCCGGCAAAATGCAGGTGAGTCAGGAACAGACAATGCTTGGCCTGCCACTGCCCTGTCAACTAAACACAGGCACTGAATATATGAATATATACCTGCCTGCAGGGAACGCTTGAGGATCAAATCATCAGCGCCAACCCCCTGCTGGAGGCCTTTGGGAACGCCAAGACCGTGAGGAATGACAACTCCTCACGCTTTGTGAGTTCTTGCTTTGCATAAAATCTTCCCCCTCCTGGCAGCACGCATGGTCCCTGAGCAGTTCTTCATGCAAAGGAGACCTCAGCAGAACACATCCAGGCTGACCTGCTGCTGCTTCTGCTTAACAGGGCAAGTTCATCAGAATCCACTTTGGTGCCACAGGCAAACTGGCTTCTGCTGACATTGAGACTTGTAAGAGACTCTCCTGCACTGCTGCCATCCCTTCCCAAATCCCCACATCCATTGTGGGAATTGCCACAAGTGCCTAACTCTTTCTACCTCCCTGGGCAGATCTGCTGGAGAAGTCCAGAGTCACTTTCCAGCTGAAGGCGGAAAGGAGCTACCACATCTTTTATCAGATCATGTCCAACAAGAAGCCAGAGCTAATTGGTAGGAGACACCACTAAGCTTTTGAGAGGAAAATCTCTGATAAATATTCAACTATATTACAAAATTAAATTTAACCCCTGAACACATTTGTTTTCAGAAATGCTTCTCATCACCACCAACCCATTTGACTACCCTTTTGTGAGTCAAGGGGAGATCACTGTGCCCAGCATTGATGACAAGGAGGAGTTGATGGCTACAGATGTAAGTAATGTACAGAACAGGTCAAGAGGCACAGACCATACATCAGATAACATGCAACTATTTCGCTTTGCTCATTGTATTGCCAGAGTGCCATTGACATCCTGGGCTTCACTGCTGATGAAAAGACAGCCATCTACAAGCTGACAGGGGCTGTCATGCACTATGGGAACCTGAAGTTCAAGCAGAAACCAAGAGAGGAGCAGGCAGAGCCTGAAGGCACCGAAGGTACTATCAAACTCAATAATTAACCCTCTGTAAGCCACTACATATGGGGAAGACAGCAAAAGTTGTTCACTGTTGGACTTCAGATCCCAAGGAAAACAGTCATCCAGGAAAAAACAGTGTCCCTTGTCCTCAGTACATCAAGTTTCCAGATCTCAGAATTTATATAACTTACGCTATGAACAATTAATACTTTCAACTGGTGTTTACACTCTTTCAAGAAGTCAGGAGTTTGGATGTTCCTTTAGTCATACCTTTGTTGGAATGTGGCTTGCAATTGTGAAAGTGATCACAGCCCAGTGATTCAGTTCTAACATGATAGGGAACCATGTTCCCATGCACCTTCACCTATCAGGTGCCCAGGGAAGTCAGCTTGAGAGGTGTTATTTCATTCCTTTCCTTTGCTGGAACAGGACCTACAACCCCTGTCCTCAGTTCTGTGAGCAATTCCTCCTCTTGCTAAGGAACAAGGCAGGTGGGGACACCACTGGTAAGAGGGTGAAGCCCAACGAGTTTTATTGACCATCAGAAACAAAAGCTCAGAAAAGGCTGTAGGCTGTGGATCTGAAGGAGAACAGAGATCTTGTCTCTATGTTCCACTCTAACTATTTTGTGGTTTTGACCACCTGAATGTAGACCAGTACCTGAGTGTTGTCACTGCATCTCCTGAGCTGTGTGTGTACTGCACACATTCAGACCAGCAAGCTTCAGTTTTCAGCTTTGTGCCAGGAGATTTTTGAAAACTTCAGTGAAGAATTTCAAACAGAAATTCTTTTAGAAAAGCTCAATATGCATAATGGCAAATGTGATGTTACAAAGATTCCTTCTACAAGAATCTATGAAAAGTTTTCAAAGAACAGAAATCTGAACCCTTCAGCCTTTAGGGAACGCTCCAGGACTCAAAGCCTTTTGGACATAAAATTCTTCCTTTTTCCTCTGGGTTTTCAGTTGCTGACAAGGCTGCCTACCTGATGGGTCTGAACTCAGCTGACATGCTCAAGGCCCTCTGCTATCCCCGAGTCAAGGTGGGGAATGAATACGTGACCAAGGGCCAAACAGCACAACAGGTAAGAAACACGTAACCTGTAACCATGTGTAGAATGAAGAGCCCTTTGATTCTCCTCTGCCCTGTACTGTAACTCCAGGTATATTTTTTTCCCTGTAGGTGCACAATGCTGTAGGTGCTCTGGCCAAGGCACTCTATGAGAGAATGTTCCTGTGGATGGTTGTTCGCATCAATGAGCAGCTGGACACGAAGCAGCCCAGGCAGTACTTCATTGGTGTCCTGGACATTGCTGGCTTTGAGATCTTTGATGTGAGTAAGATTTGTAAGAGCTGTTTGGAAGTGACAACTCAATGCTACGATCAATTTGATCAATTTATATTTTAAAGAAAATATAGTATCTCACAGGAAAATGAAAAAATTTCCCTTGTGGACAATTAATTGGATGCTTTTCTCTTTTTCATAATGTCATAAAAAGACTGAAGAAATGCATGAGAAGTCAACTGCATTCCTTAATTTTAAAGGATGAGGTCTTGCAATTATTGCTGCATCTTCAAATATGCATCTTATTTTATTTCCAGTTTAACAGCTTTGAGCAGCTGTGCATCAACTTCACCAACGAGAAACTGCAACAGTTCTTCAACCACCACATGTTCGTGCTGGAGCAGGAGGAGTACAAGAAGGAGGGCATTGAATGGACATTCATTGATTTTGGCATGGACCTGGCTGCCTGCATTGAGCTCATTGAGAAGGTATCCTTCCTGTTCAAACCAGTTACAGGCATGGAATCTGTAATTACTAGGTCCCATTTTCCAAAGGGATCTTCTATGTTCATGTTTCTCTTGTGCTGGGTAGCCAAGAGCTGGAGCAGCTCTCCAGATGTTTGTTCTCAGAGCTGAGTAGAGAGGGAGGATCAACTCCCTTGAGCTGTTAGCAGCACAGTGTAGCTGAGGATGAGTTGGTGGCTTTGCTGCACAGGTGTCCTGTCTGCTCATGCTTAACCTGTCCGACACATCTGTGTGTTCTCTGAGTTCCACTGAATAAGAAGGCAGTGCTCTGATTTTACAAAGCACATTGTCAACACAAACAAAATTAATTTCTATCTCTTTTATGAGTAATTTTGTGTTAAACAATGTAAGTATCAATGTGATCAATCCCACTTTCTAGAAGAAAAAATAATTAAATAATAATATTTTCTGATATGTATCTCAGTCTATGGTCCATTATTGTGCCCAGGTGAAGGTCATTATTGCCCTGAAAGATAAATTACAATCAGTTTCCCTTGTGATTTCTCCCAGCCCATGGGCATCTTCTCCATCCTGGAAGAGGAGTGCATGTTCCCCAAGGCAACTGACACCTCTTTCAAGAACAAGCTCTATGATCAGCACCTGGGCAAGTCCAGCAACTTCCAGAAGCCCAAACCTACCAAAGGCAAGGTTGAGGCCCACTTCTCCCTGGTGCACTACGCTGGCACAGTGGACTACAACATCACTGGCTGGCTGGAGAAGAACAAGGACCCTCTGAATGAAACTGTCATTGGGCTGTACCAGAAATCATCTGTGAAGACCCTGGCTTTACTCTTTGCCAACTATGGTGGAGCAGATGCAGGTCAGTTCTTTGAATTCCATGTTTTTGCTGATGTACAGATTGCAAAAATGAATTAAAGAAGGCAAAAAACAAATCTAAAATCTCTTTTATTTCTTTTCAATTTAGCTGAGGCAAGTGCTGGTGCTGGCAAGAAAGGTGCCAAGAAGAAGGGTTCTTCCTTCCAGACTGTCTCAGCTCTTTTTCGGGTATAGTAGAGAATTCACTATTTCTTCCTAAGATGAGGAGTAAACCCACCAATTACTACAGCTAGTCTTGTTTTGGCTTGGTTCTGTTAAAAGATCCTCAAATTCTTAGGCCACATTCTGCTAGGAATAAATCCAATTAATCTACTCATACTTCATTTCACTGAATGGACAGCTTTTCCGTTTGTTTAAGGCTGGGATACATCTCACCTTACCCTACAAGATAAATATAATCTAGATATTTAAAACTCAGCTTGTTGGTTTTGTCCCTTTTGCTTTCAGTAGGGAAAACACAAAGGTTCTATGTGGTGTGCTCCATATGACCCAGCCTAAATAAATACCTACTGCAGAATGCTTCACACTGCCTCATAGGGTATTACTTTATCTCTCTGGGTACATCCAATGGAAGATGGATGTCCTTTCAAATGAAGGCTGAGTCAGTGAAATGTATTAAAATTGTATGTTTAAGAGTATGCTCTTTCCTACACATTACTCAGAAGAACCTTATACACTAAGTTAATTATAGCAAAGATATGTGAAAGTCAGAAAAACCGGAGCAGAGAGCTTGAGTTCAGGTTTTGCTAATTTTTGTACAGTATCTCATTTTAGAGGACTTGATGCTTACAACGGAAATTATATTTGCTAACATCAGATTTTCTTAATGACTCTCCCAGGAGAATTTAAACAAGCTGATGACCAACCTGAGAAGCACCCACCCCCATTTTGTACGGTGCATCATTCCCAATGAAACTAAAACACCTGGTAAGAGACTTACATATATATGGAAGGTTTTCAGTGTGGTGCAGCTCTTCCCCACTGTATTACAGAAGATGACATGTATTTGTGCTCTGCATTGCCAGGTGCCATGGAGCACGAGCTGGTGCTGCACCAGCTGCGCTGTAACGGCGTGCTGGAAGGGATCAGGATTTGCAGGAAAGGATTTCCCAACAGAGTCCTGTATGCAGATTTTAAACAGAGGTCAGACTTCATCCTCTTGCTGGATCACCTTGTCCATCTTAGATAGCTTTTGAAATCTAACCTTCCCCTCCTGTGCCTAAAGCCTTCTCTAAAGTTTCCATTTAACAAGTGCTGTTTGTTCTTAACTGTTCTTAAGATTTTCTTGCCATGTACCTGCCGGCTGGTTTCAACAGCAGACCTCTTCATATTCATAGAATCACTTAGGTTGGAAAAGACCCTTGACATTCTGGAGTTCAAAGCAAGTCCTTAAATTTTCTCCCTCAGATACAAAGTATTAAATGCCAGTGCTATCCCAGAGGGACAGTTCATTGACAGCAAGAAGGCTTGTGAAAAACTTCTTGGATCGATTGATATAGACCATACTCAATACAAATTTGGTCACACTAAGGTAAAGATCAGTTTGTTCAAGTGCTATGTGGTTTTGGTTTGCATGGCTTGATACTGACACTCAGATACTCCAGACAGTACATGAAATGATCCAAGAGGGTATAAGAAATAGTGTAAAATAAATCAATCAGATTCTTGATTACTTAACACTTGAATAAACTGAAATTCATGGTCATAGGATGATTTAACTAAGGGTTAATCAAGTTCCTAATTTAAGACATAGTTGTAGAATGAAAGAGTCAAGAGTGAATAAAAATAAAAGAAAAATGTCTGCCTATTATAGTGTCTCAACTGCAAGTAACCAGAAGATTGGAGTTACAAAAGAGTGTCTACCACTACATATATTCTTTGTGGTTTTGCTCTTAACTTCCATAGTGTTTGTCACAGGAGGCAGGATATCTATCAGGTTATGTTAAACAAGTACAGACGCTGCACCTCTTTTCATGTTCTTACCTAGGTGTTCTTCAAAGCTGGGCTGGTGGGACTCCTGGAGGAGATGAGGGATGAGAAGCTGGCACAGCTCATCACCCGCACCCAGGCCAGGTGCAGGGGCTTCCTGATGAGGTGGAGTACCAGAAAATGGTGGAGAGGAGGTAGACTTTTCTTCAAATCAGGTTCACTGAACTTGGCTTATTGTGTCATTGTGGTGTAAATTTTGAATATTAACTCAACTTACCTTTCAGAGAGTCCATCTTCTGCATCCAGTACAACATCCGTGCATTCATGAATGTCAAACACTGGCCATGGATGAAGCTGTTCTTCAAGATCAAGCCCTTGCTGAAGAGTGCAGAGTCTGAGAAGGAGATGGCCAACATGAAACAGGAGTTTGAGAAAACCAAGGAAGAGCTTGCGAAATCTGAGGCAAAGCGGAAAGAGCTTGAGGAGAAAATGGTGAAATTGGTGCAGGAGAAAAATGACCTGCAGCTCCAAGTCCAGTCTGTGAGTACCACCAGTGGGCTTTATCCTAATTCTACTGTGACTATCAGGTTGATATTTACAAGTACTTTTCAAACCACATAGAAAATTTGATTTAGTTCCATTTAATTGTAATTCTTTCAATGGTGATCTTGAAGGTATAACTAGCTTCTGTAAGGACTGTGATGTATCTGTAGCCAAAATCACTTGGATGACACTTTTCTACAGTATATGCTGAGATATTCTTATGATTATGCACGTTGATGCAATGTCTGAAATTATGAAATAATATTAGATTTTATACCCTGCACAAATATATAAATAATACCATTTCTTCAGTAGATTGCAAAAGCTTCCACTTGGTTTTAGCTTTTAAATCTGGCTGTTTCAAAACTAACAATATAAAATCAATTCTATAATATATGTCATTCTGTTAGAACATGAATCAAATTTTAAACTGCAAAACTGTTCTCAAGACCCTGCACTATAAAGGTTAAGTACCTCAATATTCCCTCAAAAAACATCTCCCTAAAAATGGCATCTCCCTACCAGGAAGCTGATGCTCTGGCTGATGCTGAGGAAAGGTGTGACCAGCTCATCAAAACCAAAATACAGCTGGAAGCCAAAGTTAAGGAGGTGACTGAAAGGGCTGAGGATGAAGAGGAAATTAATGCTGAACTGACAGCCAAGAAGAGGAAGCTGGAGGATGAATGTTCAGAGCTGAAGAAAGATATTGATGACCTTGAGCTAACACTGGCCAAGGTGGAGAAGGAAAAACATGCCACTGAAAACAAGGTATGAGGGAGAACCTGTCACTCGCACTCTGGAGAAAACTTGTCTTGTTATAAAGTTTTAACACCATTTTCTGTCTGTGCTTGCTCCTTTCTTCTCAAAGGTGAAAAACCTGACTGAGGAGATGGCAGGCCTGGATGAGACAATTGTGAAGCTGACAAAAGAGAAGAAAGCCCTCCAAGAGGCCCATCAGCAGACCCTGGATGACCTGCAGGCAGAGGAGGACAAAGTCAATACTCTGACCAAAGCCAAGATCAAGCTGGAACAGCAAGTTGAGATGTAAGCACACAGAGAGAGAGCAGCAACAGGACAGGTATGGAGCCTGCCCTGGCTGGCAGAGCCCTGATGGTCTTGTGGTGTTTAGCTGGAAGGGTCCCTGGAGCAAGAGAAGAAACTGCGCATGGACCTGGAGAGAGCCAAGAGGAAACTGGAAGGAGACCTGAAGCTGGCCCAGGACAGCATCATGGATTTGGAGAATGATAAGCAGCAGCTGGATGAGAAACTGAAGAAGTAAGTGTGGCTCTGGGACACCTGAGTGCTGGGCTGCAGCACCTGTCTTTTCCTTTGAGCTCTAACACAGTTCACTTTGCCCAAAGGAAAGATTTTGAAATCAGTCAAATCCAGAGTAAGATCGAGGATGAGCAACTTCTAGGCATGCAGTTTCAGAAGAAAATCAAGGAGCTGCAGGCAAGTGTCTGTTCCCTGCCCTGCCTTGCTCCTGCTCAGCTCGGGCAGGAGGAGGGCAGGGCTGTGAAGGGTCCCTGCTGTTGTGCAGGCGCGCATTGAGGAGCTGGAGGAGGAAATTGAGGCAGAGCGAACGTCTCGCGCTAAAGCAGAGAAGCATCGGGCTGACCTGTCCAGGGAGCTGGAGGAGATCAGCGAGCGCCTGGAAGAAGCAGGAGGGGCCACAGCAGCTCAGGTGGAGATGAACAAGAAGCGGGAGGCAGAATTCCAGAAGATGCGGCGGGACCTGGAAGAGGCCACGCTGCAGCACGAAGCCACGGCTGCCGCCCTGCGCAAGAAGCATGCGGACAGCACAGCTGAGCTGGGCGAGCAGATCGACAACCTGCAACGTGTGAAGCAGAAGCTGGAGAAAGAGAAGAGTGAGATGAAGATGGAGATTGATGATTTGTCCAGCAACATAGAGTCTGTGTCTAAAGCCAAGGTACACAATTATTTTTTTTAGGAATTTTATGGCAATGTATTATTTTTCTTTAATCTTATTTTATTTTTATCAGTTCATATTAAAAATGAATTCTCCAAATCTTATGTGTAGAAGTATGGACATATGTATAGTCCCAAGATATGTCAACTGCATCTTCTGGACATATTTTCCTGCTTAAAGAAGGCATGATCAAGTTATTTACTCATTTTCTTATGTGCAATTGATATCTAGGCAAATCTGGAGAAGATGTGCCGCACTCTGGAAGACCAGCTGAGTGAATATAAAACAAAGGAGGAGCAGAATCAGCGCATGATTAGTGATCTTAGTGCTCAAAGAGCACGTCTGCAGACTGAATCTGGTACAGTCCTTCCATCTGTAATTTGGAAATGGGAGAACCCCATAAATTGCTCTCTTAGCTCTTAAAATGCTGTCTCAATTACCTTTTTAAGGTGAATATGGACGCCAGGTGGAAGAAAAAGATGCCTTAATTTCTCAGCTGTCTAGAGGGAAACAGGCTTTCACCCAGCAGATTGAAGAACTGAAGCGGCAGCTAGAAGAAGAGATAAAGGTGAAGATAATCACACTAAATATGAAATAAATATTTGACATAATATTGGTGAATATTATGTGAAGTGTTCAAGACTTCAAAAAGTGATCCAATTAAAAGTTCAAACCACCCCATTACATCATACGATCTAGTCCCTTGCAGATGGGGACTCCCATGTTTTTATCAGGCAGCCAGTTAACCACTCTCTGGGATGCATATCAGTGTATAAGTACCAGTAACAGAAATTTCCCAGGAAACGCCTACTCCTTATTGCCACATTTTTACCACCAGGCCAAGAACGCCCTGGCCCACGCCCTGCAGTCCGCTCGCCATGACTGTGACTTGCTCCGGGAACAATATGAGGAGGAGCAGGAGGCCAAGGGGGAGCTGCAGAGAGCCCTGTCCAAGGCCAACAGTGAAGTGTCCCAGTGGAGAACTAAATACGAGACGGACGCGATTCAGCGCACGGAGGAGCTCGAGGAGGCCAAGTACGTGAGCATTGTGTGGAAGGTTGGCACACAACAATAAGGGAAATTTAAAGACTGAGATTTTCAAAGGCAAAAGCATAATAGAAGGTTGAGGAGTTATATGAAAGAGAAAAACAAGGAAAACAGGCCATGTGACAAAGAATTCAGGAGAAAGGACATGTATGGGATTGTGCAAAGCGCAGAGGGATAGCAAGACTGCAGAGAAGTTGTGGCTCTGCTGTCACTGGGAGTGTTCATGGCCAGGTCCTTCATGGACAGGGCTTGGAGCAAACTGGCCTCGTGAAAGGTGTCACTGCCCATGGCATGGAATTAGTAGATTTTCTATGTCCCCTCCAACACAAACCATTCTGTGATTCTATGATTCTGTGAAGATCTTGGGGAAATGAAATAGGAAAAAAATGATTTGTAGTGATCGGGGTTGCACCATGTGCATAAGGACCAAATAAAAAGAAGTGTCTCAGTGCCCTGGTGAATATGAAAATCAACATTCACCTTCATTTGCACTTAGGAACTGTGCTTACCATTTTTCAGGAAGAAGCTGGCCCAGCGCCTGCAGGATGCAGAGGAGCATGTTGAGGCTGTCAATGCCAAATGTGCCTCCCTGGAAAAGACAAAGCAGAGGCTGCAGAATGAAGTGGAGGACCTGATGATTGATGTGGAGAGATCCAATGCTGCCTGTGCTGCTCTGGATAAGAAGCAGAAGAACTTTGACAAGGTCTTGTGGCCTCCAGCACCAGCACTGCTGGCCAGAGCATGCCCCCGTGCTGGCCACAGCCCAACTCACAGCCCGTTTCTCTGCAGATCCTGGCAGAATGGAAGCAGAAGTATGAGGAAACACAGGCTGAGCTGGAGGCCTCCCAGAAGGAGTCGCGCTCTCTGAGCACGGAGCTGTTCAAGATGAAGAATGCCTATGAGGAGTCCTTGGACCACCTGGAAACAATGAAGCGGGAGAACAAGAACTTGCAGCGTGAGTCCCTGGCCCTCTGCTCCTCACTGCCCACATTCACTATCAGCCATTTTCCCCATTGGCCATGACTCTGTGCCTGCAGGGAAGCAGGGATGCCTGTCACCTTGGTGGGACAGGGCCCTTGCCCTTCTGCTCTGTGCCTGACCTGCCTTTGATCTTTGTTCCCACAGAGGAGATTTCTGACCTCACGGAGCAGATTGCAGAGCAAGGAAAGGCAATTCATGAGCTGGAGAAAATCAAGAAGCAGATTGAGCAGGAGAAATCTGAAATCCAGGCTGCTCTGGAGGAAGCTGAGGTACATGACCATAATCTCTGGCATCTGCAGTAAATAAATGAGGAAATAGGGCTGAAAAGGCCTGGATTCACCTCTGTCCTGTCTGGGGAGTGCAGACAGCTGAGATCTCTAGAACTATCAAGCAGTAGGTTTATTGATGTTATCAATATTTGTGTCCACTTTTCCAGGCCTCCCTGGAACATGAGGAGGGGAAGATCCTGCGCCTGCAGCTTGACTCAACCAAGTGAAGGCTGAGATTGACAGGAAGGTAGCAGAGAAAGATGAGGAGATTGACCAGTTGAAGAGAAACCACCTCAGAGTTGTGGAGTCCTTGCAGAGCAGCTTGGATGCTGAGATCAGGAGCAGGAATGAAGCCCTGAGGTTGAAGAAGAAGATGGAGGGAGACCTGAATGAAATGGAGATCCAGCTGAGCCATGCCAACCGTGTGGCTGCTGAGGCCCAGAAGAACCTAAGAAATACACAGGGAGTGCTCAAGGTCTGTTCAGCAGAGCTACAGAAAAGAGAAGAATGAGATCCCTGACATTTTTGCCACCCAAGTGACCACTGACACCTGGAAATTTCTTTTCTCTCTTTCCAGGACACTCAGATCCATCTGGACGATGCTCTCAGGACACAGGATGACCTTAAGGAGCAGGTAGCCATGGTGGAGCGCAGGGCAAACCTGCTGCAGGCTGAGATTGAGGAGCTCCGGGCAGCCCTGGAGCAGACGGAGCGCTCGAGGAAACTGGCTGAGCAGGAACTGCTGGATGCCACTGAACGTGTGCAGCTCCTCCATACCCAGGTGAGGGCACGGAGCAAAGAGCTGTGTTGACCCTGACCAAACACAGAGGGCTGGAATTTACCAGAGAACCAGCAGTATTAGAAAGGTCTCTCTACTTCTGTCCCCATGGAAAGGCGTGTTTTGAATCCATTCCCCAATCCCATGCCTGATGTTTTGTAAATAGACATTATAATAATAACTGCAGAAGAAGAGGTGGAAGCTGGAAGGGCAAGACTTTGCTCAGGTAGAAGGTTTATTATGGCAGGTTTTAGAATTCTACTCTTGCCATGTCTTCCCATTGCCCAGAACACCAGCCTGATCAACACCAAGAAGAAACTGGAGACAGACATTGCCCAGATCCAGGGTGAAATGGAGGACACCATCCAGGAAGCCCGCAATGCTGAGGAGAAGGCCAAGAAGGCCATCACAGATGTGAGTTGGGTGCTCCTGGCATTGCTGATGGTGACTGTACTCTACCCAAAATATCTCCAGTCCTAAACTGGCTTTGACCTTTTACTCTGCTCAGGCGGCCATGATGGCAGAAGAGCTGAAGAAGGAGCAGGACACCAGTGCCCACCTGGAGAGGATGAAGAAGAACCTGGACCAGACAGTGAAGGACCTGCAGCACCGTCTGGAAGAGGCCGAGCAGCTGGCACTGAAGGGAGGGAAGAAGCAGATCCAGAAGCTGGAGGCCAGGGTGTGTAGGACTGGGGCTGTGCCTGAGTGAGCGTGTCCTTGGAGAGACACTGCCAGGGAAGCTGCAGGGTGGGCTTGTCCTTGCAGGTGCGGGAGCTGGAAGGGGAGGTTGATGCTGAGCAGAAGCGCAGCGCTGAAGCCGTGAAGGGCGTGCGCAAGTACGAGCGCAGGGTGAAGGAACTCACCTACCAGGTAAGGCTGGAGGGCTCCTTGGGCTGGTGAACCCTTATTCCATCAAACAAGAGATGTTCTCATGGACTCCAAGGATAAATGCTATATTCTAGTGTGCAGAAAGCAATAATTCACTCTTTCCATTTTGCCACCTCTCCAGTCTGAGGAAGACAGGAAAAATATTCTCAGGCTGCAGGATCTGGTGGACAAGCTGCAAATGAAAGTGAAATCCTACAAGAGACAATCTGAAGAGGCTGTAAGTATCTCTCTGAGTGCTTGGCAAGAACGACTTTCATATAGGGTAATCTGGCCATTGAGGAGACAAATATAAGAAATTTAGAAGATGCCACTCTTCAATAATGGAGTTCTTCTAATTCTCTGAAAGGCTCATAAAGCAGACTCGCTTTTGATTATGAAAACAGTGAGCCCTTAAGAAGGCTACTGAGGAGGGGAAATGCACATAGCATTTCTTGCATTAAAATCACAAAGCAACCTTCACGACTTTTATGAATGATATTGGTACTACTAATATAGAAAGACATTTTGGAAATACCTTATTTTTGGAATTTTGATAGTATACAGGAAAGATGTTGGAAGTTCCCCCCCAAAACAAATTTGCAGTCTGCTTTTAGAATAGTGCAAGGAACCTTTGTCTGTTTCTGGGAATGCAGCAGTCAGGGATGCCCTGAGGGAAGTCCTACAGCCCCTGAATTTATGATTGTCTGAGCACAGCTTCTTCATTGTGGAAATAGTGCAGCACAGAGTAGGACTTTTGGTTCAGTTGAGGGGATATGTGAGAAGGACTCTGAGGAGATCTCATCAGTCTCACTCTGAGACAGTACAAGCAGTGGTGGGTGGAGTTTGGAGGTTAGTGACTTTGCCCAGGCCGACATGGAATTAAAACCCCAAACCCCAAACTTCTCACCACCGAGTCCTTCTCCCTCGCAGGAGCAGCTGTCCAATGTCAACCTGTCCAAGTTCCGCAAGATCCAGCACGAGCTGGAGGAGGCCGAGGAGCGGGCTGACATTGCAGAGTCACAGGTCAACAAGCTCCGGGCCAAGAGCCGCGAGTTCCACAGGAGGATAGAAGAGGAAGAGTGAGAATGTCCTGAGGCAGCAAAGTGACCTGAGGGCTGCACAAAATGTGAGCCTCTGGGTCACTTCTGCCATAACCCTTTGTACCCACCTCAGTGTCTAGTGAATAAAGATTGTAGTATTTTCCTCTGCAGACACTCTATGACCAGTGCCTTCTTTGGGTTTTGTTTTCCTTGGGCAATTGCATTGCAGAAGAAGTTTTCCTTACTTTTCCTGTCTGGGACAAGGGTGACAGTGCTGGATTGAGGATCCACAAATTTTGAGGCTGGCCATTGATGTGGATATTCCTGAAAACCCAGCCTGTGCTCTCTCCTGTTTCCAGCAGCTCCTTGTCCAGCTCCTGCCTTCACATCCTCCTAATGCTTCTCCCACTGTCCTTTCAGCACAGCTCCTTTCCTATGGGAGAGTCAAGAGAGGGTGATCCTTTTCCTTTGTCCTTTCCCTACTCCTGTTTTTGATGCTGGCCCTCACAAACCCTAAACACCAATCTCTGAGAGAGTCATCAGAAGTTGCAGTGCAGTGCACTGTGAAAGACTGACAGTTCCTTGAGAGAGACAATTCCAGACACAAAGAGCACAGTTACAAGACACCAATGGTGTGTCTACATTGTGCCACCTCCTTCACCCTTGATTTCCTCAGCTGCTGCCACCAGAAACTGCTGCCAGTTTCTCTTGAATGGGCAAACAGCCAAGCCTGCCTGGGCCAGGTGCTGGAAGGACTCTCAGGACTCTCCCTTAGTGCCCAGTTCTCACACACCACATGGCCCAACACACCTCTTCACCCCATCGACCCAAAGGTCAGCCTCCTCTCCCCTGAAGCTCTCACTGTCAGTCACTGAGCTGAATCCAGGTTGTAGAAGTCCTTGATGCAGACCAGTGTGGTGTGAACTAGAAATACATTAGCAGCAACTGGGGTGTGAAGTGCAGTTGGCAGAGAAAGGAAACAAGAAGCAGACAAAGGAGCAGGGGCCAGTGTAGGCAGTGATGTGCAAAGCTTGTGTCAGTCCACAACTTTTTACCACTGTCAACTGTTGAAGGGCTGGTATTCAGCAGCACAGGTTCATGCTCTATGGAGCACTGAGCCCAATAGGATCACAATATTTTCAAGAGAGAGCTCTCCTGTGGAGCTCCTTGGGTGATAGGAAGTGATAAGTATTGACACTGTCTGCTTGGTCTAAGCTTGCAGAATTCACTTCCAGAGGCTTTGCATCCATATACATGCTCACACTGAAGGTAAGTTGAAACTAACCACGGATATTTGTCTGTTACACGCACGACAGCAATATCCAAAAGGCTCTCACCTTACCTGGCTCCCAAGTGCAGCCTCAGCAGCACACTAGCTCTTCCTGGGAAGTCCAGCCTGATTCCAGTGTCACTAACAAGCACTGACAAGCAGAAGCTGTCGGTGTTGTCTGTGGAGAGAAATGGGAGATGGCTCTTTAGGAGCAGACCTCAGCTTTCAATCACAGACCTGAAGAAAGCCACCGAATGTCTTGCAGAGATGCCAGACTAGTCCTCCCTTCTCAAAACACTGCACAGCTTTTCCCAAAGGCTCCTTAGCAGACTCCTAACCTTGTTCCTCCCTCTCCATCTCCTGCAGTGTATCTCCTTGCCTCACAGTATGCATCGTTCTGTCACTACAGCCAGGGCCTCTTGGCATGAACCTTTGCCTGCCCAAGCCCACCTAGAAGCTGGCTGCTCCTCTTGGGAGCATCTCCAAAGCTTTGGGTGGGTCTGGGTAGAGTATAGATGTCACAGAAAATCTGTGAGTATCTCTGTGTGGCTGTTTCAGTTCAAAACAGGGTGGAAACACCAATTTCATGTAGTGGTTTTGGTTCACCAATTTGATATTTCCCAGCCAGTACACCAATTTATGTAGTGGGTCTAGCGCTGATTAAATGCTAGTACACCCACTATAATCAATTTGTTTTATGCTGTGAGATAGCATTAGGAGAAGACCAAAGCAGGCTCAAACTTTAAAGGGTATAAAGAAAAAAAATTTAAAAATATCAAAAGAATAAGAATAAAACTTTCAGAACACTTCTCCTCCTCCCCCCACACTCTCTTTTCTTTCTCACTGACAACATACAGAAACAACACCTAGGATTCTCAGTCAGTTTTCCGCCTTTAGAATAGTCTTTCTTCAGCTCACTTAGGGAGAGACATGCTATGGAGACTTCTCCCCAAGAAAACAGTTCTCTCTTGACTTCAATTTCCATGAATAGCAACCGCCTGGGAATCTGCATTTGTGAAGTCCCTCCCATCTTTGGCAGCTTTTTCCACAGCTGCATTTATGGGCCATGTCAATTTACAGCGTACTATTTTAAGGATGAGCTGTTCAGAAACAAACGTTCTCTTCATATCCATCTCTGGGAACAGAGGTTCTCTTCTTCTTTCCTCAGGGGAAAGGGTCCTCATCACTCTTCTCTCTCTCTGCTCAAACTTCTCATGGGATCACAGCTACTTCAACATCTACTTGTTCAGCATGCATGCCTTTGCTCAGGTGTACAATTTGAACATTCCATCTCCTCATGGTTTTTTCATGACTTAAAGAGGATATTCAAGTATATCATACTCTATGCGCCATGGCTTAGAAGAGAATTTCAGCCTAAAAATAAGACATCTCCTTCTTTGCTTCTCATCTGGGACCTGACTCTTACTGACTTCTACGTCTCCATGTTGTCCTTTAAGTGTCTTCACTCTGTCCTCTCTCACTCAGGAGAGGATCAAAAGGTTCTGTGCCCTGAAAGAGTTAATATCTCATCGGGGCCTGCAGAGCGTTCTGTGGTGGCAGTGGCTGAAGCAGTCATGGTGAGAGGGTTGATGTCCTTCCCTCCTGCTGCCTGGCATTCGCTGAGGCCTGGCCCACACCCCACCAGAGCATGCCTGGCCCATCCTGCAGCTGTTCCTGGGGCTCTGGTCAACCCTGGCTTGGCCCAGGCCAGCAGTGGAGTGGGCCTGGCCCATCCTGCTCCCAGGTCCTGGTGGATCCCAGCTTGGCCCGGGCCGGCAGCAGAGTGTGCCTGTCCTGTCCTGTAGCTGCTCCCAGGTCCTGGTGGATCCCAGCTTGGTCTGGGCCAGTGGCAGAGTGCTCCTGTCCTGTCCTGTAGCTGCTCCCAGGTCCTGGTGGATCCCAGCTTGGCCCAGGCCAGCAGCAGAGTGCTCCTGTCCTGTCCTGTAGCTGCTCCCGGGTCCTGGTGGGCCCTGGCTTGACCCGGCTGGTGGCAGGATGGGGTTTTTCTGGCCTGGCCCAGCCTCGGCCAGAGCCCCCCAGCCTCGCCTCCCTCCTCAGCCACACCGTGAGGGTAAGCCCAGCTCAGGCAGTGCTGCAGCGGAGGCAGGGCCCAGCCATGCTGGGATGGCCCAGCCCGTCCTGCTGCATGGCAGGGCCAGGCTGGCCTGTGACCTGTACTCAGACTGGAAAAGAAAGAGAGCAATTCTGAGGGTTTTTCTCTTAAAATGTGTGTTCATAACAATGTATCTAACTTTTCATTGGTTTAATAATGTGTTGATATTCAAAATTAGCCACTGATTTGTCAGATCTAGAGAAAGCTGAAAAGGTCATTACAGGGAGCTATTTCCATAATTCTGTCCTTTTCTTCCACACCAAAAAATAAATTAATGCAAAACCAGGACACTCTGTTATCTGTATTGGCTGTATAGAGAGACGCAGGGACAAGTGCCCACCCTCAGGCAGGACCTGCCCTGGGCACTGCTGATGGCACCGAGGGCTGGCCCTGGCCCCAGCAAACTCACAGCTCCCTCTGCCCTCTCCTGTGCTCCAAGGTCACACCAAACTGCCCCTCAGCCTTCACAGGAGCCATTGCTGGAGGAGGGGACAAGGCTGGAAGCAGCTTTGCAGGAGGCCCCTGCAAGGGAGATCAGCCTTTCCTCCTCAATGTCAGACACCCAAAATAGCCCCGCTCTCCTAAGACTCCTGTGAGGGGTCGTGCCCGTTTGTGGGGATGATTTGCTTCCATGAATAGCGCCTGAAGACATTCCTGGGCGGGTAGGCTGCCTTCTCTGGGGCACTGCAACGTGCTGCCCTGGAGGAGCTGGACACGTGTGCTGTGTGCCAAGGCAGCAGCTGCTCTTCCTGCCCAGAGAGACTGGCTGCAGCACAGCTCCACTGCCAGCAGAAAGGTTCAACATCAGAATGGGGCCCCAGCGTGCTCCCCCTGCCCAGAGCCTCAATCCACACTGTTCCCCTCTGCAATGGCCCTGGGGCAGCCCAGCTCCATGGCCATGCCCTGCTGGCATGTGCCGCCCCATGGGCAGCACAGCAGCTGCCCAGCTACTGCCAGCAGTCAGTCAGGGCTCCTTGGGGGGGATGAGGCTTTGCCTCTCTCATTCTAGCCAACAAATGGAAAAGACAGGCTGGGCTGCAGTTCTGAAAGTGCAGCATTTTACAGCTGCCATCCTGGAGTCCCTGTCTGGCTGAGGATGAAGGCAGAGGCAGGGCTTGCTCTGAGGGCCAGAGGTGCTGCAGGGGCCATCCATGTCCCTTTGCTCAAGCTGTGCTTGTGAGTTCCAGGGCTGCAGGAGAAGGCCTGGCTGGGCTGGTGGCTCTGACATGATGGTTCTGGAGACTCAGCCTTGCCTGCACCTTGACTCCCCGGCCCTCTGGAGAGCTCAGGAAAGCCGTGTCCCAGCCGGGTACAGTCACCGTGGCCATCAGGCAGAGGACACCGCGCCCAGGACATCGGCTGGGATGGTGGCTGTGCCTTTCCCCCCAGGCTGTTGCTCTGCCAGCACACAGGTCGCATCAGCTTTCTCCTCAGCTTGGGCCTTGTCAGCTGACACCGAGGGGCAGAGCAGTTCCTTTCGGGATCCTTGGCAGGAAGGCACAGCGTTATTGCCGGGAGGGGAGCAGGGGGTGCCGGGGCCAGGGCTCCATCGGCTCTGTCAGTCACAGGAGCTCCGGGCAGCAGCTGAGCTGGCCCTGTGCTCCAGGCACCCAGAGCCAGGGGATGGCAGCCTGGAGCCATCGAGAGCACCCTGCTCTGGGTTCCCTACACTGCTGGCCAGTGAGATCTTGCTTTCGGTGGGTTTGTCTTGGTCAGTAGAGGATCACAGTAACATGGCCTGTGTTCTGGGCACTCTTTAGGACTTTTGCTCTTTAGGACAAGAAGAAAAAGTGCTTGGTAAAATTGACTAGTTAAAATTTTACCATGAGGTGTTAAGTATTGAGACACTGCATTCTTCTTGGGACTCCATAAATACAAAATACTGGAGGTAGGAGAAATCTGTAGAAGTGCTGTTCTATATTGATGATCCTTCCTGAGCATCACTCTCAAAGACCGGAAATTGGGCTACACAAAGCTTTGATCTCACAAGGACAGCTTATTTTAGGTTATGACAGAGTTTCCTGCAGGGGTTAGCACCATGCTCCTTCATTATTTCCTTTTCCTTCCCCTTCCTTCCTGCTCTTATAATTACTTGCTGCTTCAATTACCTCTTCCTATCTGCCAGGTTGCCCACCCCACTCACCTGCTATGTGATAAGAGGTCCTCAGCTGCTTTGGCAGGGGATAGTAAGGGCATCCCAAGCGTCACCTCCTTGGACAGGATCCACTGCCCAACCTCTTCCACTGATGTGTCTGTGGAGACAGGAGGAGTGTGAATCGTGGTGCACGAGTGGCACGCACTTGAAGCTGCCCATCCTCTAATCCCAGATTACGGGATTTATTTGTCTCTTATGTTCAGTTGTTCAGTTTATTTGCCTCTCATTTTCAGCTTAAATTTACTCCAAGACTTCCAAGAATACCACTTTGTGGTATTTCCAAGACCTACTTGGAAACAAATTTATAATTTAAGTTTTTCCTAGGACAGGTGCATTCACTTTCTTTGACATGTAGTGGAGGTAAATCACAGCTGCATTAAGATCTACAGAAATTAATTCTGACCAGAGAAGAAGGGACAACAAGGCTATCACAGCCTCTCCACAGCCAGCCTGTGATTTTCAGCTTATTTTTACAGGTGGTCACACTTAGACACAGAAATTTTTTGGCACATTTGCCATGGTAAAGAATGGGTGGCCTATTCTTTACCTGCAGCTTTTAAGTCTTACTATTTATGGTCTTCAGTAGTTCTTCCTCAGAAATCATTTATTGCTTCCAGCAATTGCCTCAGCCTATTCCTTGAGACACATTTAAGAGAAAAGTTCATTCAATGGCAAATTTCTTAATCAGATGTCACATCAAAATTATGGACTGAGAGCATGTTCTGCTCATAACACTGAGCATGTTTCAACATATCTTCGAAAGCATGAACCTTAATGGAGCGACACTGCATTGAAAACCAACCTTTTAATATGGAAAATGTGTTCTTACCCTCTCCAGGGCTCAGTGTCCAGTCATATCCCAGCAGAAGTACGGGGGTGAGCAGTGCTGCTACAGAGCAGTGCTCTGACATTTCTGCTTGCCTTCTCCTAACATTCCTGGAAGCTCTCATTTTACACAGAGGGCAGCAGAAAAGCTGCTGCAGCAGGGGCTGAGCATTCCCTGTCAGACTGTCCAGAGAAAACTGACCTACCTTCATCACAGCAGGGCCAAAAGCAGCACCTGCAAGATGAAAACCCTGCAAGAATTTAAGATCTTTTTATTTTGGCAGTAGGGAGAAATAATGAGCAAGTCACTCAGACTCCTTCCTACACCATTGCTCTTTCTAGAAGAGTTGTAAGTATAGTGCTAATCTACATGGTTTTTCTATCTGCCACTGTCACTATCTCAGTCTCTGCTGTTTTGAGGTGATGGTGATGTGCTTTTTACCTCAAAAGTGCTATATGTTAGTACCCTGATTCTAGAATTCAAACGTTGCCATATATTTTGGAGGAAAGTATTCCACTCTGTATGAATTACAGAGTCTGTCAAGAAAAAACTTAGCCCAGAAAGTGATATTCTAGCAGCTAGGTCTCACATTGCCATAAATGTTTTTAAAACACAATCAAGGCACTGAGCAAAATAATTTTTTTTCTTTTCCTATAATATAAAGACATTGCCCTGGTAATGCCCTGGTACAGAAGGTGCTGTGTTGCTAGGTGTTTGTGGGACTGTGAATGTGCAAACACACTTATTTTGATGGCACAGCACTGCAAGGTTGAGGTTTTATCAGAATGAATAGTAGCTGGAATTATATGCCAAGGTTTGTTTGATAGGCCACAAGCATGGCATGCTGGTTTTTGGGGAGCTGGAGGTAGGGAAGGGATATGGGAACCTCTGGAACTTCAGGTTTGACAGAGGGAACTTGTTATTTATGCAGACAATCAAAGGTGCAAGTACGCATCGATTTCAAGTAAGAAATACAAGACTGTCAAAAGTGAGGAAGAAAAGTTTCTTGAGAAATCACTTTTTAAATTAACTACACACAAACATGTATATTATCTATGCATGCACAAGCATACATTTTATTTTGATGTGATAGTGCATCCCCCCCTTCCCCTTCCTTTCTTCCTTCCTTCCCCCCCTTCAGGTCTGCTCTACAATCTCAGGAATTCCCATAAATCCTTGATGAGTGTCCCTTGACTCTAGCAAGAGCCCTTGCAAGGCTAAGGTGGGAGCAGCAGTGGCTGTATCAGGAACTCCTGATAAGGCTAAGGTGAAGGATGAGAGAGGGAATAATCACTCACTTGCTGAAAGCCTTGGGACTTTCCCTACCTAAATCACAGCCAAGTAGGATGGCAGCATTGTTGCTGGAATTTTGGTAACTCCTGTACCATTGCTACTGGAATTTTAGAAGCATCAGTAATTATTGACCTGGATTGTGTCCAGGATGGAAATCTATGGGTGACTAAACCAAACATCTTGCAACCCTATAAATAGCAGGCCTTAGTGAGGCACTTTGAGCTCTCCTGGACTGCAGCAGGCTGCAACCAGCATCTCCCTCAGAGTGGGGTGCCTCTCAAAACTCATGAACTCTCAAGTTTGTGAAAAATGCAGGACTGATTTTCCAAAAAATCACCAAAAGCTGATTCACCAGAGCAATATCTTCCACTCCCTGAGGCTCAGCTCTTGCCCACTGAGAAATTACATTTGAAGTGAATGTTTCACTGAATTCAGAGGGAACTTTTAACAGGTGTAACCCTTGAACACTTATATGCACACCTTTGTGTCTGTGTGTGTGCATGTGTGAGTTCATTTCAGCACTCTACAGCAAGTATAGTTTTAATGTTGCTATCTGGAATCTATAATTAAGTCATTGTTGCAATTATAGTAAATCCTTTCGAATTGCCTTATGGATGTTAAATTAGTCAATGATTGTATGTTGCTAAAACCCTTTAGACACAAACTGTTGACCAGGTCTGGCATAATGATTGGATCCAACTGCACCAAGACTATAAGGAGTTTAGAAAACAAAGGGCCCTCTGTGCACCTCATAACTCAACATGAAGATTTTTCTTATGCCTTTTATCCTATGCATCCCCAGTTGCTCTGCATATCATTCCAAAGGAATTCTTAGTCGATTTTTCTTGATCTTTGTAGCAAGTAATAGAACGAACCTTGCCATCAAACTTTGTTGTGCTTTTGCAAATTTATACTGAACCCTCTTTCACTAATGCCTTTGATGGTGATACTTTAAGCAACCTTAACTCATTTGCAACATTTGATTCCTCAACAGTCAGCTCAGGAATCTATTCAAGAGCTCCATATCAAAGTAGAGTCTCCCATTACTTGGGATCAGGCTCCCAACTCACTTTATTTCAAACCAGTTCAGATACTGAGAGAGTCCTATATATAAAAGTCAGCTGTAATAGATTTTTACTTCCTGCTTTTTTAGAAAATACCACTGAAAAGTGGCTCCCAACATTATTTGCTAGTTTTTGACGTATTTTCCCTGTTCCTCCCAATGCATATGTTCTTAAAGCATCATAGGCATTGTCATCACCATTACATGACTGAAAAGTTGTGGTAAAAAACATACCAAGGAAACTACCATGGGTCAAGGAGCAAATCACTGAGAAAGGCAGCAATAGAACCATGCAAGTTCTCTAAGTGCCTTGAGTAGTATAGATTCTCTCCTTAACACTCTTGACAAATTATTTATAGATGTATTCACGTAGTCAGTAAGATATAAAAATGTTCTAATTATATCATTCAAATCAAGCGACCATTATGCCCTTAGTTTGACAGACAATGCTTGGCCAAAAAAGGTTTGCCAGAAATGTTTTGCCCGAAGAAAGGGGGACCCTCTGCATCATCTGCAGACGAGACACTATAAAATCTGCCAGAGACAAATCCAGCCTGTCTCCACAGAAGGCTTCCAGGTAAGTGCATGCATTTCATGAGCTTGAAGATAGAGGACAATATCCTTGCAACATCCTGTTTCATTTCTTCTGTCTCTAACAACCATTTCCATGAGGGAGTGTCCGTGCGAACAAAAATTTTCAGTGTAATTTTGATGCATGTCTGTATTTTCAATCTACAGTATTTTATGGACTTTCTGTTCAGCAATAAAAAAAAAGCTGTCATTCCTATTTTACAGGGTTGGCCATATTTCAGGATACAAGCTGTTATCCAAAGGTAATACATTGAAATAATCCATTCCTAATCCATATTCTATGACAGGACTTCTAAAGAGCTGCATGAATTTTCTTCATAAATCCTCTTATATTCCAGCTGAACTTGCTTAAGCTAGCTAGCTGGAAATTGGGAGGATCTAAAAATTTAAGTAATTTTTCATTTTGAATAGAAAAGGTAATCCTTTCATCAATAAAGTACTCTCTTGAAGACTCATTGCTTATAATTAAAGACCATGCTTATAATTAAAGACCAGAACAGAGAGTGATATGATTTTTCTATGACTGTAGATCCTTTTATGTGAAAAACTCAAACCTTGTCAGAATTCAGAGTGACTTACCAAACTGTACTCAATATTCAGATGTTCCATTTATTGTTACAAGATCTACATGTTGCAGAGGTCTAAGTCTTACTCTTGGGTTCAGACTAGGTTACTTTTAACTTCAAATAAAAGTCGACTTACTTGCTTTCTTCCTAAGAGCTTATTTTAGAGACAAACTAGGAATTTATTAGCTAAAAAGAAAGGAGTTTTCTCATTTGTATAGATTGTATTATTCTTCTGATGACTGATAACTTTTTTTTCTCCACAAGACACCTCTGCTGACAGGCTTTCATTAGAGGGCAGACATGGCCTCTGGAGATGCTGAGATGGCTGTTTTTGGGGAGGCAGCTCCTTACCTCCGAAAATCGGAAAAGGAGAGAATTGCAGCCCAGAACAAACCTTTTGATGCCAAGTCATCTGTCTTTGTGGCTCATCCCAAAGAATCCTTTGTGAAAGGGACAATCCAGAGCAGGGAATCGGGAAAAGTCACTGTCAAGACTGAAGGGGGAGAGGTGAGTCAAAAACAAGGCTGGAGGACAACATTTGATCCCCACTTTGAGCTTTTCAGTGACACATGTGGATCTGTTGTTTTCTTGGCAGACCCTGACCGTGAAAGAAGACCAAGTCTTCTCCATGAACCCTCCCAAGTATGACAAAATCGAGGACATGGCCATGATGACCCACCTGCACGAACCCGCTGTGCTGTACAACCTCAAAGAGCGTTACGCAGCCTGGATGATCTACGTAAGTGGCAGCAGCAGCTTCCTTTGGGCAGCCTCAGCAGGTGCTGGGCCAGGCTCAGGGGAAGCCAACGTGCTGTGTCCCTTGCCCACAGACCTACTCGGGTCTCTTCTGCGTCACTGTCAACCCCTACAAGTGGCTGCCCGTCTACAACCCCGAGGTGGTGTTGGCCTACCGAGGCAAGAAGCGCCAGGAGGCCCCTCCACACATCTTCTCCATCTCTGACAACGCCTATCAGTCCATGCTCACTGGTGAGTGCTTGATTTCCTTTAACCTGCTCTTGAAATTGTCATCTGTAGAGGGAAAGGTAGGGTGTTCTCTGGAAATATGGTGCCACACATAAAAAAAATGGTGTGTGTGAAATTAGTGGAAGATTAATGTGCTTAACTCTCATGGTCTGTGAGAGCTGAGGGTCAGTACTCCCATTAGAATCACTAAGACCTGGACATTACCTAGAGGGTGTAAATTCATCTATTTTGTAGTGTAGACCTTATGCCTATAACAGAATCTTACATATGTGGATGGATTTATGTATCTTAATCACTAAATTAGTCTCAGACAGAGAGTACAGGGTACAGTTAGATGACACATACCCTATAAATTATGTGCGTAATATCAGTTTACATTTTCAAGCCTCAGTGCTGACAAATAAAACAGAGATCTCTACCTTAAACAGTTATGTAAGCATCACCTGAGGCACTTATTATGCAAATGGATTTCATTATGTGGATCATAGCCATGTGATCTAAATTACATGCAGCCTTTAATGATCTCTGGAACTCCTGCACTGGTCTGTACTGCTTCTCTAAATCAATTGCACTGAATAGCAGAAAGTAAACTTCATAAAACAATATCAAGGAAAAAAATAAAGCTTTTAGCATCTAAACTGAGAGACTTCAAAAATTTTCTTTCTGTTTTTTCCTCTTCTTTCACCCCGTATTTTCTCTTTCTTATATATGTATTGAAATAGAAGGTGTGCAGGATTTTAGAACTTCTTTTGTTCTTTTCTTAGACACTGGGAAATGCATTCACAATAGAAAAAGAAAAAGAATGTTCTTGATGTATAATCTCAAGAATGCATAATTTCTGTAAATATAAGGATTAAAAATATAGAGGTGAAAAAGGGTGAAAGAGGTTGGTCAGATGTTTCTGTAATTAATGATGCCTCCAAATTTCCATAAGATTATTCAAGAAACTTTTAGATTCAGAAGAATTTACATAGAAAAATTATAACTTCAATATTTTCATTACCTGCACTTGCCTATTGAAGGAGAAATAAGTAGGTTGATGAAAAGACAATGCCAGGAAAGCCATAAGACTACTGAAGTTTCTCTGAAGTGATTCCTTTACAGATCCAGTTGCTCATAGCTGAAGTACTACTGTTAGCCTCAAAAATACCCACTAGAATCCCCTGGACACTTTTTGCTATATTCTGTTCCTGGATCCTCTGGAAGCTTCGATTCTTATTTTTCTCCTAATTCTTGAATTTCTTATTTGTCTTTTCTTATCTCTGTTTCTCACCTCTCTCTCTTTGCAGACCGTGAGAACCAGTCCATCCTGATCACGTAGGTACCCCCTGCGCGGGGCCCTGGGGGCTGCCCGGGGCCAGGGCACTCCTGCCTGACCACGCACCCTCTGCTTCTCTCCTGGCTCTGGCAGCGGAGAATCCGGGGCCGGCAAGACTGTGAACACCAAGCGTGTCATCCAGTACTTTGCAACAATTGCAGCCAGCGGGGACAAGAAGAAGGAGGAGCACACATCAGGCAAAATGCAGGTAAATAAGTAGACATAGACTGGGATCAATACTTCCCTTTGTTCTTGTCAGGATGTTTGGAGGGGATAACGAGCCATAATTCTGTCCCTGCAGGGAACGCTTGAGGATCAAATCATCAGTGCCAACCCCCTGCTGGAGGCCTTTGGGAACGCCAAGACCGTGAGGAATGACAACTCCTCACGCTTTGTGAGTGGTTACTTGGCACAACTGTCAACACCAGTTGGAATATTCTTGCTGTCCAGATTGGTAAAATAGGTCTCAATTGACTTTCCTGCTGCTTTCAGGGTAAATTCATCAGAATCCATTTTGGTGCCACAGGCAAACTGGCTTCTGCTGACATTGAAACATGTAAGGCACCCTGCTGGCCTGATCCCCTTCCCTCCAGCCTCCCCCACTTCTTGTGCTTGACTGTGTCCTACCATCCTTGCCAGATCTGCTGGAGAAGTCCAGAGTCACTTTCCAGCTCAAGGCGGAAAGGAGCTACCACATCTTTTATCAGATCATGTCCAACAAGAAGCCAGAGCTAATTGGTAGGAAAGATCACTGACTTTTCTTGAAGGAAGATCACTGAACAACAGTTCATTGTGTTATCTGGAAACTAAAGTAAACTTGTTTTTCTCCTTCTGTTGCTTTCAGACATGCTCCTCATTACCACCAACCCTTATGATTTCCACTTTGTGAGTCAAGGTGAGATCACAGTCCCCAGCATTGATGATCAGGAGGAGCTGATGGCCACAGATGTGAGTAAATTTACCAAATTATCATCTAGTGGACTTGAGCCCTGGTATATGTACATTTGTGTTTCTGTTGCCAGAGTGCCATTGACATCCTGGGCTTCAGTGCTGATGAGAAAACAGCCATCTACAAGCTGACAGGGGCTGTCATGCACTATGGGAACCTGAAGTTCAAGCAGAAGCAGCGTGAGGAGCAGGCAGAGCCTGATGGCACCGAAGGTACCAGCAGAGTCAGTGAGCTTTCCAAAAGAGATAGTCTTTATTACATAAGGATTTAGGCAGATTTCAGATTTTAATCATGTAAACTAAGAGTTGCTCCATGACTAGATGCCATTTGAGGCATTTCTCTCATTTAATGATACCTGTACTTTTTCCTCTCTGACTACTATATAAGATATTCTGTGCACGCTGACAGGAAGCCAGGAGATTTTCATGTCAATTCCTGTATCACTGCTGATCATACTTATGTTGAAACACACCTCGAAACCTCTGCTGTAGCATGGAGCAGTGAAATTGTTCAGCCATAACAAGACAGAAGGTGATGTTCCTCTTTACCCTCACCTACTGGAGAGAACTCTGATGTGAAATGTGTACTTCATTAGTCTCTCTCATAGCAGGAAGGACAGTCCATGCCTCCATCTTTCTGAGTGACAAGTCCTGCTGCTATATGACTAGAAAGTTTGAAGTTCCAGACTGACACCTGAAAGAGGATAAAGGCAATGTGCTCTCTTGAAGAGTATTTGCAGAAACCAAAGCTCAGAAAGAGTTATAGACCCTGAGTCCTGAACACAAAAAAGAAATTAGCTTTGTAGCTTTGACAGATACTGTGAGCAACCTTGTGGAGGACTTTACTGGGCAGACAGTCAAGCACCAATTTTGGGGAATTTTTGAATATCTACTCTTCTGTCTTTTCTGGTGTTCAGTTGCTGACAAGGCTGCCTACCTGATGGGTCTGAACTCAGCAGACCTGCTCAAGGCCCTCTGCTACCCCGAGTCAAGGTGGGGAATGAATACGTGACCAAGGGCCAAACTGTGCAGCAGGTAAAAAAAAAATATGGTAATGTGGAGCATGCTGTGATGTTCCCAGTGATTCTTCTCTGCTGTGTATAGTAAACCCCAAAGCTTTCTCTATGCTTTAGGTGAACAACTCAGTGGGTGCCCTGGCCAAGGCTGTCTATGAGAAGATGTTCCTGTGGATGGTTGTCCGCATCAACCAACAGCTGGACACGAAGCAGCCCAGGCAGTACTTCATTGGTGTCCTGGACATTGCTGGCTTTGAGATCTTTGATGTAAGGAGCAGAGTTTTCCTAGCATTTTTGTAGAACTATAACTGAGAACTTTGAAATATATTTAATAGAAATGAATATCTCCCTACACTTATTAGAAGGGCTTTTGGAATCATGGTTTGAATCCTGAAAAAATAATAGAATAGAAAACTAATCTTGTAATTGTTAAGAATTAGAAGCCTGTCTTCTCTAAATACAAAGCCTATCCTAGAAAGACAGCAAAGGAAAACTGCACAGGAAGAGGACTTGTATTTAAAGTATAAGACATGGTGAATTAGGACTGCACAAGAAAACACCTTGGTATTTTTGCTGATCCTTGAAGGCATTTCATGTCTTTTTATGTTTGGCAGTTCAACAGCTTTGAGCAGCTGTGCATCAACTTCACCAACGAGAAACTGCAACAGTTCTTCAACCACCACATGTTCGTGCTGGAGCAGGAGGAGTACAAGAAGGAGGGCATTGAATGGACATTCATTGATTTTGGCATGGACCTGGCTGCCTGCATTGAGCTCATTGAGAAGGTATCCTTCCTGTCCAAGTCTAATATCAATTGGGTATTCTATGCTTGCCAAGAGAAACAATTAAGAAGCATGTGAGAATATTTTGGCTTCTTCAAATATATACTCTATGAAAGCGGCAACAGGGTAGATGTGTTTTTGGAGATCGTTACTCAGATATCAGGACTTTTGGTGAGAGAATTCATTGCCAAATTACAAAATGCAGTGAAAAAGGTGGTCATGTTCTTTAAGTACTTATCAGTAAACAGGTTTTGTGGAGAGGGCTGTTTCACATTGTCACATCTATAATAACTTCATCAGAAAAGGTGTTTCCATAATTTTGAATGAAACAGCAACACTGAAAACAGTTGAGCCTTAGTTGATTTTCTCTGACTTAAAGTCAGTATGGGAACAGCTTTCTTTTCTGACTCCAGCAAATTTCCAGCCAAGAGATGTCTCCTTTCTAATCTGTTTCTACCTCTTGTCGGTCATAATCTCTTCCAGCCCATGGGCATCTTCTCCATCCTGGAAGAGGAGTGCATGTTCCCCAAGGCAACTGACACCTCTTTCAAGAACAAGCTCTATGATCAGCACCTGGGCAAGTCCAACAACTTCCAGAAGCCCAAGCCTGCCAAAGGCAAGGCTGAGGCCCACTTCTCCCTGGTGCACTATGCTGGCACAGTGGACTACAACATCTCTGGCTGGCTGGAGAAGAACAAGGACCCTCTGAATGAAACTGTCATTCAACTGTACCAGAAATCATCTGTGAAGACCCTGGCTTTACTCTTTGCCAACTATGGTGGAGCAGATGCAGGTCAGTTTTGTGGAAATTGTATTTTTAATGTGGGACAGTTGTCCCAGAATTAAAGCCATAAACGCTAAACATTTAAAGTTGTTTCATGTTAATTTTAAAACTTTTTGGTTTTATTTATTCAATTCTCAGAGGCTGGTGGCGGCAAGAAGGGAGGCAAGAAGAAGGGTTCTTCCTTCCAGACTGTCTCAGCTCTTTTCCGGGTATAGTACTGCATCTGTTCTCTCTGAAATATGAAGAAAGAGGGCGGTCTAATATTAAACTTCAAAGAGCTATTTTAAATTACTGTAAAGGCATTAAATTTCTTTAGAAATTCCACATCAGGCTTTCCAGGGTCAATTTGAACACTGCAAATATGTCCTAAAATGAGCATTCAGTCTTCAAAATCATGGAAATGCCCTAATTTGTGGTGGTTTTCCTTCTTATATTTTTTTTTTTTGTGTTTACCAATACGATTCAGATCCTCATATTTTTATGTCTCTGGATCAGAATACAATGGTCATATTAGTATTCCTGCATTTCTGTTGAGGAGTTAAAAATAATTTCCAAGGAGATATTTATCTCATTGGAGTAAATCCCTGTTTTTTAAAACTTAAGTAGATAGACTTCTGAAAACAGAATGTGAAAAATGTAAGTCATTTACTCTTTGTGAATGTGTGAAATTATATATTAGTATTCACTGAACCAATGCCAGCATGGCAGTATTTCAGTCTAAAAATGGTGCTCAGTACCTTCAAATAGAAAAAAAAAAATAGGTTTCTGTGGCTTTATCTAAGAGCAACAAAACCCAGCTTGAGAAGCTGTAAAATCATTATCTGGGCTTGGTGCATCAGTCAATACAAGGAAGCTCACACTGGTAACTGGATCCTCTAGGAGAATCTCAACAAGCTGATGACCAATCTGCGGAGCACTCACCCCCACTTTGTGCGCTGCATCATCCCCAATGAGACTAAAACACCAGGTAAGCTGCTCAGGCAGAAAGATCCTTGCTCTGATCGACCCATTCCCCTCTGCACTGCAATCTGTGCCCCTCATTTGTGCTCTGCATTGCCAGGGGCCATGGAGCACGAGCTGGTGCTGCACCAGCTGCGCTGTAACGGCGTGCTGGAAGGGATCAGGATTTGCAGGAAAGGGTTCCCCAGCAGAGTCCTCTATGCTGACTTCAAACAGAGGTGAGAGCTCTGTGCTTGTCGGCATCATTAAAAGCAGTGGTGGTTCATTCATGGGCCCATTTAGGAGGCTGTGTTCTAATTTTAAAAAGAGCTGCTGAGGTTTAGTGGCTACTGTGTGTTACTTGGAAAAAAATAGCCTTTTCTTCCTCTGATTGCACAGATACAAGGTGCTGAATGCCAGTGCCATCCCCGAGGGACAGTTCATCGATAGCAAAAAGGCTTCTGAGAAGCTCCTTGGCTCAATCGATGTGGATCACACCCAGTACAAATTTGGACACACCAAGGTACAAACCCCCCATTCCCTGCATCCTGGGCTGTGCTCTACCTGACAGTGATGTGCTGCCACATTCCCTCTCTCCAGGTGTTCTTCAAAGCTGGGCTGCTGGGACTCCTGGAGGAGATGAGGGATGAGAAGCTGGCACAGCTCATCACCCGCACCCAGGCCAGGTGCAGGGGCTTCCTGATGAGGGTGGAGTACCAGAGAATGGTGGAGCGGAGGTACACCTTCCTCTTCTTCAGTGAAAGTCACTCTGCTTGGGGGAAAGTGTTGACACTCCTCAGACTGAGAATATTCATTGTACTTTTTGTTTATGCTTCAGGGAGTCCATCTTCTGCATCCAGTACAACATCCGTGCATTCATGAATGTCAAACACTGGCCATGGATGAAGCTGTTCTTCAAGATCAAGCCCTTGCTGAAGAGTGCAGAGTCTGAGAAGGAGATGGCCAACATGAAACAAGAGTTTGAAAAAACCAAGGAAGAGCTTGCGAAGTCTGAGGCAAAGCGGAAAAGAGCTTGAGGAGAAAATGGTGAAATTGGTGCAGGAGAAAAATGACCTGCAGCTCCAAGTGCAGGCTGTGAGTTTATCCTTTAGTTTATCACTCAGAAAATGAGTATATATATTTAGACCATTCTTTTTAAAAAGAAGATCATAGAAGACCAACATTCATAAATTATGAGAATTATCAATCATATCTTTGTGAAGGTGAGAAAATAAATTCTGGCAGTGATGTGTTAAGTACTCCTACAGCCAGTGCAAAGATACAGAGAACTTCAAGTGTGAGTCAGTGCTCTAGTCTTTGGAGAAAGGAGTCAAATGTAGATCCTCAACACGAGGTAGAAGAACACAGAATTAATTTTGCAGCAAAATGCAAACCATACTTGAAAGTGATACTTGTGAATGCAGGTGAAGGAAAATCCATCCTCTTTTTGCTTGGTAATTTGCAGTTAAGATCTTTCTGTTGGTGGAATTGAAAGTCAGGTTCAGATGCTACTCAGTGATTAAAGAGGCAGAGCAGAGAAAGTTCAAAACATTAGAATCCACAAAATTCTGTCTCCCCACCAGGAAGCAGATAGCTTGGCTGATGCTGAGGAAAGGTGTGACAGCTCATCAAAAACAAAATACAGCTGGAAGCTAAAATTAAAGAGGTTACTGAAAGAGCTGAGGATGAAGAGGAAATTAATGCTGACCTGACAGCTAAGAAGAGGAAGCTGGAAGATGAATGTTCAGAGCTGAAGAAAGATATTGATGACCTTGAGCTAACACTGGCCAAGGTGGAGAAGGAAAAACATGCCACTGAAAACAAGGTATGAGGGAGAACCTGTCACTCGCACTCTGGAGAAAACTTGTCTTGTTATAAAGTTTTAACACCATTTTCTGTCTGTGCTTGCTCCTTTCTTCTCAAAGGTGAAAAACCTGTCTGAGGAGATGGCAGCCCTGGATGAGACCATTGTGAAGTTGGCAAAAGAGAAGAAAGCCCTCCAAGAGGCCCATCAGCAGACCCTGGATGACCTGCAGGCAGAGGAGGACAAAGTCAATACTCTGACCAAAGCTAAAAGCAAGCTGGAACAGCAAGTTGATGATGTAAGCACACAGACATAGAGAAGCAACAGGGGGCTGACTTGGCTGGTAGAACACTGATGTTCTTGTTTTGTTTAGCTGGAAGGGTCCCTGGAGCAAGAGAAGAAATTACGTGTGGACCTGGAAAGAGCCAAGAGGAAACTGGAAGGAGACCTGAAGCTGGCCCAAGACAGCATCATGGATTTGGAGAATGATAAGCAGCAGCTGGATGAGAAACTGAAGAAGTAAGTGTGGCTCTGGGACACCTGAGTGCTGGGCTGCAGCACCTGTCTTTTTTCTTTGAGCTCTAACACAGTTCACTTTGCCCAAAGGAAAGATTTTGAAATCAGCCAGATCCAGAGCAACATCGAGGATGAGCAAGCCCTGGGTGTACAACTCCAGAAGAAAATCAAGGAGCTGCAGGCAAGTGTCTGTTCCGTGCCCTGCCTTGCTCCTGCTCAGCTCGGGCAGGAGGAGGGCAGGGCTGTGAAGGGTCCCTGCTGTTGTGCAGGCGCGCATTGAGGAGCTGGAGGAGGAAATTGAGGCAGAGCGAACGTCTCGCGCTAAAGCAGAGAAGCATCGGGCTGACCTGTCCAGGGAGCTGGAGGAGATCAGCAGCGCCTGGAAGAAGCAGGAGGGGCCACAGCAGCTCAGGTGGAGA
Organism: Sitta carolinensis; assembly: GCA_032173965.1. NCBI lineage: Eukaryota > Metazoa > Chordata > Aves > Passeriformes > Sittidae > Sitta > Sitta carolinensis. The sequence goes on along the minus strand of CM063298.1, from coordinate 10,223,475 downwards.
TGAACAAGAAGCGGGAGGCAGAATTCCAGAAGATGCGGCGGGACCTGGAAGAGGCCACGCTGCAGCACGAAGCCACGGCTGCCGCCCTGCGCAAGAAGCACGCGGACAGCACAGCTGAGCTGGGCGAGCAGATCGACAACCTGCAACGTGTGAAGCAGAAGCTGGAGAAGGAGAAGAGTGAGCTGAAGATGGAGATTGATGACTTGGCCAGCAACATGGAGTCTGTCTCCAAAGCCAAGGTACAGAGTTTCTGTCATGTAGCCTGTTTTACATGCCCTAATACATGATTTTGATTCTGATTGTATTTTGCTATCCCATCCAGTTACATTGTTTTTCACTTTGAGAATAGCATGTTAGAACTTAGTGGAAGTCCTTTTTCTTTACGTGACTTTGACACACAGGCCAACCTGGAGAAGATGTGCCGCACGCTGGAGGATCAGCTGAGTGAGATTAAGACCAAGGAAGAAGAGCATCAGCGCATGATCAACGACCTCAATGCTCAAAGAGCTCGGCTGCAGACAGAGTCAGGTAACACACCCCTATACCTCTCTGGAATGGAAGAACATGTGGCCAATGATAATGAGATAAAGATTGATTTTTACTGAAATTGATCTATTCTCTGTAAGCTGATAAGAGTGTGCTTAAATATTGATTTAATATTTATTTTAAATGGAAATCTTTCTGAAAACTTTCTCAGGTGAATATTCACGCCAGGTGGAGGAGAAAGATGGTTTGATATCTCAGTTATCCAGAAGCAAACAGGCATTCACTCAACAGATTGAGGAACTAAAGAGACACTTAGAGGAAGAAATAAAGGTAAAGTTACTTCCTCTGGGGGGTCATTTTGGATTTGGAATCTTTTTTCTTTATAGCTATTTCCTACTCTTACATAAAATCAGAATGTTAGCTGTATCATTTTAATTTTTGAACTATCAAGCAAGGTGAGAAGTTCTACCTTCTCCCTCTCTGGTGAGGAAAGTTGAGGAAGACATCCCCTCCAGCATGGGTACTGACACAGGGAAAACAATTTTAGGTCTTTAATCAGATTTATGATGACATATAAAAAATTATTGAGATGTATCTAAAATTAACTGTACATCTTAGTCTACATTTTCACAGTGGCACCTGAAGCTTTAGAATGTATTTAAAAGAATTCTGTGATGCATAGCTGTATAGCTGTCATTTAGAATTCACCCATCATCTCTCCTGAGAAGACATTCTAGATTCTCAAAACATGGAATGAATAAGCCATGTTTTATCAGTCTGATTTTAAATGTCATAATCAAAGAACTTTCAACAACTTTTATCAAGTTAACTTTTTACTATCTCACGGGAAATTAATTGTCCCAACCCAATTGTCTCCACAGGCCAAGAACGCCCTGGCCCACGCCCTGCAGTCCGCTCGCCAGACTGTGACTTGCTCCGGGAACAATATGAGGAGGAGCAGGAGGCCAAGGGGGAGCTGCAGAGAGCCCTGTCCAAGGCCAACAGTGAAGTGGCCCAGTGGAGAACCAAATACGAGACGGACGCGATTCAGCGCACGGAGGAGCTCGAGGAGGCCAAGTACGTGGGGATAGGCAAAGAAGAAAAATAAGACTGAAAATTCAAACGTGACATTGCAAGAGAAACATCACAATATTATGAGGAATAAGTCATGGATTTGATTTGGAGAAGAGCAGTAGAAAATGAGAAACTTTATTCTATAATGTATTTAGTGGTGTAGTAAAGGCAAACCTAAGGACAGCAAAAATGTAGCCCTGTCTTAGTTTGGAAGACAGGTATCACTAAGGACAAACAGGACCCTCTCCTGAAATGGAGAATGAAAAAACACCAAAAAACTCAAAAAAAACCCAAAAACTAACAAAAAACCCACAAAACCCCACAAAACTCCTCTATCCGAATTGTTATAATTTTAGAATTAAGGGGCTCTCAGGCAAAGACATGAGGATATGGATAACAGTTATTTACTTGTGTTTAGCAAGGCAAAACAGAACAACAATAACTATGATATGAACAACAGACAGAACCAGGGAAACAGTCCCAGTTTTCTCTGCCGCTGGCCCCTTTCCCTGTTGGTGCAGTTCCTGACACAGGCAGCTGTGGTGCAGAGTCCCGGGGTGCTGGAGATGGATCAGAAGGTCCGCGGCGTGGCTGGAGCTGCAGCACGAGTCCCTACAGGGCAGGGGGTGCGGCTGGGGCGTGAAGAACACTTGGAGCAGGAGCGAAGGAACCGCAAGGGGAGCAGGAACTGCAGCGGCTCCCGGCCAGGCAGACAGGGGCCAGGGTCAGGATTACCAGGGCACACACGGAGAGACCGTGGCAGGGAAACCCCGAACTCCGCTCCAGTGGCGCCAGTGAAAAAAAAAGATCTCCCCCCCCCACGCAGTCTGAAAGCCACAACCTCCTGTGTCTTCTCCCCACAAGCACACACCCCAGCAAAAAGTGAAGTCCACGTGCTCCTCCCCTCCCTCCACTTCACCCACTTCTTTTGTCTTTCTTAACTATCCTTAAGTGCCCAGAGATTAGTTCCCAGGCAACTTATGGGGAAAAAAAAACAAATCTACAAGAGAACCCAACCCCCAACAAACCCTTAACACTGAGTGAATGCAAACTGAAAAATGATTAGGCACACAATAGTAAAAAGCACACAATGGTACCTGGTACTAATTTGAGCTGACTTTATGTCTCCCAGGAAGAAGCTGGCCCAACGCCTGCAGGATGCAGAGGAGCATGTTGAGGCTGTTAATGCCAAATGTGCCTCCTTGGAAAAGACAAAGCAGAGGCTGCAGAATGAAGTGGAGGACCTGATGATTGATGTGGAGAAATCCAATGCTGCCTGTGCTGCTCTGGATAAGAAGCAGAAGAACTTTGACAAGGTCTTGTGGCCTCCAGCACCAGCACTGCTGGCCAGAGCATGCCCCCGTGCTGGCCATAGCCCTGCTCACAGCCCGTTTCTCTGCAGATCCTGGCAGAATGGAAGCAGAAGTATGAGGAAACACAGGCTGAGCTGGAGGCCTCCCAGAAGGAGTCGCGCTCTCTGAGCACGGAGCTGTTCAAGATGAAGAATGCCTATGAGGAGTCCTTGGACCACCTGGAAACAATGAAGCGGGAGAACAAGAACTTGCAGCGTGAGTCCCTGGCCCTCTGCTCCTCACTGCCCACACTCACTATCAGCCATTGTCCCCATTGGCCATGCTCTGTGCCTGCAGGGCGCAGGGATGCCTGTCACCTTGGTGGGACAGGGCCCTTGCCCTTCTGCTCTGTGCCTGACCTTGCCTTTGATCTTTGTTCCCACAGAGGAGATTTCCGACCTCACGGAGCAGATTGCTGAGGGAGGGAAGGCGATTCATGAGCTGGAGAAAGTCAAGAAGCAGATTGAGCAGGAAAAATCTGAAATCCAGGCTGCTCTGGAGGAAGCTGAGGTACATGGCCATAATCTCTGGTGTCTGTAGTAAATAAATGAGGAAATAGGGCTGAAAAGGCCTGGATTCACCTCTGTTCTGTCTGGGGTGCAGACAGCTAAGATCTCTGGAAATATTCTGTCATTCCCTAAAAAGTAAGCAATAGGTTTATCAATGATATCAATATTTGTGTCCACTTTTTCAGGCCTCCCTGGAACATGAGGAGGGGAAGATCCTGCGCCTGCAGCTTGAACTCAACCAAGTGAAGGCTGAGATTGACAGGAAGATAGCAGAGAAAGATGAGGAGATTGACCAGTTGAAGAGAAACCACCTCAGAGTCGTGGAGTCCTTGCAGAGCAGCTTGGATGCTGAGATCAGGAGCAGGAATGAAGCCCTGAGAGTGAAGAAGAAGATGGAGGGAGACCTGAATGAAATGGAGATCCAGCTGAGCCATGCCAATCGCCTGGCTGCTGAGGCCCAGAAGAACCTGAGAAACACCCAGGCAGTGCTCAAGGTTTGTTCAGCAGAGCTAGAGAGAAGAGAAAAATGAGGTCCCTGACATTTTTGCCACCCAAGTGACCACTGACACCTGGTAATTTCTTTTTCTTTCCAGGACACTCAGATCCACCTTGATGATGCACTTAGGACAAAGGATGACCTGAAGGAGCAGGTAGCCATGGTGGAGCGCAGGGCAAACCTGCTGCAGGCTGAAAATTGAGGAGCTCCGGGCAGCCCTGGAGCAGACGGAGCGCTCGAGGAAACTGGCTGAGCAGGAACTGCTGGATGCCGCTGAACGTGTGCAGCTCCTCCATACCCAGGTGAGGGCACGGAGCAAAGAGCTGTGTTGACCCTGACCAAACACAGAGGGCTGGAATTTACCAGAGAACCAGCAGTATTAGAAAGGTCTCTTTTCTTCTGTCCCCATGGAAAGGCGTGTTTTGAATCCATTCCCCAATCCCATGCCTGACGTTTTGTAAATAGACATTATAATAATAACTGCAGAAGAAGAGGTGGAAGCTGGAAGGGGCAAGACTTTGCTCAGGTAGAGGGTTTATTGTGGCAGGTTTTAGAATTCTACTCTTGCCATGTCCTTCCCATTGCCCAGAACACCAGCCTTATCAACACCAAGAAGAAGCTGGAAACAGACATTGCCCAGATCCAGGGTGAAATGGAGGACACCATCCAGGAAGCCCGCAATGCTGAGGAGAAGGCCAAGAAGGCCATCACAGATGTGAGTTGGGTGCTCCTGGCATTGCTGAGGGGTGACTGTACTCTGCCCAAAATATCTCCAGTCCTAAACTGGCTTTGACCCTTTTACTCTGCTCAGGCGCCATGATGGCAGAAGAGCTGAAGAAGGAGCAGGACACCAGTGCCCACCTGGAGAGGATGAAGAAGAACCTGGACCAGACAGTGAAGGACCTGCAGCACCGTCTGGAAGAGGCCGAGCAGCTGGCACTGAAGGGAGGGAAGAAGCAGATCCAGAAGCTGGAGGCCAGGGTGTGTAGGGCTGGGGCTGTGCCTGAGTGAGCGTGTCCTTGGAGAGACACTGCCAGGGAAGCTGCAGGGCTGGGCTTGTCCTTGCAGGTGCGGGAGCTGGAAGGGGAGGTTGATGCTGAGCAGAAGCGCAGCGCTGAAGCCGTGAAGGGCGTGCGCAAGTACGAGCGCAGGGTGAAGGAACTCACCTACCAGGTAAGGCTGGAGGGCTCCTGCTCTCACAGGGTTTGCTCACCTAAGGGTGAGCTACATTTTGCACACACCATCCCCAAGGGGAATTGTTAATCTCCGTGATGCAGAACCAAGCATTGACTCTCTATCACCTCCCAACCTCCCTAGTCTGAGGAAGACAGGAAGAATGTCCTCAGGCTGCAGGATCTGGTGGACAAGCTGCAGATGAAAGTGAAATCCTACAAGAGACAATCTGAGGAGGCTGTAAGTATCTCTCTGACTGCTTGGCAAGAACCACTTTCTGACAAGGTAGTTTGGCCATAGAGGAGACAAATATAAGAAACCTGAAAGGTGCCATTCATGAATAATGGAGTTCATATTTTCTGAAAGCATCATAAATCACCCTTGCCAATGAGTCATTAAGAGGACTACTGAGGAGGGCAAGTGTACACAGCATTTTTGTATTAGAAGAACAAGGAAACCAATAAGGAGTCTTATGACTGATAAGGTAGTATGATGTATTAAGAAATTTTGAAAAAACTTATTTTTAGAGTTTTGATACCAGACAGGGAAGTCCCCTCCAAAACTACTTTGTGTTATGCTTTTTTAACTGTACAAGGAACCTTTGCCTGTTTCTGGACATGCAACAGCCCGGATACCCTGAGGGAAGTCCTACAGATCCCAAATTTATGATTGTCTGAGCATGGGTTCTTCAGTGTGGAAACAGTCCAGAACAGAGTAGGACTTCTGGTTTAGTTAAGGCAATGTATGAGAGGACCCCTCCTGTAATCATTGTCTCATAATTCCTAACTGTACTTAAGGGGCTGCAGATGCAATCCAGCATTTGATTCTAGAGCTAAAAAATCACATTTCCTGCTGCCAATTTTGCTTCCCTTCACACATTCCAAAGCAGACTTATGTTCAAATCCCATTATGCTCTTTCTACAATGGATCTTTTTCAAAGGCAAGGATGAGGAGCTGTGTGTGAAGGTGATGTGTGAGCAGTGGTAAAAATGGGATGGAGATTTGTGCTTCCGCCCTAGGGAAAAGCTTAAACTCAACAAAGCCAAGCTGCAAGAGGAACAAAACCCTTGCCCTGGTCTCCTCACCACTGTCTCCCTTTCCCCACACAGGAGGAGCTGTCCAATGTCAATCTGTCCAAGTTCCGCAAGATCCAGCACGAGCTGGAGGAGGCCGAGGAGCGGGCTGACATTGCAGAGTCACAGGTCAACAAGCTCCGGGCCAAGAGCCGCGAGTTCCACAGGAGGATAGAAGAGGAAGAGTGAGAATGTCCTGAGGCAGCAAAGTGACCTGAGGGACTGCACAAAATGTGAGCCTCTGGGTCACTTCTGCCATAACCCTTTGTACCCACCTCAGTGTCTAGTGAATAAAGATTGTAGTATTTTCCTCTGCAGACACTCTATGACCAGTGCCTTCTTTGGGTTTTGTTTTCCTTGGGCAATTGCATTGCAGAAGAAGTTTTCCTTACTTTTCCTGTCTGGGACAAGGGTGACAGTGCTGGATTGAGGATCCACAAATTTTGAGGCTGGCCATTGATGTGGATATTCCTGAAAACCCAGCCTGTGCTCTCTCCTGTTTCCAGCAGCTCCTTGTCCAGCTCCTGCCTTCACATCCTCCTAATGCTTCTCCCACTGTCCTTTCAGCACAGCTCCTTTCCTATGGGAGAGTCAAGAGAGGGTGATCCTTTTCCTTTGTCCTTTCCCTACTCCTGTTTTTAATGCTGGCTCTCACAAACCCTAAACACCAATCTCTGAGAGAGTCATCAGAAGTTGCAGTGCAGTGCACTGTGAAAGACTGACAGTTCCTTGACAGAGACAATTTCAGACACAAAGAGCACGGTTACAGGACACCAATGGTGTGTCTACATTGTGCCACCTCCTTACCCCAGATTTCCTCAGCTGCTGCCACCAGAAACTGCTGCCAGTTTCTCTTGAGTGGGCAAACAGCCAAGCCTGCCTGGGCCAGGTGCTGGAAGGACTCTCAGGCTCTCCCTTACTGCCCAGCTCTCACACCCCACATGGCCCAACACACCTCTTCACCCCATAAACAATGAGAACACTCAGTTTTGGAGGCTTTTCTCAGAAACCTCAAAGGCCATGGGGCTCTGTGTATACACAGAGTCATACAGGTTAGTGGTAGCTGAGGGCTATGAAGTTAATTTGGGAATACTTCCAGCAATATCAGGTCATGAAATTGCCCCCACTGCTGTAGCTCATGTCCCTTTCTGAAGCTGTCACAGCAGTCACCTCATCTCCATATTGTGGAAGTCCTTGATGCAGACCAGTAAGGAGTCAATGAGCCCTACTGTCATATGCGACACCTGGAGAGTTTCTTTGATGACTTGTCCAAAAGCCCAAAGGACACCAGTGGGAAATGACAGGCAACAAGTCCCTGGAGAAGCAACTCCCTCACTGCGGGTGTGACTGCAGCTGCTCTGACCTACTATAGCCTTCTTTAGATTCATTTGCAAAGTCAGCTGCTTCTTCCTCCAGCTTTCTGCCTGTTTCTCTTGCACACGCCCTCTGGTAGCTCACTCTCATGGGTGTGGTTGAGAATAAAAAAGGCGGCCCCATACCCTGAGCTCAGGGACAGGTGCCCACCCTCAGGCAGGAACTGCCCTGGGCACTGCTGATGGCACCGAGGGCTGGCCCTGGCCCCAGCAAACTCACAGCTCCCTCTGCCCTCTCCTGTGCTCCAAGGCCACACCAAACTGCCCCTCAGCCTTCACAGGAGCCATTGCTGGAGGAGGGGACAAGGCTGGAAGCAGCTTTGCAGGAGGCCCCTGCAAGGGAGATCAGCCTTTCCTCCTCAATGTCAGACACCCAAAATAGCCCCGCTCTCCTAAGACTCCTGTGCGGGGTCGTGCCGTTTGTGGGGATGATTTGCTTCCACGAATAGCGCCTGAAGACATTCCTGGGCGGGTAGGCTGCCTTCTCTGGGGCACTGCAACGTGCTGCCCTGGAGGAGCTGGACACGTGTGCTGTGTGCCAAGGCAGCAGCTGCTCTTCCTGCCCAGAGAGACTGGCTGCAGCACAGCTCCACTGCCAGCAGAAAGGTTCAACATCAGAATGGGGCCCCAGCGTGCTCCCCCTGCCCAGAGCCTCAATCCATCACTGTTCCCCTCTGCAATGGCCCTGGGGCAGCCCAGCTCCATGGCCATGCCCTGCTGGCATGTGCCGCCCCATGGGCAGCACAGCAGCTGCCCAGCTACTGCCAGCAGTCAGTCAGGGCTCCTTGGGGGGGATGAGGCTTTGCCTCTCTCATTCTAGCCAACAAATGGAAAAGACAGGCTGGGCTGCAGTTCTGAAAGTGCAGCATTTTACAGCTGCCATCCTGGAGTCCCTGTCTGGCTGAGGATGAAGGCAGAGGCAGGGCTTGCTCTGAGGGCCAGAGGTGCTGCAGGGGCCATCCATGTCCCTTTGCTCAAGCTGTGCTTGTGAGTTCCAGGGCTGCAGGAGAAGGCCTGGCTGGGCTGGTGGCTCTGACATGATGGTTCTGGAGACTCAGCCTTGCCTGCACCTTGACTCCCCGGCCCTCTGGAGAGCTCAGGAAAGCCGTGTCCCAGCCGGGTACAGTCACCGTGGCCATCAGGCAGAGGACACCCGCCCAGGACATCGGCTGGGATGGTGGCTGTGCCTTTCCCCCCAGGCTGTTGCTCTGCCAGCACACAGGTCGAAACAGCTTTCTCCTCAGCTTGGGCCTTGTCAGCTGACACCGAGGGGCAGAGCAGTTCCTTTCGGGATCCTTGGCAGGAAGGCACAGCGTTATTGCCGGGAGGGGAGCAGGGGGTGCCGGGGCCAGGGCTCCATCGGGCTCTGTCAGTCACAGGAGCTCCAGGGGCAGCAGCTGAGCTGGCCCTGTGCTCCAGGCACCCAGAGCCAGGGGATGGCAGCCTGGAGCCATCGAGGCACCCTGCTCTGGGTTCCCTACACTGCTGAAACCTGGGTGCCTTAAACCTGCTGGAACTGCCTGGCCCAGCTCACTGAAACCTGGGTGCCTTTAACCTGCTGGAACTGCCTGTCCTGCCTATTAGGAGCAAATCACAGCAGAGGGGTTTCAGTCCAGCCAGGTGGCTCAGCCAGTTTCATGTCTTTCCCATTGAAACACAACAAAGAACTGATGGGATGGGCCAGAGAACATCTGGAAATGTTTGGGCCATCAGTGCTGGAAGAAAATTCCCTGAGCTGACAGAAGCAGGCACTGCTCAGTGCATGGGGCCTGAGTGTACTGGGCACCCTGCCCAGAGAGGAACCAGGGAGCTGCTTGGGAGGGTGGGACTGACAGAAGGACAAGACACAGTGCCAGTGGCCCTACCACCTCCCTGCACAGCCTGGGGAGCAGCAGGAGAGCGACTGTAACAATTCTCTTGGCAACTGTGACCTGGCTGGACCTTCGCAGTGAGTGCAGGCAGCAGGAGAGGCCTGGGGCTCCGGACACCCTCACTGCTCCTAGGGTGAGTTCAGTGGCCACACGTAAGGACTTCATGGACGCTTAGGCCAGCAGGAGTGACAGAAAAAGCTCTTGTCAGCCTAAAAGTGCAGACAAGCCCTTCCCAAGGTCTGCCTGTGCAGAACCTCAAAATACACAAATAATCAAGATATTCTTCCCTGTAAAGCGTATTCGAATGTGGCACTGTGAACCCAAGCAAAGCCCACCTGACCTTCACTGCTCAATTGAAAAAAAACAGCAGAGTTATATTGGGAAGAAGAAATCCTGCTCCTCATCTTTTTTGTCTCCTTCTCCTGCCCTGAGGTTTCTTCCTGCAAAGAGGACATATTTCCCTGGGACATGTCAGCAGGACCATCTTCCCAGGAGACAGAGCTCTGTGAGAGGGAGGGTCAGTTTCTAGCACACTGCAAATCCAGGCTGTTGTATTACAGAAAGTAGTTTTGTTAAATTGTACTAGAAGTTTTGTATATCCACACAAAAGATGTAACTTTCCCATGAACCTCTGTGCTCCTGTACCTGACACCACCCTGTCCTGGAGTCTGCTCCTATTGGTCAGCAGACCCTTCCTTCCCCCTCCCCTTTCCCAAGGGGGCACAAAGCCACCTGGCCACGTGTCCAGCTCCCTCTTTCCCACCAGGTTTTCATGGAGTAAGTTCTGTAGTAAAGCAGCAGGACTGTGCCTAGATAGGAGGAGCGCCTTTTAGTCTTTTATTCGAGTCCTCACCACAGTTTCCCCCTCTGAGAGTCTGTGCTAGCCCAGCTGGGACCTTAGAGGTGAGGGAACTGTGGCACCAGGCCATCTCTGCCTGAGTTGGTAGAGCAGCATGATAGGAGAGGATCAGTGGTGCAGAACAGCAAGTGCTGAGGACCTGGCACCTAGAGTGAAATGGGTTTTCAGGGCAAAGGATGGAAGTACCAAGAGATGAATGCTAGTCTGAGGTAAGAGCATATTCAATGGATATGTAATGCAAATCAAACTGTGGGGCAACAGGGATTTGCTTCCATAGCATTTTCCTCTTTGACACCAAGCATTCATGAGGACATGCTCAAAGACTCCCCAGGCAACCACTGATGGTTCACTGATTCCACCACAGCAGAGTGTGCAGAAATCAGGCGAGGAAAGGGCTTGGGAGACACCCACCCCCAAAGATGCTGTTCCTGTCCCAGAGGGAATGGTTCCATCTGGGAGTCTCTGTGCAGCTGAGGCTGCAGGCACAGGAGTGCTCTCCAGTCACTTCCTTCCTCTTGCTGACAGGGATAAGGTCTTTCCTCTCCTTCTGCCCTGCCATGTGGCAGTGAGTTGCCCACAGCTGCAGGAGGGAGGGCCTTTGGAAGGCCAAGAACAGATACTTGCCCTATTTAGGTGAGCTGTGCTTCATGCCCTTGGTTTGGCAGATCCCTTGTCCAAGAGGAATCTGTGCCCAGATTGTGACTTTTCCATCATATAGAGCTACTGAGGTGGACTCAGGCTGTGCCAGCATGACTCTGCCACAGACTGACCTGGTTCTTCAGGGGAAAAAAGACTCTGGCCTAAAATACCTAGAGCTAAATGGCAGGTAAAGGATCTGTGAGCATCCTGTACTGTGATTTCTATTTCCTTTCAAAGGAAATTCAAAAAGAAAAAGGTATTCAGTGCCCCACTTGGAAACCATGCCATGTATCTGCCCCAGGAACTGCCTTTTTGAGCACACCATGGCCATCAGGACTACCTGCCCTGATTTCCTCACATGGTTGGCACATCGCAGACTTTGTGAAGGTCCTGAGAGATTTTGGCACAGGGACATCCAAGCACTTTGGCAGGGTGAAATGGCATCAGAATTAAAAGTAACTCTGAGAAACTGGAGAAGTTGTTGCAAATCTTCAGAAGTAAATGCAATAAGGAGAAATAAAGTGATTTTGTGAAGATTAGTTAAAAAGGTTTATGGCTCTTGAATTAAGAAGAAAAGGAAGTGGAGGTTATATCCCATCAAAAGTTAACTTTGGAGGGGGAAAGCATATTTTGATATTTCTAAACATTTCTAGGGAATTTTTTGGTTTGTATTTGGGTTTCTGTTATTGTGGCAGACCTAGAACATTTTCATAGTAGGAAAGTACTCACTGGGTTGGTTTGATAAATAAATGAATATGAAAACCAACATTTTTATTTTGGAGAATATTTTTTTAACAATATAAAATTATTAAAATATCAACCTTAAGTTATAAATACCTTCAAAATATAGTATGCTGCACTTGAAAAATTATCATATTCCTTAGGACACTAAACTCATGTCACACTTATTGAATGTTTTATTTTGCGTGGATTTTTTAGGATTCTTTCAACTTGCTGTAATTTTCAGTCTACACTAATCATTTCAAACAAGGTGTGCTCTTCCTAAAGCCATCTTTAGATAGATTATTCTAGTCCTACATGTTCTCTGGGAATTACAGTATAGCTTTATTGAAGGTCCCTATCACATTTTTAGGACACATGTAGAACACCCATGAGAAACCAAAGTTTTACTATTCTTAATGTGTACCCTCTCAAAACTGAAAGCAAATTTTGAGAACCCTCTTCTTCCAATGTGAGTAATGAATATGGCAATTACTAATACAAAACATCTGCAGACTTTTTCTGCACTTGAAAATGCCTTGTTTGGTTTAAAACCAAAACCAATTTGGTTTTAATGTTCTGATGTCTTTCTTGTTTTATGACGAAAGGTTGTAAACATTTTTTATGTAATTGCAACATTCACTTAGAGGAAAAGAAGGCTAATTGTGCAAATCTAAACAAATCAATTTCCATAGTGTAGGCTCGCTCTGCTTCTCTTGCAAGTGCAGTCAACAGAGAAACAAGCCAATTAATCAAGCTAATTTTATTTCATACTGCTGTTCTCATTTCTTCTCCTTCCATGCCATTGTCCAGCTTCTTTTGCCTTTTCCTTCTTCTTCCATTGCCATCAGAGCCTGTCCACCTCACTCACCTGCTTGGTAACTGAAGATTTTCAACTACTTTGGCATGTGATGGAAAGGGCATCCTGAATGTCACCTCCTCATCCAGAACCTGCTGCTCATGTTTCTTCCTCTGACGTATGCTGTGAAGATGGGAGGAATTTGAGTAACCATAGAAATCTCACGCACACAGAAAGCAGTTTATCATTAAGTCTAAAAATTCTGTGAGTCAACTGTCACTACTCTCTGGCTGGTTTTGCCCTCCCTCTTCACTTTTCTTTGCAAGACTTACTTTTCCTCAGTGGGCAGACACTTTGGTCTCACCAAGCAAAATAAAGACATTCCTAGGTTTAAAATATACTGTTGAAACTTCAGAAGTCACATGTTTTCCCTGCTGTGAGGACAAATAACAACTGTATCAAGCATTGCAGAAATTAGTCTCCAAAGGCAGGAGCAGGCTCAGAAGATCACAAAGTCCATTCACTGTTACCCTGAGATACAGGGATGTTCTAAGCAAGGCACAAAGGCCAGCTCTCATGCTTTGTTCTTGCAATGGCCAAGCCAGTAACTGGCCCAGAGTACCTCACCAGGTTAGTTAACCTCTTCTCTGTTAGTCTCATCACTGATTTTTTGCTAGACATAATCCCCAACTGTTTTTGTACCATCCATTTTTAGCACTGCTCATGTCTTTCAAGGACTCATCTCACCTAGGTAAAAAATTACCCAGATTAAATATGCCAAAGCCAGAGGAAGTACTCAACATAATTAATTTAATCCAACACAACACCCATCTTTCAACAGAAGAAGAACTTTTAATGTGAAATTCATTCTACCATCTCCAGGATCCAGTGTTCAGCCACATCTTAGCAAAAGTGTCACAGTGAGAAGCTTGCACCAGAGAATTAATGTTCTGGCGTTTCTCCTTGTCTCATGCCAGCATTCCTGAGAGGTCTTACTTTACCCAGGGATCTTCAGTATGAGGCTACACATTCCTTATCAGTCATTAAGGATCCACAGGCAAAAAGGTCCCTCCTGGCATGTTTTATAAATATTAACAGCATAGCTGAGAATAGTATTTGCAAGCTGCAAATCCCATTGCATTTGCAGGCTGCCAATCCCATTGGAAATGTTCCTTTTAGATTAATGTAAAACTAACATGAAGCAGTAAAAAAATGCTGAACATCTTCCATTTTTAACAAGAAACTTGTGTGCTTATCTTTGCATTTTGGATCAAGTCAGTATATGAGACGAAATCTTTTTTTGCATGTTGATAATTTCATTCCTACAGCTAAAGTCTTCTCATTAGAAGATGAACTATTCTAGTAACTCTGTCTGTTTTTCAAATCTATATGATAATAACTTATTTTGGCAACAATAAGTATGCATATGTGTTCCAGGTATAGCATTTGGATTAATTTTGTTTTCTTGGTTCAGTCTACTGAAACTAAGCTATTTCTAAAATGAGAAGGGAGATAATTAATTAAAAGGACTTCATCACAATTCTCAATTTTCATCTCCAAAGTATGAAGCTCCTCCTGAGACTTTTGCTCTTTGAGACTGAAAAAGAAAAGTTGAAAAGTGTTAGCAACAAAAGAGCACTGCATTCTAAAATGAATGATGTTGTAGTGAGTTTGTCTCCTGGATTCCCACAGGAGTGACAGCAGAGCTCAAGCCCTTTCTATTCCAGCAAAACTTTTGCTGCATCAACTTCTCATTCACAATGCATCCACATTACTGCATCTTCTCTCTCCACTGCCTGTCTTTGCATCCCTTATCCTGCATTTCCCCTTCTCAGTTTCCCCACTGATGAGTGCTCTCATTCTTCTCACCCACCTGACCCAAACAAGTCCTTGGCCCCTGCCCAGGCACAGGGTGGGACACACACACACACTGCTCCTCTGCTCCCCAGCTCCATCTGGGCTTAGTTTCCATGGGTCATGGTCTGCCAGAGAACCAGCATTCCCATGCAGATCCTGCTCATTGCTGGTCCCTCCCATGGCCCTGAGCACCTCCCAGTTCCCCATCAGAGCCTCAGGGACCCCGAGTACCTGAGGAGCAGCTGCAGTGACCTGTCCCCAGGCACAGGGAGCCTCCTCTGTCTGTGCAGGCTCCTGAGCCTGCTCTCCAGGCCCCCAACCCAGGAGGTTTCCTGCTGGAGCACAAGCTGAGCAGCTCTGAGCTCTCTGAGCTTTATCCTGTAAGCTTCATATTGTTAGGGAAATAAGTAAGACACTCGGAGTCATGATTTTAATCTTCATCTAGTGGTGGTAGTAACTTCTTATCAAGACCCAATTTCACTCTGCAAAGAATCTTGTTATCCCCTGAATCTCTACTGCATCTTTCCCATGCCATACCATTCTGTAAGCAGTAAAACCTCACAAAGCCTAGATCAGAGGATATGTCCATCATATACAGATAATCAGTGTGACATTGGAATCTACTGATGCTTATTGACTTGAATGAATTATCCCCAAAGATACAGTCAGCTGGAAATAAATCTCATAGCAGCCAATATTCAGGAAAAGTTTCTAAACTCAACACTCCTGAGTCACAATCTCAGTGAGGCATAATGCTACCTAATCTGTGCAGGTTTCTTTATGAATCTATAATGAGTATTTCTTCATCTGCTGCCCACAGAGTGAATGTCCTACTGGATAAACAAACATCCTGAAGACATATCTGAAATTTCAGACTGAACTGGGAAACTAGTGAAAAAGTAGAAACTAATGAGACTGCAAGACATAGCTGATGAGCATATAAAAATTATAAATTAACATAAATTCACTGCTGCACCATAATGAAAGAGGAAATAGACCTCACAGTTTATTTTCTACTATACTGGACTCTGCTGGCTGCCACAGGGCAATCTATTTATAATAAGATTCAACCTAGACAAGATGAAAAGTCCTTCCTTGCCAAACGTGAGAAGTCGGCAGTGCTCATTTTCAATCAGTTTTTTCAAGCTGCAAACCAGAATGGATGAGAATTATATGAAGATCTCTTTCCCTAGGTTTATTTTTGGCAATAGGTTCTGACACCAGAACAAGGACCATGGGGCTTCTTCCACTGAAGAAAATAATTGATAAAAAGTAATGAAGAAAATATCACTCTTCTAGTCTGTGAAAAGTCTTCCACACTGGAATGTTATAAACTCTAGTCTCCAGTTTACAATGAAAATCTAAAAATTGTGAGATTTTGCCGGGCCACAGGCTGGAAATCTGTGTATGTGTATACTTTTACTTGTTGCTAAATATTCTTTCTCTCTCTGCCTGCTAAAACAGAGTCTGAAATAGCAGAAGTCATATCCTAAGGGCTGGCAGACAGTGAGACAGTTGCTTGATGTCTTTCTCAAGACGGTTCTATTTTCAGCATGCTTCAGTCTCTTCTTCATGGGAAATGTCAGCACTGCAGTTCCTTGCCCACCCCGCATTGCTGAGCAGGACATTCTGTATCCAGGGTCTGCACTCCCTCTCCCTCTCCTCTTTTTGAGTGTGCTGTGCTTTGCTCTCAGCTGCAGCGGAGTCCAGCCCTGCAGTGACAGTTGCAGAACTGGGAGACAGTGGTGGGCAGGATCTTTTCAATTTTTCTTTCAGCCTTAAGGCATTGCTGCAGCTCTCAGTCCCCCTCTCCTAAGGACCAGCAGCCAAAAAGCTGCCTGGCCATGAGCCTCTCTCTTGCCTGTTGCAAGGCTGGGTCCACACCCTGCACAGCAAAACAGAAGGAAAAATACAAAAGTGCTCTGCTGAGTAGACTGTCTTTGTCATTTGCCACTGGGAAAACAAAGATTTGCAGTTCCAAATGTGAGGGGAAAGATCACTCAGCTGTCACTCTAGGAGAAGCATCAGACATCCCTCATTCTTCTTTTATTATCTCAAGTTAGAGTTGTTACATACTTCCTCTGTCTGAAATGTATAATTATAACCATAAATTTCATCCTTTTTCTCAAAGTAAAACACTCCCTTATTTTTACAGACACGGGGAGGCTGTGATTTTTAGCTGTTAAAACCAGAAGGCACATTTTGCTCTTCTATGGTACATGTAAAAACCACGATAATTTGCAACTAATTTTTCATTATTAGGGACATGCAGATTGTCTTTTATATGTCATCTTTCAGGGAAATGTAATTGAATAGCTTTGAAATATAATATACTATATTTATAATTATAATATCTTTATATCCATCGGTATGTATATCAAGATTCTGGAAATCACCTCAAATGATTTCACCTCTGTACGTGAGCTGTATTTCAGGAGTTGATATATTGTCCATGAGGGAATGTGAGCCACACTAGTGTTTCTGCTTTTCTATTTTCAGTAAAATCACCTTGGATTTAGTTACAATGGGTTGCAGGTTTTTGCCAGAGCGCACAGAAAATCCTTAGCAACTAACCTTCTAATAAAGAAATCAGTTTTGAGAAATTCTTTTTTTTTTTTTTTTTTTTTTTTTTTTTTTTTTTTTTTTTTTTCCAGACAGGACAAAAGGTATCAGTTTATAATATGAAAACAAAATATTTCCTTTAGTATACATGAAACTGATTGTCTGACCCCTGGCCTCTCTTATTAAATGGTACTCCTTCATTCTGCATTTTGATCAATAGTTTTATGCATTTTACCAATTGATAGGCAGGGTTTTGACAAGGTTTTTATAAGTAAAAGTCTCTCTAGTTTCATACATGTGCTCTAGAGTTGTCTCTGTCACTCCTCCTAATGGCAGTACAGACCATGGCCTTTGGAATATAAGTTTTTTAGGATCATGATTAAGAATTAATGAATTTTTAAAGTCAAAATTATTAAAATAAGAATTTCGTTTATAAATTTACTTAAAATATCTAAGGAAAGTTTTCTTACTGATAACTGTTTAGAAAAATACCAATATTGGCTTTTGTTGCTTTTCTGTATTTAATGTTTATTGTGACACTGGAGTTTTTGTCATTAATGGCATTTCACACACACACACACACACACGCACGCACACACACACACACACATGAATCAAATTCCAGTCCTTGTCCAATGATCAGTTTTTTCTTTGTCTTTCTTGTGTTTCAGTTGCTGACAAGGCAGCCTACCTGACTGGCACTCAGCAGATGTGCTTTGACTCTGTTATCCTGGAGTTGGGAATGAATTTGTGACCAAACCTGTGGATTCTCTTAAGGGAGTTAGGGCAAACTCCTCTAACCTGGGGATGTGGCTGATAGCCCACATGAGATGGATTGCATGATTGACATGTGTTGTGACTGACAGCTATAAAATATTTGGAAGGATAGTCAAGGAAGGAGAGATGAGGGAGTTGCCCTGAGGAGATGCATCCCCAGATCCTGAGGGAACTGGCAGATGAAGTGACTAAGCCACTATCCATCATACCTGACAAGTTGTGGCTGTCTGACGAAGTTCCACTGACTGAGAAAAAAAAATAAATTAAAAAGAGGCAAAAGAAAGACCCAGGGAACTACAGACTGGTCAGTCTCACCTCTCTGCATGGCAAGATCATGGAGCAGATCCTATTGGAAAATATATTGTGGTACATTGGCTGGATGATCACACACAAGGAGTTCTGGTCAATAGCTTGAATTTCAGGTGGAGACCAGTAAAAAGTTGTGTCCCCTGATGTGTTGTTTTCAAACCAGCCTTATTTAACACATCTGTCAGGAACATGGACAGTGGGATTGAGGGCACTGTCAGCAGGTGTGCTGGGAACACCAAGCCCTGTGTTATAGCCAACATGCTGGAGGGAAGATAGAGTATGGTTGGATATAAGAGTGACATTTTTTAAGAAGAGGCCAGTGAGACCCTGGCCCCAAAATGGGGGAATGCCCCTGGAATCATTGGATATGTGCAAGCTCAGGTCGAGTGGGGCTTTGAGCAAACTGAGCTAGTCAAAGATATTCCTGCCCACAGCAGTGCTGTTGCACCAGATGATTCTTGTAAGGTTCCTTCCAACCCAAACCATTCTGTGACTTGTCCTCTAAGTTCTGGATGTCCATGGAAGTCAGAGATTGCACAGACACAGGACTTCAGATGCCCCCGTGCACTCACTGTTTTGCACAGGTTGTTTCTGTTCAGGTTGTTCCTCCTGTTCAGGGCACAGGGTGTTTGCACCAGCTCGCCCTGCCCTGCACAGGGAGCCCAGGGCTGAGCTCTGGCTTTGAACTCCAGAAAGTTGCATGCTGCTTCTCGGAAGAAGCTCTTCATGCCCACGCCAGTGCTTGATGTTGGATATCTCCCTGGATCACATTTACTGACCTTACCCCTCTGCTCTCCACTGGGCTTCACCCACTGAGCTCCTTTAACAATCAGAATGCCAGTGACCAGGAGAAGAGCATGCTTAAAGGAGCTCCAGTGACTGTGATATTTGTGATGCGATGGAAATGCTGGACTGAGGATGTGTCAGAGTAACACCACAGTCATGCAATAAAAATCTGCCAAGAAACCATTGGAAACGCAGCAGTATAGTTCATTGGTCCTACATCCAAATTTTCCAAGTGCCTCGACTAACTGAACTTCTGTCCTTATGTCTCTAGACAAATTATTTATAGTCAATACATTCACAGCATTGGTTAGATACAAAACATTTCTAAATATATCTTATTAAATCAAATTACTATGCCCTGAGTTCAGTTTGCCAGACAATGCTTTGCCAAAGAATGTTTGCCAAAAAATGTTTTGACCGAAGAAAGGGGAAGAATCCAGAGCACCTGCCAACCAGACTCTATAAAAGTGTCTTTGCAGTGCTCAGCCCTGTCTACTAGAAAAGTTCCAAGGTAAGTGCACTGGATCTAGCTATTAGGTATCCCCATTATTGCTTATTATGCATATACTTTTTTTTTTCCTTTGAAACTGGTTTCCAACTAAGTTTTTCCATTTGCTTTTTGCTATATTATCTATTCTATCTATACTGGGGTTTTTTTTTAGTTTTATAGTAGAATAAAAAGGTTCCTTTAACATACTTCATATTCTCAAATATGACACTACAATCCATAAAGCCAAAGTAAAATCTGTACAGTACCATGGTACACAAATAAAATAAATTTTTACAAGGTTATTATATAGTATTTAAGGATGAAACAATATTTTTCTCTTCTGGGTTTAAATCATTAAACACAAGGAAGGCAACTTTTGGTAGTTTTAGCAATTCTAGTAAGTGCTGAATTTTAAATTTAGAAGATTTAGAAAAGCTGGCCTTGCAAGCAAGGGACATTAACAACCTATTCATGTTACTTTTCTCCCACAGGGTTCTCTGCTGATGTGCCTTCAGTAGAGTGCAGACATGGCCTCTGCAGATGCTGAGTTAGCTTGTTTTGGGGAGGCAGCTCCTTACCTCCGAAAATCGGAGAAGGAGAGAATCGAGGCCCAGAACAAACCTTTTGACGCCAAGACCTCTGTCTTTGTGGTTCATCCCAAAGAATCCTTTGTGAAAGGCAAAATCGAGAGTAAGGATGCAGGGAAGGTCACAGTCAAGACTGAAGGGGGAGAGGTGAGTCAAAAACAAGGCTGGAGGACATTTGATCCCCACTTTGAGCTTTTCAGTGACACATGTGGATCTTTTGTTTTCTCGGTAGACCCTGACTGTGAAAGAAGATCAAATCTTCTCCATGAACCCTCCCAAGTATGACAAAATCGAGGACATGGCCATGATGACCCACCTGCACGAACCCGCTGTGCTGTACAACCTCAAAGAGCGTTACGCAGCCTGGATGATCTACGTAAGTGGCAGCAGCAGCTTCCTTTGGGCAGCCTCAGCAGGTGCTGGGCCAGGCTCAGGGGAAGCCAACGTGCTGTGTCCCTTGCCCACAGACCTACTCGGGTCTCTTCTGCGTCACTGTCAACCCCTACAAGTGGCTGCCCGTCTACAACCCCGAGGTGGTGTTGGCCTACCGAGGCAAGAAGCGCCAGGAGGCCCCTCCACACATCTTCTCCATCTCTGACAACGCCTATCAGTTCATGCTCACTGGTGAGTTTCATGATTTTCTTTGAAATCATTTGGCTGTAAACACTCACAAAGGAGGAAAAGTCTTTTCCTAGCAAATTAGTTTAAGTTAATGGTGTTGTGAGCCTGCATGCTCTTTTGTCATTGGAAGCAATGAAGACTTGGTTGAAGAGGATCAGGTTAGAGATCATTTACTCAAACCTGACATCCACAAGTTCATCCTAATGGGAGGCACCTGCAAGTAATGAGGGAACTTGGAGACATCATATCTTGGCCTCTCTTATTCACTTTGGAATGGTCATAGCAATCAGGAGACTGAGGACTGGAAGAAAGCAAATGTCACAAGCCTTCAAAAAGGGAAAAAAAATGAAGATCCAAGGAACTACAGGCCTGTCAGCCTCTCCTGAGTGTTGGAATGGCTAATCCTGGAGG
Source organism: Sitta carolinensis (assembly GCA_032173965.1). Classification (NCBI taxonomy): domain Eukaryota; kingdom Metazoa; phylum Chordata; class Aves; order Passeriformes; family Sittidae; genus Sitta; species Sitta carolinensis. Next base: position 10,202,651 of record CM063298.1, on the reverse strand, counting down.
CTATGTCTAAGAATGCAGAATACAAGAAGTTGATCAGGAGTAGTCAGCATGGATTCACCTAAGAGAAATTATGCATATCCAACCTGATTTCTTTCTACAATGGGACACCTGCATGGAGACATGACAGGAGATCAGTAGATATTGTCTACCTGGATTTCAACAAGGGTTTTGACACTGTTTCTCATTATATCCTCATAGGCAAACTCAGGAAGTGAGGGCTGGATAAGTGGATGGTGAGCTGGATTGAATGCTGTATTTATGGCAGGTCTCACAGAGCTTTAAAAGGGCTTGTTCTGGGCCTTCAACTGTTCAGCACTTTCTAAAATAATCTGGAAGTGATGAAAATATTTCTGATTGGGCTAAGTTCTTAAGGTCAGCAAAAATGAAGTCTAATAATGAAGAATTTCAGAGGGGCTTTATTATATTATTTCAGTTCTTATTCAGTGAAGTTGCAAGAAATTTTTGTGAACAAGAGTTCACAAATGGCACTGGGGAAAAAATCCTCATTACCAAGAACTTTTAGAAGTATTTTCTAATACTGCTTAAAAAATTTGTCTCAAGGATCATAAATCTACAAAATAAAAAGCTGAAACCTGGAGATCACTGAGCAAGAAATAGAGACCAAAACAGAAAGCATTACTATATCATGGATGTTACACAAGGGGTATTTGTACCTGGTGTGCCATATGCATTTTCAGGCTTCCTTCTTCACAAAAGAATGTAGTAAAATGGAACAGGTCAAGAGGAAGATGAAAAGGTTTTCCAAAGGTAGGACAGGCTGTGCTGCTAACTCTAGAAAGAAGATTTTTATTACTTTAAAAAATTATGCATGGCAAGGAAAAGATTCATAGACAAGACAGAGTACATGATGAAACAAGCTCAACACCAGGAACATATTTTTCTCTTCATCATTAAGTGGTTCAAAAATGGAGCAAAACAATGGAACACAAAAAGACATGAGCAGGGGTTAAAAAGGCAAACAGATGAAATCGTGGAAAAAACCTCAGCTCAAGATGTTTAAAAGAAATACATTAATTCTAGCTCTGGAATTACCAAAATTTCAGTATTATAGAGCAGACAATGCTGATAAAGGTTACTACATGTTTATGATGTTGCTGTAATTTTATTTCATCAGCACTCAATTAGGAACCAACATAAAAAACATTTAGAGGGTCTAGTGGACTGATCAGAAGTGATTGTTCCTATGTAATAAAGTTTATGAGAAACATATGCCCCAGTTCAATTCAGCTTACTAAGAGACAATTTAATCAGTAACTCTACAAAACTGATCCTTAGTTGGAATAATTTTCATAAACAAAATGAACAGTGTGACATGAAGGGACTATCCAAAAAAAGGTGGGCATATGTGCTACACCAGACACCATTAGAAGGGTGAGATATCAGCAACACACCTACAGCTGGGAACATCAAAATATTCAAAATGGTGAAGGCATATGGGTTTATGAAAGAAATTAACTGCCTATTGCCAGTGCATTAATAATAATCTCTTCTTTTCTGACTCGTCCGCAGACCGTGAGAACCAGTCCATCCTGATCACGTAGGTACCCCCTGCGCGGGGCCCTGGGGGCTGCCCGGGGCCAGGGCACTCCTGCCTGACCACGCACCCTCTGCTTCTCTCCTGGCTCTGGCAGCGGAGAATCCGGGGCCGGCAAGACTGTGAACACCAAGCGTGTCATCCAGTACTTTGCAACAATTGCAGCCAGCGGGGAGAAGAAAAAGGAGGAGCAGAGCTCTGGCAAAATGCAGGTGAGTCAGGAAGAACACACTGAATGCTTGGCCTATCACTGCCCTGTCAACTAAACACAACCCCTGAATAATTCTGTCCCTGCAGGGAACGCTTGAGGATCAAATCATCAGCGCCAACCCCCTGCTGGAGGCCTTTGGGAACGCCAAGACCGTGAGGAATGACAACTCCTCACGCTTTGTGAGTTCTTGCTTTGCATAAAATCTCTCCCCCTCCTGGCAGCACGCATGATCCCTGAGCAGTTCTTCATGCAAAGGAGACCTCAGCAGAACACATCCAGGCTGACCTGCTGCTGCTTCTGCTTAACAGGGCAAGTTCATCAGAATCCACTTTGGTGCCACAGGCAAACTGGCTTCTGCTGACATTGAGACTTGTAAGAGACTCTCCTGCACTGCTGCCATCCCTTCCCAAATCCCCACATCCATTGTGGGAATTGCCACAAGTGCCTAACTCTTTCTGCCTCCCTGGGCAGATCTGCTGGAGAAGTCCAGAGTCACTTTCCAGCTGAAGGCGGAAAGGAGCTACCACATCTTTTATCAGATCATGTCCAACAAGAAGCCAGAGCTAATTGGTAGGAAGGAGCATTTTGGCTTTTTTGGGGTGGATCACAGAGGAGCAGTTCCCTCTCTCACCTGATGGGCAAAAGTAAGCCTATGCCTTGCCTCCTCCTGCTTTCAGACATGCTCCTCATCACCACCAACCCTTATGATTTCCACTATGTGAGTCAAGGGGAGGTCACTGTGCCCAGCATTGATGACCAGGAGGAGCTCATGGCTACAGATGTAAGTAACACAGCAACAAGGTACCTGCTGGTCATGTCTCCAGGGTGACATCTCTGACCTGCTAAGGACACCTTTTTGAATTCATTATTTTGATTGCAGAGTGCCATTGACATCCTGGGCTTCACGGCAGATGAGAAAACAGCCATCTACAAGCTGACAGGGGCCGTCATGCACTATGGGAACCTGAAGTTCAAGCAGAAACAACGAGAGGAGCAGGCAGAGCCTGATGGCACTGAAGGTACCAGCAGAGTCAGGGCTCATTTGTGCCAAGCCCTTCGGTGCCTCATGAGGCACATGCCCTAGACTCCACATAAAACATTAAGAATCCCATTCTTGCCCCTGGTGCCGCTATATGCAGAGGTGCTTTCCCAGTCATGGAAATTCCATTATTCTATCAAGTGTTGGCTCCCCAAAAACATGCTGCCTGAAAACTTCAGTTTCAACACAGAATATATCTGTGTCTGTCTTGAAAAACTCCAAGCACTAAGACACCCTGATGGGCAATTGTGTTTTTAGTGAAATAACTCCAGCAAGCTATGCTATCCAGAAATCCCCTTCCCGCAGAAAGAGAAGGTGACTTGCCTTATCTCTTGTTAGGGCTTTGTTGTTGTTCTGGTAAAGTTCCGGCTTCAAACTCTTCCTATCCAAGCCACAGTTGTTCTTGTTTTTAAAGAAGACCATCAGTAGTGTCCAGAATGTGCATTCCTTCCCAGGCCATCTGTGTGGGATGAGATAAATGTTCTTCCATTCCTAGAACATAAAGAGCAGAGTTGTTCACATCACCTGAATTGGAGAGATTGTCCATAAAGAAATGCTTTTCTCTCTCCCCACCTCTAGTGGCTGACAAGGCTGCCTACCTAACGGGCCTGAACTCAGCTGAATTTCTCAAGGCCTTGTGTTACCCCCGAGTCAAGGTTGGGAATGAATACGTGACCAAAGGTCAAAACGTGACACAGGTACCCTCTGACAGTTGAAAATGCACAGCCTGAAGGTGTACATGAGCATTGTTCTTTGCCCCTCAGAGGTGACTCCAGTGCTGTCTCCTCTGCTCTAGGTGAACAATTCAGTGGGTGCCCTGGCAAAGGCAATGTTTGAGAAGATGTTCCTGTGGATGGTTGTCCGCATCAACCAACAGCTGGACACCAAGCAGCCCAGGCAGTACTTCATTGGTGTCCTGGACATTGCTGGCTTTGAGATCTTTGATGTAAGGAGCAAGGATTTGACCCCACACTCAGCCAATGGGCAGGGAGGGGTCATGAGGACTCAGAAACAAATAGAGCACTGAGGCTCACACAGCTATGGGCCAAAGGGGTGGATGCTCTTGCAAAGGGAGTGGTCTGGGCAAGTTCACAGCATGTTTCCTGTGCTGTGAATGTAGTGATGATGCAAGGACTTCTATGTCAGAACTCAGAACCCCTCCCCCATATTATTGATCTGAGCCCAGAGAAATTCTTGGGTGGGACAATGAGGAGGTTTCTACTGTCCAGGAGCTCAGAGAACTGACTTGATGGAGCTACTGAGCTTACCAAAGATTTGCAGTTGAGTAGCACAGTGAAAAAGGATTGTAACATTTGGTTTGATCTGTGAAGGAATAATGATAATATCCTTCAAGGACTACTGTGAGTGTTAGAGTAGAAGGCCTGCAAAGGAAACACATGCTGGTACAGTGTGGTTGGGATTGGTGTTTCATGTTCAAACAGCCTTAGGAGAAAGGCAACAAGGGCCTGTGGGTTTTGGCACCCCTTGAGAACCTGTGCACCTTTCCTTGCTTTGGGCAGTTCAACAGCTTTGAGCAGCTGTGCATCAACTTCACCAATGAGAAACTGCAACAGTTCTTCAACCACCACATGTTCGTGCTGGAGCAGGAGGAGTACAAGAAGGAGGGCATTGAATGGGAGTTCATTGACTTTGGCATGGACCTGGCTGCCTGCATTGAGCTCATTGAGAAGGTACCTTTCCCATGCAAGTATAGCATGGCTGCTGGAATTCTGGGATGTTTCTGAGGCACAGTCAGCTCAGAAGGAACTTACAGACAGACATGTAGCAACAGTTAAGGAAAGTGTTTAGTATGGACTGGGAAAGAGAAATGGGAAATGCACATGTGTGTCATCAGTCAGCATCATCCAGTTTTCAAGCATGGGAAAGCACCCTGGACTCCCACCAACAGACTTCTAAAAACAAACCCCATTCAGTCTCCTTTGCTTCCTTCTCCAAAAGCTCAAATCCAATGTCCGCTGACAAATAGGAGATATAAATGTCATATCACTTGACCTCCCCAAACTATGGAGTCCCCTGTAGCTGTTTTCCCCATCATGTTTCTCTTTACCATTGCTCCCCCAATTCTACACCCCGTTCTCATGTGAACTGGACAGACATTCCTGCCAGCTCCATGAAGACAGGCTGCAGGGAGGCAAGGGAGGGCAGAAATAAACTCCTTGACTTGAGAACAACTCCTGGTAAACCTAGGCTTTCATTCTGTCTGGGACACTGCCAACAGCACAAGCTGCCTCTGGTGTTCATAGCACAGGCTTCTTGTCATTGTCATAGAACCACAGCGTGGTTTGGGTTGGTAGGGGCCGTACAGAACATTTTGTTCCAATCCCCTACCATGGGGCAGGGCTCCTTCCACTAGACCAGGCGTGTGACCATCCCATCCAGAGTGATATTGAACCATTATAACCTTTCCTTGTCACTTCTTGCGATTTCTCCCAGCCCATGGGCATCTTCTCCATCCTGGAAGAGGAGTGCATGTTCCCCAAGGCAACTGACACCTCTTTCAAGAACAAGCTCTATGATCAGCACCTGGGCAAGTCCAACAACTTCCAGAAGCCCAAGCCTGCCAAAGGCAAAGCTGAGGCCCACTTCTCCCTGGTGCACTACGCTGGCACAGTGGACTACAACATCTCTGGCTGGCTGGAGAAGAACAAGGACCCTCTGAATGAAACTGTCATTCAACTGTACCAGAAGTCCTCTGTGAAGACCCTGGCTTTACTTTTTGCCAACTATGGTGGAGCAGATGCAGGTCAGTTTTAGGAAAATTGTATTCTCAATGTGGGACAAATTTTTCCCAGAATTAAAGCTTCAAAGACTAGAAATATAAGATGACTTTGTGTCCTGCAGTATCCAATATATATTGGCCATAATAAAAAATGTTTCTTTTTCTTTTCTTTGATTTTCAGATGCTGGTGGTGGTGGCAAGAAGGGAGGCAAGAAGAAGGGTTCTTCCTTCCAGACTGTCTCAGCTCTCTTCAGGGTAAGAATAGATTTCATTTCCTCATTTATATACTCACTGAAATAACATAGGAATTCAGTAAAATTGCAGTCAGAAGATAGGGAAGATAGTCCTGTAATTCACTAAGACTCTGATTCATATTTACCCCATTTGTACACCAACATAATAATGTGCTTCCTATAGTTAAGACACAGAAGGACTGTTTGTTAACACACATCATAGATAAGCATGAGGTTCTTACCTCTTCTTCCATTAAACCTGAACCTTTCCTTGTAATCTCACAGGAGAATTTAAACAAGCTGATGGCTAACTTGAGAAGCACTCACCCCCATTTTGTACGGTGCATCATCCCCAATGAGACTAAAACTCCTGGTAAGGCAAGCCAAGAGGAGAAAAGCTTGAGCTGCAGCAGGAGCTCTTCTCCTGAGTGTCAGAGAGCAGGGTAGTCACTACTGGTGTTACTTGCCAGGGGCCATGGAGCACGAGCTGGTGCTGCACCAGCTGCGCTGTAACGGCGTGCTGGAAGGGATCAGGATTTGCAGGAAGGGGTTCCCCAGCAGAGTCCTCTATGCTGACTTCAAACAGAGGTAAGAGCTCTGCATCTCTCTGCCCATTCAGACCAAGCTGAAGAGCCTGATCATCTTAATTATCTTTATATTTTATATCGTCATGTTTTGCTGTGAATTTTTGATTTATTTTATACTAATTGTGAGGATTCACTTGGACTCTGAGTTAATGGTATGAAAATTTCTTGCACTCTCCTGCAGTGTCTTTCAAGACTTGCTCTGTCTTGAAAGAATGCACTCTCTAATGCATTATATTATTCAGCTGTTGCTGAGTAGGCAGTGGGGTTCAATCACAGTGATGGTTTCAGAACTGTTGGTTTCTATGTTCTGCTTTCTCCTACAGATACAGAGTACTTAATGCTAGTGCTATTCCAGAAGGTCAGTTTATGGATAACAAGAAGGCTTCAGAGAAGCTTCTTGGGTCCATCGATGTTGACCACACCCAGTACAGATTTGGTCACACCAAGGTAGAATGAAGTTCTGTATTTAAATACAGCATTCCCCTGTAATGCAATACCCAACACTGATATACTACAATCTTGCCTTTCTCAAGGTGTTCTTCAAAGCTGGACTGATAGGTGTGCTGGAGGAGATGAGAGATGAGAAACTGGCACAGATTATGACCATGATACAAGCCAGGTGCAGGGGCTTCCTGATGAGAGTGGAGTACCAGAGAATGGTGGAGAGGAGGTAGATACTTGTCTCTCGTTTGTTATGTCCTAATGATAGTTGGCTAATTGAGTTGAAATTCACTGAATATGGGATATTCAATAACCATGTGGAATTTTTTTCAGGGAGTCCATCTTCTGCATCCAGTACAACGTTCGTTCATTCATGAATGTCAAACACTGGCCATGGATGAAGCTGTTCTTCAAGATCAAGCCCTTGCTGAAGAGTGCAGAGTCTGAGAAGGAGATGGCCAACATGAAACAGGAGTTTGAGAAAACAAAGGAAGAGCTTGCAAAGTCTGAAGCAAAGCGGAAGGAACTGGAGGAGAAAATGGTGGCCTTGGTGCAGGAGAAAAATGACCTGCAGCTCCAAGTGCAGGCAGTGAGTATCACTGTTCATTTTTCCCTGGAAAAGGAACAGTATACTGTCAGAATGCTTCTTGTCCTGCACAGAGTCTCACAGGAGTTAACAGGTGGTAGGAAACAATCTATATCAAACCCTCTGAGGCTCTCTAATGTTGACTAAATGCCAATGTGTATTGAGCAGCAGAGAACTTGGAGGTGGAAGGGAAACATCTCAACTTTCAAAGCAATGATTTTGTCTAACACAGTAAAAGCAAACCTGAGAAAGACCCTCTTTTCCTCCAAACTCAGTTAGGAAAATGCAGTTTCACCAAAGAAAACAAATTTTTCTTCACTGAAATATTCTCATAAAGCTTCTATTGCTCAAATACTAGAAATTAACTAGTCAGTTAAACAGAAGAAGGTATTACATATTGTTCAATGAGAAAAATATTCCAAGCCCTTGTTCCTACTGAAACTAGAAACTGAAGAAGCCCCCGTTCCATTCTACTTGAGGGTGCTATGAGGCATTCTCATAGCTAGTCACACTGGAGACATATTTAGGAAACAAAAAACTTTGGAATAAATGCTGATTCCAAATTACAAGGTTTACCAGTAGATACCACTCAAGATCCCTCTGGAGTTCAACGTCAGGTCCATCTATTACTTAGTTATAGAAGAGGCAGAGAAGACAAAGTTCAGAACATGAGAACCCACAAAATTCTGTCTCCTCACCAGGAAGCAGATAGCTTGGCTGATGCTGAGGAAAGGTGTGACCAGCTCATCAAAAACAAAATACAGCTGGAAGCCAAAATTAAGGAGCTGACAGAAAGGGCTGAGGATGAAGAAGAAATTAATGCTGAACTGACAGCCAAGAAGAGGAAGCTGGAAGATGAATGTTCAGAGCTGAAGAAAGATATTGATGACCTTGAGCTAACACTGGCCAAGGTGGAGAAGGAAAAACATGCTACTGAAAACAAGGTATGAGGGAGAACCCATCAACCACACACAAGGAAAAGACCCCAGGGCTATCACAGGATTTCTATAGGAAGTTCCTTTATTTACACATGTTCCCTTCTTCTCAAAGGTGAAAAACCTGACTGAGGAGATGGCAACCCTGGACGAGACCATTGCCAAGCTGACAAAAGAAAGAAAGCCCTCCAAGAGGCCCATCAGCAGACCCTGGATGACCTGCAGGTAGAGGAGGACAAAGTCAATACTCTGACCAAAGCCAAGACCAAGCTGGAACAGCAAGTGGACGATGTAAGCACACAGAGAGAGAGCAGCAACAGGACAGGTATGGAGCCTGCCCTGGCTGGCAGAGCCCTGATGGTCTTGTGGTGTTTAGCTGGAAGGGTCCCTGGAGCAAGAGAAGAAACTGCGCATGGACCTGGAGAGAGCCAAGAGGAAACTGGAAGGAGACCTGAAGCTGTCTCAAGACAGCATCATGGATTTGGAGAATGATAAGCAGCAGCTGGATGAGAAACTGAAGAAGTAAGTGTGGCTCTGGGACACCTGAGTGCTGGGCTGCAGCACCTGTCTTTTTCTTTGAGCTCTAACACAGTTCACTTTGCCCAAAGGAAAGATTTGAAATCAGCCAAATCCAGAGTAAGATCGAGGATGAGCAAGCCCTGGGCATGCAGTTTCAGAAGAAAATCAAGGAGCTGCAGGCAAGTGTCTGTTCCGTGCCCTGCCTTGCTCCTGCTCAGCTCGGGCAGGAGGAGGGCAGGGCTGTGAAGGGTCCCTGCTGTTGTGCAGGCGCGCATTGAGGAGCTGGAGGAGGAAATTGAGGCAGAGCGAACGTCTCGCGCTAAAGCAGAGAAGCATCGGGCTGACCTGTCCAGGGAGCTGGAGGAGATCAGCGAGCGCCTGGAAGAAGCAGGAGGGGCCACAGCAGCTCAGGTGGAGATGAACAAGAAGCGGGAGGCAGAATTCCAGAAGATGCGGCGGGACCTGGAAGAGGCCACGCTGCAGCACGAAGCCACGGCTGCCGCCCTGCGCAAGAAGCACGCGGACAGCACAGCTGAGCTGGGCGAGCAGATCGACAACCTGCAACGTGTGAAGCAGAAGCTGGAGAAGAGAAGAGTGAGCTGAAGATGGAGATTGATGACTTGGCCAGCAACATGGAGTCTGTCTCCAAAGCCAAGGTATGGAGTTCCAGGAGAAAATGCTTACGAGGACAAAAAGTGGCACAAAAGCCGCCCCTTCCAGACACTTTCCCAAGAAACAAAATCCCCACTGTGGCAATAAGGCAGAGTGCAGACCATCATCTCTTTTCCCTTCCCATGTTTCCACTCTAGGCCAACCTGGAGAAGATGTGCCGCACACTGGAGGATCAGCTGAGTGAGCTTAAAACAAAGGAGGAGCAGAATCAGCGCATGATCAACGACCTCAATACGCAAAGAGCTCGGCTGCAGACAGAGTCAGGTGAGACAGCCTCATCCCCAAAGTTCAGTGGCAGCACGTGCATGCCCTGAGCAAGCCAGAGGGTGCAGGGTGGGAGCTGGTTTAAGCTCTCCAGGCTGTTCCTGGCTAGGTGGTTTTACAGGCAGGAGGTGTCATAGGAGGAACAGCGTGCTTCCCTTTGTCCCTTTCCTTTCCCAGGTGAATATTCACGCCAGGTGGAAGAGAAAGATGCTCTGATTTCTCAGCTGTCTAGGGGCAAGCAAGGATTTACCCAACAGATTGAGGAACTCAAGAGACATCTAGAAGAAGAAATCAAGGTCTGGAAATACCCTACTCTCCACAGCCTACATCACCCCCAAAGGCATCTGGAAATTCCTGTCTGACACTAGACTGCTTCATGTTCCTTCCCTAAACACAGATAGGGAGGGAAGAGCACTAGTGCACACACCCCCAGTCTTCCACTGAGAGGGAACAAAGCAGGATGCTTTATGTGCTGGAGGAAGTGATCCACAAGGCTTCCATGAGATTCTGATGACCCTCCCTAAGCACGATTCAGCCAAACATTTACACAAACAGCAGATTACTGTCCCCAGAAGAGCTGTCACTAATGTGTCCTGATGCTCCAGAACATGTCAATCAGGACTTCACCAGCTCCAAGGTCTTCATTTTCCCCATAAGAGTTTCATTCCATTTTCACTGTCAAGTTCACAGTCACAAAGCATTTCAGTGTAAGTATTGAGATTACCAAACCTGATGTCCCCACAGGCCAAGAACGCCCTGGCCCACGCCCTGCAGTCCGCTCGCCATGACTGTGACTTGCTCCGGGAACAATATGAGGAGGAGCAGGAGGCCAAGGGGGAGCTGCAACGAGCCATGTCCAAGGCCAATGGTGAAGTGGCCCAGTGGAGAACCAAATACGAGACGGACGCGATTCAGCGCACAGAGGAGCTCGAGGAGGCCAAGTACGTGGGGGAGCAGGATGGCAAATGATGGGAGGAGACTGAAACTGGTGTAGGGAAATTGGAATCTCTGAGAGTGGGTTAAGACAAGAATGGATAAAGGCAACGATACATTGTCTCTGTAAAACAATGGGAGAGAGGGAGGGAGAGGAAAAAGTGTAGACTGGAAGGCAAAACATGGGCCTTGGAAGTGTCAGACAGATCTAAGACCTAAGATCCTCCCAAGGTGACAGGACACAGCAAAGGATAGTTCATTTTTTATCTGTGAAAAATGCTTGGATTAAACCCCCAAAGTGACAAACCTGCCCTCTTGTAGAACTGATGCTCTTCTGAGCACTAACATGGCTCTGTGCTTCTCCCTCCCAGGAAGAAGCTGGCCCAGCGCCTGCAGGATGCAGAGGAGCATGTTGAGGCTGTCAATGCCAAATGTGCCTCCCTGGAAAAGACAAAGCAGAGGCTGCAGAATGAAGTGGAGGACCTGATGATTGATGTGGAGAGATCCAATGCTGCCTGTGCTGCTCTGGATAAGAAGCAGAAGAACTTTGACAAGGTCTTGTGGCCTCCAGCACCAGCACTGCTGGCCAGAGCATGCCCCCGTGCTGGCCACAGCCCACTCACAGCCCGTTTCTCTGCAGATCCTGGCAGAATGGAAGCAGAAGTATGAGGAAACACAGGCTGAGCTGGAGGCCTCCCAGAAGGAGTCGCGCTCTCTGAGCACGGAGCTGTTCAAGATGAAGAATGCCTATGAGGAGTCCTTGGATCACCTGGAAACAATGAAGCGGGAGAACAAGAACTTGCAGCGTGAGTCCCTGGCCCTCTGCTCCTCACTGCCCACATTCACTATCAGCCATTTTCCCCATTGGCCATGGCTCTGTGCCTGCAGGGAAGCAGGGATGCCTGTCACCTTGGTGGGACAGGGCCCTTGCCCTTCTGCTCTGTGCCTGACCATGCCTTTGATCTTTGTTCCCACAGAGGAGATTTCTGACCTCACGGAGCAGATTGCTGAGGGAGGGAAGGCGATTCATGAGCTGGAGAAAGTCAAGAAGCAGATTGAGCAGGAGAAATCTGAACTGCAAGCCTCTCTGGAGGAAGCTGAGGTACATACAATTCTAGCAAATGGTGTCCCCACTGAGATATGGCTGTACTTCTTTGGGAGACAGCAGGAAAGCAAGCCTACCTTTCATGTGGAGCTGCAAAAAGGATTACTTAGAAAGTAAACCACTCTTTGTGCTGAATTGTGCAGGCCTCCCTGGAACATGAGGAGGGGAAGATCCTGCGCCTGCAGCTTGAGCTCAACCAAGTGAAGTCTGAGATTGACAGGAAGATAGCAGAGAAAGATGAGGAGATTGACCAGTTGAAGAGAAACCACCTCAGAGTCGTGGACTCAATGCAGAGCACCTGGATGCTGAGATCAGGAGCAGGAATGAAGCCCTGAGGCTGAAGAAGAAGATGGAGGGAGATCTGAATGAAATGGAGATCCAGCTGAGCCATGCCAATCGCCTGGCTGCAGAGGCACAGAAGAACCTGAGAAACACCCAGGCAGTGCTCAAGGTTTGTTCAGCAGGGCTACAGAAAGAGAAATGAGATCCCTGACATTTTTTTACCACAGAATTGATGCCTGGTAATTTCTCTTGTCTCTCTTTCCAGGACACTCAACTGCACTTGGATGATGCTCTCAGGACACAGGATGACCTTAAGGAGCAGGTGGCCATGGTGGAGCGCAGGGCAAACCTGCTGCAGGCTGAAGTTGAGGAGCTCCGGGCAGCCCTGGAGCAGACGGAGCGCTCAAGAAAACTGGCTGAGCAGGAACTGCTGGATGCCACTGAACGTGCACAGCTCCTCCATACCCAGGTCAGGCACTGCTGGAAAATATTCCCACTCACAAGTGATAACAAGGCATTAAATTGTTATACAACTTGTAAGTGATTATGGTGTAAACATTGGAAGAAGGGTGTTGCAATATGTCCCCTCCAGCGAGCCCTCAGTATCTGTTTAACGGCTCTGGTGCTAAAGACGTCTCTTGCACTAAAGACTTTCCTAAACTCTACCCACATTTACAGACCTTGATGTGGAGGCATTTGGTCTGACTGTAGGAATCCTGTCTTTCCTGTTGCACAGAACACCAGTCTGATCAACACCAAGAAGAAGCTGGAAACGGACATTTCCCAGATCCAGAGTGAAATGGAGGACACCATCCAGGAAGCCCGCAATGCTGAGGAGAAGGCCAAGAAGGCCATCACAGATGTGAGTTGGGTGCTTCTGGCATTGCTGATGGTGACTGTACTCTGCCCAAAATATCTCCAGTTCTAAAATGGCTTTGACCTTTTACTCTGCTCAGGCGGCCATGATGGCAGAAGAGCTGAAGAAGGAGCAGGACACCAGTGCCCACCTGGAGAGGATGAAGAAGAACCTGGACCAGACAGTGAAGGACCTGCAGCACCGTCTGGAAGAGGCCGAGCAGCTGGCACTGAAGGGAGGGAAGAAGCAGATCCAGAAGCTGGAGGCCAGGGTGTGTAGGGCTGGGGCTGTGCCTGAGTGAGCGTGTCCTTGGAGAGACACTGCCAGGGAAGCTGCAGGGCTGGGCTTGTCCTTGCAGGTGCGGGAGCTGGAAGGGGAAGTTGATGCTGAGCAGAAGCGCAGCGCTGAAGCCGTGAAGGGCGTGCGCAAGTACGAGCGCAGGGTGAAGGAACTCACCTACCAGGTAAGGCTGGAGGGCTCCTGCTCTCACAGGGTTTCCTCACCTAAGGGTGAGCTACATTTTGCACACACCATCCCCAAGGGGAATTGTTAATCTCCCGTGATGCAGAACCAAGCATTGAGTCTCTATCCTGTTCCCCAACCTCCCTAGTCTGAGGAAGACAGGAAGAATGTCCTCAGGCTGCAGGATCTGGTGGACAAGCTGCAGATGAAAGTGAAATCCTACAAGAGACAGGCTGAGGAGGCTGTAAGTATTGCCTGGAGAATGGGCAAAGGCCACATTGCCTTGGGGCAGGACACACATTGAATGAGGCTGAACACCTGGAGAGGGGCATGAAAGAATCTGCTGAGATACAACTGCCTTGGCCACGCTGCTTTGCTGTTGTGTCACGAGGCCCTGGTGAGCTCTGGGCACCCTGCAGCCAGGGACCTTCATCAGGGAAGTTCTGCAGGGTGTTTCACACAGGAGGCAAGAGTAAACAAACCCAAGGGCCATACCCATTGGCTGACAAGTTCCCAAATCTGTGCAAATGATCTGCAGCAGGAAAAGACTTTAGGGTGTTCCCATCCCAGTAAGTCACACTGACAATTGGGCAGGAAGTAGTAGGAGGGTATGTTCAGAAGTTATAAATCCAAGGGGTGAAATTGCTCCTCACATGTGACACAGTCCTGGTGGAGCTTGTCCCAGCAGTGTCCTGAAAAGGGGAGGATGAGGAGCTCTGTGTGAGGCTGATGTGTGAGCAGTGCTGGGAGGGGATGGATGTTTGCAGCCCCATCAGGCTGACTTGCAGCAGGAGTGAAACCCCTGCCCTGGGCTCCTCACCACTGATTCCCTTTGCTTTTACAGGAGGAGCTGTCCAATGTCAGCCTCTCCAAGTTCCGCAAGATCCAGCACGAGCTGGAGGAGGCCGAGGAGCGAGCTGACATTGCAGAGTCACAGGTCAACAAGCTCCGGGCCAAGAGCCGGGACATTCATGGCAAGAAGATAGAAGAGGAAGAGTGAGATTGTCATGTCAGCAAAGTGACCTGAGGGGCTGCACAAAATGTGAACCCTTTGTCACTTCCTACTTTCTGCAGTTTCTGGTTTTAATAGTTTTAATGCATATAGAATAAATCCCATAGATTCCTTTGTGTGCATACCATGTGCAGTGCTTTTCATTTCTTTCTGGTTTTATTGATTAAACCTTTATTACCATTTTTGGTAGAGTTTTGCACAGTTTTGTCTTATAATCTCTGTGTACCTATGTCACAATGCAGCTTTTTGTCGTGTAGTTCCTGACTACTTATCCCTTTTTTTTTTCCTTAGTGACTGAGGTGTGAATAGAAAAATAACATCCCATGACAAGAAATCAAGGACAATAATTCCTGATTGTGACTTCTGCAAGTTCTTCCTTGTGGTACACCCCAGACAATACTTGTATTATATTCTAGTCACCCTTATGGTACCTCAGCACTTTCCAGCTTGCAATTGTCAGGTGTGAGATGTTCTTTTTGCTGGCCTCTGAGAGTGATTTATAGAGCGCCAATAACCCAAAGAGTTCATGGGATTTTTGTGAAGCTGCCAGAAGATAGCTATTTCTTCCTCTTGAATTTAGTTAGAAGACCATGAAGAGTATCACACCCCCTTGAATGAAAACTGGTGAAGGTTGGTGACAGTTCTGTGAGAATTCCTTAATTTTCTATAAATTAGATCAGCATCTACAGAAGCTGAGTTTCTGCCACACTACTTTCAGAAACACTGCCCTGTCTTGGAGAATTTTTCTTTCCTGATGAGAAAGACCAGGTGTTTGATGTGGTGTTTTCCTTACTGGTGTTGCAGAAATTGAAAACCCTCACCAGGAACTTCTCTCACTAGCCCCTGGCAAGAGAGGTCAGAGCAGACAGTGAGCAGGGAAGAGACAGCTGTCAGTAGTCCATCTGTGAAAGGAAAACAGTTCATTTGTAGCTGTCATTTCCTGTCTAATGATTCCATTCAATGTGCAAAAGAAGCAATAAAGATGGCAATTAAATTGCAGATTCTGAGCCTGAGCAGAGATCCACATAAATTGATGTGAATGAATTCTTGAGTGCAGGGGGAGAGAGTTACCTGTTCAGTGCCAGGCCCTGCCTCCTAGGGCAGAGTACACAGCAGATTCTGAATTCCCAGTGAGCACTAAACCAAGCATACCTAACATCTCCAGAAAAAGAACTGGTATGGGGAACTGAGGACAGGTGGTTTATGTTCTCCCAAAAGGAGTACTATGTTAAATTCCAGTCAGCTTTATATATGAAAAAACAGACAAAACTTTGAGAGGGTAGATGAGCATGTGGACAGAGAGATACAGTGGATATAATTGACTGGGATTTCCAAAGCCTTTCAGCAAGGTATCCCAACAAAGGCTTTTATAGAAGTGATGAAGCCATGGGAAAAGAAGGAAGCCTCTTACTCAGACAGAGACAGAATGAAAGAGAAGAATTATGTGTGCTGGGGCCTGTGTTCAATCTGCTGATAAAGCAGACGGCATCAAGATGGATTGTTCAGTTGATACACCAGTGGGAAGGAATGTCATTCAGGTAAAGAGCTGTCATAAGACCTCATCTGTAGGGCTGTATTCAGCTCTGGGACCCCCAACACAAAAAGGGACAATGGACAAGGTGGAGCAGATGCAGAGGAGAGCCAACAAAAAAGATCCAAGACATGGAATGCCTCTGCTATGAAGAAAGGCTTACTTAGTTGTGCCTATCGGCGTGGAGATGAGAAAGCTCTGAGAGATGAGAAACCACATTGCAGGTTTTCGTATACAAAGGCAGCTCAAATGAGGAAGAAAGACTTTTTACCTAGGCCTGTGACCATAGGAGAAGGGGGAAAGTTTTAAATTAAAAAGGGTAGATTCTGGTTGGATATAAAAGTGACATTTTTTAAGAAGAGGCCAGTGAGACACAGGAACAATCTGGCCCCAGAATAGGGGAATGCTCCTGGAATTACTGGATGTGTGCAAGCTCAGGTCGAATGGGGCTTTGAGCAAACTGAGCTAGTCAAAGATATTCCTGCCCACAGCAGTGCTGTTGCACCAGATGATTCTTGTAAGGTTCCTTCCAACCCAAACCATTCTGTGACTTGTCCTCTAGTTCTGGTATGTCCATGGAAGTCAGAGATTGCACAGACACAGGACTTCAGATGCCCCCCTGCACTCACTGTTTTACACAGGTTGTTTCTGTTCAGGTTGTTCCTCCTGTTCAGGGCACAGGGTGTTTGCACCAGCTTGCCCTGCCCTGCACAGGGAGCCCAGGGCTCTTTGAACTCCAGAAAGTTGCATGCTGCTTCTCGGAAAATCTTCATGCCACGCCAGTGCTTGATGTTGGATATCTCCCTGGATCACATTTACTGACCTTACCCCTCTGCTCTCCTCTGAGCCCTTTTAATAATCAGAATGCCAGTGACCAGGAGAAGAGCACGTTCAGAACTGACACTGTTTAAAGCAGCTCAAGTGGCAGTGCCCTTTTTCCTAGAACTTGACCACTCATTCTCCAGAACTACTGGCAAATTCCCCCTTTCCCAGAGTATTGCCTACGGCAATGCTGCTCCAAAACAGGCAGCACCGTGCTGAGAGCTCTTGTGGCTGGAGCTGTATGAATATGTAAAGTGCAAGACATTTGTGATTTGGGAGTGCTGGACTGAGGATGTATCAGAGTGCAGAGGATCCCAGACCAATCTCTGTGTGTGAATGTCGGTAGAGTTGTGTTTGGGCAGAAGGGTTGAGATTTTTTTTGGAGTTGTAGGTAGTGAAGGCCTGGCTTGGTTGAGAGCATTGCTTGGTATATACGGACAATAGGCACATAAATCTTAGCAACATGGGCCTGAGCTCCTTAAGGCACGTTAACACTTCATGTTTGTGTGAGATGAAACAGCAACGTCACTGTATATTTATTGACTGTAAAGGGGGTTGAAAGTATTTCCTGGTCTAGGTTACTTTTGCCTCTTAGGCTCTCTTAACCCTTAGAAAATCTTTAATAAATTTTGAGAAACATTTTTTATAAATAGTTTTCCTATTAATAAAAGCGCTTTTTATAAAATGTTATAGATTTCTGCTTCTGTAACAGAAGCATCAACTTTTTTGCAACCTGAAATTATTTGAAAAAAACTGTGGGTTTTTTCTTCAGGTGTGAGATATTATGAATAATTTGTTTGAAACTACAAAGAATTTTATGTTCTATCACTTACAACTGACTATTGCAACAGTGAACATTCCTCCAGTATGCACATTTTGAATTTTTTGATTTCTGCAAAATACCAAGTGAGAATTTATTCAATACCAAGTGAGTATTTATTCACATACATATTCAATTTCTTTTACAGCTAAGGAGTCACATTTCACACTGAAGGCACAAACTGCATGTCCAAACTTGAAACCGTATTTGACCCTGCTGTCTGTTGGATTCTTCTCTATCTGATACTCCTGGCCCATAATACATCTGGTTTTCCCCTTTTTATTATTACATAGGATGAATCACTGAAAAAGTTTTAATAATAATTTGTCTTTTGTAGAACTGCCTTTTCTAATGATGTAAAGGCAAGCTCTAAATTCATAGGACCACATGTACAAAATACATTACATTATTTTCCTTTTACATCTGCGAAAATACAGAAATGCCAAAGAATCCCATCTGGATCAAAGATTAAGTTACCTGTAAAGACCATAGAAGAACCAATAAATCATACACTCAAGTTCTTTAAGTGCCTTGACTAGTCCAGATTCTAATTTTAATAGCCCTGTCAGACTATTTATAGGAAATGTATCCACAGGAACGGTAAGATGCAAAACATTTCTAAATATATCAGATCAAATGACAATTATGCCATTAGTTAACTTTGCCAGATAATATTTTGCCAAAGATGGTTTGCCAAAATATATTTTGACAGAAGGAAAAGGAAACATCCAGAGCATCTGCATACCAGAGTCTATAAAAGTCTCTTTGGAGTGCTGTGCCCAGTCTTGACAGAAAATTTCAAGGTAAGTGTTTGGCTCCTGTGAACTGCTAGACAAAGCATATACCTCTTTATTCCATTTAACTGCCTGTAAGACTTGGATATCCACTTCTGTCATGGACTGATTCTACCAACAGTAACTTTATTGTAGGTTTGAAAGCAGCATGTTTTCCTTCAACTTACATATTAGTCCTGGATATCTGTGCAACAAAAAACGAGTTGTTATGCTTTCAAGCAGCCACCAAAATCAGTACAAAATTTAACAGCTTTTAAGGAACAGGATGAAATCCAGGAGTTTAAGATTTGTGGAAGGGAGAACAAGCAATAGGAAAACTTATAGCCGATGAACTAGCAAGATATAGCAAGATGAATTAGCAATGATATAGCAAGATGAATTATCCATAGCAATTAATTTTTACAAAGCCACTATGAGAAAAATAACTATTTCAGAGACTTTCAGTAGCATTAAAAAAAAAAAAATAAAATCAGTGACCGTTATGGGAGCAGCCAAATTTGCTAGAGTGCACAAAGTTGAAAAAATACTGGTAAACTTCACAACATACTGTGCACATAACTGCTGTTCTGTACATAGTTGCTTAGCTGGATGTCTAAGGATTAATTTTAGAGAGTTATATTAATATTTTCAGCCAAGACTGGGAAGTTTATATTCAACTTTTGACTTGCTTATACCTACTGTAATATTTGAAAAGATGGAAGCGCAAGAGCTCTCCTTTCTTTCACATAAAGATGCTCACTCAGTGACACAGCATCTCTTGCAGCCTGCAGAGGATCCTGCTGACGGCAGCCCGTGAGCAGGCTCGGCAATGGCGACTCCAGACGCTGACATGGCCGTCTTTGGGGAGGCAGCTCCTTACCTCCGAAAATCGGAGAAGGAGAGGATTGAGGCCCAGAACAAACCTTTTGATGCCAAGACCTCTGTCTTCGTGGTACATGCAAAGGAGTCCTATGTGAAAGGGAAAATCGAGAGTAAGGATGCAGGGAAGGTCACTGTCAAGACTGAAGGTGGAGAGGTGAATAAATGCAAAGTTTATAAATAAAATTTAATTCTCACTCTGGCTCTTAGCTGACACACATGCATCTCTCTATTCTGTGGCAGACCCTGACGGTGAAGGAAGATCAAATCTTCTCCATGAACCTCCCAAGTATGACAAAATCGAGGACATGGCCATGATGACCCACCTGCACGAACCCGCTGTGCTGTACAACCTCAAAGAGCGTTACGCAGCCTGGATGATCTACGTAAGTGGCAGCAGCAGCTTCCTTTGGGCAGCCTCAGCAGGTGCTGGGCCAGGCTCAGGGGAAGCCAACGTGCTGTGTCCCTTGCCCACAGACCTACTCGGGTCTCTTCTGCGTCACTGTCAACCCCTACAAGTGGCTGCCCGTCTACAACCCCGAGGTGGTGTTGGCCTACCGAGGCAAGAAGCGCCAGGAGGCCCCTCCACACATCTTCTCCATCTCTGACAACGCCTATCAGTTCATGCTCACTGGTGAGTTTCATGATTTTCTTTGAAATCACTTGGCTGTAAACACTCACAAAGGAGGAAAAGTCTTTCCATGGCAAAGCAGTTTAGTTTAATGTTGCTGTAAAGGTGAAAGTTCTGCCATCACTTTAAATAGATTTTTTACTGAACATCATCATTTAGATGAAGTTTATGGAAATCAATATTAAAATTTCATGTCCAGTGTATTTGGGAGGATAGGATTTAACACTGAATATATTGTCAGATTTTCCATTAAAAAAGTTTGGTTATACTTTAAGGTTCTGCTTTTTCTCAGATGAAAGGATTGTCCTTTGAATGATTTGCTAGGCAGGACTGAAAATTACTAGGGTGAATTTCTGTAAATAACACGGTGTATAAAAGGAAAGTACATTCAACATTGGAGCCTATGCTTCCTATCATAGTTTTACAAAAACTCTGGAAGCAGTCTCAGTCAGAAATTGCAGTGAAACCTGCTCAGAGAATTGATAACCTCCTTATTCTGTGTCAGAAACAATTTCTTCATTTATTAATATAGTGTAAAGAAATACCAAAGAAGGGTAATGACAACTTTTCTAGCATTGTCTAAATATTCAGAATTTTAGAAAACAGCAGATTGGTCAGAAATATATATAACATTATAATAATATGTATTTTAATTTGTTAAAAGAAATCTTTCTCCCTCTTTTGTCCCCAATTACTGTATTTAATTCTGTAGCATTTAGAGCACTAAGAAGGTCAATTGGAAGAGAATACAATGAAAACAAACAATACAAAACTGATGTTTGATATTCATGTAAGTTGTCGTATATTTACCCTTGCTGACACCTTGAAAAGATGTGCAGAAACTCTGTGAGTACAAACCCAGACTCCTCCACTCCTCCAAGAGTTATTTCCCTAGTGGTTTAGTCCCTTCAGACTTCCTAGAGATTTTTCAGTTTTTACACTGCAAAGATTTTGACAATGGAGTTACAGTGGGAGCATAAGGTTAAAAAAGCAACAAGACAAAATTGTGGAAAGCAAACTCAGCTCGAGATGTAGCAAAGAGACATATTGCATCTAGTTTTGAAAGTACCTAAAAAAGAATATGCTAGAGCATGCAGACTATTCTGGTAAAGATTACATATTTATGATGTTACTCTGATTTTCTTTAAGCAATAATCAATTAGCCAACAAAATAAAAACTATTTAGGAAGCTTATTGACTGATCAGGAGTGGTTGTTCCTATGTAATAAAGTTTATGAGAAGCACATGCCCCAGTTCAATTCAGCTTATTGATAGACCATTAATCAGTGACTCAACAAAATTGATCCTAATTTGGAATAATTTTCATAAACAAAATGAACAGTGTGACATGAAGGGACTATCCAGAAAGAGAAGTGCATGTGTGCTGTACCTGGAATCACCTCATGGTCAAGACATCAGCCTCCCAACTGACTCTAGGATCATTAAATATTGAAAAGGAAGTAGGGGTCAAGGTAGACAGGCTTATTAAGGGAAATAGAGGCCTACTATTAGTGTACCTTCTAAAAGTCACAGGAAAAATTCTATCAATGATATTCATGACATATAATAATAACCTCTTCTTTTCTGCCTCGTCCGCAGACCGTGAGAACCAGTCCATCCTGATCACGTAGGTACCCCCTGCGCGGGGCCCTGGGGGCTGCCCGGGGCCAGGGCACTCCTGCCTGACCACGCACCCTCTGCTTCTCTCCTGGCTCTGGCAGCGGAGAATCCGGGGCCGGCAAGACTGTGAACACCAAGCGTGTCATCCAGTACTTTGCAACAATTGCAGCCAGCGGGGACAAGAAGAAGGAGGAGCAGCAGACCTCTGGCAAAATGCAGGTGAGTTAGCAGACAAATTGTGGGATCACTGCTTTTGTCTGTTGCTGTCAGGATGTTTGGACGGGATAACGGGCAATAATTCTGTCCCTGCAGGGAACGCTTGAGGATCAAATCATCAGCGCCAACCCCCTGCTGGAGGCCTTTGGGAACGCCAAGACCGTGAGGAATGACAACTCCTCACGCTTTGTGAGTTCTCACTTTGCATAAAATCTCTCCCCCTCCTGGCAGCACGCATGATCCCTGAGCAGTTCTTCATGCAAAGGAGACCTCAGCAGAACACATCCAGGCTGACCTGCTGCTGCTTCTGCTTAACAGGGCAAGTTCATCAGAATCCACTTTGGTGCCACAGGCAAACTGGCTTCTGCTGACATTGAGACTTGTAAGAGACTCCCTGCACTGCTGCCATCCCTTCCCAAATCCCCACATCCATTGTGGGAATTGCCACAAGTGCCTAACTCTTTCTGCCTCCCTGGGCAGATCTGCTGGAGAAGTCCAGAGTCACTTTCCAGCTGAAGGCGGAAAGGAGCTACCACATCTTTTATCAGATCATGTCCAACAAGAAGCCAGAGCTAATTGGTAGGAAGGAGCATTTTGGCTTTTTTGGGGTGGATCACAGAGGAGCAGTTCCCTCTCTCACCTGATGGGCAAAAGTAAGCCTATGCCTTGCCTCCTCCTGCTTTCAGACATGCTCCTCATCACCACCAACCCTTATGATTTCCACTATGTGAGTCAAGGGGAGGTCACTGTGCCCAGCATTGATGACCAGGAGGAGCTCATGGCTACAGATGTAAGTAACACAAGCAACAAGGTACCTGCTGTCATGTCTCCAGGGTGACATCTCTGACCTGCTAAGGACACCTTTTTGAATTCATTATTTTGATTGCAGAGTGCCATTGATATCCTGGGCTTCAGTGCTGATGAGAAAACAGCCATCTACAAGCTGACAGGGGCGTCATGCACTACGGGAACCTGAAGTTCAAGCAGAAACAACGAGAGGAGCAGGCAGAGCCTGATGGCACTGAAGGTACCAGCAGATTCAGGGGCTCATTTGTGCCAAGCCCTTCGGTGCCTCATGAGGCACATGCCCTAGACTCCACATAAAACATTAAGAATCCCATTCTTGCCCCTGTGCCGCTATATGCAGAGGTGCTTTCCCAGTCATGGAAATTCCATTATTCTATCAAGAGTTGGCTCCCCAAAAACATGCTGACTGAAAACTTCAGTTTCAACACAGAATATATCTGTGTCTGTCTTGAAAAACTCCAAGCACTAAGACACCCTGATGGGCAATTGTGTTTTTAGTGAAATAACTCCAGCAAGCTATGCTATCCAGAAATCCCCTTCCCGCAGAAAGAGAAGGTGACTTGCCTTATTCCTTGTTTGGTGCTTTGTTGTTGTTCTGGTGAAGTTCCAGCTTCAAGCTCTTTCTATCCAAACCATACTTGTTCTTGTATTTAAAGAAGATCATCAGTAGTGTCCAGAATGTGCATTCCTTCCCAGGCCATCTGTGTGGGATGAGATAAATGTTCTTCCATTCCTAGAACATAAAGAGCAGAGTTGTTCACATCACCTGAATTGGAGAGATTGTCCATAAAGAAATGCTTTTCTCTCTCCCCACCTCTAGTGGCTGACAAGGCTGCCTACCTAACGGGCCTGAACTCAGCTGAATTTCTCAAGGCCTTGTGTTACCCCCGAGTCAAGGTTGGGAATGAATACGTGACCAAAGGTCAAAACGTGACACAGGTACCCTCTGACAGTTGAAAATGCACAGCCTGAAGGTGTACATGAGCATTGTTCTTTGCCCCTCAGAGGTGACTCCAGTGCTGTCTCCTCTGCTCTAGGTGAACAATTCAGTGGGTGCCCTGGCAAAGGCAATGTTTGAGAAGATGTTCCTGTGGATGGTTGTCCGCATCAACCAACAGCTGGACACCAAGCAGCCCAGGCAGTACTTCATTGGTGTCCTGGACATTGCTGGCTTTGAGATCTTTGATGTAAGGAGCAAGGATTTGACCCCACACTCAGCCAATGGGCAGGGAGGGGTCATGAGGACTCAGAAACAAATAGAGCACTGAGGCTCACACAGCTATGGGCCAAAGGGGTGGATGCTCTTGCAAAGGGAGTGGTCTGGGCAAGTTCACAGCATGTTTCCTGTGCTGTGAATGTAGTGATGATGCAAGGACTTCTATGTCAGAACTCAGAACCCCTCCCCCATATTATTGATCTGAGCCCAGAGAAATTCTTGGGTGGGACAATGAGGAGGTTTCTACTGTCCAGGAGCTCAGAGAACTGACTTGATGGAGCTACTGAGCTTACCAGAGACTTGCAGTTGAGCAGCACAGTGAAAACGAATTGTAACTTTTGGTTTGATCTGTGAAGGAATAATGATAATATCCTTCAAGGACTACTGTGAGTGTTAGAGTAGAAGGCCTGCAAAGGAAACACATGCTGGTACAGTGTGGTTGGGATTGGTGTTTCATGTTCAAACAGCCTTAGGAGAAAGGCAACAAGGGCCTGTGGGTTTTGGCACCCCTTGAGAACCTGTGCACCTTTCCTTGCTTTGGGCAGTTCAACAGCTTTGAGCAGCTGTGCATCAACTTCACCAATGAGAAACTGCAACAGTTCTTCAACCACCACATGTTCGTGCTGGAGCAGGAGGAGTACAAGAAGGAGGGCATTGAATGGGAGTTCATTGACTTTGGCATGGACCTGGCTGCCTGCATTGAGCTCATTGAGAAGGTACCTTTCCCATGCAAGTATAGCATGGCTGCTGGAATTCTGGGATGTTTCTGAGGCACAGTCAGCTCAGAAGGAACTTACAGACAGACATGTAGCAACAGTTAAGGAAAGTGTTTAGTATGGACTGGGAAAGAGAAATGGGGAAATGCACATGTGTGCCATCAGTCAGCATCATCCAGTTTTCAAGCATGGGAAAGCACCCTGGACTCCCACCAACAGACTTCTAAAAACAAACCCCATTCAGTCTCCTTTGCTTCCTTCTCCAAAAGCTCAAATCCAATGTCCGCTGACAAATAGGAGATATAAATGTCATATCACTTGACCTCCCCAAACTATGGAGTCCCCTGTAGCTGTTTTCCCCATTATGTTTCTCTTTACCATTGCTCCCCCAATTCTACACCCCGTTCTCATGTGAACTGGACAGACATTCCTGCCAGCTCCATGAAGACAGGCTGCAGGGAGGCAAGGGAGGGCAGAAATAAACTCCTTGACTTGAGAACAACTCCTGGTAAACCTAGGCTTTCATTCTGTCTGGGACACTGCCAACAGCACAAGCTGCCTCTGGTGTTCATAGCACAGGCTTCTTGTCATTGTCATAGAACCACAGCGTGGTTTGGGTTGGTAGGGGCCGTACAGAACATTTTGTTCCAATCCCCTACCATGGGGCAGGGCTCCTTCCACTAGACCAGGCATGTGACCATCCCATCCAGAGTGATATTGAACCATTATAACCTTTCCTTGTCACTTCTTTGCGATTTCTCCCAGCCCATGGGCATCTTCTCCATCCTGGAAGAGGAGTGCATGTTCCCCAAGGCAACTGACACCTCTTTCAAGAACAAGCTTTATGATCAGCACCTGGGCAAGTCCAACAACTTCCAGAAGCCCAAGCCTGCCAAAGGCAAGGCTGAGGCCCACTTCTCCCTGGTGCACTATGCTGGCACAGTGGACTACAACATCTCTGGCTGGCTGGAGAAGAACAAGGATCCTCTGAATGAAACTGTCATTCAACTGTACCAGAAATCATCTGTAAAGACCCTGGCTTTACTCTTTGCTTCTTATGGTGGAGCAGATGCAGGTCAGTTTTATAAATTTTTTATTTTTAATCTGGGACAAATTTTTCCCAGAATTAAAGCTTCAAAGACTAGAAATATAAAGTGACTTTTTGTTCTGCAGTATCCAATATATATTGTCCATATTATTAAACTTCTTTTCTTTAATTTTCAGATGCTGGTGGTGGTGGCAAGAAGGGAGGCAAGAAGAAGGGTTCTTCCTTCCAGACTGTCTCAGCTCTTTTCCGGGTAATGAGAGTATTCATTATCTCCTTGAACATGGAAGGCATTTTTATTATGAATCTGAAATCTCTGTTTCCATTTTGGATATCTCTTGTCATCCCTTAAAATCCTTCCCTTTCCATTCTTGGAACTTATAGAATATTCCTTTTGTAATGCCATGCCCTTCTTTGAATATTCCACAAAAATATCTGAAGGGTTAAGTTCACCTTCTTATGTGGAGTGAGTAACTTATCAGCTAACTTCCTTTATGTCCCCTTTGTAGCCTTCAGATATATTTCCTAGGCTTGTTTTATGTCTATAGGCAGATTTTCAGTAGTGATTCATAGTAAAATTTGAAAATAATTGATCAAACATAAAATGCAAAAGAAATTACCCCAAAGTTATAGGATTTTAAGACAATGACTTGATTTCAATGTAGAAAAGAGTGAAGATTAAATTATATCAAATTAATGACTTGCGAGGTCAGTCTTCAATATTCAAGACTGAATTACTATTAAAAGGGTCATTTTATATGGACTATAAAACTATCCCCTCCATTTAGACTCAACTTAGCTGACAAATCAGATGCTAGTCATGCTTGATCAAGAGTACGTCACTTATTTAAGATCCCCAAAAATATACCACAAGAATTAACAGCTTAAAGGAAAACTGTGAGATTATTATAGCCTTGTATTTGGAGGTGGAGGCCAAGCAAACTAATCCTAACCATTATTCTATAAAAGAACTTCAAACCCAAAATTTGGGAGCCTTCAGCTTCCAGTTTTCTTTTTTTGGAGTTCTGAAAGTTGTTTTAGAGAAGACAGGTCTGCATCCTGAAACACCAGTTTTATATATCCACTGTTAAGATTCCAGTGCTTACATTTAATAATGTAAACTTCATTTCATGATCTCACAGGAGAATTTAAACAAGCTGATGGCTAACTTGAGAAGCACTCACCCCCATTTTGTACGGTGCATCATCCCCAATGAGACTAAAACTCCTGGTAAGGCAAGCCAAGAGGAGAAAAGCTTGAGCTGCAGCAGGAGCTCTTCTCCTGAGTGTCAGAGAGCAGGGTAGTCACTACTGGTGTTACTTGCCAGGGGCCATGGAGCACGAGCTGGTGCTGCACCAGCTGCGCTGTAACGGCGTGCTGGAAGGGATCAGGATTTGCAGGAAGGGGTTCCCCAGCAGAGTCCTCTATGCTGACTTCAAACAGAGGTAAGAGCTCTGCATCTCTCTGCCCATTCAGACCAAGCTGAAGAGCCTGATCATGTCAATATACTTTGAACTTTTTATTTTAAATTGGTACTGATCATTAATAGATGTTTCACCATCAGTTTATGATGATGTGGCAGTCCTGAGGTCACGATTGTTTTGTACTTAGAATTACTATTAAAAACATTTCCCATATCCTGTCTTGAGAGGATGAACTATCTCCAGGAATGAGATTGATTCAATGGTACAGTCTGAAAAGTTCTGGTGGTGGTTCCAGTGATTGTGATTTCTTCGTGTTTTGTTTCCTTTTGCAGGTACAGAGTACTTAATGCCAGTGCTATCCCAGAGGGACAGTTCATGGATAACAAGAAAGCTTCAGAGAAGCTCCTTGGGTCCATTGATGTAGACCATACCCAGTACAAATTTGGTCACACCAAGGTAAAAACAAGACCTGTGTTAAAGGTTTGTTAAGAGCAGTAAGAGTGGGCTCTGTCAGGGGATCAGGCACAGAACAATAACATAATAGAGCTGCCATCAGCAAGTCTCACAGTATTCAATCAAGGTGAGTCAGGATGACCCAGGAATGGTAGTCAGACTCAAAGGAGAGTTCACACCATCAGTCAAGTTTGTTTAAATAAGGATGGTCTAAGTTGAATCCATAAAACCTTGGTTTTCAAGATTTGTCAGAGTCAGATATAGGTAGGCTAAAAAGGCAAGGCCCCAGTTATTAATTCACAGACATACACACAGCAGTGAGATTGGTCTAACATCAAGCCAAGAGTTAAGTTAATAGGTCATGGTAGAGCTCACCAGTGTCCATGACCAGGCATAGGAGTGGCTGAGGCTGTGGCTGAACTGGAAACCAGTACTCATGACACGTAGCTCAGACAAGGACTGAATGCTTAGGGCTGAGATTATGGGATGTCCAAAGCCCTTGGACAGACAATTTGAGAGAGGGCCCAAGGTGATACTGATCATGGCCATTAAAGTCTTTCAGCAATCTGGATGACTCTGTGCTTCTGTTCTGTCCTGCATCACAATGACATGGTGCAACATTTCCTTTCTCAAGGTGTTCTTCAAAGCTGGGTTGCTGGGACTCCTGGAGGAGATGAGAGATGACAAGTTGGCAGAAATCATCACTCGCACACAAGCCAGATGCAGGGGCTTCCTGATGAGAGTGGAGTATAAGAAAATGGTGGAGAGGAGGTAGATTTTTCTCATATTTAGTTGATTTTCATGGAATTTTACTGATGAAGTTTAGATTAATCACACCAAAGCCATGCAATAACGGCACGAATTTCATTTCAGGGAGTCCATCTTCTGCATCCAGTACAACGTTCGTTCATTCATGAATGTCAAACACTGGCCATGGATGAAGCTGTTCTTCAAGATCAAGCCCTTGCTGAAGAGTGCAGAGTCTGAGAAGGAGATGGCCAACATGAAGGAAGAGTTTGAGAAAACCAAGGAAGAGCTTGCAAAGTCTGAGGCAAAGCGGAAAGAGCTTGAGGAGAAAATGGTGGCCTTGGTGCAGGAGAAAAATGACCTGCAGCTCCAAGTGCAGGCAGTGAGTATCACTGTTCATTTTTCCCTGGAAAAAGAACAGTATACTGTCAGAATGCTTCTTGTCCTGCACAGAGATTCACGGGAATTAATG
Source organism: Sitta carolinensis (assembly GCA_032173965.1). Lineage (NCBI taxonomy): Eukaryota > Metazoa > Chordata > Aves > Passeriformes > Sittidae > Sitta > Sitta carolinensis. Next base: position 10,174,047 of record CM063298.1, on the reverse strand, counting down.
GGTGGAAGAAAACACACACCCTCTGAGGCACTCTAACGTTGAGTAAACAGACACTGGCAGGGGCAAAGTGAGACTCCTGGCAGACACACATGGCACTCACCATTGCTGTTGTCTGAGGAAAGAGCAACGTAACACCAGCCAATGTGTACTGAGCAGCAGAGAACTTGGAGGTGGAAGGGAAATATCTCAACTTTCAAAGCAGTGCTTCGGTCTAACAGAGCAAAAGCAAACCTGAGAAGGACCTACTTTTCCTAATAACAGCTACACAAGAAAGCCTTGATTATTTTGAAAACATGAATACTTCCCATCCAAATTCAAATAGGACAAGGGAGTTTCTTAACACCCAATGAAACAATCAGCTAGTTGCCGCAGAGGATCCTGGACATGGCCTGGAAAGCAGACACAGAGGTTGCTGATAGGCCAGAATTCTATTGGCCATGCAGTCTGTAGAAAAGTGATACATTTCTTTCTGGGAAATTAAAAAGACTCCTAATAACTAATATTTTAAGTCTTTGTTGAGACAATTAAAAGAAAAAGCAAGTTGATACAATTTCCATGAGAATAAAAACATATTTTAAGTCCTCGCTCATGCTGAAATTAGAAATTGAATTAGAATGTTCTGTTCTGCATTAGCACTAGTGCTATGAGGTCTTCTCATAGATAAATGCCCTGGGAGACAACTTTAGAAACCACAAAACCTTTGGAATAAATAATGATTCTAAATGACAAGGTTTACCAGTAGATACCACTCAAGATCCTTCTGTTGCTGGGCTTGAAGCACAGGTTCAGCTGCTACTTTTGAATCCACCTATTCTGTGACTAAAAACAGCAGAGAAGAGAAAGTTCGGAACATGAGAACAAAATTCTGTCTCCCCACCAGGAAGCAGATAGCTTGGCTGATGCTGAGGAAAGGTGTGACCAGCTCATCAAAAACAAAATACAGCTGGAAGCCAAAATTAAGGAGCTGACAGAAAGGGCTGAGGATGAAGAGGAAATTAATGCTGAGCTGACAGCCAAGAAGAGGAAACTGGAGGATGAATGTTCAGAGCTGAAGAAAGATATTGATGACCTTGAGCTAACACTGGCCAAGGTGGAGAAGGAAAAACATGCCACTGAAAACAAGGTATGAGGGAGAACCCATCAACCACACTCAAGGAAAAGACCCCAGGGCTATCACAGGACTTCAATAGGTACTTCCTTTATTTACACATGTTCCCTTCTTCCTAAAGGTGAAAAACCTGACTGAGGAGATGGCAACCCTGGACGAGACCATTGCCAAGCTGACAAAAGAGAAGAAAGCCCTCCAAGAGGCCCATCAGCAGACCCTGGATGACCTGCAGGTAGAGGAGGACAAAGTCAATACTCTGACCAAAGCCAAGACCAAGCTGGAACAGCAAGTGGACGATGTAAGCACACAGAGAGAGAGGAGCAACAGGACAGGTATGGAGCCTGCCCTGGCTGGCAGAGCCCTGATGGTCTTGTGGTGTTTAGCTGGAAGGGTCCCTGGAGCAAGAGAAGAAACTGCGCATGGACCTGGAGAGAGCCAAGAGGAAACTGGAAGGAGACCTGAAGCTGTCTCAAGACAGCATCATGGATTTGGAGAATGATAAGCAGCAGCTGGATGAGAAACTGAAGAAGTAAGTGTGGCTCTGGGACACCTGAGTGCTGGGCTGCAGCACCTGTCTTTTTTCTTTGAGCTCTAACACAGTTCACTTTGCCCAAAGGAAAGATTTTGAAATCAGCCAGATCCAGAGCAAAATTGAGGATGAGCAAGCCCTGGGCATGCAGTTTCAGAAGAAAATCAAGGAGCTGCAGGCAAGTGTCTGTTCCCTGCCCTGCCTTGCTCCTGCTCAGCTCGGGCAGGAGGAGGGCAGGGCTGTGAAGGGTCCCTGCTGTTGTGCAGGCGCGCATTGAGGAGCTGGAGGAGGAAATTGAGGCAGAGCGAACGTCTCGCGCTAAAGCAGAGAAGCATCGGGCTGACCTGTCCAGGGAGCTGGAGGAGATCAGCGAGCGCCTGGAAGAAGCAGGAGGGGCCACAGCAGCTCAGGTGGAGATGAACAAGAAGCGGGAGGCAGAATTCCAGAAGATGCGGCGGGACCTGGAAGAGGCCACGCTGCAGCACGAAGCCACGGCTGCCGCCCTGCGCAAGAAGCACGCGGACAGCACAGCTGAGCTGGGCGAGCAGATCGACAACCTGCAACGTGTGAAGCAGAAGCTGGAGAAGGAGAAGAGTGAGCTGAAGATGGAGATTGATGACTTGGCCAGCAACATGGAGTCTGTCTCCAAAGCCAAGGTATGGAGTTCCAGGAGAAAATGCTTACGAGGACAAAAAGTGGCACAAAAGCCGCCCCTTCCAGACACTTTCCCAAGAAACAGAATCCCCACTGTGGCAATAAGGCAGAGTGCAGACCATCATCTCTTTTCCCTTCCCATGTTTCCACTCTAGGCCAACCTGGAGAAGATGTGCCGCACACTGGAGGATCAGCTGAGTGAGCTTAAAACAAAGGAGGAGCAGAATCAGCGCATGATCAACGACCTCAATACGCAAAGAGCTCGGCTGCAGACAGAGTCAGGTGAGACAGCCTCATCCCCAAAGTTCAGTGGCAGCACGTGCATGCCCTGAGCAAGCCAGAGGGTGCAGGGTGGGAGCTGGTTTAAGCTCTCCAGGCTGTTCCTGGCTAGGTGGTTTTACAGGCAGGAGGTGTCATAGGTGGAACAGCGTGCTTCCCTTTGTCCCTTTCCTTTCCCAGGTGAATATTCGCGCCAGGTGGAAGAGAAAGATGCTCTGATTTCTCAGCTGTCTAGGGGCAAGCAAGGATTTACCCAACAGATTGAGGAACTCAAGAGACATCTAGAAGAAGAAATCAAGGTCTGGAAATACCCTACTCTCCACAGCCTACATCACCCCCAAAGGCATCTGGAAATTCCTGTCTGACACTAGACTGCTTCGATGTTCCTTCCCTAAACACAGATAGGAAGGGAAGAGCACTAGTGCACACACCCCCAGTCTTCCACTCGAGAGGGAACAAAGCAGGATGCTTTATGTGCTGGAGGAAGTGATCCACAAGGCTTCCATGAGATTCTGATGACCCTCCCTAAGACACGATTCAGCCAAACATTTACACAAACAGCAGATTACTGTCCCCAGAAGAGCTGTCACTAATGTGTCCTGATGCTCCAGAACATGTCAATCAGGACTTCACCAGCTCCAAGGTCTTCATTTTCCCCATAAGAGTTTCATTCCATTTTCATTATCAAGTTCACAGTCACAAAGCATTTCAGTGTAAGTATTGAGGTTACCAAACCCGATGTCCCCACAGGCCAAGAACGCCCTGGCCCACGCCCTGCAGTCCGCTCGCCATGACTGTGACTTGCTCCGGGAACAATATGAGGAGGAGCAGGAGGCCAAGGGGGAGCTGCAGAGAGCCCTGTCCAAGGCCAATGGTGAAGTGGCCCAGTGGAGAACCAAATACGAGACGGACGCGATTCAGCGCACGGAGGAGCTCGAGGAGGCCAAGTACGTGGGGGAGCAGGATGGCAAATGATGGGTGGAGACTGAAACTTGTGTAGGGAAATTGGAATTTCTGAGAGTGGCTTAAGTCAAGAATGGGAAAAGGTAATTATATATTGTCTCTGTAAAAAAATGTGGGAGATGGAGGGAGAGAAATAGTAGAGACTGGAAGGGAAAATATAGGCTGTAGAAGTGCTAAAACAGGCCTAATTCTCCATAGATGACAGGACACAGCAAAGGATGGAACCTTTTTTATCTGTGAAAAGTGCTTAATTCAAAACTTGCAAAGGAACAAACCTGCCCTTTTTATAACATTGTAGAATTGACACTCTTCCAAGCTCTAACATGACACTGTGCTTCTCCCTCCCAGGAAGAAGCTGGCCCAGCGCCTGCAGGATGCAGAGGAGCATGTTGAGGCTGTCAATGCCAAATGTGCCTCCCTGGAAAAGACAAAGCAGAGGCTGCAGAATGAAGTGGAGGACCTGATGATTGATGTGGAGAGATCCAATGCTGCCTGTGCTGCTCTGGATAAGAAGCAGAAGAACTTTGACAAGGTCTTGTGGCCTCCAGCACCAGCACTGCTGGCCAGAGCATGCCCCCGTGCTGGCCACAGCCCTACTCACAGCCCGTTTCTCTGCAGATCCTGGCAGAATGGAAGCAGAAGTATGAGGAAACACAGGCTGAGCTGGAGGCCTCCCAGAAGGAGTCGCGCTCTCTGAGCACGGAGCTGTTCAAGATGAAGAATGCCTATGAGGAGTCCTTGGACCACCTGGAAACAATGAAGCGGGAGAACAAGAACTTGCAGCGTGAGTCCCTGGCCCTCTGCTCCTCACTGCCCACACTCACTATCAGCCATTGTCCCCATTGGCCATGGCTCTGTGCCTGCAGGGAAGCAGGGATGCCTGTCACCTTGGTGGGACAGGGCCCTTGCCCTTCTGCTCTGTGCCTGACCATGCCTTTGATCTTTGTTCCCACAGAGGAGATTTCCGACCTCACGGAGCAGATTGCTGAGGGAGGGAAGGCGATTCATGAGCTGGAGAAAGTCAAGAAGCAGATTGAGCAGGAGAAATCTGAACTGCAAGCCTCTCTGGAGGAAGCTGAGGTACATACAATTCTAGTTAATGGTGTCCCCACTGAGAGTATGGCTGTACTTCTTTAGAGAGACAGCAGGAAAGCAAGCCTACCTTTCATGTGGAGCTGCAAAAAGGATTACTTAGAAAGTAAACCACTCTTTGTGCTGAATTGTGCAGGCCTCCCTGGAACATGAGGAGGGGAAGATCCTGCGCCTGCAGCTTGAGCTCAACCAAGTGAAGTCTGAGATTGACAGGAAGATAGCAGAGAAAGATGAGGAGATTGACCAGATGAAGAGAAACCACCTCAGAGTCGTGGACTCAATGCAGAGCACTCTGGATGCTGAGATCAGGAGCAGGAATGAAGCCCTGAGGCTGAAGAAGAAGATGGAGGGAGACCTGAATGAAATGGAGATCCAGCTGAGCCATGCCAATCGCCAGGCTGCAGAGGCACAGAAGAACCTGAGAAACACCCAGGCAGTGCTCAAGGTTTGTTCAGCAGGGCTACAGAAAGAGAAATGAGATCCCTGACATTTTTTTACCACAGAATTGATGCCTGGTAATTTCTCTTGTCTCTCTTTCCAGGACACTCAACTGCATTTGGATGATGCTCTCAGGACACAGGATGACCTTAAGGAGCAGGTGGCCATGGTGGAGCGCAGGGCAAACCTGCTGCAGGCTGAAGTTGAGGAGCTCCGGGCAGCCCTGGAGCAGACGGAGCGCTCAAGAAAACTGGCTGAGCAGGAACTGCTGGATGCCACTGAACGTGCACAGCTCCTCCATACCCAGGTCAGGCACTGCTGGAAAATATTCCCACTCACAAGTGATAACAAGGCATTAAATTGTTATACAACTTGTAAGTGATTATGGTGTAAACATTGGAAGAAGGGTGTTGCAATATGTCCTCTCCAGCCAGCCTTCAATATCTGGTTTATGGCTCTGGTGCTAAAGACGTCTCTTGCACTAAAGACTTTCCTAAACTCTACCCACATTTACAGACCTTGATGTGGAGGCATTTGGTCTGACAGTAGGAATCCTGTCTTTCCTGTTGTACAGAACACCAGCCTTATCAACACCAAGAAGAAGCTGGAGACGGACATTGCCCAGATCCAGAGTGAAATGGAGGACACCATCCAGGAAGCCCGCAATGCTGAGGAGAAGGCCAAGAAGGCCATCACAGATGTGAGTTGGGTGCTTCTGGCATTGCTGATGGTGACTGTACTCTGCCCAAAATATCTCCAGTTCTAAAATGGCTTTGACCTTTTACTCTGCTCAGGCGGCCATGATGGCAGAAGAGCTGAAGAAGGAGCAGGACACCAGTGCCCACCTGGAGAGGATGAAGAAGAACCTGGACCAGACAGTGAAGGACCTGCAGCACCGTCTGGAAGAGGCTGAGCAGCTGGCACTGAAGGGAGGGAAGAAACAACTTCAGAAGCTGGAGGCCAGGGTGTGTAGGGCTGGGGCTGTGCCTGAGTGAGCGTGTCCTTGGAGAGACACTGCCAGGGAAGCTGCAGGGCTGGGCTTGTCCTTGCAGGTGCGGGAGCTGGAAGGGGAGGTTGATGCTGAGCAGAAGCGCAGCGCTGAAGCCGTGAAGGGCGTGCGCAAGTACGAGCGCAGGGTGAAGGAACTCACCTACCAGGTAAGGCTGGAGGGCTCCTGCTCTCACAGGGTTTCCTCACCTAAGGGTGAGCTACATTTTGCACACACCATCCCCAAGGGGAATTGTTAACCTGACGTGGTGCAGAACCAAGCATTGAGTCTCTATCCTGTTCCCCAACCTCCCTAGTCTGAGGAAGACAGGAAGAATGTCCTCAGGCTGCAGGATCTGGTGGACAAGCTGCAGATGAAAGTGAAATCCTACAAGAGACAGGCTGAGGAGGCTGTAAGTATTGCCTGGAGAATGGGCAAAGGCCACATTGCCTTGGGGCAGGACACACATTGAATGAGGCTGAACACCTGGAGAGGGGCATGAAAGAATCTGCTGAGATACAACTGCCTTGGCCACACTGCTTTGCTGTCGTGTCACGAGGCCCTGGTGAGCTCTGGGCACCCTGCAGCCAGGGACCTTCATTCAGGGAAGTTCTGCAGGGTGTTTCACACAGGAGGCAAGAGTAAACAAACCCAGGGGCCATACCCATTGGCTGACAAGTTCCCAAATCTGTGCAAATGATCTGCAGCAGGAAAAGACTTTAGGGTGTTCCCATCCCAGTAAGTCACTCTGACAATTGGGCAGGAAGTAGTAGGAGGGTATGTTCAGAAGTTATAAATCCAAGGGGTGAAATTGCTCCTCACATGTGACACAGTCCTGGTGGAGCTTGTCCCAGCAGTGTCCTGAAAAGGGGAGGATGAGGAGCTCTGTGTGAGGCTGATGTGTGAGCAGTGCTGGGAGGGGGATGGATGTTTGCAGCCCCATCAGGCTGACTTGCAGCAGGAGTGAAACCCCTGCCCTGGGCTCCTCACCACTGTCTCCCTTTCCCCACACAGGAGGAGCTGTCCAATGTCAACCTTTCCAAGTTCCGCAAGATCCAGCATGAGCTGGAGGAGGCCGAGGAGCGGGCTGACATTGCAGAGTCACAGGTCAACAAGCTCCGGGTGAAGAGCCGGGACATTCATGGCAAGAAGATAGAAGAGGAAGAGTGAGATTGTCATGTCAGCAAAGTGACCTGAGGGGCTGCACAAAATGTGAACCCTCTGTCACTGTCTTCCTGATTTGATATTTGCAACTGTCTCAATACATAGGGAATAAAGAGTAGATTAATTTGCATTCACATCATGAGCAGTTGTTACCATTTTTTTTGTTTGTTTTGTTTTTTAATAGTTGAGGTCTGTATCACCATTAGTCTTTGGACAGAGTTTTGCCTTTTAAAACCTTTTTGTAGCTTTGGTTTTTGCCTAAATTCCAAATGATTACACCTTCTATAACACTTCAGCTAATGATCAAAGAAAGCTTCTTACTCATATAAGTAATCCTGAAAAACACAGAGTGAAAGAGAAAAGTTATTTGTGCTGTTGCCTGTGTTGGTCTAGTTGCTCTTTGAGTAAGTCAGAGTGGTGTTGAACAGGAAGAACACATTTTCAATGGAATCATATTATTTCAGGCACTAAGGACATGGAATGATACGTTAGAAATGTACATTGGAAGGCTTCCATGACACTCAGCAAACAGTGCCATTAAATATTACACCAAATTCGATACTGTTAAATCACAAAACTGTACAGAGAGGGAAATGCAGTGTCATTTTTTGAAGAGATGGACTCTGGGCAACCCATCTGTCAAGAGGGAGTTCAGGAGATGGACAGCCCCCCATCAGGAGGGAGTTCTGCCTCATGTTCTGCATAATCATGTGAAAATATCAGCTCATTTCTCAACAGTGGTAGCAGAAGACAAAACAAGAAGAAGCAAGGTCATGAGACCAATTACACCCAGGGCCTTAGGAGGATAAGTTTTCTAAGATAACCTACAGAAGGAAAAGGGCAGGCCACACTCCTGTAAGAAGATGCACCATTTATTGGAAATGTGTATAAAATGCCTTCCCCATCTCAGAAGATAGCCAGACAGGTTTGAACCCTGCAGGTGGACCTAAAATCCTGGGATGTATACATGGAAGTACATGAAATGGTACAAACAAGTCCCATCAGAGAGATCAGCTTCAGGCGGGAGGCCCAGCGCCATGCTGGGGAGTGCGCAGGAAGGAGAGCACCCCGCCAGCTTTGTGGAGGTCGAGACGAGGGTGAGCAGTGTCAGGGATTGCAAGGAAGCTGCCTGTCTGCTCCCTACAGGAGAAGAGACCCTACACAGACCATGGGTGCAGGGAGGCAGTGGCCACTGTCCCACACTCACCTCTGCCCCAGGCACCGGTGAAGGGAAGCACAGACTGCTGTGGTGATGCCCCAGGCTGGTGGAGTGTAGGGCACAAAGACATCAGTTAGGATGTGGTCCTGCCTTTTTCCTCACCATTTTTAGGCTATTGCTATCAGGGCAAGGTTCCATCAGCTTTATTCTCAGCTTTAGGCCCCATCGGGCTCTGTCAGTCACAGGAGCTCCGGGGCAGCAGCTGAGCTGGCCCTGTGCTCCAGGCACCCAGAGCCAGGGGATGGCAGCCTGGAGCCATCGAGGGCACCCTGCTCTGGGTTCCCTACACTGCTGAAACCTGGGTGCCTTAAACCTGCTGGAACTGCCTGTCCTGCCTGTTAGGAGCAAATCACAGCAGAGGGGTTTCAGTCCAGCCAGGTGGCTCAGCCAGTTTCATGTCTTTCCCATTGAAACACAACAAAGAACTGATGGGATGGGCCAGAGAACATCTGGAAATGTTTGGGCCATCAGTGCTGGAAGAAAATTCCCTGAGCTGACAGAAGCAGGCACTGCTCAGTGCATGGGGCCTGAGTGTACTGGGCACCCTGCCCAGAGAGGAACCAGGGAGCTGCTTGGGAGGGTGGGACTGACAGAAGGACAAGACACAGTGCCAGTGGCCCTGCCACCTCCCTGCACAGCCTGGGGAGCAGCAGGAGAGAGACTGCTGGAGAAGAGAAGGCCTCAGGGAGACCTCCTTGTGGCCTTCAGTACATGAAGGAGTCTTGTAAAAAAGAGGGAGAGTGACTTCACAGAGGCAGATAGTCATAGGAAAAGACGGGAAGGTTTTTATACTAACAGAGGAGAGGTTTAGATTAGATATTTAGAAGTTCTTCCTTGTGAAGGAGGGCAGGCCCTGGCACAGGGTGCCCAGAGCATCTGTGGCTGCCCCATCCCTGTCAGTGTCCAAGGCCAGGTTGGACAGGGCTTGGAGCAGCCTGGGATAATGGGAGGTGTCCCTGCCCATGGCAGGGTGAGTAATGGGGTTTTTGAACCCAGCAGAACTTTAGTGTCCCTTCCAACCCAAGCCAATTATGATTCTGTGATTCTATGAAGCCAAAGATTTGCCTCCATAGCATTTTCCTGTTTCACAATAGGTATTCATGAGAACATGCTCAAAGACTCCCCAGGCAACCACTGCTAATTCCACCATGACAGAATGTGCAGAAACCAGGTAAGGAATGGCTTGGGAGGCACCCACCCCCAAAGATGTTGTTCCTGTCCCAGAGGGGATGGTTCCATCTGGGAGTCTCTGTGCAGCTGAGGCTGCAGGCACAGGAGTGCTCTCCAGTCACCTCCTTCCTCTTGCTGACAGGGATGAGGCCTTTCCTCTCCTTCTGCCCTGTGGCAGCGAGTTGCTCAGCATTTTTGAAGATATTAAAAAGAAAAGCTGTGTATAGTGAGAAAGCAGTGATGAGTGAAATGGTCTTCACAGCTAAAGATGGACAGGAAATATGCTAACAAAGCTCAGGCAAAACACAGTTCACTTTTCTTTCCATGCATCATGTCTGAGAGTCCCACATCAGATTTATGCTAATCTGCCTGCACCATGAAACCTCTCCAATCCTGTGACAGACAAGGGTCAGCTAAGGGAATCTGCTCTGACTCCTTTTCCTGAGTCATTTGCATCCTAACAGTAATGTCAAGCTGTAATTTCCCTTCCATACACCTCTCTGTCCTTCTCTGACTCTTTTGGCCACCTGTTGTCCCTCTGCTTTCTGCACTTTACTCAGATACTTCCAAGCCTTTTTACTTCACTGAGCTGTTCTGTAACTGGAGTCACTCAGCTGCTTAAATGTGTGAAGGAAATGACATTCTGCATGTCCCCTAAGTGTTACTTGCCTGCACCTTCAGTACCCTCCTTTTCCAATCACAGAATGCATATTTACCCAGTTTTCTACCCTCAGTTGGCTGTTTCAACACCTCTCCAAGTTGCTTTAGACTTATGTCTGAAACAGTCTGTTGTACTGCTGGGAAGAGAAGCCTTCATGTGTACGGAAGTTCATTTCCCACATTCTCTGTGTGGTCAAATCGAAAGTTTGCTTCTCTTTTAATGTAGTAAGGCTAAATTATAAATACACAAGGCGTTACATATATTAATTCTTGAAAACAAGTGCAAGATTAGGAAAGGGGATGAGCATCTCTGCTACTGCCTTCTGTGAACTTTAGCACAACCTAATCTTCATCAGTAATATTCTTGGGACATTTAAATATAGTCCCATCCCAGTCAGTGCCTTCTACATAAGCAGATAAATTATTGGTTCCAAGTTCCTTTCTTCCTAGAGAATGACTCAGCAACTCCCATTAGTAATGGTAATTACTGGGTTATCTCAACAAATCGATTCAAAATTCTATCTCTGTCCTCCCCAGTACACCAAGTCTTTTTCAGGAACTTTCAAACGGATTCTTAGAGGGCAATTAACAAAGTAGGACAGCATGTTAAACTCTATATTTAACAAACAATTTCTGTGGAAGATACAGAAAGTGCTCACTATAATTATTTTAATCTGAACCAGTATTTATCAAATTTAATAAAAAATTGTTTCCTTACCATCTCCAGGTCCTGTTCACAGCAACGAGTTAGTCAAAGTATAGCAATGAGAAGATTTGCTCTGAAGGATTAGTGTCCTAACATTTCTGCTAATCATCTGCCAACATTCCTAGAAGATCTCCTTTTACCCAGGGAGCAGCAGAATGAGGAGATGGTCCCTGAATCATATCATAGACACTGATGGTTTCCAGGCCATATTAATCTTTCCAAGCATGCTGTTCCAATTCTGGTAGCAGAGCTGATGTCAGTATTTACGAGTTGTAGATTACATAAAGATAAAGATAACTTTTTGTGTGTTTGTTGTTGTTTTGGGGATTTTTAATATAACTTGTCAATAGACCTAAACATCATTACACTGTTCCACGTGGAATGATAAATAATCTGGTTTTAAAATGGGAGGTTGTTTGGGCAGAGCCACCTTGTGAAGTTTTCTGCAGTTTGCTCAAAACCTTAATATGGCATTTTTCCAAGATACCCTAATTAATGGGGAAGCATGAAATAAGTAGATGTAATCTCAAGTTCCACCATTCTTTACAGAACTCCTCTCAAAATCATCTCAAATATCTATGTGTTGTTTCCCATCGAATACATTAATTTCCATCAGTGTATCTGTCAGAAAACCCCTGTGTTCTCACTCTTTGCAAAACATTCTTTCTCTTGCTATTTAATTCTTCCTCAAATTACTAATTTATGGTGATTTCTCCTGAACTGTCAGCACACAGATGTAGCAGCGTTGATTCCTGTACTATCTCCTTACTCTCTACTCTGTCTACTCCTGCCACAAGTTGATGTTAACCTACAGGTCCATAAAACCTGAATGACCTAACTCTGCAGATTTTGAATATCATAGGCAATGTTACTGCCTATTTCAATCTCTCCCTTCATGTCTCAAACCTTCAAATATTCTATTGAAATTACTGCATGAACATCTTTATAATATTTATGTATTTTTATCATATAACACTTATTTGAAACTTCCACCTCTTAGGCACATGTTGTGCTACAAGGCCATCTGTGAATTTTAAGTCAATAAATAACATTGGAACACATGTAATGTCTTGAGCCATGTGTGACTTAGGACTGTCTTCCCATGAACTGCCAGTGAGATCTGTGTGATGTCTCTGACACCTTTTTGATCACGTGGCTAATCTCAAATTTTCTGCAGCAGAGTCACTAGTGATTGAGTAAAGGGATCAGCCTCATACCCACTGGATGTTTTAGCTACAAGGCAGCTTGTTGGACTGACTGATTGGGAAGAATAATGTATTTCCCTTCAGTAACTGAATACTCTCTTCCTCCAAAAGGAGTGCTCCGACTTGAGCACTGCCAGAGCCACAGCTGAAGGGATTTAAAAATTTTCTTTATTGCAATGCCTATTATACCAGGTTTCTGAGAATATCTTTGGCTTTCAGATCTTCCCTTCTGTCTATGCAAAGACTTGGGCTCTTGAACTCTCTGCTGACAAAGCATCCTGACATTTACTTGGCTTCTATGTGGAATTTTGGTCATTCCTCAGGAGGATGGAATGGATGTTTTAGAAACCCCTCTTTACAAGTAGACTAGCTACTTTATATGACACTCAAAGGCAGAGATTTATGGTCCGTGAGCTTGCTTCAAAAACTAGTGTAGAGCCATTCTTCCTGCTCCTCAAAGAAATCACTGGGCACAACAGCCTGTAACTCTTAGTGCAAAAATTCAGCTCTTCCTTGGTGATCTCTAAGTGGTTTCCCCATGTCCTCAGTCACTTCTGCCTCCATATGTAATGACCTGACTGGTACTTTTCTGGCTTTATCTTGTCTTTTTCAACTATAGATTTTGCTATTCTGGATTTATTCTAAAAATTCTGTTTGCAGTGTGACCTGAGCTGAAAGCTTTCAGCTGCATGGACTGCCAGTGATTGGTTTATATGATCTGAACTAGAACTACTTACCAGTTGACAGAATCACCAAATCATTCAATTCAGCTAATGTATTTCAAAAAGATGGAATATAAGTGAACATTTTGAATCTTTCCATGTGCTGTGCCACATTAACATTAATTTATGTCAGTATTGACTCTTTCAGAATTTTTCCATCACAATTCTTTTTTTCTCTATGTACTACAGATGCAAATTCGCTGAGCAACCTTAGGGTTCAGGTGTCCTTCACAGTATCCTGCATCTTATCAGAACAGTGACCCAGTTCTGCTGACTGCAAACCCAGGTCTGCTGACCACAGTCTCGTCTGTTGCTCTTCTGATCCAGAATCCTGAAAATGGAATACTGTTCTATGTGAAGTGGGCTATATCCCAATGATTAGAGCATTGTCTTTATGTTATTTGATGGTGACTTTGACTAGTGAGCAGACACAGTTCACTGTTTCAGCATGTGCTGCAGGCATTCCTGCACCATGCATTTAATCACACATCCTGGAAAGTGAAGAGATTTTTAGCTAACATCCTGTCTAACCTAGATCCCAAAAGATTTAGGGAGAAGAAAGGCACTTCTCCCCAGATTGAGACTGCTTCTGAGTGAGCAAATCACACAGCACAGGACATCTAAGAAAATATTACAGTTGGCTCTTACTTAAGCAGTAAGTTTAGCTAGAGCTACAGGAAAGACAGTCAGGATTGTATTTAATAGGAAGTAAGCAGTTGATATTTCCCTCTTTTTCCTTGAGGCTTATAAAAGAAGAGCTGGTTCAGTGTTCCTATGCCAGTCTTCTAGGTTTGTTTTCTTATTATAAATCTAACCTTTTATCTGGTCTTAGCTGGACTGGAAGACATGCAATAACAACTACTGAAGTTATTTTGGCAGTGTCTCAGGTACCTAGTGAATGACAAGCATGTTTGGGGAGCTCCACAGTCTGCCTGGCTTGTAAGTCATAAATGCTGCCATTTCTCATATATTTTAAACCCATTAATTAACCAGTCAGTGTTGACAGGTAGGAAGCTTGTTGGAAAGTGCATCGGTCAAAGAAGGAAGAAGAATCATCTTTCTAAATAAATAGGATTCTGGAAGGCAAGGTCTCCTAATTCTAAGTCTTGTTGAATAAAGTCTGAGCTACTAAGCCAAATTCAGTCTTAGAAACCATTCCCACAGGTATCAGTGCAGATGGAGAAAACATCAAAAGAGCATTTGGCTTATAAAAGATAAAAATGTTGTCAAGAGCTCTTTTCTAGTAATTCTGAGTTATAGAAACAACTCAAGAACAAACACTTCATTTAATTCTCAAGCTCTTTGTCTTGTTCTAGACACTCTCAAACATTTCATCACACCTTCTCAAAGAGTCAGAAGGGGGAAGCTTGATAATATATAGCAATTGGCTAGAGCAGTATTTCCTTGTGAATCTGAAGTTGCCTCCTGTGGAAATAATGAAGTATTCTCTCCTCCTATCAAAGAATTTTTGGTTAACTCCCAAGAAAAAAGCAAAATATTGCTCAGAGAACAGGAAACTGGGGTGAAGAACTTTCATTTTCAGACGTCAAATGAGACAGTCAAAGAAGCAGAGCATAGTAAAATAGCACTTCTTCTTAGATCCCTTATCTTATTAGGTAATTCCTATTAACCTGGAGGTAAAACTAAATATGAGATGTCAAACACAGGTGGTGATATGCTGTAAAAGTAACTTTTGAATCAATGTACTGAAGTCTGAGCTTTCTCACTCATTTTTTTTGTGTGTTGGTTTGAATATTCTATGAAGAAAATTATTTTGTAAAGAATGATTTCCATTAATACCTTATTTATTGGTGCTTTAATGATCTCTCCTGGTTGTTTCCATTTTATAAACAGAATGGGCTAAAAAATGTGGCAGGTCATTTGGTCTTAGATACTTTTCTCAGGCTTTCTCTCCTTTGACTGTGCAACAAGGTTGTGATAATGACAGATTCAGAAATTAGATTTTATATTTCAGAAGCTCAAGGACAATCCATTTCCTAAGCTCTTCCATGTACCTCCAGAAAAGAATTTTGGAACCGTATAATTTGCCAAACCCTGAGTTCGTTAACTTTGAAGGGTTGTTTCCTAGAAGAGCTAATGCCTTAAAATTAACTGGTCTGTTTAATTCTGCTTCAGTATACAAAGTATGGACAAAGAAGGGGCAATATTTTAATAAGTTCCAGGATGATTTTAAGGAACCAAAAACTGAAGAAACTGTAGCCAAGAATATAGAAAAATTCCCATCAGAGGGTTTTGCAGGCACCAGGAAGGACAGTGTATATTTATTCTCACTATAGTACTGCTGTTCACTCTCAGATGACTTGTCTTATTAACATAAGCCAAATGGGGCACTGGCTGCCTGTCTGAGGGAATGCCTAGCATGGGAGATTCTGTACACAGAACTAAATCAACAAGGAAATGCAAGGCCAGTTACCTTCCCTGCAATGCACAGAGCTAAGGTAGGTGCAAAGATTCCTGTGTGAGCTCCTGTGGCATCCAGCTGCTTCCTGGCACCCTCAGCAATCTGGCAGACTCTGGAAAAGGCACATTTCTGAATGGCTCAGCTACTTACTGCTCCAAGCCAAGGCTAAACTTAAAGCAGTTAGGTCCAGCCCAGGAGAAGTGGCAGCTAACATTAGGATTAAATCCTGCATTGGAAAACTGTTCCTGCAGGCTGTCCTCTATTGATGCATGTTCTCTGAGAGCTCTGACCCGACTTTGCCCCACAGTCAGTCCTTTGGCTTTTCTCCACACACTCCTGCTCTTTCACAGGAGACTTTTACAGGTCTGCATGCTTTTTTCCTGCTGAACTCTTCATGATTGTCCTCAGCTCTTTTTGTTCTGCCTTCCCCCAGGCTCTGTTTGTATGCCCTTTGTAAATCAGTATCCGTGCTGATAAGAATCTGGTGATGACAAATGATCTTTCCTTGGTCAGCCTGTCATCTTATGCCAAAAATCTTTTGGTTCCCAGTGTCTTCTTGACTGCATGTGTCCCTGTGTGGCAGGACGACACATAACATAGGTTTATGTCTCACTTCTGTGTTCAAGACTGAAATGAAGAAGAATTGTCAGATGATGATGGCTTTGGTACTTTGCCAGCTGCTTTGTTCCATTGGTTATGTTCACAATCCAACCCTGAAACTGTTAGCATGGCTAACTCTGTGATTATAGAGGTAAATTTGTTAAAAGAACCTTGTTAAAGAAGAACTAAGCTACTGGACAATCTGAAAATGCTGCGCTTTGTTTTGCTTCTTGGGGACTGAAATTACACACTCCTGAAGATTTGCCAAAGTCTAGAGACATTCGTGTGATGCACCTGCTCCTGTCAAAAAGGGGGTTGAATTTCTTCTGTGATTTACTAACACGTCATGACTAATGGACTGCTGCTGATCCAGCATGAACTCCTGCTCCAGAGCATGAACTGTGCTGTTAAGGACCGGCGTTTGCAGGAAGTCCTTCTCTGGTGCACTCTGATGCAGACTCTTTAAATGTATCAGATTGTATTACTCCTTCTCTCCAGGGTCTTTTTCTGTTCTTTCATTTCCTAACTACTTGATCTAAATGGATCATTTTAATTTTTATCTCTTATGGTAATGCAAAAAGCAGAAAAAATATTTGGGGGTACTCTACACACTATAATGTAGCACTGTGTGTGCAAGGGAGCAGGCTGGGACCCTCAGCTGTGGCAGAGACTCTCATGGCCAAATAAAAAACTGTGTACAAGAAAACATGGCAGGGACTCGATGTTTTCCTGTGGATTGTTGCTGAGATTTACAATTTTCATTGCCACAGAATGGACAAGGTTTGTCCCCCATCACTGTGGGACCTTGCACAGGGGTTGGGACTGCTGTGCCAGGAAACCAGCCTGTTCATGGTTACTCTTTTGGTGTTTTGATAATTGCAGAATTATTTTCACCATGCTAGGCTCAAAAACAACAACAACAAAAAAAAAATCCTAAAAAGATATTTTTGTTACAATATTGAAATGATGTGATTCCATGGAAGTTTGAAGAACAGTTTAAATACTTACACAGACAGAGAGTGAAGGGGTGTGATTTGTATGCTGGTCTGCTTCCAGGGCAGGGGTCCCCTGCCCTGAAATTGAATATCCTGCCAGTCATGATAGCCAGCAATTTATAACTGTAGCTAAAAGACAAGGGATACAGCTTGTGCGAGCCTGGGAGTTGGTTATCAAGCACCCTCCTTGAGGACAGTGCTCTGTAAGGATATCAGTGGTTGTCAAATGAGGAATGAGGAGGCTGTCCTTCCTGCAACCTAGAATACCTTCCCATGGGGTCAGATTGAGCCTTAAGCCCTTGAGATAAAAATCCAGTTTGAGTTGTTTATATTAGTCTTTCTGTAGGAAAACCATGGATTGGGAAAGGATAAGCAGTCCCTGACACAAGAGCAAGAGCTAACATGTCATTTTGCCTTCCTGAACTCAGCATCTGACAGCTTAAAATTTCTGAAACGACAGTTTGGTGCACTTTTGTGGTCCCTCACTGGTGATTTGCATTAATGTTCTTCATGTTTTGACTTTCTTGTTGGAAAAAAAAAAAAAGTTAACAGAAAAATGGTGTGTTCCAGTGATCAAAAGAAATGCCCACATTCTTTTAACATCTTCATTAACACTCTAGATGCTGGAACAGAGTGCACACTCAGCAGATATGCTGGTGATACAGAACTGGAGGTATGGCTGATACAGCACATAGCTGTGCTGTTGTTCAGGGGGATCTTGACAAGTGGGACAAACAGTTTGACATAAGTTCAGCAAATAAAAATGGACAGGAAAATGAAAATGGACAGCTCCATACCTGGGGAGCAATAACCCCATGGTCCAGCACAGGTTTGGGGATGACTGACTGGAAAGCAGAAAAAGACCTGGTAGAGACAAGGCCAAGAGCATCCTGGGTTTCACTATGAAAAGTGTTCTGAGGTTTTGCATAAGATTATAGAAACAAATTCAACCCAACAAAGGGTTATTGGACACTAATGGTAATATTTGGTACCTGGATACCAGTCTGGTGCCCACCAGAGGGACTGAGAGGGATTGGAGCCATCCCACAGTCTTTCATAACACCATAAAAGAAAGGACAGAAGGTGAATCCTTTAGTTTACATGCTGATCTTGTGAATTCCCTAAAAAATTGCATTTAAAATATAGAAAAGTTTGAAGTTTATGTCTATTTGCTGAAGGAGAAATAGACTTTATAACTAGACATAATGCACTCTCTTTGCTTTGGATGATGCCACAAAAGAAAGGAATGGAATATTTATATTTATTTTAAAGCAATCACAACATGTTTTTAATCAAATGTTTTTATTTCTTTTTTAATAAATTATTATCTTACAGTGCTTTGCACAAACTACTGATATTGGGGATTTTTTTTTTTTTAAAGAAAAAATCTGCAAATATTTAATATGAAAAATTTCAGTTGGCTTTTCTGTCACAAATGATACATTCAGGCAACACAAAATTCCCACACATTGCACTGTGCAGAACTTCACTAGACACCCTGTAACTTCCAGAGGATTACCGGGATCAAAATGGAATATTAATAGAGCTGAAATGGAAAATTAATTTCTCCTCACTTTGTGATTTGTTGCCATACATGGAGGACAGGCATCATTTTGCAGTGACACACTATTCCTGGAGTCAGGCTGCCTGTCAGCTGGTAAGTGCTGATGTAAAGGTAACTGATCTTGGGAAAAACAGGGACCCATAATAGGCATAAATGCACACCTCTGAGAGAAAGCTTAAAATAGATGCATCTGATACCTTGTTTTTATTGCAGAGACTTCCAAGGCCATAATAATCTTGATGTGAAAGAGTGACAGGTATTTCTTAGAACATAAAAGCTCCATTCCCTTTCCTGTCATCAGAGATGGATGAACACATCCCTGTTCCACAGAAACTATTTTCTGAGCAACTTTATTTCCTTAAGACTAACTAGTGAAATAATCTAATAATCTAATACCCAAAAATCTAATAATCTAATGCCCAAAAAACCCCAGTATCTGATTTGTGACATGTATTTAAGGCTTGATAGTGACAATTTTTTTCACTGTGGGGAATATTCAGCATTTGCACATGTTGCTGGGCTTTTTCAAAATAAGGAGGAATTATGAATAAATATTATTTAAGCAGTGATAAGTAGACATTTGCAATCTTGAAAAGGCAAATGTATTATTTCAAAAAAAAAGAACAAAGATGAATCTCTGGGCAGGGCCTGAAGAAAAGATCTGCTAGCTGTGGGTATATTCTGTGTTTTTCCACCCAGTTTCATGCCCATTTCCCAGTACCTCGATGACTGTCTCTTTGGGCCATGGGTGCCATGTGAAACACATCAATTTGCCAAATCTCTGCTTTTTCCTGGCATTGCAGGAGGGGCAGGCAGGTTGTGTCTGGTGCCCTCTGACCTCACAAGTGCTCGTGGGCAGGAGCACCCAAAGAAACAGCTGAAAACATCAAAGGAAGGGGAAGAAGAGGTACTGGTGGTGACTGGGAGGCCAGAAGGTATTTAGGACACTCCTGAGAGGGTATGTGCTCTCTGCACTGCAGGGTGAGCTGTTCTACAAGCAGGTGACTCCTGTAAATACAGATCGAGAGTGACCTTCATGCAAGCAACTGTGAAGCACAGAGCAGTGAGATCATGGTCCTTCTGGTGAGGCCAGCCTCACCCCTGAAGTGGCAGATCCTGTGCAGAAACACTGGGAGTCTTGGGTGGCTTGGAAAACACAAAATCCACTTACTGTCCTGTTACTGAAAGGTTTCATTTGAGAAGAAATATTTCTGTCTGGACAAGGTGGTCATTAGAGTTAGTGCTGAGCAGTAAATGGTTTCTCCCACTGCTTGTAAACAACTTTCCCTCTACTCATCTCTCTGCTGCTTTTGGCTTTCTCCTGCCTCCTGGTCCATACTGTTTGTCTCTCTCCCTGCCTCACTCCACCCCTTAAGAATTATTAAAATATTCATGTGAATGGATGAACTCCTTTATGATGAGACACTTGAAAAGATTGGCTTGAATGATAATGGGTCACACCTGCTGAGTGACTGAAAAGATAGTCTAAGGAGATGAAACTGATACAAGATGGATTTATTTATATAACTCCACTGAGGAGAAAAAGAACAAGGAGAAAAAAAGGTTGAAGGAAAATACTAGGAGCAAAATGAATGAATGCAAAGAGTCAATTTACTAATTCATTTTGAGAATTAGAGGTACATTTCTGTTCCTCAAACACCTATATATCCATATTTTGAGAATTTTAGATTCTCAAAACCAAATAAATTTTATAGAAATTAAGAGCCAGAAGATGCCATAAAATGCTGGTTACTGAAGTGGTAAGCACCATATCAGAAACTTTTCCTCATCCCACTTTTAGTTTTCACTACAACTTGGCAATAATTTGTGATCAGATGAGCTTACAGAATTGACTGTGTTAGGTTGATTGTTACAGGCAGACTGGGGAGGTGTCTGTTTCTGTGTTCCTATCCTTCTCATTTCCAAATGACAGCAGTCTTGCCTTTGATGTAAGGCTCAATCTTCTTTTTTTATTCCAGATGGACTTCCAGGAGTTCCAGTGTTCTGCTCAAGAAGTTTTGGCTTTGTCATGGATAGCAAATGAATGACAGGGATATTTATCAAGCTCCTGTATCCAGACAGATGTGTAAAGCACAAATGGTAGTCTTAGATAGACAAACGACAAAACAAAATGCCCACTCATGAATAGCAAACTGCAAATCACAAAAATCATTTAACAAAAGCCTTCGTGCCATGCCAAACATTTCTCACCATTAGGGAGAGAATTGTCTGGGGGAGAACCATGTGCCTTGTAAATACTGAATTTATAACAAGGGGTAGGAATTTTGCACTGACTGTTGTGACTTCATATCTGTTCTAAAATGACTGATGGGATGGCCTCTTTCCAGAGTTACTGTTCATCATTATATTACATCACATCATTTTTTTTTTACTTTGCTTCTCTTTGTCTATGTTATTAACAGGAGATTAGTTCTCCCTGTGCTCACTGGCATGCACCTGCCTTCTTCTGGATGAGCTGCTCGTGTGAGGTTATACAATACCATCCTAGAAAGGGTTCATTCATGCCTCATTGTACTCCTGACACCAGCAGGGGAATCACATTCTTCCTGCACATGCCACTTTGTTGGCCTGCATCAGAAGAGCCCTGAATGTTCTGCATAAAACAAAATCCAACCTTCCTTGTTATGCAGATAATCCACTGTCTACTAGATGCCATGCCATGGGCTCTTCCCAAACAATCCAAGAAGCCATTGCATGTGTGGATTGTTTCCTGGGCATGTTAACAAGTCTTTTGCCAGGGCTGCTCTGTCAGGAGGGAGCTGCTGCTCTGGCAAGGACTGCGTGAAGCCCAGCACCTTCCTCTGAGCTAAATGCAAGTCACCATCAACAGCCCTGTTTTCCAGCAGCTCTCAGGAGACACACAACAGGTGGTTCTTCTGTCGTGCCAGGGGACCAGAAATTTTCTCAGGGGGAGAAAACTCAGATTTACACAGGCTCAGTGATTGTCTCATGGCTTGGAGAGGGTGAGTTACTTCAGCTGCACTGCACTGGATGACTTCTAAGACTCCTCTCTGGCCCAGTTTTCCCTTCCTTCTATCCCTGTCCCTCAGGAGATGCCGACGCTGTTCTGACTGAGCCGTGCTGACTGTGGTAGGCAGGTTCAGCCTCTCCCACTCCTCCCTGTTCAAGGGGTCTTGGATGACACCAGAAGAGGGTGGCAGCACCTACACTCACTAACTCCTATCCCCAGAACTTCAGGGAAATCTTGGCTGAGCAGCACTTGAGGGAAGGCAGGACACACCTAAGCACAGAGCATATTGTTGTGTGAAATCTTCCACTGGAAAATTCAGGAAATCCCCTGACAACTTTGCTGCAGTAGTGCCTACTACCATTTTTGATACTGAGGATGGGGTTGGGGCAGTGGGGGGATAGCACAGAGAAGCTCATGCTGACATTTCTTAGGGTACCTGTGATGTGTCCAACACATTCCCTAAGGAGCCCTGATGCCACACAGGAGATGGATGTCCAGGTGAATTTTATGGAAACCAGACAAGGGAGACATTTCTATCTCCTCATTCCTCCTGCCAAAAAAAAAAAAAAAGGTGTCCTCCCCACCTACATGGACAATCAGCATTGGAAAAATCTCTCTTCCAGGAATGCTTTCAATACAACAGCCTAGGAAAGTTTTCACCCCATCTGTGCATTCATGCAGAGGTTTCTTCCCAAGAAGAGTTCAAGCTCTGCATGGTCACTGCAGAACTGACACAAAAGGAAAATATGAGAGTAACATAAACAGTTTTCAGGCAAATGTGGGTGTACATTCACTTTTCCATGAGTCTACATTTCAGATCCCTGAATTCATAAGAACCCCACATTTTAGCATAATTTATGATGTTCTGAGTTGTATAAATCCTGGTGTTCTTATTATAGGAACAGATTATATACTCTGTGCAGCTGACAGAGACAAATGTCACTCTTACTCCCTGGAGAATTCTAATCTCCCCCTCAAATTTTAAGATGTCAGTGAAAAACAATCTCCCTTTTCTGAAACCCAACCCCAAGGAGCAATGATACTACCATCCATAAAAATAACTGGTCTGGGATCCTTAGGGATGTATCGCTGACAGAATTGTTCAGGCCAAGACAGTGCAGATGTCCACATCATAAATCTGAAAAGGTTACGGTTCATGTGTGGCAGAAAATAGAGGAGAGAGCATTCATGGCCCAAAGAGTGCCTCCCCTAGGAGAAGAACCATCCTTTGGAGACTGTTTAGTGTCACATAGTCCTCAAAACACTTGTAATTAATCTGCACAGCTCATCACCACCAATGCAGTGGCTACTGAAGGGTTTCATTCATTCAAAAATCTGCCAGACAAATCCATGACTGAGGTGCAGACTCCTGATCCCAGGCAGAACAAAGACAGCAGGAGTGGGATGTGCCCAAGCCAGGAGCATTTGAGGAATGGGGTAATGTTAAGGAAAAGCTTCAGCACATCTGTCTCACCATTCCTGTGCTTTTCAGCCTCAGGTGTTAAGGAGGCTGAGCCACTGCCAGGACAATGCTCTGGGCTGGCCTTTGTGTCCTGGCACCTCTGTCACAAGGAGCCAAGAGGCAGCAGCAGGGCAGGGACATCCCCTTGCCGAGAGGCCATGAAGATCCTGGAGCCCAGGTGCTGCTGATGTGCAGCCAGGACAGCCCTGTGTTTGTCTGTTTGTGCCAGACACAGCCACTGCTGGTGGCTCTGGGCAGAGCACACAGCTGGCAGGGGAAAGGCTCTCAGTGTGTGCATGGAGGGCACAGAAAGCTGCTGGGGCCAGGGCCAGCTCTCTCTGCCTGGGCAAACAGCTCGTGTTGTGCCCAGTGAGACTGGCTCCTGGCTGATGTGGGTTTCAAGCTTGGCAAGGCAAGTGTGCAAAGTGCATGAGACACAGCCTGGGGAGGCAACCTGCTGTAGGACTGTAAGGATCTGAAGTGCCTGAAAGCAAGTGGGTGGCTCATTAATGTCCCTTGGGTGCTGGCCAAGGCCCAAGAGCTTTAAGTTGAACTCTTCCAAGCTCCTCCCTCAAGGGAGTTGCTTTGCTCCCCTGTGGTCTCACAAACTCCCCTTTTCCCCTTGAGGCAAGCATTTCTGAATGTGTAATGCTGGGACAGCACAGGATATTTCAGCAGAGGTGCCACCAGAACTTTACACAGAGCCACCTGTGTGCCCCCTAACATTTTCCAAAGTACCCCACTAGTGCACTCCACATCACTGTGCCTGTTTGGGAAACCCACAGAACACGTGATTTTTGCTTATGCTCTCAGCTCTTATTTTCAGTCACTCTTTGCTGCTCTGCTCTCATCTTACCTCTGAACTAATGGGGATTGTTTTATTTACTGCAGTGTTACACAGCCCATGTGGATCAAATATTAAGTTACCATCTCAGTTGTCAAGACAGCAACAAACAATCCAGATTTTCATGTTATAATGGAGATTTCCCAGCAGCCACAGCTAACTTGGCACACCTGTGACTGGCTTTAGATGCAGGGCATTTAATGAGTAGTAGAGGCTTCTCCCACAAGGCTTGTGGTGTTCCCTGTTTCTCAGAAGAGTTATTGCAAGAACTCTGCCAATTAAAAAAGTGATGTCATACCTCCTGTTGCTCTTTCACCCTGGATTTCCTGTTAGTTTCTTTAATTAGAGCTTTTTGCTGGCTTTGAGCTGATTGAATGATGCCCAAGATATGTTTTAAGGCTGAAGGATGGGCAAGTTGCTAGTCAAGTAAAAAGCACAGGTATTATCTTCTATTCTCTCTCCCCATTGACTTTTTCATCCTCCTACCCTGCAGATCAGGAAAGATATCTTGACCTGAAACTTTCTCAGCAGGACAGGACTACACCTACAACAAAGCTTCACCACCTTCAACTGCTGAGCCAGCAGCAGTGCCACTCACACCCATCCCTTAGGGACCCCTTTATCCACAGGCAGAGAGTTTGCAAACTCTGTCTGCTCTTCTTCAAAGTGGCCAGTGTCCCTTGGGAGAGCAGCAGTTGGTTAAAGGCAGGACCTTGATAATTCTGGCAGTTCTGGGAGCCCTGTGCTCATGGATGTGAAGGGAGGGCCAGCCCATGACGTGGGAAAAACGTACTTCTTGGATCCTGACATCCCTGCTGACTTTCCCCTGCCATCCCCATGAGGTAACTCTGTGGTTTCTAGCTCTGGCCTTCAGTCCACATGTCCTGCTGATGGCTTCATCAAAACCTTTCTCTTTCTGTGTGAGATTTTGATTTACTTAAGGTAACAAGCAGCCATCAGCTGACAGGAAAGGCTCCAGCAGTCAACCCAGTGCCCTCATTTTCAAACCAAAAAGCATCTATTTGCTTTTTTGTGCCCTTTGGATGATGGAGATACATGATTCCCTTATGCTGAGATAATCTTCCCTAAATATTCACAATATCTCCTATCCCATTTTCTTGGCTACAGGTTACAGGAGCCCAGCTGAGAGATTTCTTCTCAGTGACACATCTGCTTTCATACTGTGATTCTCTTTAAAGGCTTCATTTTATTAATACTTATAGGAAATAGTAATGTATCAGACAGATTTTTGGTCTCTATTTGTTAGAGCTTGAATTCCTGCTTGAGGAAGGCTTTGGGCTTCCTTGTCACCATGAATAACCCCTGCCTTGTCTGGCTGGGATTACAGTGGCTCAAGAACACTATTGGGATGGCTATCCCTGGAGTCTGTTTTCTTATCCCCTGACTCCAACTTCCATTAGATAGGCAGGAGTGTCACTTAAAAACAGCGACTCCCCATGTTCACTGAGGCACATGAACACCACAGCTATAAGCAGAAGAAATCTGAATGCAAGGGCAACAAAAAGGAAATCGGAACGAGCTGGGAATTATACATCCCTGGATGTGCACAAAAGATTGCATTTGCAATGGCTGAGAACAGTGTGAATGCATCTGCATCACCAAAACTGGCCTTAGGAAGGAGAAAAACTCAGTTAACTTCAATAAGCTTTATCTGACAAGCCCATTTGTTCAAAGTAGCAGACAGATTAAATCTTTGTCACTGGAATCCCTTGGTTATATGCAAAATTGCCAAAGGTTCAATCTGTGACTCCCTCCTAGGGCTTTGATATTGAAAGATAAGAGTTTCCTTGTGAGCCACAGGGGTATTGTTCTCATTAAAAACTGACAGCCAGCTACTAACTAGCTGCTGATTGAACAGTTGAGACAGTTCAGACCATTTTCAAAGGTTACAACCACCCATTTGTCCAGCCCATCCTCAGCTTCCAAATGAGATGCCCACAAGATATACTGTGAAAACACTTTACATCCTTTTAGCCTCGGGATGTTCAGCAAGGTATTTCATACCACGTGTCATTTCCACCTCTATCTCCTCATCCACATGCTAAAGTCGAGTTTCTAGTTGAATGAACCAAGACAAAAACACGGATGGGGGCTTCAGGATAGCGTCTTAATGAGATACAGACTAATAACTTTGAGATGCCTCCACTTTCCCACTTGACTGCTGCCTTGCTGTAATTCCTGCTCCAGAATTCACAGCCAGAACACAGGGGAGGGGAAGCCATGGTTAAGAGCTGGCAAAGGGTGAGGCAGCTGCCCGGCCTGCATCTCAAGAAGGATCTATTTTCAGCACGATAAAACCCTCCCTCTTCCAGGGGAATGTCAGCACTACAGATCCTTGCCCCCTCCTCGCTACTGTGCAGGACAGCCTGTAGCTGGAGCCTGCCCTCAATCTGCCTCTTCTCTTTTTTCCTCTGTGTTTTGCATCCAGCTGTAGTGGAGTCCAGCCCTGAAGAGATGGAAGCATTTGCAGAAAATTAATAGAGGCACAATCGATTTTAATTCCCGTTTTTCATCAAGGTGGTGTTGCTTCTTCCAGCAGATCCTTCCTTTCCCAAGGACAGATACCACTGTCACTTCTCCAAACCTTTCCAGAGTAACACTGCAGCTACACCAGTAAATGAAACATGTCCAGGAACTTAGGCCAACTGGCATGGAACTGTTTGTGCTTATAGAAGTAAACTATTTCTGTACCATGGGGAGGCTGGATGCAGACTGTGTTGGGAAGAGTCCCAGAATATGCCAGCTGTCCAGTTATGCCTTTAAATCTGTTTAGGAGATGTGTTGCTGGCACAGGTCAAAAGCTCGACAAGAAATGTGCTAATGATTTATCAGTGTAAGTGATTGGCTTCCCCCTGTCTGCAAACGTTCCCTGGCACGAGGCAGAGCTCTAGGAAAGGCAGCATGAAATGTACTTTTCTGCTGTGTAATTCACTGTCTGTGAACTTAGAGCAGATCACCAATAGGACTGAGGACTTTGGATTCTTTACAAGAAGTTTATAGCCAGTGAATTTAATTAATCATCAGTGGGAGAAGGATCAGCTTTGTGAAAGATAAAAGCTGCCAAAAGGATGAATATCTTAGATTCATCAGGGTATAAGCACTTGTAAAGGGCAAGAGTCTGAACAAGAACCTGGACAATAGTCTTTCAATTTTGGCTTCTTGAGTTTACATCCTGAAATTCCTGGCCTGTGAACAAGGAGCCAAGATGGAAAAAAAAAAAATCCCAAAACACAAACCCCAGTATTTTGTTAAAGATTACTTAGGTGTTTTTCAGGTTATTGTTTCCAAATGTTTTAGTTAAACTTTTTCAGCTGAATTACTCTTCAATATTTCTTACCTGTGCTTCTATTGTCTTTGTGTGTTTCCCCAGTTCAAAGCACTACTGACAACACTGATTAAGTCCCTGCCAAGCCTTTGCCAATATTTAAATTTTCTCTTGGAAGATTTATGCAACACTGTGCTGATATCATTGGTTGTATCAAACTTCTGACATGCATCCAAGTCATTCATGGCTTCATGCAATTTTGGAATTATTTTATTAATATATTTTCAAGTAAAATGTTTAAATCATTTACATTTTTCATCTAGATTCTCTTCCTTTATACTTGCCGCTTTTTTAGTCCAAATGTCAAAAACTGACAATATTTTTCAGTTGGCCTGTAGCTCTTTCTTCCAATGAACAAGATGTTTCACAGCAGTGTACTAGAATATCAGTTAAAGAATTGCCCCTCTTGTATATTCTTATTTAAGTGAAGGTATAAGACAACAGTCAAATTAAAAAATAAATATTTTAACATATATACTTTTATTTTTACAGCATACCAGATTTAATGTCAGCAAGGAACTTCCTCTGGAACAGAAAATACAGTGTGAGATGTCACCAGGAGCTGTCAGCTGGGATTTGTTAGACCAAGGTGATCAGATTTGCAAGGACTAATGACAGTCCACCACAACAACTAACACATTGAAATGTCTTTTTGTATTTAAAGTTTTTCTAGCAGTTCTCAACGCAATCATGTTAGAAACACTCAGAGTAATGCCTTTCCCTCTATCATGCTTAGAGTGAACAGATATTTATGCTGCCTGCCCATACCTTTTGTCTTCCTGGTCTGTTGAAGCTTATAGGGAGCTGATGATGACTTCAGCATCTCTCCATCACACAGTGTCAAATAAGGTAAATCTGGACACATAAATTCTGCTTTTCATTCCAGCTATCTAATTATGCTGTTACCTTGTTCTGATACTGAAACCATCATCATTCAAATCTCATTCCATAACAAAATACTTCTAGTTATAGATTGCTGGAGTTAATCACTCCTTGAGTTCATCAGATGTGGCTTGAGTTGAGTGTTTCCTACAAGACACGAGGCTGAAGTCCTCCCAAGCTATTAGTCAAGCTATCTCTAAATTATCACCTGCTTTTGAAAGTAGAACTTCCCGTTCCTGGTGAGATGCTGGCATTGCAGGAGCATGTTTGCAGCACTGCCTACTGACATGGCACAGTTTCTGTCATATGATACAGCTCTGGAGCTGTGGCTCTCCTTGCTACTCAGGTGGACAGAGCTTGCTGTCCCCAGAACACCATTAAGATACTTCTAATTCTCCACTGAACTCTGAATTTCATGAGTTAACATCCTTCAATACACATAGGACTGCTCTAACTATGCTAGCCAAAAGTTACCTGCTGTTGAGTAGAAGCAGAGCTAGTCCAGGAATAAATATACTTAAGAATTCCAGTTTTATTAATGTATCCTGTAGAGATCAACTCCAATACCTTGGATCCTGGACCTTTTGAAGTAAATACTGCAGCCCTGCAAACTTTTGCTGTGCTAGTTCAGCATGATATTTCCCTCTGCACTTGTACATGGAAAGAGACTTGAGAGGGACAAGAAAAAGGGTTCAGGTACAAATCACCCTGCAAATGGTGGGCAAAGAGCAGCAGACATTAATATCAGAGAACACATAAGAAGAAATGAGCTTCTCCAGCCATCCCCTGCTGAGTTTCCATTAAGTCCTGGCAGCAGTGGGAATCAGAGGTTTCTTTTCTCAGCTGTTGCTGTAACCTAAAAAGAGCCCTGAAAGTCACATTGAGAAGACAGGTCAGTGCTGCACTGCATGTGTGGCTTATGGGAAAGGCAGCAGGACAATTTCTTTAATGACATTTATTTTCTCATATTTTGGAGTACATTTTCCTCAGTGGAGCATCAATAATTCTATTCTTCTCTCTGTACACTGAAAACTACCTGAATTTGTCATTATACCTGAGTGCATCTAAACATCATCAGGTTTAAATTTTCTATACTTTCTCTAAATCACAGAAATGTATAGAAATTGTGTGAGGCTTCATAAAGTAAATGAAAGTTTCATCATTAGGTAGTTTGATTATTTTTGCATTTTCTTTGGACAATATAAAATAATCACATCAGGAAAAACTGCCTATAATTTGAATTTGAGAACCCAATTCAGTAAAAATATTTAGAATATTTGAAAGGACACAAAATCACTGTAACTCTATTTGTAATGACAGAGGGTGTCACCCAAGTTTAGGACAGTGAAATATACTATTTCATGTGCAGAAAAGTTGTAAAGCAGTAAGAATTAGAAGTGAATATCGATATATACCTACATTTCGATATTGTAGGACTGTTGCATACAGTAGTTACATGGATGTTATATTGAAATGTACACAATGCTGTATTTTTTTCCTGAAGTAAAATTGTGAATTGAGCATATCTTTCATTCACCTTTACTGCAATAACTTCACAAATTTCTTCACAATTTTTTTCACAAAGAATACATATCCTGCTATATAGCTGTGGAAAGCTATATAGCAGAATAACATATAACATAAAATATAATATAACATATAATATATAATATAACTACGTAACACAGGCAAGAGTTATGTCCTCCTGGGAACACTGACCAAACACACTTGGCCTTTGACTAAATAAAACTTGAATGATTTGCAGCTAGAGAAAATGTCATCAGATGACTGAGGGGACATTAGTGAGCAAGGAAGGAATTCTTTCTCACAGCCTGACTCACATGTGAGAAGCTACCTTAGGTCCTGCACTGCACAAGACAGGCTTGCTGCATGCCACTGAGAGCAGCACTGAACAGAAAGGCAACAGCAGCTGCTCAGAGAAGACCCCAGGGATACTGGTCAGAGCCTCATCTAACCAACCCCCAGCAGAAACACATCTGTTACTTGTCTGGAAAACCCACCTGTGTCTCACCACATTCATCATAAAATATTTCTGCCTTACAGCTATTTGAAATCTACATTTTTTTTCAGCTTAAAACCAGTGCTTCTTGCCCTTGGAATTCCTTGCTCCTTCTCTCTTACAAGCCCCCTTTAAGTATAGAAAGGCCTCAGGAAGGTGTCCTTGAACTTTTCTCATCTCCAGGCTGCACAACCCCAATGACTGTACATGGCACTTAGTGCTGTGGTTTAGTGGTGTTTGGTCCAAGGTTGGATTCTGTGATCTTGGAGGCCTTTTCCAACCATAATGATTCTGTGATTCTGTGAAGTATCTCAGTTTTTGGTTTTTTTTTTTTTCATAGGAGCTGTGTTCCAGTTCTTAGCCCTCCTTTGGAGCCACTCTAACTGATCCAGGACTTCCTTGTGATGATAAATTCCTTCTTCAAGTGATAGAGGAGCCAATATGGAGAAGGGTTGTGTTGGACCTTGTTCTCACCAAGGAGGGGCTGATGGGGAATGTGAAGGTCAGCTTTGACTGCAGTGAGCATGAAAAGGTGGAGCTAGAGATCCTTGGGGCAGCGAGGATGGAACACAAGAAGCTCACTGCTCTGGACTCCAGGAGAGCAGACTTTGGACTTTTCAGGGATAACTCAGGAGTGATGCATCCCAGCAAAGAGGAAGTCAGTCAAAAACACCAGGAGGTATGCATGGATGAACAAGACGCTCCTGGATTAACTCAAATGCAAAAAGAAAGCCTACAGAGAGCAGGAGCAGGAACAAGTAGCCTGGGAGGAATACAGAGAAATTGTCCAAGCAGCCAAGGAGCAGAGAAAAGCTGAGGCTGTGATAGAATTAAACTTGGCCAAGGACATCAAAAGCAACAAGAAAAGCTTCTGTAGGAGTGTTGGTGATAAAAGGAAGATAGGAAAATTTGGGCCATCTCTGGAAGAAATCAGGTTACCTCATTACCTGGGGTCTAGAGGAAGCTGAGGTACCCAATGATGTTTTTGCCTCTGTTAACCAGCAAGTGCTCAAGCCACATCATCCAAATGTGGGCAGCAGGGGAGGGAGGGTTTCTGTCCTTCTGCCTCACTCAGGTTCCACCTGGAACACCATACTCAGCTCTGAGGTCCCCAACATCAGATCAACATGGACCTGATGGAGTGAATCCAGAGGAGGCCATGAAGATGCTCCAAGAGCATCCTCTGCTCTGGAGACAGGCTGAGACAGCTGGAGGAGTTCAGCCTGGTGAGGAGAAGGCTCCAGGGAGCCCTCCTAGCAACCTGCCAGGGCCTAGAAGGGGCTGGAAGTAAGCTGGAGAGGGACTTTTGGCAAGGACAAGAGGGAATGGCTTCCCACTGACTGGGAGCAGATTCAAATTGG
This sequence comes from Sitta carolinensis, assembly GCA_032173965.1. Taxonomy (NCBI): domain Eukaryota; kingdom Metazoa; phylum Chordata; class Aves; order Passeriformes; family Sittidae; genus Sitta; species Sitta carolinensis. Next base: position 10,142,662 of record CM063298.1, on the reverse strand, counting down.
ATTTTAGGAAGACATTCTTCCCTATGAGGGTGCTGAGACTCTGGCATGGGTTTCCTAGCCCAGCTGTGGCTGCTCCATCCCTGAAAGAGTTCAAGACCAGATTGGATGGAGCCTGGAGCAGCCTGGGATAGTGGAAAATGTCCCTGTGGGTGGGAAGGGCTGAAGGGGTCTTTGTTTTTTTCCTGGTTGGTGAGTTTGACATCCCACATGGATGGGAGACAGGCTTTCAGCTAAGTCCATGGTTGGTTTATGTTAACAGAAATGGAAAAAAGGATAAACTGAGGACTGCAAGTCTCTTTACTGAGGTTGTCTTTTGGATGTTTGAGATAACTTTGTGTTGCTGAAGGGCTTTTAAATTCTGCATGAGCAGAAATTTCTGCAGGAATGCTTAGAATAGTTTCTGCAGAATTTTAATGTAACTTGTTATGACCCATAATCATTCCTTGTTTAAAGAGCAGAAATTTCTGCAGGAATTTAAATGTAGACTCTGTTATGACCCATAATCATTCCTTGTTTAAAAGGGTATGAATATTTAAAGGCATAGATTTCTACAAGCCCAAATCTTTACCTCAAGGATTTGTTTTATTTATGGTATAGATTGGCAGGTCAGACTTGGAAAAAAAGACATAAGAAAGAACTGAGGTCCTGCCCTGAACTTCCAATATGGGTACTTTCTGATTAATTAAAACATTATCACAAAAAGAAAGAAACACTTGTTTTTAAACTGCACTGATCTACATAGCAGAAATTACAGCACATCTTACAATACTCACCTTAGCACAAATTCATGCACAAGCCTATAATAACCCTTCTTGGAGAATCTCCCACTTCTTTTGCAATTTCAAGCCTACAGATTGGTATATCTGCACTAATGTATGTGTGCTCTTCTTCATGTATCAGAAGTGACCTCACATCTCCCTCTGAGACCCACCCCAGTAGTTCAGCTACACCCAGCCTCTTATTTCTGTGACAAAATCTCTGTCCCTTATACTATCTTGCCTTGTCTATGACACTCAGGCACCAGCACTATCACACTATCACAGAGATTGTCCCTCTGCTTCCAGAATCTCACCAGCACATCCGCCAAATGCTTTTCATAATACTTACTTCCCTCTTAGTGGCTTGCCTGATGTATTCCTCTTAGGCATTTCTTACAAGATTCACACCATTACAAGGGAAAGATAAAAGCTGACATTCCCATTGTACAGCTGGGATAGCTGCAGCACAGACATACCAAGCAATCCATCCCAGGTCGTGCAGTGAGTCTGTGGGAAAGCCAGCAATAGAATCCATAAGTCCTGAATCCAAGTTCTTTAAGTGCTTTGCCTAGTCCAGATTCCCTCCTTAACACCCTTGTCACATTATTTATAGGAGATGTATTCATATAGCCACTAAGACATCAAAATTTTCTAATTATATCTAGTCATGTCAAATGACAATTATGCCCTTAGTTCAGTTTGCCAGACAATGCTTAGCCAAAGAGGGTTTGCCAAAATATTTTTGACCGAAGAAAGAGTAGGCATCTGTAGCATCTGCAGGCGAGAGCGTATAAAACGTCCCTGCACCACGTCTGCCCTGGCTCCACAGAAAGCTCCAAGGTAAGGGATGGGGTCTGCAGGCTGCCAGGAAGGGGATGGCAGCCTAATGTGCCCCCACATTCCTGCTGCCCCGGTGCTCCTGGCCAGGAGGGGACTCCGTTATAAATCTCTTTGCAAGGCACCTGCAGGTTTTCACTCCTGCTTTCTGTGCAGCAGCAATTTGGGAACTGCCATTTCTGTTTTACAGTACTGACCAGCTGCCAGCCCACGAGCCACACATCTGGTGTCACGAGAGGTAAGAAGCTGATTTACTAATTCTTAGGGGCAGAGACAGATCCTTTAGGGTGGGGTGTGTGTATGGCTGAGTGAATGCTCACTGTTTCACTGCCTATTCTCAAGTCCACTGTAGTCACAGTTTAAGGTGGGGGAGTGCTGAAGGTTGGTAAGGTTTTCAAGTGAATTATTGATTCATAGAACAGTTGTAAGGGATCTCCTAAGGTCAGCTGGTCTTTATGGAGCTGTGTTTGAAGTCTCTGACTATTCAAGGCAGGTCAGAAAATCCCAATAGGGGCGTTCTTCACTTCTGCTTAACTCACCTCACAGGGATTGAGGTGCACTGCCTTCCCATCTTTGCTGTTATAGCTGTGTACCTGAACTAAGAATACAGTAGGAAAACTGCAACATTCAGCATTTTGTCTCAGAATATATAAAGTAATGTGATATTTTGTCCAAAATTTTCCATGGAATCACTAACACGGTAGAGCAGAAAGAGCTGTAATATAAGAAACCAAGCTCTGATTGTCGCCTCTGTAAAAAGCAGTGCTCACCTTTGTTCCCTGCTCTGCTTGTTCTCTACCACACAAGAAATGGAAGATGCAGCTCTCATCCTCTGGAAGCCACTTCCTATTTCTCCAGAGACAAATAAAGAAATATCATGTTATATTTCCTCATTTTAGTACAAATAAACACAAGACTAAATGTTGTATAAATATGAGGTACCTAAACATTCTATAAATATCAAGTACCTAACTAAACAGAAAGAGGCATTTAAATGTTTCCCTATGCTGTCAACTGGTTTTTGTTTATTTTTTTTTATTTCCCTCAGGGCAGGGGGAAGAAAAAAATATTTCAGAGAAGTTAATACAGGCTTTAAAGTACCTTATTTTTAAATAATTAATTTGAGCTTTAAATCTTTGAACGTTGTTTTTCTCTAAAATTCTACTAGTTTTTAAAAAACAAAAGAAAGTACTAGAAAAGCAGCTATCTCAGTGAACAGCATTAATCTTCTTTTAACTGTCATGTTGCAATTTATACCTGGATTCAAGCAGTTAGTAAAGTTAGAGAAAATGGTATTATTAATACAATTATAAAAAAATTCTAAATACTGAAACTGAGCCATTAAGAAGCTTGAGTTTTCAGTATGCAATTCAGACAGTGGGTTATGAGCATTCTAACCTTTGTGAAAAATTATCTCTTGTGGGGAAAGAGAAAAATAATAATTCCAAATTAATTTTAAAAGTGCCTAAGCAGTAGAAAGGATATTTGAGGTTCTTAATTCCACAGTACAGTGCTTGAGTAGTTGAATTCTAAATATCTATAGATTATTTAAATGTGATTTCAGTGTAAACCAAATAATCTCCCAAAATACAATTTTTTCATTTCCCATAAATATGGAGTTGCACCAATGCAAAAATTCTCAATTCCTTCCAAAAGGCTACAAGCAGCACTAATTTAGTTTACATTTTCTCCATAATTTCTCTTTTCTTCTCCTAACAAGTGCTTACTTTTTGGCAAATATGAGCAACATATTCCTCCTCCACAGTGTTCTCTGCTGACAGCCCCTCCTAAAGCGCAGCCATGTCGTCGGATTCCGAGATGGCCATCTTTGGGGAGGCAGCTCCTTACCTCCGAAAGTCAGAGAAGGAGAGAATCGAGGCCCAGAACAAACCTTTTGATGCCAAGTCATCTGTCTTCGTGTACATGCAAAGGAATCCTTTGTGAAAGGGACAATCCAGAGCAGGGAGTCAGGAAAAGTCACTGTCAAGACTGAAGGGGGAGAGGTGAGTCAAAAACACGAACAACATGTGATCTCCACTCTGGCTCTTAGCTGACATGTGTATCCTTCTTCCTCTGACAGACCTTGACCGTGAAGGATGACCAGATCTACTCCATGAACCCTCCCAAGTATGACAAAATCGAGGACATGGCCATGATGACCCACCTGCACGAACCCGCTGTGCTGTACAACCTCAAAGAGCGTTACGCAGCCTGGATGATCTACGTAAGTGGCAGCAGCAGCTTCCTTTGGGCAGCCTCAGCAGGTGCTGGGCCAGGCTCAGGGGAAGCCAACGTGCTGTGTCCCTTGCCCACAGACCTACTCGGGTCTCTTCTGCGTCACTGTCAACCCCTACAAGTGGCTGCCCGTCTACAACCCCGAGGTGGTGTTGGCCTACCGAGGCAAGAAGCGCCAGGAGGCCCCTCCACACATCTTCTCCATCTCTGACAACGCCTATCAGTTCATGCTCACTGGTGAGTGCTTGACCTCCTTCACAGCAATCTAACCACAAAAACCCTGCTGATCTCACTGGAGCACGTGACGAGCCAGCTGGAACCAGCCGAGAGCATGACTGTGAACTTGGTCAATTTATATAACAAGCAATTTCAAGTGAAAGTGATCTAGGAGCAATCATGAACTTACCACAGTGAATTATTTGTACTTTATTGTACAAAATTCTACAGTCTTCTACTGTAGAAATAGTATGTGTCTCAGTTTTCTACATTTTTCACTGATAAGAAAGAAAAAGTTATTTTTTCTTGTATTTTGAGTTTGGGTAGGTACTTTGGTTTCATTTCTTGAGGACAATTACATGAAGGACAAGTGATAAATATCTTGTCTCAGGTCTGGATGCCTCTGACTCTTCATTTGGTCTTATGTCTAATACTGCTAGGACATAGACAGGAATCGGGTGGTTTTGGACATTCTGAAGAATGCCCAACTTCAGTTTGCAGTTTTACTTCTCATTCAGCTTAGCATTGCCCAGGTCAGCTGCTAACACATCTTCCATTGTTCTGCTTTCACAGACCGTGAGAACCAGTCCATCCTGATCACGTAGGTACCCCCTGCGCGGGCCCTGGGGGCTGCCCGGGGCCAGGGCACTCCTGCCTGACCATGCACCCTCTGCTTCTCTCCTGGCTCTGGCAGCGGAGAATCCGGGGCCGGCAAGACTGTGAACACCAAGCGTGTCATCCAGTACTTTGCAACAATTGCAGCCAGCGGGGACAAGAAGAAGGAGGAGCAGCAGACCTCTGGCAAAATGCAGGTGAGATCCCAGGGCTAGAAACCTGCAACCATCCAATTTCTTGGTGAGCTAGGTGATGACAAGAAGACTTCTCTTTTAGGGGACACTTGAGGATCAAATCATCAGTGCCAACCCCCTGCTGGAGGCCTTTGGGAACGCCAAGACCGTGAGGAATGACAACTCCTCACGCTTTGTGAGTGGTTACTTGGCACAACTGTCAACACCAGTTGGAATATTCTTGCTGTCCAGATTGGTAAAATAGGTCTCAATTGACTTTCCTGCTGCTTTCAGGGTAAATTCATCAGAATCCATTTTGGTGCCACAGGCAAACTGGCTTCTGCTGACATTGAAACATGTAAGGCACCCTGCTGGCCTGATCCCCTTCCCTCCAGCCTCCCCCACTTCTTGTGCTTGACTGTGTCCTACCATCCTTGCCAGATCTGCTGGAGAAGTCCAGAGTCACTTTCCAGCTCAAGGCAGAAAGGAGCTACCACATCTTTTATCAGATCATGTCCAACAAGAAGCCAGAGCTAATTGGTAGGAGGAATTACTAACTTGGAGGAAGATTGCTGAATATCAGCTCACACTATTACTTGCTTGACTAAACTAAGCCTACACGACCTATCTTCTTATTTTCAGACATGCTCCTCATCACCACCAACCCCTATGACTACCAGTTTGTGAGTCAAGGGGAGATCACTGTCGCCAGCATTAACGACCAGGAGGAGCTGATGGCCACAGATGTGAGTAGCAATTCAGAGTATTGTAACTACTGCCATCTCCCAGGCAAAGCTTTTATTTTACTGTTCCTGTTGCAGAGTGCCATTGACATCCTGGGATTCAGTGCTGATGAGAAAACAGCCATCTACAAGCTGACAGGGGCCGTCATGCACTATGGGAACCTGAAGTTCAAGCAGAAACAACGAGAGGAGCAGGCAGAGCCTGATGGCACCGAAGGTACCAGAAAAATCTTTGGCTGTCCTGTTAGAAATAGAGTGGCCATAATAATTCAGTATTTGGAAGAAGGAGTAGAAATTTGTTTGGGTGAGATGGTACATAGGTATGGAACTGCCATCCAAAATACACTTTTTCTTCAATTTCTGCTCATCATCATCTGCACTACCAACTGCATATATGTCCAAAAATTCCCTCCTGAGCTACCACTCTGAATTAGCAGAACTTGCTCAGTGTGCTTAGATCCACTGAGAAAGAAATTTAATTGTTTCTGCTTCATAGTTAAAGAAAATAAAGGCATTATATTCAATTATAGAACTTCTACTCCATTAATAATTTTTAGGGAAAAATTACTCATGAATTCCAGGAATAATTTTTAATAAATACATTGTTTCTAGGTGTTTCTATGAAGATTTTTAAAGACACATAGCCTTTTGATGTACTGCTCTGTAAAACATTCAACGCAAAGATGATTTCATTTGAATATTCTGTCATGGTTCTTCTGAGATCAAATAAACAGAATTTGATCACAAGAACGTTAAATATTGCAGCTGTTTTGGAAAGGGTTCATCACTCAAAGTGCTGCATGTCTTGCTAGCCTTAATTTTTCTATCTCCTTTTCTGGTGTTCAGTTGCTGACAAGGCTGCCTACCTGATGGGTCTGAACTCAGCAGACCTGCTCAAGGCCCTCTGCTACCCCCGAGTCAAGGTGGGGAATGAATACGTGACCAAGGGCCAAACTGTGCAGCAGGTAACAACTGGACTGGGAGCCTCTGACTTGATTTGCTCTCTCCCTCTGGGTACTATTTTCCTTCTGCACTATTCTTCTTTGGTTTAGGTGTACAATTCAGTGGGTGCCCTGGCCAAGGCTGTCTATGAGAAGATGTTCCTGTGGATGGTTGTTCGCATCAACGAGCAGCTGGACACGAAGCAGCCCAGGCAGTACTTCATTGGTGTCCTGGACATTGCTGGCTTTGAGATCTTTGATGTAAGGATTTCAGGTTTGAGGACTGCTCTTGAAGGGAAAGATTGTTGTATCAAGTAATATTCCTCTGAAGGTTTAACACTCCAGTCATTTGCAATTTTATGCAGAAAAAACCCAGTCATTTTCTTTTATAGCAGAAAACAAAATCCTCAGAAGCTCCATCAGTGCGAGCACAGAGTCATGTTGTTTGTGCAGAAGCAGCAAATAGAATTTTATATGTTGTAATATTACAACTGCTTGAGCTTAATGTTAAGGATTAAATAACCCAAAATAGTTCCAATAAATTTATAAAAAAGCTTCTGGAGCAGAACTAGGAGATTCGAATATATAATGAGTTAAAGGTGTTCAAATTGTTTAAAGAACCAAGGGATAAATAGTTATGCTGTTTAATCAGAGATATCATGGGGTTTCAATTAAAAGATAAGAGCATGCAGCCATCTTTTTTGCTGAATAAAAAAAGCCAAAGCAATTTATTAATTTTAGGAGATTCACTCAAAAAGTCTGCTCTGAAAAAAGTCCCTCATTTTCATTATGTAGGTATTTCTTTCTGGAGCTGCATATAGGTTCTGTCATGGTGTGGTCCTGATAATACAACTGTGTTTTAACTGGGGAGATTTATGAAGGATGGTGGAGAATGATGAAGAACTGGGCATCTTGATGAGGGTTGTTTGTTCTGGTTTTTTTCTTCCACTGAGCAGTTCAACAGCCTGGAGCAGCTGTGCATCAACTTCACCAACGAGAAACTGCAACAGTTCTTCAACCACCACATGTTCGTGCTGGAGCAGGAGGAGTACAAGAAGGAGGGTATTGAATGGACATTCATTGACTTTGGCATGGACCTGGCTGCCTGCATTGAGCTCATTGAGAAGGTATTTTTAATTCAAGATGTCTTCCATTTTCAAGTACCCATTGTTCTAGAATAAAGTTATCTGGAGAACACATTTTTTCTGTATGGTTCACAGCAAAGCAAGCACAGTGCCTGACCTCTGAGAGAAAGAAATGGAGATTTCTTGTAGCTCCATATAATTTTGGCCACTGATTGAAAATTCAAAAACAGAAGTAAATATGCAATGGACACATTTGTGAAAAATACTTTTAAATGTATTCTTTCTCTTCATGAACTTTAACATGGTCTTAGGCATAGAAACATTCCTGGATCACAATGCCAAAGTGTAAATCAAGCATGTAAATCTTTTAAACTCACTTTTTAGAAATAAATTTTCGACAAGGCAAAGTTTGTTTTACAGCTTCCTGTCTTTTACTACCTTCCCTTTGAGACCAAGCCATAATCATATATTCTACAGGCATTTCCTCTTATTTATTGAACTATCTTCCAGCCCATGGGCATCTTCTCCATCCTGGAAGAGGAGTGCATGTTCCCCAAGGCAACTGACACCTCTTTCAAGAACAAGCTCTATGACCAGCACCTGGGCAAGTCCAGCAACTTCCAAAAGCCCAAGCCTGCCAAAGGCAAGGCTGAGGCCCACTTCTCCCTGGTGCACTACGCTGGCACAGTGGACTACAACATCACTGGCTGGCTGGAGAAGAACAAGGACCCTCTGAATGAAACTGTCATTGGGCTGTACCAGAAATCATCTGTGAAGACACTGGCCTTGCTCTTTGCTTCTTATGGTGGAGCAGAAGCAGGTTGTATTTTCTAAATTTTCTTTTTCAACATTTTCGATAAGTAAAGATGCAACAGAAAAGGTTATATCAAAAACATTTTTTTTGTTTTTATATTTTTAAAGAGGCTAGTGGTGGTGGTGGTGGTGGCAAGAAGGGAGGCAAGAAGAAGGGTTCTTCTTTCCAGACTGTCTCAGCTCTTTTCAGGGTAAAGTATGGATTCATTTTCCATAAAGTGACATGAACATAATGTCAAAATTGAGCTAAATACACTGAGGTTTGTATTTTGGCACTGGTTTTCTAAAGAAGCAATACTACATATAAAGTGCCTTTCATAGCGGTTTTCTGTTCAAATTAAGGATTCAGTCTTCATATGGCTCTCTGAATTTCTTATAAAAGTTCACTCACAATTTTAATGAAAACAGTTTTTCAGAATCTGTCATGTAATATAAATATTTATCCTAAAAAGGCTTGTGTTAAAAAATTTATAGACTAGTGTTTTACTTCCTCCAAAATAAAGGTGAAGAATTTTAAACATTTCTTAATGAGAATATTTTTCAATAAAAAGAACATAGAAGGCTAGATTGAAACCAAACTTCGAATTTGAAAGCTTATTTCTCCTCAGATTTATGATACTAGTTCCTTAGCACCTAGGTAGAAAGTATGCAAAAGTAAATTTCTTTGATCTAAGCTACTATACATGAACCCACAGGAGAACCTCAACAAGCTGATGACCAATCTGCGGAGCACTCACCCCCACTTTGTGCGCTGCATCATCCCCAATGAGACTAAAACACCAGGTAAGCTGCTCAGGCAGAAAGATCCTTGCTCTGATCGACCCATTCCCCTCTGCACTGCAATCTGTGCCCCTCATTTGTGCTCTGCATTGCCAGGGGCCATGGAGCACGAGCTGGTGCTGCACCAGCTGCGCTGTAACGGCGTGCTGGAAGGGATCAGGATTTGCAGGAAAGGGTTCCCCAGCAGAGTCCTCTATGCTGACTTCAAACAGAGGTGAGAGCTCTGTGCTTGTCAGCATCATTAAAAGCAGTGGTGGTTCATTCATGGGCCCATTTAGGAGGCTGTGTTCTAATTTTAAAAAGAGCTGCTGAGGTTTAGTGGCTACTGTGTGTTACTTGGAAAAAAATAGCCTTTTCTTCCTCTGATTGCACAGATACAAGGTGCTGAATGCCAGTGCCATCCCCGAGGGACAGTTCATCGATAGCAAAAAGGCTTCTGAGAAGCTCCTTGGCTCAATTGATGTGGATCACACCCAGTACAAATTTGGACACACCAAGGTACAAACTCCCCCATTCCCTGCATGCCTGGGCTGTGCTCTACCTGACAGTGATGTGCTGCAACATTCCCTCTCTCCAGGTGTTCTTCAAAGCTGGGCTGCTGGGACTCCTGGAGGAGATGAGGGATGAGAAGCTGGCACAGCTCATCACCCGCACCCAGGCCAGGTGCAGGGGCTTCCTGATGAGGGTGGAGTACCAGAGAATGGTGGAGCGGAGGTACACCTTCCTCTTCTTCAGTGAAAGTCACTCTGCTTGGGGGAAAGTGTTGACACTCCTCAGACTGAGAATATTCATTTTATGTTTTAATTATACCTAAGGGAGTCCATCTTCTGCATCCAGTACAACATCCGTGCATTCATGAATGTCAAACATTGGCCATGGATGAAGCTGTTCTTCAAGATCAAGCCCTTGCTGAAGAGTGCAGAGTCTGAGAAGGAGATGGCCAACATGAAGGAAGAGTTTGAGAAAACCAAGGAAGAGCTTGCAAAGTCTGAGGCAAAGCGGAAAGAGCTTGAGGAGAAAATGGTGAAACTGGTGCAGGAGAAAAATGACCTGCAGCTCCAAGTGCAGGCTGTGAGTAACAGCTTTCCATACTTTTATGTGTAAATAAGATCTAACTCTTCTTTCTTAATACAGGACTCTCAAATTACATACTAAACTTTCTAAAATACTTTAAGCTTAATACCATGTAACTAAAGGTAAAATTAAGGACACATTCTTTCTCCACTCTATCTTACTAATGTGAGCTGGAGTTTATAAAGTGTGAGGTTTTAGTCTTCATACCTACATGTGTCCATGTGAGTTCATAAAGCCCCATGAGAGACATTATGTGAGACATAAAGCCTTATTTTAGTCACTGTAGTGTATCTAGTGGAGCAGAGACAGTAGTTTGATTGACCTACTACTCTGCCTTAACTCAGCTGTCAAAATGAAGAGCTGATTACCATTTCTTATAGCAGATCTCACCTTACCTCCTCTACCTAATACTCCCAGAAGACACAGATGCCCATTGCAACTTAAAACACAAGCACCATCTCCATATATCTGTCTCCAATGTCTTTTGGCCTCCCAAAAACATAAAAAACACTCTGGCAATACCCTTGAGTTGAAATGTCTATTTCAGGGAAGCATGAATCTTATTCTGTTGTCTACTGACAGCATTGACTTAGTATAAAACTACTAATGGGCGTTTCAAATATTTCCTCAGTGGAAGAGTTATTTACATTTCTCAACACTTCCACAGAAATTTGAATTTAGTACATAATAATATACAATTACTTTCTAAAGAAGAAAAGGAAAATATCAATTAAATCTAAGTGACTTTCTGATATACCCAAAATAAATAAGGTAAATGAAATGTAGCTACAGAGCTGTATTAATGATGCAAAAGGTCCATCAAGAAAAAGTAAATAAAACTTATTCTACATTTGTAGTTTGTATTGTAATTGCACAGCATGTTTTTCCCCAAAAAGTAATTCTGAATGTCTTACCAATTCACATTGATTATTTCAGTATTAAATAATATTTTCTGTATTTTCCCACCAGGAAGCAGATGCTTTGGCTGATGCTGAGGAAAGGTGTGACCAGCTCATCAAAACCAAAATACAGCTGGAAGCCAAAGTTAAGGAGGTGACTGAAAGGGCTGAGGATGAAGAGGAAATTAATGCTGAACTGACAGCCAAGAAGAGGAAGCTGGAGGATGAATGTTCAGAGCTGAAGAAAGATATTGATGACCTTGAGCTAACACTGGCCAAGGTGGAGAAGGAAAAACATGCCACTGAAAACAAGGTATGAGGGAGAACCCATCAACCACACTCAAGGAAAAGACCTCAGGGCTATCACAGGACTTCAATAGGTACTTCCTTTATTTACACATGTTCCCTTCTTCTCAAAGGTGAAAAACCTGACTGAGGAGATGGCAGCCCTGGACGAGACCATTGCCAAGTTGACAAAAGAGAAGAAAGCCCTCCAAGAGGCCCATCAGCAGACCCTGGATGACCTGCAGGCAGAGGAGGACAAAGTCAATACTCTGACCAAAGCCAAGATCAAGCTGGAACAGCAAGTGGACGATGTAAGCACACAGAGAGAGAGCAGCAACAGGACAGGTATGGAGCCTGCCCTGGCTGGCAGAGCCCTGAAGGTCTTGTGGTGTTTAGCTGGAAGGGTCCCTGGAGCAAGAGAAGAAACTGCGCATGGACCTGGAGAGAGCCAAGAGGAAACTGGAAGGAGACCTGAAGCTGGCCCAGGACAGCATCATGGATTTGGAGAATGATAAGCAGCAGCTGGATGAGAAACTGAAGAAGTAAGTGTGGCTCTGGGACACCTGAGTGCTGGGCTGCAGCACCTGTCTTTTTTCTTTGAGCTCTAACACAGTTCACTTTGCCCAAAGGAAAGATTTTGAAATCAGCCAGATCCAGGGAAAGATTGAGGATGAGCAAGCCCTGGGCATGCAACTCCAGAAGAAAATCAAGGAGCTGCAGGCAAGTGTCTGTTCCTGCCCTGCCTTGCTCCTGCTCAGCTCGGGCAGGAGGAGGGCAGGGCTGTGAAGGGTCCCTGCTGTTGTGCAGGCGCGCATTGAGGAGCTGGAGGAGGAAATTGAGGCAGAGCGAACGTCTCGCGCTAAAGCAGAGAAGCATCGGGCTGACCTGTCCAGGGAGCTGGAGGAGATCAGCGAGCGCCTGGAAGAAGCAGGAGGGGCCACAGCAGCTCAGGTGGAGATGAACAAGAAGCGGGAGGCAGAATTCCAGAAGATGCGGCGGGACCTGGAAGAGGCCACGCTGCAGCACGAAGCCACGGCTGCCGCCCTGCGCAAGAAGCACGCGGACAGCACAGCTGAGCTGGGCGAGCAGATCGACAACCTGCAACGTGTGAAGCAGAAGCTGGAGAAGAGAAGAGTGAGTGAAGATGGAGATTGATGACTTGGCCAGCAACATGGAGTCTGTCTCCAAAGCCAAGGTATGGAAAAATATGAAAATAACTTGAAATTAAACAATGTTGAAGTATATCCTTTAAAGTTATGGCCAAGTCATCATCTAACTCCCTGTCTCTGTATGGAACTTTTTTCTAACCTTCTAACTCCAAGGAACAGTCTATAATTTGCAAGCCAATTAACGTTTCTCTGGTTAGAATCCTGCTGCTCAGTATAAGAAGGTATCTAGATGCTAATCATCTTTCTTTCTCTGTTATCTCCACAGGCCAACCTGGAGAAGATGTGCCGCACGCTGGAGGATCAGCTGAGTGAGATTAAGACCAAGGAAGAAGAGCATCAGCGCATGATCAACGACCTCAATGCTCAAAGAGCTCGGCTGCAGACAGAAGCAGGTGAGAGAGACCCCCATATGTTTTGGCATGATTCCTAAACCAGTTTGTTTGTGTCATAAATGACAATTAGAATGTCTTCTTATTTGTGTCCTTCTCCAGGTGAATTTTCACGCCAGGTAGATGAGAAAGATGCTCTGATTTCTCAGCTCTCAAGAGGCAAACAGGCTTTCACCCAACAGATTGAGGAACTCAAGAGGCATCTAGAGGAAGAAATAAAGGTTATTCCTAATTTCTTACAACCAGCCACTGAGAACACTTGTAGCTTCACACTGTCTAGTCCCCACTGTCTGCTTAGCACAAGCCATCCTGGAGGAAGGCTTTTGTTTCTGTAACAAGTTTGATTAATGGATTTTGTCCTTCGGGCTTACAATTGTCCTTCATGGCAAACACTCTTCCAGCAGTCATGTCTGTAGTATGAAATTAATTCATTAGTAGAGATTTTTTGGGATAATACCATTCAGTGACGCAATCCTGCTCCCTATCTAGGCCAAGAACGCCCTGGCCCACGCCCTGCAGTCCGCTCGCCACGACTGTGACTTGCTCCGGGAACAATATGAGGAGGAGCAGGAGGCCAAGGGGGAGCTGCAGAGAGCCCTGTCCAAGGCCAACAGTGAAGTGGCCCAGTGGAGAACCAAATACGAGACTGACGCGATTCAGCGCACGGAGGAGCTCGAGGAGGCCAAGTACGTGGGGGAGCAGGATGACAAATGATGGGTGGAGACTGAAACTGGTGTAGGGAAATTGGAATTTCTGAGAGTGGGTGAAGACAAGATTGGGGTGAAGGCAAGGATATACTGTCTTTGTAAAAGAAGGGAAGAGATGGAGGGAGAGAAATAGTGTAGATTGGAAGGGAAAATAGAGGCATTAGGTTTAGAAGTGCTAAATCTGGCCTAATTCTCCATAGATGATAGGGCAGAGCAAAGGATAGTTCATTTTTTATCTGTGAAAAGTGCTTAATTCAAAACTTGCAAAGGAACAAACCTGCCCTCTTGTAGAACTGATGCCCTTCCAAGCTCTAACATGGCTCTGTGCTTCTCCCTCCCAGGAAGAAGCTGGCCCAGCGCCTGCAGGATGCAGAGGAGCATGTTGAGGCTGTCAATGCCAAATGTGCCTCCCTGGAAAAGACAAAGCAGAGGCTGCAGAATGAAGTGGAGGACCTGATGATTGATGTGGAGAGATCCAATGCTGCCTGTGCTGCTCTGGATAAGAAGCAGAAGAACTTTGACAAGGTCTTGTGGCCTCCAGCACCAGCACTGCTGGCCAGAGCATGCCCCCGTGCTGGCCACAGCCCAACTCACAGCCCGTTTCTCTGCAGATCCTGGCAGAATGGAAGCAGAAGTATGAGGAAACACAGGCTGAGCTGGAGGCCTCCCAGAAGGAGTCCGCTCTCTGAGCACGGAGCTGTTCAAGATGAAGAATGCCTATGAGGAGTCCTTGGACCACCTGGAAACAATGAAGCGGGAGAACAAGAACTTGCAGCGTGAGTCCCTGGCCCTCTGCTTCTCACTGCCCACACTCACTATCAGCCATTGTCCCCATTGGCCATGACTCTGTGCCTGCAGGGAAGCAGGGATGCCTGTCACCTTGGTGGGACAGGGCCCTTGCCCTTCTGCTCTGTGCCTGACCATGCCTTTGATCTTTGTTCCCACAGAGGAGATTTCCGACCTCACGGAGCAGATTGCTGAGCAAGGAAAGACAATTCATGAGCTGGAGAAAGTCAAGAAGCAGATTGAGCAGGAGAAATCTGAAATCCAGGCTGCTCTGGAGGAAGCTGAGGTATATGATCACAACCACTGGCATCTGCAGTAAATAAATGAGGAAATAGGACTGAAAAGTCCTGGGTTCCTTTTTGTTCTGGCTGGGGAATGTAGCTGAGATTTCTGAAAATATTTTTTATTTTATCAATATTTGTATCCACTGGTCTAGGCCTCCCTGGAACATGAGGAGGGGAAGATCCTGCGCCTGCAGCTTGAGCTCAACCAAGTGAAGGCTGAGATTGACAGGAAGATAGCAGAGAAAGATGAGGAGATTGACCAGATGAAGAGGAACCACCTCAGAATTGTGGACTCCATGCAGAGCACTCTGGATGCTGAGATCAGGAGCAGGAATGAAGCCCTGAGGCTGAAGAAGAAGATGGAGGGAGACCTGAATGAAATGGAGATCCAGCTGAGCCATGCTAATCGTGTGGCAGCAGAGGCCCAGAAGAACCTGAGAAACACCCAGGCAGTGCTCAAGGTCTGTCACACTAAGAATGTGCACTTAGGGCTGTACTTTGTCCAATACTGGCTTTGCTGTAGTCCTCTAGATACGTTCCAGCACTTAATAATTCTCCTTAATTGTAGAGCTGGATGTAATAGTCAATGTGAGGCCACACAAAAACTTAATAAAACAGGAATTCAGCTCCAGCTCTGCCTTTGCTTTCATAATCCTATCCCCACACATCCTGGCAGCATTTCTGTATTCTTCCAGGGACATTTGGCACTTTTTCTACCACCCATGCATTTCCTTCTTCCACTTCAATTTGACCTGAAGGCCCTTGCTCAGCCATGCTGACCTCTTGCCTCTTTTGCTTGATTGCCTACACACGTGAATTGAGAACTCTTACACTCCAGAGAAAAGTTCTTAACTCTTTTTTGCTTCTTTATTCTTGAAGGAAGTTTCTCAAAGGGGTTCCATCCAGGAGTTCTTTGAACAACTCAGATCCACTCTCCCAAAACAGACCTAACTCTTCAGCTGTCTCAGATCCCTATGGATCAACCTCCTACTGGCTTTTCTAAGATACTGTGCATAGATGGACAATAAGTCTACATATAAATATATACCTATCATTATATACATTATACTGTCATAATAATGTTGGACTGGTGGCAATTGCCATTATGCAGGAGTGCTGTGTTGTTTTATAGTTTCTCTTTAATCTTTGCCTTATAATTTCTCTTTATTCTCTTACAGGACACCCAGATCCATCTGGACGATGCTCTCAGGACACAGGATGACCTGAAGGAGCAGGTGGCCATGGTGGAGCGCAGGGCAAACCTGCTGCAGGCTGAAATTGAGGAGCTCCGGGCAGCCCTGGAGCAGACGGAGCGCTCAAGGAAACTGGCTGAGCAGGAACTGCTGGATGCAAGTGAGAGAGTTCAGCTCCTCCACACTCAGGTTAGATTCAAAATCTCATGTGCCCTTCTCTTCCTTTATAGATTTTCTTCTGTGTAAATTCCTAAATCAGCTCTTCTAATAAAATACTTTATCTGAACCAGAATTATTACACTTGTACAAAGAAATGGATTATGGCAAAAGAGTACGATTGCATTAGGAGTCCGATGCTCCTGCTTCAAATTTCAATAATTCTCTGCTATGCAGCTATGTATGACCTGACAAGATACGTCAGGAAGATACTGGTATTAGATATTTAGAGGATAATTTTATATTGAAACAGCAAATTTCTTAAACAATTGTTCTCTTTTGGAAATAACTGCACAAAATCTTATTGTTCAACAGAACACCAGCCTGATCAACACCAAGAAGAAGCTGGAGACAGACATTTGCCCAGATCCAGAGTGAAATGGAGGACACCATCCAGGAAGCCCGCAATGCTGAGGAGAAGGCCAAGAAGGCCATCACAGATGTGAGTTGGGTGCTCCTGGCATTGCTGATGGTGACTGCACTCTGCCCAAAATATCTCCAGCCCGAAAATGCCTTTGACCCTCTGCTCTGCTCAGGCGGCCATGATGGCAGAAGAGCTGAAGAAGGAGCAGGACACCAGTGCCCACCTGGAGAGGATGAAGAAGAACCTGGACCAGACAGTGAAGGACCTGCAGCACCGTCTGGAAGAGGCCGAGCAGCTGGCACTGAAGGGAGGGAAGAAGCAGATCCAGAAGCTGGAGGCCAGGGTGGTAGGGCTGGGGCTTGTGCCTGAGTGAGCGTGTCCTTGGAGAGACACTGCCAGGAAGCTGCAGGGCTGGGCTTGTCCTTGCAGGTGCGGGAGCTGGAAGGGGAGGTTGATGCTGAGCAGAAGCGCAGCGCTGAAGCCGTGAAGGGCGTGCGCAAGTACGAGCGCAGGGTGAAGGAACTCACCTACCAGGTAAGGCTGGAGGGCTCCTGCTCTCACAGGGTTTCCTCCCCTAAGGGTGAGCTACATTTTGCACACACCATCCCCAAGGGGAATTGTTAACCTGACGTGGTGCAGAACCAAGCACTGAGTCTCTATCCTGTTCCCCAACTTCTGTAGTCTGAAGAAGACAGGAAAAATATTCTCAGGCTGCAGGATCTGGTGGACAAGCTGCAAACGAAAGTGAAATCCTACAAGAGACAGGCTGAGGAGGCTGTAAGTATTGCCTGGAGAATGGGCAAAGGCCACATTGCCTTGGGGCAGGACACACATTGAATGAGGCTGAACACCTGGAGAGGGGCATGAAAGAATCTGCTGAGATACAACTGCCTTGGCCACACTGCTTTGCTGTCGTGTCACGAGGCCCTGGTGAGCTCTGGGCACCCGCAGCCAGGGACCTTCATTCAGGGAAGTTCTGCAGGGTGTTTCACACAGGAGGCAAGAGTAAACAAACCCAGGGGCCATACCCATTGGCTGACAAGTTCCCAAATCTGTGCAAATGATCTGCAGCAGGAAAAGACTTTAGGGTGTTCCCATCCCAGTAAGTCACTCTGACAATTGGGCAGGAAGTAGTGGGACAGTTAGTACAGAAATGGTAAATTGGAGGGGTGAAATTGCTCCTGACGTGTGACACAGTCCTGGTGGAGCTTGTCCCAGCAGTGTCCTGAAAAGGGGAGGATGAGGAGCTCCGTGTGAGGCTGATGTGTGAGCAGTGCTGGGAGGGGGATGGATGTTTGCCGCCCCATCAGGCTGACTTGCAGCAGGAGTGAAACCCCTGCCCTGGGCTCCTCACCACTGTCTCCCTTTCCCCACACAGGAGGAGCTGTCCAATGTCAATCTGTCCAAGTTCCGCAAGATCCAGCACGAGCTGGAGGAGGCCGAGGAGCGGGCTGACATTGCAGAGTCACAGGTCAACAAGCTCCGGGCCAAGAGCCGGGAGTTTCATGGCAAGAAAATAGCAGAGGAGGAGTGAGAATGTCCTGAGGCAGCAAAGTGACCTGAGGGCTGCACAAAATGTGAACCCTCTGTCACTTTCTTCTTGACGTGTTCATAACTGTGTCAATATGTAGAGAATAAAGATCATAGATTTCGTCGCATACAGAGCAGAGTCAGTGATTTTGGTCATTACATTTCAATTCCACAGTTACACATGTTTAGGGCGTTTTCAGATTGAATATTTATTTCACTTTTACCCTTGTGTAACAGTTGAGCTTTACTTATCCCATCTCCAGTATTTCTCCACTGTGTCTTACTCCATTACCAAGGAAGGAATAAGACTAATTTAATTTCCATACTGGGAGATGATCAGGACAAAGGCAGGACAAGCACTTCTTTTGTCCTGGCATTAAAAAAAAATATTTTGCCTTTGTGAGTTGTGTTTCTACATAGGTACAGTACTCAGATCTCATTTATGGTCCCATTAGCACTTGGACGGGTGGTATTTAGAAGCAAGTTGCCCCTGGGGAAATCATCTGTTGTCCCAAAAGCATCCGTATGTCTTTGAGTCCTTATGGAGGAACTTGGGCAAGGACTGATGAGCTGCCTCAGAACAAGGCAAGTGAAGGCCAGTAACTCTAGAGTGGCTAGTTACTGACCAAATTTAAAGATCATACAGCCCTGTTAATAACTTCATGAATATGGTGTTAACAATCAGTTTCAAAGAAAAACAAATAATATATTATTTGGATAAGAGGATATTGTGGTGCCTTACTTTCTTTGTGAGGCAGAATTGCCAATATTAATACAATACTTTCCTATTGTAAATGAAGCTGAACTTAATGAACAGCTTGGTAGAAGTGTGAACAAGAGGATAAACCCCAAGGAGTGTAACATGTACAGAATAAGCTGGGAACACCTGCACTACTGCAGTGTTTCCAGTGCTGAAATGTATGAACTTTTGTGCTAAGGAATAATTAAGAGTAATATACAAATACAAAAAGCTAAAAGAGCTGTTTTTCATCATGCAAGACAAGTCTTCACGTGGAAATAATACCGAGAACATTACAACTTAAAGGAAATCATAAAACCTAACCCTTCACAGAGGTAAAAATCCATAGGTAATAATGACAAACAGTGTCCTACTGTCTGACTCTTGCAGCACTGGGTAAGTGGAATGTAGATACCAACTGTATTTGGGCTGAACAGAGAAGAAAGAAGACATCTACACAAGGTATACTGGTCTGAAGTCCTAAACAAATGGCAGGCTGTTTCCTGCAAGGCAAGAGCAGTACTTAGAAAAGGGAACCACCTTTGTAGCAGGCATATTGCATAGCTGCCAAGGGCAAATTCTACATGCAATACCATTTTTCATTTTGCCATTGTAAAGGAGACTCTATCACATTACAGGAACATTTTGTGGGTACCTCAAGGTTCCTGGCTAGGTTTACACCACTTTATTTAAGCGAGTGTTTCAAGAAGCTGTGAAACTGCTGGGAAGGAGGTGGAAAGGAGATGGTGAGGAAAGAAGAGGAAGGAAGCCTTTTGCACTGACAGCAGTCAGTGTGTTTGCAGCAACAGTATTGAGGATTGGGAGATCCTCCTCCTCCTAAACACACTGAGATTTTCACCCAAGGAATCCTCCCATGTTACATCTAAATATGGGAGTAGTTTTCTAGGCAGCAGCTAAATCTATTTAAGGAAATGACACCCTGTGTCGACTCTTGCTCCTCAGAGACATCATCTCTATGTGTGAAACTGTGAAAACTTCATCAGTGCCAGTGATATCTGGGCAACAAAGAAGGGAAATGACTCCTTTCCCTTCCCATAAGCTCCTAAGAGATAGGTGGTATTCTTTCTGGACAAATCCTTTCATGCCACACCTAGAAAGAAAGCAGGGAATTTTGTTTGTTCTAAAGAACATCTTTCTTTAGAGAAACAAACCAACAAACAACCCCAAAAACACAATTCAAAATTACTGTATTACAACTGTGGCTCAGTGAAAAAATATGGAGAAGTATTTCCAGCTCTGTCTGTACCTCTTTAAATCTGCTGACAGACTAGTAAATACCACAACAACTTTGGGGACCATATTTCAATGCCAAACCCCCCTGTTCCCTTTGGACAATATTACAATCACCCTTCAAAATGAACAAGCTGCTCTGACTGTGGAAGAACCAGGATGCACTTGAAGCACCTGAAAATGTTGGAGCTCCTCTCTCACCTGTGAGAAATGATGGCCTGAGGATTTGTTACTAAATTCTCAACTGATGGAAGGCAAAACTACAGGTTCCTTAAGAGACAACACCTTGGGCCACAATTCCAACTGCACAGGTGGGAGAGGGAGGGAAATCACACACATTGCCCTGTGCTGACCTGGCCTTGCCACTGGCCATCCTGGAAAGCATGCTGGAGATTTTTGGAATCCAAGGGAATATTAAAGGGATGAGGAAGGAACCCCAAATTTCTCCTCCCTTTTGATTTGCTGCCTTGGCTGGAGGACAGGAGTCTTTTTGCATCAACACACTATTTCTGGAGTCAGGCTGCCTGTGATATAAAATGTGCTGATCCACAGGTAACTGATCTTGGAGAAACATGGGCCCATAAGTGGCCTAAAGCAAGAACTCTCAGAGAAGGTTTAAAATAGATGCAGCTGATGAGCTGCACTAGAGCTGCTGTCCCATGTGGACTATGGAATTCTCTGACCTTGAATAGCTTGGGCATGGACAACTGTGTCTCCTGGGCACAAAAGCATCAGCACTTTAAGAGAAACTAAGACATTATATGCGAGTCATACATCATCATCCTTTCTTTTTCTTTTCTCAGTACCAGCTGTTGTTTTGGTTTTTTTCCTAATATTGAGCCTTGAACACTGATTTCTATCACTTCTGCTTCACTTTCCAATGTCTCAGACATTTCCAGGCACTAATCTTCTTCCCATTGGCTTCTCAGTTTTTCCACCCTACTCATGTAACTGAAGCTCCAGAATGTGGTGAATAAAGTATCCTCTACATCACTGTCATATTATTTCAAACACTGCTCAGATGTCATCCTCTCATGTTTGCTGTACTGGTAGAAGGAGAATGATTAGCTAACTCTGATGCACTTTCAAGAACTGTTTATCCTGCCATTCCAGGTCACAGTTTTTACCTTCCTCTGCTCAGTGAAATGACACCTTCCCCTTAACGGGAGATAATCTGCCACTGCAGCTTTTCAGGAAGCCACTTGGAGTCCCCACTGAAAAAGGATGGCATCACCTTTTACAAACGTGTAAATCACAGCAGTCCATACCTGGAAAAGTAACCACTTTGATTTCCAAGATCACAAGCATAGCAACCACTAAGACCAGAGGAACAGAACTTGAAGAGAGAAAATCCACCAATTCATACAAATTAACAAACAAAAAAATCTCCAGCCTTGCCCCCCTCTCCCCTCCAAAAAATCCCTACTCAAACAACTGCCCCCCAAATGTCACCAGCTGCATTATCCAGGGGTTTATGCTCCACTTCCATGGGCTTTAGCTCTCATCTCTCATAGCCTGTGCAGTGAACGTCCTGAACTGCTTTTTTATCCCAGAGGATACATTCAAGTCTGTCATTACTTATGAAAATTAACAACTTTGTTCGAGGTCAGTTCATGTTTTTTACTTTATTTTTTCATTCCCTGCACCATCCACCCCATGGATTAGGAATGCCTCATAGATCTCCAAACCATGTTTCTTTGCTGGGCAACTCATCATGCCTGCCACAGTATGGCACACAAACAGCCTGCAAGAAATACACTTTACTTTAGTCTGATCTGATTCTTACTGGTTTTTATATACAAAGTATGTCCTTACCATTGCAATGGTCCAGCACTCAGCTACGTCTTAGCAGAAGGGTAGGGATGAGGAGCTTTGCTCTAGCAGATCAGAGCATCAGCATTTGTTTTCAGCATGTGCTAAGATTCCTGGGAGCTCTCGTTTTACACAGAGGCAGCAGAAATGCTGCTGCAGCAGAGCGTGAATATTCCCTGACAGACAGTTAATCAGGGTCCACAGGGTGCACTGGTGCCTCCAGCATGCCCTGTTCATATGGCAGCATGGCTGACAACAGCACTAGCAAGCTGCATATCTCATGGGGAAGGGTTCTGAATAAAAATCTGGGTATCAGATAATTCAAAGTAATAGAAAAACTGTAATGGTGAAATGGAAATAGTGGTAGGTTTGTCTGTGTTATCCGTGAGTTTTTTTGAAAGCTCAGGGGAAAAAAGGAGAAACCAGTGAATTCCTGGATGAAAAGTCTGTCAAGGGCCATGAGGCTCCTGCAGTTCCTCCTCACAAAGCAGGGGCTGTGGCTGGGGAACATTCTTCATCTTCCTTCAGGACACAGCCACACTAAACACTTGAATCCTTCCACCACCCAAGACATCAGCCCCTCACTGATACATACATGGGTGGTCCTCCCTTTGGCAAGGCAAAGCATCTGCTCACCATCAAACCAGAACGTGATTATTCACCAATCCCTGATAACCTTTAAGATTAATCACATTCTACATTGTGGAGTTTTCTCAGGACTGGGAATTATATTTAGGAAGTCCAAGGCTCAGGCACATGTAGTAAAAGAGCTCTATCAAAAATATCAGTAAACTTTCATGATAACAAAGGCAGTTCCTTTCTGCTGCCTGCCTGTAGACTAAAAGCTGAAGTTTACCTATATCCCTTATTCTATATGGACCCCATTCTGGTTCAAATTTATAACAGACTGACTAAATGATCCAGAATGGTGAGGAATTCTCAGTGAGGCTAGAGAAGATTCTCCCACCAGCCATGCCAGCCCTTAATGCCTCTGTGAATCATGAGATTTTAGTGTTCTGCCCACTGAAAGCTCTTTCTGGGGTGGGGGCCATGGAGTGCTCATGTGGCCATTTACAGAGACCAGATTATAGTTCAATGTTTGGTAGGACCAGATGACAAGCTGGGGAGAAATTCTGTTCTTCTGGGTACATATGTCCTCAGTTCCCCTTCAGGAGGGATTTCCAGACCAGCCTTCATACACTATGTATGGACTAGAGTAAGGACTGGGAATGACAAAGTCCGGGGAGGGAATGATTGTCCAGAGGGATGTGACCTTCAGCAAGACCTGCAACAGAGTCCACACGACAAGGAAAAGTGGATGAAAGGCAGTGTGTCAAAAGCAGGCCAAGACAGAGTAACCTGTCATCTTCTTCAGATAAGACTGTCCAGGCAAAGGAGCTGTGGCATTCCTGATCTAGCTGGATCAGAACAGCCAGGATCTGGAAAAAATCCAGCAGGAAAACTACTGTTAGGGTGGAAAACAGGCAGGCACTGAGCATTGGGACATAGGGAAAGGAGCTCTTCCCACCAGACAGCCAATCTGCCAGCTGATGCCCTTCAGCTAGCAGGGCTGCAGCGGCCTTTGCTGCTCAAAATATCTGGCAGTGTCTGAGACAACAAGGGAATGACAAACATATTTAGCAAGTTCCTCTGGCTGACCTGGCTGGAAGGCACCGACCTCTCTATTTCTTTTCTGTACTAGCCACACGTGTCACTTGCTCAGTGCTGACAGGGAGGAAGCTTGTTGGGAAGCAAATAGATCAAAATAAAAGGGAGGGAAAACACCTGAATGGTGGGGTTGTGATCAAAGTGTCCAGCTCAGTATATCCTCAGAGAAATATTGGTAAAATCTTTGGCACAGGAGAGCCAAATTTATTTGGGACATTTCCCAGGTGCATATGAAGAGAACAGGCTGTCAAAGGGCAAACCAGAGAAAAGTGTTCTTTCCTCAGTGAAATGAAGATGTGTTTCCATGCAGAGCTCTCCCTCAGGTGGCAGTGCAGGTATCAGGAGAGGTGGGAGGGCATTTGGTTCATTTGCCTCCGACACCATCGAGGCTGAGCCACTGCCAGGACAATGCTCTGGGCTGGCCTTTAGGTCCTGACACGTCTTGTCCCACCTAAAACCAAGTTGGGGGCTTACCAGTGCCCCTTGGGCCAAGGCCAGAGGGAGGAGAAGTTCTGGAGGAAGAACATTGGCCTGGCACATTTTGGAGAGGGAAGAAGCTGAATGCCTGGGGCTGATGGCAGGGCTGAAGCACCACCAGCTGCCTTTGGGGTTCCTGAGGGGCCAGCAAAGTGACAGAAATAGGAGCAAATAGGGTGGCAGAAATGTGTGGCAGCTGGGCAGATGTGGTGACCCTGAAGCACATTGTCTCAGGTCTGGAGCAGAACAAAGGTTTGCTGTATTGGGTGAGCTGAAGCATGAGAATATCTTTTCCCCTGCAGTAGACTTGGCTGAGATTGTCCAGGGTATTTCTTTGCCATCAGAGTCTTACCCCATGCCAGTACTGTGTTAGCTCATGAGCACAGTTTTATCTTGTGTCCTGTGCTGCAGTGCAGGCTGTGCCCAGCAGTGTGTGTTCCATCCCCAGCTGCTGAGCTGGGGCACGGTGGGGGTGTGGGGGTCTCTGTTCATGGGCAGCTGTTAAAAACCAGCTGGGGCAGTGTTCTTTATCCCTGCCAGGACCCATCCTTATCCAGGGGGATAGCCTCTGCTCAGGGGCCACGGAGTCTCATTCCAGGGCTGATAAACTGACCCCATCCCCTGGGAGAGGCTGCACCCAGGGCAGGAGCCCAGCATTCCTGCCTGGACACAATGTGGGCTTTGGGACACCAGGGCAGCCTTGCCCCTGCATTCCCAGAGGGAGAGCAGGCCCAGCTCCAGCTCCACTGGAGCTCCAGAGGGAATCTGCCCCTCCCTGCAGCTCCCTGCCCCAGCAGAGCCCCCTGTGCCCCTGCAGGAGCTGCACCCATGGGATGGCTCTGCCCAACCCCGACCCACGGGGGCAGGGGGGATTCTGACTCTGCCAGGGGTTGGGGTTTGTAGCACTGCATTTTTATTTTAATTCTTCTCATAAAGAACTGTTAATCCTACCCCCATATCTTTGCCTGATAGCCCCTTAATTTCAAAATTATAATAATTTGGAGGGAGGGGGTTTGCATTCTTCATTCAAAGGGAGGCTCCTGCCTTCCTCAGCACACACCTGTCCTTCAAACTGATACATCTTGCCTCTTGATGAAACCTTACAGCACTCCTTTGACTTCCTCTGATGCTCTGAACTCTCTCTCAGGCATTCTTTCTAACAAGCTCTCATCCCACCTCAGAATTTATATAGGAGAGTAGTATTTACCCCATTGTCACACAGCTTAGATGGATCAAACATCAAGTTATCATCTCCCCTCTCATTTAAGCCTTCAGTACACACATACTTCAGGAAAATCAGAATTTTGCTTCTAGCAAGTGATTTGTGCCCTATTTATGCCAGCATACTTTACAGGCATGGTGATTGTTAACATCCCACTTCCTGGGAAATTTAAAAAATGCCTACTTCCTTACCCCAGAGACTGTAGTCACATTAACATCTAATTGACACAGTTTTTAAATGTCCTCATTTCAAACTGGAGGCAATGTGCCACTGCCTGGGAGTCCAAATTTCTTAACATTAACTTTTTCCTTTTTTTTTTTGCAAATGCAAGCTCAGTGTTGAATTCTCTGAATCTATAATGTTTATATTTATGACAAATTCCATTCATTTTTTTCTCTCACCAGCTGCACCCCAGGTTTCCCATCGTAGCGTCTCAGATGTGCGGATCCTTAAAATATTGTAATCATGGTGCAATAACTGTCTTGAGCTAGTGCCTCCAGGGAGGGACCCCAAACAAAGGAACCCTGGGTTTTTATCCCCTCACAGTCTAAGGGTGGAAAAATCTGGATTCATCACCTCCTGCCATTTCTCTGAGTGTCTCTCACCCAGCTGAGCCACAGGTCCCCTGGCCCTTGGTTGTGCAAAGGGTTTGCAGTTCACAGCCTCTTCTTGCCTTGGGCTCCAGCTCCAGCTCCTGCAGAGCTCAACCTGCAGCTCCACTCCAGCTGCACCCCAGGAAACACACACCAAATGTATCCCCCAACATATCCCTGTCAATCAGACAACCACGAGGACTCAAATGTGCCCAGGGGAGTTTCATGGGGTCAGAGACAAGGATTCTTGAGACATTTCCACAATTCAGTCTGCTCTAAAATGTGGCCTCTCACTTTCAGACTCCTTTCAATAATCACAGAACATGGCTGAGAAGCAGTTGGTTCACAAGTTGTGGCAGAAAGGGAGGCAGGTGCTGGAGTGGCTCTAGGTGGCCCTGCTCATGGACAGGGGTTGGACCAGGCTCTGTTCCTCTGTGATCTTCTGCTCCTCAAGAGCCTGTCTTCAGGATGCCTGAGTTCCCTTCCCTCCATGGAGAGTATCAACACTCCAATGCTTTGCCCAAGCTGCATTTCTGTGCAGAACTGGCTGTTTCCATACACATCCTTTGTTTTATCCTGTCTCATTCAGCTGGGCTGTGTTTTGCTTCCAGCATTGATGGAATCCAGCCCTGCAAAGATATATGGATGGCAGAAAAATATCATTAGGTGGGAACCACTTAATTTTCTTTTTGCTTCAAAATTTATGTCATTCATTGCATATTTTCCATAAGGAAGGACTGAAACACTATTTAGGCACCCATTTCCTAGGTGCATTTTATAGACATGTGTCGTAGTTTGGAAAAAAATGAGTTTTTTCTGAACTTCAGTGGTCAAACCAATGAGTGCTCAGGTTTAAAGACTGGCACCTGGTGTGGCCACTGAGGACAAGGATCCGCCTCTGAGAACACAAGGGGTTAAAAGCAGAGGGTTCCCCGGAAAGTTCTCTCTTGGTTCCGGTCCCTGAGGACGGAAGGATCTCCCCTGCCCAGCGGCTGGCTGGGCGGGGGAGGGGAAGCCATGCGGCCTGGGTGAAGTAGGGCCGGAACCTCGGGCACAGAGGGGGAGAGGAAAATCCTGTAGGATGGAAGGGTGGCAGACAGCCTTCTTTTCCCTTTCCCTCCCCCCCTTCCCCCCCCCCGGAGGGAGACTGAGAAACTGTGTGTGTGATCTTCGTCACCTTGAAATTTGATATCAACAACTAGACAGTACAGCCAAAAGAGTATGGGGGGGTGGCGCGAGAAGAGTGCCCAGCAGTAAAAATACCGTGAGAGTTCTAGGAAAACAAAGCCCAAGATTTTAACCCTTTTTGTAAATGATGGAAACTTTATAAATACTAATCCTCCTGAATTTAAAGAAGCTAGATAGAAAGAACTGAGCAAAGATGATGGAAGTTTGTGTAAGTAGAAGATTGTCAGAGAACGCTGAAAAGAATCCTAGGTGAGAAAAGATGATGGAGTAACTTTGGCTGGACTCTTTTGTATAGCCATGGACGGACTCATTTTTTTTCTATAACATAGAAACTGTATCTGGGGAGAGGCATTGGCTTGGAGCCAAGAGTGGACAGTAGTGTGAACAGAGATGAGAAGTGTCCCCAAAATTTGAGAGGCTGTCGTTTCTTGGAACTAACCAAAGCATCTTTAAAAAAGAGAAACCCTAGAAACAGCTCTAGTCCATGCACAGTGGTGAGAGCACTGGACATGGAGGAAGAGGCCACGATGTGGTGCAAGAAGGACTCCTATCTCTCCTCAACGAGTTGAGTACTGATTATCAGAAGGGTAGTAATAGACTGAAGATTAATTATCTAAAAGGTGGTAACGTGATGAGAAATTTTCAGTTTGTTTTGTTAAGTTGAAAACTGGTGGGGGGGGGAGGAAGAGTGTTTTTTAAAGTTTCCATGTTCTTCTGTATGTGTCTTCTTTGCCTATTATAAGTAATAAAGTTTTTTTCCTTTTGCTTTCTAAATTAGACACTGTTTTGCTCTGTTTTTAGTCACATCTCACAAAAAATACCAGGGACAGTATATCGTTATAGGGGCACTAGCCTTGTGCCAACGTCAAACCTTTGACATTTGGTTCCCTGACCGGGAAATCGAACCGAATTCTAAATGAAAAAAAAGAGAAAATAAAACAAGACTGTGAAATGAGATCAGAAAAAAAGAGCAAAACATGTATCAAAGTAAACTAATAATAAAATTTAGATGTAGAGAAAAATATTTAGTGTCTTTTGTAATAATTTTAAGATGAGTATGTGTTCTCAGAGGCGAAGGGTGGAATGTCGTAGTTTGGAAAAAAATGAGTTTTTTCTGAACTTCAGTGGTCAAACCAATGAGTGCTCAGGTTTAAAGACTGGCACCTGGTGTGGCCACTGAGGACAAGGATCCGCCTCTGAGAACACAAGGGGTTAAAAGCAGAGGGCTCCCCGGAAAGCTCTCTCTTGGTTCCGGTCCCTGAGGACGGAAGGATCTCCCCTGCCCAGCGGCTGGCTGGGCGGGGAGGGGAAGCCATGCGGCCTGGGTGAAGTAGGGCCGGAACCTCGGGCACAGAGGGGGAGAGGAAAATCCTGTAGGATGGAAGGGTGGCAGACAGCCTTCTTTTCCCTTTCCCTCCCCCCCTTCCCCCCCCCGGAGGGAGACTGAGAAACCGTGTGTGTGATCTTCGTCACCTTGAAATTTGATATCAACAACTAGACAGTACAGCCAAAAGAGTATGGGGGGGTGGCGCGAGAAGAGTGCCCAGCAGCAAAAATACCGTGAGAGTTCTAGGAAAACAAAGCCCAAGATTTTAACCCTTTTTGTAAATGATGGAAACTTTATAAATACTAATCCTCCTGAATTTAAAGAAGCCAGATAGAAAGAACTGAGCAAAGATGATGGAAGTTTGTGTAAGTAGAAGATTGTCAGAGAACGCTGAAAAGAATCCTAGGTGAGAAAAGATGATGGAGTAACTTTGGCTGGACTCTTTTGTATAGCCATGGACGGACTCATTTTTTTTCTATAACATAGAAACTGTATCTGGGGAGAGGCATTGGCTTGGAGCCAAGAGTGGACAGTAGTGTGAACAGAGATGAGAAGTGTCCCCAAAATTTGAGAGGCTGTCGTTTCTTGGAACTAACCAAAGCATCTTTAAAAAAGAGAAACCCTAGAAACAGCTCTAGTCCATGCACAGTGGTGAGAGCACTGGACATGGAGGAAGAGGCCACGATGTGGTGCAAGAAGGACTCCTATCTCTCCTCAACGAGCTGAGTACTGATTATCAGAAGGGTAGTAATAGACTGAAGATTAATTATCTAAAAGGTGGTAACGTGATGAGAAATTTTCAGTTTGTTTTGTTGTGAAAACTGGTGGGGGGGGGGAGGAAGAGTGTTTTTTTAAAGTTTCCATGTTCTTCTGTATGTGTCTTCTTTGCCTATTATAAGTAATAAAGTTTTTTTCCTTTTGCTTTCTAAATTAGACACTGTTTTGCTCTGTTTTTAGTCACATCTCACAAAAAATACCAGGGACAGTATATCGTTATAGGGGCACTAGCCTTGTGCCAACGTCAAACCTTTGACAACATGGAAAGTCAGTGCTGTCCCAGCACAATCCCACTGTACTCAACTAACTGTACTCAATTGAATTATTCAAGTGTGGAAACAGAAGAAGCAGTGGTAATTATATTTCCGTATTGTAACAGTGCAGAGTCCTTTTAAACACTTAATTTAACTCCTTTAATTTAACCAGAACTGTTAGATGAAAAGAAACATTGCTCAAATTAATGCATCACTTTTAAGTGATAAATGTTAGACTTTTTTTTCCTTTTTCAGTAGGTTTAGGGAAAAACCCTAATTACTTGTAATGTCAGTGGGAGGTGTCACAAATGAACTCGACTGGACCTTTCAACCTCACTGAGCTGCTTAAAGTTGGCAATGGCAGAGGTTTATAGAGACCGAAACTTGAGCTGAACCCAAAGAAACACTTCCTCAAGATGAGGGGTGCTGAAATGGCAAATTTGGTCTGCATACAGTAGGACATCTCACTTTTTTCCAACACCTTCCTTCCAGGACTCAACAAAATGAAGAACAGGGGAAGAACAGGGAGAACAAGATCTCTTTTTTCCACTTAAATGGTTCAAGGTGGCTATTCTCCCTGATATATTGCACTATATTTTGTTACAACTGACAGAAGTGAGACAGAGTGATATGTAATAATCTGACTAAGGTAAGCAATGCAGACAACAGTGAAATCCACTGTGTATCATATCCAAGATCTGTAAGTAGAGAGCTCTGTGAAAGGACGACTGTCATCAGACAGATGATGTCCTCAGAAAAAGTTGAAGTATGCATCCAAATGTCACTGTGCTTGCCCAGGGAATGGTTGTCCCTTGCTCCCTTAGCTCAGATTCATGGAGCATCCATGGCCTTACAGTTATTAGTGGTTACCCTCATTCCTCTAGTCATCATTAGCTGTATTTCCCTCCTCAGGAATCTTCTCATATTATTTATAGGCGATTTATTCACATAGCTAGGAAGAGACCAAAATTTTCTAATTATATCTGGTAACATCACTTTCCAGTTTTCAGTACATTCGGTTTGCCAGACAATGCTTTGCCAAAAACAAGGTTTGCCAAAAATGCTTTGCCCAAAGACAGAGGAGGCATCTGCAGCATGCGCTGACCAGACCCTATAAAAGAGTCCTTGAATCTGGGCTGCTCTGCCTGCAGAGGAAGCTTCATGGTAAGTGCACGTCTGTGGGTGGCAGAAAGGGACAGTGTCCCTGCAGCCCCACATCTGATGCATGCACATGTACCTGGAAGCATTCTGTGTGTTAAAGCAAGTTGGTATTTTCACTTTGTGACACGTCTGTGGAATTCTGTGCATCAATCCTGAGGGATCTCCTGTTTCTGCTTTACAGCACCAACCACCTCCCAGCCTGCAAGGCATCTTCTCACAGCATAAGAGGTAAGAACCACGTTTGCTCGCATTTAAGGACAGAAAAAGGTGGAAGATTTCTGTAGAACAGATTTCTTCATGGTGACAAATTATTGTAAAATTTTGTAGGCAATTGCTTTATGCCCATGTGTTCCTGGCCACTGCTCTGCTATGACAAATAAAGCATGCTGATGGGTGGGCAGACTGCTCTCAGCTAGCAAGATTTCCTAAGTGGCTGTGCTTGAAGACACTAGACACTATGTAATGCCAGGAAATGCTTCCTGGGGATTCCTTATGTTTAATTATGGAACAGTGAGGTAAATGACTGTTCTGGCATGAAGTCCAGACAGACAGAGCTAGCCAACAGAATGTTGCAAAACCTTATAGACTTGTAAATTGTAATTATTACTGCATATGAAACTAACCAATAGATGTTATGAAAATGCTTTCCAAATGATACCCCAGGGTTATCATCTGCATGTAGGCCTCCTACTAGTAAACTTGATAAAAATGCAAAAATAGCTATCCAACTAACCAAACAATGAAAAGGCGGAGGTTCTGCTCCTATTCCTCTGAAAGAAGACTGGGTAAAATGGAGGATCTGCATGCTACAGGAGTAGCTGCAAATGTTTTTAACATTTTGGTTTGTTGCCTAACTAAAAGTGATAACAACTTCTTATCAAGCTGCCTGTTTTTCTAACTTCCTTGGAATTCAGATATTTTCTATTATTGGCCACATGGTATTTCTTTGGAAATCCAGTACTGCATTTAGATATCTGGCTTTGATTTATTACTTCTTCAGCTAAGGTTTCTAGATTTGCCTATAGTTATTTCCACAATTTACCTGAGAAGAAACTGTTGGTTGTGCAGTATTTTAATCTGATGAATTATAAGTCCTTATATGCCATTTGCTCACATACTACTTAAATAATTTGGGATGAGAAGCAAATAACTCCAGTGAGTGATTCAGAGCACCAGCAAAAGACATTTGCCCTAGATAGTCCTCAGAACAACTTCTGGACCATTAGCAACCCAAATGATGCATGGAATGCATCCTCAGGAACTGCAGACAACAACAGAGACATGCAATTATGCTACAGACCAATGTTACCCTGAAGAAGATCCTCATAAGATTTCATCCTGAAGCTGATAAGAACCTCAAAAAATTTTAGAAAAGGCAATGTATGATCCTACATGTGAGAAAGAATAGTCCTATCCAAGAGAGTACCTTGTATCTCATTTTGGCTGGAAAACCAACTTTGCAGAAAAGGTCATGGATACTGGTGAAAGTGTCTCAATGTGCCTTTGGGGGAAGGAAGGTCAGACATAACAGCATGGTAAAGACAAATGATTCTTTTGCTGCTTTCAGCTCCCATATCTGGAGCACTATGTTGAGTTTGGTGCTTTCTGGTGACCAGACAGTGACATTCTGGAATGAATCCAGAGGAGATCTTTGAAAATAAGTAGGAGAAAATTATGGATGAGAAGGGGTTGCAATGATGAGGTTTATCTACATTGGGGATGAAATTAAAAAGTGATTAAGTTATTGTTATCTTCAACAAAGAGGAAAGAGTCAGACTCTTCTCAAATGAGCAGAATGAAAGGCTGAGGGATAAAACCCACAGGTTTCAGCCACAGAAATTTTGATTAGGTCATAAATAGGGGGAAAAATCACCATCAGAGTCATCAGCCATTAAACTGGGAATTTTTAGGCAGACTGAGAAATATTAGTTCTTGGACATAATAAAAATTTAACTGGAAAAAGCTGTGAGAACATGTATCCAACATTTGCCCATGTTGCGCAGGAAGGCGAACCAAAGAACTACTTAAGATTCTTTCCAAATCACACTTTCTATTACACTGTTAGGATCTGTCAATAAAGTGTGTGACAACAAAAAATATTGACACATTTGGGAAACATATCTGCTCCTCCACAGTGTTCTCTGCCCTGGCAAGCATCAGCACAGAGCGCAGCCATGTCGTCAGACGCCGA
The DNA here is from genome assembly GCA_032173965.1 of Sitta carolinensis. NCBI lineage: Eukaryota > Metazoa > Chordata > Aves > Passeriformes > Sittidae > Sitta > Sitta carolinensis. Next base: position 10,109,910 of record CM063298.1, on the reverse strand, counting down.
GATGGCCATCTTTGGGGAGGCAGCTCCTTACCTCCGAAAGTCAGAGAAGGAGAGAATCGAGGCCCAGAACAAACCTTTTGATGCCAAGTCATCTGTCTTCGTGGTACATGCAAAGGAATCCTTTGTGAAAGGGACAGTCCAGAGCAGGGAGTCAGGAAAAGTCACTGTCAAGACTGAAGGGGGAGAGGTGAGTCAAAAACAAGGCTGGAGGACAACATTTGATCCCCACTTTGTGCTTTTCAGTGACACATGTGGATCTTTTGTTTTCTTGGCAGACCCTGACGTGAAGGAAGATCAAATCTTCTCCATGAACCCTCCCAAGTATGACAAAATCGAGGACATGGCCATGATGACCCACCTGCACGAACCCGCTGTGCTGTACAACCTCAAAGAGCGTTACGCAGCCTGGATGATCTACGTAAGTGGCAGCAGCAGCTTCCTTTGGGCAGCCTCAGCAGGTGCTGGGCCAGGCTCAGGGGAAGCCAACGTGCTGTGTCCCTTGCCCACAGACCTACTCGGGTCTCTTCTGCGTCACTGTCAACCCCTACAAGTGGCTGCCCGTCTACAACCCCGAGGTGGTGTTGGCCTACCGAGGCAAGAAGCGCCAGGAGGCCCCTCCACACATCTTCTCCATCTCTGACAACGCCTATCAGTTCATGCTCACTGGTGAGTGGCTCTGTCTGCCTCAGAGGCCTTGGACCATTAATTTCTCTGAAGGGATACTCTGTCTCAGCAAAGCGAAGAGACTTCTTCAAAGCTTTCTTGGTTCTGACACGCACGTGTGTTCTGGGGTTTACTATTTTTATAGCATTGTTTCTACAGTTTTAAATGAAAGACACCTCTGCACTCAGTGATGTGCTTTGGAGGTTTGCTTGTTTAAGTCAAACTGACATCAGGCAAAACATTAAACTTTCCTAACTATGTTTTGTTCTTTCTCTGCTGTTCATTGAGTTTTAAGTTCTGTATTTCTGTGTTCTTCGCAGACCGTGAGAACCAGTCCATCCTGATCACGTAGGTACCCCCTGCGCGGGGCCCTGGGGGCTGCCCGGGGCCAGGGCACTCCTGCCTGACCACGCACCCTCTGCTTCTCTCCTGGCTCTGGCAGCGGAGAATCCGGGGCCGGCAAGACTGTGAACACCAAGCGTGTCATCCAGTACTTTGCAACAATTGCAGCCAGCGGGGACAAGAAGAAGGAGGACAAATCATCTGGCAAAATGCAGGTGAGTCAGGAACAGACTGAATGCTTGGCCTGCCACTGCCCTGTCAACTAAACACAGGCACTGAATATATGAATATATACCTGCCTGCAGGGAACGCTTGAGGATCAAATCATCAGCGCCAACCCCCTGCTGGAGGCCTTTGGGAACGCCAAGACCGTGAGGAATGACAACTCCTCACGCTTTGTGAGTTCTTGATTAGAGAAGTTGTCATTTATATGGGAACAAGGATGTCAGAACAAGCTGTCACTTCTGAAGAGTCAAAGTCAGATGACTGTATTCATTAAAATACTATTTTCCACATATTTCTGCCAATTAAACTAGACTATCTAATTAAAAATACATACTTAGAAATACAATACAGCAAAGTGCAATAATTCAAATATGTATTAATACCTATATAATTTAATATCTATGTGTTAGTTTGACCAGCCCCATGGATGTGAGCTGTAATCTATAAATATATATACAGATATTCTTAGTGTTTGTCATACAGAGTGAAGACACAATTTTGTGGAAATTGATATAATATAGAAGAAAGGAAAGGTAGGGCATACACAACAGAAGTCGCTGGATGGAAATTTTGCTGGCCTCCATCAGACCAGAAAAAATATGAATCTCTGGGTTTTACACACAAATCTGGGCAGGAGTATTAATCTGACTTTTCAGACTTTGATCTAATTTGTCTAGAAGGGGGTAGGGACAGGGTTCCTTCAATACATCCTACCAGAAAACAAACTACTCTATGGCATGTTCTTTTGGTGGTTTTAATGCAAAAAGGCATTCATATGTTCTATCAGATTAACTGTGACTTTCCCTGAAAAATCACAATACTAATCCACAGGCTCAGCCTAAAGCTCTCTTCTGGGTGTGTTGCCTCTACCTCTGTAACTCAGACAGTAACAGCTGGCTTCTGTTTTCCACAAGACCAAAAAATTAACTTTTACATCTCCAAAATCTGCCTTCACAGCATGCTTTCTGATCAGAAAATAGCTTTCATTATATCTGTGTGTTTGAATTGCAACATAAGTGACCAAATAAAATGTTTTATTAGTGGTCTTCTCATTCATGTGCATTCATAATAATGGATACTGGAGCTCATATTTATACACTAATATTGGCAGTATAGAGAACTTCCCGAATTTCTTGTTGTCCTGTTTTGCTTTGTTAAAGAAAAAACTAAAGTGAAATAACTTCTAAGTTTGAAGCCTGTCCTCTGTGGAAAATGTAAGCTCACATGCTTATAGTCATGGTGAAATTTCAAAATGTCTTTATTTCTTTCCTCTCTAAAAGGGCAAATTCATTCGAATCCACTTTGGGGCCACAGGCAAACTGGCTTCTGCTGACATTGAAACATGTAAGACACCCTGCTGGCCTGATTCTATTCCTTCCTCCCTTTCCATCTCAGTGTTCTTTCTCTTACTCTGTCTTACCATCCTTGCCAGATCTGCTGGAGAAGTCCAGAGTCACTTTCCAGCTCAAGGCGGAAAGGAGCTACCACATCTTTTACCAGATCATGTCCAACAAGAAGCCAGAGCTAATCGGTATGAAGTATTACTAATTGTTTGATAAAATCTGAATGTGTTTAACATTTATCTTCATCATCACACCCAGATACATCCTATTCCTCTTCACAGACATGCTCCTCATCACCACCAACCCCTATGACTACCAGTTTGTGAGTCAAGGGGAGATCACTGTCGCCAGCATTAACGACCAGGAGGAGCTGATGGCCACAGATGTGAGTGTCTTGGAGCATATTGTGTGGGAAAACTTGCTTGTAGTGGTCCAGAGGTTTATCTGACTGATTTTGTTGCCAGAGTGCCATTGACATCCTGGGCTTCACTGCTGATGAGAGAACAGCCATCTACAAGCTGACAGGGGCTGTCATGCACTATGGGAACCTGAAGTTCAAGCAGAAACAACGAGAGGAGCAGGCAGAGCCTGATGGCACCGAAGGTATTAAAACCTTATAGAACTCCAAATAACAGAAACAGTTCCATAGCTGGAAGTTGGAAATCATGTATTTTGCTTCTGTTTACTTTCACAAGCACATAAATATCAGCTTCCAGAGTATTCATTCTTCCTAAATTTCCCTTCAGGATATCACAACATTTCAGTGCTGAGAACAACAGCTACATCTTAGAGGATATCACTTTCAATCATCACTTCTCCTCTGCTACTTCCTCTCTCTCTCTTTGCATTTAGTTGCTGACAAGGCTGCCTACCTGATGGGTCTGAACTCAGCAGACCTGCTCAAGGCCCTCTGCTACCCCCGAGTCAAGGTGGGGAATGAATACGTGACCAAGGGCCAAACTGTGCAGCAGGTAACAACTGGACTGGGAGCCTCTGACTTGATTTGCTCTCTCCCTCTGGGTACTATTTTCCTTCTGCACTATTCTTCTTTGGTTTAGGTGTACAATTCAGTGGGTGCCCTGGCCAAGGCTGTCTATGAGAAGATGTTCCTGTGGATGGTTGTTCGCATCAACGAGCAGCTGGACACGAAGCAGCCCAGGCAGTACTTCATTGGTGTCCTGGACATTGCTGGCTTTGAGATCTTTGATGTGAGTGCCACAGAAATCATAGCCAAATCTTGTCAAAGCAATTAGTTGTCAAGAGAAATTGGAGTTTAATGGTGGTTTGGTTTTATTCCTTAAACACTACACTCCCCTGTAATTTCAAATTAGTAGTGCATTTTTTGAAAAATATGCATTTGTTACTTTCTGGAAATATTTTCCTTTCTTTTATATGTCAATGGTTTTCCCTTGGGCCAATCCATGAGCTTTAATGTACCTTTATGTCACACCTTTATATGACACACAAGGAAGAAGCATTTGCCTTTTAGATAATTAACACAAATGTCACAGTTTTTCAATAATTTGAACTTAATATTAAAAAAGTCCCCGACAAATAGCACATAAATACCCAAGATACAATATTACAGAGTGTAGGAAGAGAAAGGTTGACCTAAGTCTCACACAAAACTTAACCTAGGCTTTGGAAAAAGAGACCAATATATATAATTTTATTCTTAAGATCCAAAGGGTGATTCCAACAGGAAGAGTACATTGGCTCTTCTAATTCAGACTAAGAAGTTCTGTAGATATTTATGGAGGGTGTTTGAGTCCAATACCAGGCTGGCAAACACTGAGAATGTTGAATGTTTTTATAAACATTATGATGTATAATGTTTTAAACTCTTTACAAATCGGTAATTGAATGTTTCAACATTAAAAACATTGTCTTACTTTGGCATCCCTGTGTAAGATTCTGAGATAGGATTCTGAATGGGAAGGAGAAAGGCATCTCTTTATCTTGAAAATGAGTAAATCTTATCTTTGCACTGAGCAGTTCAACAGCCTGGAGCAGCTGTGCATCAACTTCACCAATGAGAAACTGCAACAGTTCTTCAACCACCACATGTTCGTGCTGGAGCAGGAGGAGTACAAGAAGGAGGGCATTGAATGGGAGTTCATTGACTTTGGCATGGACCTGGCTGCCTGCATTGAGCTCATTGAGAAGGTGTGTTGAAAACATTTAAGATTTTTTTTTATCAGTTTCATGACATAATTTGAGGAATTTTCTTTAGGCTTACTTTTTCTTGCACTAATGTTTCACAAACCTACCTATTATTATCCGCTCACATTCCTGGCTATTCAAAAAGTGCCACTTCACTATCATAAGTATTATGGGAGTAAGTTCTAAGAACCTTTGTGATCAGGCTACAAATGAAATTATTTTTGGTTATCCATAAACTACGCTATTTATTTTAAAAAAATTAAATGTAATTTTTCTAGTATGGCAATAGAAGCATCAATGTAATCACACATGATTGCATGAGAAGGATTCTCTAGAAGTGAGTTTTCTGGTCCATAAAGATGAAAGATCTCTTTTCAGGAATCCAGACACAATTTCAATATTATTATTTCAATATTAACATTAGTATTTCTGAAACATAATTTCTAACAAAAATAATAGCTTCATATAGAAAAACGTCCTGGATGAACAATGATCAACAAAAGCACTATGAGCAGACACTGTTTTGTGTAGCACCCTCTTGTATAGGAATGGAAAGACAGAGATATATCTTCAAAAATTAATATTTCAGCAAGTAGCTGAAAGATCTGTTGATCTGTTGCACTACAGTCAATTTTAGTAAGAAACCTTCAACTGGACAAATTACTTTGTGAAAGCAATAATGTAAAAAGCAGATCATCTTTCAATTCACCAGTTTCTAAAGTATTTAGAAAATTTTGTGTGAGTAATGTCACGGTATCAGTCATTAAACACCTTAGTTTCAGATGCAAAATTGTATTTTGACTAGAAGTGTGAGCGCAAAAGTTAACAAAGATTTAATCCAATTTTGTTCCAAAAATTCAGCCAATTTCTCAGTTTCCTGTACCTTACTACAGTCCCCTCCTGATGGCAGATCTGTATTTTATCACTGCTATTTCTTGCTGCTTCTCCCAGCCCATGGGCATCTTCTCCATCCTGGAAGAGGAGTGCATGTTCCCCAAGGCAACTGACACCTCTTTCAAGAACAAGCTCTATGACCAGCACCTGGGCAAGTCCAACAATTTCCAGAAGCCCAAGCCTGGCAAAGGCAAGGCTGAGGCCCACTTCTCCCTGGTGCACTACGCTGGCACAGTGGACTACAACATCACTGGCTGGCTGGAGAAGAACAAGGACCCTCTGAATGAAACTGTCATTGGGCTGTACCAGAAATCATCTGTGAAGACACTGGCCTTACTCTTTGCCTCTGCTGGAGGAGAGGCAGGTCAGTTCTCTGAAATGTCACCTCTTGGATGTCCCCAAAGTAACAGGTGTTTCATTATCTTTAGTTTGTCAGAGTCTAGTGGTGATGGTGGTGCTGGTGGCAAGAAGGGAGGCAAGAAGAAGGGTTCTTCCTTCTAGAAATTCTCTCTGAAATTCCTATTTCCATGTTTATTTAATGACTCTACATGAATATCAGCTACTGTTCTTTGCTATGTTCTATTCTTATCACAACTGGTATATATGAAAAAACTTGGTCTTTACAAGTTGCAACGCATCTTTTTTTTTTTTTTTTTTTTTGGTGTTCTTCAGAGGCTAGTGGTGGTGGTGGTGGTGGCAAGAAGGGAGGCAAGAAGAAGGGCTCTTCTTTTCAGACTGTCTCAGCTCTTTTCAGGGTATGTAAACACATTTTCTTTTCATACGTGCAGAGAATTATTCTGCATTTTTAGCTGGCTCAGACACAGAAAAAAGCAAAAAAACTGCAACCAACCAACCCACCAACCAACCAACCAATCAAAAAATATTCTAAATACAAATAACTTCTCTTTAGCCAGGATTGAAAACAAAAATCGTACAGAATGAAAAATGGCATTGTAAAAAATTGAACATACAATTAATATAAACATAAATTGTGTCATAAGAAGTGCCCACTTTCTATCCTTCATTGGGTTGATGGTAAGTTTTTTCCTTATCCTACAAGGTGATGTTTAATTCTGAGAATCAGAAGGAATTCAGCAAATGATTGACGCATTCTCAGCTGACAATTTTCAGCCCAGTCTATCTCCATTGATGGGGCTATCATGTTAAATTCAAAGAATGCAAAGGGTTATTTTTTCCACATCACTTACAAATGCACACTGAATCACGATCCCACAGGAGAACCTCAACAAGTTGATGACCAATCTGCGGAGCACTCACCCCCACTTTGTGCGCTGCATCATCCCCAATGAGACTAAAACACCAGGTAAGCTGCTCAGGCAGAAAAATCCTTGCTCTGATTGACCCATTCCCCTCTGCACTGCAATCTGTGCCCCTCATTTGTGCTCTGCATTGCCAGGGGCCATGGAGCACGAGCTGGTGCTGCACCAGCTGCGCTGTAACGGCGTGCTGGAAGGGATCAGGATTTGCAGGAAGGGGTTCCCCAGCAGAGTCCTCTATGCTGACTTCAAACAGAGGTGAGAGCTATGAAATGAAGAGAGGAGTCAGGTGTCCTCACCAACTGCTCTCCATCACACAACTGAGCTCTGCTAGAGTCTCTGAGTATGGAGGGATGAAATTCCAACGTCTCAGCCTGATTCTGCCACAAACACTGCTCTTGGTTTCAGTAAAGAGAACAATCTTATGACTGGACATTGTCTTCATTTCTATTTCCTCTGATTGCACAGATACAAGGTGCTGAATGCCAGTGCCATCCCCGAGGGACAGTTCATCGATAGCAAAAAGGCTTCTGAGAAGCTCCTTGGCTCAATTGATGTGGATCACACCCAGTACAGATTTGGACACACCAAGGTACAAACCCCCCCATTCCCTGCATCCCTGGGCTTTGCTCTACCTGACAGTGATATGCTGCAACATTCCCTTTCTCAAGGTGTTCTTCAAAGCTGGGCTGATAGGACTTCTGGAGGAGATGAGGGATGAGAAGCTGGCACAGCTCATCACCCGCACCCAGGCCTTGTGCAGGGGCTTCCTGATGAGGGTGGAGTACCAGAGAATGGTGGAGCGGAGGTACACCTTCCTCTTCTTCAGTGAAAGTCACTCTGCTTGGGGGAAAGTGTTGACACTCCTCAGACTGAGAATATTCATTGTTCTTTTTAATTATGCTTCAGGGAGTCCATCTTCTGCATCCAGTACAATATTCGTTCATTCATGAATGTCAAACACTGGCCATGGATGAAGCTGTTCTTCAAGATCAAGCCCTTGCTGAAGAGTGCAGAGTCTGAGAAGGAGATGGCCAACATGAAGGGGGAGTTTGAGAAAACCAAGGAAGAGCTTGCAAAGTCTGAGGCAAAGCGGAAAGAGCTTGAGGAGAAAATGGTTTCTTTACTGAAGGAGAAAAATGACCTGCAGCTCCAAGTGCAGTCTGTGAGTATCACCATATATTTACCACTCAGAAAAAGCACCTGCTCTTTCTGACTGCTCTGTCTCAGTCAGAAGGTCAGGAGTGCATTATATTCAACATGAAGCTTAAAAAATGAGTGCCTTACAGTAGCATGGTGAGCTCTCTGACAGATAGCAAAAGAAGCAAGGGACATCAAGTGGGTGTTAGGGCTCCTGCTTTTCTGAGGAACATGCCATCTGTACATATCCAGGAAAGGATTGTACCTTAATCCTCTGCTTCAATTAAAATTATCGCAAATACAAATTGTGAGAGATGTTATTGAAAGAGTAAAAAACAACAAAAAACCCTGAACATTGTGAGAACTTGCACATCAATTTCCCAGGCAGAAAACCTGACAACTTTGTAAAGCTATTTGAGTGCATAGGCAGAAAAATAAAAAGAGAAACTTTCAAATATTATGAGCAAACAGAATCTTTATGTCCCACCAGGAAGCAGATGCTTTGGCTGATGCTGAGGAAAGGTGTGATCAGCTCATCAAAACCAAAATCCAGCTGGAAGCCAAAGTAAAGGAGGTGACTGAAAGGGCTGAGGATGAAGAAGAAATTAATGCTGAGCTGACAGCCAAGAAGAGGAAGCTGGAGGATGAATGTTCAGAGCTGAAGAAAGATATTGATGACCTTGAGCTAACACTGGCCAAGGTGGAGAAGGAAAAACATGCCACTGAAAACAAGGTATGAGGGAGAACCCATCAACCACACTCAAGGAAAAGACCCCAGGGCTATCACAGGACTTCTATAGGAAGTTCCTTTATTTACACATGTTCCCTTCTTCCTAAAGGTGAAAAACCTGACTGAGGAGATGGCAGCCCTGGACGAGACCATTGCCAAGCTGACAAAAGAGAAGAAAGCCCTCCAAGAGGCCCATCAGCAGACCCTGGATGACCTGCAGGCAGAGGAGGACAAAGTCAATACTCTGACCAAAGCCAAGATCAAGCTGGAACAGCAAGTTGATGATGTAAGCACACAGAGAGAGAGCAGCAACAGGACAGGTATGGAGCCTGCCCTGGCTGGCAGAGCCCTGAAGGTCTTGTGGTGTTTAGCTGGAAGGGTCCCTGGAGCAAGAGAAGAAACTGCGCATGGACCTGGAGAGAGCCAAGAGGAAACTGGAAGGAGACCTGAAGCTGGCCCAGGACAGCATCATGGATTTGGAGAATGATAAGCAGCAGCTGGATGAGAAACTGAAGAAGTAAGTGTGGCTCTGGGACACCTGAGTGCTGGGCTGCAGCACCTGTCTTTTTCCTTTGAGCTCTAACACAGTTCACTTTGCCCAAAGGAAAGACTTTGAAATCAGCCAGATCCAGGGAAAGATCGAGGATGAGCAAGCCCTGGGCATGCAGTTTCAGAAGAAAATCAAGGAGCTGCAGGCAAGTGTCTGTTCCGTGCCCTGCCTTGCTCCTGCTCAGCTCGGGCAGGAGGAGGGCAGGGCTGTGAAGGGTCCCTGCTGTTGTGCAGGCGCGCATTGAGGAGCTGGAGGAGGAAATTGAGGCAGAGCGAACGTCTCGCGCTAAAGCAGAGAAGCATCGGGCTGACCTGTCCAGGGAGCTGGAGGAGATCAGCGAGCGCCTGGAAGAAGCAGGAGGGGCCACAGCAGCTCAGGTGGAGATGAACAAGAAGCGGGAGGCAGAATTCCAGAAGATGCGGCGGGACCTGGAAGAGGCCACGCTGCAGCACGAAGCCACGGCTGCCGCCCTGCGCAAGAAGCACGCGGACAGCACAGCTGAGCTGGGCGAGCAGATCGACAACCTGCAACGTGTGAAGCAGAAGCTGGAGAAGGAGAAGAGTGAGCTGAAGATGGAGATTGATGACTTGGCCAGCAACATGGAGTCTGTCTCCAAAGCCAAGGTACATAAATATTCTAGAGGCTCATTCACCCAGTGGAATAAAACACAACTTCTTGCACCTGGCTGTCTTGAGAGTGTGCGTGGTTAACTCAACACTTTCCATATGCTGAAACACAGGCCAACCTGGAGAAGATGTGCCGCACGCTGGAGGATCAGCTGAGTGAGATTAAGACCAAGGAAGAAGAGCATCAGCGCATGATCAACGACCTCAATGCTCAAAGAGCTCGGCTGCAGACAGAAGCAGGTAAGACACCCACATATACACATGCAGATCAGTAATGACTCAGAGTTATTGCAAAAATTACTCTTCTGAGTCTATGGTCTCTACAATACACTTTGTGTCTCATCTACTGCAAAATGCTTAGAATGGAATCATAAGTTTTCAGCGTGAACTGTGAACCATCTGATTTTATATATCCAAATGTTTGCAGTGTCACCATCAAGGGCATTAAAACTTGTATATCTGTAACTTTTCTCAGGTGAATATTCACGCCAGGTGGATGAGAAGGATGCTTTGGTTTCTCAGCTATCAAGGGGAAAACAGGCTTTCACCCAACAGATTGAGGAACTCAAGAGGCATCTGGAGGAAGAGATAAAGGTGATTATTCCTCTCATATGTTTGCCAGACACTTATGTGACCACTGAACCACCATGAAGAGACAGGGGAAAAAAACTCATATAATTCGGTGCATGTCATCTCATGCTAACTTTTACGTAGAGTTTATCCTCTATTCCTTTTTTTTCAGTCCTAGCTTCTTTCCTCATTGAGTGCATGGATGTCTATTTGCATAGAAGCCTAATCCAGTGTCGAATTAATATTCAGTCAGATTTCCTGGGATATTTCTGTTCCACGGCCCAATACCCTTGTTGCTGTAGGCCAAGAACGCCCTGGCCCACGCCCTGCAGTCCGCTCGCCACGACTGTGACTTGCTCCGGGAACAATATGAGGAGGAGCAGGAGGCCAAGGGGGAGCTGCAGAGAGCCCTGTCCAAGGCCAACAGTGAAGTGGCCCAGTGGAGAACCAAATACGAGACGGACGCGATTCAGCGCACGGAGGAGCTCGAGGAGGCCAAGTACGTGGGGGAAAATGAGGAAGACTGGCAGAGATAAAGACCAGAAATTCTTGGAGACCTCTGTGACATTGTCAGGAAGAAGTCAGTGGTCTGCTTGGGGTTGGGGCGAAAGGAGAAAATGAAATAAATTTTGTAATGCATGTAGTGGGGGAGAAAAAAAATCACAGATATGTAGAAGACAGGGACTGGCATACAGACACAATATAATATGTAGAAAAATAGAATAGGGATGTGGACCACAGACTGTGAGATGGTTAACCATGTTCCTGAGAAAAGCATTGCAGAATTGAAATGCTTGCTGTGCTTACCAATGAACTTGTAAGACATCCTGCTGTGAAAGGCCCATCAACCACATGCCACACCTTCCCCTTTTCTCTTAAACCATGAAATATGTTTAACACAGGAAGAAGCTGGCCCAGCGCCTGCAGGATGCAGAGGAGCATGTTGAGGCTATCAATGCCAAATGTGCCTCCCTGGAAAAGACAAAGCAGAGGCTGCAGAATGAAGTGGAGGACCTGATGATTGATGTGGAGAGATCCAATGCTGCCTGTGCTGCTCTGGATAAGAAGCAGAAGAACTTTGACAAGGTCTTGTGGCCTCCAGCACCAGCACTGCTGGCCAGAGCATGCCCCCGTGCTGGCCACAGCCCAACTCACAGCCCGTTTCTCTGCAGATCCTGGCAGAATGGAAGCAGAAGTATGAGGAAACACAGGCTGAGCTGGAGGCCTCCCAGAAGGAGTCGCGCTCTCTGAGCACGGAGCTGTTCAAGATGAAGAATGCCTATGAGGAGTCCTTGGATCACCTGGAAACAATGAAGCGGGAGAACAAGAACTTGCAGCGTGAGTCCCTGGCCCTCTGCTCCTCACTGCCCACACTCACAAGCTTGTCTCTCTGCCATTCTCAATGGCTCTGGGCCTGCAGGGATAAGAACAAGCCTGGCCCCATGTGCACCAGAGCCTTTCTCCATTCTGCTCTGTGCCTGACCGTGCTGCTTTTCACCCTTCCTTGCAGAGGAGATTTCCGACCTCACAGAGCAGATTGCTGAGGGAGGGAAGGCGATTCATGAGCTGGAGAAAGAAGGCAGATTGAGCAGGAGAAATCTGAACTGCAAGCCTCCCTGGAGGAAGCTGAGGTAAAGCCTTCTGTTGTTAATTGATTAGTTACAACACAGTTTGGCAACTTCAGATAACATTAATATAATTCTATGCATTGAGAATTGAGTGGAGGCATAGGAAGCAGGGTTTCTTCACACCACTAAAATCTTTGTATCCATGGGTATGTTTTTTTTTTTCCTTTTTGCAATCTCAAACATCTGGTTATACATTAAGATAACCATTCATTTAAAGGTGTTGACATTGTTATTTTTATAATTAACTGTGTTTTATGGTTTTTCCAGGCCTCCCTGGAACATGAGGAGGGGAAAATCCTGCGCCTGCAGCTTGAGCTCAACCAAGTGAAGGCTGAGATTGACAGGAAGATAGCAGAGAAAGATGAGGAGATTGACCAGATGAAGAGAAACCACCTCAGAATTGTGGACTCTATGCAGAGCACCCTGGATGCTGAGATCAGGAGCAGGAATGAAGCCCTGAGGCTGAAGAAGAAGATGGAGGGAGACCTGAATGAAATGGAGATCCAGCTGAGCCATGCCAATCGCCTGGCTGCTGAGGCCCAGAAGAACCTGAGAAACACCCAAGCAGTGCTCAAGGTATGGCATTACAGACCAGGTGCTCACCGGCGTCTTAAACAGTGACAAATATTCCTCTTATACAATTCTATCTTTTCTATATTACTATGAAAATAGGATAATAAGTAAATAGGAAGAGTATGCCACCCAATCTGTTGTATCTCGCTCTCCAGGACACCCAGATCCACTGGATGATGCTCTCAGGACACAGGAGGACCTGAAGGAGCAGGTAGCCATGGTGGAGCGCAGGGCAAACCTGCTGCAGGCTGAAGTCGAGGAGCTCCGGGCAGCCCTGGAGCAGACAGGAGCGCTCAAGGAAACTGGCTGAGCAGGAACTGCTGGATGCAAGTGAGAGAGTTCAGCTCCTCCACACTCAGGTAAGTTCTAGAATTGAAGACATATAACACCTACAATATTTAGAGAATTAAAATTACCAATAGGTCTGGTTTCCTTTTTTATTTCTTATATAACAATTAGTCTTCTGCAGTCTACCATTGCACTTTATCAGTCATATTTATTCTTCGTGTAAAACTGTAACAAAATCATAAAGAAACATAGGCAATTTGATTTTTCTAAAAGTGGTATGAAGCAACTAGAGAAAAAAATATGAGTTTTTCCTTCAACAGAACACCAGCCTGATCAACACCAAGAAGAAGCTGGAGACAGACATTGCCCAGATCCAGGGTGAAATGGAGGACACCATCCAGGAAGCCCGCAATGCTGAGGAGAAGGCCAAGAAGGCCATCACAGATGTGAGTTGGGTGCTCCTGGCATTGCTGATGGTGACTGCACTCTGCCCAAAATATCTCCAGCCCTAAAATGCCTTTGACCCTTTTACTCTGCTCAGGCGGCCATGATGGCAGAAGAGCTGAAGAAGGAGCAGGACACCAGTGCCCACCTGGAGAGGATGAAGAAGAACCTGGACCAGACAGTGAAGGACCTGCAGCTCCGTCTGGAAGAGGCCGAGCAGCTGGCACTGAAGGGAGGGAAGAAGCAGATCCAGAAGCTGGAGGCCAGGGTGTGTAGGGCTGGGGCTGTGCCTGAGTGAGCGTGTCCTTGGAGAGACACTGCCAGGGAAGCTGCAGGGCTGGGCTTGTCCTTGCAGGTGCGGGAGCTGGAAGGGGAGGTTGATGCTGAGCAGAAGCGCAGCGCTGAAGCCGTGAAGGGCGTGCGCAAGTACGAGCGCAGGGTGAAGGAACTCACCTACCAGGTAAGGCTGGAGGGCTCCCTGGGCTGGTGAACCCTTATTCCATCAAACAAGAGATGTTCTCATGGACTCCAGGGATAAATGCTATATTCTGGTGTGTAGAAAGCAATAATTCACTTTTTCTGCTTTGCCACCCCTCCAGTCTGAGGAAGACAGGAAGAATATTCTCAGGCTGCAGGATCTGGTGGACAAGCTGCAGATGAAAGTGAAATCCTACAAGAGACAAGCTGAGGAAGCTGTGAGTATTGCTCAGGAAAATAAAAAGCATCACTTCCTGAGAGTGTCATATAGGTGTCCTTGAGAGGAATATCAGAAATGTTGAAAATGTCAAAAATCATCATATTAGGAGGGGGACTTTGTCATCCAGATATACCCCCCGGCACATGAACACCAACCAAGTGAGAGTAAGTACAGAAATGACAAATGGAAATAATGAAATTGCTCCTCCCGTGTAACACAGTCCTGGTGGAGCTTGTCCCAGCAGTGTCCTGAAAAGGGGAGGATGAGGAGCTCCGTGTGAGGCTGATGTGTGAGCAGTGCTGGGAGGGGGATGGATGTTTGCCGCCCCATCAGGCTGACTTGCAGCAGGAGTGAAACCCCTGCCCTGGGCTCCACACCACTGTCTCCCTTTCCCCACACAGGAGGAGCTGTCCAATGTCAATCTGTCCAAGTTCCGCAAGATCCAGCACGAGCTGGAGGAGGCCGAGGAGCGGGCTGACATTGCAGAGTCACAGGTCAACAAGCTCCGGGTGAAGAGCCGGGAGTTCCACAGCAAGAAAATAGCAGAGGAGGAGTGAGAATGTCCTGAGGCACAAAGTGACCTGAGGGCTGCACAAAATGTGAACCCTCTGTCACTTTCCTTCTGCAACGAGGCTTTATAAATTTCTCAGAGTCTAAAGGCTAAAGACCTTAGATTCCTTTGCATAAATAGCAGTAGTTATATTTTAGTTCTGCAGTTATTTAAGTGCTGATTGTGTTCAAGCAATTAATATTCAGGAGTAAACTCTGAATTTTCTGGAGTAAAATTCAGAAACTCCAATACTTCAACTAGAGTAAGAGTAATAGGCATGAGAGCAAACCAAAACTTTTATCCTGTACTGCAGTGTTTTCCAGCAATGGAATTGTGATTTAAACTTAGAATAAATAAATATTAAATAAATAATGTTCTTTAGGAAGAAAAACTGTAAACCTATCCTTTACAAGTTTACAAGCATACATATCAAAAGGAACTGTTTTTATTTTCTAACTTGACTTGAGAGCAACTCTGTTAACATGACACCAAAAAGCAATCTCCAAGTCTGACACCCTGAGAATACAGAGAATCACTAAACATGGTATTTCCACACTGCCAAACACTGCTTCTTGTCTTCCTTTGCAGCAATGCATGAGCTTTGATGTATAACGGAACTGAAAATCAGATGAAAAAAAGTAGCTGATAGAACCTGGCTTTTTTTTCATCCCACATGGGGATACATCCTTGCTGCCTTGCTCTTCCTCACGGTCAGCTTTTCCTCATGTCCTGCTCAAGCATTATATTCTGCAGTGTTACCCCATTCAGTGCCCCAGTGGGGGCTGTGCAGCCTGAGCAGGTGGTGAGTCTGCACAACACAGGTACCTCCACCCTGAAGCAGAGAGGTCCTGCCCACTGAGACACCACAATGACACATTGGAGCTTCTGGAACAGGTGATAGAGGCAACCTGCACAGCAAGCAGCAGTGCAGCTTAAGGCACCATTCTCTGTTCCCTGGCAGGAAGCTGCTGAGGGAAGAGTCTACAAGCAGATGTGGGGAATTGTAGATGAGATGTGGCTTTGACTACAGGGACACTTACAGGTCCTTCAAGGTTCCTGGCTATCTCTACACATCTAGATTTACACGGAGTACATCAAAGAGCTGTGAAATAGCTGGGAAAGGGAGCTGGATATACTGAACAGCCTTTTACACTGACCACAGCAGTCAGTGTGTTGGCAGCAGCAGCGCTCAGAACTGGGAGGTCCTCCTCCTCCCAGACACACTGAGGTTTACACCCATAGAATCCTTCCATGTTACAACCAGATATGGAAGAAGTTTTCTAGGCAGAAGTTAAATCTATTTAAGGAAAAGATGACGCCTTGTGTTGACTCCTGTGTCACTGTAAGTGATGCTCCTCAGAGACATCATCTCTATGTGTGAAGCTGTGAAAACATCAGTGCCAGCGATATCTGGGCAACAAGGGAAAGAAACCTTGGGTACTTTTTTAAACCTGCTGACAGACTAGTAAATATCACAACAACTTTGGGGACCATACCTCAGTGCCAAACCCCCCTGTTCCCTTTGGACAATATTACAATCACCCTTCAAAATGAACAAGCTGCTCTGACTGTGGAAGAACCAGGATGCACTTGAAGCACCTGAAAATGTTGGGGCTCCTCTCTCACCTGTGAGAAATGATGGCCTGAGGATTTGTTACTAAATTCTCAACTGATGGAAGGTAAAACTACAGGTTCCTTAAGAGACAACACCTTGGGCCACAATTCCAACTGCACAGGTGGGAGAGGGAGGGAAATCACACACATTGCCCTGTGCTGACCTGGCCTTGCCACTGGCCATCCTGGAAAGCATGGCTGGAGATTTTTTGGAATCCAAGGGGAATATTAAAGGGATGAGGAAGGAACCCCAAATTTCTCCTCCCTTTTGATTTGCTGCCTTGGCTGGAGGACAGGAGTCTTTTTGCATCAACACACTATTTCTGGAGTCAGGCTGCCTGTGATATAAAATGTGCTGATCCACAGGTAACTGATCTTGGAGAAACATGGGCCCATAAGTGGCCTAAAGCAAGAACTCTCAGAGAAGGTTTAAAATAGATGCAGCTGATGAGCTGCACTAGAGCTGCTGTCCCATGTGGACTATGGAATTCTCTGACCTTGAATAGCTTGGGCATGGACAACTGTGTCTCCTGGGCACAAAAGCATCAGCACTTTAAGAGGAACTAAGACATTGAGAAAGTATTTCTGACCTGAAGACACAGGTTCCTCACAGAGGCTTCTTGCCAACAATTCAGATTTCCAGTTCTCCAAGTACTCATTGTCTATGCCCTCAGCCCACATTGCCTTGACCAGAAAGGGCTTTCTTCCCCAAAGGCAGAAAACAAGGGGACCAGGGAGTGAAGGACAGAAAGGATGAGAGAAGCAAAGGAGAGAGAGGCAGATGGAGCAGGAGAGGGAGAGGACAAGAGGGTTGGGTAGATACTATGAGAAAGAAATGGAGAAAGAGAGTGAAACTCAGAAAATGACAGAAAAAAGAGAGGAAGGGAGGAAGATACTGGGAAACATGAGAAAGAAAGCAAGATTGAACAAAATAATATTGAGATGGGGAAAAAGAAAATTCATGAAGAGGAGAGGAGAAAGATACAGAAAGCAGAGGTGGAAGGAAGGAAGAAAAAGAAAAAAAACAGAGAGCAAACAATTTAGCATCATTTGAGTGTTGGTACCTGACACTGGACTTAACTCTGCTGCTTTTGACCCTGCCCTTGTGAACACCCTGTCCACCAACCCATATCCCACCCAATACCCTACAATGGGTGCCTTGCTAAGAGTAAGAGAGTGCCTTGAGAATCAAATCTGTTCTCTGAATCTCTGCTCTTCCTGGCACTGCAGGAGGGGCAGGCAGGTTGTGCCTGGTGTCTCCTCACCACCCAAGGCCTTGTGAGCAGAGATGTTAAAAGAAAAAGCTGAAAACACTGAAGTGGGGCAGCTTGGGAAAGCAGAACTGCTTGTGGGGACTTGGAAGGATGAGAAGAATGTAGGACACTCACTGCAGAGAGGAGGGAATGGTTTCACACTGTGAGCTTTGCATGACATCCAACTACTTTGCAAGCTGGTAATACTTCCAGACATGGAGTCTAAATGTGATGGTGAACATGGCAGACACATAAGAGTATTAGAATTTAAGCTAGGCAGAAAGTTTTCCCATTCTTAAATGCTCTTGGAAACGTTCATAATTTCCTTCTCTTTTGGTATTCCAAAATACTTTTTTAATGTTTGTCCCACCCTGAAAGTTACCTGCCTCAGTTAGCCAAAAATCTGGCCTAGATGAAGAATGGACTATGTCCATGTCTCCACACTGCAACACAGAACTACTGAAATCAAGCAAGGAGATGCTTTGAATTAACACAGAGAAAAATCTGGGTTTCCCACGAGTTATTTGAGATTGTAAATGAGTCCTTGTGGAAGTGAGGGGGAAACTGGCATGAAAAATGTAATACAACATAACCCTGTAACCGCCTGAACATCACTCTCTTGCAGGAGGTGTTAAAACTGGTTTTTAGGTCATAAGTAACATGTGACAATTGTTAAGAAGAGTACAGCCACATCTCAAACAAGGATAATATGTATGTTTCTTCAAATCATGGCATTCAAAAGCAAGGTTATCAAAACCAAATGCCTTTATGGCATCTGTTACCTGTCAGCAATTTCAACTGCTCAACATGTTCTCCAATGTTTTCTGGGAGGAGCAGCCACCTTTTCAAAATTGCACTATTTTAGTAACCCTGATTTCCTTTTGATCCAGATCCTTCTCCACCTTCAACTCCTTCTACCACCTGTTGCCTTTTTTCTTGACTGTTCCACCCAGACATCACCCAGCCTGCTCTCCCCACACACCTGCTCTGTAACAGGAGCTCCTCAGCTGCTTTGGTGAGTGATGGAAAGGGCATCCTGAAGGTCATGTCCTCATCCAGGACCCACTCTCCAGATCTCTTTCATGGATGCTTCCTGGAAAGACAGGAGGAGCTTAAGTAACTGTGCTACTTTGATCCTCACTCAGCACCTGCCCAGGTGTTATATTTTTACCTTCTGCTCCACTTCACAGTTAAGTGATGCTGAGATATCTTTGAAGTTGCCGTTTCTCTCTTCTCTCTCTCTCTTCTGAAATACAGAAACATTGTACATGCTTATGTGGTGTATTATGCTATATACCATTAAGCTATACCATAATTGCATTGAAAACATTAACCTTGAAGCAGTCTCAAGAGAGTACAATTAGGAGAGAGAAGGATCTTCCAAGTCCCTCCATGCTTTGGTGCACAGGACATGGCAGTCTTCCCAAGCAAGTTCTAGCCCCAGAAATATTAGCATACCTTTGCCATGGCAAAAATTTCCCTATACCTATTCTGTATCTCTCCCCCTGAATATTTTTAAGATTCTGGGGGTTCTGTTCATCAACCTGTTTTACTCAAAAATCAATTAACCCTCCCAGTCTTGCCTCATATGGAATTTTTGAACTACAAAGCACCACGACACCTCTTTGCACCAAACACTTTCTGCAGGGAAGCATACATTTCACCAAATCCATGCACTTCATTAGTCAACAGGAGAAAGGGATGTTAGGTTAAGGAAAGTGTGTCCTACCATCTCCAGAGTCCAGAGCCCAGCTGCATCTTAACACTGGGAAGTGTTGGGATGAGAAGCCTTGCTCTGAATGATCAGTGTTTCAGCAATTCTGTTTCTTTGGTGCTAACATTCCTGGCAGCTCTCCTTTTTCACAGAGGCCAGCAGAAGTGCTGCAGCAGCAGGAGCTGAGCATTCCCTGTCAGAGGGCTCATCAGGGGTCCAGAGAGCACACTGATCCTCCAGCATGCCCTGTCATACTGACAGCATGGCTGACAACAGCACAGGCAAGCTGAAAATCCCATGGGGAATGCTTTTCAAATAGTGTTGCACTGAATAATCCACAGATTTATAAGATCTGACCACCTTTTTTCCCTTTTTTTTTTTTTCTTTCTTTGCCTTTTCTTTTTCTGGAGATCTTGATGGATTTAAATTTACTTTAAATCACAGTTTAGTCTTTTGTCTGACAAGATTCACATCTGGCACAGCTGAGTATAAAGAAGAAAAAATACTGTTCATAGCAGGGGAATAAAATTGCTTCTGTGATAAGATTAGCAATGGCAGTCTGAAAGCATAATTGTTCTATTGTTGAGCATTCAGAGACATGCTGTAATCCCAACAGTGCTGCACCAAGAATAATTTTTATCAATGTGGTTAAGAGAAAAATTATTTTTAAATGAAAGTTATTTGTGGAGCTAGCTCTAGATTACCAAAAATCCCATGGGAGTTACTTGTGAGTTTTTTGGTTGCAATGAAGATTTCAAGAGCATCTAAAAAGCCAGCAAATGATCAGGGTATAAAAAGAGCACAGACCTGTGCAGAGAAGTTGATTTTTCACTAGAGAGCAATTAAGAATGTTCCTGCTCTTTTTTGTGCAATAGATTTTGGAATACACAGAAGAGTAGTAATGCACCAAGAACAGAGAATACTCATCCAATATTGCTAAATGAATTAAAATATGAAGAAATTTAATTACTTTGTGATGTGTATAAACAGTGCTCAATGCCAGGGAAGTGGAAATTACAAACAAAATATCAGGCTTTAAGAGGGGCTCAGGAGTGAATCTGAGAATATATCCCAACACTTGTAATTTAAGTATCAATAAACACTGCTAAATAAGGAAGAAAACATGCTGCAAGTACCAACACAGCTTTTGTAGAGTAAAACCAAGGTGTGTGCAGAAAGGTGTCATCAACAATGCTGGGTGGCCAGGCTGGAGCAGAGAAATTCAGTGGCAGCCCCAGAAGCTCCTGCCAGTTCTCTGGCTGAGGCCAGAACCACCTCAGTGCACAGCTGTGCTCAATTATATCTAAAAAGATATCTAAAAGGTTATCAAGGAAAACAGAGTTTTCCATTGATGGAGTTTTCCATTTAGATGACAAAGATTTGTCCACGACGCTGTCACTTTCATCCCAGGCCTAAGATCTTTCCTAGGACAATATGATTGAAGGGAGGCTGTTCGTTTGTGAAGAAAGTTTGAAGAGGAAGAGACATGAGAGACTCTGAGACACCCTCTGTTTGGCACAGTTACATTTAATTTTGTCTGTCCCTTTATTCAGTTCAGGTACAGTATCAGAAATATCTGTCCTCCTCTACACAGGAGGGAAGACGTTTGAGACAAGAATTTGTTTAACCATTATTATTACCAACCCTCCTCCAGGACATTATCAGAAATAATCAAAATGATGGGTGTGGACCAGCTTTAAATATCTTTAATGGTACTAACATTATCAGGTATTCTATCCTGATTAGCTCATGGGAATGATTGGCAGGAGTGGGTTTCCAGCAGAACAACCTCAGAAAGGATGTAGGTATAAATAGGCCAGAACAGAAATTAATGAAATTAACGGAGTAGTGCAGTCTCCAGGCGGAATAGCAGTGTAGGCACACAATGCCTTTCTGACTTTTTACACCAAGACTGGGCACAGTGCAGCCACAGCACAAATATGCTATGCAATTTCTGCAAGCAGATAACATTATCTCAAGAGATTTGGGGAAGAAAATCCATTGGGATACACATATAGGCCTGGCTCTTATTTCTGACTCACAGATGTGGGAGTGGAGCAGGGTCAAAGTGGACCAGTTACTTTTCTCAGTTAGGGAAATGTGCAATGCCATAGTATTTTTGGGATCAGGCAAAGTCAGATGTCAATACACATATGTCTCCAAATGGCAGGAAGGGATCCCCCATCAAGAATCTATACACTGAAATCAAGTCCAACACAAGGGAAGGAATATGCAACCCCAGTTCATTTCCTCCTTTTCATCATCCATCCATCTAGCCCTTGCTGAACAATGTGGAAGAGTTTTATCCATGAGAGTGACAGCAGCTGACTCATCATGCAGTACAGTTAAGCAGCAGCACACTTGTCTTCTGCTCTAGAAAGACAAGCCCAGAACAATGCAAAAGAATTACTGTCATGAGAGAACTAGAGATGCTGGAGCCCAGACATAAAAGCACTTCTGGAAAAAAATCATGGGTTGCAGGTTTCTGCAGGTTTCAACAGGATGTAACTCAGGAGCTTGGGAAGACAGTATTTTGCACCAAAAAAAAAACCACCAAAAAAGCAACTGTTGTTAACAGACCAGTAAAAGAAAACAAAAGCACACATATAATAAAAATTATATCACCATATGGCCTGAGGAGACTGGGATCCAGGGACAGGTCTTGGGCACATGGAGTGTCTATGCCCAGGTACCAGCAGGTTCCCCTTGTACTTATGAGCATCTACACTGGCTCTGCTGGGACCTCATCCTGACCACCGAGGGGACTGGGGTCTCCTGTGCCTCGGTGTTTGTGTGAGTGCTCAGTGTGTTCACTGGCCTGACACGTGGCCAGCTGTGTATTTCTGTGCATTCGTGTTGCGCACGTGTTCTCCATGTGCCTGTGCCTTCTGGGAGTTCTTGCTCAGCCTCACTACTTGGGTGGATCTGGATTTGGATTTGTGGCAAATTGCCAGACTCAGCCTTGTTATCTGACAAGAAAACCTCGGGAACAAATCCTGCGTGGAAACTGCTGTTAAGGTGGAAAACAGGCAGGCACTGAGCACTGGGACATAGGGAAAGCAGCTCTTCCCACCAGACAGCCAATCTGCCAGCTGATGCCCTTCAGCTAGCAGGGCTGCAGCGGCCTTTGCTGCTCAAAATACTCTGGCAGTGTCTGAGACAACAAGGGAATGACAAACATATTTAGCAAGTTCCTCTGGCTGACCTGGCTGGAAGGCACCGACCTCTCTATTTCTTTTCTGTACTAGCCACACGTGTCACTTGCTCAGTGCTGACAGGGAGGAAGCTTGTTGAGAAGCAAATAGATCAAAATAAAAGGGAGAGAAAACACCTGAATGGTGGGGTTGTGATCAAAGTGTCCAGCCCAATACACCCTCAGAGAACAATCAGTAAAAGCCTTTTGCCACAGACAATCCAGGTTTGTTTATTTGGGACATTTCCTGCCAGAAGAGATGGCAGAGCAATTGGTTCAAGGCCATAAAAAATGCAGGTGTGTGTGAGAACCCCTGTTCCTTCCAACAGAGACACAAATTCTCACACATACACACACTCTCCTGCACGGTTATATAGCCTAAAAATGATTCCCCCATCATCTGCAATTCACTGAAATTCAAGGAACACATTTGCAGCATTTTCTTCTCTGAGTCTTATGGTCAAACCATTAATTTCCCTTTTCCTTTCTGAGTCCACAAAGCTGTGCTGCTATCAGCACCCAGCCTGTGCCCTGTCCTTGCTCTGAAGTCCTTGATCTGTGCATGCCTCCCTGCTAACACACCCGGAACGCTGTGCATAAAGTGGAAGCCAATCTTCCTTGTTATGCAGATTAATAGATGCCACAACCTGTTCCCAAACAACCCCAGGAGCCATTGCATAAGTGGATTATTTCCTGGGCGTGTTAAGTGCTCTCTGCCACTGGCAGGATTGCTGCACGGACATCTCTGGTGAGGATGTGAGGGAACTGCTGCTCTGGCAAGAGCAAACTGCATGAAGCCCAGCACCTTCCTTGTAGCTAAATTCAAGTCACAGACAACCACAGCCCAGTATTGTCCAGTCTCTGTCCAAGCTCCCAATAACACAACTCCCTTTTCTGCAATACTTCTGTGACCAGGAGCTCATGCTGTTTTCTCTGGCACTGATATATCATTCCTAGCTGGACAGGAGGAGGATAGGACTCATTTGAGCATGAAATAGCTTGCAAAGTGAAACCTTCTATAACATTGAGGTATGCAGTCTACAATTTTCCTCCGTTTTTATTCTGAGTTAGTGCCTCTGGAGACTCCTGATGTTGAAGACACAAGAGAATAGAGATGATGCTGCAAACACTTCTCATGAGCCAAACACATGAAGATCCTGGTTCCCTGTGGAAATCTGATGCCACACCGTTCACCTCCCTCCTGTTGTATTACAGGTAGGAGTTAGTCCAACAGGATACCAGGACCCTCTTTCTGCAGTTCCACAGCTGTGCTTCTGCTGCCAAAGGAGGAAATTATTTCAACTCCCAGTGCAAAAGTAGAAGTGTAGAAATCACTCTCTCTGGAGCAATTATCACCTAATAAGAGGAAAAAATTTACTCCGTGACACACAGGAAACTCTTTCCTTATCAGAGAGAACTATGAATGCTGTTTCAAATACTTAGGTGAGAATTGGGATGGTGAAATAGAAAAAAGGGAGTGAATATGACCACAGTCAACAGTGTCCATAGTTCTCTGAGGAAAAACTAATCCACCTACACAGTCACACAGAGATTCACTCCCTGGAGGGCTTCAGATTCTGCACAGCAACAGCAAGGCAAATGCAGATCAGAAACATTAGAATACCATAAATGGTGTGGGACAGGCATATGTGGGTATGGTTGTGAGGAGAACTATCACTTTAAATAAAATTCTAACGTCTAAAACACAAATGTATAAATCCCTGAGTTTTTATATTTGGCCCAGATCATATTCCCTTTGCAGCTGGTGGAGTCAAATGCTTCAGAGACCTCTAACCTCCCCCTCAAATTTTACAATGTCAGCGAAAAATTAGATTCTTTCTTCTGAAACCTGACCCCTGAGAGCACTGATATCAATAGTCTTAAAAATAGGCCCATCAGCTGGGGTCATCAGAGATGTGTTTGTATTGGAATTGCTAAGTCAAGAGATTTTCATACCAAATCAAGCTCCAGTGGGTTTCCCCACCATAGGTGAGTTCATTTTGAGAACCTCCTAGGCTTTATGTACACTGCAGACAGAAAACTTTTTCAACTCTTCAACACTAACATGAATCAGAATGAGGGATGTTTTCAAGTACCCTGCACTGGCCCTCCCACTGAAAACAGCATTCAGTGTCATCCGACACAGGCATCTGAAATGTCAGCTCCTGAAAATGCTCTGTCAGCCTTAGGCCCTTCAGGCTGAAGAGGAGTCAGCCAGCAGATGCAAGATAAGGTCTGTAGAATCTAGATAGGACAATGAAGGGGAGTGGATGGGTTGCTAACTTCCCTGTATCAGAAGTAGGGGCATCAGGTGAAGTCAGCTGGTGGCCAGACAGAGAGGGACAGGATACTTCAAACCAGCCATTGTTGTCTACTCAGATCATCACCATCAACGGAGTGGCTACTGAAGGTTCTCACCAGTTCAAAGATCTGCCACACAAATGCATGGGAGCAGAACCAGGTGCAGACTCCTGATCCCACATACAACAAAAACATCAAGATTGGCATGTGCCTGAGACACAAGCACTTGAGGAATGAGGTGGTGTTTAGGGAAAGCCTCAGCACATCTGCCTGCTCCATACTTCCATTCTGTCCAGCCTCAGCCACCATCGAGCCACTGCCAGGACAATGCTCTGGGCTGGCCTTTGTGTTCTGACAGCTCTGTCACAAGGAGCCAACAGTCAGGGACATCCCCCCTGCCAAGGGGCCATGGAGAGCCTGGAGCCCAGGTGCTGCTGCTGTGCAGCCAGGACAGCCCTGTGTTTGTCTGTTCCAGACACAGCCACTGCTGGTGGCTCTGGGCAGAGCACACAGCTGGCAGGGGAAAGGCTCCTTGCATCCATCCTGTGGGGCTGAGCCACATCTCAGATGTCCACTGGGTTCAGGTGCCAATGTGTGGCCACACACACTGCTGACAGCTGAGCAAATCCCACTCGTGGGCTGCTGTGGGCAGTGGGACACGCCAGCAGGGCTTTCAGCAAAGCTGCTGAAGCTTATCATCCATCCTGGGTTTCTCCTTCAGTGCCTGGCCCATAACCTCAGAGTTAATGCTGTCTGAAGAGGCACAAGCCAACAGATCATGCTGTTACTGCACATTTGTACCAGTCTGCAAAGTCAGGCAGCAATGCCTGAACCAGATGTGTGCTGCTGCTTCCCTGAGTAGAAGAGCCTTGCCTTGCTGCTTAGCCTAGCTGGGATCCTGAAATCATTCAGAATAGCTGAGATTTCAAAGCTCTTCAAAGATCTCCTAATCCAACACTCTATTCAAAGCAAGCCAAATTACTTCAGGTTGCTCAGTATTTGTCTAGTCGCATCCTGAACATCTCTAAATATGGAACCTCTCTGGACAACCTGTTCCTGACTTGGATCACTGCCATGGTAAAAACAATTATCCTTATATCTAATCTGAATTTCCCACATTGCAGCTTGTGTCCACTCTTTCTCACCTTATCAGATAGCTGCACACAATAAGATCTCCCTTTAGCTTTTTCTTCATTAGATTGAATAAACACATTTCGTTTAGCTTCTCCTTACACATCATGTACTCCAACCCTCTGATCTTCTTGGTGGCCCAAAGACTACAAAACAGTCTCCAGAAATCAAATTCTCACCCAGAGTTATTTGTGACCATGTTATGTTCTTGGCAGTTTTATGGTACTTTTTTTTAAACAGTTCTTTGGACCAAACACTCTTTCCTTCCACTGGAAAAGTAATTTTCATGTCTCTTTTTTCACTGACAGATTTGGTATCGACTACCCTTCACAGACAAGCTGGCTTTTGTCACTTCTCAGTGTTTCTAAATCACTGTTTTTTATGCACCAATTCCAGCTTAAGCCTCTTTTTGTGCAGATGGCTGCCCAGAGATGCTTTGAACCCATTTGTGTAGTGCCCTCATGGCCATTATAGAGCGGGAAGACAATTCTGTCAGCAGCATGGGAAGGACATTCCTTCCAGCACCTGGGGCCCCTCGGGGATGCTGAGTATGGAGCTGGGTGACAGGAGTTGCCTGCGATTTGACCCCACTTGATATTGCAATCACTGTTGTGTTTGCATTGTGACTCCACCACACTGCTGTGTCATCGTGCTGAATCAAAATCACATGCAGCATCAAACGACTTCAAGTAAATTTGGTGTTAAATGTTAAAAACCCTTCTCATGTGGAATATCTAAAAGGATCAAACCTGGTCCCTGTAATAATTTCCTAGGAGGTGCTCACCTATGGATTTGTTGTGGGAGGCGGGTGAGAGTAGGCTGCTTCTCATAGCAGATAAAAAGGAATTAGGCTCTGGCATGACTTACTTTTACAGAAGAGCTAATGACATTGCTGAATCTGTATGGAAGGCAAATCCCTCTGGAAACTCATGTCAGCAGGGAAGAGTGAGAAAGAATTAATAAGAACTCGATGAAAGCCAAGAATTGCAAAGCGCTGTATTCCAAAGAATGCCATGACAAATGCTGATCACATCGTTTGTTTTATCTGAGTTTATCTTCAACAGACCATAAAGCAGCGGAGAAAGGTCACAGCCCCTTTTTTAACTGCACTCAGATTGGCAAATCGAAATCATTTCATCCTGCTCCCACTTCCTAATATACTACCTTGCTTGCAGGAGAAGTAGGAAAGGCAGTGACTTAAATTGTCCAATTGTCACAGCACACCTAGTTAGAATGTTATTTTTGTCTTAGAGAAAGAGGTGTTCTTTCTAATTAGCCCGCAAAGAAGGATTTTCACAGTAACTCAAGATGAAATCATGGCTTGAAGTGAGAAGGTGTGAACAAGCTGCAGATTTGCAGGCCGATGGGAGCGGGCAGGGAGGAGGAGATGGACAATGCAGGGTTTTTTGTGGATCTCAATAGGAAAGGTCAAAAAAAATTCTGGTTTAATAAAACAGCCAGCTGAATAAGACAGTGTTGTGTGTTAGAAGGAAAAAGAGTCGAGTTATTGTTAACCATGTTTGTAGTTGCAAAGTTAATGTTTGTTGTAACAACTGTTATGACTGTTAAATAATGTTAAAAATCACCTACCTTGTACCCGTACTGTAGCCCTATCCCAAGTTCCTGTATCCTGTTCCTTGTTCCTGTTTCTGTCGGGCTCAGCCTCCACTGCTCCCCTGTTCTTCCCCATGACAAGCAGTGGCTCCACCCAGTATGTAAACCATGTGAACTCTCAGAGATCCAAGTGATCACTGGAGTGAGACCACCGCATACAAACCGCTGAAGTTTGGAAGCTGATGGACAGATACCTTGCCAAAGCACCCTAGAAGATTGGGAAGAACAGCAGCTATCTGGAGAACTGTTTGATCATCTCACTGTAACCACAATAAGACTTGCTCAGAGTCACCCCTGGACTTCAAACAAGCCAAAAGAGAGGAAGTCTCCTCTAGGACTCCTGTGAGGTCAGAGACCCCAGCTCTGTCGTTAAGGCAAAGCTGCTTGCACCTCCTCCTCTTCGTTGTCCACAGGGAGCAGTGGCGGTGAGCGCGACCCCTCGAGCCCCCACCCAGGCTGGTCAAAATAAAGGCTATAAAAGGGAGCAGAAGGTCTCCTGGCCTGTTCATTTATACCATTGTTAATGGTACTCTCCAGTTTAGTATTCCCTCTAAAACCATGGGCCCTTCCCTCCTTCCCCTGCAGCACACAGGAGAGGGGAGTTGGAGACACAAAAGGCAAAGATCAGGGATTGAGATAAGGACAATTTGCTGGAAATAGCAATGAGATAAGAAAAGGAACAGTAACAGCAATTATACTAATGGCAGAGAATACAAGAAAAGATAAGATTCACACAGAAAACAACCCCTGACAGTATTGGAGGGCTCCCTTAGCCACCTTCACTGCTCTGGAAGGGACCCCTCCTCCTCAGAAGAGACTCCCTGCCCCGGCAAGGATGTCAGGGGTACAGAATAAGCAGATTCTGAGTAAATACTCTCGGATGCTGGGAAACCCCAGCTCCAGATGGGCACAGGATGGATTTTCTCATGGTGCATGACACAGATCCAGTTTGTGGGGAGGTTTCCTGTTTTCCAGTCATTCATGCCACTACAATTCTCTTGAAAAACATGTTTCTATTCATAAAGGACGTCCACATCAGAGCTTCTTTTTGCAGTTTTAGATACAGGCAAGACTATGCAGGTGATGCAAAAGCATTACAGAGAGGGAGCTGCCTGCAGGGATGATCTGGCTGAGTGTGCCCTGCAGGGAAGAGATTTGTGATGCACAGCACAGCTTTAAGGTGGTGCAGGATGGGCAGCACAGCTCAGAGTGCTCAGGGCACACTGAGGTTAACTGTGATACAGGTCATTGACTTCTCCATGCACAGTGGTCAGGTTTGAGACACTCTACCCCTTGATACAGACATGATTTACCTTTCTCATAGATATTTTATGTTAATGCTTATGTTAATAACATATGGAATTCTAAAGTCCACAGTGCAAGGAGCAGCCGAGTAGGTATCACCAACTCCTCAAGTACATTTGTCTTACACAAGGCTACAAAGACAAATGGTCTCTAATAAGAGTCATATTTCCACCTATGACCTGAAATCAAATCCCTGATTTGATCTAACATGAAAATTTCACTGAAAATTAATTGTAACTGAGGACTATGAAAATCAACAAATTCACAGATCTTTGCACCATAATTTCAGTTATGGCTTACCTGTTAATTTTATAACTACAAGATGAAGACCACTTCCAGTTAAGCCAAAAAGACAAAAGCGAACACAAGCCAGCAGGGCATTCTTATCATGAAGGAAACAAAGCAGATATTAGTCTACATGAGGAAGAGTGTCACCACCAGATTGAAGGAAGTTACTTTTTTCCCTTTATTCAAGAATGATGTGTGGAACCTTGAGAGTGCAATGGTAGGCTCCCAAAATGGTCAGCACACATGGCCTACAAGGATTTTAGTGTCTCAAAGGGCCTGGGGAATGGTTATAGCCTCTAACTTCTTGACAGACCATCAAGAAAGTGAGGAAGACAAACTCTTGGTACTGTTACCTAATAAAGCAGCTTGGAAGCTTCAAACTTCATATGGTTTTTCTGTAAGTGGAGAGTGTATGGCAACAAATATTTGAGGGTTGTGAAATTATTTCATTACTTGAAAGCACAGCAAGGGACCCATAGCAATCCCATATCAACTCTTCTATGGTCTTATGAAGTTAGTGCTTTTCTACTGTAGACAGATGAAATCGGTGAGTAAAAATGTGCAAAGCATCAAGCAGAAGCTGGCAAAGGAGAAAGATGAGTTGAAGACTGAGGTCAATAACTTGTCCAGTAGCATGAAGTCCATCTCTACAATAAGAGAAGAAGTAGAACCCTCACTTCTCTTTATTTATGAATCTTTTTTCCATCCATAAGTAAAAAACCTTTATGCAATCCTTTCCAAAATTTGAAAACAGCAGAAAATAGCTTAAATACAAGTTAGTACTATCTCATCCTAGTTAAAAAAATCTGTAAAACGTCTGAAATATAATGGGCTCACAAGATGTCACAAAGATGGAAAAATATTCATAAAATTCACTGAACATGAAGAGGCAAGGCAAGAACTCAGAGCCCTAGAATGGCTTTTAGATCTGATGTTGTACTCACTACAGGAAAAAATATATATGAGGTGCAATTTTGTGAACAAGGCAAGTGAAAATCATGCTATAGAAAGTGGTCCTTTATTGTCAGGCTTCTAGGTTAGGAAGAAACAGAAAAACAAGTAATCTGCTATTCCTCTTGAATCTGCTGCCTTCTCAGATGATTCCCATTACTCTAGGAGGTGAAACAAAATGCAAGATATCAAACTGACAGAGAGGATGATATACTACAAGTGTGATCTTTGAACCAGTGCACTGGAATCCATGTCATCTCCTTTAATTGACATGAACAGAGAACCCAGGAGGGAGACTGAATTATGAAGAACCGTTTTGCAGCTGCAACTACACATCTAAACATAATAATAACTGAAAAGGGAATATTGGATGGAAGCTTTCTTACGGCTACATGGCTCTCAGCTGGAAAGCTTTAAGTTCTCACACAACTCAGAAATCATGTCAGCAGCAAGAGACAAGTTTATCAAAACCCTGAAAATTCCTCTTGGAGTTAATTTCATGTGACACATAAAGAACAGTCAGGTCTGTTCTTTGTTAAGGTGTTATATAATGCATTAGAAGAAGAGGGGGGAATCTCTCCTTTCTTTCTTTCCCTTGACCCTCTTTTGTATGCCAGAGGGTGGTGTTTTCTTCAGGGACAATTCTACCACAATATTATTTTTCAAACAAAATTTATCTCTACATTTATTTTTCAGGAAGTCATTGACAATCTCTTAAAAGAACACGTGATCTCAGATGCTTCAGTCATACATGCAGTGTTACAAGCACACAAATGTTCTTTAAAGAAGTGAGTTGAGAAGACTGGTCATCCTCCCTGACCCTTCAGCTTCCTGATGTTTGAGAGAAAATGTGAGTCTTCAGAATATGGTAGAGAAACACACCACATGCCATGTCCATGGAAGAACTTTGAACACCAGATCCTTCCTAATTCTTTGCAAAGGAAATGCAAAGCCTCCCAGGATTTCTCTGTATTTCAGGGACATTTGTGTTTGTGCTTGGGAAGGCTGGAGGAGGACAGCTTGGCATCTAAATCCCATTCTGGCATTTGGTAACCACAGCCACTGCCCAAGGTTTCTAAAATAGCAGGAGGTTGGTGAGTTAAAATTGCCAAGAAACCTAAAAGATGAAAGATGCAAAATATATCCTTAGAAATTCCTTCTAGCGTGACCTCTGAAATTTCTGCTGAATATACATCAGGGCAAACCAGCACAGCCAGATATGAACAATGGCAAAATAATACCTTTAAAACTGAATTTCAAAACACAACCGATCAGTAACACCTCAGAAGGAGGTAAAAGATGTAATTAAATGTATGAATCAAGGGGCATAATCTGTTTTATCTGATATTTTGAAAGAACGACCAAAAAAGCTAAGGACTTGTAAATAGTTGCAGTAACACAAGCGTGATATGGTCATCCAGTCTTGGAATTACACTGTACTAGATTATTCCTATTCTTTATTTCCAGAATATTTCAGAATAGGTTCCCTCCAAAGGTCTTGTAATAGTTTTCTCACTACTGCTGAGTCCTGAGACACACAAATCTTATATGTCAAACAGCAATTAACAGGAGAAGAGAAGCCAACAATTCCAAGACCCAGTGTCGTGCTCTATTTGCTGGACAGCACTTCCTCCTTCCTAGATTCCTTGTCATAATATTTATAGGAGATTTATTCACATAGCTAGGAAGACCTCAAATATTTCTAAATATATCCACAAGCACGAATGGGAATCATGCACTCAGTCAAGTTTGCCAAACAATGCTTTGCCAAAAATTTTTTGACCTAAGAAAGAGGAGGAGGGAATTGAATTTGCAAACCAGAACCTATAAAAGTGCTGGTAGGACACGCCTGTTCTGTCTCTGTGGAAGGATTAAAGGTAAGAATAGGGACAGTTGGGTGCTGGCAGAATCCCACAGCATTCCTGCTGCCTGTGGAACTGCCTTCCTCAAAGAACTGTCTGTCTCAATAGACATGCTCCCTCTCTGCTGAAGTCACTAGCCCTGTGACTGATTTTTGGGAGTCTGTGCAAAGATAAGAAAGAAGTTGTCACTTCTCTTTTTCAGTATTGACCAGCTTCCAGGCTGCGAGTAAACTGGTGACACAAGAGGTAAGACTGATTTACTTACTCATAGGAACAGACTCCAAGTTTGCTTTTTTGTGCATTTCTAAGGCCACTTCCCATAGCCTTTTACATCTGTGCACACAAAAGCAGTGCAATTCTACCAGTCTAAAAGGGCAAATTTCCTTTCATAACTGTGTTGGATGCATTGATTTAGCACCTGCTGGGAAATAATTGACCTCTTACACACAGAAATCTTAAAAGGAGATTGACTGTAAAGCGAAATCCAGGAAACAAAAGGTGGATGAACAGCATGTGTATAGCTAAAATTTTGTCAAATCCCTCCAAATGTTTTTTATTGAGAAGTTCTACTTTTTCTATACAAGTTAATATTAAGGGGTGAGCTTGAACAGGAAAAGGCAGAACAATTGGAGAAGACAAAACTCTGATTTCTGTACAGAGGAAAAAGGTTTTCATAGACAACTCAGACCTCTGATTCTGCTTATTCCACATCTTTTCTCTGATGATATCCCATCTCTATAGTTGGTACAAATTACATGGGCTGAAATGGGAGAGAGAGAAAGAATATAGTGGAATTTCATAATTTTGGTAAGATGGCTTCTCCTGGTATCTCTTCTGCTTCTGTTCGATATTTCTGCTGCATCTTTGAGTACCACTGAATATGCCAATCAATCTAATTTTCTACATAGCCCACTAAAACATGGTGAGATCTAATAAACTGAACACATAAACTGGAAAAAGGGAAAAAAACATCAATCAAAGACACCTATCGTCTTTAAGACTAAAATTAATTAAAAGATATCTAGGGGAAAAAAGCAGGTAAAGCAGAAAGGAAGACCATAATGATAAGCAGAACAGAACAGTACAAAGCATAAGGTCACTGCTAAAAAGAAATTTCCCCCTTCACTCAGAACTGCCTCTCCATTTCAGCGCTGTGCCTTGCTGCACACAGTAAGCAGCAGCCATGTCGTCAGACGCCGAGATGGCCATCTTTGGGGAGGCAGCTCCTTACCTCCGAAAGTCAGAGAAGGAGAGAATCGAGGCCCAGAACAAACCTTTTGATGCCAAGACCTCTGTCTTCGTGGTACATGCAAAGGAATCCTACGTGAAGAGCACAATCCAGAGTAGGGAATCTGGAAAAGTCACTGTCAAGACTGAAGGGGGAGAGGTGGGTAAAATACAAAATTTACAAACACCAGTTCATTCCTACTCTGGCTCTTAGCTGACATGCATGTACCTTCCTGTCCTCTGACAGACTCTGACGGTGAAGGAAGATCAAATCTTCTCCATGAACCCTCCCAAGTATGACAAAATCGAGGACATGGCCATGATGACCCACCTGCACGAACCCGCTGTGCTGTACAACCTCAAAGAGCGTTACGCAGCCTGGATGATCTACGTAAGTGGCAGCAGCAGCTTCCTTTGGGCAGCCTCAGCAGGTGCTGGGCCAGGCTCAGGGGAAGCCAACGTGCTGTGTCCCTTGCCCACAGACCTACTCGGGTCTCTTCTGCGTCACTGTCAACCCCTACAAGTGGCTGCCCGTCTACAACCCCGAGGTGGTGTTGGCCTACCGAGGCAAGAAGCGCCAGGAGGCCCCTCCACACATCTTCTCCATCTCTGACAACGCCTATCAGTTCATGCTCACTGGTGAGTAGCTCTCCTCATAAGCATCACAATTGTCCTGCTTTGTCTTGATAAAACATTGTTATGAAAAATGAAATAAGATTTTTTAGTGCTGCAAGTTTTGCTCCAGCCTGTTTCATTCCTTTCTTGTTCTGTGCCATTGAGTTCCAAAGTTGATGATCAGGATTCCTTTGTCATGGGTCTTTACTGTCCCTTTCTCTGCTGCTCTAAAAGCAGTCTGTGTAGCAGGAAATTAGAACAATGTACTGTATGCAAGAGAAGGAAAAGACCATAGAGTAGAACAGAGAAGCAGCACATGGCTCTTCAAGGGTATTCAATGCCCATGGCAAAGCATTATGGAATAAGAGAATGTTTTGTGCTTGAAGAGATCTTTAAAAAGGTCATGCGCCTTCCCTATGAAAATTGGAGCGACATCTGTGAATAAGTTTCAAGGAAGGAATGAAAGCACAAACTGCTTTGTAAGAAATTGAAATGGAAAAAAATACTTAAAAGCAAATAAAGAAAATCATGCAGGGTTTCTTCTTGTCATAACTTACATTCCGTTTCTGTGTTTTTGTTTTGTTCATTTACTAAGTCTGTTTGTTTCTCCTCATCCACAGACCGTGAGAACCAGTCCATCCTGATCACGTAGGTACCCCCTGCGCGGGGCCCTGGGGGCTGCCCGGGGCCAGGGCACTCCTGCCTGACCACGCACCCTCTGCTTCTCTCCTGGCTCTGGCAGCGGAGAATCCGGGGCCGGCAAGACTGTGAACACCAAGCGTGTCATCCAGTACTTTGCAACAATTGCAGCCAGCGGGGACAAGAAGAAGGAGGAGCAGACCTCTGGCAAAATGCAGGTGAGATCCCAGGGCTAGAAACCTGCAACCATCCAATTTCTTGGTGAGCTAGGTGATGACAAGAAGACTTCTCTTTTAGGGGACACTTGAGGATCAAATCATCAGTGCCAACCCCCTGCTGGAGGCCTTTGGGAACGCCAAGACCGTGAGGAATGACAACTCCTCACGCTTTGTGAGTTGTTACTTGGCACAACTGTCAACACCAGTTGGAATATTCTTGCTTGGTAAAATAGGTCTCAATTGACTTTCCTGCTGCTTTCAGGGTAAATTCATCAGAATCCATTTTGGTGCCACAGGCAAACTGGCTTCTGCTGACATTGAAACATGTAAGGCACCCTGCTGGCCTGATCCCCTTCCCTCCAGCCTCCCCCACTTCTTGTGCTTGACTGTGTCCTACCATCCTTGCCAGATCTGCTGGAGAAGTCCAGAGTCACTTTCCAGCTCAAGGCGGAAAGGAGCTACCACATCTTTTATCAGATCATGTCCAACAAGAAGCCAGAGCTAATTGGTAGGAAAGATCACTGACTCCTCCAGACAATGGTCATGGAATAATATTGAATGCCTTTCTTTGCCGATTGCACCTGACCTGGCTGGGTTTTGTCCTTCTTTTCAGAGATGTTACTGATCACCACCAACCCCTATGATTATCTGTACGTGAGTCAAGGGGAGATCACAGTTCCCAGCATTAACGACCAGGAAGAGCTGATGGCCACTGACGTAAGTAGCAGGAGTTTTCTTAGGTGAGGTTTCATTTCTCTGACCTTGAACAGCTGGGGTGCTCACCTCACCTCACCCACTCTTTTGTTAGAGTGCCATTGACATCCTGGGCTTCAGTGCTGATGAGAAAACAGCCATCTACAAGCTGACAGGGGCTGTCATGCACTACGGGAACCTGAAGTTCAAGCAGAAACAACGAGAGGAGCAGGCAGAGCCTGATGGCACCGAAGGTACCAGCATGACCCACCCCAGAGCACAGGAGACAGTGAACAGTCACTCAGTTAAAGGCAGCATGTCATGGTCAGAATGACTGACTCAGCCTGTGCCTTTCCCCAGTGGCAGTATTGTAGAATAGCAGTGGGTCCCAGCCAGAGGACTTCTCTGGAGGAATACAAGTCAAATTATTTTGAATAATGCAAATGTAAGGTCCAGTGTCTGCCCAAGAGTGTTGCCATTAACATGTATCCCTTTTTATATCTCTGTTAATATTTTGATTTTTATTGGAATTGCCCTTTAATACATTTTTTTTAAGGAACAATAATGTCTTTTTGTTCTGGTGTTCAGTTGCTGACAAGGCTGCTTACCTGATGGGTCTGAACTCAGCAGACCTGCTCAAGGCCCTCTGCTACCCCCGAGTCAAGGTGGGGAATGAATATGTGACCAAGGGCCAAACTGTGCAGCAGGTAAAAAATCCTCCTGTTTTGTGGCTAGGTTCTCTGGACTTTCTCTTTCTCTTTTGCATGATAACTACACGCTTTCTGTTTTACATTTCAGGTGTACAATTCAGTGGGTGCCCTGGCAAAGGCTGTGTTTGAGAAGATGTTCCTGTGGATGGTTGTCCGCATCAACCAACAGCTGGACACGAAGCAGCCCAGGCAGTACTTCATTGGTGTCCTGGACATTGCTGGCTTTGAGATCTTTGATGTAAGGAACAGGGGTTTATTAGCATGCTTGTTGAAGCACATGTTGTCATTGCTATGTGACAAAATACTTCAGAAGGAATGCTGCTAGTTTGGGGTTTGGGTTTTTTTTTTTTTTGTTTGTTTTTGTTTTTTTTTTATATACGGTTTTATCCTTGATAGTGTATGTAGAGCATTCTGATTCCCACAGGGTTTTAGTTGGAAATAGGTTTTTGTTTTGCACCTATGCCAGTGAAGTCCTTAAGTGCAGATTTTTTGCTGAAGGCTTGGCACATGATTTGAAATCAACATTTGTGAATGCTGGATATAGTGTTGTGCGGTGGACTCTTCTGCAACTGAATTAGCACAGTCTAGTAAGCTGACAAAGTCTGAGTTATTCAAATTATCCAAGCTTCTAAGAGTCATAAATATATGGATAAAGTTTAGGTTGACAAAAAAGTCACACTGGCAGAAATTCGAAACTGCTGGATCAACAAAGACAGAGCACTGACAGATCGTCCTATTTGGTACAAATAGCCAGCACTGTTTTTATCCCTAACTTACTTAATTTACACTAATAATGATCCTGATTTGTAACTGTGCAGTTCAACAGCCTGGAGCAGCTGTGCATCAACTTCACCAATGAGAAACTGCAACAGTTCTTCAACCACCACATGTTCGTGCTGGAGCAGGAGGAGTACAAGAAGGAGGGCATTGAATGGGAGTTCATTGACTTTGGCATGGACCTGGCTGCCTGCATTGAGCTCATTGAGAAGGTATTTCTGTAATCCACAATGTGAGGTATTTTCAGAAATGCATTAATTTTATATATATTTTTAAATGCAGCTTGAAATGGTAAATATGATAGTACAGATACATCAGTTTGCATTATTTTACAATTTGCTGAGAGCAGTAATACTGTCTCACTCTGGAAGTTATTTCATCTCTGAGTCTTTCTGCATTTTCCCCTTGTCCTCCCTCCGTCCTTTTGCTTCTCCCAGCCCATGGGCATCTTCTCCATCCTGGAAGAGGAGTGCATGTTCCCCAAGGCAACTGACACCTCTTTCAAGAACAAGCTCTATGACCAGCACCTGGGCAAGTCCAACAATTTCCAGAAGCCCAAGCCTGGCAAAGGCAAGGCTGAGGCCCACTTCTCCCTGGTGCACTACGCTGGCACAGTGGACTACAACATCACTGGCTGGCTTGACAAGAACAAGGACCCTCTGAATGAAACTGTCGTGGGGCTTTATCAGAAGTCATCCCTGAAGACACTGGCCTTGCTCTTTGCATCTGCTGGAGGAGAGGCGGGTCAGTTCTCTGGAATTCATATTTCCATGTTTATTTCATGACTCTCTACCAGTGCCATGAATATCAGCTATGAAAAAACTTGGTCTTTACAAGTTGTAAACCCATCTTTTTCTTCTTTTTTTTTTTTTTTTTTTTGGTGTTCTTCAGAGGCTAGTGGTGGTGGTGGTGGTGGCGGCAAGAAGGGAGGCAAGAAGAAGGGTTCTTCTTTCCAGACTGTCTCAGCTCTTTTCAGGGTGAGTACAGAAGTCATTCTCTCTACTTCTTTCCTAGGGTATTTTTTTGTTAGTTTCTTTGTTTTGAGTTGAAGATTATAAAACCTCACTCTAGCTGAAATAAGGTCATTTAACTGCAGCTGTTAAGGTTTTTCTGAATCAAGAATAATTCTTTGGTTATTCAAAAATGAGCTGACAGTAAGTTGGCTGAGGCCAGCTGAGGAAAATACATCTTGATCTCACCATTCTTCATATGCTAGAAAAAGAACTTAGATCAGACTACACACCAAGTACAAACCATAAGAATATGGTTATTACAAAGAAACGTTTTTTACTCAAAATTCAGAGCGTTTTGTTATTAACAACTAGTCACCATACTGCACAGGTGTTCTGGCTGAGTGGATATATCCCGCAGTCTCGTAAAAACACATTGCAAAGTTTTGTGACTTTTCTCTCCTGCTCAAGAGTGAAAGAGAGAAGAAAACTGACATTAAAATGGCCATAGTTTGTAATTAAAAATGAATTAATGTTTTACAAGACTCTTCTCACATCTGAAAGCATACCTGAGGAGGTAATATTTGTTAATTAAAGACCTTTACTCATGAACACACAGGAAAACCTCAACAAGCTGATGACCAATCTGCGGAGCACTCACCCCCACTTTGTGCGCTGCATCATCCCCAATGAGTCTAAAACACCTGGTAAGGACCCCAAGCAGAGATAAAAAATAGTGTGATGCAGCCATTTTTCTGTATGTTTTATCATGAATTATCAAATAATTGTCTTATTGCTTAGGTGCCATGGAGCACGAGCTGGTGCTGCACCAGCTGCGCTGTAACGGAGTGCTGGAAGGGATCAGGATTTGCAGGAAGGGGTTCCCCAGCAGAATCCTCTATGCTGACTTCAAACAGAGGTCAGTGCACTTTCTGGGTTCCATTCTGTCTTTCCTGCCAATGTTTTATGTCTTAAATATTTTATCATTTGGGGATATATTTTAACACTAGCTCTTTCCGCTTATAACTGGAAGAGAAGGGAAGGTTGGTGTGCATAACAAAAGGCAACATACCTGGCTAGCAAAAGAAATAGTGTTGAGAAATGAAGAGTGTCAGGTGTCCTCACTGAATGCTGGGGCATTGGAGTATGGAAGCATAGTAGAGCTGTAGAAGCCAGTGATTTCAACATTAATAAATGCAGTATGGGATTGGTGGCAGCAAGTTCTCGGGTAAAAATTACAAGCTAAGAGTTCCTTGG
This sequence comes from Sitta carolinensis, assembly GCA_032173965.1. Classification (NCBI taxonomy): domain Eukaryota; kingdom Metazoa; phylum Chordata; class Aves; order Passeriformes; family Sittidae; genus Sitta; species Sitta carolinensis. The sequence goes on along the minus strand of CM063298.1, from coordinate 10,070,895 downwards.
CCATTGCATCAGCTGCAGGCTTCAGGGAAAGAAGTTCTTCTCAAATACAGAGAGTACAGGAAAGTGGAAATGTTCCTCTCAAGCAATATTCTACAGCATAGTTTCAGAAAAAGGATATGGATTGAACTGACAGGAAATCAATGTTCTCTTCATTGTGGCTGGTCCTCTAAAGACTGGAAAAGATTTCTTAAATATGTTACCAGGTTAAAACCTCATCAGGAATGTATCTCTAAACAAGGGATGAAATTCCAACTGTCTCAGCCTGATTCTGCCACAAACACTGCTCTTGGTTTCAGTAAAGAGAACAATCTTATGACTGGACATTGTCTTCATTTCTATTTCCTCTGATTGCACAGATACAAGGTGCTGAATGCCAGTGCCATCCCCGAGGGACAGTTCATCGATAGCAAGAAGGCTTCTGAGAAGCTCCTTGGCTCAATCGATGTGGACCACACCCAGTACAAATTTGGACACACCAAGGTACAACCCCCCCATTCCCTGCATGCCTGGGCTGTGCTCTACCTGACAGTGATGTGCTGCCACATTCCCTCTCTCCAGGTGTTCTTCAAAGCTGGGCTGCTGGGACTCCTGGAGGAGATGAGGGATGAGAAGCTGGCACAGCTCATCACCCGCACCCAGGCCAGGTGCAGGGGCTTCCTGATGAGGGTGGAGTACCAGAGAATGGTGGAGCGGAGGTACACCTTCCTCTTCTTCAGTGAAAGTCACTCTGCTTGGGGGAAAGTGTTGACACTCGTCAGACTGAGAATATTCGTTTTATGTTTTATTTATGCTTCAGGGAATCCATCTTCTGCATCCAGTACAACGTTCGTTCATTCATGAATGTCAAACATTGGCCATGGATGAAGCTGTTCTTCAAGATCAAGCCCTTGCTGAAGAGTGCAGAATCTGAGAAGGAGATGGCCAACATGAAGGGGGAGTTTGAGAAAACCAAGGAGGAGCTTGCGAAATCTGAGGCAAAGAGGAAGGAACTAGAGGAGAAAATGGCATCTCTAATGCAGGAAAAAAATGACCTGCAGCTCCAAGTGCAATCTGTAAGTATTGTTAATGTGTTTCTTCCTGGTACACTCACAGCACATAACTCTAATGTTACACAATGAATTGTCTGAGAAAATATTTTAATATGAATAATGGAAGGTAAAATTCAGACCATTCAGTGTCACCATTATAATATGGGGTTCTAACTTGGGAATGATTTTGAAGCATGTATGTGCATAGGTCTGTTCCTCCAGGCTCACAATCTAATATCGAATATAGTCACTGGAGATTTAGTATTTACAGTAAACAGAGTCTGTAGAGCAATTCATTCAACAACTTACTCTGGTTTCAATCAGTTGTTCAAATAGAAGACCTCTGTCATTTTATATGATACATATTATGTCACCTGACTTTCTGCAACCACTGTTCCAGGAGGACACAAAAGCCCTCTGCATTCTGTCACAGCCCTATATGTACCTCCTAAGTCCATTGGGAGATCAAGGGGTTGGTCAACATTTCAACATCACCTTGTGTCTTTAGATATTTGCTTTGCAGATTCAAAATAAAGTCAGGTTCAAATTGAAACCTCTGCTTGCACCTAGACAATATATAAATTTATCTCGTAGAAAGAAAATTAATCCAAAGGCAGCCTTGCCAATAAAAGCTTATAAAAAAATAAAGAAAAAAATCTCTACACATCAATATACAGTACTTAATTTCCAGAGAAATAAAAAAATCCATGTTTCTCTCATAGGAAGCTGATGCTTTGGCTGATGCTGAGGAAAGGTGTGACCAGCTCATCAAAACCAAAATACAGCTGGAAGCCAAAATTAAGGAGGTGACTGAAAGGGCTGAGGATGAAGAAGAAATTAATGCTGAACTGACAGCCAAGAAGAGGAAGCTGGAGGATGAATGTTCAGAGCTGAAGAAAGATATTGATGACCTTGAGCTAACACTGGCCAAGGTGGAGAAGGAAAAACATGCCACTGAAAACAAGGTATGAGGGAGAACCCACCAACCACACTCAAGGAAAAGACGCCAGGGCTATTACAGGACTTGTATAGCTACTTCCTTTATTTACACATGTTCCCTTCTTCCAAAAGGTGAAAAACCTGACTGAGGAGATGGCAGCCCTGGACGAGACCATTGCCAAGTTGACAAAAGAGAAGAAAGCCCTCCAAGAGGCCCATCAGCAGACCCTGGATGACCTGCAGGCAGAGGAGGACAAAGTCAATACTCTGACCAAAGCCAAGACCAAGCTGGAACAGCAAGTGGATGATGTAAGCACACAGAGAGAGAGCAGCAACAGGACAGGTATGGAGCCTGCCCTGGCTGGCAGAGCCCTGATGGTCTTGTGGTGTTAGCTGGAAGGGTCCCTGGAGCAAGAGAAGAAACTGCGCATGGACCTGGAGAGAGCCAAGAGGAAACTGGAAGGAGACCTGAAGCTGGCCCAGGACAGCATCATGGATTTGGAGAATGATAAGCAGCAGCTGGATGAGAAACTGAAGAAGTAAGTGTGGCTCTGGGACACCTGAGTGCTGGGCTGCAGCACCTGTCTTTTTTCTTTGGCTCTAACATGTTCACTTTGCCCAAAGGAAAGACTTTGAAATCGGCCAGATCCAGAGCAAAACTGAGGATGAGCAAGCCCTGGGTATGCAACTCCAGAAGAAAATCAAGGAGCTGCAGGCAAGTGTCTGTTCCCTGCCCTGCCTTGCTCCTGCTCAGCTCGGGCAGGAGGAGGGCAGGGCTGTGAAGGGTCCCTGCTGTTGTGCAGGCGCGCATTGAGGAGCTGGAGGAGGAAATTGAGGCAGAGCGAACGTCTCGCGCTAAAGCAGAGAAGCATCGGGCTGACCTGTCCAGGGAGCTGGAGGAGATCAGCGAGCGCCTGGAAGAAGCAGGAGGGGCCACAGCAGCTCAGATTGATATGAACAAGAAGCGGGAGGCAGAATTCCAGAAGATGCGGCGGGACCTGGAAGAGGCCACGCTGCAGCACGAAGCCACGGCTGCCGCCCTGCGCAAGAAGCACGCGGACAGCACAGCTGAGCTGGGCGAGCAGATCGACAACCTGCAACGCTGTGAAGCAGAAGCTGGAGAAAGAGAAGAGTGAGCTGAAGATGGAGATTGATGACTTGGCCAGCAACATGGAGTCTGTCTCCAAAGCCAAGGTATGGAGTTCCAGGAGAAAATGCTTATGGGGACAAAGTGTGGCACAAAAGCCGCTCCTTCCAGACACTTTCCCCAGAACAAAATCCCCACTGTGGCAATAAGGCAGAGTGCAGGTCATCATCTCTTTTCCCTTCCCATGTTTCCTCTCTAGGCCAATCTGGAGAAGATGTGCCGCACGCTGGAGGATCAGCTGAGTGAGATTAAGACCAAGGAAGAAGAGCATCAGCGCATGATCAACGACCTCAATGCTCAAAGAGCTCGGCTGCAGACAGAGTCAGGTGAGGCACCCACATCTACACTTACAGATCAATAATGACTCAGAGTTAATGCAAAAATTACTCTTCTGGGCCTATGGTCTCTCCAACACACTTTGTGTCTCATCTACTGCAAAATGCTTGGAATGGAATCATAAGTTTCGGCATGAACTGTGAACCATCTTGTTTTATATTCAAATGTTTGCAGTGTCACCATCAAGGGCATTAAAACTGTTGTATATCTGTAACTTTTCTCAGGTGAATATTCACGCCAGGTGGAAGAGAAGGATGCTTTGGTTTCTCAGCTATCAAGGGGAAAACAGGCTTTCACCCAACAGATTGAGGAACTCAAGAGGCATTTGGAAGAAGAGATAAAGGTGAGAAGACTTTTTCCAAAATATTGAAATCAGTTAATCAAAAAGTTGAACGGGACAAAAATAACCACTTAGATAATGGAGTGCAAATTTTCCCATAGTAGCATTGCTTCCTTTTCCCTGCAGTCTATCCTTTAATTCTTTTGCAAATTCACAGATCTTTCTCATCATAGGCCTTTCTAAGATCGTATTAAGGAGATTTCCCAGGATATTTCCATTTTTTTCACAATGCTTTCTTTCCCCAAAGGCCAAGAACGCCCTGGCCCACGCCCTGCAGTCCGCTCGCCATGACTGTGACTTGCTCCGGGAACAATATGAGGAGGAGCAGGAGGCCAAGGGGGAGCTGCAGAGAGCCCTGTCCAAGGCCAATGGTGAAGTGGCCCAGTGGAGAACCAAATACGAGACGGACGCGATTCAGCGCACGGAGGAGCTCGAGGAGGCCAAGTACGTGGGGAATGTGGAGAACAGTGGCAGAGACTAAGAATGGAAATTTGAGGAGCTGTGACATTGTCAGGAAGAAGTCAGTGTCCTCCTTTGGGTGTGGTCACAAAGAGGCAAAAGATGACAGAAAGGAGATATGCATTGAGAAAAAGCAGAAAGGGCCAGAATAGCTGAGAGAGGCCAGTAGAGAGGGAACTTTTGCAGGACTGGTCCAGAATTCATACGTGGAAATATAGTGGCTGTCTGGGAGAAGTCTTACACTTCTCTGTGAATGAGGGTCATATAGGACCAAGAGGCAAAGTTCATGATTGCGGAAAACATGCTGCCTCACCCTTCAGGCTCCTATTTGCTTACTTATGTTTACCACTTTACAGGAAGAAGCTGGCCCAGCGCCTGCAGGATGCAGAGGAGCATGTTGAGGCCGTCAATGCCAAATGTGCCTCCCTGGAAAAGACAAAGCAGAGGCTGCAGAATGAAGTGGAGGACCTGATGATTGATGTGGAGAGATCCAATGCTGCCTGTGCTGCTCTGGATAAGAAGCAGAAGAACTTTGACAAGGTCTTGTGGCCTCCAGCACCAGCACTGCTGGCCAGAGCATGCCCCCGTGCTGGCCACAGCCCAACTCACAGCCCGTTTCTCTGCAGATCCTGGCAGAATGGAAGCAGAAGTATGAGGAAACACAGGCTGAGCTGGAGGCCTCCCAGAAGGAGTCGCGCTCTCTGAGCACGGAGCTGTTCAAGATGAAGAATGCCTATGAGGAGTCCTTGGACCACCTGGAAACAATGAAGCGGGAGAACAAGAACTTGCAGCGTGAGTCCCTGGCCCTCTGCTCCTCACTGCCCACACTCACAAGCTTGTCTCTCTGCCATTCTCAATGGCTCTGGGCCTGCAGGGATAAGAACAAGCCTGGCCCCATGTGCACCAGAGCCTTTCTCCATTCTGCTCTGTGCCTGACCGTGCTGCTTTTCACCCTTCCTTGCAGAGGAGATTTCTGACCTCACAGAGCAGATTGCTGAGGGAGGGAAGGCGATTCATGAGTTGGAGAAAGTCAAGAAGCAGATTGAGCAGGAGAAATCTGAAATCCAGGCTGCTCTGGAGGAAGCTGAGGTACATGGCCATAATCTCTGGTGTCTGCAGTAAATAAGTGAGGAAGCAGGGCTGAAAAGGCATGTGTTCCCCTTTTTTCTGGCTGGGAAGTACAGACAGTTAAGATTTCTTAAAATACTTTGCTATTCCCTAGAATGTAAAAAAAATATTTATCAATGCTATCAATGTTTGTGTCCACTTTTTCCAGGCCTCCCTGGAACATGAGGAGGGGAAGATCCTGCGCCTGCAGCTTGAGCTCAACCAAGTGAAGGCTGAGATTGACAGGAAGATAGCAGAGAAAGATGAGGAGATTGACCAGATGAAGAGGAACCACCTCAGAGTTGTGGACTCCATGCAGAGCACTCTGGATGCTGAGATCAGGAGCAGGAATGAAGCCCTGAGGCTGAAGAAGAAGATGGAGGGAGACCTGAATGAAATGGAGATCCAGCTGAGCCATGCCAACCGCCAGGCTGCAGAGGCACAGAAGAACCTGAGAAACACCCAGGCAGTGCTCAAGGTATGGCACAATTAATGATGTGATGATTTCTTACACAGCTGATTTTCTTTCCATGTTATAATTCTACCAGTTCTAAGTTGTCGGGAAAATAGGAAATATGAAAACAGAAAACACAGACCTCCCAATCTGTGGTGTCTCTCTTTCCAGGACACTCAGCTGCACTTGGATGATGCTGTCAGAGCACAGGATGACCTGAAGGAGCAGGTGGCCATGGTGGAGCGCAGGGCAAACCTGCTGCAGGCTGAAGTCGAGGAGCTCCGGGCAGCCCTGGAGCAGACAGAGCGCTCGAGGAAACTGGCTGAGCAGGAACTGCTGGATGCAAGTGAGAGAGTTCAGCTTCTCCACAGCCAGGTCAGTTAATAAACTTAGTTAGTATTTATACTACTGCTCCACACTCTTTTACTTGAGTTCAGCACCTTTCACGTTTTCATTTGAGACATTAAAGTAAATGTAGGCTGACCATGAACAAAATAGGACCACACTAGCTCTATCATTAGTGTAACTTAACAATGTCATTATAAGCGTTCTATAGAACCACCTCAAAGTTTAATGGTCACTAGACTGAAAATGGTAAGGAAAGTATTTTCATTTTTCAGTCCAAATTCCTTCTTTGTTGTCTGAGAAATTGTGAGAAAAGTCTTCATGGAGGATGCTCACAAAATACCAAAGCACATCATATCCAAGCAATTAATAGCTAGAACAGTCGGTCTCTTAGAATTCAATGTAACCTGATGGCATAATCTATATTAAACAAAACACTTCTGCTGTAATCGATATGATACTGCAAGCTAATAGAAACAAAAACATGTTCATGCTTTTCAACAGAACACCAGCCTGATCAACACCAAGAAGAAGCTGGAGACAGACATTGCCCAGATCCAGGGTGAAATGGAGGACACCATCCAGGAAGCCCGCAATGCTGAGGAGAAGGCCAAGAAGGCCATCACAGATGTGAGTTGGGTGCTCCTGGCATTGCTGATGGTGACTGCACTCTGCCCAAAATATCTCCAGCCCTAAAATGCCTTTGACCCTTACTCTGCTCAGGCGGCCATGATGGCAGAAGAGCTGAAGAAGGAGCAGGACACCAGTGCCCACCTGGAGAGGATGAAGAAGAACCTGGACCAGACAGTGAAGGACCTGCAGCACCGTCTGGAAGAGGCCGAGCAGCTGGCACTGAAGGGAGGGAAGAAGCAGATCCAGAAGCTGGAGGCCAGGGTGTGTAGGGCTGGGGCTGTGCCTGAGTGAGCGTGTCCTTGGAGAGACACTGCCAGGGAAGCTGCAGGGTTGGGCTTGTCCTTGCAGGTGCGGGAGCTGGAAGGGGAGGTTGATGCTGAGCAGAAGCGCAGCGCTGAAGCCGTGAAGGGCGTGCGCAAGTACGAGCGCAGGGTGAAGGAACTCACCTACCAGGTAAGGCTGGAGGGCTCCTGCTCTCACAGGGTTTGCTCACAGTGAGTCACATTTTGCACACACCATCCCCAAGGGGAATTGTTAACCTCACAGGATGCAGAACCAAGCATTGAGTCTCTATCCTGTTCCCCAACCTCCCTAGTCTGAGGAAGACAGGAAGAATGTCCTCAGGCTGCAGGATCTGGTGGACAAGCTGCAGATGAAAGTGAAATCCTACAAGAGACAGGCTGAGGAGGCTGTAAGTACCAGTTTGTCCAAATCAGACTTCCTTCTGGTGGAGTAGAATTATGTATTCATGTTTTTCTCAGTACAGCTTTCTGAAACCTTGACTGTTTTGATGCAACATTATGATATTTTGATATAATGGGGAAAGTGAGAGTAGTATTTGCCAGGTTTGGGAGGAAATTCACTTCCCTAATCCTAATTGTTTTGCTGTAAACCTCATTTCCCACTCTATTTCTTTGCTTACACCTTGCCCTGGATGCCAGAAGCAGTGTCAGTCTGTGTATTCAGGACTATGAGATGAACTCTGCCTAGATCATGCTGTGTATAATGTCTTTTTGACGTTCCAATACTCTTTTCTCTTCCTACACACATAACACCCTGAGTAGCTTCTCATCTTGGTTTTGAATCTGCTCTGCTAACCTAGCTGCAGCATTCGAATTTTTGCTTGCTGTGTTTTCTGAAAATAAACGTCCACATGCTGCCTGTTGTTTTCACAACTCCCTTCTCCCACACAGGAGGAGCTGTCCAACGTCAACCTGTCCAAGTTCCGCAAGATCCAGCACGAGCTGGAGGAGGCCGAGGAGCGGGCTGACATTGCAGAGTCACAGGTCAACAAGCTCCGGGCCAAGAGCCGCGAGTTCCATGGCAAGAAGATAGAAGAAGAGGAATGAGGTTCCCAAGACTAAAAAGTGACCTGAGGCGTGCATAAAATGTAAACCTCTGTGTTGCTTTCTTCAGTAATTATCATTCATGTCTAGGTAATAAAGATAGTAGAGACCCTTGCATATGAACAGTGCCTATTGTGTTTTATTTATTTATTTATTTATTCTAGCATTCATTACTTTTGAAGTACGTGTACACAGTTCATCTTCACATTTAAAAGTATATCAAGCAGCAAAGTCTTTTTACATTTGCATTTTAAAAAATGCATGAAGAATGGTAAAAATTATATGGATTTGTTATTCCTTTTGCAATGAGAAGTATGTGTTTCTTTGATGGACTAAGACTACATTCTTTCAAGTGACTTTTGTCTTCTTAGAAAAAAAGAAAAATAGGTCTAAAGATTCCTGAACATTTAGCGCACACACACATACAGAGACACACATATACCTTATATATATAAAAATATGTATATAACTATACATATAAAATTTCTGTTAATTGAAAATGTTGCTTATTTGGTTAGATTAACAGTATGGGAAACTCAAATTTAATTCCGAGCAGTGACAAGCAATCAAACTAACATGGTGAGGAAGTGGCATGAAGAGATATTCCTACTCCCTTTCTCTGAAATAATTTTATTTCATGCATAGCACAAAATTATATCCATTCATATGTAGGATGAGTGAGAAAAATCCACATTTAAAAGACTATGGAAGAAAGAGTAGCTAAAACTGAGGACTCTATAATTTCAGTCCAACCTTCTACTTCCTTTCTAGGTTCTGCCCTTCTGCTCTGTTCACAACCTGACTGTCCTGTTTGTTTATTGTCATTCTCAATATACTGTGCCTGTTCACTTTCCTAAGAACCAGTTATTAGCCCACAATATTGTATTTTGCATTAAGCTGAACTAGACACTCAACATTTATATGTTGATTGGAAATGAAAGGTAGAGTACAACATTGGTTCGATAAAGTATCTAAATACTGATCACACTTCACAGATGGGTAAGTAAATTAAAAGTTTGGGAATATATTCAATGTGTCTAAGGGCCTGGTAAATTAGAAGCAAAGCTGGATAGGTTCTCTTGCTGCTGATAAATTTGTTTTTGCCAAGACACAGAGTGGGATAGTGGCTTGGTTGGCATTTTGTGTCAAGCTTTAGCAGCTCCCTCAAATTTGCTGTTTATTTAAAGCAAGTCCTAAACCTCTTTGGCCATCCCACAAGAACTGTCAGACCCTAGCTGACCTTCAAATGTCCCTTTTGGATATCCTTTTTAATCCTTCAGTCTACAATGCTCTAAAACCACTGCTTTAAAATTACAAACAGCCCTAATTAAATATAAAAATAACATTTGAGCAGCAGATGACAGCTGGAGCTGGGAAGGGACACTACTCCATCCATTGTAGAAATGATAATTTAGGATCTGTCACAGCTGAGCATCTGTCCTGAGTTAATGCTGAATTCTATCCCCATTCATCTGTTTAGCTCAGAAATAAGTTTTGCACCTTTAAAACTAGATCTAAGAATGAAGAGGGGAGAAGGAGAAGCAGTGCAATGTCTGAGGCAGTTGTTTTCAAAACAAAGATAAAAGTTTTTAGCCTTCCTTCACACACAGCCTGTGTTGTCTGCAGTGCGGACAGGGAGAGAGCTCTCCTTTGCTTTTTGTTAGTTTTTGGCTGGCTGAGGCAGAGAAACTCCCAGGACTGTGTTGTTGGTTTTTTTTTTTTTTATTTAATTTTTTTTTCCTTGGAACTGTTTGATCCTGCTCTGGACTAAACCCAGCAGAGCACCAGGAGCTCAGACCTGTGTCCCCCCAGGCATGGCTGTGCCCAGCATTTCCCAGAGGTGAGAGACTGACACAGCCTGAATCAGCTGAGCTACACCCACAGAAAAGATTTCTGAATTTGTCATCTCTTCAGAGATTTTCTTGTTTAATATTGTTCATTTATTGTGCTGGGGAGTGCTTTGCCTGTTAAATAAAGAAGTTTTTCCACTTTTCTCCAAGAAATTCTTTTCCTAAACCAGCTGGGGTAAGAGCCATTTAAATTTACTTTGTAGAGAGACCCCATCCAAAAATGTCTTCCCAAATTTACCTTAAACCAAAACAGCATCTCTGGGATTTTCTGGTGCTCCCTTGAGCTCTTCAGGCCAGCTGTGTGAGGAGGACCTGTGGCTATGGTGATGTGGAACATCAGCTCCATGGCCCCTCACAGGATGTGTCAGTGTGCCTCTAAACACCCTGCTCTTCTAAGGGCTCATCAGGGACCTCCACTAACACATCTGTTTTTGTACCTGCATGTTGGAACCCAGGATGTGTCTGTGACAGTCCTGGATGATCCCAGCTCCAGCCAGGGGCTCTAAAGCCCTGGCAGAAGGGTCACAGACCCTGGCAGCAGCCAGGGTCTCCATGGCTTTGAGTTTGACCCCTGGAACAAATTACCACCTGTGAATGAAGAATTAAAGGGCACAAAAGTTTAGATAGCATGATAGTAGTAACTGTAGAGTGAAAAGGGAATTTTTGGGGATTTTTACCATGGGGGCTTAGGGGGCAAGATGGAGGGACTTGGGCATTGTCCTGTCCTCCTTCCTTCTTCTCCCTAACCCCATCTTCTTGGTGATGTTGGCACTTGGGGATTGGATTAGAGTAGAATGGAACTGTCTAACACAGGTGATGGGCATTGGATCATCACTGTCAATAACTAACAGGGAATTTGTAGTATAAAAACAGTGCCTGCCCCAGGGGAGGGCAGTGTGCCTGGGGCTGCCCTGCTGAACAGACCTGGGCAGCCCAGACAGAAAATATCTGAGATAAGAAACAATAAAACAACCTTGAGAGCATCAGCTGAAGACTTCTGACTCCGTCTTGGACAGCTGGGTTGGGAGACAGCAATTCTTTACTCATCTTGGGGTCACCTTGACCAAAGCAAAGCCTGAGGCCTGCACTGCAGAAAGGCTGGAGGGAACTGCACTTGAGCTGAGCAGCAAAAAGCTCTTTTCTGCTCTTCCAGCATGCTGCCCATCTCCTCTTCCAGCATGCCGCCCATCTCCTCCATCCACAGGGTTTTTTTCACTGTTCCAGAACCCTCGTTGGATAGATCCCGGCTGGAGGCCAGGCCCCACGACATCGGGCCTGCCACAGCAGGGGTGGAAATGCTGCAGCAGCCGCAGTAACCAAAGGGGCCTCTGCCAAGCAGGCAGAACGTTTGCTTTGCTAATTCCAATGCTTTTGTATCTCCCCACGGAGCTGCTGAGCTCCATCACCAGGGCTGGAGCTGTGGGAGGCAGGGAGGGAGGGTCAGCGGGAGCGGGGCCCGGCTGGCACAGCAGGAGAGGTGGGAATGCTCCACAGGGCTGGGCTGTGAGCATGCAGAGCCATAAGGGCTCTCCAGGTGCCTCATGGAATCTGTTCATTGAAAAATCCAGGCCTTTTCCAGCAATTAGGCCTTAATCAGTTGCATTCCATTGAAGCACAGCAAACATAACTCAGCCAACCACCATGCACACACAATGGTTATATAACTTGGTTTTCTACCTCTAATTCAGCCGAATCTTCACTAGAGTCCTTTTTTACTTAGCTGAAGTAACAGCAGCAAGCCGTGGTTTTACAAGGGTAATGAGGCCTTCATTTTGTAACATTTTATTTAGCCCCAACATTGAACCACCCTCTCCTGTGCTGTTGGGCCCTGCCAGAGGCAGTGCAGAAAGACACACTCATAAATGCCAGCCATGAGTTGTTTTAAAGCTCTTTCAATGGTTTATCCATATTTTCTAAGAATTTCAACAGTTCCTTTTCTCTTTTCACTGTTTTTTCAGCCTCCATCATCACCCTGTGCTTTGCCCCAACATCTCCCAGCCAGCATCTTCCCAGACTGGCTGCAACCTCTTTGTTCAGGCACAAGGATGAGGGAGGGAAGCAAGAGGTGAGCCTGCCAGAGACAGGCAATCAAGAAAAATATTGTGGCATGATGCTTATTTAATAATTCTTCTACTGATGAACCACTAATGATGGCAGATAAAAAAGTATCATGAATCAACAGAGACCCCCTACAACTTCTAGAATATAGGCTAAAATGGGTAATAATTAATTTTGTTCTCTGTATGCTTTTTTTTTTTTTTTTTCCCCAGGAATGTATCTTAAGTTAGTCTTTATGCCCTTTCAGGTTGCAGTAATTCGTTTAGTGAACATCCACCACAATCAGTCACAGTTGCTTTCCAGCTGGTGTTTATCTGGGATTACACTTTATCATTGTTGGCTGCTTGGAGAGCTGTGTTGTTAGCCCAAACTGCACCCACTGTAAAGGTGAAGTATGAACAGCTTATATTACAAAGGAGGAATTTTTATTGGTGTAGTTTTTTGCCATCATGCTCAATAAGCAAAGTTTGCCTTTTTAAAGTGCCTTAAACATTTTCTTTTTGAAGAAGCCACCACCTTTTAAAAGGTCTGAGAGCTGGCTGAAGAGGCTGCTCAGGGCTCCCATTCACTGCAGGCTCACTAGAAGGATTTGTAGATTCCTCTGCTCAGACAACTGCTGTCTCCCCTTTCTCAAGCAGCAGTTCAGCAATTCAGTAACTGTTGCCAGAGTGAACACACTCAGAATGAGCCAAGAGGCAAAACCAGCACAACCTGGACACAAGGAGAGACAAATTTCAGTGAAGGACGGAGGTTCAATGCTAGGTTTGTTACATGTGTGGGTGAGATTCAATTCCAAACACAAATATCTATTTTTAGTCATCTTCATGCCCAAATGAATCTGTAGGTGAGTGAGCTGAATGTCTGAGCTGCCATTGTAGACAACACTATTAGAGTCAAGAATATGTTTGACCTCAGTCTAAGGTAGACAGCTTCATGGGACAACTGACTCATTTTCCAGTCCCTATGAGCTCAAGCTCCCCCACTGGAAGGACATTGACTGGGAATATAAAGGCAAATAAAGGAAAGGACAAGGAGAGGTGAAAACAGATCAAGCAGTATATTGCAGGTTGTGGAAATTTTCAATTTCATGTGATGTTGAAAAATCCTTTGAAAAACTACTTCCTTTTGAGTCTTCAAAGCTTTATGGATTATTCGTTATTTGAAAAAAAGCCTTGCAAATCAAGGCTTTTAGGCACCTATCAGCTTTATGCCAGTGTTACATATAACTGTGGGAAAACCATGAGTTTTCCTTTTCTTTTTTTTTTCTTTGTTGCCAGTTTTAATCCATGTCAAAAACTGCATGTACCAGCAAAATAAGACAACATACAGAGTCCTTGAAATATCTGAAACTAACCCTGAATTTCAGTTCTCACACAATATAATTGCATTAAAGGCATGAAAGATGTGCTGCTTTTTCTTCTGATGAGGATTTAGCTGTTAGGGCTAAAGCATAGGCCTCAGTCTTATCTTCAGTGGGAATTTACTCCAAACATGAAACTGATGTCTGTCAATCTCCTTCCCACACCCAGGATTACAGTGCCATCGCAGAGATGCAGACAGCTGAGAGAAGAGGAGGAAGGAATTACCTCACTTTCTTATCCAGACCTCTGAGTAGGAGATGCTAAGAGAGACAGGAGCACAGCTGGTACTGTAATAGGGGAGGCAATATGCTGTGGGACCAGGTGAAGCTGCTGAGATGTGACTCACTTCAGATTTCCTTGTTTGTGGTAGGAATTGTAGTTCAGAAAGTGAAGACCAATACATGAAGAAAAACAAAAAAACCCAAAACACACAAAAAATTCCCAGCAAACCAACCAACCAAAACCAGCACGCTGAAAAAAACCCTCAACCCAAACACTCCCAAACAAACCCTGAACAAATCCAGATCTTTTGCACGAAGAGGAAATTACTTCTCAGTAAAGTGAATGGTTCCACTGCTCTCTTCACCACTCTGATACCTGTAAACATAGAACAGGTCCCCTCCTTAATCAGGGTGAGGAATATCCCAGAGATCAGAACAGTAGATTGGCTTTTTACACAAACTATCATGAGATTCAGATCTTTCTGAAAATAGCTGCCTATCTTCCAGAGCAGCATCGGGTATGGCTGATTATATTTTAGAGGATGTAAATTTATTAGCTCTTTCCTTGCATACTTCTCTTTCAAAAGTAATGCTGAATGACTACCCCATGTTGAGACAGCAGCTATCTCTCCCGATTCCAATTGGTTATATGTCTTAAGTTCAGTGCAACACTTCCATAGTGCTGTTCATATGATCTTTGAAAACCTTCAGCTCCAAAACCAAGAATTTGATTCCTGTGCCTTTTGTCTGGAACTTAACTCGATGACCTCAGGCTTTGAAGCTTTTGTCTAAACTTGTTCTGCTCTTTTATTGCTTATTTTGCCCATGGTGACTTGCTGTTATCCCACTGGACTCACATCCCTATTTACTTCACAGGATCACAGAATCCACCAGGTTGGAAAAGACCTTTGAGATCATCAACCACCTTATCAACTAAACCACGCACTGAGTGCCACATCCAGTCTTTTCTTAAACACCTTCAGGGACTTCCTCTTCTTTATTCACATATCCTTCCTTATCACTACATTCAGACTCGTTCTTCCTCCCTTCACCTGCTTTGGCTTTGGTCCACTCTAGCCCTGGGTCATTCTTATCATCTCCCGATTCTCACTTCAGCAACTTCTGTTCCTTTTCAGATGCTTCCTCCTGCACTGGGATTTTTTTCCTCTAGCAATAACCCTGCCTCTCAGCAGAACCCCTGCTGCTTTTTCACACTGAGGACTCTGAGTGCTTGCAGTAGGCAGGAGCCTGTGCCTTCACTCCATCCCTACATGTTTCCTACGAGACACACTGGCTCTTACTCTTCACTTTTTCTGTGCGAGTCAGCATCCGATGGATTACAGAGCCAATGTAGCCCCTTTCATCTCCTTCAGCACACCCTCCCACTTCCCCCCCTTCTCATGCTTTCTTGTCAAATTATTTATAGGACATTGATTCACAGACCTGTTATTTCTAATTATATCCATTCACTTCTAATATGAATCGCAATTCTGTTAGGAGTTAAGATTGCCAAAATGTTTTGACCTAAGAAAGAGGAGGTGGTGACTTCATATGCAGATCAGATCCTATAAAAGTACCCTGGCATCTGTTTGTCTTGTCCTTTCTCAGAAATCTCTAAGGTAAGAGTTTCAGGGCTTGGGACTAGAGAGGTTGGGAATGAAGGGAAACTGGCCCTGCATTCCACAAGTTCCGGCGCATTCCTGCGGATGCTCACATTCGTTCAATGGGGGTCTGCCAGTGTCAGCTGGGATTTTCAGTCTGCTTTCCAACCATCCATATGTTTTCAGTCTATAAATGTTGTCTGGGGCACAGCAGTAAGAAGTAAGTTGCTAATTCTGTTTCTTAATACGGTCCGTCTTCCAATCTGCAACCCTTTGTCTCACAAAAGGTAAGATCTTGATTTATTCACTTTTTAGGGAGAGGTAGAGTTGCTGTAAGGCAGGGCTTCTATGCAGATATGCTGGAAATCCTGGTAGCCATTATATTTGTGTCCATTGTATAAATACAGTATGAGAATTGGGCTGGATTGTTG
The DNA here is from genome assembly GCA_032173965.1 of Sitta carolinensis. NCBI lineage: Eukaryota > Metazoa > Chordata > Aves > Passeriformes > Sittidae > Sitta > Sitta carolinensis. Next base: position 10,055,239 of record CM063298.1, on the reverse strand, counting down.
ATATTTTTGACACAAGATTCTTAAAGAGCATGATCTTTAAAGTACAGATCACTGTAGCATTGCCTACAGTCTCCCCAGGAATCTCCAGTAGTTCCTGAAGAAACTGTCCTGAGGGGGAAAAAAACCATCAGAAAGTATTTTCCAATTATTTGGGGTGGGATTTTTGCATTTATCTCAAACATCAAGGGTCACTGAAACTGACTGTGAAGCAACAGGAAGATAATGTTAATATGTTCTTTCTTCACATAGAAGCTTGAGGAATGTGGTTAGAATTTTGTGTATCAAAACATCAAAGTGTTAAAAGCAAGAATTTCAGTCTGAGACTCCTTATAGGCTTGTTTCTGCCTCTGAAAATATTGCATAATTGTGAAATTATATAAACAAATATTTGTAATTGTAAGGAACTGAATAAAGGTTGATACCTACTTGAATAACTGGAAAAAGAGGGATGGAACTGCAGCTAAATTCAGGTTTAAATATTTACACTGAGGAAAATAAGCTCTTCACATTTACTTTCTACAGTAATTTATATTAATTTTGTCAAGTATTGTCACTAGACTATATCCCTCAAAATTATAAAATGTCAACAAGAAATCCTGTAAGGAATATAACCAGCATGCTTCGAATCAGTGAAGGAGAATTAGCATAGCATTGATTTCAGGAAATGTCAAACAAAACAATCTAAAGAAAATAGTTTAATCCTTTAAAAAGTCAGTCTACTGACACATTGAGTATATATATTAATGTATACTAACCTACCATATATATTATAGTTTTTGATAGTATTATAAGGTTATATTGTGAGAAAAGCATCCATGTCTATAAAATAACACAATGTACAATATAGGTGTAATGTATGAATATAAGCTAACATACTATAATATATAATACCATAATATATCTACGGATGTAGTATATATATATATATATATAATATATATATGAGATATATAATATAGCATTCTCATTGCTCCTAGGAAGAGTTAGTATTATTCCTGTTAGGATTCTTGTAAGAAAATGTGAGATAATATAAGCCATGTTAAAATTGCTGGTGAAAAACTGGGAGCATTTTTCAACCTTATGTGATTTTTTTGGGAATAGTCTCATTTGAGTTATAACATATTAATCAAGTGGACAAAGATGTTGTTAGAGACAAAATCACTCAGAAATTGCACCCATCCTTTTGAATTGCTAACACCAATTTGTGTCGTGAAGTTTGGCATTGGCCAAGACGACAAAATAATTTTCTTTTTTGTTGTAAAGAATATTCTTCCTAATATCTAATCTAAATTCATCTTATTTCAGTTGTGAGCCATTCCCCTTCATTCTGTTGCTCCAGGCCCTTGTCTAAAGTCCCCCTTCAAGTCTCTTGGAACTCTTTTAGGTAACGAAGGGTTGCTAGAAGGTCTCCGTGAAGTCTTCTATTCTCCAGACCGAAATACCCCAGCTCTTCCAGACTATTTCCAGAGCAGAAAGGCTTTATCTCTTGGAGCATCTCCATGGCCTCCTCTGGACTTTCTCCAACAGCTCGAGGTCCTTCCTCTGCTGGGGCTCCAAATACAAAAAGACAGAAAGTGTTCTTCTGTAAATGCAATTGTTCAGTAGGACTAAAGACCAGACCACACAGAAAAATAATAATAATAATAGAAAAAGAAATATGGAAGAGAACTCTGAATTAGCAGAAAAAGAAAAGGCAATTTAGTTGATACCTAAAGAACAGCAATCCAATGTGCTATGGGTGTGTTTCTCCCATCACACACTATTTTAATATATTCTCTTCCCACACAGATACTTGCTGCACACAGTAAGCAGCAGCCATGTCTACGGACGCCGAGATGGCCATCTTTGGGGAGGCAGCTCCTTACCTCCGAAAGTCAGAGAAGGAGAGAATCGAGGCCCAGAACAAACCTTTTGATGCCAAGTCATCTGTCTTCGTGGTACATGCAAAGGAGTCCTACGTGAAGAGCACAATCCAGAGCAGGGAATCTGGAAAAGTCACTGTCAAGACTGAAGGGGGAGAGGTGGGTAAAATACAAAATTTACAAACACCAGTTCATTCCTACTCTGGCTCTTAGCTGACATGCATGTACCTTCCTGTCCTCTGACAGACTCTGACGGTGAAGGAAGATCAAATCTTCTCCATGAACCCTCCCAAGTATGACAAAATCGAGGACATGGCCATGATGACCCACCTGCACGAACCTGCTGTGCTGTACAACCTCAAAGAGCGTTACGCAGCCTGGATGATCTACGTAAGTGGCAGCAGCAGCTTCCTTTGGGCAGCCTCAGCAGGTGCTGGGCCAGGCTCAGGGGAAGCCAACGTGCTGTGTCCCTTGCCCACAGACCTACTCGGGTCTCTTCTGTGTCACTGTCAACCCCTACAAGTGGCTGCCCGTCTACAACCCCGAGGTGGTGTTGGCCTACCGAGGCAAGAAGCGCCAGGAGGCCCCTCCACACATCTTCTCCATCTCTGACAACGCCTATCAGTTCATGCTCACTGGTGAGTAGCTCTCCTCATAAGCATCACAATTGTCCTGCTTTGTCTTGATAAAACATTGTTATGAAAAACTAAATAGGATTATTTAGTGCTGCAAGTTTTCCTTCTGCCTTTTTCATTCCTTTCTTGCTCTGTGCTATTAAGTTCCACAGTGCAAAGTTCCACTCTCCCTTTCTCTGCTACTCTAAAAGCAGTCTGTGCAGCAGAAAATTAAAATAATATACTGTATGCAAGAGAAGGAAGAGACCATAGAGCAGAACAGAGAAGCAGCACATGGCTCTTCAAGGGTATTCAATGCCCATGGCAAAGCATTATGGAATAAGAGAATGTTTTGTGCTGGAAGGGATCTTTAAAAAGGTCATGTGCCTTCCCTATGACATTTGGAGGGACATCTTCCACTAGATTAATTTGCTCAAAGTTCTGTCCAATTTGACCTTGGTCACTATTATTTGTGGGATATTGGCAACATCTTTGGGCAACTTGTTGCTGTGGCTCATTATCATCATCATCATCATCATCTTAAAATCTACCTTTTTAGCCTAAAAGTGCTGCCCTTTGTTCTGTTACCAGAGCTGGGGCAAACTCCTTATCTGTCTTTCCACCACTCATTAATTATTTGGACATGGAGCCTTTGACTATAACTCCTTTCATACAGCCTTCCAGTGAATTCTTTATCCAACAGTCCACCTACCAAATCCACACCTCTCTAAGTATGGCTCATAAGTGTTGTGAATATGTTTCAAGGAAAGAATGCACGTGCAAATTGCTTTGCAAGGAATTGAAATGGAAAAAAGATTTAGTAGTGAACAAAGAAAAAAATGCAGGGTTTATTTCTTGTCACAACTTACATTCCGTTTCAGTGTTTTTGTTTTGTTCATTTACTAAGTCTGTTTGTTTCTCCTCATCCACAGACCGTGAGAACCAGTCCATCCTGATCACGTAGGTACCCCCTGCGCGGGGCCCTGGGGGCTGCCCGGGGCCAGGGCACTCCTGCCTGACCACGCACCCTCTGCTTCTCTCCTGGCTCTGGCAGCGGAGAATCCGGGGCCGGCAAGACTGTGAACACCAAGCGTGTCATCCAGTACTTTGCAACAATTGCAGCCAGCGGGGACAAGAAGAAGGAGGAGCAGACCTCTGGCAAAATGCAGGTGAGATCCCAGGGCTAGAAACCTGCAACCATCCAATTTCTTGGTGAGCTAGGTGATGACAAGAAGACTTCTCTTTTAGGGGACACTTGAGGATCAAATCATCAGTGCCAACCCCCTGCTGGAGGCCTTTGGGAACGCCAAGACCGTGAGGAATGACAACTCCTCACGCTTTGTGAGTGGTTACTTGGCACAACTGTCAACACCAGTTGGAATATTCTTGCTGTCCAGATTGGTAAAATAGGTCTCAATTGACTTTCCTGCTGCTTTCAGGGTAAATTCATCAGAATCCATTTTGGTGCCACAGGCAAACTGGCTTCTGCTGACATTGAAACATGTAAGGCACCCTGCTGGCCTGATCCCCTTCCCTCCAGCCTCCCCCACTTCTTGTGCTTGACTGTGTCCTACCATCCTTGCCAGATCTGCTGGAGAAGTCCAGAGTCACTTTCCAGCTCAAGGCAGAAAGGAGCTACCACATCTTTTATCAGATCATGTCCAACAGGAAACCAGAGCTAATTGGTAGGAAAGATCACTGACTCCTCCAGACAATGGTCATGGAATAATATTGAATGCCTTTCTGTGCCGATTGCACCTGACCTGGCTGGGTTTTGTCCTTCTTTTCAGAGATGTTACTGATCACCACCAACCCCTATGATTATCTGTACGTGAGTCAAGGGGAGATCACAGTTCCCAGCATTAACGACCAGGAAGAGCTGATGGCCACTGACGTAAGTAGCAGGAGTTTTCTTAGGTGAGGTTTCATTTCTCTGACCTTGAACAGCTGGGGTGCTCACCTCACCTCACCCACTCTTTTGTTAGAGTGCCATTGACATCCTGGGCTTCAGTGCTGATGAGAAAACAGCCATCTACAAGCTGACAGGGGCTGTCATGCACTACGGGAACCTGAAGTTCAAGCAGAAACAACGAGAGGAGCAGGCAGAGCCTGATGGCACCGAAGGTACCAGCATGACCCACCCCAGAGCACAGGAGACAGTGAACAGTCACTCAGTTAAAGGCAGCATGTCATGGTCAGAATGACTGACTCAGCCTGTGCCTTTCCCCAGTGGCAGTATTGTAGAATAGCAGTGGGTGCCAGCCAGAGGATTTCTCTGGAGGAATACAACTCAGTGGAACCTGTAGCTTATTATGAACAATGCAAAAGAACAACTCCAGTGAATCCAAAAACATGCTTCTGTTTTTTGTCAGATTAGGAGTCAGGCAAATGTAAGGCAAACTTTACTGCTGTCTTGAATGAAAGCTTCCCAGACTTGACACAGAACTAGGAGCAACTCTCAAGTACTACTGAATAACAATATAATTACAGTAGAGTAGCCTATATATAACCACAATGTGCATATACATACAAAACTGGAATTTTCTCCTTGTTTCCTCTTTCTTGTTATAAGTGTGCCTTAAATGTCTTGTTGGAAATACATGAAATAAATGCAGCTCAAAGTTATCATCTGTGCAGAAATCCTATATAATGAGGTTTGGCCTTCTCACATCAAAGAACTCTGTAACTAGTAGTGGGGCTTGCTATCAGCTTCACTGTGAGACAAGACAGGCAGCAAATTGGGAAGTGATGAAAGAGCATACATAGTGCTGTGGTGCTTGTATTTTTTAACCTAGATGCAGATATAAAATGAGACCTGGGAAAGATTTAATGTGTTTGATATTTGTCCTTAGGGATAATATAGTCTGACTATGAAAGTTGTACAAGATGTGCTATTCATACTTTTGGCATTATACCTCACTAATCTACATCTCTCTCTCCAATGACAGGAGAATTTCAGTGACTACAATTTTCATTGTACTTGTATACCAACCACTATCTTATTCTCTTTATTCAGAAATTGTGACTGTTTGTCATGGCCCTTGGTCCTTTTCTCTGTCTAGTCTCTTGCATGTTCACCTTAAAAGTATTGGAGTAATATTTATCTTTATTAATCATATAGATTTAATCAGAGAAAAATAGCAAGTCAAGAAACACTACAATATTTTAAAGGACATGGTAACGTATATGTGGCTTCTGTATAAATATGGATTACTGTAAAATCCTTTCACTGGAGAGCTAATATCTGATCCTGCTGTGTGCTTGTTTCCTTAGTTGCTGACAAGGCTGCCTACCTGATGGGTCTGAACTCAGCAGACCTGCTCAAGGCCCTCTGCTACCCCCGAGTCAAGGTGGGGAATGAATACGTGACCAAGGGCCAAACTGTGCAGCAGGTAAGAGACAAGTGAAAATAGAAAACAAAATTACTTGAATTAGAAATGTTTAACTTCCTCTTTTGCTGCAGATGGTAGCTTTCCTTTAACCTTTTCGTAGGTGTACAATTCAGTGGGTGCCCTGGCTAAGTCTGTGTTTGAGAAGATGTTCCTGTGGATGGTTGTCCGCATCAACCAACAGCTGGACACCAAGCAGCCCAGGCAGTACTTCATTGGTGTCCTGGACATTGCTGGCTTTGAGATCTTTGATGTAAGAGGAAGATCTCCATAAAGATTTTCTGGAAGAGGCATTAGGAAATTGGAATAATTTGGGGGATGGGGTGTGCTTTATTTCAGTTATGGGTTATTTCTATTTATTGGATAATCCTGCCTTTCCTCTAGGAACTTTCTGGTTCTCATTACATGTAGTATCCCACAGGGCTGTAATTATTTGTAGATGTTCATTATTGCATGCAGAAGTGAAAATTGCATTGAAAGCTGTTGAACAACTAATAAATAATAGCAGAGAGAGACTTTGAGGAAGTTAAAATATGCCCTTTTTAAAGTAAGATTTTGTTAATGATGAAGTTGGATTTCCTCTGAATGCTTGGGAATAGGCAGGTAATGTACACAAATTCAAACAAATGAAAAGCTGGACTTGGACTAAGCTGTGCAGATCTATTCAGAGCTCAGAAATATGGTGCCAAAGCCTAAAAGGTTAGATATATTAGAGGATGGGATATGCCAGTCACCAGTCCAGTTCCAGCATTAGAAATTCAAGATTCAAATCATGGAGACCTTAGTGGGATAACAATAAAGCCTATTGGAAGATGGAAGGTATTCCTGGAACTGAAATTCACAAGTAAGTAAATCTTTGCCTTCTGCAGTTCAACAGCCTGGAGCAGCTGTGCATCAACTTCACCAATGAGAAACTGCAACAGTTCTTCAACCACCACATGTTCGTGCTGGAGCAGGAGGAGTACAAGAAGGAGGGCATTGAATGGGAGTTCATTGACTTTGGCATGGACCTGGCTGCCTGCATTGAGCTCATTGAGAAGGTATTTCTGTAATCCACAATGTGAGGTATTTTCAGAAATGCATTAATTTTATATATATTTCTAAATGCAGCTTGAAATGGTAAATATGATAGTACAGATACATCAGTTTGCATTATTTTACAATTTGCTGAGAGCAGTAATACTGTCTCACTCTGGAAGTTATTTCATCTCTGAGTCTTTCTGCATTTTCCCCTTGTCCTCCCTCCGTCCTTTTGCTTCTCCCAGCCCATGGGCATCTTCTCCATCCTGGAAGAGGAGTGCATGTTCCCCAAGGCAACTGACACCTCTTTCAAGAACAAGCTCTATGACCAGCACCTGGGCAAGTCCAACAATTTCCAGAAGCCCAAGCCTGGCAAAGGCAAGGCTGAGGCCCACTTCTCCCTGGTGCACTACGCTGGCACAGTGGACTACAACATCACTGGCTGGCTGGAGAAGAACAAGGACCCTCTGAATGAAACTGTTGTGGGGCTGTATCAGAAGTCATCCCTGAAGACCCTGGCCTTGCTCTTTGCATCTGCTGGTGGGGCAGAAGCAGGTGATTTCTTTGAAATTGGGTTCTACTATAATTTAGGGGAAAAGAAATGAAAATATTTTAATAATATTTTGCAATGATATTTGCATTTCTAAAATTGAAACCCCAAAACCTCATCTACTTTTTGGATCTCAGTCCAAAGGATATCACAAATCCCTAGAGACCTTAATCTCTTTTAGAATGAGACATCTGTACTACAGCATTAACCCAGTCTGGTTGAGAAACTGGATTCCTGCAATACAGGCCATTCTCAAATACTTCAGGGAATACAATCAAATGTTTCAACATGCTGTTAAATTTATGCATACCCTTAGATGTAAGGATACATAAACACTGCATTTGGTGTATTTTCTAGCTATTAGTTTAGTACCTCAAATATCTTTATAAGCAAAATGTTATGTCTTGCTTCCCAACTGCATTTTCTAAATTTCAGCTTGAAGTCATTAGATTTCCTTCTACTGTCGTCCAAAAAATCCAAATCTCTTTTTGTAACTTTAACCACCGTCAGCATTTGATCATAAATTTTGATCATATATTTTTTGCTAGATTTTTAAAGATGAACATACAGGGTTTTTCAGGTTCTGTGTGCTTTTGTTGTTCACGTCTTTATAAAAAATGTATTACTTTTCAGAGAGCAGTGGTGGTGGTGGCAAGAAGGGCGCCAAGAAGAAGGGTTCTTCTTTCCAGACTGTCTCGGCTCTCTTCAGGGTACTGTAAAATAATAATTTTAAACTCACCACATTATGAAAAGAAAAACAGAAAATTCAATTCAGAAAAGATTGAGATTGATCTAGTAGATCTTTGTGTTCAGAAAGGATAAAATAATTTGCTTCTAGTGAAAAGAAATTCTTACTGAGTCTTGGGGAGTATCCTTTTAGAACTGCCCAAAAGTTCTGTAAAAAGAAATTATTGTTCATGGTTTTATTGCAGTGTTTTATTTCCACCTAGTATTGAGATTGTGTGACACTTTTAAACCCAAGGCTTTGTTCTTGCTCCTAAGGAAAATTTAAACAAGCTGATGAGCAATTTGAGAAGCACACATCCCCATTTTGTGCGGTGCCTTATTCCTAATGAAACAAAAACACCTGGTAAGTTGTGGAAGGTCAGAGGTGTGATATATCTGATCTTCTCTGTGCAATTAAATGATATACAATTTTGTTCTGTGATCTATCAGGTGCCATGGAGCACGAGCTGGTGCTGCACCAGCTGCGCTGTAACGGCGTGCTGGAAGGGATCAGGATTTGCAGGAAAGGGTTCCCCAGCAGAATCCTCTATGCTGACTTCAAACAGAGGTCAGGTTGCATGTCATCACCCTCCACCATATCCACAAATGCTGAATAATTTGCATTTCCTAATTCTTTTAACAATTAGGGAATTGTTAAAACAATTAACAATTGTTTTGGGAGAGGTTCGCTGCACCTACCTTTAGGTATACAAGTCAGTTGTCCAAGTGAGTCATCCAGGTTCTATCTATAGCTGTTGAGAAAAAAAAGACATTTTCAAAGGGCTATTATTTATTCCTGTTCTTTATTTGTATTATGGTATATAATAAAGTATTTTTAACTAAGTATACAGAAGTGAACTACCTTAGACTTAGACTCAGAGAACAAACTAAGATGATTTTCACATGTCAGCACAGATATGTGAATAATGACAGACACAAAATTACATTCTAGACTAACTTCTTTGAAAACCAAATACAATGAAAGTTTCTTGCTTCTTGTTCTATGTCAGCTGGAAAATACTCAGATAATAAGTACTGCTACTATTTAGAACTGAGATTTGCTTCTCCCTGCACATATTTTGTTCTTGTACATAAAGTTCGCATTTGGAAATAAGGTATGTAGTTAACATGGTGTATGAAATACATCAGTGGTTACCCACAGAAATCAGTACCCATTCTGTGTCAAAGATCTTTGGACTAAGGGAAATATATTTTCCCCTAAAAACATATTTACCCATGAGAGTGTCATTTCTATACAGTGGAAAAGATCCCATTTATTCACCTACCTTGCTCTCTCGATCCCCCATCAGAAAATCTTAACAATGGAATCAGTTGGTACAGGTTTGGTTGAGCTTTGAAGAATCTGATCTTCTCCATATTCTATTTCCTGCCACAGATACAAGGTGCTGAATGCCAGTGCCATCCCCGAGGGACAGTTCATCGATAGCAAGAAGGCTTCTGAGAAGCTCCTTGGCTCAATCGATGTGGATCACACCCAGTACAAATTTGGACACACCAAGGTACAAACTCCCCCATTCCCTGCATGCCTGGGCTGTGCTCTACCTGACAGTGATGTGCTGCCACATTCCCTCTCTCCAGGTGTTCTTCAAAGCTGGGCTGCTGGGACTCCTGGAGGAGATGAGGGATGAGAAGCTGGCACAGCTCATCACCCGCACCCAGGCCATGTGTAGGGGTTACCTGATGAGGGTGGAGTTCAAGAAAATGATGGAAAGGAGGTAGATATTTACTTGGCTTGCTGAGACAATCCTTATCAGATACTAATGGCATGAAGAAAACTGAAACTAAGCTGCTTCACATAAAAGTCTCTTTTATTTCTCATTAATTCAGTTTGTCAATATAGTAGTACATCTTGAAAATAGATGTAGTATAAAATCCCAACAAATATGCAAACAAATAAGTTTTTTAATATTTTGTACTAATAATTGCTGAATTCATTAAATGGCTACATTGGATGTATGTCCAGAAACTCAGTATCTAGTCTAAGCTAATTATTTTAGGTCACTGATAAATAAAAAGAGAGGAAGACACATTTCTGTCACAAGAAAAGCATCCTCTTCTCTTTGATAACTTTCATACAAGTGACTGAGTCAACTTACAAAGTTCACCTTCTCATTGGCCATGAGAGTGAGCCAAACACCTGGACTCGAAAACTGTCCATACAGGTTGATACTTTACATAACACTAGAAGGTTTTCTGTGGGAATATATATATATATATATATATATATAAACGTGATCTAAATATATTATTAAAATGCATATTAAATAATTACATTGTTATTTTACACATAGAGATATAGAGAAATATATGTGTATACATATATACTATAGATGGACACTATATATATACACACACAACTAAAAAGTATTATGTGTCAAACTTCATGTTATACATATTATTATATACTGTTAAATATGTTTTATAGATTTTATAGATATGTACCTAAATATATTTTATTATTACCTTTCAGGGAGTCCATCTTCTGCATCCAGTACAACGTTCGTTCATTCATGAATGTCAAACACTGGCCATGGATGAAGCTGTTCTTCAAGATCAAGCCCTTGCTGAAGAGTGCAGAGTCTGAGAAGGAGATGGCCAACATGAAGGAAGAGTTTGAGAAAACCAAGGAAGAGCTTGCAAAGTCTGAGGCAAAGCGGAAGGAACTGGAGGAGAAAATGGTGGCCTTGGTGCAGGAGAAAAATGACCTGCAGCTCCAAGTGCAGGCAGTGAGTATTGCTAAAGTTTTTGACTTCTAACATCGTCTATAAAATCATCCCAAATCTCTTAGTAAAGACTTATCATCCCAAAATAGCCATTTCTTTTTAAACACACACATATTTTATAAAATAGGAAGAAAAACCACATAGAATAACTAAGTTGAAATCTGCACATTATCTATTGCAGATGGTTCCTTATACTTTTAGATCAGGAGAGAAATAATCAATTTCAGCAAATAGTACAGTTCTGTCATTTTAATCCTACACAGTAACTCACAGAAGCAATTAGAATCACAGAATAGCTTGGGTTGGAAGAGTCTCAGAAGGATCATGATGTCCAGCTCTTCAGTGAATGGCCCATTTAGATGTCTACAGCCTAAAAGTACATCTGAGACAGTAGCTTCAGGTTAAAAACTGTTTTATTTAAATGAATCCTGTAGGAAGCTGATGGTTTGGCTGATGCTGAGGAAAGGTGTGACCAGCTCATCAAAACCAAAATCCAGCTGGAAGCCAAAATTAAGGAGCTGTCAGAGAGAGCAGAAGAAGAAGAAGAGATGAATGCTGAACTGACAGCCAAGAAGAGGAAGCTGGAGGATGAATGTTCAGAGCTGAAGAAAGATATTGATGACCTTGAGCTAACACTGGCCAAGGTGGAGAAGGAAAAACATGCCACTGAAAACAAGGTATGAGGGAGAACCTGTCACTCGCACTCTGGAGAAAACTTGTCTTGTTAAAGCGTCTTAACACGATTTTCTGTCTGTGCTTGCTCCTTTCTTCCTAAAGGTGAAAAACCTGACTGAGGAGATGGCAGCCCTGGACGAGACCATTGCCAAGCTGACAAAAGAGAAGAAAGCCCTCCAAGAGGCCCATCAGCAGACCCTGGATGACCTGCAGGCAGAGGAGGACAAAGTCAATACTCTGACCAAGGCCAAGACCAAGCTGGAACAGCAAGTGGACGATGTAAGCACACAGAGAGAGAGCAGCAACAGGACAGGTATGGAGCCTGCCCTGGCTGGCAGAGCCCTGATGGTCTTGTGGTGTTTAGCTGGAAGGGTCCCTGGAGCAAGAGAAGAAACTGCGCATGGACCTGGAGAGAGCCAAGAGGAAACTGGAAGGAGACCTGAAGCTGGCCCAGGACAGCATCATGGATTTGGAGAATGATAAGCAGCAGCTGGATGAGAAACTGAAGAAGTAAGTGTGGCTCTGGGACACCTGAGTGCTGGGCTGCAGCACCTGTCTTTTTTCTTTGAGCTCTAACACAGTTCACTTTGCCCAAAGGAAAGATTTTGAAATCAGCCAGATCCAGGGAAAGATCGAGGATGAGCAAGCCCTGGGCATGCAACTCCAGAAGAAAATCAAGGAGCTGCAGGCAAGTGTCTGTTCCCTGCCCTGCCTTGCTCCTGCTCAGCTCGGGCAGGAGGAGGGCAGGGCTGTGAAGGGTCCCTGCTGTTGTGCAGGCGCGCATTGAGGAGCTGGAGGAGGAAATTGAGGCAGAGCGAACGTCTCGCGCTAAAGCAGAGAAGCATCGGGCTGACCTGTCCAGGGAGCTGGAGGAGATCAGCGAGCGCCTGGAAGAAGCAGGAGGGGCCACAGCAGCTCAGGTGGAGATGAACAAGAAGCGGGAGGCAGAATTCCAGAAGATGCGGCGGGACCTGGAAGAGGCCACGCTGCAGCACGAAGCCACGGCTGCCGCCCTGCGCAAGAAGCACGCGGACAGCACAGCTGAGCTGGGCGAGCAGATCGACAACCTGCAACGTGTGAAGCAGAAGCTGGAGAAGGAGAAGAGTGAGCTGAAGATGGAGATTGATGACTTGGCCAGCAACATGGAGTCTGTCTCCAAAGCCAAGGTACATAAATGTTTCTTCTCATTAATTCAAACGTAATCAGGGAATTTTAACAGAGAAATTTTAGTCATATTTTAGAATAAATTGTTGCACTTTGCAATCGAATGTGTTTTTAAACATCACAGTGTTGTTTAAATCATTTTTCTATCCTTTGGATGAAAGCTAAAATCTTCACCTGTAATACCTAACATATGGAACTCTGGGGTCTCATTGCTTGATTCGGAATAGTACAAAATGCTAAGAGGCACTGACCATATTGCTTTTTAGTTTCTTCTAAAATAGAAATTACTCATAGAATAGAGATGTCCCTTTCCTTTTTATTCCTGTTTTTCTTTTCTTTTCTTCAATGATATAAACTCTGAAAGACAAACAGAATTTTATATTAATTCTTCGTTTTACAGTGGCCCTTCATTCTTTTTATTTATTGAAAATAGATTAGTGAAAATTAATAAATTATAGAATCATAGAATCGTTTGGGTTTGAAGGAAGTTTAGAGATCATCTCATTTCATCCATCCTGCAGTGGGCAGGGATTATACAGCTGTTGGAAGTGGGGTCACAAACTTCATAGAAATATGTATCAATTAACTGAGAAATTTTGGCTTCTGATTCATTCTTTCTTCCTTCATAAGGCTTCAGCTTCTCACAAATTATGAGTTGAACCATTAAACATCACTCCTCCCATTTCTCATGCAAACAGGCAAATCTGGAGAAGATGTGTCGTTCCCTAGAAGATCAACTCAGTGAGATTAAGACAAAGGAGGAGGAGCAACAGCGCATAATTAATGACATTAGTGCTCAAAGAGCTCGGCTACAAACAGAATCTGGTAAGACATTTGTGGTTTTAAGAGAATACTGTATATTAACAGGGTCCTTTAGAAAAAACAGTAAAAATCACCTCAGGTCTTGGAGGATTGAACATGAACTTTGTTGAACCTGAGCCAAAAACATGTTTTTGTGATGAAGATGGCCAACAGAACTCTGAGAGAATCCTGAGTTGCATTAGGAGAAGCATTGCCAGCTGGTTAGCAGAGAGTGATTTGTTCTCCCTACTCAGCACACACAGTCCTCGCCCGGATTGCTTGGCCTTGTTAAACCTCCTGAGATTCCCATGGGCCATAATCCCTCTGGGTGGCACTGTAGTACTCATTCTGTAGACTCAAGGCCTAATGCAAACATAGAGTAAGGCTGGTTGGATTTTTCATGACTAGCCATTTCTAGCCTCTAAGAAACGTGGGTAGGTATCAGTGATTAGGGGTCCGTGAAAGGAGTAAAATTTTGTTTAACTCAAAAATATTTTTATATGGGCATTTATTATCAAAATTAATACTTTTAGGTAAGTCATAACAAGTTTTATTTTACTCATCTGAACACTCCCAGGTGAATATTCACGCCAGGTAGATGAGAAAGATGCTCTGATATCTCAGCTGTCAAGAGGCAAACAGGCTTTCACCCAACAGATTGAGGAACTCAAAAGGCATCTAGAGGAAGAGATAAAGGTAAGAAGGCTCTCCAAATTCTGAGTTGTACATTGGATTCCTTCTGTATAGGAGAAGCTTTAGATATGTATGAAATTACAGAATCAAAAAGATGAAAGGGAGGAAAAAGACACTTAGGTGCAAGCCTTTCCCATACTAGCTTTGTTCCTCCTTCCCCACAGTCCGAATGTTAATTGTTTTGCAGATTCCCAGACCTCCTCCTTTCATTCTGTAGCTTGCAATTGCTCATAGCAGAATCAGTGGCCATCAGCATTTCTGTCAGGAGATTTCACAGGATATTTCCATTCATGGCCACACTGCTATTCCTCCCACAGGCCAAGAACGCCCTGGCCCACGCCCTGCAGTCCGCTCGCCACGACTGTGACTTGCTCCGGGAACAATATGAGGAGGAGCAGGAGGCCAAGGGGGAGCTGCAGAGAGCCCTGTCCAAGGCCAACAGTGAAGTGGCCCAGTGGAGAACTAAATACGAGACGGACGCGATTCAGCGCACGGAGGAGCTCGAGGAGGCCAAGTACGTGGGGGAGCAGGATGACAAATGATGGGAGGAAACCGAAAATTGTATAGGGAAATTGGAATCTCTGAGAGTGGGTTAAGACAAGAATGGGGGAAGCAAGGATATACTGTCTCTGTAAAAGAAGGGAAGAGATGGAGGGAGAGAAAAAGTGTAGTCTGGAGGAGAAAACATATGCTTTAGGGCTAGAAGTACGAAGAGAGGCCTGATCCTCTATAAGTGATAAGACACAGAAGTGATAGATTTTGTTGGCTGCATGAACTCATGGAAAATAAAAAAAACACTGTGGAAAGCATTTGGAACAAAATCTCCAAAGTGATAAGATCATGACATTGTAGAACTGACACTCTTCCAAGCTCTAACATGACACTGTGCTTCTCCCTCCCAGGAAGAAGCTGGCTCAGCGCCTGCAGGATGCAGAGGAGCATGTTGAAGCCGTCAATGCCAAATGTGCCTCTCTAGAAAAGACAAAGCAGAGGCTGCAGAATGAAGTGGAGGACCTGATGATTGATGTGGAGAGATCCAATGCTGCCTGTGCTGCTCTGGATAAGAAGCAGAAGAACTTTGACAAGGTCTTGTGGCCTCCAGCACCAGCACTGCTGGCCAGAGCATGCCCCCGTGCTGGCCACAGCCCAACTCACAGCCCGTTTCTCTGCAGATCCTGGCAGAATGGAAGCAGAAGTATGAGGAAACACAGGCTGAGCTGGAGGCCTCCCAGAAGGAGTCGCGCTCTCTGAGCACGGAGCTGTTCAAGATGAAGAATGCCTATGAGGAATCCTTGGACCACCTGGAAACAATGAAGCGGGAGAACAAGAACTTGCAGCGTGAGTCCCTGGCCCTCTGCTCCTCACTGCCCACACTCACTATCAGCCATTGTCCCCATTGGCCATGACTCTGTGCCTGCAGGGAAGCAGGGATGCCTGTCACCTTGGTGGGACAGGGCCCTTGCCCTTCTGCTCTGTGCCTGACCTTGCCTTTGATCTTTGTTCCCACAGAGGAGATTTCCGACCTCACGGAGCAGATTGCTGAGGGAGGGAAGGCGATTCATGAATTGGAGAAAGTCAAAAAGCAGATTGAGCAGGAGAAATCTGAAATCCAGGCTGCTCTGGAGGAAGCTGAGGTACACAGCATTATTTCTTGCTCTCTTACATGTCTTGGATCTCTGTCTTTTTTTATCTCATTCCCTGACAAAAGAAGAGAAGAGGTCTTATAAAAGTAGAGATATTTTCTAAACATAGCATTCTAATTTTTTCTTGTCCAGGCCTCCCTGGAACATGAGGAGGGGAAGATCCTGCGCCTGCAGCTTGAGCTCAACCAAGTGAAGGCTGAGATTGATAGGAAGGTAGCAGAGAAAGATGAGGAGATTGACCAGATGAAGAGAAACCACCAGCGAGTTGTGGACTCCATGCAGAGCACCCTGGATGCTGAGATCAGGAGCAGGAATGAAGCCCTGAGGCTGAAGAAGAAGATGGAGGGAGACCTGAATGAAATAGAAATCCAGCTGAGCCATGCCAACCGCCAGGCTGCAGAGGCACAGAAGAACCTGAGAAATACACAGGGAGTGCTCAAGGTCTACTGAACAGAAATTTCCTAAAGAGAAATATTTGGTTACTACAAGATACTAGATATTAGTCCACAGGAGCTCTAAATCTGCTTATAATTTCTTTCAATGCCTCCACAGGACACCCAGATCCATCTGGATGATGCTCTCAGGTCCCAGGAGGACCTGAAGGAGCAGGTGGCCATGGTGGAGCGCAGGGCAAACCTGCTGCAGGCTGAAGTCGAGGAGCTCCGGGCAGCCCTGGAGCAGACAGAGAGGTCAAGGAAAGTGGCTGAGCAGGAGCTAATGGATGCCAGTGAGCGTGTGCAGCTCCTCCACAGCCAGGTGAGGTCATCTGGTGAGGAATGGAGATGTCTTGGGTGGTACTCTCTGTAACTTGGAGAACACTTCTATGCTTTATTTCCATCACCATTGGACACTCAGCTTGGAGGAAGATAGTTCCTTTTCTGAAGTATTCATCATGTTACTACAAGAGATCTTTGCTGAAAACCTGTGTGCAATGGTTGTTTTCCCAAGCTGCATACAATGAAACCTGTGCATCCACCCCATTTGCATCCTCAGACACTTTATTCACAGGGATATGCCAAGTTCTCTGAGCAGTCAGGGAATGAAACCCTGATACCACAGCAACATTCAGTCCTTGTTGGCTGAAATGTAGTACTGAGGAATCCTCATGTACTTTTTTACTAGGAAGGAACTGGGAATAAATTCTGGCCTCTGATTTAGTGCTTATCAAGCAGAGTTTGACATGAGCAATGTGTCATAACAGCCATTGAGTAATCAAGTGCTGAAATCTATGGAATGTTCCCAGTTCCAAGTGATGAAATGATCCTGGAAGGGATTTATCCCATCTACATTCAAATGTTTTCCTCTTTTCAGTTGTTGAGAGTGGATTACTCTTACCTAACGCTGAAGAGGAGGCATTTCATTGACTTTTCCCTTACTCTACTTTTGTTACCTTCCCGTGTCAGCCTTGGTGGATGAGATGTGGCACAGATTATATTTTTGAGCACTTTTTCAAATTAATGAAATTAATCATTGGAAAAAAAAAAAAACAAAAAACACCACCAAATTGGTTTTTTTTCCCCAGTGAAAAGGAATTTTACTAGAAAAATCTCTGGTTTTGCACATAATTATGTCATGTATTATTGAAAATCCTTTAATGTTCTTGATTTCAAATAATGAATTTACAAAAAAACCCTCTGATGCTGCTCAACAGAACACCAGCCTGATCAACACCAAGAAGAAACTGGAGACAGACATTGCCCAGATCCAGGGTGAAATGGAGGACACCATCCAGGAAGCCCGCAATGCTGAGGAGAAGGCCAAGAAGGCCATCACAGATGTGAGTTGGGTGCTCCTGGCATTGCTGATGGTGACTGTACTCTCCCAAAATATCTCCAGTCCTAAACTGGCTTTGACCTTTTACTCTGCTCAGGCGGCCATGATGGCAGAAGAGCTGAAGAAGGAGCAGGACACCAGTGCCCACCTGGAGAGGATGAAGAAGAACCTGGACCAGACAGTGAAGGACCTGCAGCACCGTCTGGATGAAGCTGAACAGCTGGCACTGAAGGGAGGGAAGAAGCAGATCCAGAAGCTGGAGGCCAGGGTGTGTAGGGCTGGGGCTGTGCCTGAGTGAGCGTGTCCTTGGAGAGACACTGCCAGGGAAGCTGCAGGGCTGGGCTTGTCCTTGCAGGTGCGGGAGCTGGAAGGGGAGGTTGATGCTGAGCAGAAGCGCAGCGCTGAAGCCGTGAAGGGCGTGCGCAAGTACGAGCGCAGGGTGAAGGAACTCACCTACCAGGTAAGGCTGGAATCTGCTTCATGTTGATACACACTTATTCCTGGAACCCAAAATGCAGCCCTGAGGGATTTCTCTTTGTCCCAAGTCACACATACAAAAAGGAGACTAATAAAAGCAGCAGAAGATTACGATCTTTCTAGTCGTGTTAACAATATCCAGCTTATCACTTCTGTCTTACTGGGCAGCAATGTCAAATAGAAACATTACTCTCTATTTCATGTAGAGGAGGGTAAAAAACATGCTTCTATGTCTTGTCATTCTCTTTAGTCTGAGGAAGACAGGAAAAATGTTCTCAGGCTGCAGGATCTAGTGGACAAATTGCAAACTAAGGTGAAAGCTTACAAGAGACAAGCTGAGGAGGCTGTGAGTATCGCTGTGTTCTGTCAGTCTTTATCCAGGTGGAAGTGGGTTTGTTGATGTTTTCCCCTGTGTAGCTCTGTTTGAACCCAGGTCAACATTGTGGTAGTAGGTTCCTCTCAGGTATGGTGTTGTTGCTGTGACCCCAGAATTGCTCAGAGTCTCTTTCCCCCAGCCTGGTGCAGAAGAACAGCCCAAGACCTCTCCATTCTCATGTTCAAGGATTTGTTTATTGTTGTTTATCTAGTACATTGTGGTCCTGGCCTGCAAAGGTCCATCTTGAAAGCCAAAAGGAAGCCGACTGACATCCTCTGGGTGGTGTTTATATTTTTTACTAAAATCTACATATTCATTATTTACGATAATCTTCCAATACCTATCTACTTTATTAGACAGTGTACCTTTACTCTGAACATATCAAAATGTGTCACTACCACAGCAGAAGATGGAGGCTAAAAGACAAAGAAGAATACCAAGGACATACCCGAAATCCTCCATCTTTGTCCCTTAAACCCCCATTATAAAACCCCTAAAAATCTACATATTCACCCTGTGACAAGTTCACTATTACTCTACTCAAACTCTAGTGTCTTTTAATTCTCCATACAAGGTTGGTAATTTTTTCCATGGGCTTAAAACAAATGCACAGGTGTTTTTGACTCTGTGCCAGGGTCTATGAGACCCCTGCCAGGGTCTCTGCTCACCCAGGGCAGTCAGAGGAACATTCTGAGTTCCGACAGGTCCCTGCTTCCTTTCTTTTTCTTTGTTTCATATTTTCACCCAGCAGTGTTAGAGCGGAACTGTTTCAAAAATTATTTAATGTTTCCTCCTGTCTCCAGGAGGAGCTGTCCAATGTCAACCTGTCCAAGTTCCGCAAGATCCAGCACGAGCTGGAGGAGGCCGAGGAGCGGGCTGACATTGCAGAGTCACAGGTCAACAAGCTCCGGGCCAAGAGCCGCGAAATCGGCAAGAAGGCAGAGAGTGAAGAGTAAATGCCTCCAGTGCTGTGAAGTGAGAGAATTGCACACAATGTGACATTCTGTCACTTTTCTTTTGTAGTCACTGCTTTGTCCTTCATTAATCTGTAGATGAGTATTGCCTACATAATAAAAATTGTAGAGCTTGCGCCATGTAAATAACAAGAAGTTGAGTGTTGCATTTTAATCACTGCCCTGAATTCTTCTAAGGTTTACATTTTTTCTTGCTTATTTTAAACTTATTTATTCAGTTAAAAATCTTGCTTCAGGTATTTTCAAAGTGTTTCAGTCACTTTTAAAGTGGTCTAATCAGGATCCCACTTTGTTCTCACCAGGAAATTCAATCTAATACTTCCTTAGCTAAGAAAATATTTTTTCTCTGAAACAGAATGTAATTATGCTTTATAACTGTTGTTTTAGGAATATAATTGATATTATCTCAAATGTTCTGTCCAAACAATAAGAACTTATTACACCTTCCTTCCCACTCCCACTTAATCTTTGATTATTTTTTTAATTCTTGTGTCTTCTTTACAAGAACTTACTTCAAGTTAAATTTCTTCAATCCTTCAAGCCACTTTGGAGCATCATTTAGAGGACATTTAAGCATGAAATGAGATCTACTTTCACCTTTTGTTCATGAAAGTGATGTGCAAACCAACATTCCAAGGGGAGCAACCTCATATAGTCAGTCGGTCATTGTCTATATTTGTTTTCTAAAACTACCCTGAATTTTCTAAACTGGCCAGGCAGACACTTAACTCCTATGAAGTCTCCAGGGTAATCCTGATAACTTTGCCCAATGTGGCCTCACTCAAAATGTGGGGTTTCATTCTTTGTGGATATCAGCAAACATGAGAGAAATCTATGGTCACCTCTTAAAATCCACATTGTCTTGTTTCATGCTAATGCACCCCAAGTAATCTATTAACAAGAACCTGGGTTACTCTCATCCCCTGGAATGGGTTGGACCATCAGGGACACCTTCCAATAGACCAGGTTGCTCCAAGACTCATCCTACCTGGTCTTGAACACTTCCAGGGATGGGACAGCCGCAGCTTCTTTGGGCAACCTGTGCCAGGGCCTTAGCAGCCTCAGAGGTGCTTCCTCATATCCAATCTAAACCTACTCTCTTTCAGTGGGAAGCCATTGCCCCTTGTCCTGTCACTCCCAAGTTCCTCTCCAGCTCTCCTGGAGCCCCTTTAGGCCTTGGAAGGGGCTCTCAGTTCTCTCTGGAGCCTTCTCCTCTCCAGGTGAGCACCCCCAGCTCTCCCAGCCTGGCTCCAGAGCAGAGGGGCTCCAGATTTTGGAGCAGCTCCATGGCCTCCTCTGGGCTCTCTGCAGCCCAGTCCTTCCTGTGCTGGGCCCTGGGGACAGCTCTGCAGGTGGGGTCTCACCTGAGCACAGGGGCAGAATCCCCCCCTTGCCCAGCTGGGACTCAGCCCAGCACACAGGGGGTGTCTGGGTCCCAGTACACACAGCCAGGGAATGCTGGGCTTCTTGGCAGCCCATACTCCAAAGTCCTTTTCCTCAGGGCTGCTGCTGATTCATCCCTCACCCAGCCTGTAGATGTGCCTGGGAAGGCAGTTTATGCATACATATAAATGTATACACACACATACATCTGCATATATATATGTATATATGCATATACACACACATGCTTGCATATAAATAAATAAATAAGCAAATAAATAAATAAATAAATAAATAAATGTATATATATGCATACTACACTCACTCACTCACATCATCTCCAAAGCTATTTTTTTCAAGCAAAGGTACAGTTACACGAAAATTTGTGTTATTCTTTCATCACTGATGCATAATCAAGGTCAAAAGCAGTCACTCTTTTTAGCATTCAATTTCAAGGCTTCGATAAATACTTTGCAGCTTTACAGGACAGCGTGCACTGATTGCATTCCTAGCTGAGTGTCATGACATCTCCAAAAATGTCCCCAGAGTCACATGTCAGACACCTGAGAAAAGATGTCTGTGGGATTGATTGCACCTGTGAAAAGGATTGCTCCTGAGTTCCTTTTGGAGAAAGAAAGGCCATTACTTTTAACACTTTCAAATGCCTTCACCAAACAGTGTGGCTGACCAGGTTTGGTTCACACCACTGATGCCTTAAGTTTTAGCTTTTATATTTTTCAGATTCTGGGCTGTTTTATTGTGTAGTTCTGGGTTTCACATTAAGTGCTATTAAGGTCTCTTCACAGAGTAGGGAGACAAAACAATTCCTTCTTTAGCTTGGGACTAAGGACAGCCAATACAAATTTTAGGCCCCAAAACAAAAACAACGTTGAAGTGAGAATTAAAAACAAGGAGGATGGAGCTTCATAACCTGAAGCTATAACTGGACAATTAACTCCAATGTGCTAATGGACTAAAACTTATAAAAGTGTGGAGAGTTGTCCATTTTGTAACCATTTTGGGGTGCATCTTGGGTTCAGTGTTGTTCAGCCCAGCCAGACTCTTGTGTTGCCCAGGTGTATCCATTGAAGCCTTTTAATAAATCCCTGCTTTACCCTTTGGCTCTCTCTAGTCTCTGTTCCAGATCAGCCTCCAGAAGGCAACACCACCTCCTCCCTTACCATTTGTCAAGCAGGTTTGTGTCCCAGTATGTTCTCAATTATTCCTCCCTTTCTTACTGTCCCTTGCAGTGTCAAAACCAGTCCTGAAACAGCTGATCTTAAAGGAGCAGACACTCTCCTTCCACCTTCCCTTACAGAGCAAGTTACAGTCATTCTGGTTTGGCATCCAGCCTGCTCCATGACAACCTCTGCAGGATAGTGGAGTGGCACAAATGTTTGGCACCTTTCTGCAGGCTGAGGTTTGGAGCATGCCTTGCAAACCCACAGGTCAGGAATTCAAGTTTCCCTCGTGGTCCATTAGCTGGCAGTTGTCTCACTCTGTCCCAAGACTGAGGCTGACTTCAGGCTTGCCAGCACCCCACATAACAGTACAAAACATTTTGCCTCAAAAATTCCTTCTTCTAGTCTAGCAGCATGTGTAGACAAATAGGGAAGATAGGAGGGCATCCATTAATATTATACCCTTAAAGAAATAATTATGCACAATTAGAAAAACCCCATCCCACTGACTAAGCAAACCCTTGCAGAGCAGTTCCAAGTGTTACCTTATTTGGCTTTATCAGAGCTGTCTTTGGGTCCCTCCATCCTCCATCCTGGCACAGATCAATGTGAAAAGGACAGGTCAGTGCAGCTGACTCCATACATCCTTAAACCAATCCCATCTCTGAGTAATTAGCAGAGAGATCAGTGCTACAACACGTTTACAACCAAAGAGTAAATTATTATTGACCAAAAATAGAGCCCTGGAGTGCTGTGTGGGCAGGAGGTAACGTATAAAGCGCTGCAGCTGAAGGCAACTTTGTGATTTGCTACCTCAGCATCTCACGGTAAGTGCCCTCCTCTTGCTTCATGCTCTGACCATGACATCTCCACAGCTCCCCAGAAAGGTGGGATATGAAGGGATGTTTTCTTCTCACTCCCCACCTCTAGCATTCCAGGCCATGCTTTACATGCAAAGTCAAGGTTATAGGACCCAAACCACTCCAATGTGGTGCACAAGCAGCAGCAGGGGAGTTGTAGCATGTGAGTCCTTGGAAGGGCCCTCTACCAACTTTGCTACCTTCAAGCCCTGTGAAAGGCAGGAAGACTAACTCTGAAGGCAGTAGAAATTGACTGGGATTATATATATAAAGCAGCTAATTTTTTCCTGGACATTAGGTTTGTTTCAAGCAGCTCACAGTAATGTGGGAAGGAACTCAAAGAAGACTCTATGTGGAATTTTGCTCTAGGTCAGGAGGTGTAAGGCACTGTGTGCAGTTCAGCTATCTGGAGAGGCTACACAGGATGTGAGAATGTTTGAGATGGATATGCTCAGGACAATGGACTGCTTTTGATGTAACTCTCTGTCTTTCTTTAACCATTCCAAACAGGTTTTGAAAAGAGATTTCCTCGTGGGCTCTCTGAAGGTAGGGGTTTAACAAATAACACATGCCTTTGCTAATTGATCAGCACTAAGTAAAGCTCACACAGACGATGGAAAGGGCAGGTGAAAAGACAGTAGAACCAGGATCACTGGAAAGGATATATGGTATTTTAAACAACATAAGCAATAGTCACAGCTCTTGTCAGGAATACTCCATGTATCAGTAAAGTTACAGATGCTCAAACTTAGTCAAGAGGGCATCATAGACAGAGACAGTTATGGCTTTTTATGGTGTAACCTTGAATTCTGGGATTTATAGGTTATTAAAATTCACCCCCTGCCATCTGCACAGCTTCTGGAAGCCTGAGGTTGTTTTTGGAGGGGAGGCTCAAAGTATTATTCGAGAGTTAGTTTTCTCTGGGGTAAAGTCTAGAAAATTATTTACTGACTTTGATTTATCACACAGGCACTGAACCCAAAGTTCAGAATGATCTTGTCTTCTGCCTATAGGAGACATGTCCATGCCCAAAGAGTAACCTTTACAGAGAGCTCTGTGCACCACTCCCTTCTAGGTCTTCTGGGAAAGGTTAGTGGTTAGGGGCATGAAGCAGAGCACAGAAGGAACTTTCCACCTTTCTGTCCTAAGACCAAAAGGTGCTCACTGAAACTGGAGCTGAAAGGGATGGAAGCACAGGTTATTCTTCTAAAGGATGCCATCTTCTCTGCTCAGGAAAGTGTAAAGATCTAAATTTGACACTATTTTCTATTAAAGTCATCCAGTAGTTTAACAGACTGTGCCCCTTAAGGAATTTTCTGATATGCCTTTTCTGATGGCATTTTCTGATGATCTGCTTCACTTTTGCATGGACACTGTGAAATACCTTCTCTCTTTCTTTCCTATTGCTTCTCTTGAGCCCCTCAGACACAAAGTCACACAGGCACAAACTCAGGGCTCTGTATATACAGAATACTCCTTTCAAAGTAAGCTAAAGGCTCTGGATTTTGTGGTTTTGAAATTCCTGACTGTTAGAAGCCCTTTGTGAGGCAGTCCCTCCAAGTCCTGCAGGGGTGCAGATCCCATGGCAGATAGCTCTTGCTGAGACAAATCAGCACTTCTAAACAACATGTCCAGAAGTGGCATTACAAATGCCTTCTTACTCCTTTCATCATTTCCTTGCACATAAACCCATTCTATTTTGACTCTTTCAATTCTCTGATGTCTTGGGTGCACACAGCTTAGTTTTTCAGTTCTGTCCCTTTCTCTTCTTCACTCTTTGCCGTGCATCCAGACAGCACATGAAGGAGCAGGAATTTAGAAGTTTTTGGGGTTTATTTCTAGCCTGGGTATTAGCCTGCCTGGGGAAGAACATTCTGTTTATGCTAGTCCCTGACTACATTATTTCTGCTTGTGCTATTTCCAGATGCTCTGAATTACCCATGACATTTCTTTCGACAATAGCAAGCAATAGCATTTATTTGTGTTGAAGAATTTTTTACTAGATATTTCAGAAAATGCAAATTAAAACTGACCATAAATCAGTTTTCTGAAATATTTCTACTAGACAAACCCATAACAATGTCTGGTACATATGAATTGTCTTTTAATGATTCATAACTAATATTAGTCTATATAATGTTCAAGCTATAATATGTTCATGGTATGACTGAGATTCTTTTAAATGTTATATCACATACTTATTTACCCAAATGCTATGTTATTTAGCTAATACTATGTTTTTAGTTACTATCTATAATATACCAGATATTCCTTTATTAGCCAATTTTGCAACATAACTAGAAAAAACGTTTTATATTTGGTTCACACAATAAACAGGTTTGGCTTAAGACAGGTGATGACTGAAATTCACAATTTGTTCCTGTGCTTGATATAGACAGAAACTAGTTGAACTTCCCCTGTTTGGTATTAAAACATCAAAACCAGAGGGTGTTAAACATACCTCCACCTGGAAATCACAGGTGAGAGCCACTCTACATGACTCAGAGCTTACCTTTGTCTAAATTCTCAGATGTCCAGTGACATAATCTCATGGCTTTGTGTATGTGGCTTTGAGAAGGATGTGGCTGTGCAGCTCTGTGAATAGAAGGTGAAGATAGAGCAGGACCAGCTTTTGAAGACTTCTAGCTTGATATTCTCTCTGCCCTCCCCTGGGCACATAGAATTTAAGGGGGATGTCTTCAAAGACATATCTGTCTACAAAAGGAACTTTCTTTGTTAGCACTTCTTCAGTGGATAAGTAAAATTGAGGCAGAAGTTAAGTGCCTGATTAGTCTTTCTGTTCCTATTAGTCATTGAGAATGAACACTACCTGGATAAATGTAAATTAAAAATTGACAGACTTTCTGCAACTTTTCTGCATTCCTCCAGAGCAACTGCAGACATGAGTTCAGATGCAGAGATGGCAATCTTTGGAGAAGCTGCTCCCTATTTACGGAAGCCAGAGAAGGAGAGAATTGAAGCCCAGAATCGCCCATTTGATGCTAAGTCAGCCTGTTTTGTAGTAGATGACAAGCAAATGTATGTGAAAGGTACCATACAGAGCAAAGAAGGGGACAAAGTCACCGTTAAAAAATATGATGACACAGTAAGTGATCCATTGTTACTCCTATGTGGTCATCCAGTGCAAGCACTTCCCTGGGTTAGAGTTCTCCTGTTCTCTTCTTTTTTTTTTTTTTTTTTTTTTTGCTAGACTGTTACTGTAAAGGATGATGAAGTCTTTCCCATGAACCCTCCCAAATTTGACAAAATCGAGGACATGGCCATGATGACCCACCTGCACGAACCCGCTGTGCTGTACAACCTCAAAGAGCGTTACGCAGCCTGGATGATCTACGTAAGTGGCAGCAGCAGCTTCCTTTGGGCAGCCTCAGCAGGTGCTGGGCCAGGCTCAGGGGAAGCCAACGTGCTGTGTCCCTTGCCCACAGACCTACTCGGGTCTCTTCTGCGTCACTGTCAACCCCTACAAGTGGCTGCCCGTCTACAACCCCGAGGTGGTGACGGGATACCGTGGCAAGAAGCGCCAGGAGGCCCCTCCACACATCTTCTCCATCTCTGACAACGCCTATCAGTTCATGCTCACTGGTGAGTCACTTGGCAAGAGTGGAAAACCCTTATATATGTAGGGCTGGGTGTTTGGTCAAGGAATTTCAGGTTCTACTCAGTGGTCCCATTGTCCTACAGCACAACGCAAGATCAGACTGTGAAAATCTCAATGGTCTCTGGGCTACAGCAGTAGCTGGCTGTATGGCTTTGTGCCCCTTCTCCTTGTAAGGAATTTAAAGAAATGGTAAAGGAGAAACAGCAAATAATCTGATTATAATTAAACAATATTTAAGCCAAGGTCAGTATATAAAAGAAAACAAATAGTAAGTGGGAAGCTTTGTAAAAAATCATTGCTTGAAGTTAAATTTTGGGCTACTTCATCCATGTCTGTACAAAAAGAAAAAAGTCCAGATACACTCTAATGTATATTAAGGCATCATTTATCTTGTAAGAAGGTGATAAATGCTGATATAATACAGTTCTTTCCCTTGAAGTCAGTTAGTTGTGTCTGAGGCAGCCATGCCCTCCACATCTCATTTGAACAGCTCTTTCTGTGATTTTGTTTTCAGATCGTCATAACCAGTCAATCCTTATCACGTGAGTATGTTTTGGTATGAGTGACAAAGCTGACAGAAAAGTGATGAAGTTTCCCATTTCCTGCATTAATAATATTTTTGTTTCAACAGCGGAGAATCCGGGGCTGGGAAGACTGTGAACACCAAGCGTGTCATCCAGTACTTTGCAACAATTGCAGTCACTGGTGAGAAGAAGAAAGATCCACAGCCTGGCAAAATGCAGGTATGACATCAGCTCTCCCGTCTAGCATCTGCCCACACCATGTCTGCTGAGGAGAAAGTACCAATGTGTGTTTTGGGACTGCAGGACTGTCTAAAGGCAGAAAGTGTTATGCAGCTGAGAACAGTCAGGATGGCACTACCATATGCTCATTAAGCCCTGATGCCCAGCCTCAAATCTGCTGAACTTTTACTGATAAAACCATTTTGTCAATGTAGGAAAGCCTCCACTTACACAGGGGAGTCTTTACCGGGGGGGGGAAGATAATGCTAGACAGCATCTTTGTGCTGGCTGTCCATCTATGCACCAACTCAATCAGTGTCCTCTGAGATCCACAGCACCTGAGTGGCTGCACATGAAAAGAGAGCAGCCAGCTCCCACTGGCACATGGCTGTGCCATCCCTGGTCCTTGGTCCATTCCTGTTGGCAGGGGAAGTGCAGGAACTCTGGGCTCCAGAATGGCTGTGCTGAAGTTCAGCATCATTTCAATTGCATCAGGCAGTAGTTTCCACTGGTTGGCTTTCTGTCTGTGGTCAACAGAAGAGCCCAGAGGGACAGCAGGAGAAAAGGGCTGGATTTGGGACAGCTGGGACCACTTGCCTGATAGTCAGAAAGTAACCTCAGAAAGGATCCTTGCAGAAAAGCAAGTGCATGCCTCAATGTCCCTTTGCTGAGCAGCACAGCTGTTGCAATCTGAGCCCACTGATGCATTTGCAAGGCACAGGCTTCATTTTCCAGCACAGAGCAAGCAACAAACTCCCTTGTGGCACAAGTGTGTGCCACCACAGCCTGTGAGATGCTCATCAAAGCGTGTGACATGTGTCAGCATGTTATTCGAGTACCCAAGGGCATAGTGGAGCTTAAGGAGATTCCAAGGCTGAATATTTCACTCAGAGGCAGGTGTCTGTGATTGATGGGCTGTTATGGGCAAGGCAAGTTCATCACAGGCACTCCTTCCATCAGCACCATGTTAGAATCTCCTGGGCTCAGCTTTCATCAGCTGCTCACTATGCCAGGACTGATCTCAGAAAAGCTTCAAGACAGCTGAGACATGTACAGACCATGTGTGATAGAAGGAAAATCACCTGGCTCTCAGACAGACAGTAACCTCCTCTGAGTATTCACAGAACACTCTATTCTTTTAGCATTCCAATCTCCATGACTGTAGCATGTTCCTCTTTATAAGAACATTAAATAAAACAGGTTATGGTTCTGCGTAGCCCAGCATTCAATGGCAGACACAAGCTGAAATCAGATGCCAGGCAATGGCACAGGAATAAGGGAAATGTGTAAAAGCATTTTTCCAAAATACAGTCTTGGCCTCCAGTGCTTTGTCACTCAGTCTGTAGAGAGGATTCCAGAATGAACTTGTGTAAAGAATTGCCATGTTCTTCCACACTGTTATCCATGCACAGTGCTCCTGTTTTAATTCCCTGGTTATAGCTGTGCACTCAAAAGGGCATTATTCTATGGATTTAGAATATTTTATTTTTAAATAAAAGATATAGAGCTACCTATGCTACTGCATTGCTTTAATTTCAGAGCTCCATCTTCACGGTGGACTAACAAAAACTAATTTAAACCTGCTGTGCCACCTGCAGACCGTGCTGGGAACGGCAGAGCCTCTCCCCTGCAAGGCTGCACTGAGCACTGCCCACACAGAGATGCAGGAGCCAAAACAGTGCCACTCACCTCTCATCTGATATAAACAAATTTATCTTTTTTTTTTTTTCCCTTATTTTTGGTTTTTCATCTGTCTTGGAAATTATCCCTGGCAACACTTTCGTGCCCTGATTATGTAGGATCAGCCATGACTTTGCTGGAGTCACACTAGTGACTGCTTCCTGGACTGTATTGTACAAAAAAAGAGAGACATAATGTCACAGAAGCCTTTTTCCCTCCATATTTTTGCATTTACCAAGAGACATACAACACAGTATCAAAACTTTGCATGCTGATCATTCCTTCTGCAGTAGTGCAGCAGGGAGAATAAAAAAAGAAATTGAAGAGTCTCTGTTCTGTGCTTATCTAAGTTTGGTATTTGAGTGTCAGGCTTTGTCCATGTCCCAGTCTCCAAAGCATCTCAAGAGCTGTATTCCTGCATCCTGAAAGGCTGCTCTTGTTTGAATACAACTGCAGAATTTTACATTCTCCCTTGGTAGGTGTTTCCTACAAAGTCTGTGTTTGTTGTGGGCTTGAGCAACCTTCAAAAAAATTTCCAGATTTCTCACATTTTCTTTAGCTGTCATGACCTTTTTCAAATGCCCTGAACTCCACTGCAGTGACTTTGTATGTGATATCCAACATGTGGTATCAGGTACAAGAAGCAAACAAAACACAGATCTGTCTTTTAGCACTCTTCCTTCTGAAACCAATGGCAACATCCATTAGTGTCGGCTGATGGGTGATTAAGAACTCTGTTAATTTTTAGGTCTAAATCATGAGCAATATGTAAAAATTATTTGTAATATCCCTTTTGTAATATTTGTTATTTACTAAGTAGTATAAGTGACAAAGAAGCATTTTCTTTCTGTGTTAGGGAACTCTGGAGGATCAGATCATCCAGGCCAACCCACTGCTGGAGGCTTTTGGCAATGCTAAGACTGTGAGGAATGACAACTCCTCACGCTTTGTGAGTTCATTTCAGATTTGTTGGAATGAAGATATTTAATGCAAGTCTCATTCATTGGCTGTCATAACCAATGGTTTGATCTGCACTGCTTGATAGGGGAAATTCATCCGGATCCACTTTGGACCAACTGGCAAGCTGGCCTCTGCAGATATCGAAACCTGTGAGTTGCAGCAAGCCAGTGCAAGCAGAATTTATGCGTTTGCAACCTCAAATTTATCAGGAGACTAACAGCACCTCTCTTCTGGTTAGATCTCCTGGAGAAATCCAGAGTCACTTTTCAGCTATCTAGCGAAAGGAGCTACCACATTTTTTACCAGATAATGTCCAACAAGAAGCCGGAGCTCATTGGTGAGTGCCAGCAGTGCTGGGCTTGGCTCAGGGAGTGCTTTCTCTTCCCACTGTGAGCTGCCCAAGTGCCACTAAAGGTGCCCCACATCCCTGCAGATCTCCTCCTTATCTCCACCAACCCCTATGACTTCCTCTACGTGAGCCAAGGAGAAGTCACGGTTGCCAGCATTGATGACAGCGAGGAGCTGCTGGCGACAGATGTGAGTACAGCAGAGCAGAGCAAACAAGAGCAGAGCAGCCCTGCAGCCAGCCCAGCTGCAGCCTGGGGGATCTGGCTCTGCTCACAGGGCCACAGGACCAGGGAGGTGCTGGACACACTCAGCACAGGCAGGGACAGAAACCCCACCTGCCCCTTGTGCTTCAGCCCTTGTGCTTTCCCAACTTGCCTGTCGCCTCTGCAGAATGCTGTGGACATCCTGGGCTTCAGCCCTGATGAGAAGGTGGGGATCTACAAGCTGACAGGGGCTGTCATGCACTATGGGAACATGAAATTCAAGCAGAAGCAGCGTGAGGAGCAGGCAGAGCCTGATGGCACAGAAGGTAGGGCTGATTGCAGAGTTTGCTTGTGAACTGCACCTGCAGAGAGCTAGCAACCCCACCCCAAAGAGGGACCAACACTTTGAAAATTATTTTCCTTTCCAGAAACTAATGTTTTTTAAAGATTGTTTCAAGTCTCACAAAATCAGTGAGTTAATTTATGCTCTACAAGGAAACAGTAAGACATAAACACTGCTGCAGCCCTTCAGGCATGGACACAGGATTGTCTTGCAGCTGAGACATTGCCTTTGGAGCAAGGGGAATCTTCTCCATGAGCCTGGAGAGGGGTTTCTCTTCATAAAAATGCATATGAGTTGCACCAAAAATAGGCTCCTTGTAACAGAAACATCCAGGACCAGCACACTTTTCTTTATCTGTACTGAACTTGTTTGCTGTTTCTGATCCTAGTGGCTGACAAGGCTGGCTACCTGATGGGTCTGAATTCTGCTGATTTGCTCAAGGCTTTATGCTATCCCAGGGTGAAAGTTGGGAATGAATATGTAACAAAGGGACAAAATGTCCAACAGGTACATAAACACCTCATCAGCTTTTCAATTTCTTCAGAGTGTTCTTTCAACTTTAAAGCTAACTCAACATTTTTTACTGCCCTGGCTGTGCTTCTTACAGGTGTACAATTCAGTGGGTGCATTGGCTAAGTCAGTCTATGAGAAGATGTTCCTGTGGATGGTTGTTCGCATCAACCAACAGCTGGACACAAAACAGCCCAGGCAGCATTTCATTGGTGTCCTGGACATTGCTGGCTTTGAGATCTTTGATGTGAGTTGCTGGAGGTATGTCTGCCCACTGAGGGCTGCTTGAAACCAACTGGCATTTTTTTGGTATTTTGAATTTGTAGTTCAACAGCCTGGAGCAGCTGTGCATCAACTTCACCAATGAGAAACTGCAACAGTTCTTCAACCACCACATGTTCGTGCTGGAACAGGAGGAGTACAAGAAGGAGGGCATTGAATGGGAGTTCATTGACTTTGGCATGGACCTGGCTGCCTGCATTGAGCTCATTGAGAAGGTGGAATATTTTTTTTATTATAGGAGAGCACATTTCTTTCATGATCATTGATTTTAGTTCAGTTTTCTTGATAAAATGATATTACTGCTGAATTATCTTCTCACATCAAAAGAGGCAGCTTATAAAACCAAAGCTTTTGGAACAGCAGGTTGCCTCTGCACAAACAATGCTTTCCTGAACAACGTGGCTGGGGTGGAAGGGAGAATGCCTACAAAAGTTTAAATTGATGACTTTAACAACTGCCTTTAAACAGTGAGGTGAACAGTGAGGAGCAGTAATGGCTCCCCTCCCCACCACTTACTGTCTGTATATATTCATATTTCTCCCAGCCCATGGGCATCTTCTCCATCCTGGAAGAGGAGTGCATGTTCCCCAAGGCAACTGACACCTCTTTCAAGAACAAGCTCTATGATCAGCACCTGGGCAAGTGCAGCAGCTTCCAGAAGCCCAAGCCTGGCAAAGGCAAGGCTGAGGCCCACTTCTCCCTGGTGCACTACGCTGGCACAGTGGACTACAACATCTCTGGCTGGCTGGACAAAAACAAGGACCCTCTAAATGAAACTGTTGTGGGGCTGTACCAGAAATCATCCTTGAAGCTGCTGTCCTTCCTGTTTTCTAACTATGCTGGTGCAGAAGCAGGTAAGTGCTTTTTCAGTGACAGCAAATAAGGCAAAAACCAACTAAAGGCTTCTTCTGCTTCTCCTCTCAGTGGTAAACTCAAGGCTCCCAGCCCCATAGGTGACCTTTGCTCTTGTGTGCATCCAAATATGCCAAAACAAAGACACCAACATGCAGAACTGTTGGAAACACCACATTTATGTGCTGCAGAGAAGTAAAGCACAGCAAGTCCAAACCCAAGAGGCAGGAGGTGTATGTTTCCTGACTGTGTGGTGAATCACCTGCATGCTTACTCAGCCACTAGACAGGGGCCAAATAAGTGTGCAAAGTGCAAGCATTTTAGTCTTTGTAGACAGAGTTTTGTTTCTTGAGGGGAACTGGAAGTCCTAAAAGGAGACCATGGAATGATTCCATATCCAGCTGAGCTGTCCTGGTGCTGTGATGTAAAAAGAGAGAGAGAATAAATTTAGAAGCCCTCTGTAAGTCTTGATTTAATTGGCTTCATGGTATAGCAGCTATGGAAAGACACTGAGCTGCTTGGACTTGTATGCCTGAGACTAAAATTTGCTTCCTGCCATAACTCAGAATAGAACTGTATTCTTCACCTGGAATACTGGATTAGGAGATTTTTCTATAGAAGGCTTCCCTGCACTGATAAATGGATGCCCGGTGCTGAGTCCGATTTTTGAGGTCTTTCACTTAATTAAAGAAAAAAATAAAACATTAAATGGGGATTTGTGTAACAGTGAAAGCAGTATGTGACCAGTAGCACAGAGTACACTGTTGGGAAAATTTTGTCAGGCTATGCTGTTCCATACCAGCAACCTAAATCTTGCATTTGAGATCAAATATCCCACACACTGATCAACAACCACCTAGTAGCAGTTCGCTAAACTCTCAGGGAGCAGTGTGTCAACATTTAAAATTAAGCATTTTATTGGTCCATGGCCAAAGGAAGATGAGGCCTACAAAATGTACTGCATATTCTAACTGTTCAGTTCTCATCTGCTTCCTCCAAGGTGATAGTGCTGGTGGTGGTGGCAAGAAGGGTGCTAAGAAGAAGGGGGGATCTTTCCAGACAGTGTCTGCTGTGTTCAGGGTATGTGCATTCCTTTTTACATGATCCATGCTTCCACAAAATGATCTGAGGGCTGGAACACCTATCCTATAAAAACAGCTGAGAGAGTTGGGGTTGCTCAGTTTGGGGAAGAGAAGATTCCAGGCACACCTTATTCTGTTTTTTCAAAAGGCAGCTTATCACAAAGACAGAAAAATACTTTTTACTAGGGCCTGTAGTAACAGGACAAAAGGCAATGATTTTAAACTGGAAGAGGGTAAATTTAAATTGGATATAAGAAAAAATTCTTTTCGTTCTGAGAGTAGAAAGGCCCTGGCATGGGTTGCCCAGAGAAGCTATGGTTGCTCCATCCCTGGAACTGTCCAAGGCCAGGCTGGATGGGGCTTGGAGCAACCATGGGACAGTGGGACAGGAATGGGCTCGATGACCTTTGAAGGCCTCTTCCAAACCAAACCATTCTGTGACTATAACTCCCTGAATTTAAATAAGAATGCAAAAGCTTTGTAGCTTGAAGCTGAAACCCTTGTTTGGTTCCATCACAGGAAAACCTGAACAAGCTGATGACTAACCTGAGAAGCACCCATCCTCACTTCGTGCGCTGCCTGATCCCTAACGAGACCAAGACACCTGGTGAGCCCACCCTTAGATTCTGAGGAGATGGGACTGACAGGAATTGGCCTGTCAAGTTTCCACAACAACTTCCCAAATAGCTCTGTCTGCACACAAAGTCCTTTGGGGGTTGGCCTGCAAGACAGTAACAAGGGGAACATTTTTGTGTCTTCTACTGTGACTGAAAAAATTAGAGCATTACATGGTCCACAACTTTGCTTAATGTGTGTACAGAACTGAGGGTGATAAAGATGGGTTTGAATACAGCTGAGAAAAGTGTCTGTTGTGGGCTACAGGATTAGAAAAATCCCTTGCTGGATGGCACTAGACTACACTGTGCCACCTTTGCCTACATCTAGTGAGGAGGCTGATGCTGTTAAAGATTTTTCAGTTGGTCTCCTAAAGCACCATCCTGACATTTTTTGAGAGATGTGCCCTGATGCCTTTTCACAAGCACTGCATTCTTAGAAAAGCTTGCTGATGCAACTCTCCACAACTAACATGAATTGAAGGCATGTTCCATCTGCACTTCCTGCATCTTTAATCAAAGGCTGCTTGAATTAAAAAAAAACAAAAAACAAAAAACAAAACAAACAAAAAAAAAAAAAACAAAAACAAAAAAAAACACACACAAAAAAAAAACCAACAAGGAGATAATTCTGAAATTGAAATGCTGATACATGTGAAGATTCCTTGGGATAAAAAACAGAATCCTGATGGATGTATTTTGTTTCAGGTGCAATGGACCATTACCTGGTGATGCACCAGCTGCGGTGCAATGGGGTTCTGGAAGGCATCCGGATTTGCAGGAAGGGGTTTCCAAGCAGGATCCTTTATGCAGATTTTAAGCAACGGTAGGTGCTCAGTTATTGCTCACTGTCTGTTAGGAAAAGGCCTCAGTAAGCACACAGGTGACATGTCTGGTGACACCATGGAGAGACACTTTCCCAGTCAGACCAGATTAGTGGCACTGAAGGGAAACAAGTAATTAATATTGTTTTGAGGCTGGCCTGGAACAGAGACCAGACAGAGCAAAAGGATAAAGCAGGGATTTATTAAAAGGCCTCAATGGATACTCCTGGGCAGCACAAGAGTCCAACCAGATCACACCCAAGATGAGCCCAAAAATGCCCCATCGATCACGAGGTCCCACACTTTTATAAGTTCTGGTCATTGGCATATTAGAATCAGTTGTCCAATCATAGCTTCAGGTTATGAAGCTCCATCCTGCTTGGTTTTTCTTCTCACTTCACTGTTGTTTTTGTTTTTGGGCCTGAAAGTTGTCCTTGATATCAAACTAGAGGAGGAATTGTTTTGTCTCCCTACTCTGTGAAGAGAGCTCAGTGGCTCTTAATAGGAAACTTAAAACTACCCACCAAAACAGCCCAGAATCTAAAAAATATAAAAGCTAAAACTTAGGGCAGTGTTTCCCTCTCTGACCAGACCAGAGATTTCTCAGTACATCAGATCAATTTCTAAACTGAAGCCAAAGCCAAATGATTCAAAGAGATACAGAACACTTGCAATGCAATGAGTGAAGTGCCTTTAGAGAGAATTCTTTGAGTCTTCCAGAGTACAGACACAAAGCAAATCCACATGAGCCTCCTCACAGTGCTCTGTCTCTGGCCTGCATCATGTGCCTTGTTTTCTTCATCTTTAAAATGGAGACAACTAAACTGGTTCATGTGGGCTCATAGAGTTGCCATAGAGTGCTAAATCAAAACTGTCTGCTATTATAGTTAAATGCAGCATCTTCCATGCTGCACTGGTGTGAAAAGGACCCAAGATCCCTCTGAAAATGTCCTGCAACCTGATGTTCAGTAAGGGATTAGCTAGTCTCAATCATCAAATTTTAATCTGAAGTGACAGATGAAGGAATCCATCCATAATGGCCAAGGTCCAGAACCACAAAGTGCTTTAGGAGTGATAATGGAAGCCAAAAATAGAGAATGAACTCACTGCACAGTTATCACTGTCATGATTTTACATATCCTTTTGCAAGGTAGGTTTGAGAATAAGAAGTGGTCCAGTGTACAGTCACACATCCCCATTGATGTATCTGAGGAAACCCCTTTATAAGGATTAGATGGTCCTGTACAATGATAGAGGATTATCTAATCATTTAGCTACCTTGCAAAATGCTAAGACTGCTGTTAGCACTTCCACATTAATACCATGTTGTTTTCAACCCACTCAAGCATTCAGTGGTACAACTTGTAGAGACTGAGCTGAGCAAGACCTGCACTCCCTTTGGGATACAGCTGATCTTTGCCAGCAGTTTTAATTAACCTTCAACTCTAATTTGAGTGGCATTCCTTTGATCAGTGAAACAAGCTGAGAAGAGGCTGACACATTCTATGTTCTTCCTAATTCCTGGACATGCAGAGACTCTTAAGCATGTGCCATAGTTTTGTGTGTACCAGCTCACTGTGTTGTTACACAGCCAGCAGATTCCTCTAAAGAGT
Source organism: Sitta carolinensis (assembly GCA_032173965.1). NCBI lineage: Eukaryota > Metazoa > Chordata > Aves > Passeriformes > Sittidae > Sitta > Sitta carolinensis. The sequence goes on along the minus strand of CM063298.1, from coordinate 10,018,661 downwards.
AGATGTGTCCCCTTTCCATCATGTTTTGTTCAACCAGGCAACACTGTCTAGATTTCAGATGACATATTCAGCTGCTTTCAGACAGCTCAGTGTTCCTGTATTTCATGATATACAACGAATCCTATTTTCCTCACCCTTTTTGCAACCAGTTCTTGCAACCTGTCTCACCACAGGTACAAGATCCTTAATGCCTCAGCCATTCCAGAAGGCCAATTCATTGACAGCAAAAAGGCTTCAGAAAAGCTTCTTTCCTCCATTGATGTTGACCACAACCAGTATAAATTTGGCCACACCAAGGTAAAGTCCTTGTGAAAGAGTAGGTATAATTAAGAAAAAATATTTTTTTTTGTTGAAAGTATTTCTTGCATACTAAAGCAGCCTTCATGATGATAATAAATGGAGTACACCACTAGCAAGAAGGAGTACAGACAATTTGTGTGGTTCTCGTGTGAGGGGCAGCACTGCCAGCTCTGGGAAGACCAAATTTATTACATGAATGACCCAGCATAGCCGCAACTGGATTTTCTGCTGCTTCTTTCTCATGGCCAGTTGAACATATTTATATCAGTGCAAGTTAGAGGGGCTCTGACAGGTTTGGACTGTTTTACTATTCAGGGGATTTAAGCACACAAATCTGTCCTCCATATCCAAAGCAGTATTAGGTGAGACACTGTTCCATGGTCAGCACAACCACTGGACACAAACCCATTGCCTACACTACTGAACAGACAGAATCACAGAATGGTTTGGGTTGGAAGGGACCTTAAAGATAATCTGGTTCCGACCACTCTGCCCTGGGTGCACACCTTCCACTAGCCCAGGTTACTCCAAGCCCCCTCCCACCTGGCCTTGGACACTGCCAGAGATGAGCTAAATTTTCCATAAACTACACTGGACATCAAATAACACTGCAATGACATGATCAGATCATACACAGAGTGATTTGTCATGAATCACAGGAACATGGACGATTTGAATACTGACAGAAAATTTCTCTAGCTCTTAAACCTTTCCCCTGCAGGCATTTTTCCTAAACTACCTTGTACTATCGTGCATCAGCTGTCAGTGGCCATGTGTCTGCCTAAGCCTCAAGCTGTCTGACCCTTTTTTATCTTCTAGGTGTTCTTCAAGGCAGGTCTCCTGGGACTCCTAGAAGAGATGAGAGATGAGAAGCTTGTGAGCCTCATCACTCACACACAAGCTATGTGCAGAGGGTACCTCATGAGAACTGAATTTAAAAAGATGAATGAAAGAAGGTAATGTAAGAAAATACCAGCAATTGTACTGTGTCAGACTAAAGGTCCATCAGTGTAATATATTGTCTCAGGCAAAAAGCTGTCCTTGAGAAAGAGCTTTAGAAATAATTTTTAAAAGAAGCAAGGAAGATGAGGGATAAAAGTCTCATGCAAGAGCTCTTGGGGTAAATGCTGATGCTGTGTGGCAGATAATCAGAGTATGTTTCCAGCTCGAGTCTCACCACCCTCCCAAACTGGTTTCATGTGTTTTATTTCAGAGAATCTATTTATATCATCCAGTACAACATCCGTGCATTCATGAATGTCAAACACTGGCCATGGATGAAGCTGTACTTCAAGATCAAGCCCTTGCTGAAGAGTGCAGAGTCTGAGAAGGAGATGGCCAACATGAAGGAAGAGTTTGAGAAAACCAAGGAAGAGCTTGCAAAGTCTGAGGCAAAGCGGAAAGAGCTTGAGGAGAAAATGGTGGCCTTGGTGCAGGAGAAAAATGACCTGCAGCTCCAGGTTCAGTCTGTGAGTAACCTCCATTTTCAGATTCACCCCACTTCCTCCTACTCTGCTGCTCTTTTTCTCCTCTTTTCCACCGTCCTCTATAAGCAGGCATGTCACAGGGATAAAGCATCCACTGCTCTGTGTCTGGTCTTGTCCCTCACACCTAAGCAAGGTGCAAAGCACATACCAAACACCAACACCAGTAAGAGCCAAGGGAGTGCCAGTGATATCACCAGTGGAGGAATCAGACACCCCACAGTGTATATAATGTGCTCCTCACAGTAGTGTCTGATTCTGGAGGAAATATAGGCTGTTTCCACATCTGCTGCCATTATAATAGAGAGCTGGGGCAGGGGTGTTTTTTCTGTCAGAGACAGGGCTGAAACTGGAAACTGCTTTTCTCTGGGATACTGCTGGACAGAGACTGAAATTGCACCTGCCAGGTTCCAAAAGGTAATAAAATATTAAATTGCCAAGAGCAGTGTGGTGAAAGTGGACTTGTCACTTGTTGCCATGTGCTTTCAAACCAGTTTAGCTTCAAAAAAACCAGTGTTGTTTCACTCACCAAGGGTCTTAACTGTCTTTTGTCATTTTTATGATAAATACAATGCACCTTCAATGTGTTCTGATAGGAGAGTGAAAATCTAGCTGATGCTGAAGAGAGATGTGAAGGACTCATTAAAAGTAAAATCCAGCTAGAAGCTAAAATTAAAGAACTAAATGAAAGACTGGAGGATGAAGAGGAGACAAATGCTGAACTGACAGCAAAGAAGAGGAAACTTGAAGATGAGTGCTCGGAGCTGAAGAAAGATATTGATGATCTTGAAATGACTCTGGCCAAAGTGGAAAAGGAGAAGCATGCAACAGAGAATAAGGTGACAGAGGAATCAGGGAATTATTGTTCCCCAGACAGTGCTCCCATACAGCTTGTCAGTTTTGTGGAAAAATGCAGCCACTTACAAGTTCCATGAATAGAAGTGAGATGTGTCCAATACATAGGAGAGAGGTACTTAATCAATCAGCTGACAGAATTTTTTCTGTTAAGTTTCTTTGTCATGTTATCATGGTTTGTTTCACTTTCAGGGAAAACTTAACATATTTTTGGCTATGCTTAACACTTGATCATCTCTTTTTAAAGAACCTGACTTGCTGAGAAATTACAGCTGCTTTCATAGCAAATATATGCAGGAAAGACATTCCTTGAGCAACTCAGAGGGATTTTGTAAATCCCAATGGGAAAAACTTTCAGAGGCAAGCAAAGATCTAGCAGGTTTCACTGTAAAATTTAATAGGATAGAGGTGGGGATCAAAAACAACTAAAGCAAGAACTCCTACCATTGCAGGTGGGACTCTCAGGCATGATATATGCTGCTGCCCTCATTGCAATCAATATAAACATTCTGCAGAGAGAATTTTTACTTCATCCATGCAAGGTTTTTTAAGGATGCAGTCACTGTGTTCTCAGCCTGCCATTTCTCATGGGAGGAATGCTGGCTGTCTGACAGGTAAAGAATCTCACCGAAGAGATGGCAGCTCTGGATGAAAATATTTCTAAACTCACCAAGGAGAAAAAGGCCCTCCAGGAAGCTCACCAGCAGACACTGGATGACTTGCAAGTCGAGGAAGACAAAGTCAGCACCCTCACCAAAGCCAAGACCAAACTGGAGCAGCAAGTGGATGATGTAAGTGGAAGTTTTTGGGTTGTGTATATACACTGTGACAGGTTACAGCAGACTAGAAATCTACAGTTCAGAGTACAAGCAACACCTAAGGCAGCTCTAATAATTTCAGCCAATAAACCACTGCTAATTGACAGGAAATTATCATGGGGTATTTCAGCACTGTAGGCTTTTGTGATCTGATTTAACCCATTAGCTGAAGCAGGGGAAGTGTGACTGAAGGTTTCTGCAGAGTTATTTGTGTGTGCATATAACCCAGGAAGCTATAATTACTGGGAATTTGTGTATATTTAGCAGTCTGTATGCTAGGAACTGCAGCTACTGGAAAAATAAAATTTCTGGTTTTTTTTCAAAAACTGGTATTTCAGCTGTGCATAGCCAAGCTGTGGACAACTCAATGTCTGAAACTAAATCACCATGGCAGCTCTGTCTCATGGTGAGAGTGCAGCACACATGGAGATGCCCGGATTATTTTCTCTATTCATCAATTTCCAACTTAGTTAGATTTTTAAATCAAGAATAGTTACTTTCAAAGTATAATTTATGTATTTCCAAGTATGTTTTATGTGTTTTAGCTTGAAGCATCTCTGGAACAAGAGAAGAAGCTGCGAATGGACCTTGAGAGAGCAAAGAGAAAACTGGAGGGTGATCTGAAAATGTCTCAGGATTCCATCATGGATCTGGAAAATGATAAGCAACAAATGGATGAAAGGATAAAAAAGTATTACATTGGCTTCTTATGCTCTGAATTCTGAAATTCATGTTTTATCTTAACCATACTGAATTTGCCTTCTTGTTCTTTAACAGAAAGGATTTTGAAATTAGCCAGTTGCAAAGCAAAATTGAAGATGAGCAGGCTCAAAGTTCTCAGCTGCAGAAGAAAATTAAGGAGATTCAGGTAAAATCTAGGAGTTATTAATAATTTTAGTGGCTAGCAGAAATTTCTTAGAATTAATTGGCATTTATTCTTAGACCATTCTACAAAAATATTTTCCCTCACATGAATAAAACCATTAATATAGGACTCTGGGTGTTGTTCCCATTTCAGGGCACTTTTACAGAAACTCTGGCCCCAAATCTTCCATGACTGTGTAGGAAATTTCTTATGTGAACATTGTTGCAGGCTTTGAAATGCCACAGATGTGCAGCCACAGAGAATCACTTTTCTAAGAAAACAATAGAAAGTGATTCAATATGTCATGATCAGGACAAAGATCACCTCCTAAACGCAGAACCAGAGAGACAGCTCTCTTCAGTGCTATTATCCCATGATTGTTCATCTTGAAGCTCCTTCCATCCTGTTTGCTAATGGAGAAAGGACACTGCTTTGTTCTGGCCTGAATTCTAGGAAATTTCTAAGAAATTCACATTCCTTTACGCTTTCCAGTGTAATTTTCAAGAAAGTGCAATTCTAAAGCCTTCACAAAATAATAAATCCATTCTTAGCTATAAAGTATCACATTTTACATCCGCTATTGTTCCAAAACTGAATTTTACCCGTCCTAGGACACAATACAGTGAAATTCCTAGTGGTAATTCTCTTTCTGTGTTTGTATTGAAGGATGTGAATGTTCGCTCTTTATTCCTCCGTGATAATTTTAAACCTGTCCCTTCTGAAGCCCTCTTTTAACCCATTAACTCTCACAGGCTCGGATAGAGGAGCTGGAGGAGGAAATTGAGGCCGAACGCGCTGCCCGCGCCAAGTCTGAAAAGCAGAGAGTCGACCTGTCCAGGGAGCTGGAGGAGATCAGCGAGCGCCTGGAAGAAGCAGGAGGGGCCACAGCAGCTCAGGTGGAGATGAACAAGAAGCGGGAGGCAGAATTCCAGAAGATGCGGCGGGACCTGGAAGAGGCCACGCTGCAGCACGAAGCCACGGCTGCCGCCCTGCGCAAGAAGCACGCGGACAGCACAGCTGAGCTGGGCGAGCAGATCGACAACCTGCAACGTGTGAAGCAGAAGCTGGAGAAAGAGAAGAGTGAGCTGAAGATGGAGATCGACGACTTGGCCAGCAACATGGAGTCTGTCTCCAAAGCCAAGGTGGCTGCACAGGGAGAAGTCTCGCTCATTGCTGGCGATCTGGGCAGCTGGATGAACTGAGGAATGTTTTCTATCTCTTCGCAGAGCAATCTGGAAAAGATGTGCCGAGCTCTTGAAGACCAGTTCAGTGAAGTCAGAGCCAAAGATGATGAGCACGTGCGGTTAATTAATGACCTGAACACACAGAAAACACGCCTACAGACCGAGAATGGTACGTCCCTGGATGAAATGTAATTCTCCAGTGTCAGGTACTTAAATACGCTGCCTGAATGCTGTGTGTTTTGTAACTGAACAAAACTCAGCATGTAGAATCCCCTCCTGGTGGCACTCATAGAAACCTACCCAAGGAAACACAAAACCAAACCAGAAGGAGTCCTGTCAGTCAATAAACATGTGAGTTTGTGGTCACTATATCTTCTTTTCTTTGATGCCAGCACAGCATTTCTCCAGCAGTTTTCCCATTGTTGGGAAAGCAATTACTACTCTCCCTTCAATTTACCACTTTATATCTTATAATCACTTTCCACATGGCTACCTGCTCTCATTCATTTGTTTTATGTCTCATATCTCTGTAGAAAAAAAAATCAACTTTTTCTCGTTAGGTGAACTTACTCGGCAACTGGAGGAGAAGGAGTCCTTGATTTCTCAGTTAACTCGAGGCAAACATACTTTCACTCAGCAGACTGAAGAGCTGAAGAGACAACTAGAGGAAGAAAATAAGGTGACTTGCTTGCATTTGGAACAACAAATTTTAAAATAAATCAATGTGCTAAAAAAATAAATGAGATTTCTCCTCAGAGAAGAGACATCAGAACAGTGAAAATTTTGAACTTAGCTTTGGAATATCCCACAGAGAGGAGGCATTAAAAATTAAATAAGCAGGACAGTTTAAGCCCTTCTCATCATGCACTCTGAAGATCAAAAACATGAGAGATGTGAAGGAAAGCAGCTCTGTGGCCAGAGCAAAAAGCAGCAGCCAAAAAAAGGAAATAGAGCAGGAGTGCTTGCACCTTGTCTGCTCATTTATTTTGCCTCTGCCTGAAACACCTGGTGCAGATGTGTTTGAGAGGAGTTATCCCAGACAAGATGGGCAAGCACCTGACCCCATTTAACACCATCAAGCCTGAAACACAGAATCCCCAACATTATTCATTTTGCTCCGTTTCTCTAGCAACTGTAGCACATGGACAGGCAGACATGAATATTTTATCAGGCTACAGGGAAAATATCCAGTCACAAATGATTCGTGTTCTGACAACTCGTTTGATTTTAACTCCCCAGGCCAAGAACGCCCTGGCCCACGCCCTGCAGTCCGCTCGCCACGACTGTGACTTGCTCCGGGAACAATATGAGGAGGAGCAGGAGGCCAAGGGGGAGCTGCAGAGAGCCCTGTCCAAGGCCAACAGTGAAGTGGCCCAGTGGAGAACCAAATACGAGACGGACGCGATTCAGCGCACGGAGGAGCTCGAGGAGGCCAAGTACGTGGAGATGGCTTGGAGCAAGGAGAAGGGTATTTAAGCATAATGAGTGAGGAACTGAAGGAAGCCAGAATATGTCTGTAGTGGTAATATGCAGAGCAGCATGCTTTTTAGTGTATTAGAAGTGATATTTAGAGCATTAGAGTAAATATTTAGATGAGAAGTAGGGGTGGAGGCTTAGGGGTGTCTACATGAAGGAGGATTTCAGTGCATTGAGTTAATCATAGTAGTTGAAAGAGCACATTCTTTACACTGGCAGTATTGAAAGCATATTTTTGCTCCCTCTCCACATTGGTACAGTTCATATTCGTGTGCATATTCTCCCAGTCTGTGCACCACTTCAGAGTGCTGTGCCACCCCAGGCTCCTGGCATCACAGCACTATATATTGCCCTCTCTGCCCATCTCCCCATTCCAGACTCCTTTCATGCCCATTTTCTGAGAAGGTCAGAGTTTTCCTTTTCTCAGTGCTGAATGTCCCATCCTGCAGGAAGAAGCTGGCCCAGCGCCTGCAGGAATCAGAGGAGCAGATTGAGGCTGTCAATGCAAAGTGTGCCTCACTGGAGAAGACAAAGCAGAAGCTGCAGGGGGAAGTGGATGACCTCATGGTTGACATGGAGAGGTCACATGCAGTCTGTGCAGCATTCGATAAAAAGCAGAGGAATTTTGACAAGGTTTGTTCAAAAGATCACACCAGATCTAAACATCATCAGATATTTGACAGGACAAGATAAATTCTTAAATTATTGACGTCTGCATTCACAGTAAAATAAATTGCATCTTACCCAAAGCAAAGTTATGGTAAGGACCCCATAGTGGTGCATATGGTAAAGATCAAGTCACTGTGTAAGTAACCTCAGGTGACCCCAGCAAATAATAAAGCAGCCTTCTGATAATTTCAAAAAGCATGACATCTTCACAAGGGAGACTGGTCAAACAGACTGAGTTCTGACATGCAAGCTAACAAGCCCTGGTGCTAGCCTGCCAGCCTAACCTTGGGGTTAGGCTGAGCCTCAGACTCATTCCAGCCCTTACTAACTTTAAAAAGAATCTGCACTCTTGGACCAAGTGGTGCTGCACAGCCCTGTGCCTCAGCCTACCCTTACGTGAGTGAAAAGACTGTGCTAAAAAGGGTCTCACAGGTCTGTGGTATCAAAGCAAGGACAGAATTAGGACAGAATGGCCTTTCTTGATGGGCTCTGGCCAGGACCACTGGCTCCTGCCACACTATCAAGTCTCACACATCCTTTTCCAGACCAACTACATCATGTTCATCCTTATTCAGACCAGACTTATGTTCAGGCTGGTGTCAAGCCAAACTCCTTCCTGACAGCCTGGGGCATGCACTAGTGTTGGTTGAAAAGGTAAATTTAAGTAGATCCCACCAAAACAACCAGAGTATGCATCACAGGGAGTTCTTGTCACAGGCAGAGAACAGTCCAAAGCAGAAGAATGTTAAGATAGGCCAGGCATCTTGAGTTCTTGTCATATAAAGGTGCAGAGATGGAGTGTCATTCTTCTCCTGTCACTCCAGATCCTGGCTGAATGGAAGCAGAAGTACCAGGAGAGCCAGACTGAGCTGGAGGCTGCCCAGAAGGAGTCTCGGGCTCTCAGCACCGAGATCTTCCGGATGAAGAACGCCTACGAGGAAATGCTTGACCAGGCTGAGACTGTCAGGAGGGAGAACAAGAACCTCCAGCGTAAGTTCACCTGTCTGTCAGCTTGGATTCACCCTGAGCCCCTAGATGCTTCCATGTTTCTGGACTACCAGAGCTCTGCCTCTTCCCAGGGTTCTGTTCTTTATGATTTTCCCACAAAGGTGGTGAGTTTCTTTCCTGTTCAGCCGATCATAAAGCTGCAAGCATACACTTTCATCTCTACAGCACCCTGATTCCTCAGGATGTTCCCCCTCCTTCACACCATCATAATCCTATGCATGGATAAGGACCAAGTTAACTGAATAGACAGAAATTATGATGATATGCAGTTTTTTTCAGATTGCTTCAGTCACTGCCACTACAAAAAATCTGCAGGGCTGTTGTCTGTCCACTGATTATTGGAGGATCATGCATCTGTGGCACAATGGCATTTAATAAGCAAACTAATTATAGAAAGGAAATACAATTCAGATCCTTTTTGTGAGCTGAATGATCACTGTGGATTATCTAAGCTTAAAGAAATCAATCAGACATGACTGTCTCTGGAGATGTAATTTCACTACCCAGAGGAAGCTGACATTATTTTCTCACTCCAGTTGGTCCTTCTCATTTTCAAATTGCACACTGACCTGGGATGTGCAGGTTATCAGAAATAAAGACTGCACACAGGACAAGATGTATTATTTCTTCTCACTGTTACATCCCATTACTCCAGAGTCTTTGGTCACCCCCCATTGTCACAGAGCAACTGCAGGTGCCACTGATCACACTGTGTGAGAGGAGCTGAGTATGTGTTTTCTGGTTGCAGAGGAAATTTCTGATCTGACTGAACAGATTGCTGAGTCTGGAAAAGCAAATCATGGGCTGGAGAAAGCAAAGAAACAAATTGAGCAAGAAAAGTGTGACCTACAAGCAGCACTAGAAGAAGCAGAGGCAAGTGTCCTCAATCAGGGGCTTGCTTTTAGAGAAATCAAGAATGCAGAAAATTTGGGTATATATTTAATATTCCTGTTTATCCTGAAACTGTCCCAAAAGTGCAGTAAGACAGCACAGACAGACCAAAAAGCATAGGGACTGCCCCCCTGCCATACCAACGTGGCATTCCTTGCTGTGCTATCATGCACAAAACCCCCTCAGTACCACTCTAAAATTGAGCTCATTTTGCACCTTCTCTTTGAATTTGCTCCCATGGAAGGCTGAAGAAAAGCCACTAGCATTTCAAAACTCTGACAGTTTTGTTTTCTAGACAAATTAATCAAGGATGTTTCCAGAGAAGGTCAAATCCATACTAAAAAGTTTTCTCAATGTCACCTCCTGCTCAAAGTAAGCAGAATGCTGAAAAGAATTGAGGCAATATTTCTTCAGCTGCACTTTATGAACAGGAGTCAGTAACAGGTTCAAAGAGGATAGTTCACACGCTCTGATGAACATGAAGAGGTTTCTGGGATCTACTGAATCTCAGACTACACTGGTACACTGTCAGGCACTGCTGGCACAGGCTGCATGCTGGCTCTCACAATTCCATGATTTCTGTCTTCCTTACTCTCTTTGGCTACCCTCAGCTCTCCACTACTTGAAATCTTACTTTATTTTGCCATGCCAGATTGCAGCTCCTTCAGTTCCCTCTTTTCTGGGTTCTGCCTTCTGCTCTATATCTTCCCTGACTGCCTCTTGGAAAAGATTTTATTACTTCTGTATCACCACATTTGATTCTCCACAAAATATCTTTGTGAGCACTTCATGGGCTGCCCATGATATACCTAGAGCATACCTCAAACACAGAGACACAGGATTAACTTAGCTTGTACAGGATCCCTAGAAGCCTTTACTCAACTTCCTGGTCAAAGAACTTTGAACTTACATTAGGTTGCTGAAAGCCCTGCCTGATTGATTTTTATAATTTTCAAGGATGGAGATTTCAGAGTATTGCTGGGCAACATTTTCACTGCAACATCTTTTTCAGGGTAAAATATTTTTTCCCCTATATGCAATCAGGATTTCCCTTGTATTGACTTTTGAAAGACTTTTTTGTCTTTTTGTTGTCCACCACCAAGAAGAGCCTCACTTTATTTTCTCTTTAACTCCTCTTAGGTAGAAAAAGAGGTATAAAACAACTGGCACATTTCTAGATCTCACTAAATGGGTGGGCATTAGGAGCATGAGTTATTGTGGTCATGTAATCCATCTACTCTAATTTATCTAAATATCAGCAGCTAATCCTGAATTAGTAACCATAGGCTCATTCTAGAATCCAAAAGGAGAATCTGGAAAATATATTCTTAAAAGGGATGCCAGGGCTACATCAACTGTTTTATTCTCTGCATGTGCTTATTTCTGCCCACGGGGGGGTGTACAGACCCAGCTTTGGGCTTTTCATTGCTACTACAGCTGAAGCTGGGTGACAGCAGAGGGAACAAAAGGAGTACCAGAGGGAAAGGTTGTGTGGAAGGACAACTTGCCCACAGTCACTGGGGTGGGACAAAGCAGAAATCAGGAAGGAGATGCAAGAGAAGGCAAGCTGCTTCTGAGCAGGAGGCTTGGCTGTCCTGTTTTACATTTCCACCTGATCTGTTGTCTCTCCAGTGTCACCACGGCCTTCAGTGCCCAGACCTTGTGGTATCTGGAATTTTCCTAAGGAATATTATTCCTAAATCACTATTTAATATCCATCTGGGGTGCAGTGAGTATGGAATAGCAGTCAGCTTTTTCAGTGCTTGGTCTTCTCTAAATGTCCACAGCAAGGCAAACACCGCTGCCCTCCCAGCTGCAAAGGGTCACATTTCCCAGCAGTGGACACTACAGAGACAAATTATAACATTTCAACCCTGACAGGGCTCTTTAGAGCACGAAGAGGGGAAAATCTTACGTGTTCAGCTGGAGCTGAACCAGGTGAAGTCAGATGTCGACAGAAGGACTGCAGAGAAAGATGAGGAAATTCAACAGCTGAAGAGGAATCACCAGAGGGTATTAGAGTCCATGCAAACCATGCTGGATGCCGAGGTCAGAAGCAGAAATGATGCTTTGAGGCTGAAAAAGAAGATGGAAGGAGACCTGAACGACATGGAAATACAGCTGAGCCACGCCAACTGCCAGGTAGCAGAGGCACAGAAGCACCTTAAAGCTGTGCAGGGGCAGCTCAAGGTAGGCACCACAAGGCAGCAGCCCCGTGGGTCTCTGCCATCCCCCTGCCTGCTTCTGGGTCTCACTACAGCTGCTCTCACCTTCTAAGGATTCCCAGCTGCACTTAGACGATGCCCTGAGAGAGAACGATGACCTGAAGGAGCAGCTGGCTATAGTGGAGCGCAGGAACAGCCTGATGACGACGGAGATGGAGGAGATGCGCGCTGCCATGGAGCAGACGGAGCGAGCCCGCAGGGTGTCCGAGCAGGAGCTGGCCGATGCCAGCGAGAGGGTGCAGCTGCTGCACTCGCAGGTACCTGGCTCCTCTGGCACGGGACACTGCTGCTGGGTGTGTGGGAGAGGCACAAACGGGGCGGGAGTGGCACAAACGGGGTGGTGTCGGAACCCAGGATGTGTCTGTGACAGTCCTGGGTGATCCCAGCTCCAGCCAGGGGCTCCAAAGCCCTGGCAGGGGGGTCACAGACCCTGGCAGCAGCCAGGGACTCCACAGCTTTGAGTTTGACCTGTGGAACAAATTACCACCTGTGAATGAAGAAATAAAAGTCACAAAATTTTAGATAGCATGATAGTAGTAACTGTAGAGTGAAAAGGGAATTTTTGGGGATTTTTACCATGGGGGCTTAGGGGGCAAGATGGAGGGACTTGGGCATTGTCCTGTCCTCCTTCCTTCTTCTTCCTAACCCCATCTTCTTGGGATGTTGGCACTTGGGGATTGTATTAGAGTAGAATGGAACTGTCTAACACAGGTGATGGGCATTGGATCATCACTGTCAATAACTAACAGGGAATTTGTAGTATAAAAACAGTGCCTCCCCCAGGGGAGGGCAGTGTGCCTTGGCTGCCCTGCTGAACAGACCTGGGCAGCCCAGACAGAAAATATCTGAGATGAGAAACAATAAAACAACCTTGAGAGCATCAGCTGAAAACTTTCGACTCATTCTTCAGCGGCAAGGTTGAGAGACAGCAATTTTTGTCTATCTCAAGGTCATCCTGACCAAAGCAAACCCCAAAAGGGTGGGGATGTGTGGCTGTGAATATTGAGTTGGTTAAGCTGGTTATCCTGTAGTGGTTTCTCCCTGTTAACCCCTCAATGGGCTCGGTTTATCCTGGCTGGCCACACCCGTCCCATTGTACCTGTCTCCCGATGGAACACCCCCAGCAGGACTCAGGATAAAGGCTTGGGCTTTGGGGTCCTGCTGCCTCTTTGGCACCCCCTTGAGAAGAATAAACTTCCATGCAAAAGTGCCTTCTCTGATCTTTGCTTCCACCCTCGGCACAAGGGATCAGGAACCCTGTGGGAAGCAGAGCCATCTGCTCTCTACCATTCCCAGACTGTTCTCAGCCTGGGGACAGCTGCCCCTGGCCACAGGGCCAGTGACAGGGACAGCCAGGGTGCCCCCAGCCACAGGGGTGACCTGTCTGCTGGCCGCCCCAACAGAACACAAGCCTCCTCAACACCAAGAAGAGACTGGAAGTGGACATAACTCATTTACAGACCGAGGTTGAAGACAGCATTCAGGAAGCCAGGAATGCAGAGGAGAAAGCAAAGAAAGCAATCACAGATGTGATCCTCTTGCTCATCTCCCTTCGCTTTTTTGTACCACTATGGCCACTTTTACACTTCAGAAAGGCAGAAGTCAGATGGAGGAGAACCAATTCTTCAGCAGAGAGTATCTGTGACACACAACCCCTCCCACACTAGGCTCATGCATTGCCCTACAATTTGTCACAGAAAACCCTTTCAGAAAGGTCCTTATGTCCTGCTAGCTGTCTATATTGAAGAGGCATTCTCTCTCCCCTTTTCCGTTCAATTTTGCTTCCAGAGTAAATGGAAGCAGGCAGGCAGGATAAAACAGATGGTGGCAAAATTGTGATAGAAAAAGAGTAGTTTGAAACAAAGGCCTGTCTAGGCACAGCACAGAAAAGCAGAAATTAAGACTAAAATCATACACAATTCTACACAAATGCTAGACATGTAAAAAAAGAAAAAGAGAGAATATAAATGTTTCATTTAAATGAAGCTACAGCTTCCACATTATCAGAAGTAACAATAGCTGGGACCATCTAGGAAATGTATGGGAAAATTAAACAGAAAATGGTGACACTATTGCATCAAGTCCTGGTGCAGCAGTGTTTGGTCCTGACTGCCCACCAGCAGCAGGGCTGCAGGATCCCTGAGCTCTCTGCTCTCCACACTGGTGACAGCTCTCTACCCCAGCTTCTGAGGAGCTCAGCAGGCATAAGCTTTTCAGTGCAGTTTGAGGTACTCAGGGTCATCTCACTGGCAAAATCTGCTTAGAAGTCTGACTCTTTGGCAAATTTCAGCACTGAAGAGCCAGATACTCAAAGAGGAAGCCCAGAGGTGCAGAGTGTTAGCTGGTAATACTTCAATATACTTCAATCTTGACTGACTTAAAAAATAGACTTTTGCTACCAAGCCATTTGCACACCTTGATAATTTTTTTCTTTATATCAAGCCTGCCTGTTCTCTGAGGTGAAGCAGTTTTATAAATACAGATTTTGATAAAGAGTGATCCTGTTTGTGTGACAGAGCCTTAGCACAGCCATGGGCACTGAGAGTGCAGAGTACTCACCAGGGTGAAGCTGGGTGCTACAGCCAGGCAGAACTGCTGGGGTGGGGATATTTGTGACATAACTGTGCACCACAACCAGGCAGCCATGATGGCAGAGGAGCTGAAGAAGGAGCAGGACACCAGTGCCCACCTGGAGAGGATGAAGAAGAACCTGGACCAGACAGTGAAGGACCTGCAGCACCGTCTGGATGAGGCCGAGCAGCTGGCACTGAAGGGAGGGAAGAAACAACTCCAAAAGCTGGAGGCCAGGGTATGGTGAAGATTTGGGTAGATTAAGGTGAAGTTTCTGCCTGATCTCTTGGGCGCTAGAACCTCTTGGGAGGGTGAAAACAGGGAGAGCCCCAGGTATTCCCAGCACTATTCTCAGCATTTGTGCTGAGTAGTCAAACATTGCACTGTGGGTGATGAACTTGAGAGCAACCTCAAAAAAAACTGAGTGGGTAAAAATGGGGGCAGGTGGGCATCAGTGAGACATAGACGGTAATTTTGTCTAGGGAAAAAATAATTTAAGTCATATTTACTTGGGGATGAAATTGGAATTGTAATGGACAGACTTCAGAAGCTGTTGAATGTGCAATAGAAGCGAAAACCTAAAAAAAGAAAAAAATTTGGGCTTCATTAGGAAAGGCACTGAGAACAAGACAGAGTTATATGACAACACATTCTTGACACTATATTCACGTGCAGTTGAGGTCTCTGCAACTCAAGAAGGATCTGCAAGATAAAGCTTTATGAGTATTGACAAACAAGTCTAGGACTTTGCCATTTGGAGAGACCAGCCCATCTTCACCTTTAAAATAAGTAAAAGAAATTCTTTACAGAGTGAGCAGTGAAATTTGGAAACCTGCTGCCATGGAGGGCTGTAGAGGCAGCTGTAAAAGGTTCAGAAAGGGAGCAGAAATCAGCAGGTTTACAGAGGGACACAGGCATAGATATGCTACCTTACATCTCTAATTCAATGTGGAATCTGGACAGGTGGAAAGGGAATAGACAGCAGCCAGGTTTCCATGCTGTCCCTAAACAGTATTTGCTGCTGCCACTCCCAAATGAAACAAATAAAAGATAAAAAATGAAACAGATTTTCCCCATTTACCTGGTGAACATTCATAGAACCCTCTGTTCTCTGTTTCAGTTTCCTTCTCTCTGACAGATTTAAGTCTAATTTTAACTACAAATGCTCTAGGTATGCACAGCTAAGTTCCTTTTTTAAATAACTATGGATTCATCTCCAATGTAACACAGTGAACATATTTCAGCAAGCCTAGACCCAAGAAGCAGCTGCAGGACACTGCCCTGCTCTGCCACTTTCTCTGCAGCAGGATCAGCAGCCATTCTTGCCATCCTGGCTGTGATTCTGTGTTTCAGATTAATGAGCTGGAAAATGAGCTTCATTCTGAGCAGAAACGAGGAATAGAATCCCTGAAAGGCGCCCGCAAGTACGAACGGAGGCTGAAGGAGCTCACTTACCAGGTACTGCCAACCCTCTGCCCTCCTGCCTGGGTCACCTCAGGTCATCTGCCAAGGCTGACTCGACTTTCACTCCCTACAGTCTGAAGAAGATAAGAAAAATATTCTTCGCCTCCAGGACCTGGTGGACAAGCTGCAGTTAAAAGTGAAAGCATACAAGAAACAGGCTGAGGAAGCTGTGAGTGGAGGACTCTCTTCAGTGGGGCCTGGGTGGGGATTTCTGAAAGGTGGGCTCCTTAGATCATTAAAATAATACTGAGATCGACAGGGCAGCTGAGGCCACTGCCTTTGAATATTCTTTATTATGGCTCACAGCAGAGCGGGCATGGCTGTAGTTATCCTGGAATTGGTGCACTTTTGGAGCCACACAAGCCAGTTTTCCCACCTGGAACTGAGTGAGGTGTTTGTTCTGCCCCCCAAGTAGTCATGCTGTGGATGGTGCTATGTAGCAGGTGGAGGGGAGTTTCCCCTGCTGCCTCTGGTCCAGTTTGGCTGTGGGAGAACGTAGCTAAGAGACAGGATGAAGGTATTAGCCAAAGGTAGATTTTAATGCATCAGAGTGGCCACTTGGTCAGAAGGCAGCATCTAAGGCCTCTAGCTTCCAGAAGACCTTGGGGTGTGGCAAACTTAACAATACACAGGGTTACCTGAGGGCAGGTGTCCAATCCCATACCCAGGACAGGGACCTGAGCATCTTGAACCAACAGAGAGGCAGAACCCAAAACATGACCCACTGCTGGGTGACCTTCTTTCAGTACCCCATTTCCCACAGCCTCATGTTAATGCTGTCCAAACAAGGAGCCTGGGCCAAGCCAGGATCTCTCCCACCTGATTCAGTCCCCACAGTACAACCACAAACACACTGGCAGTGTGTTACTGTGATGCAGATAGAAACACACAGTAACACACACAACAAGAGTTCAGGTAGAGAAGAAGAAAGGAAGTCTCCAGTTTATTGTTGATCTTGTATCTATAAGTTTCTGGACAGTGATCAGAGATTAGACAGAGAAGTTCCCACCTCTCCATCTCCACTGGTCACTTGAAAAGTCCATCAGGTGAGATCTTTTACAAAAGAATGCAAACATGATTCTTGTTTATATTACAACTCACGAGAACTAACTCTACGATACTAAAACAAATCAAAATACTTATTTTCAAAGACAACAGCAGTGCAGGGCTGTGCCTGTGAGCCCAGCACAGGCAGTGTGACCGTGGCACGGCCACGGGGGCCAGCAGTGGCTGGACAATGTGCCCACACCGTGTGGCTTTCAGGAGGAGCAGGCCAACCTGAACCTGTCGCGCTGCCGCAAGGCGCAGCACGAGCTGGAGGAGGCGAAGGAGCGCGCAGACATCGCCGAGGGGCAGGTGAACAAGCTGCGGGCCAAGAGCCGCGACATGGAAAGCCAGGTGAGCTGGGGGCTGCAGAGGGGACCCTTCTGTGCAGGGGGTGTCACTGCCCCAACAGCCACAGCTGTGTTCCTCACACTCTCTCGCTGGAAAGGTCGGGAGTTGTCGCTGACTCCAACCCAGTGCATTTTGCAAGTCCTTTTGGTGCCTCGCAGGAGCCAGACCAAATACAGTCAACTCCAAGAATCCAGGTCTTTCAGCACAATGGCAGAACAACTGCAATAGTCACAGACCCGTAACAAGACCTCAAACAACTCAGTTGCTTCAATACCCTCTGCATTCTTTTTGTGTCTTTAGAAATCAGAGAAATGAGGTTCCTGACCCGAGCTGCAGCAGGCTCCCTCCTGATAAAGACTTCTGTGCATCCAGCAGATATCCATCACTTCTTCAAGTAACCTGGAGTGTGTGTGTGTAACTGATATATTTAGCCAACCTTAAGGTGAAGCTGTGAGAAATTTTATTTATGTATATATATATATACATATATACATATACATATACATATATATATATATGTATATAAAATAAAGCTGGTTGATGTTTTAGTGACTATATGGACTGTTGATTCACTGTGAGATTGACAAGTGTCTGTGTCTGTCTATTTGTGTGTGTCTCTCTGGCCGTGTCTGGCCGTGTTTCTGTGTCCATGCCTGTATCTCAGTTTGTCTGTGTCTGTCTGTGTTAGTCTCTCAGTCCGTGTGTCCATGTCCGTCTGTCCGTGGCCGTGTCCCCTGTATGTGTCCGTGTCTGTCTCTCAGTCTCTCTGCCCGTGTCTGTCTGTCCGTGTGTCTCAGTCTCTCTCTGTGTCCGTGTCTGTGTGTCCGTGTGTCCCTCTCTCCGTGCCCGTCTGCCCGTGCGTCCATCTGTCTTTGTGTCCCTCTGCCCCTCTGTCCGTGTGTCCCTCTGTCCCTCTGCCCTCTGTCCGTGTGTCCCTCTGTCCCTCTGTCCCTCTCTCCGTGTGTCCCTCTCTCCGTGTGTCCCTCTGTCCCTCTGTCCGTCTGTCTGTGTGTCCCTCTGCCCCTCTGTCCGTCTGTCCGTGTGTCCCTCTGTCCCTCTCTCCGTGTCCCGCTCCGTGCCCGCGGACACGGCGGGAGCGCTGCCAGGCGCAGTTGCGCCAGTACGGCGCGAGAGGGCGCTGTGGACCAGCCACGGGGTACATGGGGGTACGGGGTACAGAGGTACGGGGATACGGGGGTTACATGGGGATACGGGTCAGAGGTACGGGGGTACATGGGGGATACAGGGGGTACAGAGGTACGGGGGATACGGGGGGTACATGGGGGATACGGGGGTACAGAGGTACGGGGGTACATGGGGGATACAGGGGTACAGAGGTACGGGGGATACAGGGGGTATATGGGGGATACAGGGGTACAGAGGTACGGGGGATACAGGGGGTACATGGGGATACAGGGGTACAGAGGTACGGGTAGGGTACAGGGGTGTACGGGGTTACATGAGGGGTACAGGGGTACAGGGATACAGGGTTACGCGGGATACAGGGCGTGAGGGGGGTACAGGGAGTACAGGGTGCGGGTTGCAGGGGATGCGGGGGGTACAGGGGGTACAGGGGTGTGCGGAGTGCGGGCTGTGCGCGGTGCGGACTGAGTGGATTCGGGGGGTACAGGGTGTGCGGGGTACAGGGTGTGCGGGGTGCAGGGGATCGGGATACGCAGACTGAGGGGTTCGGTGTGCAAGACGTGAGGGGTGCGGGGTGCGGGGGATGCGGTTTGTGCGGGGTGTGGTTTATGCGGGGTGTGGTTTGTGTGGTTTATGCGGGATGTGCGGGGTGTGGTTTATGCGGGGTGTGGGATGTGAGGGATGTGCAGGGTGTGGTTTATGCGGGGTGTGGGGGATGCAGGGTGTGGTTTATGCGGGGTTTGGTTCGGGCGGGGCGCGCAGGGTGCGCGGTGCCCCCGTTAGGCCGTTGCCGAGCCGCTCCGTGTTGTCGCGGGCAGGACGCCGTGTCGGGAGCACAGCGACAGCTCCGGGGGTCTCTGCGGTGTCTCTGGGGTCGCTCCTGCCCTGGGACGGGTGATCCCCCCCGGATCCTCCCGCTGCTGGCCGGCGTGCCCAGCCAAGGCACGGGCAGTGCCGTGCTGTGCTCAGCCGGGTGGCCCAAGTGACAGCCAGCGGCTCTGGCTGCTCTCCCCACTCCCAGTTTTGTCTCCAGGCACCAGTGCCATCACCCCACACCCACTGGCCACCCCAGCCGAGGCTCCTGCCTCCTCCCATGCACATCCAGCACTCTGTGTCCCTCCCATGTCATTCCCTTCTCCTCTTCTGTGTATTTATCTGCTGAAATTGCTCCCATACGTTGTCTTCCATTTAGATTTCTGTCATCTTCATCCTGTGTTTTATACCCTGTCATCACAGCTGGCTGTTACCCGTGCTCCTGGCTGTGCCATCCACCCTCCTGTTCACATTCGGGGTCCTTTGTGCCAGCCAAAACTCCCTGTCATTTTTAGGCTGATCGAGCACTGTCTGTGTGTCCAGCTGACAAAACCCATCTCGTTGTTCACTTCCCCAGCTCCATGGCTACCTGCCATCCCTGCCATCCCCGGGCTGGCCTGCAGCAGGGCAGGGTGTGCTGTCAGGGGTGGATGTGGGCAGCCTGGGCACAGACCCAGAGCCCATGACTGCAGCTCTGTGTCCACCCACAGGTCCTGCCCACACTCTCACAGCCACCCAGCAGCTCTCCCTGCACAGCTGGGGCTGCCCCGGCCAACAAACGGAGCTGTGATAAACACAGGGCTAGCTGACAAATCAGTAGATTAGCAGGGTTAATCCTTTTGTTAAACACGAACCTATCTGTACATAAAGGAAGAAAAAACGGAAAGAATGAGAAACAGCTCTTGCATGGGAGTTTAGTTCTGCAGGAGTGATCTTGGGGCTATTTTTTGCTCTGTTATGATGATGGCTGAAAACATATTTATAAAGCTGAAAGAAAAGCCTTTGTCTGAATAATGCTTTGTATTCCCAGAAGCTTCCTGATGTGCTTTGTAGTTGTCATGAGATCTACAGAGCCCTCTGAGTCCTTTGCTTGTCCCTCAAAAAAAAGTGCGAAAGCTGGAAGGAAGTTGACATGAGATAACTGCTAGGTTTATAAAATGAACTTTAGTAATGGACTGTTTTTCATTTAGTCAAACCAGAATTAATATGAAATATAAATATCTCCTTTACCAGGAAAAAAAGACAAGACTCTTTATTTTAGAACAGTAACAAAGTAGGTGATTAAGAGAGATGGAGCTGTGTCTTATCTGAGTGTATCCAAAGGATAATTCTTGCTAGCTTGCCTATCTGCAAAGGAGGATTTTTAACCAAAAGGAGGATTAAAATGCTGATTTAAATCCACACCATGCACACACGGAGCTCAGTCCCTCTAGGCATGGTGCCTGCTCCTCCTTTGAGGTCCTGGGGGAATGGACAGAAGTGGGATTCATTCCAGTGGCCTTCAAGATTCTCTTTCAAGCCTGTAGGAAAAGGGTAGTTTGTGCTGAGAGTTAACAGCCCCTTTGCTTAAGTCTGTGACTGACATCAGAATTTTCTGCAGAAAACTCAGATTTCTCAGGTTAAAATGCTCCTCCCACATGCCACTGTTGATCTGTACTTGTGTTAGCATCACACTCAGCACAAGAGGACTCAGGGTTTGACCCTTTTCAATCCCATGATAAATTTGGTCTAATTCATCTCATACGTGAAAAACGCAACCTCTTTATTTTTTCAACCTGGGACAAAACAACTCCACGAATTAGGGCAGACTGGGGCCTGACTGTGGAGTGCAGCCCTGCAGGAAGGGCCTTGGGATTCTCGTGGAAAACAAGCTGGACCTGTGTCAGCAGTGCTGCCTGCAGCAGCAACACCCCCCAGTCACGGGACTGTGTCAGCAAGTGGTCAGCAAGAGCAGGGATGTGGTCACTGCCTTGTGCCTGCCTCTGCTCCACTCTGTGCAGCTTTTCAACACCCCCCATTGTGTGGGAGATGCTGACAATGCTGGAGAGGCTCCAGCACAGCCCCAGGACCAGCAGGAGCCTGTGCTGGGTGAGGAGATGGGAATGAGGTGGGATTGCCTGAAGGGAAGGCTGGGGAGGTTTCATTGCACAGATGCTGCTGCAAGGGGGGATAAGAATTCCAACAGGTCCAAGCTTTCCCTGCAAGTGCTCAGTGAAAGGACAAGAGGCAATGGTCTCATGTTGCCAATCACAAAATCCTTTCTCAACAAGGGAGCACCTCACTCAGCACACGTGCTGCAGCCTTGGGACAGGCTGCCCAAGGAGGCTGCACAATCTCCATCCTTGGGATTTCCAGGATTCATGTGGACAAGACCCTGCAGTGACTTTATCCAGCTTTCCGGTTAGCCCTGCTTGCAGCAAGAGATGGGATTTCAAAGCACATTTTTCACTGACTCAGATGATCTCACTAATCTAGATTAGTTGCATAATCTAGATTAGGAAGGAAGTTGCATTCTGCAGTTTGAGTTTGATCAATTCACTGGAAGGGTCAAGAAGCACAGACCTGGTACCTAGAGAAATTTCAAAATCTGAGAATAAAATTTCTAATTAAATTCTAGTCCAATTGAAAAAATGTGTTTTGTGTATTTTTTGTATGTATGGTTTACATATCTGGAATTTTGTTATGATTATGTTGTGAGGATACATCACCATTTGTTTTAA
The DNA here is from genome assembly GCA_032173965.1 of Sitta carolinensis. Classification (NCBI taxonomy): domain Eukaryota; kingdom Metazoa; phylum Chordata; class Aves; order Passeriformes; family Sittidae; genus Sitta; species Sitta carolinensis. Next base: position 9,996,780 of record CM063298.1, on the reverse strand, counting down.
ACTTTCCTGATCATCTTAATCTTTGTTCCTCAGTTTCCTTTATGAGTCACTGGAATATAAGAACCCTGCAATCTTTTCTTTCTACAGTGTTGGACAAGATACCACAAACTAGAACCTTCCCCACTAGGCAGAGAAGTTCACCTAATCTTCAGAAACTCTTCCTTCTGCATTCATTCTGGCTACAGGAGTCTGTCTGAAAAAATCCTTTGGATTTTTCTTTACTTTCAGCTCTTTCCCGAGTACCCAAACCTCGCTAGCTATATGAAATGAAGATTGTTGTGGATTTTTGATACCAAGACAGCCCCTACAGCCTTCACAGAGTTTTGGGCAGTTCCAGGTCCAGGTGAAGCTTGCAGGGGGTCAGGAACTTCCTCCCACTCACCCACTGCAGCGGGCAGAGGAGTGGAGTAGCCTGGAAATATAAGAAAAGGGACTAGAGAAAATAATCCATGGGCATCCTATATTCTCTGAATATAGTAGATGGAAGAGTCACTAGTAAAGTCCTCTCTGGAAAATGGGGTGAGGAAAAGTTGGTCACTAAGCAGGACTGTCAGGGGAAGCTGTGGATGTGTGATGCCCACTGACAGACAGTTTGCTGCCAACCTGCTGTTTGTAAACGTGTATCAGCAACAGCAGACTTTAAAGATTAAAGCTGTCAAGGGAAAACCAATGCTGAGTTTTTCCAAGAATTTATGGGATTGGATCCTCATCTTCAATACTCCTCAGGATGAACATAGTTCTTGCCTAATTCTTCGAGACTTTCCTGTATGAGTCATTGTTCATGGCAGAATAGCAGCTTTATACACAGATGGTTGTGGAACAGAGGCACCATTGAGAGGCAAACACTGAGACATCTATGTCCTGCAGATACAGGCACACACACACACACACAGATCAACAGCTCCATCCACAGAAAGCAGTCAGTCCTGCTCAGTGTGTTCAGGCAGAATCTCCACTATTTCATGACACAAGAAATCCCTGGTGGAATTCAAGTAATGGGCAATTCATGCTGAAGAGGAAAGCTTAGTGTCAGGGCAATATCAGTGTCCAGGCTAGCACACCCGCAGGCAGTTTGGCCAGAGGGCTGCCTAGCTGATTGTTCTCCTTAGCTGGCCAGCAGCCTAGTTCTCCATGGGCTCAGAGGAGAAGATGAGACACTCTAGGATCCAGCAAGCTGTTGGAGATAATCTGGCAAGCCCAAATCATACCACTAAGATTGATACTAAGCCAGAGAGAAGGACATTTGAAGGAAAGTTTGGGTGCTTTCATCAGAGTCCTCTCAGGACGTTTTCCTGTTTTCCAGTGCCTCTCCATGTAATCCCTTAGAACCCTTTAAGGAGGTTCATGCCCACATCTCCATGTGCAGGTAAATGTCAGAGTGATGGTTCAGGATTGGACTCCAGGGCAGGTCTTAGGGGATAAAGATCACTGTGGGTGGGTTGAGCCTATGATTGTGGGCCAGCACAATCCCAGATGAAACAGGCAAGGCACAGGTTCCAAAATACCATGTCTGCACTGGAAACCCTTGCTACAGAGTGCATGCCAAGAGTTTGCATGGGCTCAAGACAATAGCTAGCCTCAGTAATGAATGTGGAACGACATGATTGCACCTCTAACTGGGGAAGACATGAGCTATCATTTGTCGGAAATGAAGAGGGTGTTTTCAGAAATGTCTCTCTCTCCCTGTCCTTTTCCCTAGACTTCTGCTGTAAGATACTGCTGGAGACAAGGTAATAAGCCACACAGTCAGATCCAGAGCTATTTGTCTTATGTTGTTGTCTAACACTTAGAAGCTGAGATCCATGTAGTCACAGGTTATTGTTACTAATACTGTATATATAGACAATGCCCTTCCTTCCAATGACTTTTCCATTTAGTATGAAATAGTTAAACATTCAATAAACCCCAAAATTTAAACATGTAATGACCTAGTGTTAACAGAGCTGGAAGAAGAGAGGATAAGGCTACAGCAGTGTCTGCTTCAACAAATAGAAATGCTAAGGAATCACCGAGGTGGTCTAGAACGAAGCCTATCCTCTCTTTGTGAGCACACTGACCACCATGAAGTGCCCTGGATGCCCTGAATATTTAGTTTGCAGCAAGAGAAATAGCAACAAGCCAAAGAGAGGGAAACTTATTTGAAATTCTGCAGCCATATAAAAGGAGCACACAGCTGAGACTGAGACTTTTCAGGGCCCCAAGAAGTGAGAGGTGAACACTGAACTGCTGGAGAGAAGGTTTGGCATCACCCTTGCAAACAGGGGTTTGTGACAACTGGCTGCTGCTGACACCTAACTCTGAGGCAAAGTGTCAGAGCTGTGAGTCACATTTTTAGGACCAATTACTGCCTGTCATGTAACAGGGTGGGGCCTGCCCTGCCTCCCAGTAGGAAATATGTTGACTGGAAATAGGCTGATGTTATCGGAACAGTTTGTAATTCTCAGCCTGCTTCCAAGAAAGGAAGTGAATGGAAGCAGTCATCTCTCCAGGTGAATTATCCTGGCAGAAAAATCCAGTTTATTCTCATGTGAATCACCACAAGCTGTTTGTTCATGTAATATCACTGTCCATTTATAGACAGAGAATACGTTTGTTTATGTCTGACTCTAAAATAGTAGATACAGCTCTGGGCACTGCTAAGACAAGGATGACTAAAACTGCCCTGGAACATCACAAAGTTTTACTACAACCACAGCCAGGCAGGGCACTGCACATCTGACTTCATTTTCAGGGTTGATCTTGTACAAGGGGAGTTCCAAGGTCAACCTGAAAAACTTCTAAAAGCAGAAATCAAAGGTAAAGCCAAGCTCTACCCTTTGGTGCTTTTTTAAAAAAATCATGTTTGAATCACATATTTGATCAGATGAACATGACTCATAAATCTGAGTCCTCTGCTCGGAATGTTTGAAGTCCTGGATGCCTAAATTTCCAAGTGTGAGAATATCTGGTCTAGGAAATTCATTCTCTGTGAGTCGCTGACCAAAAAGAGACTGTAGACCAGATGAAGTTTTGTTCTGAGCTCCTGGATCTGTTCTGGTATTTTGGCTGTTTAAAGCACTGAGAATGGCCCCTCCCACCAAAAACTTTTAAGCATTTAAACTGCTGAAAGTATCTTCTGTGTAATGCTCGGAACATTTACCCTCCAAAAATGGAACTAATTTCTGCTACTCACTTAGATATCAAAGGTCATTTAAGGATCCAGCTACGTGTAGTTTTTTTTTTTAGTCTCATTCTTTTCTGGTTCCTGACCTCAGGAGACGTGGTGGTGCTATCTCTTGTAAACAGGTATGGCCAAGCAATTATTCATGTGAATCTCCAACCCACCACAGAAGCTCTGCCACACACCTGTGTTAACCCATTCTCAAGACAGCTGGAGTCATTTAAATCTTTTTCACAGGTTAGACATATTGTCAAATATTGCTTTGAACAAAAACAAAACAAAACAAAACAAAAAACCCAAACAAAAAAACAAAACAAAACAAAAAAAACCACACAAAAAATATTGACCATGCTGTTCCTACAGCTGTCAGGTGTGTCCCTTCTTCTGGTATTCCCAAGATGTTCTTAGGTGCCTCTCCAGGAAATCTGCCATCTGTACAGGACTTCTTGTAGTGGTGTCATTTCGTGAAATCATGGAATGAGCTCTCTCTGACTGGGTGACCACAGTGGAGGCTTTCTGCAGAATACATGAAGCTGGTTCTTTCTCATCCACAGAAAGCATTTCTTGACACTAAGATTTATTAAAAAGTTCTTTTTAGAAGTCTCCACCCTAGGCTCTTTGGCAGCAGACAGGAGAAGTCCTTTCAAGATCTCTCACTAACAGAGAATATGTGCATGTGATACTGATTTAGAATGGGTTTCTCATTGCTAACTGGAATACCCTGCTAGAACAGATGGCAGAGTGAGCACGACAGTTGTGATGGCTCAGGGAATAAATTCAGGCAGCTCTTACAGCCAGAGGGACAGTTCTGGACATTCAGTCAGACCCGCTGTGTGCTGCCCAGGGAACACCTGCACGCAGCTGAGGTGCCTCAGCTGAGCTGGAACAGAAGGCAGGAACAAAGGCTGAGACTGAAAGCTGGCCAGTTCATCCCAGTGCCTGGCACCCCTGCAGTGGCACATCCACGTTTCTGGGATGGCTTCTGCACCTGGCTCTGATATGCCAAATAAAAAAGATGCCTATGCTCAGAAATAATTTTCCTCACACACCAAGCTTGTCCCCCTTTAACATCCTTCACAATACAGACATTCCATGAGGGAGAAGCAAGCACAGCTCCAACCAAGCCTTTGGCAAGAGCTGCTCTCTGTTCAGGAAGCAAAGCCATCCTGCAAGCTGAGGAGAAGGACTAGACACAGCTCAAAAGAACCCAACCTGGCCATTACCTGCAAAATTAAATTTTGGAGGAGTATTTATGGAATTGTTCAAGAGATATTTACATCCAGTGACTAAAAGGCATCCTCTGACAGGAACAGAGCCCTTCTGCTCACAGACTGGACATTTGTACACAAGCCAAAGGCAAGTCATAATAACAGGTTTAGAAAGAAAATTTAAATTAAAAATCAGGCAAGTGTTTACATTGGGGCTTGCCTGCTAAAAAGCTGAAGTTTGCAATTGCTTCAGGGAGGAGACAACCCTAGTACTGCAACCCTGCTAGAGGCATTCCCATCGAGAGAGTTCATGCAAAGAACAGGAGCATGCCAAAATATTAGAAAGGTAGATAGTGAGAAAAAAATAAGTTGGAAGTAGACAAAAAAAAAAAAATCAGAGAATAAACCAAAGAAAATATTGAAGCATTCTGTCAATATCAAACATAAGGAAAGCAATATTTAAACCAAAATTCATTATTTTACGTGAATGCTCTAAACTATGTGGATCCAAGTTGCAACACAGCAAAGCTGGGTGTGTATATGCTGAAGAAAAATACAGGATTTTGTTTTGATTTCAGTTCTTGCCATTTATAAATGGCATTGTTAGAGAATACTGCTGATAGATGTACCTGGATGTGTGCCATGGTATCAGGTCTGTGGGGTTTTGCCAAGCAAGGCCCAGCTGGTGTGACAATACCACATAATGGATCATAGATCAGTAGTTATCAGCTTTAATACTTACCAAAAGGGGGTGATTTTAAGCAATTTATCACAATTCAGAGAATCAAAAATGGAACTGCAAAAAAAGGCTGAAACTGTTGAAAGAATCCTAATGAAAACCCCTGAAGGGCTCAGCTCTGATTAGTGCTGTCGAAATGAAGGACAGCTACACTGCAGGTCACCTTCAGAAAGGTCTAGGGGAGAGGGGAAAAGCAGAGTGCTTTTACACACACGGGTAACTCACACAGGAGCTACAGCCAGACACACACAGGCAGCAAGATGTGCATCAGGAAAGCGCTGCAGAGACACAATCACTCGAGGGTGTGTCACACACGTGCTTAGGTGTGCCACACAATGTCCTTCAGGCAAGATGGATCTCACACCTTGACTGCCTGTAACAGATGCACACACAGTGAGTGTCCCAGGCATCAGAGCAGTGTCACACTCACACAGACACCATTCTCTCCGAACACACACAGGCTCAGAGGGTCACACAGGCAGGTGTTAGACACGCACGGTGCTTCACCCACCACCTCACACACACAGAGTCCCTCGGAGCAGTGCCTGTCACACACACACACAGGTGACAACAGGGTCACACACGCTTCAGGCACACTCAGCGTCTCACCTGGCACACCTCGGGTGTCACAAACACGGTGACACCTGTACACACAGCTGCCTCTCACAGCCCCACACCTGGGCATCACCACCGCACCCGCGGGGTGACACAGCGTCTGTTCCCCTCACACAGTGTGCCTCACACACAGACACACACACAGGGGTGTGGAGCACACAGGAGTGCCTCGGAACAGTGCCTGTCACACACACACAGGGGTGTGGAGCACACAGGAGTGCCTCGGAACAGTGCCTGTCACACACAGACACACACAGAGGGGTGTGGAGCACACAGGCAGCAGAGAATCCTCGGAACAGTCCCTGTCACACACACAGAGGGGTGTGGAGCACACAGGCAGCAGAGAATCCTCGGAACAGTCCCTGTCACACACACAGAGAATCCCTCGGAACAGTGCCTGTCACACACACAGAGAATCCCTCGGAACAGTGTGTGTCACACACACAGAGGGGTGTGGAGCACACAAGAGTGCCGTGGAAGAGTGTCTGTCACACACACACAGGGGTGTGGAGCACACAGGCAGTATACAGAGAGAATCCCTCAGAACAGTGCCTGTCACACACACACAGGGATGAGGATCACACACAGAGTCCCTCGGAACAGTGCCTGTCACACACACACAGGGATGAGGATCACACACAGAGTCCCTCGGAACAGTGCCTGTCACACACACAGAAGGGTGAGGAGCACAGAGAGTCCCTCGGAACAGTGCCTGTCACACACACACACAGTCCCTCTGCCTGTCTCACACAGCCACACGCGCGGCGCTCCCCGTGCACTCTCGCTGTTCCCCAGTGTCCCCCAGTATCGCTCACACACAGCCCCTCTCTCTATCCCCAGTATCTCACACACGCTCCCTCTCGCTCGCTCTCTCTGTCCCTCCCGTTTCCCAGTATCTCTCACACACTCTCCCTCCCGCTCGCTCTCGCTGTCCCCCAGTGTCCCCAGTATTTCTCACACACAGCCTCTCTCTCTATCCCCAGTGTCGTTCACACACAGCCCCTCTCTCTGTCCCTCCCTCTATCCCCAGTATCGCTCACACACGCTCCCTCTCGCTCCCTCCATCCCAGTATCTCTCACACACTCTCCTCTCGCTCCCTCCATCCCCAGTATCGTTCACACACGCTCCCTCTCGCTCGCTCTCTCTGTCCCTCCCTCTATCCCCAGTATCTCTCACACACTCTCCCTCCCGCTCCCTCTCTCTGTCCCCCAGTGTCCCCCAGTGTCCCCAGTATCTCTCACACACTCTCCCTCCCGCTCGCTCCCACTGTCCCGCCGACACCAGCGCCACTCGCGCCTCCCGCCCCTCTCCCCCCTCCCGGCCGCTCCTCCCGCCGCTTCCTCCCCCTCTGCCGCTCTCCCCCTCCTCCCACCACTCCTCCTCCTCCCTCCTCCCCTCGCCCTGCCCGGCCCGCCTCTCCCTCCCCAGCCCGAGCCGGCGGTGCCCGTGGGCGCCCGGCGCCGGGGCTGCTCGGCTGCCGCTGCCCGCGCCGCCCGCGCCTGGCGCCCGCCGGGCCGCAGCGGGGCCCGCTCAGCGCAGCGGGCCGGGAGGGATGTCGGGGACCCGCTGCCAGGCGCTGTACCCCTTCTCCGGGGAGCGGCACCGCCAGGGGCTGCGCTTCGCGGCCGGTGAGCTGATCACGGTGCTGCAGGTGCCAGACGGCGGCTGGTGGGAAGGGCAGAAGGAGGACGGGCTGCGCGGCTGGTTCCCGGCCAGCTACGTCCAGCTGCTGGAGGTAGGACCGGGACCGGGGCCGGGGCGGGGATGTCCCGCGGGGCACACGGGATCATCGTGGTGCTGCTGCTGGAACCGCCGGCATCGCTGTGCCGGCACCCAGGTGTGCCGGCACCCCGGGCAGGTGTCGCGGCACCCCGGGCAGGTGTGCCGGCACCCCGGGCAGGTTCCCGGCACCCCGGGCAGGTTCCCTGGCACCCCGGGCAGGTTCCCGGCACCCCGGGCAGGTTCCCTGGCACCCCGGGCAGGTTCCCTGGCACCCCGGGCAGGTGTCGCGGCACCCCGGGCAGGTTCCCTGGCACCCCGGGCAGGTGTCGCGGCACCCCGGACAGGTTCCCGGCACCCCGGGCAGGTGTCCTGGCACCCCGGGCAGGTTCCCGGCACCCCGGGCAGGTGTGCCGGCACCCCGGGTGCTGTAAGAAGCCGCTTGCCCGGCCCCCCTCCGCAGCCGGAGCGTTTGGTGACTGTAGCCATGGAGAGGCAGAGCTCAGGTGCGTGACGAGCCGCGGGCTGCTCCGGGCGCTCGGGCTCTCACGGAGGCGGAGCGCAGCAGAAGTCCCTGGCTGCGGGTGTGCAGCCCCTGTCAGCCGCTCATGAGGGTCAGATGTTGGGCAAGTTCTGCTCCCTTCTCTCTCACCCGCTCCCACTCCTCATTTCCTTCCACTGAACATGCTGTTGTGGAAGAGGTAATTCAGTGTAGAATCGTAGAATCACAGAATGGAAGGGTCCTTAAAGATCATCCCATTACACCCACTCTGCCCTGAGCAGGGACACCTTCCACTAGCCCAGCTTGCTCCAAGTCCCATCCAGCGTGGTCTTGGACACTTCCAGGGTTGGAGAAGCTGTGGGTTTTCTGAGCATCCTATTGCCAGGCCCTCACCACCCTCGCAAAGGAGAATTTCTTCCTAATGTCTAATCTAAATCTGCCCTTCTTCAGCTTGAAGCCATTCCCCCTTCACTCCATGCCCCTGTCCAAAGTCCCTCCCCAGCACCTGTAGGTACTGTAAGATTCTCTAAGTTCTCCCTGGAAGTGTCTCTTCTCTCCCTCAGTTGCAGCAGTTTCCAGCCAGCTGCAGACACCTCGCTGCCATACCTGTGGCATGCATGGCTCAGGGAGCCCCAGCAGGGTTAAGGCTGGTTGTGCAGACCCAAAGACCGTGGATGTTCTGTCAGGATACTGAAAAGTTCTGTCAGCCTCAGTCATTTTCAGGGCCCTGACAGCTGGGATGACAGTTGGATTCCCACCTCGGGACTGCTTGTGCCTGAATGTGTTTATTGCTTTCTGGCCACGCAAACGAGACACAATGTGAGGATAAAAAAATATGTGCATGAAGAGTGCCTTCACAATCTCTGCACGTGAATTCTGAAACATCTCGTGCACTAAAGCAAGAGCTTGCCATGACCCCATGGCTCCTCTCCTTGCTGGCCATGCCCTGTTGTCATTGGGAACTTACACCTGTGATGCTGTGAGCATGGCACTGGTGTCCTGGAGCATCCCATGTGGTGACTGGGCTGGAGCCATTCACAGCACGTTTCTCAGGTCAGCCTCTGTTTGTCCTCCAGGCTCCCAAGGGGAATCGGCCAGCCTGCTTTGCTTATATGCAAGGCAGGCAATACCCATCCCAGGTTTTCCGTGCACACCTCCCAAGGAATCCAGAGAGGCAGGAAGCAGAGTCCTGAGCAAAACCTGCCTGCCAGCTGCATGGAGAGCAATGTTCTGTGAGCAAAAAGTTCTGTGCAAAAAGCATTTTGCCCACAGATCTAGCTCTGCCTTTATTTTTTTGCCAAATTTAAAAAATCTATGATGTTTCCATTGACTTCCTGTTTCTTACTACTTTTCCTGGAAAGACAGGAAAGGAGAAGCAAGAGTTGCCTGTGCAGTGCCAGGAGAGTGAGGCCACGGACTTTGCTGAGCAACTGACGCACTTGGGATTTGTTTTGTTAGTTTGGGAACGTGGGAGTCCTGTTGTTTGTCAGTTTTGCCACCTACAAGATCATTTATTGAGATACGTGAATGTTTGTGGTTTTACAAATTGCTAAATGTTTACACATCTAGGAACTGAGGAATTGTTTGAGGAAAAATGCACGGTGAGATGTGAAAGATTCTGCTCGGCAGAGGCAGTGGGGAATTGTTTTAAAATACCATAACTCTGCTTTCCTGTCAGCTCCTTCTGAGAAACTCTTGTTTCACTGCTAAGTCTGAGCAAGTTCCACCGTGCTCAGATCAGTGCCCACAGCCCCACAGATGTGTTTTTCTGCCCCTTGGCTTGTGTACCACTGGCAGCTTTGAGGGACATCACTTGTCCACACAGCCCAGCCCTTTTTCTCTTGGGCAGACCTTCAGAAAGAAGGCAAGAAAAATGGCAAGGGCTGAGTGTGTTCACTCTGGTGTGTTTTCCTTTTCTCCAGAGTTCTAATAAGGATTATGAGGTGAAGTTAAAAAATACATCAAATGAGAACTAATTAACCAAATCCATGGGCTCGCAGGTACCTGGCACACATCAGGGTAGATGTGTGAGAAGGCAGCTCTGTGTATGTCTCTCACAGCTCTGTTCAGGTAGCTTTTCCCTTTTTTATAGGTGGCTTATCCCTTGTGTGTAGGTAAGCAGCTTCCTCAGGGACCTGATCTATCTGAAAGACACCACAACAGGAATATTCTCCTTGTTTGTTCTCTGATCCAGCCACATCAGAGCTGATGTCAGGGAGGCAGTCACAGTGCCCTTCCAGATGGGGCATGGACACAAATCTCCTTTCTGAACCAGCCAGCCCTTCCATGGGCTTTGGGTGGCCCTGGCCCTGCAGCTCTCAGTAAGGCTCAGTGCTCTGTCCTCAGCTGAACTTGCCCACACACGGTTGTTTGAAGAGGGAGATGTTGCTGTCTCCCTCTGTCCTGCCCTCATTTCCCTGTGCCCAGTTTCCCCAGCAGCTACTCGTGCTCTCTCTGGAGCCTGAAGGAGAGCTGGCTGCATTTTCTGCCACAGCAGTGGCTGCATTGCCTGCCTCCAGAGCACACACCCTTCCTTCCCTCAGCAAGGTCCATCAGGGGCTGGGAGCTGCCAGAAGGAGGTGGCCTTCTTCTGAAGCCTTTGTGACTTGAAGCCTGCACTGTGTTTAGACAGGAAGGCTGCATTTTCTCATTCACAGGACTTCACATTTACCAACACTGAGATCTCCTCTGACAGGTTTGAAAGTCTATGCCGAGTTTTGGTCCTGAGCTGAAAGAGGGAAGTGAGAAAGGTGTGAAGAAGAGCAGTGAGGGGAAGCTCTCCCACCCCTGAGCAGTGGTTCAGCAGCCAATCTGTGGTGTGCTGGTTCCTCAGGGATGAAGGAGGAGGAGAAGTGACTGCTCCTGATGCTGTCATGGGCTTGGGAAGAACCTGCTGCACCAACAACACCTGGGTCTCCTCACAGGCAGCCAGGCTGTGGAGCTGCCAGCACTGGATGGCTCCAGCTGGCTTCTCCAGGATCTGAGGACAGGGCAGGCTCTCCTGCCTCCTGTGCCCTCACACTGTGTGCTAGCTCTTGGTCTTGCAAAGAAAACTGGAAACCTGAACAGGCTGTCGTGGCAAATGCAGAGTTGGGCAGCCCTGAGCAAACTGTGAAGGTGGCTTCCGGGAAACAAAGCCTGATGCCAGAGATGGGTGTTCCTGAGGGATTGATGCCTTTGCTGCCTCCTGCATTCTTTTGCTAGGAGAAATGTGTTTTCAGTTCATTCATCACAGAAGATCAAGGAAAGGACCCAAAATGTGGTAAATGTGGGGCAAGAGAGACCCAGAGAGGTAAAGAGAGAAAGACATTTGGCATCCTTTGTTTGCTGCTCCTGTGGCTGCTGCAAGCCCGGAATGGGGGATTAGAGGAAAGCAGTGTTGCTGGAGGTTCCTGCTCAAGGCAGGGATGGAAGCAGTGAGGACTGCAGGAGCTCATGGTAGGGACAAGCCAGAAATGACTTGTCCCTGTGAGCTCTGGTACTGCTGTCAGAGAGCAAGAGTGGTAGCATAAACTGAAAAACTATCAAAAGCAGAGAGCAAAGGGAGAAAGGGAGAGTATTGGCTTCGTGGTAGGGTTCCAGATGGATTCCCTGAGGCTGGGCTGGTTGGGAGCAGTTGAGGCTGCTGTGGTTTTAATCACAGAACCACTGGGTTGGAAAGGACCTTTGGAGTCCTTTCAAGTCTGGCTTGCCTGGCTATGGCTGTCAGGTTTTCAGCATGTGCAAGGGTGGACACCACAACTGTTCTGGACAATGAATTCCAGTGTTTAACCACCCTCACAGTTTTTTGCTGTGTCCTTTAGAGGGATTTGTGTCCTTTTAAAGGGATTTTCCATGTTTTATTTTGTGCCCAGTGCACATCCCTACACTGGGAGTCACTGAGAACAGTCTATATGTTTTTTTTACTGTCCACCCCCCCGAGATTTTTATTCACATTGATAACATCCCTCTGAAGCCTTCTTGTCTTGATGCTAAACAGCCCAGTTCTTTCAGCCCTTCTTTGCATGACAGATGCTCCATCCCTTAATCATCCTCATGGTCCATTGCTGGATTCTCTCCAGTGTGTCCTTGTCTTCCTTATGTTGGAAAACCAAGTAGTTTCTTACACTGCTGTAGATAGTAGGTTAATGGAGAAATGGTCCCTGAGCAGTATTTCCTGAGCATGAGAATCCATGGAGATTAGAGGAATCCTGAAGGCTGCTGTCAGATTCATTTGGTTTTGCTTTGGCTGAGCTTGGTCTGTGAGCAAGCAGCACCTTCTGCAAGCTGAAGGGCTTGGGTTAGGAGGATGTTGTTGCTTGGTATCCATATCCTATTGAGTAGATACCATCAGCTTCAACCCTCACCCCTCCTTTGGTGATTAATAGCTATGGCAGCTGTGAGACCTGCAAGGCAGGGATTTTATGACCCTTTCCTCCCTCCCCTGTGCTTTATATTTTTGCCTGACCTTTTGCCCATTGAGCAGAGCCCTGCAGGGCCCCTCAGTACCAGACTGTCGCAGCCCCAGGTGAAGCAATTGGCTTTGCCAGCCTGGAGCAAGAGGGAATCTGTGCAGATGCAGGTGAGGAGGTGGTGCACACAGCCACAGAGCCAGTGGGGTGTGATACACTGAGGGATTTCTCAACAGCTCCTGCTTCTGATCCCAAGGCTGGCTGCCTCCTCATCCCAGCTGCATCAGGGTGCTTGGGGGGATGACGTGTGTGGAAAGACCTGTGCAGCTCCAGACACACACACACACCTGGCACAAGGCTCAGGTGCTCCAGTTTGTGACAACCTTTATGTTGCAGGGCAGCATAGATGTTGGGAAAGTGGGGGAGTGTGTATTCCAGGAGGTGCTTTGCATGGGACCCTCTGGAGAAACCTCTGTTGCGTCTGCTTTTTCTAGACAAGTGATTTTTGGAGTGTTGGAGAGATGCATCATTCAGTCACATTTGCAAGTGGTTTCTTTGAAATCCTATTTTTGGGCCTTGATTTTTGTATTTGTAGTTAACTAGAAATCACTTATATAAGCAGCAGCAGCAGCAACATATGCAAATTTGCTGGAAATTGTCAGCACTTTTTATAGCTTCAGTCATCCCACAGATGTAAGTCTCTGTATGAAGCACAGCGTGTGCTTCCAGAATGGATGGAGGTGGCTCTGGAATCTGACTGAGCGGGCTGGACCGAGTAGGACTTGGAGCTGCCACTGATCTTATCTGCACTCTCCACAGCTTGATTTACCAGAACTGTGAGGCACTTAGGGAGGAGGGAATGGTGTGCTTCACCTGCAGCTGTCAGACAGATGGGTCAGTGCTGCCGCTGCTGTGCAATGCTCAGCAGGTAACTCACCTCACCCAAACCAGCCCGGGGCAGGTGGAGGTGTGCAAACAGCTGAGCCTGGAGGCTCCTCCAGCTGCAGGAGGCATGGCATGGCACAGACTGCTTCCTTCACAGTGCCTAAAGAGAAAGGATGAGAGGAATACACAGAAATTAAAATGCCTTCTATTTATTTTGTAATATCGGAGAATGTGTAAAGGATTTCTGTGCCAAACTGCTCTCTGCTGTCTTGGGGGCTGTATGATGTGTGTGATATATATTAAAAGGGACCTGCTGCAATAGAGCTTTTCCTGGTGTTCTAAGGAAAATAAAGTTGTGTGTGCACCTGGATGGCTGTGGGAACCTGAGCCCTGAACTATTTGTAAACAGTGTCCTTATCTCCTACACACAGCAATGGTGCTTTGCTTCCTCAGAAGGTTCCTCTACAGCCTTGGAGTTTGTTGTCTCACTCTCTCTCCTTCCTCCACCTCCCCACTCAAAAATCAGCTTAACATAAAATTCCTGAAGAGCCACAGGGACCGAGGGGATGTGTGATGATCACAGATGTGACTGCTGCCACTGCTTTTTTTCTAGGGATATTCTGTGGAGCAAGTAGTGCTCCAATCCGTAGTCTTGGATGCTGGGGAGAGAATCTGGTCTTTAACCTGGCGTGATAAGGCTGTGGGTGCTGAACCTGAAGAGTGGGTGGCATCACTGCCAGGCTGGGACTGGTATTCCTGTCTCCTGCCCAGGCTGCTTGTGACACCATCCTGAGTGCTCTGGCCATTCTGCTGCCTGGGGAGGTGGTGCTGGGGCAGCAGGGTGAGGTGGGATGGCATTCCAGAAAGTTTTTTAACATTCTCTTGGTGCAGGGATGGGTCCCTAATGAAGGCAGAGAGAGAGATTTGTGTGGCTGCAGATGGAACCTGCTGTGGCTCTTGTCTCAGAGAACAGGTGAAGTTTCCAAAGTTCATTGCTCTTGGGTGCTGAGGCCAGTCTGCTCTGTATGATTCGACAGCAAACTGTTGTCCAGAGTGAGGTGTTCGTGAGAAGAATGACAATGAGAATCCTGTGGTATTGCTTTGTGGTTTAGTTTCATGCTGTCTTTTTCCTGTCTCTTATTTTCTGTAACTGTATTTTTAGAGTTGAAACTTGTGATCATCTGACCACCGATATTTCTGGCAAATGTGAATGAAATCAAATATAAAAGGAGAGGAAATTATGTTTTGCTGCCAGAAAAATCTCTCTCTAATCAAGGTTCTGAGGGAATTTAAAGCCCCAGGAGAATGTGAAGGGGATGTGATGCTGCAGTTCACAATCCCAGTTATCCATCTAGCAATAATTGTCTCGCACTGTTGAAGTTACAGATAAAATGTTAAAACTGCACAGTACCATAAATAGCCAAAACTTGTGAAGGGAAGAGTCTTACAGACAATTGTGGCATTTTTTTTTCTCTTCTGTCCCCTGCACAATTCGGGGTGTTGCAGAAGCTGGGCTCAGGTGCTGCTTCTGTAGGAGGTGAGAACAGTCACACTGTTGGCCTCACAAAAATTGCACAGGACAGAATTTTTAAAGATCTGTCCTTTATCCTTAGCTAAAAGATAAAAAAGTGCCATGGAAGGCTTAAACTGGAGTATCTCTTATGGCCTGTGGATTACAAAAGGGGTCTAAAATCACTCTCCCTGCAGACGTCTGCCTTCTAGATGTGCAAGAGTAAATGAGTTGCTGTGCACCTGCAATTTAAGGGTGGATATAGAGCAACCAGGAAAGATGTGGATCATTTGAAGGCTCACTAGAAGATTGCTTAGTTCCCTAAAGAATTTCCGGCTCATTCTGTGCTCTGAATGGGGCACGTGTCCTGTAGGAAAATACAAGAGTGATTTCTGCAGTAGTTTGAACATGGGGAACTCAAGTCTCACTTTCCAGCTTGGGTGCAAAATGCACCTTCAGTGCCTTCAGTGTTGTGCCACAAACACTGGTGCTGAATGTACCACGCAGCACTTTATACTGAATGTAGTTTAAAAAGACACAGTAGGAATAATAAAGACGTACCAGATACTTATTTTCTCAAAAAAAAAGCTTTACTTTGGTGCCCAAAATGGAAAATTTAGCTCTGTAATCAAGATCAGAAAATTCTGTCAGCCTCAATGGGATTTGGTTTTTGCTGCTTATTTCACTTTTACTTGTGGGATAATAAATGACCAGGTAGAATTAATGGTCATTTAACTAATCAGATTAACCTGTGTTTTATGCTCCATGATTCCTTATCTTCCATAGTTGCTCATGCCCATGAAGCACATTATTATCAGCAATATGCCCCAATGCTCATTATCAGAATCTGAAGTGTCTGAGTGCATTCTCAGGACTTGCTTTTGTTGTTTTGCCAACTGCTGACACCAAGTGCTGTCCCAGAGACAGAACACTGTGTGTTTTGGTGAAGCCCCACAATAACAACAGCAGGCAGTATCTCCCTTTGAAGATGTTTGGGTCTGTTGCAGTTGTTTTTCATTGTGGCCACGCAACAGCTCAGGGCAGCAGGAGTTTCTCACTTTGCACGTGTTCATCCTGTTCCCCCCATCGAGAGCAACAGGAGCCAGCCACTACTAACCTGTGTCCTGGAGTGTTTGACAATAGGCACTGGCATTTCTGCCTCTGATCCCTGCCACTCTCAGGGAGCACTCGTTCTGGGCAGCTTTCTCAGCATCCAGCACTCCTGGAGGGTGTCCTGCTCCCTGGGCAAGGCAGGTTTGCTGAAGCCTCCCCAAAGCTGGGGCTGGGCTGCAGTGGCTGCTCCCTGCATGCTCATTTCCAGGATCCTGCTCAGCTCTGCCTTTGCACACAGGCACAGAGGACCTGGGGAAACCTGAAGGCAGCATAATGGGATTGGTGGTCCCCACACTGTGCCTCGCACACTGCCATCCATCCATGTCACTTCAGAGTGTCATTTGCCATATTTAATTACCTGTCACACTCCCTTTTAGTGGTATGAGCCCTTGAGAACAGTGTGAAACCAAGGCCAGCAGTTTGCTCAGCCACTGTTTTCCGAGTTTGTGCTTCAGCTAGTGTTTGTCTTGAAAAATTGAAGTATGCTTTAGCGTATTTGGAATTTTTTATGGCTCGCCACTGTGTAAAACATTACCTGTTGAGAGGAGCTGCTGTGCAGGGCTGGTATGTGGCAGGGCTGTTGACAGGTTCTCCCTGTACCTGCAGAGCAGGTGAGCAGGCTGAGTCTCTGTAGCACGGGGTTAGGCATGGGAGAGCCCCCTGCATACCTGCCATAGCTGCAGAAGTGCACTTGTGACTGAGAGGGAGAGCAGGCTGTACATTTTCCTGGGATTCAGACTCCCTGCCAGCACCCTCCCTGCCCTGGTGCCTTCCCTGTACCTGCTGTGGAGACTGCCCTGGGGAGCAATCCTGTTACAGGCATATGGAATAGCAGAGAAAGCTTTTTGCTTGTACTAGTAATCCAGTTTTCCACATCACGCTATCAAAATAGCTTTTGTACTAGCCTAGTGCATCTGTGGTTTGCTTTTTTGCTGGTGCATTCCAGAAAGGGGTGCCATGGGTTACTCAGGAGCTGCCACTCTGCATTTTGTAGAGTGTTTCTGGCAGTGAAACAGGCAAGGTCTTTTAACATCCACTTTGGTCAGCATTTGTGAGCAGTCCCCTGGGTACTCAGTCATCAGCATGAGGCACTTTGGAGTTAATTTAGCCTGACTGACAGATGACTTTGGTCACTAATCTTTGAGCTCCTCAACAGGTGCAGGTGCAAAGGTTGAAAATCTTTCTTTGACAGTGTTTGAGACCTGCCTGGCGTTTTTCCTACATTCCTGGTTGGTAAGAGTAGGCTGTGCAGACTGTTCTTGAGCCACAGATATTCCCACTGTGATGCTGGCAGCAAAAGCACCGTGGTCTTCCAGTGTTTGTTTGTTTACTGCACAGATCTCTCAGGGCTTTCCCAGCTCTGTGGCACTTGGAATGGCCTCTGCTGCCTCAGTCTCCAGGAACAGAATCTTTCTAACTTTAACTCCTTTGCTGGCTATCACTTCATGTGCCCATATCCACCAGTTCCTTTCCTCTCTTTGCACTGGGGGAAAAACCCTCAATAACAGGGAATTGGAAGTAGTAAGTCTTGGGAAGACCTGGGGGGTTGTGTTGTTGAGTGGATCAGGCCAAGGTCCATAAGGAAGGTGTGTGATGTTCTACAGAGTGCTCCAGTGACATATTCCATGATTTTCAGGAAAGGAGGGACACAGCAGAGGTGAAAGCTGCAGAGGATCTGCCCTGCCCAGCGTTGCCAAAGCAGGGGCAAGCTGCAAGGCTCTAGCCCACCACAGAGAGAGAACGCAGGAGCTCCTCTGGGCTGGAAATGAAGTCTGGAATAATCAGGCTGTCCCATAAGTACTGAATTTTCATCTTTGATATTCCATCTCACTCTCAGCAAGTCCAGCAGTGGGTAAAAGGGAGAAAGGTGTGAGAGTGGAGAGAGATCAGAGGCGCAAAATTAGAAGTCTCAAGCTGTTCATTTGATCTTCCCAAACTTGCCCCTGTGTTTTACTTGGAATTACGGTGAAAACTTCCCTGAAATCTGCTAGCTCAGAGCTGATTGTCATTGTTTAGTGCACCTGCAGTGTCCTTGCTGGCAGTTCAGCACTGCCTGTGGCTCCTGTTCACCCCCTCTCAGCCCTTCTGCAGGGACAGGCTGAGACTGCTTGGGAAAACTGCAGTGGTGGAATGGGGAGCATGGAAGGGGTTAATGTGGAGCAGCTCCCTGGGCTGCTAAAAGACCAGCTTTTGTGGAAGTCTAAAGGAAGGAGCAAGGATCTTTGAGCTTGGCATTGCTTGGGACAGGAAAAGTACAACAGGATTTCAGTTATTACCTCCATATGTAATACTTTGCTTTTATTCCTAGTGTGTGTTGTTTCCTGTGTTGTTGCCTGTTCTTTGTAGACTTACCAGAGCTCATGTAAAACAATCATGTATAATCTGAACATATTTACGAGACATTTCTCACTTTCCTGAATTGTCTGAGGGTGACTGGCACAATCACTCCTCAGACACATAACCAGACCTTTGTGGCTGACCTTTGATTTGAGGGAGACTCTTTTTGCTCCTGCTTTTTGCCTTCTGGCTTATCTATTTCTTATTTTGTGTAGTGTTTTTTTTTTACTCCTTGTCTGCATCTTTTCTCCTGGAAATCTCTATAGAATGGAGTTGGTGCTTTCACAAGCATACCTGAGGCAGTTGGTCTCACAGCAGATACCAGCCCTCCCAAGGGTACCACACACAGATGCTGGTGCCACCATGGCTGCAGCATTGCTGTTGAGTTTATTCTGTCATTCTGCTCAGTTTTACTGTGGTCCTCTATAAGCATTTTGAGAACATTCTTTTAAATTGGCTGCCTGGATCTGCTTTGTCTTCCCGATCCTTTCTAATTCACTTATTTAGCCCTTTGTTCATGTTTCTGAAATGAAATCCTGCAGTTGCCCTGTGCTGAAATTCTCCTCCTTGAGCCATTGCCACAAAACCACAAAGGCAGAGCTACAGTGACAAGCTAGTGCAGTACAGGAGCAGTTGCAATAGAAGTGAAATTTGGGTGTAGAAGAGGCAGAGCTGGCAAGCTTTTGGTAGCGGGGTAGAAGGAATAATTGGTACAGAGGAGTTTGGAGGAGAAAAATGGAGATGAGGAGTGACAGAGTTTGCAAGGGGTGACAGAGAATGAAGAATTAACAAGTTTGGATTTGATACAGATATGGCAAAGTGCCATGTAGAAATTGCACAGAAGAGGGATTGTATTTCCAAGGAGTGAGCAAACGCTTAACACAGAAAGGAACAGACAGAAACTGGTTTGATAGAAGTGGTTTGTTTTGTAGTCCTGAAGAACTGTGTGCAGAATTCAGTTTAAAAATGCTGCTGAGGGCTGTGTGTGCAGCACACAGCTGAGCAGTTCCAGCCCTGCCCATGTAATGAGCTGCCTGAGCAGCAGATTAGCTTCTACTGTGCCAGCTGCTGTATAATAGGACTAATTCATTACCCAAGGCCAAGTAATCACTCTCAATAGCAAGATTTAGAAGAGAGCCTATGACTTGTCTCATTGCCCTGCAGACTGCTGATGATCCCAGTGATAACTGAGACCAAATGAAGACTGGGAATATCCTCAGTCTGTTGTGGAATGAAGAATAGAACTTCAGGTATTACCAAAAAGAAATCACGTTTAAATCATCTTTTAGGAAATAGTTCTGCAGCAAACCTGAGTCAGCAGAGCCCTGTGCACAGTTCTGAGCTGCACTGCCCCAGGGTTTGGGGACTCCCTCACTCCAGCCCCTCCTCTGCTCTTGACCAGCACTGTTTACTAAGGCTGAGCATGAATCTTCAGTGAGGCACAAAGCTTTCCCTCAGTGCTTGCCAGAAACAAAATCATGGGCCAGAAACATAATTCATCTCTGGGATGGGACCGTGGCAAATTCTGCTGTGCAGCACTTGCTGGCAGTGCTGGGGAGGAGATTTTGCTGGTGCAAATCCCTGTTCCCAGCAGGGTGGGCTGGCTGTGGCCAGTGCTCTGTGCTGCCTGCCCAGGGAACAGGGCATCTTCCAGCATGTCTCTGACACCCTCCTCAGGAATCTTGTCACTTTGGAGTCCCACATCTCAGAGGTGGGACTCTGCTGGAGGAGAGAGAGGTCTGCTGGCCACGCTGGAGCCCCACACTGGAGACAGGGAAGCCACAGATGGAGACCACCAGCCACACGTGGAAGGGGGAAGGAGCTGGAACTGCTGAATGCTTCAACTCTGGCTGCATTTTTTACTCAGTTAGGTCAGAGAGCTCCATCACAGGGCTCCACCCAGTGATGCTCAGCAAGGTCTTGATATCACAGTCTTACAAGCTTGCACACAGTGATTTTGGTGACACGTAGGGTAAAGCTGGCTGCACTGAACAAAGCAGCTTTTTGCTGGGCAAGATGTGAATCTCTGGAAGTGCCTCTTTTGTGGTTCTAGAATCAGAAATAACGAGCAGGAATGGCTGCAGTCCCTGTGTTAGCACTGATCAGTGCTCTGTGTATGTGTCCCTGATGGATGCAATGGTGTTAGAGCTGCAGGGCTGAACCTCCTCCTCTCTTCTGCTGCCTCCTGCAGCAGGAGCTCCACTGCCCTGGCTGGGGTCAGAGCTGTGCCCTGGCAGCCTGTGAAGAGCCACTCAGAAGCTACAGCCTGTTTCCAGCCCAGAGTCAGGCCCTGGAATGCAAAAATCCCAACATTCACTAATGTGGTAGGGAATTTGTGTTTGCTTTCAGTGCTGGAGGCACTGAAATTTCAGTGTGTGCCTGTGGTTAGAGGAAAGTGAGCTTGAAAACCTTTTTACTCCTCCTTCCCCATGGCAGGGAAGTGTTCTGGGGAGGTTGATGTTTGCTCCTCACCACCAAGAGAGAGCCTCATACAGTCTCCTGCTCTTTTCTTACCTCTGAGGAGTCACACTTCAACCACTGGGCACCCTCATCCTCTCGGGCACACCCCACCTTTGGAAGAGTCAAAATCAATCCGAGCCATCAGTCCTTTAGTTGGAAATAGCAATGACTGTGTGCACTGAGCTTTGCTCTGTGTGAGGGAGCTGCTCCTCTCAGCATCTCTGGGTGATGCACACCTGTAACCCCCATGGAAATCAGCATTATTATCATGAGAAACCATGACCTAAAATCAGACAGCTGCCACGAGGGGTTCTGCCTGCCAGGGATGGCACCAGTCTGATTTTAGGTCATGGTTTCTCATTGTCCCTCTGTTTGGGTGGCACACAGCTCAAAGGGAAGATGCCCACCAGCTTCTTGGGGTTTGAAATGCAGCGCAGCTAAAATCCTTCCAAAACCTTTTCCCTTGTATTTACTAATTTTAATAAATAAGATTACAGCTTGGCTTTTGATAGCCTGTACACCTAAGATGTCTCATTCTGCTCTGTGGAGAGCAACAATTGTCCCTCTTTATCACACAATGTATAACTACCTCAGTTGCCTTATCAGACTATTCCTAAGGAGTACAATTGAATTACTGTTCATCACAATGTAGGACACATTTTTTTCCTCTCTTGTCAGCTTTTTCTTTTATTTATGATGTTGCCTTCTTTCACAACGTCCACGTTTTCTTCTCAAGCTGAGAAATTTATTTATAACTAAATAAAATATATGCTTTTATAAATGTATAAAGTCTTCGTTGTTGTTCATTTTCCCCTCTCTCTGCTAGGCTGCAGCTCCAGCAGTTGTAAGGCAATATCTCCAGCTGAAGGAGTTAAATGTACCACCCCAGAAAAGAGCAGGCCAGATCTTAAAGCTATTCCTGTAACACTAATTTTGATCTCAGCCCTGTTTCCTGTCTAAAGACTTTTCTCTTTCAGTGGAGATCTTGAAATATTACGTTTACTAATTTTGCTCAGAGCGTGCTGAGAAAATTCTTTCATCTCCAGAGGTTCCCTCTCTCAGGAGCCCAGCCTGAGGAACAGCAACCACAAGTTACAGCACAGTTTCAGTTTTCTATATTGCTAAACAATATTATTCTGAAAAAAATACTACACTGAAGTGTGCTGCCATTGTGCAGCAGACTGTGATTAATTAGGCACGAGATTCAATACGTTTAAGCATGCCAGACAACTACTAGAGTCAGGCCCAAACCAAGATAACCTCTCAGATTTCCCTCAGCTAAAACAGGTTTTTCTTCACACGGTGAGATCCTACAGCTGTGCAAAATTCACAAAAAAAATTCCTTCTGTAATCCTCCCAACTTTTTCCCCTTGATCCATTCAATTCCAGGACCTTGGAGGGAGCAGCAGCAGGAGCAGTGCTGCACTGCTGACCCCTCTGGAGGTCAGCCACTGCTCTGTGGGGGCTGCACAGGAGGGCAGACTGTGTACAGGTGCCACAGCCATCCTGCAGATCCCAGCCTGGTGGGAAGCTGTGTTCCAGTTCAGCAGCAGGCACAGAAATATGCAGAGTTGTGTGAAGGATGTTTGGGCAGGTGAAGACACAGCTGGAGACCTGGGCTGCTCTGGGCTCCCCTTAAACCCTCTGGTGCCTCCTTAATCCATCTGCACTCTACATCAGCCCTGTGAGGGCCCTGCTGAACCTCCTGCAGGCACTGGTCCAGCTCTCAGCACTGGTGTTTTGCTGGGGTAGCTTCTATGTGGTGTGAGCTCCTGAACCTGTGCAGACCCTGCTGCCAGCCTCCTCAGGGCCCTGTTCCCCTCTGGCTGCAGCAGCCTGCTCTCCAGGAATGCTGAGTGTGTCCCCTGCTTCTCTGGATGGGCGCTGGAGCAGTCTGAGCACACAGGTGGGGAGGTGTTCCAGGTGGCACCAGAGCCACACGTGTGCTGCTGGAGCAGGGCATCTCCACCTCCTGAAACAGGTGTGCAGCCCTGCTCAACAGGTGCTGATTTCTCCACAGGGGATGAGTGTTGGTTTGTGCCTGGCAGGAGCTGCCCAGAGCTCACCAGTGGAAAGCTGTGGCTCCTGGCCCGGGGAGCCCAGCTAGCCTTGTCCCTGCAGAGCCAGGCACTGCCCTTCTCAGGCTGCAGTCAGTCCCTGAACGGTGGAAAGCAGAGAGGCTCTCTGCTCTTTAGGCTCCCAACCTCCCAGAGTCGAGGTTTGAAGTAAAGGTCCCAAAAGGCACATTTGCAGAGATGTTTATTCTTCTCAAAGGGCTGCAAAAAAGCCCAGAGGACCCCAAAGCCCAAGCCTTTATCCTGAGTCCTGCTGGGGGTGTTCCCATCGGGGGACAGGTACAATGGGACAGGGTGTGGCCAGCCAGGATAAACCGAGCCCATTGAGGGGTTAACAGGGAGAAACCACTACAGGATAACCAGCTTAACCAACTCAGTATTCCTAAGCACAGAAAACTCCTGGGATGGGGTGAATGAGGCTCCTCCTGGCAGCCTCTGTTCCCGATGGGGGCTGTGTGTGCTTGGGGTGCACTGGCTCATTTGAGGTCTCCAGGAGAGCAGCATCAACCAACCTCCTGTGCCAGGTGAGCAGCTCCAGGACTGACAGACCCCAATGGCTGCCGTTTCTTCTTCTCTGCCTGGAGTCAAGCAGCACATCCTGCCTCAGGGAGCTGCTGTGCTGAGCTGTGGCCACCCTGCTGCCCCAGGGAGCCATCAGAAGGGCCAGCACAAGGTGTCCAGGGGGATGGCAGGTTTCTCATAAGCTTCAAGGATTCTTTGTGCTGTAGTGTTCCAGCGTGGACAGCTGAGAATCCTTGGGGCAAGAACTTCTTAGTCCTGCAAACTGTGAGGAACAAGTTCATCCTTATTTCAAAAAGACAGAACACTCTGATTCCTTTACAGCCAGCTGAGGAATGAGAAACTCCTGAGGTCAGACTCTCTCAGTGCTTTCTCCAGGCTGGAGGGGCTGGGTTGTCTTTTTCCCCAGTGATCAGAGAGCTGTGAGCACCTGCTCAGCTGAGCTCTGCAGTCCTGAGTGGAGGCAAGAGGATGGAGCAGCTCTGCCTGTGGGTGTGCTCAAACAAGCTGTATGGCAATCCCCACAAGGAGCTGCACTGAGATGTAGTTTTCGTGTCTTGCCAAGCTGTTCTTCTCTTGCTAAGTCAGAGAGCAGGAGCCTGAGGGTGTTGTTATCAATCTGGAGTTTGAATTCAGCATCTGTTCTGCATCGTCCTGCTTCTTTCCCAGGCATGAGGCCAAGGTTTGGTGTCCAGGAGGTGGGACCTGCCTGCAAAGGCAGGGCTGTGCTCAGCCTCCTCCACAAACAAGGCTGCTGCAGCAGAGCAGGAAGGTGCAAATACAATTTTTACAGCCCAGAAAGCAGCTCTTGGGTTTGAATTAAATTTTCCCAGATTTTTTTTTTTTCTTCTTTTCCCACCTTGCATCTGTCTGAGCCCAGCACAAGTGTTCAGGCAGCTGGGTGCAGCACCACAGGTGCCACAGAGAGCTTCCCCAGGACTTCACTGGAAGGCTCAGAAGGGAAGTAGTACAAACTCTGAGGTGCCCTGAGCAGGACAAGCTCCCCTGGAGGAGCTTAGTGCTCTGGGTAATATCAAGAGGGTGTTTCCATGGCTCCTGCATTAGTTGTACCAAAAGCTGTGCTGCAATACTTGTTCTTTCCTGCACTTCACAGGGTAGCAGTTTCTGATCTGGAAATTTATGATCTTTTATTTTTATGGTAAGTCTAGATTAAAAATGGAATTCTATGTTTTCCACGAAAGCATATGACTTAAAAACCCCATGGACTTAAAAATCCCAACTAAAGTAGTGGAATATAATTGGCAGACTCAACAAAACTTTCTTGTTTTCTCTAGGTGTAATATTTTTTTGCAGTCCCAGGCTTCAAAATACCCCAGCTGCAAATACTACCATAATTCACAGGCAAAAGCTTGCAGAGGTTCATGTGGAGAGGGTTAAAGGCTGGGAGTGATTTCTTTATGCCTGTTTGAGGTGATGATGTCCAGGCAGTGCAGGGTGGCCACCCAGCACCTTGGCTGTGATAGTATTATTAAAGATTTCACTGTTCATGCCATCAGAAAGATTGTATCATCCCCACCCCAGTTCTTAACTTACAGCTCCAAGTGTTGATCTTTCCTAAGCTGCATTTTCTTATTAGATTATGAGATTATTTCTATTCGGTTTAATTTTCTTTCTAATACATTACGTCATACTTTAAATAATATTTCTATTTTCATATCAAATGTGTCCATTCCAAGCCATCTCCCAGTGGAATGTCAGCGTGGTGTAATCTTTGGAAACAGCTGCTGAGGATCCATATGTGTACCTCATACTCCAGTCACAGGCTCACTCCTTTGCTTCAGAAAGGCTGAATAATACCTACATCATTTCTTATAAATAGTTATTTGGTATTTTCTTAAAGAACTTCAACCTTTACTGTGGCCACCTCCATCCTGAACCTTCCCTTCTGCAAGTTAAATTCATTTTTCTCTCTCCTGTGAGGGATGGGAAAATAAACCACCCTTTTTCTTTTCAGCAGATTGATGGCACACCTGAGACACTCCCCTTTCATTCATTATTCCTGCCCTGTAGTAAACTAAGTTTTTCTCTTTCTGTTCAGGTCATTTTTGCCAGATCTCTGGTTTTTACTCTCTTTTGGACTAGATTTTCCATGGATTCTCAGAGAAGGTTAGCAAATGCTCTGGGATTTATGAGCCAGTTCTTCAAAAGTCTGTCAATCTCAGGGTTTTCCAGCTTATTCTTTCCCTGTTGCAGGGTGAAATCTTTGTTGTTGGTATTAACTGTGACAGCCACTTGATGATGGAGGACTTTATTAATAAACGAAATGTTGTTGAATATCCTGAACATGGTCACTCATGGGTAGCTCACCTCTGCTGAGCTTCAGCTGGTTCTTTTACTTGGTGTTCCTCTTAATATACATTTATAAAGTATTTCCTGTTACTGTTAAAGCTTTCCTGCTGATTTTATCTACTTTCGCGCCTACACTTCTGTACTTGTTGTACGATAACTGGCAGCTTTTTTTAATTTAAAAGCAGTCTAAAAGGTTCATTCTCTTACATGCCTAGTACCAAGCACAAAGGCTTCCCAGTCCCAATGACCTTTGATGTTTCCAAATTACAATTATTCAAATTCACTGAGGCAGTAACAGGTAATTATGTGCTGTGATGGACATAGGAGGAAGACAGATTTTGAAATGCCCAATTCCATAAACAAGATTAACTTGCTAGGTGTAGAGCAATCAAACCAATATATTTTCTTTATCTGCTTTGTGGTTTGATGAATCTGGAGTCTGCAGCAGGTCACAGTGTCTGGACCATGCTGGAAATGCATCCTCTTGGCAGGAGAGTCCCAGGGACTGAGGTGCCAGGGCAGTTTTTAAATAGCCAGTTTATTCATCATCTTCTCTAAACCAGAGTTAGTGGGATAGGAGACTGACTGGGAAAAGAGAGGGGGTGGAGGGGCCCCAGTGACATTCACTGTGTTCTTCTGAGGATGCTCAGTTACTGCACAGGCAAATTAAAATTCATCAATAACCGTTTCCAGGGATTTCCCCCCTGCTGGCTTTTTTTAGGCCATTTCCTCCTACTTGCGCTTTTCCCAAGCTGAATATTGAATTGATATTTCCTGGGTGTTTGTGCCTGCTCCGTTTTTTCCTGCATGTCTGACCCATTTGCAGTTGGTCATCTCCCACCAGCAGGCTCCTGCTCAGCTGCCACTGCTGAGATCTTTCCTTGAGGTTTTCCTTTGCTATTACTCATCCCTGCAGTCCTCCCCATCACTGGCAGTGTGCTGCCTTAAATGTTATTCTTGCCTTTAGACCGGGACTGAATGAATTTCACTGCACAAATGTGGTGGCCTGGATATTCTTCTTCTCACATGAAATGTTTGTATGGTGGAGTTTCATTAAAAAGAGCTAAACCAGGCAAATGAGCTCTGAGCTCCCTTCAGCATGAAGAGGGCCAGGAGCAGCAGCTGTGAGGACATAAAACAGGTTTTTTACCTCAGAGGTAGGCCACTAATTAGAAGGTAAATGTGAACAAACCCTTTAATTTCAGCCAGGGATAAGAGGCATTCACTTCCCCAGGGACTGCCTGGTCTGGTGAAATGGCTGCTCACATTGCAGCCCTGTGGGACTGTGGTGGCACAAACACACAGGTGTCCTCTGCTTGTGTCCTCCTCCAAGTGAGAGAGGCCAGAGGCAGGAGCAGAGCCACTGTGCTGGAATGCTGGAGAGGGGACAGCAGCTGCAGAGAGCTACTGGTGCTGATGGATTGATGAGAATTCATCAGTTCATCAGCTCAATTCATTCAGCTCAATTCAGCAATTCAACAATTCATCAGCTCAGTTCTTTCCAGGAGCACAGGGAAGAGGGGACCAGTCAGCTCCTGCAGAGCCCTGGAGACCCTCTGCTGCTCTGCCCACCCAGGGCTTCTTCAGGGAGCTGCATTCCCTGGCTGGCCTTGATCCCAGCCCAGCAAGCAGCTCTGCTGTGGCTGTCCAGACCTTGCTGAGGGAGAGCATTTGTTGGAACCCAGAATGCAGAGAACATTTCTCTGCATGTTTTGAAGGATCTGAACCCCCTGACAAACACTGTTTTTAACCTTCATCCATAGAAAGGGCTTCCCAGGCTTTGGGATGAAACAGAATTTTTAGGAATGTAAACTAGGTAATAGTATAGTATGTTGTTCATGACAGGGTGAGAAATTTAGATTTTTGGGTTTGTTAGTATGGTAAGTAGATGAAGATAAGCTGGAGAATTCTTGTGGGTTTTAGGCTTCTTCCCTCTTCATCCCCTCCCTGTTCTGCAGTGTTGGGGGCACAGGAGGATTGGTCAAGATTTTCTGCAGTGTAAAGCTACGTGAATAGAAATTTAGTTGGTTATTGGTAGAAAAGCAGAAATAATGAACGTTCTTGGTGATAATTGGGTGAATTATCTTTAAAAGAATCCTGATTCCCTGTGTTTGGGGCCTTTTGGTGCCTTTTCTCCTGCACCTGAGGCAGCAGGCAGAGATCTGTGTGGTCCTGCCTGAGCAACCTCCAGGGTCACAGAGCCTGCTGGAGAGGGAGGATTTTCCTGAGTGACACCTCAGCCTTCTGTCAGGGTGCCAAGGCAGCCCCACACTGGCATTTTTAGAGAAGGAGCCCCTGGAAAAGGCTGCAGGTGCAGTAATGGGTGTCCGTGGGGCTCTCCTGCCTGCCTGCTGAGCCTGGCAGGAATCTCTGTCCCAGCTGCAAGGGGCACCAAGCACTCTGCACTGCCCCAAAGTTCCTGTCCTGGCAGTAGGCATGGGCACACAGCCCTGCTCTCAGAGCAGCCTGTCCATCTGCCTGCTTGTCTGTCTGTCTGGCCACAGCTGAGCTACAGCTCTGAGCTCCTGCAGCCTCCCTCACTGTGCCAAGCGCTCACAATGCCTTCCTCCCATGCCTTGGTTTGTTGCTTGTTTGTTTGCTCCTTTACCAAGATTTGTAGCAGCAGCAAAAATAAATTAAAAAAAAAAAGAAATAGGGGCAGTGTGTGTGTGTGTGAATGCATTGTGCTGCGGGGTTACAGGCACAACAATCACATTCCCCACGCCTGAGAGAGATTACGAGGGAGGGCGCAGGAATGTGCATCTGGCAGCACTTTGTATCTTGGCCATTTCACTGCTTTCTCTGCGTCTGAGGTTCCCAAAGTTTTGGTCATTTAATCCAGGGAACAGATTTCCTCTGCAGGGAAGCACCACTCAAGGAAAATCGAGGGGGTTTGTAAATTAAAGGTTGCTGCTTGATAAAGTAGTAAGGCGCATTATGTGGGGATCTGCCCAACTGCAGCAACAGGAGGAAACAAATTTCATTTTAAAGTGTTGCTATATGCCAGAAGATTGCTTAAGGCCTGGGGCCAGGAACAGAATCTGAGCTAACTATTGCAATTTTGTTTTAATTTCATGGGTTTTGAGATAGTACTTGTAATAAAATTATCAGAAATGCAGATCATTAAACATAAGGTTCTCAGGCTCCTTGTCCAACATTCTTCCTAAAAGAGAGAACATTACTTAAAGTCTTTTTAAAAGCAGTTAAATAAGTTACTGCCCTATCCCTGGAAGTGTCCAAGGCCAGGTTGGACAGGGCTTGGAGCAATCTGGTCTGGTGGAAGGTGTCCCTGCCAATGGCAGTGAGTTGGAGTGGGATGAGCTTTAAAGCCCCTTCCAACCTGAAGCATTCTGTGATTCTATGATAAATACAGACAACTAACTGGGATTATTCTTTGGACACTCTCAGAATGTCCTTATATTAACTTCTCATGAGAAGGAGAATACACTAGCTGTGGAGATCTGATGAGATCTCCAGAAACTTACCTACGATGCTTTTACTTGCTTTTCTAACTTACAGATCCGTTTACTTGCTCCAAAATGTTTCTGTAAATCCATGTTTTTGGCAGATGACTGCAGCAAGGTTTGAGGTTGCTCTTCCTTAGCTGTGCTATGCATGCTTGTGTGTGCATGTGGGAGGGAGTCTATATTTTAAGGGAGAATCCCTTCCTTCCTGAAAGGACATTAATTATTAGTTGTTATCAAGTCATTTTATTGTGTCTGGGAAACTGCAGGACCCAGCAGGAGAACAGGGCTTGTTAAAACCCCAGTGATGTATGAGAAATGAAGCACACGAAGGCGTGCCCCTGCACAGATGGGAGAGAGGATGCTGGAATTGCATTGTTTGGAATTGCACCCAGCTGCTGCAATTGCAAGGGATGCTGCAGGGAGACAGCAGCACAGGTAGAGAGAGTGCTCAGCCAGGCTGAGCTTCCTGCAGTGCACAGCCTGGAGGCCCCACACTGAAACATTTGGCATTATTCCCAGATGTTCCATTCCCCCAAACCCAGCTGCACTCACAGGCACAGGAATTCCAGAAGGCAGCCATGCTGCCCAGCTCTTTGTTTGCCCTCAAGCCTGCTGAGGGTGACTTTTCTACCTCCCCTTTTCACACCACAGCCCAGGGAGTGGGGTCAGCCAGCAAATTGGGATGTTTCTTTTTTTTAACTGCTTCCAGTCACCCTTGCAGGGCAGAGCACCTGGAGCAAGCACCCAGCTCCCTGGGTGCCTCCCAGGCCTCCAGCCACCTCGATGGGGTGCCCTGCTCTGCAGCCACTCAGGGATTTGTCCTCTCAGCAGGTCACTCCAAACTGGAGACAAGCAGTAATGCTGCAGCTGGCTTGATCTGGGCTTGTGACTCTCTGTGCTTCTGGGGGTGACTCTGACAGTACAAGGTTTGCTCAACAATGGCCCTGTTGTCCCTGTTTGCCCAGAACAACACAGCCCTTCAGAGCACTTGGCCCTGGTGCTGTGCCTCCTACCAGATGCTGGTGTCAGAGACCGAGTGACACATGCCTCCTGAGAAGGGTGGGGCTTGTATAAAAACTTCTCTGCTCCAGGTTTCCCACAGCAGAGTCTCAGGCATCCAATCTGGGGAAGAAAATAACAATAATTGAGTGGTACAGTGCTAGAAACAGCCCTGGGGAGAGACCTCGAGCCAAGGAATCCCTGGGCTTTCACAGCCTTACAATCCACATACCCTTTGCAGTGGTTATTTTGGGTGCAGGGTCTCTTGCTGTTCTCTGGCTCCTCCAGAGTCCCAGGGTGACCAAACAGCCCCTGCTTGTCCTGCAGGGCCCTGAGCCCTGGGTCAGGTGAATGGTCAGTGTCCACTCCCAGCCACATTGTCCATTGTCCATTCCCACTGTTCCACTGCCAGGAACAGTGATTCTACAGCTTGCCTTGACAGCCTCTCCTGATGCCTGACCACCCTTTTGGTGAAGAAATTTTTCCTCATATCACAGCAGTCTGTCTACATGACCCCTCATTTCTGTGCTGTAGAAGTTGCATCCAGCAGCACCAACTCCTTGTGACTGCCCCATGTGTCCACCCACAGCTTTTCTCCTGCCCAGTGTCAGTCTGGGCATCACTTGTCCATGCATGGCTCAGCTGGATACAGGAGAGGGGCTGCTCAAAGGGAATTGTACAGATGTGTCCATGAAGCAGCTTGTCTGTTAGCGTAGAGGGGAAAAACAACCTTGTGTTTTCCTGGGTGTGATCCCTGAGCTCCCTGTGGGTGCATTATGGTCACCGTGTTCTAGATGGGCTTTCTCAGAACAGACACTGCTCCCATCTGGCTGTCCGTGGTGCTTGGCACCTGGGGAGAGGGTGGAACTTCATTTCCCCCTTCTTGGTTGCTCTTCAGTGCCAGATCTCTGCACCCTTGTCACAAAGTGCTGAATGCTGTCACCCCCCGGGAAAGGAGCACAGGAAAGGGAGCAGAGCTCAGGCAGGGCAAGAGGAGAGAAGGCTGACAGCTGGGCTGCCCTTTGCAGACTGGTCTCACCCTCCTGCTCACTCACCACTCCCCAAATCCCTGCTGTTAAAGGCTTTTTTATTGTCTGTTTTGCTAACCACCCTCTTCAAATCAGGTCCCCACTCCCAATGCTCTTTCTCCACACTGAATCTCAACCCTGCCATCTTTCTTATGCTTCCTACTTCTTACAGCTGCCTAGCTTCCTTCAGCCAAAACCCACTGGCTGCCATTGCCAGGCACTGCCTGAGCTGTTGCTTTGCAGGGAGTGAGCATCGTCTGTGGTGGATCTGGACCAGACCTGGTGCCAGGAGTCCCACGTCGCCCACCACAGGGGCCAGGCTCAGCTGCAGCTCAGTGCTGGGACTTCTCCCAGTCTGGCACATGGCTCTGAGCACCAGGCACATGTTGGGAAGGAAGGCACAGGGCTGAGCTGCACTGCAGTTATTCAGGCTTTTCACTTCTGGTTTGACAGCCCCTATTTTGAAGGGGTCAGGTTGGGATTCACAGGTCAGAGCTTTTCCCTTCCCACACGTTTTAGTCTCTCACACAGCACCGAGGCAGAAAACATCACCCAGTCTGTCTCCCTGGGTCATTTATCCTTCAGAAACAGCTTGTTTTTCTCTCATTTATGGTACTGATGGAGAAAAATACATGAGTCCCAGAAGGCTCATTCTCTGCTAACACAGTGCTTTTCATGGGTATTACATTAAAGCAAAGTCCTGGGCACATGCCTGTGCCACAGCCAGGGACCTGGGTGGGTGAGAAGGGAGGCTTTTGGCAGCTGTGGATCTGGCTGGAGAGCAGGCAGAGCTGGGTGGGAAGCTTGCACACTGTGTTCCAGAGCCAAAGGAGACAGAGAGGACTGCAGAGATACGGGAGAGCTGGCCACCA
Organism: Sitta carolinensis; assembly: GCA_032173965.1. NCBI lineage: Eukaryota > Metazoa > Chordata > Aves > Passeriformes > Sittidae > Sitta > Sitta carolinensis. Next base: position 9,964,870 of record CM063298.1, on the reverse strand, counting down.
TTCCTCCTGGTCACAGCATCAGCCGGTGGGAAGCTGGCAGAGATGGCATCCAAGGGAACAGCAGCTGCCTGGAGATGCAGCAGTTATTTAGGAAGAAGAAGGAGTGGAGCAGAGTGGCATGGCATAGAGGAAACTTCCTAGCATAAGGAGATTTTTAAAACTGGGAAAAATGAGAGCTGCCCAGCTAATCTGGAATGTGGGTCTGTGCTGGGCATAGACACTGGAATGTGGGTCTGTGCTCAGCCCACAGCTCCAGCCTCAGCACTCTGGGATGCTCTAACTCAGCACAGGAAGGTGCCTGTCCCCTGTGGGGATGAGGGCTGGTGGCACAGGAGCCAGGGCCAGTGCCCAGAGCAGAGGAATGACCCAGCTGGGCTGCAGGGCAGTGGCACAGGCAGGGCCACCCAGGCAGGCTGACTTGTGCCATCCTATTCAGCCCGAGGGGAGCTGTGCTGGTTGTCTTGACAACCAGGACAGATCATATGACCCGTTCCACTTTCTATATATAAATCTGTTTCACACAGTGTATGTGACTCCATGGAAACCAAATGTTGAGCAAGAAAGATTGCATAAAAATGAACAAAACACGGAATGACTCAAAGTACGAGGCAGAGGGAGGCTGTGGGTAGGGCTGAGGGGTTTGTGGGTGCCCCAAGTCTTCTCCTGAGCCAGGGCACAGGCTGCTGCAGGCATCAGCTGAAGCCAAACACAGACCCCACTTCTTTAACTGCACCATACAGCACCTTCCTGTACCTAAAGGGGCTCCAGGACAGCTAGAGGGGGACTTTGGACAAGGGCCGGGATAAGGTCCAGGTTTTGATAAACTTTTAGGAAGAAATTCCTCATCGAGGGAGGTGAGGCCCTGGCACAGGTTCCCAGAGCAGCTGTGGCTGCCCCTGGATCCCTGGCAGTGTCCCAGGCCAGGTTGGATGGGGCTTGGAGCAGCCTGGGACACTGGGAGGTGTCCCTGTCATGGCAGGGGCTGGGATGAGATGAGCTTTGAGGTCCTTTCCAGCCCAAACCATTCTGTGGTTCTGTCTTTCCTGCACCATAGCCTAGGACTGACACACACCTTTGCCCAGCTCCATGGTCACACAAACTGCACTTGGGCACAAAGATAAGCTCATTATTATCCGTGCAGAACGTGCTGTTCCCCACAGGACAGAGGCTGTTCTGGGGCAGAATGTGCTGTGTCCCTGCATTGCTCCTGGCAGGGAGTTTCCCCTCCATGGTTTGCCCATCTTCCTGTCCCCAGTGATCCTCCAGCACTGCAGTGCTGATGGTTTGGGCACTGTGGCCTTTCCCTGTGTGGCTGCACAGGTGGCAGCAGCAGGTGAGTGTGCTGATGCTGCCCTCCAGCCCATTCCCACAGCCAGAGGCTCCTCTTCGTTTGCACCAAGGCTGCCTGCTCTGCTGAAATAGGAGCATAAACCACAGAAGAATTTAAACTGGAAAGGACTTTCAAAGGTCTCTGGTCCAACCCCTTGTTCTGAGTTAGATCAGGTCGCTCAAGGTCTGAACCTGTGGGTTTGGGATTGTTTTGCTTTCCTTTCCCTGGGTTGTGTGTTGGGAATTGCCCCTGTTCGGAGCTCTGCTGGAGCACTGTGCAAGCCCACACATCTTCAGGGAGCTCAGGCTTGTCAACACACAGATGTTTCCTCCCCAGGATCCCTCTTTGAAGGAGAATGGGGATTTCCTGCAGTTTGAAAATGGGAAGTCATTTTCCTTTATTGAGCAAGGCAGAACTTGCCTCAGGGTCAAGTCATCGTGGATTTAACTGATGTGTGTCACTCCCTGTTGCCTCGCTTTGCTGCATAAAACCCTCTTTGGCTTTTCTTCCACCACTGGGAGGGAATCACGATGCCAAGGGCTCTTCCAAAAGAACAGAATGATCTGCTGCTAAATTGATCGAGAAGACCAAGAAAGAAAAGAAAAAGAAAACAGTCAGAAAGTCTGAAGAGGTAGAGTGGGAGAGGCACTCACCACCTCCCTGCTGGCCTGCTGTTCTGAGCTGGCCCAGACAGACAGAAAAACAACAGGCATGGTCTGGCTGCTGCTCTTCTTCACGTGAGGCATCCAGGGTGCCTGACCCAGTTGTCCTTCTCTTGAGATGTGCTTCTAGACCATCAGTGTATGGCAGCACACAGATGGAACAGTATTTCCTGGTCAGGGTTGTGGTGCTGCTGTGGGGTGGCTCTCTGGCCCACACAGGTTGTCCTCTTCTTGACAGCCCTGGCCCAGTGCCCGTGGATGCAGGGGAAGAAGCACAGTGGATGGTCAGGTTTTTGTGCTCTGACCTAAACAGCAAATCCCTCTGCCTCTTGTCAGTGCTGGTGTCCTGGATTAGGGGAGTTAACCCCATAGATCTGTTCTTATTCCACATGCTCTCTCTATCATGTGGATTGGTGCTGAGAGCTCCAGTGCCCTTTCTGCATTTGCTGCTCATTTCTGTTTCCTCTCTGCTGTGTATTTATCAGGAGGATTCCACCCCTGTGTTTCTGCAGGCAGCAAAGACCCTTGTCACATAGAACAAGACCTGCTGGGTGGCTGGCTCTTGCATGTTCCCCTCCTACATGGAATTCTGATCCTAGGAAAATCTCATGGGAGAGAAGTGCTTGTGCTGTTGGATTTAAATGTTTTGTGAGACACTTTGATCCCTTTTCCAGGCGTCAAATACAGATGGAGGGGGATTTTACTGGGGTCACACGTTCGCTGCTCACATTGTTCAGGTTTCCTGTTTCCTCGGCCATGTGTTGCAGACATCCTTTCTGGGTCCAGATTTGCCTGTCCACCACCACGGTGACAGCAGCTGGTGACACTTCCAGCAGTGACAGTGAGGGGAGTGGCCTGCACATCTCTGAGCTCAAAGGCTCTGCGGGAGCTGGAAGTTTAGAAAGCAGAAGGGAGTGCAAGCTCACCAGCCTGAGCTGGGGCAGGGGTGTCAGGGTCCTGGCTTTTGCTCTTTATTGGATAAAGCAGAACTTCTAGAAAGAGGCACTTAATCTTGATGGAGGAACCACAAAAAGTGCACAGCTCCCTGGTAAGCCTTGATACTTATCCTCATGACTGGCAGATTCTTTTCAAGCCGAGCTTTTCTTTAACTTTCAGTCCCTGCCTCTGCTCTCTCTGCTGGTTTGCAGTGCTCTCTGCTGATAGGGAACCTCCTCCCCGTGCATGTTGTGATTTACTGTTCTCAGAAATTATCCTGGCAATAATTCTCCTAAAATAGGAACAAGAAATCAAAGTAACAGTCCAGTCTTGAGCTGTCTGAGGAAGAGGTGCATCTCCACAGGGTCCTTGTTCCATGTGGCTGGGAGCAGGGGTGCCCTGCAGAGAGCTGGGTTTGGGGGAGCTCTGAAGCCTGTCTGTGGGTGCTGTGCCAGATGTGTAGCTGTGCCAGATGTGGAGCTGGCTCTGAGAACACAGTCTGCCAGTCGCCTCTGCTGCCTGTGCAGTCCCATGGCCCTGTCCTTGCTGTGTCCCAGCATCAGGACTGCCTTTCCTCACACACCACCCAACCTGCCACAGAGGAGTGCTAACATGGTCCAGTTGAACTGTGCTGATGCTAGAGAAGGGACTGCAGATGGCCTGGCTGGGACAGGGCTGTGTCTGTCAAAGAGAGCAAGAAAATCTCTCCTTTTCCTCACATCTCCTGTTTTGGCAGAAAAGGGATGATGTGCTACCCACGATGGCCTCTCTGGCACTCTCATTTTTGAAAGGATGGCTTGCTGAGAGTGTCTGACTATGAGGTACTTAATTTGGGGTGTGTTACAATGTGCACCTATCCCAGATCTCATCATCCCACACCATCTGTGCCAGTGTCCTGGGCTCCTACATGGTGAGAACAGGGCTTGTAGTGATGTGGCAAGGGGGAATGACTTCCAGCTGAGAAGGTTGAGATTAAGACATTAAGAAGAAATTCTTTACTGTGAGATTGCTGAGACCCTGGCACAGGGTGCCCAGAGCAGCTGTGGCTGCCCCTGGATCCCTGGCAGTGTCCCAGGCCAGGCTGGACAGGGCTGGGAGCCCCTGGGACAGTGGAAGGTGTCCCTGCCCGTGGAGGGGGGATGAATGAGGTGATCTTTAGTGTCCCTTCCAACCCAAACCAGCTGGTGATTATGTGAGGGCAGGGTGGTGAGGAAACCTGTATGAAGTCAAGTTTTGCTTCTTCCTCTGTTCCTCCCCTATGCCACTTTCAGTTCCTCTTTCCCCCTAAAGCTGCTGTAGGAGTTGGAGTCCAAGTGTTGTTGGGAGGGGATTGCACTGGGACCAGTTAGGGGCTCTGACACAGAAGTGGTCCCAGCACTCAGTGGCTCTTCCTCTCAGTCTCCATGGGGGGATGAGTCCTGCCTAATAGTGTGAGTCCCATTCCTGTCTAAAACAAAGGGAAGACATCCACACATACTCCGTGCTGAGATACAGTTAGTTCTCTTCCTGGTAGCTGGCACAGTGCAGAGTTGGGATGCAGTATGAGGATAACGTTGCTGACACCCTGATGTTTTAGTTGGTGCTCAGCAGTGCTCCCATCAGTGGAGGGCTCACCAGTGTCCTGTGCTGTGCCAGCAAGGAGCTCAGGAGGAGCCAGCAGGGAGCCAGGCCAGGCCAGCTGACCCACACTGTCCAGAGGGATGCTCCACGCCACAGAACAGTGGATAAACTGTGGGAGTTGGCTCAGGGAAGGGCTGAGGATGGGTGTTCAATTGTACCGAGCATCACTTGTCTTTCTTGGGTTTTATTCCTCTCTTTTTGTTTCCTCCTGTTTCTTCGTTATTATCGTCATTATCATTATTATTATCATTATCTTTTACTTTATTTCAATGATTAAACTGTTCTCTCATGAATTTTACTTGTTTTTCTGGTAGTCCTCCCTGTTCCAGGGGTGGGAGGCAGGGAGTGGGTGGCTGTGTGGTGCTGAGTTGCTGGCTGGAGTTAAATCACAATACATGCACACAAAAGCAAACTGTTTCCCCATTGTTTACAAGACTTCAGCATTTGGCAGTGCTGAGATTTCCTCTTGACTGCCGTTGATGGAGACCACTGTGCTCACAGCACTTCTTGATTGGCAAAATCAGAAGTCAAGGGAGAAATATTAGTAACCAAAAAATACAATTAGCAACTGCAAAACATAATGCTTGTATGCTTTTTGAAGTGATGCACATTTTGGCAGGGACTGCAGCTGAAACACTGGGTTAACTTTGCTTTTTAAACAGTTTCCATCCAACATTTGCTGGTGTTTACTGTCTACCATCCACATCTGTCTCTTGGCAGAGCCTTTGTTTCAGAATGCAGCCGTGGCACTCACCTGTGAAAGACCTCTGCTTTTCCTGCAGTCCAGCAGAGAGTCATGAAGGAACACTGAAAATGTGTCTGAAAGGATGCTGGGGCAATTCAGAGCTTCCCTTAGGCAAACTGCTAATGTCTGTTCCTGCAGGGCACCCGTGCTGGCTGTGCAAAGTGGAGGAATGCCATGGGCCCCAAAAGTGATCTGAGCTTAATGGGGACCTGCTTGGCACATGGAATCACTGCAGGATCATATTAAGAGCTAGGGGTAGTGGGAAAGGAGAGACTTCAGTTCCAGAAGGGAAGGAAGGTGTTAGGTACAGAAATGGCGAGCGTGCAGCAGAAATGTGTGAAATCTGGATCTTCTGAAAGAGAACCCAGGGCTGGATTACCCCAGATTCCTCTTGAGGAGGTTGTCATGCACAGCAGAGATAGTCTGGTGTATCTTTGCTACTTTCAAGGCCAGATATTCGTGAAGGGAATCTGAGGGAACCAACTGCTGCTGAATTCTTCCAGAGCTGGTGCACTCCCACACTGCAGAGTTTACAATAAACAGTAAGGACCAGAAATCCCATGGTGGAGGAGCTGTCCCAGGATTTGTTCCAGTACTCTGTGCTATCCAGTGGAGCTTACTGGGAGACAGTCTGGTTTTGTGGTTCAGGTGATGGTGCCCCTGTACAGTAAATTGTGTCAGCCCCTCCCTGATCATGCTTTGACCCACTGGTCTATCCGTGGGAAGGTAAAGGAGGGCCAGATGCCTGCCTCTCTTTCTCAGACACTTGATCATTTCATGCTTTGCATTTTACTGCTCAACCTGAGTCATTTTCTTGGGCAGCTCCACGTGCTCTTGGAACATTCCATACAGAGGGGTTCATTCCTGTCCCAAGGGGTGATTTCTTCAAGGCAATGTTGCTTCATGTCCTGGATGAAGGGAGAAACAGACTGAAATTCTTTGGGCACATTGGAATATCTAGAATGCCAAACCACATCATTTCTTTCCAGCTGTGTGTCTGGTTAGACTTTACTTTATCTAGATACTGACTCAATAGGTTGTTTTGTTTTGTTTTGTTTTTTTTTCTTTTCTCAGCAGAAACCCCGAAAGGCAACTCCTCAGCCAGGAGAAGACACCTTGAATGGCCACCTCCCCCCTGGCTGGCAGAGCTACATGTCTCCCCAGGGGCGCAGGTACTACGTGAACACCTTCACAAATGGTAAGTGGGGAGGCTTTCCAGTAAATGTTTCACCACACCAGCACAGATCTGTTTCAGGAAATCATCTTGCTAGTTGATTTTGATAACAAAAGTAGCTGCAGAGCCCAAGTAATTAACGTGATCCTGACATCATATGAAAGAAAATTCAAGAAGGTTATGATCCTCTGTCATCTTAGTTCTGACAGAAGACATCTGAAATGTTGACAAAAGACAGAGAATGTAAAGTAGAAATGCCCCTGTCATAAATGTTTTAGAACCTGAAACACTGCTAAAGATACAATTTTCTACCACATTCCCTATTTCCTTTACCTGAGGTATTTATGTCTGTGTATACACATACATGTAAAGTAGTTTGATAGAGCATCAGCTATCACTGAAGCACCACTGGGGAGAACAGGAACAGTGAATTGGTCAGACCCAGCTTGCCCGTGGAGACAAGGAAAGCAGAACACATGTTGGGACAGCACAGACAAAGCTTTCAGTCTGTATTTGGGTGTTCTCTTCACTGTCATGTTGAGAAGCAGACTTAGCTCACGATCTTATCACCTGCTCAAGACCTGTCAAACTTGTATCACCTCTGGTTTACCTGAGACTCTGTGTCAGCCTGCTCCTCTCATCTGTGAGCTCACAGCAGCATTGCAAAACAGGGTCTTGTGACCAGCAAATCCACATTTCTTTAGCACAAAGAATGCCAGAGTAACATGAAGGAGAGGACAGGAGGAGCTAACCTTGTTCACAGGGGAGTCGAAGCCATCAGGAGTGACCTCTGGCTTTCCTTTATCTCACAGAGCAGAGCCATTGGCACCTCATGGTCTGTTCAGGGGCTGATGTGTTTTATTTCAGAAGCTTTTGGCCCAAAACCTTGCCAAGTCATTATTTACTGGAGTGTTACTGTGACATAGATAGAAACACACAGCAACACACACAACAGGGGTTCAGGCAGAGGAGAAAAAAGGAAATCTCCAGTTTATTGTTGACCTCATATAGATAAGTTTCTGGACAGTGATCAGAGATTGCACAGAGAAGTTCCCACCTCTCCATCTCCACTGCTCACTTGAGAAGTCCATCAGGTGATATCTTTTCACAAAGGAATGCAAACATGATCCTTGTTTATCTTACAATTCATGAGAACTGACTCCATTCTACTAAAACAAATCAGAAGGCTGATTTTCAGGGACAACACTGGAGTTTGATGCACTCACATCTTACAGGTCACTCCCTCCAGAAGGTGCATTTCCATTTTACCCTGCCTCCATTTTCAAGCACAGTTTGCTCTGGTTGATGGGCAGCATCCCCTGCACAGCTCCAGCAGGAGTTGGGAACCTCATCCCCACTGCAGTTCAAATGTAGGGGAGGAGGTGATGACACTCAGTTCTGAGCCATCACTGTGATGGACCCATACTCACTGGGTTGAGGCCAGGGAAAACCAGTGAGAGGCAGAGCTTGTTCTGTGATAAGAGCTCTTGTCACAGGGACCCTGCCTCAGGAAGGTGGGGGACTGGGACTAAATTTCTCCATAATGTCAGGCAATTCTGTACTTCCCTCACAAAAGTTACAAGTAATATAACAATTGCCATATCCTGCTTGGGAGCTCAGAACAGAAATCAGGAGATTTCTGATTCCTCTAGGAAGGGAGGATAACTTTGGCACGGGCTGACTGGGAGGTGGGGGAGTCTCTGGCCTTGGAAAGTCTCAGAAACTGGCTGGACAGAGCTGTGGCTGGTCTGTTGTTAGCAGTGATGCTGCTCAGAGCAGCTGGGCTGAAGACTTCCAGAGGTCACTTGCAGCCAGTCTTTCTCAGGAGAATTCCCAACCACCTATGATGTGCTCTCAGCTATTACAGTGTTGTGTGGTTCTCACAATAACGGCATATAAGAGGAGAGAAGTGGAGTTTCTGTGTTCTGAGCCCTGCTTTAGGGATCTTATTCAAGTTCTGTTTAGATGAGAATCTCTTCACCAGACTAATCCTAAACCCTGATGGCTTTGAAGTTAGGCTTGCTCTTTTGCCTATGCTGGACTCAAGAACTGCATTTCTGAGCCTCCCATTGTTCCATGAGGGCTGCAGCATTTTGTGGGACAACAGGAATCTCCTGCAGCATGTGCAGGGGCTCTCTGACTATCCCCCAGCTTAGCTGGTGTTCCTGGCAAGCTCAGTTTATAGCTGCTCAGCTTAACCTGCTCAGTTAGACTGTGCTGCTGCCTCAGAGCCTTCCTGCTGCATAGAGACTGTGGCTGGATGATATTGCTTGGGAGTGTTTTTGCTCTGGCTGGGCTCTATTGCATGGCCAGACTCAGATCTCAAACGCCAGTGCTTCCTCGACGTGGATTATGTGCCACAAAAGTGCCACCTGTGGTGTCATCTAGGCTTCAGACAATGCAGAGGATGCAACCTCCAGGCCTTTTGGCTGAAGTGTGTGGGGAAGCCTTACCCAGTCCTGGAATGAGCAGCTGTCTGGACACTGTTTTGATTTAATCTGACTAATTAGCTTTGACCTCTGATCCCACAAAACCTGTAGTTCAGGACTATCCATAGGCTCATGTTGCTGAAATTTCATGTTGCTACACTTTCTTCCTTGACTGTGCTGCAGAGCTGGGCCTGCAGAGCCATGCAGGCTCTGTGAAGTCACATTTGGCATGTGAGACTTGCTCCTAACAGTGGCTGCACTTTGACACTTCGAATGTATGCTCTGGGTTTGAGCCATAGGATAAGTCAAAGACAATATGCTTTTTAAACCTGCAGCCCCCATCTTTCCTGTGGCAGAGCTGCATTGGCATGGGTGATGTTTATTGCCACTCTCAGACTGGACAGCTCACTGCTGGCTTGTCTGAACTGCTTATTTGTGCTGTCACTGCTGCAGCTGCTGCTGGGAGCACCCAGATGAGCACAGGCAGTGTTTGTCACGAGGACCTGCTGCTGGCACTCGTCTCTGTCACAGGGCTTCGTGGGCCTCTGTCCTTCTTGGCCTCCTCAGCACCATGGCTTCAGCAGCAGGAGCCAGGTCTCCTCTCCATTGAGGTGTGGATGCACTGCCAGGCTGCTCTCAGGTCGACATTTACCATTACCATTTGCCAGGTGATGAAAGTGGAGCATTTGAGAGAGGTGTCACTGCTTAATGCAGGCACGTGGGAACTCAGAGGTCAGTGGGAGGCAGCTGGGGACCTTCAGTGGCCTTCACAGATCTCTGAGCCTTCAGCAAGGAGGGAATGAAAGGTCTCCTCATCATCCTTTACCCACCAACAGCAGCTGATGCAAAACTCTTGGTGTGTAATGTCACAGTCACTTCTCAGATCTGCCAGGGACCAGGAAAGGAAAAGGAAAAGGAAAAGGAAAAGGAAAAGGAAAAGGAAAAGGAAAACGAAAACGAAAACGAAAACGAAAACGAGACAGGAAGGAAAGGAAGGAAAGGAAGGAGTTCTCCTCAGCTGGAGCCCTCCCAGCAGTTCCTGGAGCTCTGCCTTGCCCCTGTGCTGTGTGCACCCAGGGGATCCTGCTTCCATCCAAGGGTGCTCCATCCCTGGATGCAGCTGAGCCCCTGATGACAGCATCCTGCTGCAGGGCACCTCTGACCCTCTTTGCCAGAGGGATGCAGTCTTGACCTGCCACTAAATGCAGTTAACTGCTGGAGTGCTCCACTCTGGCTTTTCCTCCAGGGCTGGTGTTAGCAGCAAATGCAGCACTACATTTTAGGTTGAACAGTTCTCTGTGAGGTCCCTGGGAGCCTGGAGCACACAGATCCATGCTCCTTTCTTTTTGCACACATTCCTGAGGCATTGTTGTCATGCAGTCTCCCTTTGGTTGCCCCTTCCACCACGGTTCTCTCATGCATGAGGGGGAAGAGCCACACAGCAGCAAGGGGAGCATCCTGTGGGAGCTGCAGGCATTGGGTTCATTGTCTGTTGGTGTAAATGTTGTGTTTGGACTCCTCAGAGTGGCAAATCCTTCACTGCAGCACTCCAGCTGTGCTGGGTGTCCAGCAGTTGCCTTGCCAGTCAGTGGGAGACATATCCCAGGGCAGAGAGAGGGGATTCATCCAGCTCAGGGCTGTGCTGAGCCCTGGGTCAGGAACAGAGCATCCTTCTGCCCCTCTCTGGGGCCTTGCTGCCTTTCTGAGGGGGAATGCTATCCAGAGCAGGCTCTCTTGGCAAGTTTTAGCGCTTCCATCACTGAAAAGCTCTGGTGAGAGGAAGTATGTGCCTTCTGTGGGGTGGGACTGTGGCTAAACATTTACCCAGCATCCAGGCTGGGTCTGTGGGCAGGGGACCTTCACAGGAAGGCAGTTCATTGATGGGAAAACAGCTCTTAGAAACAACAAAGGCAGTTTGAAAGCTGACTAAAGGGAAAACAAAGCGGGGAATTTAAATTACAATAGTTAAATTACAATAAGCTGCTGCAGAACTCTTTGCCAGCTCATGCTCAGAGCATGGCCATCAGTGGTGCCTTGCCCAAGGGCAGTTTGTACTGAGGGAATCCTGCAGGGATGTGCCCGAGAATCCATTCCAGGCACCATTTCCAGGGATGAATGGCATGTTGACATTGAGAGCACTTATTCAGACAATAACTTTTAACTGGAGCTGGGAGAGAACACGGCGTTCCCTCCTGCACAGAACAGGCTCAGAATTCACAATCACCTGGAATAGGAGGATGCTGTTCAGTAAAGACGCTTTTAAGATCAGAGATCTCATCAGAAATAATTAAGTGGCAAAGACAGGCAATGGAACAGTTTACAGATGAAGACGTTGGGACTCTGGAGGATCTGAAGTTGAGTGAGAGCCAGCAGTGTTGTGCTAGTACAAACCAGCCAGCATTTTCCATTGTATAAATAGGAGTGTTGTCTGTGAGGCATGAAGTAAGCCTCCAACTTTACAAGGAAATTATAAAGCCTCAGCTGGAATATTTTATCTTGTTTGGACTCTACACTTCAGGAAATATGTGAGTCAGTTGGACAAAGCCCAGAAGAGAGTAGAAAAAGTGATGGAAGATGTGGAAAACATAGCCTGTGGGTAAATGCTGAGAGATTGGGGTGTCTGCCCTTAGAAAGCAGAGATGTGGACAGAGTCATGAAAGCAGACTTAATGTGTATACAGTGCCATTAGAGAGAAGACTGCAATGCCTGTCATCACTAAAAGATTTCAATTTCAACTTCAATGTTCATCACTAGAACACATTTCAGTTGCAACCAGGACAACTAACCCTTCCAAGCACTCTGGGAACTGAAGTGTGGGAGTACAGAGCTGCCTGGGAGTCTGTATCACCAGAGCAGGTTATGCAAAACCATGAAAATTCACACTGGCCTTGCTCTGGGGTAGAGCAGGGACAGTATAACTTCCTGGAATCCCTGTCAGCCCTGTTTCTCAGTCTGTAAAGCCTAAACTACACAAAAAATATTTATCAATGTAGGAACTGACAAACGCCTGGGAAGTTGTTCTTTATTTGGTGTCTTTGTATTTCCCCAATTTTTACAATCACCACGTCTAACCAGGCTCTTGTCACTCATCTCTGGTTTGCTTTTTCTGGTTGTCTGAGTCAAAGAATCTTAATATGAGCTCAGAGGAACATTTCCTTTATGCTTTCCATTTGCAGCTGTGCTGAATCTTCCCACTGTGTTTTGGGGCAGGTCCTGCTCCTCCCTGGCCTGGCCTGCCCTGCAGCTCTCCAGGGAAGGGCAGGATCAGCCAGGAATGTCACCAGGCAGCAGCAGAGGTTGGGCTCCACACCACAGGATCTGCTGGGGTGGGCACAGCCTTTGCAGCAGGTCAGCCAGCTAAAGCTGTCCAAGATTTGTTGTGGTGGAGCTCTGTGCTGCTCCCCACATGAACTCTGTGTTCTTCTGTGCCCTCCTCCTAAAGGCAAGAGCTGTTGGGTGACCTGGCTGTTCAACAGCTTGTCTTTCTGGCCGTGCCTGGTGGTGCATCCCCTCTGCCTCAGTGCAGAAGGCTTTTTTTGGGTTAAATTGTTTTATTGCTCTCAGTGCTTGAACTATTCAGAAGGGGTAACTCAGGTATCCACTCACGTTCCTGGGGAGGGAAAATGGGATTTTAGGGGCAAGTAACATCTTGATTCTTCTGAGCCTTCCAAATACAGCAGATGCCTCCCTTCTTGTGAGACATTGCTGTTATTGTCACCATTGTTTCCAGTGGTTAATGTCCTTCCACACTGGTGTTGTCTGCCTTTGTTATATGTCTTGACCCTGAGATGAGCTCACTTGGTCAGAGCAGGGTGTGAGTAATGCCAGGATTGTGGGTTTGATCCCCATATGGGCCATTCACCTAAGAATCTCACTCCATAATCCTCCTGGGTCCCTTCCAGCTCAGATTATTTTGAGATTTTGTGATCTTATCTGACTGTAACAGTATTTCCATCGTGTGTTGTTGTGTGGTCTCATTTTCATTGTCTTTGCAGGAAAAAACACAAGGAATTGGTTCTTAACTAGAAAGAAATAGAATATATGAGACAGTGTTTTTGTGTGGAAGAAAAATGTTAGGAAAATCAGTAATGGAGGAATTGGGGTGACCCTGGAACAAACAGATGTGCAGAGGTGACAAGCAGCACATTCCTGCCCATCTCCACTTGTCATCCCACTGGATAAACACTCCACATTTATCATCCTGTGAAGCAGGTTCAATCCTGAAACCATTGTGAGGGGCTCTGAGCTGTGTACAGTCTGCACAGTGAAGCCCAAGACAATTTCAGGGTACCCAAGGTTTTCTGAGCGTGGCCTTGCTGCAGGAAGGTGGAGCCTGCTCCAGTGCCATCCCAGCTGGGTGCAACATCTGGAGACATCCCTGCCTGCCATGCCAAAACACAGCAAAGAGTGCCAGAATGCACAGCCACTACGTGGTTAACAACTTACTCAGTGTCTGTAGGAGGGGTTTTCAATTGTGTGTGGGTGGTAGATTCAGCAGGAAAATATTTCATTATGCTGAAGAAATTCTCTGATGGGCTGCAGCTGCAATACCTCTTGCATTAGTCAAACAATAGCACTCCAGCTACCTTGCCCATCACATTAAAGATGACTTATGTACTTGTGACACCAGTGTTTGTGTGGCTTACTGCCACCTTGCTTTCACAGCTGAGGCCAACCTCATGTGGTGTGTTCTTATTTCCAGCCTTTTCTTGTCCTTTATGTAAGGTATTTACTAATCCCATTTAATTGCCCATTTATTAATCAGCATTTTATCTCTTGGAAAGCAGGATTTCTGCTTTTGTGTTATCTTGATCCTAATTAAGCTCCATATATTCTTACCATCACAAGCATCATTAGTAAAATGTCACCTGCAACAGTAAGTTCTGGGGCACTCCTGAAATGTGTGGTTGAAAGTGGTCATTGCCTTGAAAGGTCTCTGAGTTGAGGGGGTTCATTCATGCCTCACCAGCTATGGTGAACTCATACTCCAACTAAATTTATGAACTGCAGCTCAAAGAGTAAGTCATCTATGGAGACACCAAAGAGATGTCAGGCATTTTTATTACGTGTTTTTTCTCATACAGTTAAAATATTTCAGTGACAATTTCCCTGATACAGGATGCCCTAGCTAAAGGATGGTGTAGGAACCTGCCTTGGTAAAGTGGCCTAAAGCCTAGAAAAACAAAGCATGTCTCAGAAAGTGCTGGAAATAGCATTATTATCACTGCTAAGCATGCAGTGAAGGGCTCGCTTTTGTCACATGGTGTTTGCAACGGGAGGGGCACGGCAGAGATCCCAGTAATCCCTTGGAAAGATCAAGTGAGAGCTCTTGTCAGCAGCTTTTCCCGGGCTGTGGAGGTGGTGACGAGCACCTCTCCACTCAACACGGGCACAGAACAATTCAGGAGCTCCTGGATGGCGCCTCCCTCCGTGCTGTGTCTTTCAAGGCTGAGGTCAAAAGCTGTTTGGCAGCCTCAGTCTCTCTTTTATTGAACTGCCTGTGGGGGGGAAGTGGATTTCAGCAACTCCTGCTGAACAAGTTCATGTGCTGCCTTGGTGTTCTGCTTTCAGCACTTGTGTGCTTGACTCTCATGTTTGCTGCAGGTGCATTGGTCAGTTCTGCCTGGTTTTTTATCGTTTTATTAGTTATAAGGAGGGAGGCTCAGGGAGGAGAGTGAGGTTGTTGCAGTTCACTGGGCCAGTGGTTTGGGCATTTTGAGCTGATACTGCTGCAGGTGACCCATGCAGGATTCAGTTCTGCGGGGCTCAGTGGACCAAAATGTGAGAGCACAAAGCTGAAGAAGCTGCTGTGTTGAATCAGGAGAGTCCACAGCCCCTGGTCTGCAGGAGGTCAGGGCTGGTCTGAGTCAGTTCTGTGTTCCAGTGAAACACAATCTGGTGCTACACATCCTTTGTGGAACAGAAGGGAAAATATTTTCATTGCATTGCACTCTCATTCACCCACTCCTTCTACTTCAAAAGTTCTGAATGGTTCACAGCAGTCTCAGGGCATTGTGAGTGATGTTCCCTCCTTCCATGCCCAAACCCCCACATCCCCTTGGCCATTCCTTTGGGCTTTTCTCTGTCACAGTATCAAGAAATGAAAAGCTACAAAAACTCTGCCAATTCATCTTGAATGGGGGAAGATCTCAGCCAGAAAGGGGACATGAAGTGTGACATCCCTGACAGTTCTCAGCTCCTGGCTGGTGATGCACAGTTCAGAGCATGGTGGCTCCAGAGAGATGGGAGGTTTGGGCTGGCAGTGCTGTGCTGTTAGAGAAAACCCTAAGAAGGCTGACTGCCCTCCCTTTGAGTCACAGGGGCAACCAGTCTTTACCCTTTGGGGAGCCACAGACACACCAGGAACCTTGCTGAGAGCTTATGGATTTGTAGTAGGGAAGACTAGAAAGGTTATGGAGGGTTTGCAAACTGTCTGCAAGGTGTTTCCTGCCTGCCATTGTGAATCCAAAAGGGAGGAATTAAAACTCTGTGGGCCAGTTCTACCCTTCTGCAGATGTGACTTACAGTTCTGCTTGTTTTCAGGTTCAGTTTGGGAGAAGTTTTCAGGGTTTCTTCTTGTGGCATTGAAGGGGGGGACATGTTCTGTTGCTGTTCTTCATCCCTGTCTTCATCCAGCCTGCACAGCTTCAGGTTATTCAGGACAGAAACTTGGTTTGGAGCTGCTCAGCATCACAGCTTTATTGCTGTTAAAACCAAAACAAACTCCAAACCTATTTATAAAGATGTGAGTTGTCACCAGTAGCTGGGTGACAAAGGGCAGGTGTTACAGACCCTTGAGGTGAGGTTTCTGCACTGTAAGCAGACCCAGAGGTCCAGTGGCTTGATCTGCCCCATTCTTGTAGTTTAGACAATGAAATCATGGAGCATTTAGCTCCAAAAATAGACCTACACCACGCCGAGGTGCTAAATCCATTCCTGAAAGGAATGTAAGCACCTTTGTGAGGGATTGTGCATGAAGCCCTGGCGTTTGGCTGATGATGTATATTCAAACTGGAAAGCAGCTCCCCCGACCCTAGAGTGCTCCTGAATTCATGGAAGAGGGAGCAGCAATTCATTCTTCAGCTGCCACAGCGTGATCACAAAAAATCATCTGCTTCAGGATATTCTCAGAAGCTGTGTTTCTTGACTAACACAACGTCCCAGAGTGTGTGGCTCTCTGACACACCATGTCATTTCTCATCCTGCCAAACAGAAGTGTACTTGCTTCCCCCAAACACCACAGGTTTCCACTTTTCCTCTGGTAGGAAATGTTTCACCACTTCTGTGAAAACCCTCTCTGGTTCCATTGGCCAGCAGAGCTTGGATCTTGTAACTGTTTTTCCTTTTACTACGTCATTTCAGTTTTAACAAGTGGTTTTCTCCTGCCTCGCTCTTCACTAGCAAAATTCCACAGAGCCACGGAGTGGTTTGGATTGGAAGGGACCCTGTGCCAGCTCCCTGCAGGGGACACGTTCCACTAGACCAGATGGCTCCCAGCCCTGGCCTTGGGTATCTCCCAGGGCTGCAGTTCTTCTTTTTGTTCACAGTCCTCTTTCACAGTCAAGATTTGTCTGCAATTGTCTGCTGGGTCACCTCTCTCAAAGAAAGTACTGTTTTTTCCTTCCCCACACTGCCTAAATGGTCTAAATAATGTGTGGCTGATAAGGGAGGACAGAACTTTTTGTGTTGGGCTGCCAGTGTAAAAGGCTTTAGCTTGACTGGAACATCTTCTGGGTGGGATATAAAATCTGTAAAAATCCAATATGGAATCTATTCCTAAAAGCCATGGTCACTGTTTTACCACAGGGTTGCAGGGTTCTGGTTTTCCCAGCCCCAGGACTGAAGGCTCTGTGTGACACTCCCAGACAAGACTCTGCCTTTGCTGGATCACACAGTGCATTATCTCTCAACAAGCCTTCTCTGTGTCTCTGTTAAAAAAGTCATCCCCCCACTCACTTCTAATCCCCACTCTCATTTCTAATCATGACTAAGCTGCAGAGAAATTTGTAATGTCACAATTTTAACTTGGTAAATGTAGTTGCTTCCAGTAGATGGCATTCCAGCAGTGCAGTCCTGATCCAGATTAGTTCCTATGCTTACTTGAGCTGCCACAATAAGCCCTGCACAGAAGTGGACTTTTTTTTTTTTTTTCACCTAATGCTCATAATAAATGGACTTAAAACACTCTTGTTCATTTCCTACCCAATTAAAGATGTTTGTTTCTATTTAATGCATTGTATAGCATTGTTTGGTTGTTTTTTTTTTTTTAATTTTCCAATGTGCTTAACACCAAAGTCATTTTATTTTGGAAAATTTGTCAAGACACTGAATGTCTTGGATTGGATTCACATATCTGCTAACCACTGGGCACTGCTCTTTCATGTGTGAATATTCTGCCCTCCAGTTATGTGTGTGGGTCCTCTGGGTGGCAGAGGGGAAGAGTGAGGCACTGGCAGCAGCTCCTCCACAGCCAGCAGGCAGAGCAGAGAGCAGCTAAAGAAGCAGCTGGTGATTTCCACAGAAGCACAGAACATTCTGAGTTGGAAAGGGCCCACAAGGCTCATGGAGACCAACTCCTGAGGGAATGGCCCCTGCAGGGATCAAACCCACAGCCTTCCTTTAGTAGCACCATGCTCTGGCTAACTGAGCTGCATCTCTTTAATCAATTAATTACACTTCATATACATTGGGAGGTTTTTAGGTGTATTCCAGTATAGGGTCTCAAAAATGCAGATATGCTTGTGTGAAACCCCCCAAGCCAAATATGAAAATAATTTCCTTTACTGCTAACATCAAAGTCAGTGCTGGCAAAAAAAAACATTACTTCACTGACTGCACTGGGGCTCAGCATCAGTGGGCATCACGTTCCCTTCCCACAGATCTCAACTCACATTATTAATTAATCAACAATTTAAAACAGAAAAATCTACAAGATACATATTATTTACCTTTGCCTTACAGTAGATGTAGATTAGAATTTGTCTTTATTTAACCATGCACTTGTGGATTGTAAGCCAAGACAAGCTGACTCCTAAAAGACAACTCTTTGCATTTGAGTTTGCTTCTGTTTAGTTAAGACACTTTCCAGTGCTTCTGTATTGACCTAGCGTGGAATTTATTCACTTACTACCCAGTTCACAAAAACAGGCTGAAACTTAAATATTCCCCTGTGACTCAGCAAAGCTTCTGCTTCATCAGGTTTTGCACTTGGAAGGGAAGAAAAAGCCCCAAGTGTTTTTGTTTGCAAGTAAAATCGTGCTGTGGCTTGGGGAGGGGTGAGAGGGGCAGGGTGTGCATCTCAGGGACACTGCAGGTGTGGGGTGGCACCTGCTTCCATTTGGGATCTGGAATCCTGAGTTCTTCCCTGAAATAAGGAACTCACACAACCCTTGAGGACATCTCTGTGCATATATATACACACAGACATCAATATATATAGATATAGATACATATATGTGGAGAGAGAGAGAGAGAGAGAGAGAGAGAGAGATGGAGGGAGGGAGGGATGGAGGGATGGAGGGATGGATGGATGTGTGTGTATATATATGTGCATGCATCTATATATAAAATTGGCCTTTTCTGGCTCTTGAAGCATGGTAACATCCTGCTTGATGCCCCAACAAGGACTGACCCAGGCCTTATGTGCTCACTGCCAAGCCTGAACTGTTAATCCTCAAGGGCTCTCCTCCATCACCACTTGGCCATGGTCATCAGAATACTGAGGCAGATTTCAGGCTTTGGCAGAATTAGGTGGTTATTGGTTGGGATTTGGGAAACAGGAGTTTGAAACGAAGCAGCCAAAGTAGTCCTGAGACTTGATTACAGTGACTTGTTTATTTTTTTATTTGATACCATCTGGCAATCAGTGTTGTTCAGTTGATTTGGAACTGGCATGTTCATTCCAAAGGAATGGTTCCTTGGGCTTTCTAGCTGGACTTCTGAGGAAGTTGCTGCTCTCACTCCACTGCCATCTGTTCACAACTTCTAAAAGGTTATGCACTTGAATCTTTTGCCTTCAGCATGTGGTCAAAACCAATTTTCCATTTGCTGAGAAGATGAGCAGAATGGTTAAACTACAGAGGCAGCTGAGGGGGGAAGGCAGCAGCAGTCTCTGGAGTGTCCCAGCTGCTGTGTCAGACATCTGCATATTCCAGCTGCTAAGAGACCCAAGCAGAAAAAAGGACATTTTTCCTGGAAATTTTTTTTTGGGGAAAAAAGGTGCTACAGCTTGTGCATAAGTGACTGAAAGCACATCTGTGAGTCACTCCCAACTGCCTTTGGTGGAGAGGGCAGGGGCAGAGGCAGTCTGTCCCAGGCTGAGCACCACGGCTGGCACGTGGCAGTGCCCACGCTGGGCTGCACCTCAGTGCACCTGGGAGGGCACTCACTGCAGGCCAGGTGAGTGCTCCCAGGCAGGACCTGGAAGAACCAGTGATGCAGCTTCCAGTCTGCTCTGTCTCCACCCATCCCAGCTGGCAGCTGGAGCAGGAAGAGATGAGGGGGGAGAGGAAACGCAGGGAGGAGCAGGCATCTTCCTCCCAGGGTGAGAACCCGCTTCAGAGGACAGTGAGGGTCAGGCCCAGTGGTTTATGTGTAACTGTCATAACTCTGGTAGGTGTGCAGAAGCCTCCATCACCCTCACACTGGTGTTTCCCCCAACAGAAACGACGTGGGAGCGGCCGATCAGTGTGCCTGGCACCCCAAAGAGCCCCGTGTCCCAGAAGAGTTCTGCAGGTACTGCCTGGGGCTGCACTGGGGGAATCTGCTTCTCTGCCCTTCAGCAAAGCAAAGGAAAGTACTGGGATACAGTGGGAGAGAGCTCATGTACATATGGAATCATGGAATGGTTCAGGTTGGAGGGGACCTTAAAGATCATCTCGTTCCTCCCCCCTGCCATGGATAACCTTCTACTATCCCAGGTTATAAAACGTGCTCCAAGCCCTCTCAGCCTGGCCTTGGACACTGCCAGGGATCCAGGGGCAGCCACAGCCCCTCTGGGCACCTGTGCCAGGGCCTGCCCACCCTCACAGATTTTCTCTTTATCTCTGATCTCAGTCTACCCTCCCACAGCTTAAAGCCAGTGCCCCTTGTCCTGTCACTCCAGACTCTTCCCTAATCTCTATCTCCCCTGTATCCCTGTTAGACCCTGGGAGGGGCTCTCAGGTCTCCCCAGACCCTTCTCCAGAGCAAACAAGGTGGGGCTTTCCCTCCTGCCACATCTTCCCTGCTGCTCCATCTTCTGTCTGGGTGTCTGAAGTGTCCACTCAGGAGCTGGGGTGGCTCCTTCTGGGAGCACAGAGGCAAAGAGGGGACAAGCACCTCCTCACTTCTGCTTCCTGACAGGGTGGGGAAATTAAAGAGCTGCAGACACACATGGGCTGGCAAAGAGTTTTAGCATGTGATGGCTACAGGGTTGACCATATATATCATCTCTGTCTTCATTTGGGGTTGCAGAGGAGCAAGCATCAGAGATGTATAACTGTACTGAAAAGCTCTTGGGTACTGCAGAGTGACAAAGCAAACCAAAAATTACCCTAGAATAAAAAGTGTTGAATGTAAAGGCCAGTGCTGCCAGCTGACTGTAAATAAAGCAGGTTAGAGGATGTTTTCCTTAGAAAATTTTGAACTGATGTCCCTCTTTATTGGCAGAATTGGGTGGGTAGTCTGTGTGAAGATTGTGACCAAAGGATTTATAATGTAGTTGAGTATCTTGTTTTAACACTGAGCATTATTCCTTGCTCAGTATATTAAACAAAAACAAAAACAAAAACAAAACAAAAAAAAAAAAAAAAAAAAAAAAAAAAAAAAAAAAAGGCAATTTATAGTTCCGTGCAGGAGCCATAAACATCTTGCAAGGCTTGCCTTAACATAAAAAACTGCCTTGACCAGAACTTTTAATGGGTGCCAGGTACCCTGCAAACCACTCTGTCACTCTCCTCCTCAGGTGAATGGGGGTAAAAACTACGACAAAAAGCTCCTGGGTTGGGATAAGGGCAGGGAGAGAGCACTCAGGATGGTCATGGGTGAAACAAACCCCACTCAGGAAAATGTTTAATCTGTTACCAATCAAATCACAACAGGGTAAAGAGAAATAAAACGAAGTCTTAAAACACTGTGATCTATATCTGCATATTCAGCTCTGGCATTAGTTTTTAAATTGTGCAGTTTTTCATTCTCAGCCAGCCTGCTAACTCTCCATCTGTTCTTACAGTGAATGGCTACTACATCTCTGGGTCCCCAGTCCACCAGCTCGACTCAGGTCATATGAGCCTCCGAAAAGCCAGTGGGGACCCCCAGGTAAGTTTCTGGGAAAAAGCCAAACAGCAGGATCCAAGAATAAACGAGTTTCTACTTAAGTAGTTTAGGAATCCACCCAGAGCAGGAAGTCAAGGGGTCGTTTTCTTTTAGAAACTCTCAGATCAGACAGATTTGATGCATGTAGCATAGTTAGTCTTTGTGTCCAGCTGGTAAAACAGTAAAAAATGCCAAGATCCTTTGGATTTTTTTTGTCCTATCAGTCCTTTCTGAAAACTCCACCAGGCCACTTCAGTCACACTGTTAACAACCCTATGAATTTTCCTGCCACTCCAGCCTGAACCCTGGGCCTGTGTCCAGCACAGTCCTCTCTCTGCACTTGCACATCCGCCCATGTCTGTATCTCATTGTATTTTCCTGCAGCTCCAGCTTTCCCTCCCAAAGACAGAATTCACAAAGAATTCATCCAGAGCTCTTTTCTCAATGACTTCATCCCCTCTGGCCTGTCCTTTCAGAGCCCCTCCTCAGGGCCTCACCCAGCACATCACCCCGAGTTAACCTACAGGATGCTGACCTGTGCACAGTTGGCCTCCCCCGCCTTTGTCCAAATTTCCAATAAATATCTCTGCACTTTTGCTTGCAGTCATATCCCTGGGAAAATCTTCCCCACAGGTCTGCAGATGCAGCACAGGGCCCTCTTCCAGCTCCTCCCATGAAACTTTGCTCCCTGCCAAAACATCACCATATGACCTTGTGACTGCCACAGCTGCTGGATCACACTCCAGTTGGGCTCTGCTTCCCCACCCTCTGGTGTCTGCCCCAGTGGTCCCAGACCTGAGTTTTCTGTTCCATTTCTCTGTGAAATGTGAGTCCTTTCGCAGTGCTAAATACCCCTGGGGAAATGCCTGTTTGATTGGTGTGTGCTGCCACATGGACCTGGCCTGTCTGGTGCTCTCAGTGCCTCTCTGACATTCTCTGTTTCTTGGTCTAAGTTTTGTGTTGTCTTACAACTGTCCCTCTTTGCCTTGACCCTCTTTCTCACTTGCTGCCTCTTAAGTAGTTCCCTTCAGCCTTTCACCTTGGACAGTATTCCTGGGTTAGATTCATGGCATTTCTCATGATACAGCCCAGCTCTTTGGATTCCCTGTTTCTTCCACATCAAACATCTTGTACTGACTCCCTGTGCTGCTGTTTTTCTGAGCGATTTGCCCAGGCTGGAGACAGTGAGCACCTAAACTAGGTCAAAAGCAGTTTAGAATCTTATGTAGTGCATTACCAGACACCCCTGTCCACGCATCTACTGTGACTCCCTCAGAGAACCCAAATGAACTTGTAGGCTGTGACTTCCTTCAAAAAGTCCCGTGTGAATCCTTGTGCCAAAAAATAAATAAAAAATTTTCTCAAGGTATCTGACTCCCAAGTTTCTGTAGTTGGCTGGGAACACAGTCAGATTAACTAACTTCTGCGGAACTTCCTTTGTAGCAACATTTGCCACCTTCTGTTTTTAGAGGGCTGAGTCTTACTCAAATTCACAGTCACCTTTTCACTCAAATTCACATCTGAGATACATGAGGAGTCACAGAGTCACAGGATGGTTTCAGCTGGAGAAGACTCTAAAGCCCATCCAGTGCCACCCCCTGCCATGGCAGGGACATCTCCCACTGTCCCAGGCTGCTCCCAGCCCTGTCCAGCCTGGCCTTGGACACTTCCATGGATCCAGGGGCAGCCACAGCTGCTCTGGGCACCCTGTGCCAGGGTCTGCCACTCTCAGAGTGAACAATTCCTTCCTACTATCCCATCTAACCCTGCCCTCTGGCAGTGGGAAGCCATTCCCCTTTTTCCAGACCTTTGTCTCTCCAGATTTTTGTAGGCCAACTTCAGGTACTGAGATTTTGCACTGAGGTTTTCCAGGAGCCCTCTCCAGGCTCTCTCAGCCTTTCAGTGCTCTGCACTGCTTTGCTCAGCTGACTCAACCATCAGCCTGTCAGAAATCCCTTTCATGGCTTCTCTCATTCCCTTCATCACTCCATGATACTTTCTTTCCAGGTTTATTTATTACAGGAGGTTTTTCCAAACCGAACTCCTGGCTTTTCCCCTGCTTTGAACCTGCTTTGAATTAGTTCTGGACCTCTAACTGGCTGCTGGTGGCATTAATTCTCAGAACAGCTTGTGTCTATGCCCACTTGGGAAGCCGCTTTTCCTGGGAGCTGTGGCAGTTTTTGCAGAAGAGTCCTTAGTAAGGAAAGCATCTGACCATAAACTCGTGGTTGCAGGAAGCTGTTCTACATACCCTCAAAGTCTTTTTGGCCTGTCTGTCTCTCTCCTTGTGTGTCTTGGGCTATCCTAAGCTGCTCTGCTGTGACTGCCTCCTTGTCTGTTCCTGGCACGGGCTGTCTCCCACTGTGGAGCAGCTCCCAGGCTTCGGCCAGGATGCTTTCTTAGACCTGGGCAGCAGCCACCATGCAAACAAATGCTGGCAAGATCCCTCCAGCAAGCTCAGCCACATTTCTTGGAAACAGGTCAGGGGGTGGGGGAAAAGCCACAACTGAGAACAACACAGAGCTATGCTGCGCTGGGCACAGGGCCAGCCCTTGTTTATGGCTTCCTAGAGAGCAGCTAAATGCTGCCCGTTCAAGTTGTCACAACTGCCACCAAGGGGAGAGCAGAACAGCCACGGCACGTGTGTGCTGCTAGGCACGGTGCTGCTGCTGTGTGTGGAGCCCCAGGACGAGCCCCGGGTGCCCGGGCAGTGGGATTCGGGGTGGGAGTGCCTGGCACAGCCCAGCGGTGATGCCAGGAGCGATTCGGGTGCTGCAGAGCTGTCTCAGCATCCGAGCCCCAGCCGGGACCCTGCCGCAGGGACAGGGGGCACACCTGTGCCCCTGTGCCCAGCGGGATTTGATGCCACCACTCCACAGACAGGTAGGAAGCGCCTGATGGCGGGACACCGCCACCATCGCTGTCCCCGGCAGTCGGTGTCGCCGGCCCCGTTCCCGTACCCAGCAGAGCAAAGTGCCACCCCGCGGGACACCGAGACCGCTGTGCCCGTGCTCCGGGGGCGCGACCCGTGCCCGGCCCCGGCCCCGCGCTCGGCGGGGGCGGGAGAGGCGGAGCAGGCAGCCGGGGCCTCCCGCAGCTCCCCCTGCCTCCACCCCTGCGTGCCGAGCCGAGCCGAGCCGGGCCGGGCCATGGGACCCGCCTCTCCCCGCCCCGCGCAGCCATGCTGGGCTCCGAGAGCGGCCGCGATGATGCGCTCCGCTTCCCTCCGCAGAGCCCGGGCACCCCGGCGGCGCCGCGGCGGCAGAGCAAGGAGAGCAGCCTGACGGTGAGTGCAGGACCCGGGATGGGGAGCTGGGATGGGAACCGGGCTGGGGAACTGCGGGGAGACCGGGATGGGCACCGGGCTGGGGAACTGCGGGGAGATAGGACTGGGGAACTGCGGGGATTCCGTGATGAGCGCCGGGCTGGGGAACTGCCGGGAGTCCGTGCTGAGCATCGGGCATGTGTCTGGGGAGCCGCTGAGATTCCCTGATAGACACCGGGCTGGGCAACTGTAAGGATCCCGTGGTGGACGTGGGGCTAGGCAACTGCGGGGATTCCCTGCTGGACACCGGGCATGGTGCTGGGATCCCGTGCTGGACACCGGGCATGGTGCTGGGGAGCCGCGGGGATCCGCTGATGGATACCGGACATGGTGCTGGGATCCCCTGATGGATGCCGGGCATGGTGCTGGGGAGCCGCGTGGATCCCCTGATCGATACCGGGCATGGTGCTGGGGAGCTGCGGGGATCCCCTGATGGATACCAGGCATGGTGCTGGGATTCCCTGCTGGAAACCGGGCATGGTGCTGGGATTCCCTGCTGGATACCGGGCATGGTGCTGGGATTCCCTGCTGGAAACCGGGCATGGTGCTGGGATTCCCTGCTGGATACCGGGCATGGTGCTGGGTTGCCGCGGGGATCCCGCGCCGCGCACCCGCTGCTGGAGCATCCTGCCCTGCGCGGCGTTTTGCCGTTCAAACGCCGCCAAAACCACGGAGGGTTTGGGAGCTCGGCCCTGCTCTGGAGTCCGGGCGGTTTTCCCTGGAATAATGGTGGTTCCAGGATGAGCAGGAAGCAGCGCGGTGCCTTAGAGGTGCCTCGGTCTGTGAACTGAAAAAACTTACTCGTCTGATCATCTCCCCTCCACAGCAGCATCTGTTCTGGGAGAAGTGCTGAAGAGTTAGAGGAAAACAGAGCAGGATCTCTTTTTTTCCCCAATCTGTATTTGAGGTGTCAAGAAGGTTTCTTGTGCCAGAGTGTCCAAGTAAAGATTTCTGGTGGAAAGTATAGGCAAAGGTTTTATATTTCAGTGTGAAGTTAATTTTACATTTACTTTTAGTCTTTATAATTAAGTATAACTGACTCGATGCGACTTTTTACAAGAACATGTAGTGACAGGACAGGGAACAGTGGTTTTAAATTGAGAGAAAGGAGATTTAGATGAGATAGGAGGAAGGAATTGTTCCCTGGGAGGGTGGGCAGGCCCTGGCACAGGGTGCCCAGAGCAGCTGTGGCTGCCCTGGATCCCTGACAGTGCCCAAGGCCAGGCTGGACAGGATTTGGAGCAACCTGGGGCAGAGGGGTGGCACTGAATGGTTTTTAATGTCCCTTCCAGCTGAAACCATTCTGTGATTCTGTGTTATGAATGGATATGTTCTCAGTTGTATGATATATCTCAGTCTACAGACATTAATATCATTAGCATGCTTAGTGACCTCATCTGGAACACAATTAGCATTTATGGGCTCTTCAGTGCAGGACAGATGATTAAAAACAGAAAGGAGTCAAAAATAGATGAATGAAAGTGGCTAGTAATAGAAAGTTTTATTTAAATGGAAATCAGAAGAAACGAACAGATAAATTAATTTTCAGCAATAAAAGGCGATAACCAAGGTTGCAGCTGCAAGTATTGGCAGGGTATCAAGTCCCTGAGAACAAAAGGAATAATTTAATATTATACATTCATAATGTTACTACGAGGAGGAGATTGTTGTCTGTATTGTCACATGCAGCCTGCAGATTTATTCGTTAGTGGGCTGGGTTGCTGGTGACAGAGGCCAGGGTTCAAAAGAAGCACGTAGAGGTGTGGGTTAGTCTCTGCCATGCAGGTACAGTGTTCTGGGGCAGAAGGGGAAATCTTCAATAGTTCTTGAAAAAACCCCACTTCAATCAGTGATTTCAGTTACTATAATTGGTTGTTACCAATGTTAGTACTGTTTTTTGGTATGTTGAGAGTGCTTTGAAGCAAGTATAATCTGTATGTTCGGATATTTTTGCAGATGTCTAGGAGAATCAGCTGTTCAGGGCTGCAGTGGCTGGGGCAGCAGACATGTCCCAGCCTTTGAATGCACCCCTGCCTGCTCAGACTGGGGGACTGAGGTAAATCATGGGCTGAACATCATATCCAGAGACATGGTCACACAGGGTGGGTTGCACTGGGCTGAATGAACACAAGAGCAGGAGTGCTTGTTTTTTTTTGCAGTCCCTGCTGCTTACAGGCTGTTCTCTGAGGGTGGTTTTCCCTCTTTGCTGGCCCATGTGCCATCAGGTAACATCTGCAGAGCAAGAAGCTGTGTGTTATGTCAGGGTCACTGGGTGTGCGCTTCTCCAGCAGAAGCCCAAAGCTTTCAAGTAGGATGAATCAGATAGACAAAAATAAGCTAATTTTAACAGCTGTTTGCTCCAAGCCATTGCCTCCATCAAGGCAGCATTGTGAAAAATAAATCTCATATGGAGTGTAAACTCTGAAATGGTGTAAGTGTTTTCAGTGTCTCCTAGGAGGTTCTGTTTGCTCAGTGCCACTCAGCTGACGTGGGGATGTTCTCGTTAGCAGAGCTGCAGGGCATGTCCTTAGCTTGCTGTCAGATGCTTTCCCTTGGTCTGTAGCTGTGCTCAGGCACAACCTCTTCTTGCAGAGGGAAATTCTGTGATTTACTTGGAGGCTCTTGTTCTGGGAAACCTCCCTTCAGACTGAAATCCTGTGGCACACAAGCTGCAGACATCAGGTGATGTCCAGCCAAGCTGCCGCTGCGTCATCGCCTTCAGCAGAGGAGTGGGAGCATCTTCCTCAGGATGCATCTGCCTCCTCTGCATCCAAGTGGCATTAAGAACAGCTTCTGGAAACCCTGAAGGCAGGTGGAGCTGGAGTATTTCCCATCTGTGTGCAACCAACAAGAATAATGTGGTGTTTTCTCTTTGGTCAGTGAATGTTACCGATGTGGTCTTCCATTTCCTTTGGAAGAGAAACTCCAGCTGGGTTTATCAGAGGCTGTTATGAAACTGCAGAGGTGTGGTCTGTGCTGGTTTTACAAGGAGTTTCAAGGTGCACTCGCTGTTTTAAGGCTGGGTGGTTTGCTGGCTGATTCCTGAAGTCTGTGGCCATCATTTGTCTGTGGAAGCTGGAGATCATTTCCAATAGGTGAGGGAGAGTTAAATGGAGAATGTACAGGGGGATCACCTGAGGAACAGAGCTGTGTCTTACCTGGAAGAGCAGGAGAGCTGCCTGATTATGAGGTATTTCTGAGCATGGGTTTCTTTCTTAAAAATTCTTCAGTGATGCCTTGAGAGGCTGACCTGAAGCAGAGACCAGACAGAGCAAAAGGATAAAGTAGGGATTTATTAAAAGGCTTCAATGGATGCACCTTGGGCAGTACAAGAATCCAGCCAGGGCTACACCAGATTGAACCCAAAATGGTCACAAAATGCACAACAGGTCACAAGGTCCCACACTTTTATGAGTCTTGGTCCATCAGCACATTGGAGTTCATTGTGCAGTTACAGCTTCAGGTTATGAAGCTCCATCCTCCTTGGTTTTCTCGCTTCAATTCACCGTTGGTTTTGTTCTTGGGCCTGAAATTTGTCTTGGTTGTCCTTGGTCCCAAGGTGGAAAAGGAATTGTTTTGTCTCCCTACTCTGTGAAGAGAGCTTAGTACCACTTAATATGAAACGCAGAGCTACACACTAAACCAGCACAGAATCTGAAAAATATAAAAGCCAAAACTTAAGGCATCACTAGTGCCTTGTTAGGATAGTGCAGGACTTGGAAAACGCTGATGTTTGGTTTGCATGTGCTGGGCACATCAATGGACACGTGCTGCAGATGGGAGATGGGCAGCCTGAGCTGGGATTGGGATCCAGCCTGAGCTGGAACTGGGGATTTCCTGCTGCTGTGCTCTGTGTGACACTGTGTGATGCACACAGGGTTGTGAGGAGCACAGCACGAGGCTGTGTGTTCAGCACAGCTCCCCCCTGCCCTGGGGCTGGCTCATGGTGGATGCTGTCAGAAAAACCCTGGTTTGGCAGGGGCCTGAATAATCCCTGAACCTTTCTACAGATAGACCAAGTAAAGAGGGCTCTTCCACACTTCTGGCAGCATCTTCCCTTTGAAATAGGAAGGAATCAATGGGTGTGTTAACAGTGAGGACTTGAATTGTCTGCTCTTCCCTTCTGGGGTGCCAAAGCTGCAGCATCACCCTACCAGAGCTAAAACCCAGGGCAAACTCATGGTGTTGAAGCTATCCAGACATAGCCTAGGCATTTCTGGGCTTCCCTGTCTGGGGAGAGCTCAGGCTGCCCAAGCTCTTCTAAGTCTTCTCCACCCTTTGCATTTGGCTTTTTTACCCAAATAGTTCTGTTGGCCATGTGAACTCAGTGTTGCATACTGTACTTTTTGGGTCTCAGCTGAGCTGAAATTGTAAAGAAGATACTGAAGTGAGGCAATCTGGCACATCTCTTCTGTGTTCAAGGTGCTGAGAATGTGTAGAAATTAAAAAAAAAAAAAAAAGTGCACCTTTAAGTTGAAGAAATAAGCAAAAACATTGCCCTGCTTTAGTCGCCTTTGTAAGGCACAGTAAGTTCACTCACTCTCTGCTCATTTATTTATGTTGTGCCTGATGGAATAAACAGGTAGTTGATTATCTGAGCTTTGATCAAGTTATTTTTGTTTTATTCATGTTGCTTGGCAGTTTCTCATTGACTGGTGAGTGGTGGCAGTGACTTCAAAGCCTGTGGAGACTGAAATCCAGGAGATTAATGTGCACATCCAGCCCAACAAAGTTTGTTGCTCCTGTGCAGATCCTGTGCTTTCACCTCACTCCCTGGGTCTGTTCCTCTTTGTTGGGGGTTTGGTTTCTTTCTTATAGAATTTTTTTCCCATAAGTATCCAGTAATTAGTTCCTTTCAAACTAAGACACTCTTCTGTCACCCTTTTGTGTCTCAGACATAATTAGGAGTCACCTACAATGTAAACAGCTCATTTTGCCATGACTGCCAGTGTACTCATGGGAAATAGGAGCTGGAATATTCAGTTGTTAAGAGTATGGTTGCATTTGCTCATGATCAGTACACAGGCAAAAGTATTTAAATCCATTGAGTTTGGCACACAGCTTGCCAAGAGAAATGCATCCATTTGTGCTGCTTCTCTGATCCCCTGTGTGTGTGTGTCCTCCACCAAGCTTTGTTTGTCACCACATTTTTCTCCTTCTCTGACTCTGGACCTTCTGTCTCCTTTGATCCAGTGGCTCTCAGACAGGTTTTCTGGTGCCGCTCATGGCCAGTGGCAGCTGGAAAGACAAGCTGCTGTGCTCTGGCAGGTTTGCTCAGCTTTTCCTTAGGGTTTTCCCCTGCTGGTGTCTTGTTATTAATTTTGCTTTGTTGCAAGCTGACAACAGCTATTATTTTGACAAAGAGGCTGCATTAAGAACTTAATATCATGGTGAGGCTGATTATCACCTCAGCTGTCCCAGTGGAGCTTGTGGGAATGCAATGCAGGTCATCACACCTTGTTTTCTCTTCATGTTCTTTGATTCCATCATTATCTGAGAGCCCTGTTTTAATTTGTTTTGTTTCTTACTGGCAATTACAGCTGCAATAGGCACCATCTGCAAGCTTTTATTAGGCCTTGCTGGCAGGTCAGCATTGTTGAGATATCCACAGAGCCATGGGTCTGGATTTGCAGCTTGCATGGAGCCTAGGCAGCTGTCAGGGGTGTGAGCTGAGTGTGGTTTAGAATTTAGTGTGTCTGTGTCATTGTCCTTGGGGCTGCTGGAGCTGTTTAATGCTGTCACACAGAGGGACATCACCACGAGGAGCTTTGGCTGTCCTTAGCATCACTCAGCTCATCAGTGGGACCAGGCTGGAGAAGCAGAGTGCTTTTATTTCAGCTCTCTCTGCTTTTAGAAGCAGGAAAAGGAACATTTCAGAGGGAGGATTGGAAGGGGGGGACACCACTACTGCTCAGTGCCAGCCTGGTGTTCCCCTCCTGCTGGGAAATCCTGAGAGGTTTTAGAAACACTGGGAAATACCAATCCAAGAGCTCTTGCTTAAGTTTAAGAAATCTGGGGTAATGAAAGGAAAGAAAGATCACAGGATTATCTATATAGTCATATGTAATTTTTAGTAGTATTACTAGAGTTTTGAAAATTTTCATGCCCCTGGTGGGACTTAGTGTAAAAAGCTGTAAGTTCTGTTTGCCATAATCCTTGTTTGGTTTTTTTTTAAAAGATGGTAAAAACTTCTGCATATTCGATTTTTTAATTCTGGCACCAATTCCCTTTTAAAAGCAATACTGGACCCAAATGGCCTCACGACTCTTTCCAGACAATTCAGCATCTTTTCCAGACAATTCAGTCTTTGGACAAGTGAAGAATATTTTAATTTATTCCTAAGACTTTGAGAAGCACTTGAATTAACCCTGCTTTCATCACCTGCTGTTGTGCATACTCACTGTTCCACTTCTGCTGCATTCCTGGAGTTCTGCCCACTGCAGTGGGACACGGTCACCAGTCCAGCCCTGGCATTTCCAGTGACTCTGTGGTTATTGCTTCAGGACATTCAGACTCACTGCCACATCCCTAATTCAGCAGCTTCCAGCTGACACAGATTTAGTTTCTGTGCAGCAGGCACTGCCTTAAGCAGGGAATGGGAATTTCCCATGCTGTTTCTCTTTGCAGGTTTTTAAGCTGCAGGGTACAACTCCTGTGCCCCCTCCACAGATCCCCTCCCTGTGCTGGTGTGCAGTGATCCAGTGATGCAGTGATCCAGCTCAAGATCCTCTGTGTTGCTGTGATTCTGCGATGCCCAGACTTCTGGGTCAGGCTGCAGAACACTCTCAGAGGTGCAGCTGGTTAGAGCACAGCCATCCTGCTCTGAACTGAGCTGATGTCCTGTAACTCCTGGGGCAGGAGGGGGAGCACAAGGGGACAGGGAAGGTGTTTGCAACGTGTCTGTGGCTGGCACCCTGTGGCCAGTGGAGGCTGGCACTGCTTGGAGGTGCCAGCTCTGGTTGGAGATGCCAGCTCTGATTTGAGATGCTGACTCTGACTGGACATTCTGCCTCTGGCTGGAGAGGCTGGCACTGTCTGGAGATTTCAGCTCTGGTTGTTGGTTTCAGCTCTGGTTGGAGATGCTGGCTCTGGTTGGT
Organism: Sitta carolinensis; assembly: GCA_032173965.1. Lineage (NCBI taxonomy): Eukaryota > Metazoa > Chordata > Aves > Passeriformes > Sittidae > Sitta > Sitta carolinensis. The sequence goes on along the minus strand of CM063298.1, from coordinate 9,933,258 downwards.
GGTTCCAGCTCTGGTTGGTGGTTCCAGCTCTGGTTGGAGGTGCCAGCTCTGGTTGGTGGTTCCAGCTCTGGTTGGAGATGCTGGCTCTGGTTGGTGGTTCCAGCTCTGGTTGGAGATGCCGGCTCCGGTTGGAGATGCCGGCTCTGGTTGGTGGTTCCAGCTCTGGTTGGTGGTTCCAGCTCTGGTTGGAGATGCTGGCTCTGGTTGGTGGTTCCAGCTCTGGTTGGAGGTGCCAGCTCTGGTTGGTGGTTCCAGCTCTGGTTGGAGATGCTGGCTCTGGTTGGAGGTTCCAGCTCTGGTTGGACATTCTTGCTCTGGCTGGAGAGGCTGGCTCTGGTTGGAGGTGCAGGGTCACCAGTGCATGGCCACTGCCTGCAGAGCCCAGGACTCTGCCCTGCAGGTCACTTTGAAGCCTGATGGGAGCAGAAAGCAAGACACGTGGTTTAGCATCTGGGTGAGGTGACAGCCAAAGGCACCACAGGGTGCTCAGCCTGCTTTGGGATGGCCTTGGCAAGCTCTGGGCAGGGTGATTTATGTGGAGCAAGCTCTTGCCCTGCTACAGGAACAGCTGATGAACGTCCAGCCTGGCCAGAGGCAGCAGAACCAGCCTTGTATAAGCTAAAGATTTTGTCTGCTCTGCTTGGCGTGGTGGGTTTGTGCTGTGTCAGCACCCACATCCTCTCTGATCCTCTCTGAATAGCCCAAAGGCAGATTCACTGCTCTAAGCCCTGCCTTTGGCTCTGCCCGTGCAGCTGTGCTAACCTACCCACAGATTTGTGTGTGGATTTCCTGTGAGCATTAACTGATCCAAAACAAACCCCCACCCCCATGCAGCTACATCTGAGTCTCCCATCCCCAATATCTCTTGATCCCTTGATTAACACTCAAGTGCTCCCATGGCCCTGAGAGGGAATGATTTTAGGGAACCTGCCCAGCAGGGCTTTGGGGTAAGCATTACAAACTGGCAGTGAGCTCTGACTCTTGCTGGTGCTTCCTCTGAAAGGCTGGGCCGTGTCCAGGGTTGTTCTGCAGTAGCTGTGCTGCTCATTGCCTCCTCTGTGCTGTTACAAGGCTGGAATGTTCCACTGGGATAGCTGAATGAGAGCTTGCACTTTTCCCTGCTGTTGTTTGATGAGCGTGTGATGAGTCCTGTCTGACAGATCCCTGTGCCTTCTGCACGCTGAGGGTTCACTGGCTCCAGAGAGCCCCTGCTCCCTTTTACACAGAGCATCACTTCCAGCTGAAAAGGTCTTGGAGGTAGATTGAAGGGCTGTGCACTGAAAAAATAATTCAGTTTTTCAATAATCCTGTAGGATTCTGGCAGAGCCAAGGCTGTTTGCCCTGTAGTGCCTGCAGTGCTCTCTGGTGCTCGCTGAGTTTCTGGCCTCAGGGTGTTTCCAGCAAGTTTTTTAACAGTTTTTAGGGATCTGGGAGAGCTCCTTGTGTGGTGCTTTCCCAATCCAGTAGGTTTTCCTCCTGTGGAATGGGTAGTTTATTTCCCTCTGAGCCAACACTCCTGCTTGCAGAGAGCAGCATTCTGGGAATATTTAGCTCTGTTTCCATGCAACAGCCGATTTTTCTTCACTGGCATGCATTCACTGCGGATTTTCTGATGGGAAGCCCGTGGATATAACTTTGTATTTACATACTTCTCATTAACAGCTAATTTCATTGCTGTCTAACTCTCTTTTTTTTTTTTTTTACTTTTTCTTTAACAGATCAACTGTGTGACTTTCCCCCACCCTGACGTAATGCCAGAGCAGCAGTTGCTGAAACCTTCAGAGTGGAGCTACTGTGATTATTTCTGGGTAAGTAGGCAGCCAGCCACATGCCACATGCAGCTCCAGAGCTTCCAAGAAAGTGGAATAAACAGCTTGATTTGTGGTACAAGGTAAAGGAGAATTTGGGCTGAGACACAATGTGTTCAGGGAGTACCCTGGGGATGCCAGTGAAGATCTGGAAACAAATCTCAAATCTGACAGGTTTGAGATGGGGCTGCTGATGAGAGAAGTGTCCAGAAAGAACAGTTCTCAGGAGATGGGATTGCTCAGGAAATAGGGAGGATGTAGGACAAGCCACATATCTCAAAATACCACAGGCAAAAGGGCAGTGCAGTGGGAAGGGGATGGAAGCAGAGAATGCCAGACTGCTTTGGGATGGCAGGGATCTTAAAGCCCACCCTGTGCCACCCCTGCCATGGCAGGGACACCCTCCAGGTGCTGGGGCTGAGCCCTTGGGGCTGACACTTACCCAGCTGTGAAGGGTGGTGGGCAGGAATGACAGCAGGGCTGCTGCTTTGGCCCCCGCAGCATCCTCTTCTGGATAAAAATAATTGTAAAGTTTCCCTTTTAAAATTAAGAGAAAATAAATGAGTAAGAGGAGCAGGAGAGTGTTGGGCTATTTCTTAGAGGTGTGCTGTAGCCATCAGCTGCTCCCAGGCATCTCTGCTGGGAGCCACATCCCTGGGGGTTTGGCCTTCAAAGATTTTTTTGGTTGAAATTCCTTTTATTTCTTTCAGGCAGATAAGAAGGACTCACAAGGGAACAATACAGTGTCGGGATTTGAAATTCTTCTTCAAAAGCAACTTAAAGGGAAACAAATGCAGAAAGAAATGGCAGAGTTTGTTCGAGAAAGGTAATTAGCACTTGGCTGTCAGATATTTATTGCATTGTTCTTTCCCAATTTAGGTATTCCTTAAATATGTTAAGGCTTAAACTGCATAAAAGGTATGCTACAAATTCTTAATGAACATTTAATATTTCTTTAATGTTCATCCACACTTTCCAGGCTTCTCCAGCTCTCACTTGGCTCTTGGGCTCTGCCTGAGTCATGTTGCACAAAGGCTGTTTAGAGGGAACAGGAAGGGTTTAAGCTACAGATTCAAGGAAAAAGCAAAAAACAGGAGAGAAGCAGAGTGGAGATACATTCCAATGGAACACAGGCACAGTTTCCTAGAGGAAGATGTGAAAAGACATCACTTTGGACTTGAGCTTGGTTATAGAACCACAGGATGGTTTGGGATGGCAGGGACATTAAAGATCATCTCCTTCCAGCCCCTTGCCATCTCTGTGTCTAGGGACACCTCCCTCTGTCCCAGGCTGCTCCCAGCCCTGTTGAGCCTGGCCTGGGCACTGCCAGGGATCCAGGGGCAGCCCCAGCTGCTCTGGGCACCCTGTGCCAGGGCTGCCCACCCTGCCAGGCAACAATTCCTGCCCAATATCCCTCCTAACCCTGCCCTGTGTCAGTCTGAAGCCATTCCCTGTGTCCTGTCCCTCCATCCCTTGTCCCAAATCCCTCTCCATCTCTCCTGGAGCCCCTTTAGGCTCTGGCAGAGACTTTGGGGTCTCCCCAGAGCCTTCTCCTCTCAGGGTGCAGTTCAGTTGAGCAGAACATGCAGACAGTTGCTTTATTTATAGTTTGTTTTGTTTCTCCCTCTCACCTTTTTTTTTTTTTTTTTTTTCGTGCTAGGGATGTGTCAGCAGTGGGGAAATGCAGAGTGTCACAGGCAGTCATGGTGATCAGATCCACACCAGGTTTCTGTAGCCTTTGCCATAGGACAGTCCAGGAGACAGTTACAGTGTGACCAGAGGTAGAAGAAAGGACAAACTGGCACATTAAAAATACAGCTCAGAAATGGGCTTGCTAAGGGAGAGGATGGGAAGGCAAGCAGAATAATGACAGCCAGGGAAAACAGTGGGAAGCTGCTTCAAGGAAGTGATATGTAATGAAATTTGACTGGAATAAAAGCAGGACATGTTCTAGAGGAAGGGAAAGTTGGTGTGAAATTAGAGAGAGCAAGGAGAGCAGCTCTGACACTGTGTCTGTCCTCAGCAGAGGAAGAAGCAGGCATGCTGGAGAGGAAAAGAGATCCACTGTGTGCTGGAAACAAAAAGAGGTCGGGAATTGAGTGTGAAGAGGGTCTGGATGGGAGTTACAGAAAGATTAATACATTTTTCTTCTGTTTGTAACAAAGGATCAGGATTGCTCTGTGTGGAGAAGGAGGAGGATGGTGTTGAGCTGGAGGGATTATTCATGGAAACAGAGCTCAGGCCATCAGGGGAACCTCTGTGTTCCAGCTAAGAGGGCTGAAATACTGATAAGGTTTTCTTGATGACCATCAGGTGTCTTGGGGAACATAAGACCACATTTAACTGGGAATATTCCTGTCCAGAAAAATTCTCTATGTATGATCAGCCTGCTGGAGGTGACATTGAGGCAGCTGTTAAAACCTGCCCTTCAGGAGGAAGCTGGTATAAGACAAACCCAGATTTCTTCATCAAATATCCAACAAGAGGGCAGCTAATGAAATTTAATTTATTAAGTAGATGCTTTTAGAGGAGCTTCTTGTATATAGGGATCTCAGATTGAGCAATTGCATGTTCATTCAGTTCTTGTTGAGAGAGGAAGGGTTATAAAAGTCAAATAGTTACAGACTTTCACTTTTAGGAAGACAGACCTCAAGAAAGGGAGGAAAGTGATTAATAAATATACTGAACTGAAAAATCCAGGGTGTTGGTGTGAAATCAACTTTTAAATCAAAAGTGAAAATAAGGTCCAGCTTTTGCATTCAGGGAAGGACTCCAAAGCAGCCAAAAAATCTGCAGACTGCCCTGAGCAGCACCAGGTATAAAAAGCAGTGTTTCCATTAGCAAAAGAACAGTGTCTTACTCACTTTTTAATGAAGCAGTACTATGTTTAGAAAATATAAATGAAATAGCTTACCTTATATGCATCTCAAATAATAGATTATTTAGCTTCTGCCACGTTCAGCAGATCCATGTGTGCACTGTTTGTCTGCAGCAATTTGTGGAACACTTCTGGAGTTTCTGAACTACAGGGAAGGTAATTATGCTTCTGTGGTCTGATAATTGCATTGTTCCCTCCTAATCTGGAGGAGCAGTGTAACAAGACTCACAGTCTTCCCACAGTGGCAGCTCTGGAGCTGTCTGTCAGATATCCTCTGCCACCTTTTCTCCCTGTTCCCCTGTTGTCTTCATCTATTTAGTTTCTTCTTGCATGGCAGTCACATCAGATCATCTCTGCCTCCCTTTGCAGCTCTCTTGTTTGTCTTCATCCACCATAATATGTCATGACTGAAGTTATTTGAGTGTGGGCACACAAAGTACTTTAAAAAAAAATAAATTGTAAAAGGGAACAGGAAATAAACATCCAGAGATTAGAACTGGTAAGGTCAGAACAGTATGGGTCAAAATGCTTCTGACTATATAGGGAGTGAAATCATGAAAGTTTTCAAACAAATGAGTGGAAACAAGAACTTGCAGCTTTTTTTTTGTTAGGAAGGTGGAATTACTGCCAAACAGCCACATGGATGTCTGAGAATGGACTCAGGAGTTCTGGCATGTTTGGGTTTCAGTCACCACAATCCAGTTTGCAGTGTCTTTATATCAGGCAGGATCAAGAGGCAGATTTTTTTCCCCTCTTTGAGGTTTATCTTGGTTTATAGCCCCTTTTGGCTACAGGTGGTGACAGGAAGCCAGGCTGGAGTAGAATAATTAATTTCTTATATTTAGTGTTCTTCACTCTGCACATTTTACGTTTTTATTTTTCTTTTATTGATGTTCCTCCTTGCCAGGCAGTCTGCCCTTTTACTAGTGCCATCCCTTTGCAGTACAAGAAGCCCTTGAAATCCCTGAGAGAATCTTGGAGCTTAGGCCAGAGCTGGCACCAGTGAGGAGCTCTTCCAGCACAGCCAGTGGCTTTGCTTGCCTGGTGCCACATTTAGGACAGGCACTGCTGGCGCCTGACAGGAGGTGTCCTGTGTGACATCATGAGAATCCCAGAATGGGTTGGGGTTGGAAAGGACCTTAAAGCTCACCCAGTTTCACCCCTCCCAGTGCCATGGCAGGCACACCAGGATTTTTCCTGGTCCTTCATTTTTGCCTCGAGGGTGTGCAGCCTCACATTTCACAGCAGATTTCACCACGTGCTTCTGCTTTTGCAGACAGCCAGTGTTGCACAGCAGAAACACTCTGTCCTTGTTATTTGCTCTCCAGAACTGTAGCTTCTTCAGCTAATTTTGTCTCACATGCTGTCCTGCATATAGCCCTGCTCTTGCCTCTGCATTTTTAGCATATGGGGGAGAAGACGGCTCATCAACCTGGTGCTGCCAAGCCCTGGAGACTGAAAGGAAAATTCCTGTGGCAAAATCTGTTAAAATGCAGAGAATTTTCTTCAAATTATGTGTGTGGGTTTCTGCCTTAAAGCTTACTTACTGCTGTCTTTTTATTTTCTCTCTGTGTGTATGTGAGTGTAGGATAAAGATTGAGGAGGAATATGCTAAGAACCTGTCCAAACTGTCTCAGAATTCCTTGGCTGCTCAGGAAGAAGGGTAAGTGTGTCTCTGTGACTTTCACAGAAGACGAATTTTAATATAAAAGGCATTTCTCCCACGCAGGTACATGTAATTTTCCCCAGCTCTCTCCCGTTGAGTAGAAGTTTATTTAGATTAGCACCCTGGGCATGTTGGGGAAGATGGAATTGCTTCAGAGTTGTTTGCTTGGGAGGTTTTTTTAGGTTGTTAATGAGAAGATTTTTAGGAATATGTGTATAAAATGTTGCCTTTCCAATCAGGTCTGTCCTTGTTCTAGCCAGGACTAGTTCCTTCCAGGATTAGCATGTATGTGTACTAAACCACTTTGAAAATGGAAGAATATATAGAATATATATATATATATGCACTACTGAGAGTAGCTGTGTAAGGTCAATGCTGGTACAATCAGAATTTATATAGATATATATACACTGAGAATAGATGTGTAAGGTCAATGCTGGTACAATCAGAATTTTTATATATATATACACTACTGAGAGTAGCTGTGTAAGGTCAATGCTGGTACAATCAGAATTTATATAGATATATATACACTACTGAGAGTAGCTGTGTAAGGTCAATGCTGGTACAATCCAAGCAGCAAGAGGGAGGATAAAGAAGTCTCCTCTCCTCAGGGTTCTGGCCCTTCAAGAAAAGCAGCAGCCTGCTTATTTCCAACATTTTCACACTTGGGAAGTTCTTAAGAAGACATTAGGCAGTGCAATTGAGGCTGAATTGCAGTTCTTCAGTAGTCATGCAAAGGCAGCACTCCTGAAGGATCAGAGCTTGGTGGCTCTGCCTGTTTCACCACAAACCCTCTGAAAGCCCAAGCTGGAAATGCCTGTGCTCACCACAGCTTTGACACAGCATCCTGCTGCCAGCACTGAAGCACATGAGGTGTTTTCTCAGCTCCCAGAAGGCAGGGACAGAAGTTGCAAGAGGATAACTGGGCTGTTATTGCCTGAGCACCTGCAGGGACAATGGTCTCTGTCCTTTCTCCTTAGGGGGGGATGCTCACCTGATCCCAGCAAAGCTAAACCCACTTTCTTCCACATCTTCCTGCCACTTTCTCCTACCCCCAGTGGGAGAAGGAGGGAACGACTGAAAAAATTGCAGGGGAAGGAAACTAGGGCAGAGTAGGTGAAAAGGGAGGGAATGAGCGCTCAAGCCTAAGAAAATTGCAGTAGGAACTGGAAAGGCTGTGGAACTGGAAGCACTGTCCAGAGACTCTTCCTGGGTCACATAACAGGGTAATGTCAGTGAGGGCTGGGCAGAGGGGGAGGGTCTCAGGGAAGGAGGAATACTGGGGGCACTCCTGTAGGTGTATCTGAGTTGTTTATCTGATGAACTCCGTATTTGAGGACTCAAGTCCTTGCAGCAGCATCAGAGGTGACAGATCCTTGGTTTGCAGATGACAGGTGATTTTTCAGGCTATCAGGAGCAGTCAAATCTCATTATGCCTGGAAAGAGGATAGGGAATAGAAAGGAGGAGCCAGGAACTGTAGATCACTCAGCTTTATTTAACCTTTACAAAGAGGTAGAAGAAACCATCAAACTTAGGGGAAAACGAAGGTGATGAGCAATTGTTGTATATGCATAAAGAACAATGCCAAGCCAACCTAAATTCCTTCAGTGATGGAGTAAGAGAGTAGGTCAAGCATCACAGCTCTTAATTTAGTGTTGCTTTTTGTGATGGGAGATTCTCGTAGGCAGACAAGAGAAATGGTGGCCTAAATAAAGCCTAATGTGCAAAAAACTAGGTAGGAAAAACCCTCTGCTTACAAAAACTAAGCTGCAGAAAGTAGCTGTGGAATGAGATCCCAGAGGGTTTGTCCTAAGTCCAGGGGGCTTTAAAATGCTTTTGTAATGAACAGCCTATGATAGAAGAAATGATGAATTTACTGTAATCAGAGATGTGACAGAGCTAGGAGGGTTGGTATGTGTAATTTGAAGAAAAGGTTGCAATTCAGAATTCTTGTGTTAAAATGAAGAAATTAACTGGAAAAAAAAAATCAGATGCATTTTAATGAGGACAAAGCATCGGGTTTTATACTTTCACAGGATGTGAAAGATACAGTTACATAACAGTTTGTGGGAGAAGGATCTGGCTGTAGTGAATCACAAGCTTATTCATCAACAACTCCATGCTGTTTTCTAAAACGGCAATCATATTGAAATATGTAGAAGAAAGAGTGTCTGATAGAGAATAACCTGTTACCAGTTTAGCCACTGGAGCTGTACTGTGCTGGGGACAGTGTAGTTTTGGTTCTGATGCTTTAAGAGGAGTCTTGGCTGTCTTAGAGGGTTTGCAGAGTGTCCCTCAGCTGCCACTGGCTTGGAAGTGATCTGAAAGAAAAAGACAGTGGGGGAATTTTCAAGCTTCTGAAGTGAAAATCTGTTCTCTGAAGTAGGGTGTAAAGTAGAAGAGGCAGTGGAAAAGCTGCACTGGTGGAGATTTTGTTGTGGTAAGGGTAAGATACTGAAGGATCTTGCTTATGGAGGCATCTCCATAAGTGGAGATTGTCATGAACTGTGTTCTCAAAGATCTGCAAACAATGCCAGCACAATTCTGCCTTGGTCACAAGGGTTGGTTGTTTTCTCAGATTTTTGTTGCCATTTTCCATGATTGTGCTGATCCAGATCTGGTATGAGGTGTTGTGCCAGATTTGTCTGACATCCCACGAGGAAGGGTGGGAAGGGTCTGAGCATTGTCCTCTTCCCACAGCACACTGGGAGAAGCTTGGGCTCAGCTCAAGAAGAGTTTAGCTGATGAAGCAGAGGTTCATCTCAAATTTTCTTCTAAGGTAAATGGTTCTTCCTTTTCCAAAGATTTTTACCCTGAATTGGTGGGCCTCTCCCTTCAGTGCATTTTAGTAGGGAAATACTCAGGCATGTGGTACAAATTTAGAAGAATGAATAAGTTGGTGAACCAACTTACTGAAACTTGGTCCTTTCTTCCTCCAAAAATCAGTTTATTTAGTCTACCTGATGAGTAAATTAAAACACATCTAGCCTTAATTTTTCATTAAAAAGAAGTAAAACTGATTGTAGATGTTGTTCACCTGGGTTCTGTATTCCAGCCAGTAAATTTAACTAGTGCTTGTACACTTTACTTCTGCAAAGGAAATGTTTGACTTCTCAACAAGAGTCTACTCCACCTGTCTGGAAGGAAGAGAACCAGAACTCTGGCTTTTTTTTGTTATCATTAGCCTTTCTCAAAGGTGTTCTGGGACTATCATGTTATTTCGGGATTTTATCTCAAGTGATGCTCAAGGAGATTTCTTTTACAAATGATGGTATTTGTCTGGATCTTTTCCACCACATGTGACATGCTCTTGAATCCTGTTACACTCTGTTAACCTCTGTGGGTGTTCAAGTTCCATACAGTGGCAGGTATCTCAGCACAACAGCCATGTTCTGGAGGAAAATTATAGCTCTGCACCATTTGTAAGCAATTCAGCAGAGGTTACTCAGGCAACCAGCTGCTGCCTTGGTAACCCACTGCTCTGCCTCAAACTTCAACATCAGGGCTGTAATTAGTGAAATACTTTTTGCTCCCCATTGTCCTCCTGTATTGTTTTCCAAAAGGAAAAAATTCACCCTGGAGTGATGTGTGAGTGTAGGCAGGCCAGGTCGAGAGGGGCTTTTCCATTATTTTACTTCTCCTTAAACTCTGCTCTCTGTAGCATCCTTGCTCTGTAGCATCCACTGTTTGTGTGCAAAAAAAGGTGTTGCTGTGGCACTTTATGGGCAGTGTTTAGTGCTGGACCTGGCAGCCCTGGGTGAGCAATGAGACTTGATAATCCGGGCGGTGTTTTCCCTGGGTAATGATTCCGTGGCTCTGTGAAGAGCCAGGAATTGCTGCCTGGCTCTTCATGTCCTCCATTTGTTTGTTTGCACTGCCAGCTTCAGAGTGAGGTGGAGAAACCCCTGCTGAACTTCAGGGAGAACTTCAAGAAGGACATGAAGAAGTGTGACCACCACATCGCGGACCTGCGGAAGCACCTGGCCAGCCGCTACACGGCCGTGGAGAAGGTGGGGTGTGGGAACCAGCACATCCTTCTGACTGCCCTGGGGAGATTTATAAGTCACAAGAATTTAGATAGAATGATAATGAGCATGCCACAGGGTGAAAAAGGAGAATTTTGGGGTTTTAGAATGTGAGATCAGGGGACAAAGATGGAGGCAATGGGGTGTGTCCCTGAGCTGCTTCTTCGTCCTCTTGCTCTCCATCTTCTGTGGTTGTGTGGCACATTTGGGTTGGTCTAGAGCAAAAGGACACTGTACAACAGAGTGGATAGATATTGGAGAATTGTTATAAATAAAGCATAGGTAATTTTCAGTATAAAAGATAGTGCTGCCCCAAGGGCAGAAAGGGGGGGGGAGAGCACAGCCCAAGGAGAGAACACCACAACCGAGCCAGGAGAGAGCACAGTGAGATGTTCAGCACAGCCTGGCCTGCAGAGAAGACCATGGCAGGCCAGGGAATTAATATGAGATAAGCAAAGAATAAACAAATTCCTGAACACGAGAGAACAGACGACTCGAGCTCTTGTTCAGACTCAGGGCTGGGGGAAAACAGAAAGCAGAGACAGAGACAAGTTAAGTTAGGTGAAAGCCAAGCTCACAGAGTTCTCAGAAACCCCAGGAAGGCCCAGACAAGAAAAACAAAACAGCAAGAAAGAAAACATACATTTTTATATTTTAAAAAACCTAACAGTGGGGCAGCCCAGCCTGGGGCTTGCTGAGACACTGCTGGGTCGAGCAGAACAGCAGCTGCCCCAGGAGGAGTTCCTGTTCCTGCTGAGGGCTTTCACTGTTAGCTGTGCTTTGCCAGGCACAGTTTGGTTTTTAGCTGAGGTCTGGGAAGTGGGTGGCAAACATCTGACTGCTGAAGTGGATTTTGGGTTCATCCTCCCCTTCCCAATTTGGGGCAGTAAATTTCTGATAGATTTGATGGAGGTACCTCTTATTTGTGTGCATCTGTTGTCCTCAGAGTTTAGAACCCTTTCCCTTAGAATGGCAGCAGGCTCACCTGGCTCAGTGGCCAAAAGCAGGAGGCCAAGGAGGGCAACAGGACCCTGGTCTGGCAGATCAGAAACCCTACACAAGAAACATCCTCGCTGAAAAAAATCCAAACAGCAGCAGCACCCAGCAGTGGGCTGATGAGCCAGGAGGTAGCTGAGGTTGTGGTGCAGGCAGTTATTCCCAAAATGTGATGTCCCAGCAGCAGCTGGCAGAAATGGGAATGCTTGTGCCTCAGCTGCCAAATTGTATCCTCACGGGGTTTGCTTTTGGGTGTAAATTGAGAAGGAAAATAGCATTCCCAGTCAGCCCCGGAGCTGTTTGTGCTTTCATTAAAGCTCAGCAGGAGTTCCCCCAGGGACAGAGCTGTTGCAGCATACACAAGGTCGTTAGGCTGAGTGGAGGCAAGGAAGGCATTTTTCTGCAAAACACCGAGTTCTTCACACTCCTATCTGCAGAGCAACTCAGTAGCAATGTTGGGAAGAGTGAATTAGGAATAACCTTGGGAAGGAGGAGTGAGAGCAGGGAAGAGCTGTGGCTGTGGGGCACTCAGCCCCTCAGGGATTGCTCTCCTGCAGCTCCCTGGAGATCTGCACATGGAAAAAATTCCAGGAATGCTTCAAAGTGCTGCAACTTAGGCTGGTGTGACTGTAGAATCTAAACAGCAAGGTGCTAAGAAAATTACAGTCATGCCAATTTAGTTTGAAACACCAGTACAATATAAAGAATAAACGTGGCATATTTCATAGCAAATCCATGCAAAACGAGTCATTTTTATGAGTTTGTCGGCCTGCATGCAACAAATGGCATTTGATAATGTTAATTGTTAAGGTACTTCACTAATTTTCCTGTATAATATGTATTAGTACTGATAAATCAGGTTTTAACAGCTTGATGAACTTCTGAGTGAAGTAGTTCAAGTCATCAGTTGTAACCAAATCTCCATTCCTGATTTCTACTGTTGGCATGAACCTGAATAAGTTTTTCTGAATTAAGTTCCTATTGTTCGTTTGTGAGGTGTGCATTGAGTCCAGAACATGCTTAAAGACAAATTTTGTGAAATACTTGAAAACACTTCAGTGATTGAGATCCTAAGAAAAGTGAATGGAAGAGGTGTCTTGGTAATGATGCTGTTTAAGGCATTTGAAAAGAGGCTCCAGCTCTGTTTCCTTCCAAAAAGAGTGAGAAAGCTGTTAAGAAGCAGGAGGGCCTGCTGGTGCCATCAGCCCTTTGCCTCTCTAAGACTCTGTGAAGGGCTCAGATGTGTTTGTGATTTGGGGGTGGTGACTCCTCCGTGGTCGTAGGACACTTCTGTGAGCTCCATGTGGTGGTGTAAGAACCTGAATCCCTGTTAGGACCCACTTCCCTGCAAAGTTGCTGACTTTCTGCTGAGAGTCACTCGTGGGGAGGAGTCCTAGAAGGCTGAAAGCAGCTGCCAGTTCTTCTCTTCTGTAACTGCTGACTCTTCTTGCATTGCTCCAAGGCGCGGAAAGCCTTGACGGAGAGGCAGAAGGATCTGGAAATGAAAACACAGCAGCTAGAGGTGAAACTCAGCAACAAGACAGAAGAGGAAATCAAGAAGGCCAGAAGGAAGTCCACCCAGGCAGGTGAGTTATCTTTCTGTGTCGTGGAAGTGTCCTTAGATTACTGAATGTTCGTGGAACTTCCAGAGTCAGATTCAGAGAAGCTTAGCCGAGGGTGTTTCTTCCATAAATCATAGTTCCTTCTTTGCTTCTTTCCTAAATCACACTCACCCACAACTTTGTGGGTGCCTATTACACTTACTATTACTGTCTTTTTCCTTGAAAGTGATTTTTTTTTTGGTTTTATTTCCACTGGTACTCGGTGACTAAAATAATTTCTCTTCTAGGAATCCTGAGGACATAGTAGTGTGTGCTGTACTGCACTGAGGATACAGCCACTTGCTGTGACCTGTGCATGTTTTACAGAGGCTCAAGCTACATCTGCAGGATCCATCAGGATCTTCTTGGAGATCTGCAAAGCTGATGCATGCAGCTCAGTTAGCACCTTTGCTAAAAATAAGTTTTAGCTAGGGCTTCCATGTTTCATCCCTTCAACAAGGGCTGTTCCTTGGCAGCGTGGTCCTTCAGAGCTCTGAGATTTGTAAAACCTCAGGATTGGTGTCTGGATTTTAAGGAGACTGGGAAGAGTCACTGGCACTGTGACCACGTGTACAGGCAATCATTTGAGGAGAAAGGAAAGTTATGGTTTAGCAACAGGAAGCTCCAGGAGAGATGTTCTTTATTCACCTGAAAATTCACAGTGTCTCTTTGTTCCTTGGATCCTTAGAATTTCTTTATAATCGATTTTTATTGAACAAGAGCTGACTATCAGAGAGGGAAAGAGAAACTGAGCCTCATTTAAAGAACAAAGAGAATTCCCTAGCAGGGAAGCAGCAATCTCTGAGAATTTTTCTCCAGATTTGCCACCTGCCTTTCCCCCTCTGTCAGTGCAGAGTCCTGCAACAAAGAAATAAATGGGAAGAACTGCAGCTTCTTGTGTGACTGCAGCTTCTTGTGTGACTGCCCTGATCCCAGAAGGAGCTGGATGAGCACCTCCAGAGGCTGGGGAATGCCTGAGGCTGCAGTCAGCATCCCTTCCTGCAGCAGCTGGGGCCTGCATCCCTCCCTTGAAGACAGAGACCTCAGGCTGCAGTCTCACCTCCAGAGTGCTGCCCTGCAGTTCCACAACTCACCATTGTTGATTTCCCATTGGAATTCCTTGGATTTTCAAATACAACTTTCCATCTATGGCTTTTTTTTTTTTTTTTTTTTAACTGAAGCAACTTTCCTTTTTATATTTCTGGGCATTTTGTAAAATACTGCTCTTAATGCTTATATTTTTCTTTCAGAATCTTGTTTTTGTCTTTCATTCTCACCCCAATCACCTGCTGCTTTTTGCATGCATTTAGTTGAAATGTTGGCCCATATAACAAATACCATGCAGCAGAACTCTTCTGAGCTCCACCAGGGTTCATCTTCAAATCCTTGGGGTCTCCAAAAGCTGACCTGCACTTTCCTTCTGAGCTCTGGCTGGAAAAGACTGATGTGTTACTGTCCTGATCTTCCAGGGGATGACCTGATGCGCTGTGTGGATCTTTACAATCAAGCCCAGTCCAAGTGGTTTGAGGAGATGGTGACCACCACTCTGGTATGTAACATCTTGCAAAATTGTAATAGCCTACAGAAGTCATCATTCACAGCTGGTTCAGTGCAAAGCAGCGGGGAAAATGGGGTGATAAATCTCACATTGTGTTTGCCATTCTGAGTCCTAAGAAGAACTCATCATTAGGGGAAAGAAGGAATAATTGTTTCTTTGCAGAAGGCATTAAACCAGTTCAGGGCTGTTTAGGGGGCAGAACACTCAAAGTGTCCTGAGGAGGGATGAAGTAATGCACAAGAAAAACACAGAAGAACACACGATAAATCACCAAATCCATTTATACATTAATGAATTCTTGTATTCCACGATTTCACAATTTGCTTTGAAGTCTCCCCAGGGCCATCTCTCCTGCAGATCTACCAGCCCCAGCTGTCTCAGCCTGGCTTGCTAAAGCTGCCTTGGAGCATCTCTGTGGCCTCCTCTGGACTTAATCCAGAAGCTGCACATCCTTCTTGTGCTGCCAGCCCCAGAGGTGGCTGCAGTGCTCCAGGTGGGATCTCACCAGAGCCTCCCCTAAGGCTTCCCCTCCAGACCCTTGACTGTATCTGTGGCCCTGCTTTGGACACTCTTAACAGCTTAATGTCTTTTTTTTTTTTTTATATTGTGGTGCCCCAAACTGCTCACAGTTCTCAGTGTATTCAGTCCAGAAGGACTAAATGCAGATTTTGGTGTATAATACCAGAATCCAGAAGAAGAGGGGAGACAGAAAATATCAGGAGGAAAGATTAAAAACCACCTGCCTTTCCAGCAAAGTGTTGCTGGGTTCTGCTTACTGCCAGCTGAGCAAGGTGCAAGCTTGTCCTAGCTCATCATGTGGTGAACTGTGCTCTGACAGGTCCCTTCCTTGGATGGGGAGTGCTCTGAGCTTTTTGCTGCCCCAGGGAATCCCTGTAATTCCTGTAGCCAGCAATGAAGCACATAAAACTTCTCCCAGGAAACAGATTCCCTCTTGCTTGCAGCATCCCTGAAGGCAGTGGCTCCCTGCTCTGCCTTGGTTGTCTCAGTTTTGGAACCTTTTGGAAAGGTTTGGCCTTCTTTTCTGTTGCTAGGCTCAGGCTGAGATGACTGCTGTCGCTTGCTGTTTCTTATTCTTTGCAGAGCAGAGGAGAGTGCAACCACAGAGTCCAGCTCCAAAGCATGGCCCTGGGGCAGTATCACACCTACTGGCAGCATTTTGTGTATCATCCTTGTCTGGGCCTCCAGGCTCAGGTCCCAGTAAAAATATGGACTTGTTTTTCTTCATGTCCAGGAGCTTGAGAGACTAGAAGTTGAAAGGGTGGAGATGATTCGGCAGCATCTGTGCCAGTACACACAGCTGCGGCACGAGACAGACATGTTCAACCAAAGTGTAAGTCTGCTTTTTCTCTGCTCCCTGGGGTCCTCACTGCCCTCCAGCTGAGCAGAATGGTCCCTCCTGACCTGCTCTGACTGGCTTTTGTCAGAGGATGTGGGAGAAGTGTCTGCAGGCAGCTGGTTGGTGTGGCCACATTTCGTGCTGCTGGATCACAGCTCTTTCTTGGGGGAGACACAACCAGCTGGAGGCCAGTTGGCCACCATGAGCCATTATTAGCTCTCCCAGCATGATGCTCTACTCCTTGAGGTCTTCTGTTAGTGCAAGGAAGATGCTGAATTGTTTCACTGTTGGAAAAGGGATATATATTTTTTTTTTCCTTATTAAACAGTGGCCGTTTATCAAATATTAAAATATGAGGGATGCTTGCTGACTCAGTACAGCTGTGGTTGGTGTAAAGTGAAGATTGCAGGACAGGAGTCAGAGGTTGCCTGGCTGCTGCCTGGCACAGCAAACCTGTCTCTGCTTCTTCCTGTTAAGTCTCCCTCTCCTCTCCTTACCACAGGGCTGCACGTTCAGACCTGCCTTGTCCATCCAGTCCCATGGATGTGCAGCTCTCCCTTGCCTGCAGATGCAGTGTAGGCATGCCCACAGCTGCTCTGCATGTCAGAGCAATGACTCTCTGCTTGAAGTGTGCCCCTGACATTTGGATTCTTGTTTTCTTCCTTTCAGACAGTAGAACTTGTGGATCAGTTGCTTCGGAAAGTGGATCCTGCCAAAGACAGGGAACTGTGGGTAAAAGAACACAAAACTGGAGATATCCGACCTGTGGACATGGAAATATAGACTGCTCTCTAGCTGGATGTGATGAGTCCACTGAATTAAGCAGGCTAACGTTTGTTTTTAAGGGTCAGAAGAGCATAGGGAAGAGGTTGTGTCACTACCAGACAGACACCTTGTAATTTATGCCTGTATGGGCTATCTCTATTCCATTTAGTCATTACAATGGTCCTCGTTGTGCTAAGCCTTAAGCACCAGACATTCCAGGGTGAAAAAAACCAGATGTGTGCTTCCCACCAGAGGTTCCCAATTGCACGCAGCTTCCAGGAGAAATCTGCTTCCTGGCACAGACAGTGCTCTGTTCTCCAGTGACTTTGTGCTCCACCCCTTGCATGACTATCTCTATAGGGTATGTTAGAACCACCACGCAGAGAGCCTCTGGCCAGCAAGGAGATAACTGAACACAAGGAGATAACTGATGCAGGAGGCAAGGAGGTCCTGCTCCTGAGTCCCAGGTCTATCCCTGACTGCTCCCATGGCCCTAGGCAAGTCAACTAACTCCCCTCTTTAGAAAATCTGTGTATCTTGCAGCAGTGTTGGGTGAATACATTGCTTTCCTGCAACGCTGTCTTTCACCACGGCAGTGAAGTGATGGCCCTTCTCCCAAAATCTGCTGGAGAAGATTCCTGTTCTTCCTGTTTTATACTCCCTCTCAGGGATACATAAACCCATTTTCATGCTTTCTGTTGTCGGCCAGTCGGTAAGTTTGGAAGTGTTACCATCACCACTTTTTATCAGGAAAGACTTGGTTGTACTATACCTACCTCATTAGCTGTCAGAGTGCTCTCAATGACAGAAGGAGGTCGTATTCCAAGGAATAAATGAGATGTTTAAAATCTTTCCTGCTCATGCAAGGTGTTTTTCCACAGAATCTCCTTAAAGACAGTCCTCTAATAGTTTATTTGGGATTCAGGTTTAAATATCCTTTGTTGGTTTCTTCAGGTGGATATCACAGACTTTAGGTATTTTTAATTACTGGGTTTGTCCCTCTAAGTTTTGGCTTTTATCTTTTTGGAGCCTGATTTTCAAAGGTGCCATGAATATGTGATGCTGGATTGAATTCAGTGTAGATGTAGGTGCCCAGCTCTTCTGTACC
Source organism: Sitta carolinensis (assembly GCA_032173965.1). Classification (NCBI taxonomy): domain Eukaryota; kingdom Metazoa; phylum Chordata; class Aves; order Passeriformes; family Sittidae; genus Sitta; species Sitta carolinensis. Next base: position 9,915,492 of record CM063298.1, on the reverse strand, counting down.
ATCAGAGTCTTTAACTCAGTTTTTTTCTGTTACCCTTACTGCAAACCACCAAAACTTCAACACTGCTCTTAGCAAATACTGTTATGTAGTGTGGAGACTGGTTTTGAAAAGGTATTTATTTTCTTCTGCTGTTATTTCTGATTGAGTATTCAGTGTTGCTGTTAATATATTTTTTCAGCATTTCATACAATGCAAAGATCCTTCAGACTCTTGCTTTAGATCCAGGAGAAATCTTGATTCTCACCACTGTGGCCTTTACTCAGTGTTTACTGTGCTCTTAGCTACAACATCCCAAACCATACTATTTCATCTGATCCTCAGTTTTGCTCCATTTTATCACACTGTTACTGCCTTTTTCTCCCCAGCCCACGAACTGCATCCTTTTGTTCCACTGTTCCAGGTTTTTTGTTCACCATCCTCCAAATGCTGTGATTAGATCATTGAGAGTCAATATTCCTCTTTACAAACACAAACTGAGACACAGAAAAGTCTTACCTGAAGCACGTTTATAACATTGCTGCAGTGGATATTTTTCTGGTTTATTATTTCAAACTGAGTTCTCTTGCATTTTTCTATTACTCCCTTTTTTTCCAGCCATCTCTTTACTGGAACAGGCTCAGTCCTGTCTTGCAAATGCCTTCACAACCCTTCTTGAAGCTCTGTGAACCTTCAGCATCCCTTGCTCGTTGGCAGCTGTAGTCTCACAGCTGCTCAGGATCTCTGCTCCTGCTCTTTCACTCCCTGAGCTGCACTTCCGTGCACTCTTGGGCATTTGGGTGCAGCTTTGCTCTTGGTGTTGGAGGAGCACAGACCATTGCAACACCAGTTGAAGTGTTTGGTTTGCCTCCCTGGGATTCTCTCCTCCTCCCCTTCTTCCCTCAAGCAGGGCAGCTGAGCTCTCCTTTTCAGTTTTTCTACTGATTCACTCTGTGTCTTACTAATTTTTGGCCATATCAGTGTGTACTTCTCCTAACTCTTACCTTGCACTTCAGAGGACAGGCACTTTTTTTATTTTCAAGCCACCATTGCAGGTTGAACTTTGAAAACTTCAGTGGCCAAAATAATGTGAATACATGAAAGCTGCATTTCAGGTTGCCCCCTGTTCTAGGCTGTATTGTAGATTGAAATGAGTTTGCAACCTTGGCAATGCCTCAGCACATTCTTGTTTTGATTGCAAAACAAAGCTAGTTGTGCACTTTATACAGTATTCTCCTCAATAAATACCTGAAATACTCTGTTAGCAATTACACTTTATTCTTCCTCTTTCTTTAAAGATTGCTTCATCTATTTTGGACTGGAAATACTGTCCATTAGCACAGGTTTCTCTGGGGACTGTAATGTGTTTTGGTTCCTCTCCTAAGGTGTATTTATGCTGCTCTGAATTAGTTTGGGGGGTTGTTTTTGTTTGTTTGGGGGGGATTTTTGTTGAGGTTTTTTTTATTTTTACTTTTGGTTTTATTTCCAGACAGTTTTCCTGCCCCTAGTTCTTGGTCCATTTGAAATGTTTCAGGGATGTGAGCTGCCCAGAACAGTAATTCTTGTGGTGGAGTCTGTATCTCCCTCACTTCAATGACCAGAGGAGAGCACAGGTACCTGGCTGTTGATCTTTCCCAGCCCCAGGAGACTCTGGGTTCTGCTCCACAGCAGGTGAGATGCTTCATCCACAGCACTTCCATCTGTATTAAAGATTTGCAATATGCAAGATTTTCTGTTGCTTGTAAGCAGTTTTCAGCTCATTTCTCTCAAAAGATGATATTCTTTCTTGATAGGATCTGCAGATCAGTGTTACCTGGCTCATTCCCTTCTCTGACTGATGGATTTTGGGTGATGTGATGCCTTACAGGTCAGGGCATGCTGGAGTTCCCTTCAGTCTTCAAACGGGGTGGTGGCACATTTAAAGGAGAGCATGGGTTCCTGTTCTCAGAGGTGACTTTGGGACTTTCAGCATTGCTCTGTTTGTCTTCCACTGAGTTTCAGAAATGCAGTGGAACCCAGTCTGTCTTCATGCTCATCCTAAGCAGCTGCTTCTCCAGAGCAAGCTCAGACTTGGTGTTTTATGAAGATATTAAGAAGTGTGGATGCTGACTGATAGAACACCACAGTGAGTCTCTTCCCTCCAGTGCTGAGGCATCATCTCATTCCATGTGGCAGCTCTGACACCTGCTGAGAGTTCCTGCTGCTCCAGGGGTCAGGCTGGCAGGGTTCTCTCTCATCTCTGTGCTCTGAGCTCACAGAGCAGGTCAGTTCTCACTTTACTCTGCTTTCACTGCCAGAGGTAGAGCAAGGGGAATTTTCCTCTGCTCCTTAGCAGGCAGCTCTGCTTGCCCAGCTCTGTTAAGTCACCTGTGTTTTGGCCTTGCTGCCCCCCTGTGAGCTCCCCCTTGGTCTGAGTGCTGCTGTCACACATTTTTCCTGTGCTGGAGGGCTTTCTGCCAATCTCCATTCCAGCCAGAGCCTTTTTGGCCCTTCCCTCAGCAAAAGGGCTTCTCAGTCCCATGGCTTCAGGTCTGTTGGGTGTCCTGACTCCCAGCAAGTGAGGTGCTCACCAGCTGGACCTTCAGCTGCCATACAGACTGAGAACTTCTTACTCAGCATCCACACCTTCCTGTCTGTGTCTTCAGAGCACAGTTGAAAATCTTTCTCTCTAAGATATTCTTTCAGCTTATTTCCTGCCAGAACTCCTTCTGGATCCACTGCTGTTGGCTGATTCCTGTTGGAGTTCTTGAGCTGAAAGCAGTGAGTCCTTTACCTCATGGGCCAAAGGCACTCTTCTGCCATTAGCAGCAAGATTCCAGTTTCTTTCTTGGAGCAATAGCCCCAAAAAACCAAATTCTCGGTTTGCCAATCTGCTCCAGATTCAGTCATCTCTGTAACTCTCACTTGTTCATCACTTCTATAGGTTGGACAACATTTGAAAGACTTGGGTTGCTCCCTTATAGGGACATTAGTTCATTATTGGGCACAGGAATTGTAGAAGATAGCTTTAATTTTTTTATTATTTTTATTTTTAAAATACTGTAACAGCAGTGAAAATCATGCAGAAATTCCTGTATGTTTCTAGACTCCCTTTCCCCTGTGCAGCCCCTTCTGAGCTGCTGGGGGCAGCTGTGTACAGGTAAACACTGCAATCACACTTCCCTGAGTGCCTGACAGGCAGCATGCAAACTTGTACACTGCTTCTTTTTCCCTTTATGCAGCTTTTTATTTCTTTGCTTGGGTTATTTGGGGTTTTTTTCCCCTGTTTTCTGTGAATTTTCTGTGAGGCATACTTCTATATGCTTGTAGCAGTCATAGTTTCTCAGGCTTTGTTAGAACTTCCTAGAATTGTCCCTGGGTTTAATGTCATTATTTAAATACTGGCTGCAAGTTAGGCTTGTTCTGTAGAAATGGGCATTCTTCACCTGATCTTTGGAAGTGCTCAGCACTCAGAGATTTCTTGGAATACAACAGGGAGCTAAGAGATAAGACTCTTTGAAAATCAGGCTAACAAACAGAAATGCACAAGCCTCTTTTTTCCTTACTTGTACTCAAGGACACGGATGAAGTAAATATTAAGAAATGAGAAAAAACTCACGTGTGGTTGCTCTCTGTGCAGCTCCCAGCAGCTCCAGTAGTGTTCTTGTGTGGGGCTGCAGTCAGAACACACCCCTGGAGTGTGGACCCACAGGTCACCTCCTGATGCAGCTGCAAAAACCCAAATCCACAATTCAGTCACAAAGGAGCTCTGCCCATCTATTTCTTCAGTCACACCCAGGGAGAGAAAGGGCACTGCTTGCCCAGGTGGGTCCTTCACTACCAAGCACCTTAAGAAATCCAGACAAGCACTTTGAAGGTCCCCCTGGAATGAGTAGATGTGGTTTCTTGCTGTGATTATGTGCTGTTTCCCTCTGTGTCGAGCCCAGATCCAGTTTCACAGTCACTCTGTGCTCTTGCCACTGGTGCAGCCTGCTGTGCCTGTTCCCAGGGCTGGCAGCAGGCTCTGCTGTCCTGAGGGCAGGACACCCTGACATTCCTCTCAATTGGCAATTAAGACAGTGTCAAAAAGGCAGTTCCCAAAATCAGGAGCTTTTCAGTTCACAGACCTCTCTGGAAAGCCTGCAGGCATTTTGCTACCCCGTGTGTGTGGAAATAGGAGAGTGGTGTGGCAGAGGCTGCTGCAGCATTGGCTCTCAGGAGTTCCTGCTCTGTGGGCATCCCTCCCACCCTCTGCAGGGATGGGGAGCAGCCCACAGGCGCCAGAGGAGCCTGCTGGTCACATCTGTCTTACCCAGGTGGGCAAGAGTCACAGATAAATTCAGATTAAACAGACACACAGGCAGGAAGGTCATTGCCTCAGCAGCATCTCCCTCAGACCTGATGGGTGTGGAGTCACAGGAGAAAGGGGCCCATCACCTCCCAGTCCTGCCCAGCACTGGAACCAGAGTGGAGTGGATCTGCTGCTTGGAGAAAGGGGCCCATCACCTCCCAGTCCTGCCCAGCACTGGAACCAGAGCTGGAGTGGATCTGCTGCTTGGAGAAAGGGGCCCATCACCTCCCAGTCCTGCCCAGCACTGGAACCCGTGCTGGAATGGGTCTGCTGCTTGGTGAGGGACCCATCATCCCAGTCCTGCCCAGCACTGGAACCCGTGCTGGAATGGGTCTGCTGCTTGGGGTGATGGACCCATCATCCCAGTCCTGCCCAGCACTGGAACCCGTGCTGGAATGGGTCTGCTGCTTGGGGTGATGGACCCATCATCCCAGTCCTGCCCAGCACTGGAACCCGTGCTGGAATGGGTCTGCTGCTTGGGGTAACCCTCCCAGTCCTGCCCAGCACTGGAACCCGTGCTGGAATGGGTCTGCTGCTTGCCCAGAGCTGGGCAGCTGCCCCTGGCTGCCCCTGGGGAGGCTCAGGAGGGGCCAGTGCTGCTCTGGGCTCTGGGGAAGGGGCTGTGTGGTAGGGCAGGGGTGCTGAGCCTGCTGTGCTTCAGGAGCCTGGGGGGATGAAAATCCTGGCAGCAAATCCCTGTCTTTGCCTGAGTTGTAAGAATAACCCCATTGCTTTGTCCTACAGTGGGTTTTTATTCATGTGAGTGGTGCATCTTTCAGCTCTTCAGTTTTCCCTCTCCGTTGTTACTGTAGCCATCATCAGTGAAACACAACACTTTCCAACCTTTAATTTTGAAATCTCATAGAATGTATCTGTTATCTCAATGTGCCGACCAAACTTCATGCTTTTGGGTGTTTTCTGAGAGTTTGAAAAGCTTTTTTGGAGAGGTTATTTTGGGGTTTATTTTGGATTTTTTAAATCAGCCACCAGGTTTGGAAGCGTTATAACTTCTTTTTGTGCTTTCCACAGTTTCTTTTTCCTTCCTGGATGTTTTTTCTGAAGGGACCAACACATAGCACAATTCAACTTAAATTTCTAATCCCAAGCATTCCTCAAGGCAGAAACCTTTTGTGCCTAATGATGCATCTGAGTCTAAGAACTGTACATGGATAAAATCTTTCATAGACCAATTAAAAAAAAAAAAAAGTCTTAGATTAACTACATAATAATCACAGAAAAAAAAACACCTATAGATTTGAGACATTCAGATTTAATTCCCTCAACTTACATTAAGTTGAACTATTTCAGGTGTGTCATAAGAGACAAACTCAGTGGATATTCAGAATAAAAGCTTTCCAGCTGCTCTCTCCAGGTTCAGTGAGTGGACAGGACTAGAATTTTGAATATATGCAGTCTTTGAGGGCTAGTGATTTAACAAGTAACTAATGGCTTGTATCACAACCCTATTAAAATTCTGCTAGTAGATCCCCTTGAAGTGCCTCTTTAAATAGTATCTGCTAAAAAACACGTGAGAAATCCCCAAATTCACCCTACAAATTGCCAAATCTCAGGAGCAGCCACTGTGCACAGATCTGTGCAGGATTCCTTCCTTGCTGGGAGCTGGGCACCCTTTTGGGACACCCACATCTCCAGCAGACCTGCCTTTGGCTCTGGTAATTTGCTGTCCAGCTCAGGCATCCTAAATTCTCAGAGCTGAAAATGGAATAGAAAAAATTAGATTTAAAAGCAGCTGCACTGAAGCCAATCTTTGGACCCATCCTTGGTCTCCGTAGAATAAACAGGGAATTCTGCATAAAAATAGTATGCAGGGATAAATTTTGCATAAAAGAGTTGTTACACTTTGTTGTGTAAAATTAAATAATAATATAATCAAATCCCACAACTTTATTTTTTTTTTTTTATGGCAGTTGCAAAGAAGAAACGTTCTGGTCCTGGAACTCAAAAGCTGAATGTGATTTTAGGGATCTCACATCTGCTAACATAACAATCAAAGTCATATTAATCCCAGAATTTGGGAATGGTTGACCTTTTTCCTTTGGAGTTTTTTGATGAAATGGCTGAGATTATCAGAATAGCCTAAGGAATTTGGGTGGCCACACTCTACCAGGTCAAAAACACTCTTTAGGGACAGCAGCCTCTACCCATTGTGGAAACAGCAGATACTAGTGTTGGGCAGAAATACTTTCTTCTCCTTGGATGATTTCCTTGTTTTCTGCTACACAAGACAGTGTGAGAATTCCACTGGGCAGTTCTGGCAGTAGCAGCAGGGATTCACAGGCAGGCCAGATTACCAGTCATACACTAAACCAGAGTTTTCTACCAAAAGAAAATTGCTTATTTGGTCCTTTTTGTGTAAGTTTTCCTAAATACTTCTAAATTTCTAGGAAAGTTGTCTTTTGCCAGTACTAATGACTTGTTTTTAAAGATGCTTAACCAAAATTTTATAACTTTCCATAAATTTTGGCTGACTAGACCCCTTAAATAGTTTTATTGATCATACAGCCTCTGTCTGGGTTACTAGTAAATCTTGGATCATTGTGGAAATTATAGGATGGCTTTTGTTCCCTAAGGATAGATGAAGGAATCACTTACTGAACTGAAGTTGAATGAAGAAAAGTTTTAAGGGGCAGATCTTCAGCTTGGGTAAACTGGCAGGGTTCAGTGGAAGCTACTTGATGTCAGCTGTGGATCTTGTCCTTCAGTGTTGAAGGCATTTCCTAAATGTAATTTTTCTGTCTTAATGTAAAACGATTTCATATGGTTAAACTGTATTTTCCTATATTGTTCTGCAAGTTTATATACACCATAGTGCTCATCTCATCTCCTGTAAAATAAACTGTACAGAGACACATTGAGCATGGAATTGTCTTTACCCAGTTGCTTTTTCTTCTCCCACAGCCCCAAAGCTCAGGAGTGCAGTTGGGTCAAAGTGGGGTGCCATGTGCACATGGACTTTGTTGGTATTAGCTTAATGCAGCTTGAATTTTCACCACTTCACTGGGGTGTAATTCTCTTGTGTTTACCCTTTTCAGATCTTCACGTGATGTTCACACACGTATGGTTCCTACAGATCTTATTTTCAATTTGTATTTTTTTTTTTTTCTGGAAATCAATTTAAGAAACACGTGTGGTTAAGTGGTTCTTGAGCAAGCAAGCTGACTGGGAGCAGCCTGAGAGCAGCTGCCGTGGAATGAATTTTGTTTCCATGCTTTAAGTGATCTGGAGCTCCTCCCCACCCAGTCAGTGCTTCACTTTCCAGCTTCACGTGCAGCTCGAAGCTCAGTTGAAAACGCTGTAAAACTTTGTTGATGGATTTTTTCCTCTCAGTATTTGAGTTAACAGGCATGCTGGCAGGTTTTCTGACAAAGTCAGGCCTGCCAAAATCCTGCCTAACCCAACAGCTGCCTGTGGAAGGGGTCAGAGCACCCGGGGTGACAGTTCTGCAGAACACGAGCCCCCCTCCAGCAGGCTCTGACTCCTGGAGGCAGCACACCTCATAAAACTCTGTGGAGATTATTCCTGAGAAAGTTTCTGGTTCTGGACTCGTGTAAGAATTGATTTCTGCAGCCCCCTGCACGCTGTGCTTGTGCATGGAGGTGGGGAGTGGTGGCAGAGCTGTGCAGGAAAGGAGACCCTGAAGGTAAAACATTGAAAAAGTTCTTTGCACCTTGTCCAGAGTTGCCTAAAGACCTCAGTGTCTTTGTACCTTGTCCAAAGTTGCTTAAATCTGTTTAAAAACTCTCAGAAAGCTGTTCCAGATTCTGCTGCATGGTGCAGAGCAGCTGGTGAGTACCCTCCATGTGCTGTGGCACATTTGGCTGCAGCCTGGCAGCAAAGAGCACCTCCCTGTAGAGCACTTGGACACAACCTTGGCACCCGAGCTGGGGAGCTGCTGAACAAGCCATTGTGCCAGTGCCCAGGAAAACATCACAGGGAGAGGACCAGAGCACATCCTGGCAGGGGCAGGGTGGCAGCCTTGCAGTCTGCAGTGTTTAGGTGCAGAGGTCACAAGGTTTAACACCATTCTGCAGCCATGATAATTAAAAAACCAGCTTGGATTCCACAATGTAATCAAGCCTTTGACCTCTGAGGTGCATCCAAGAGGAGAAGCAGGAGATAACTGCACCTACAGCATACCTTAGGCACCTACAGATGTCTCAGATGCTTGCAGCAGTGCTCCTGGACCCAGGGGCCAGGTAAGTCCTCTTGGTGCTCTTGGGGGCTCTGCTGATGATCTTGGATTTGTCTTCATCTGTGTTGGCCGCTGGGCACACGAAGAGACAAGTCTGCCCTGCAGGGCTTGGGATGGACAGCCAGCCTGCAGAGGGGCACAGATGTTTGTGATGGTCTGCGGGGTTCGTGGCAGGATTCACATAAGGCCAGTGAAATGGGAGTAGATGTGGCTACTGCTGTGAGTCACATGAAAAAGTTAAACTTACTCTACAAGGTGGATGGGCTGAAAGTGTTTTTAAACCTTCAGAAGTCAGTGTGAACTGTGTTCTGCATGAGGCCCTTAGAAGTAAAGGTGTGTATAAAGTAAAAGTAAAGCTGTGTGCAAAGTTGAAGCAGTTGGTTTGACTCAGATCCTGTAATCTTCCCCAGTTTGCTGCACCAGCACCATTTCTGTCTTGTGGTTTCAGTGAACACAGTGGGAGTTTCTGAATTGATGGTCAGAGGGCCCAGGGAATTCTGTTTGCACAGCTTTGGGCTAACCTCACACACAAGGGAAGTTTCAGCACTCACGATCCTCGAGCTTGACTGGAGCCACAGAAATACTCCTGGCATATTTCTCCCTTGGGGAAGTTACTGTCTCAGTCCTTAGACAAATGAAAAAAACAAAATACAGACATGCACTGGTGAAGTATTCATTGTAGGGACAAACAGTCCAGCCTCAGTGGCCTGTGCTGCAGGCTGTGTGCACTGTTGTTTTCACAAGTCCCTGAAAGCAGAGGATGAAAACCTTCAGCTCAGATTTGATTCTTGCTTCCTGTTTTATCAAGTAGAAAACCAAACACTCAAGTCTCCCAGGGCTACAGCAGAAATTAGTCTTTTTATTTACAGAGCTATGACTTTTTTTAGACTTAGCTAATGTTTTAAGACTTTTTCCTTTGTCTCTGGTTCTTTGCTCAAAGAGGCTGGGAGTGGTTTTTTGTATCAGTTGCTGGGATGTCTTTGAGCTGAGTTCCACAGTCAGCTCTGCTCTCAGGCTTCAGGGGCTCCTCCCAGTGCCCTTCCACTCCTGCAGGTCTCAGTAAAAGGGAGGAAGGCTGGATGGCCCTGTGATGGAATGTGGAAATGTGGGGGTTAAGTCCAGACACCCTCCTAGCACTGCTCCCAGTTCTCAGGGATCTTTGTGTTGGCTCACGCTGTCCTGAGAGTGCCTGCAGACCCTGTGCAGCTGTGTCCAGAGCACAGGCACAGCCTGCTTGCTGTGCTGCCTGCAGACACCACAGAGATGAGTGCTCAGGGCCTTCTTGACCTTCCTTGCTTTGTGCTTTTCCCTCTCTTGCTGAAAACAATTCATTCTCCCCTGCCAAGACTGAGACAAGTAAAACTGGATGAGGCCAGAGGTCTGTACAGGCAGGAGTGCTGGCATGGCAGTGAGCAGAGAGCTCCAGTTTCTCAGGGGAGGGTGGGAGAAGGAAACTCTGTCATGAATTACATGGAAAACGTTGGAATTCAGCCCTGGATTATTACACTTGGATCCTCTGCTCAGGGACTCCTCCCAGCAGGGTCAGAGCTGGAGTTCTGCACTTGGCAGATTTTTTGCCTCCCTGCAGATAGACAGATGGACAGTTTAGTGATGACTGATCTTCCGTGGGACCTTTCTCAAATAAAATTCAACAAATCCACCCCTTTCCTTCCCTGAAAGGCAAAGGAGAAAGGAAAAAGCTGGAGAATTCTTCCTAGTGCCTTTTTGGTGGTTTTGTTCCTTTCCTTAGTCCTTCTAGGTGGTGTTTAGCATCCTCTTTGCTGAGCCAGTGTGAGGAACGTGCTGCCCAAGGAAACTCGAGCCTTTGAGGCCGGGTATTTGGCAGCTAATTTAATTTCCTGGAGCTAATTGCAGTGATGAATCTCACAAGCAGCTGCTTCTCGTTGTAGCTGTGTGTGGCTCCAGGAATGACTGCAGAAATCTCTGAACATGAGATGACATTTAGCACAGCAGAGAGTTTGTGAGGTTGAAATGGCAGGTGGAAAAAACACAGTTAAAAATCCGGAAGGGTGGTTGCTATGGAAGCTGGGAAAGAAGATGTCAGCAAAATAACATCATGAAGAATTTTACAGATCACAGAATTTTCCTTAATGGGAGCTCAGACTGATGGGAAAAGGGAAGAAAATTCCAGAATCAAATGAAAAGATGTGAAAGGAAGGATCAGTATTACCAATTCCATGGCATAACTGAAGAGCTTTCCAGAATGGAATGTTTGTGCTTTGCTGTTTGAGCCTTTGAGGCACAGACTCTGGCATGTGGAAGCAATATATTTAACAAAGAATGTAAGTACCCATGAATAATTAGCATAGAGTTGACATCTCTGGCTGTAGGAGGAGCCACTGTGTCTGGAAGGTTGTGCTCTAGGTGTAGTAAATTATAAAAGATTAATAGCCTGTCTCACAACAGATTACTGAGATGGAATAAACCTTATTTGTACACATCACATCAGTTATCACCCCACATCTCATGGCAAAGCTCTTCTGAACCCCACAGGCTATTCTGGGCTTGGAATGCATTTTTTTTTTTTTAATTTTTTTTTGTCTTGCAAGTTTTGACAGAAAGCAAAATCCTTGGCAAAGCCAGCTGCAAAGCTGTGGCAGTCAGGTTTGGGCATGGGCTGTCTCTGGTGTCCTGAGGATTAACAGAGCACCTTGTCTTGCTGAATTCATGGACTCAGCAGAGTCAGGGCTCTGGGAAGCCTTTATCTCCCACCAGCCTTTCTTATAAATCAGTGGAAATCTGGGCAGTAAAGGTGAGGAACAACTGATAAAGAGAACAGACCTGTTACCAGGTCTGCACAAGCATAACCCCTGGGGGAATGTTAAACTTTCTGATAAATCGGTGTGCAAATTAGAGACATAATTTACAGAAAATACCACTTGTAAAGAAGCACCAGTGTGGGTCAGGCTGTCTCCTCCACTCTTGTTTAGTCAGAACAAAATCCTGGTTTTTGTCCTTCCCAGTTTCTGGGTGCCCAGTCTGTGCCCTTGCAGCTCACCAGGTTTCTGTGACCCTGCAGGGACTCCACAAAGGTGGAAAGAAAATTCCAGGAGGATTCCTGAATTTTCAGGTTCCCAGGAGGACAGTCAGCTTTGCCTGACCCTGACTGACATGTGAATGGTGAAGTTTGCCTCTGTCCTCTGGATTTATTTAGAAATTAGTGGCTTGTAGTAATTCTGTAAAATAAATAATGCTTTAATTCTCGTTGTTGGCTACTTAGAAAGGCACTTTCTGAAGGATTCCATGTGCTGCTGGTTGTTTCTGTCTGGATCAGACCTCAGGCCAGCAGGGCTACTTATATAACAAGAGTTGATTTTTATAAACTGAAAGAGGCAAAAGGCCCAAACAAAAATAAAGAGGAGAAAACGCAGCTAGAGGGAATGCTGTTCAACACACAGAAAATTGTATGAAAATATTTAACATGCAATTAAAAACTTAAATATTCCACTGAGATGCCGTAAAATCTTAGAATTTTGATGCTTTGAACAGCTAAGTAAATCACACTCTAAATCACTTCAATCTCTTTAATGTCTTAAACAATGGCTCTAGAAGAAATCAGTCTGTTTTAAATTGAGGAAGACACAATGTGTGCTTGTGTGGTGTCTGGTTATTCCAGTAGCTGCTGAAAAAATCCATTGCAGTAAAATTCTATATAAGCAGAATTCACATTCTATTAAAAAAAAAAAAATAAAAGTGCAGATATATTATTTTAAAATGGATCAGACATTTACAGTTTATTAATATATTACTGAAATATACAACTTTGTATTGATTAAATAGGTTAACACAGATAGAACTGTAAAAGAAATACTTTCTTAAAGTGCCAGAAATACAGTCTTGAACTAGAGCTAGTCAATGAATTGTTCTTTGCAATAAAAGAATATAAATGCCACAGGTTGCATGGCTAAACCTCTGTAGCCTGATAAATAATCATAAAAGCATTGGTAAGTTATATAATCTGGATCACAGAATATCAACCAGCTTGATTGCATTTTATAAATCTCTGGGTGAGTTCAGATGTGAGAAATGAAACTTCACCTTGGCTCTTGTTAAATGGAGGAAGAAGGATTTCCCAATATTTTTTGGGTCACAGTCCCCTGTCTTTATGCATTTTGGGTCTCCTGGGAGGAAGGTGGAGGCGCACTTCCCACTGAGCTGTTTTGTCATTAAGGACACACGTAGGGCAAACCTGAAGTCACAGTGGCTTGTGTCAAAAAAAAAAAAAAAAAAAAAAAAAAAAGTAACAAAAATTGTATCAGAACATTTCATTTGGACACATTCCATGGAAGTATTTTGCGGTTTCATCTCATAATGACATTTCCAGGACTAAACTTGAAGTGGATGCTCAAAAATGCAAGCAAAAGCTTGGTTCTTCCCAAGTTTGTGTTTTGGATTTTTTATATATATATATAATGTTTGGTCTGGTTTGTTCTAAAAGTGGGCTGGTTTTCTTGAGCTGGGCTATGCTTTCAGTCTGTGAAGGAAGGATCTTCCACTCTCTCTATTTATAAATCACTCCTATGAAGAAGAAGAACTAAGAGCTTCTGGTGACGTGACTCAAAGGCAGTCCCACGTGGACAGAGCTGGCAAAACATGTCTCCAGAGCCTGCTTGTGTCCAGAGTTATTCTGCTTATTTCCAGAGGTATCCTGCTTTATTTCCAGACTTCATCCTGCTGCCTGGAGCAGGGCACAAAAGCAAAAAGGCCAGCCCAAAGCAACGCTGCTCCATCCAGCAGACCTCTTCTCCCCAGCCACGCAGGTGAGCAGCCTCCGGAGAAATCCCATTTTCCTCCGACCAAGAAAAGGGGGTGTCAGCTGCTCCCTCCTTGCACTGCACATCCCAGAGCTCTGGAGTGGGGGAGAGCTTTCCCAAAGCTGGCTGTTGGAGGGGCTGCCCAGGGGACAGCTCCCTAGATCTCGCTTTCCTCGAAGACCTCCTCAGTGGTCTCGCCGGTGGTGACCTCTCCCTCGCTGCTGTCCGACATGCTCATCTGGGGGGGCCCTGCCCTGGCCCCTGCCCTCTGCCTGCCCAGCCCCTGCCCCTCCCAGGGGCTGCTCACCTCCAGGCACCACTGGGGCTTGCTGCTCAGCTGCTGCTTCTTGCCCTTCTGCGAACACTTCCTGAGGTATTTGATGTTTTCCCCCAGAAAGCAGAGTCTGCAGCCCAAGGGATCTGCCAGCAGGAAACGGGACCACTGCTTCTGCAGCTCTGCCTTCACCTGGGGAGGGAGAAAACGGTCACTGGGGATGGCATGGGCTTCACTGGCACAAACACTAGCTGGGAAATGAGAAACTTGTGAAGAGAGGGCTGGGCTGTGGGAGGAGAAACTCTAACGTGAGTTTAGGACTTTGAAAGCTTCCTGCCCCTCTGGGGATTGCCTTGCACCTGGTGTGTAGGGTGGGAGCAGAAGCTGGGCTCTCAGCTGGTTGAAGCAGTGGCATTGAAGGTGACCATTAATTAAAGGGTCTCTAATGGCATTTCAGACACCCCAGCCTGCAGTGGAAACACTTGGAGTCCAAACCTCAAATGGTAGTCCTTGCTGTTCTCTTCACTCCAATTTTACCAGCTCAAAAGGATGCTCTCAGTAAGCAGAGCTGGTCACTGTGCTCATCCTTCTCGGTGTCATTAATGTATTTTACTAATGAACTAAACTCTTCTCTCACAGCATTGTGTCTTACCTCTCCGTTAGCAAAGCAATAGAGAACTGCCACCAAAAAACCCTGCAAAGAAAGGGAGGGAGAGGAAAAAGTCAGTGTGCAGAAATACCTGAAGCTATAAATGAAAAGGTGACATTACTGTTAAAACCACAAATATAAACAGTGCTCCTTAGTGTTCAAAAAGGAAACTAGCTGCCTGCATTTATTTATTAATGAAGTACCCAGTGATTTATTTTTGTGCAGTTCCTTGGCAAGTGCAGGGCACATTTTGTGCAGATGCTGAAGAACAGATGATAAAACCCAGTTTTATCTTCATTTTGCTACCACATAATGTTGTTTTGTTCCCCAAACTATTGCTGTTGTACTGTGTCTGCTGCTATTTCCAAATGTGGTAAAGAAAAAAAAAAAAATGCAGCTTAGTTTCTCATATTCTCTAAATGCTTGTTTGGGTTTGTGCATAATTCTACTAAGATCTCATTTGGGTTCTTTTTACAAATTATTTCTATATTGAGTGATTAGTGTTAGTTCAGAGTTCAGCCACATTGAGTGTTATGGCCATTTGGGATTGCTGGTTTTCCTTTGATACTGATTTAGATAAACACTTTTAGAAAATCCTACAGATGCAGCTTGTTTTAAACCAGCCCCAAAATTATAATTTCCATTTGCCTCTCTCTGTGTTTGACCTCAGGCTAAAGCAGCTTACAGGCTGTGTCTCAGCCCCACAGACATGCAGATTTATTCCCACTGCACCAGGAAATGCCCTTTTCTGGTGTGTCTGAAGGCATCTGTGACACAAATTCTGATTAAGAAAATAAATACTCTTGAGTCCCAAGGCAATCTTTATATCACAGCTCCAAAGGTGCAATTCAGTTGACAGCATTCAATTGTTCCCACACTCACATTTTTTCCAGAAATATTTCTGCTTTGCTCAGACAAAAGTTGAAAAAGAAATTCACATACACAGAAGCTTCAGCATTTTTCATTATACCTAGAATTAGCCAGTAGCGTCCTGAGCCTGCTGTTAATTTTCTAGCAGTCCTGAATTATTTAGAGTAATTAATTCCTTAAGCATATGTGCAGTTTATCTGCCACACCAGTGGAAATGGGGACAGGAGAAACAGCAGACAGGGTTGCTTTCTCCATGTATTTTATTTCTATCATTTTTCATGTTCCACCTGTGTTATGGTAGGAAGATATAGTTAATTAGAGTTAATAATAGGTGAGATTAAGTAGAAATTGGAACATAATAATTACATCACATGAATATATAATGTAGTCTCATCTAATATTTTAAATATTAAAGTATATTAAAATATATTATGTTAAATGCAAATTTACTAGCTTAAAAAGCAACTTTTTTATGCAGAACTTCTGCTCCTGGAAGGCAGCTCTCTTTTTTGGAGGGGTAGAACATTCATGACTCTGCTGGGTGGTTTGGGGGGTTTTTTGTTATGGGTGTGAACTCTAAATTTGGCCTCACAGGCACTGCAAGCAGGAACTGGATTTAAACTCCACTCCTGAGCCTGCAGATAGTGATAGCCCTGTGAGAAGATTCTCTGATTATTCATAGTTGCTGCTCACTTTGTACCCTGGTTTCTTGAATGCTTACTCATTTTTCTCCCAGTAAGTTGATTTTCACACTTGGAGACCTTTCCAGTGCTTTGTGACTTCTCAAACACACATTTTCAGAATTTTCCCAGTGTGCGTAAAACGGAGAATGAGAAGTTCAGAAGAAATGTGTCTTAGCAGAGACACCCACAGGAAAGGACAGATGCACACATGAGCATCAGTTGTTCATCAGCAACTGCAGTGTGAGAAATTACTCATCAGATAACTGGGTTCTCTCCACTAGGAGAGAAAATGTGGAAAAAAAAAATGGAAAAAGTGGGTTTTTTTCCTGAGGGTGGCAATTTCATGCACAAGGGAGCCAAGGTGTTTAGATTGCTCCATTTCCTAAAGCAAAGCAGCACCCTACCTACAACAGAACTCCTATTCAGAATTTAATTTTGTGCTCCTTGAAACTGTTTGAGTTAAACCCTCAGCTGAGATCGCAGGGATAATTGTTTTTCTTTAACAAAACAGTTTAACTGCCTTTTAAAACTACTGAGAAGATTTACAGACTAAACAAATGTAATTGGGTACAGTTTATGTGCTTTTTGGCTAATCCCTTCATAAATAATGCTGCAGCTAAAAAAGAGAATCTGCAATAAACATTGGCTAAGATCTCTGGGTGTTTTTTTTTGGTTTTTTTTTTTTAATGGAGCTTTGCTTCTAAAGCATGACGTGCTGCCAAGCTCATGCATGTTTCTCTAAAAGGAGTGGAGTTTGTGTTCTTTAGCAAGGATGAGTAAGCTGGTTTATATATCAGATTTCTTTGTACAAGCCAGTAAATAAAATCTTCACTTAAAATGATTCTGCACTTTTAAAATAACATTTAGGCACTGCAGCCTCTCCAAGTAAGGCTATGTCGAACCAAGGAGCTTGTACTCCAACATTAAGGTCCCTTCCAACCCAAATAATCCTGTGATTTTGTGAACACCATGTCAGCCTCGGGGTTGTGGCTCTCCAGGAATTCTCAGGACATTTTCCCCCTCAAGCTGTGGTGGATATTTTAAAGAATAACCTCAGTAACAGTGTCAGGACAGTGGTGCAGACACACACAGGTGCTCAATGCAAAGGTTAAACCCCAGAATTTTCCTAAGCTGAAAAGGCAGCAGTGCTCAGGTGGCTTCGTGCTGGGGCTGCAGAGGAGGGCAGCAGTGTCAGGGCAGGGATTACTGAGGAGCAGCCCTGGAGCTCAGGGATTTCTGGGGTTTGCAGCATCTTTGTGAGCTGTAAGAGACCCTGGAGTGCACAGGGGCACTTTGCAGAGAAGGAGAGCAAGCATCCTTCAGGAAAATGGAGCCCTGGGATGAGGCAGACATTCTCATGGCTATGAGTTTGGCTGGGAGTGTTTAAAATGGACCATTTTAATCCTGCTTTCAGGGCTCTGTGATGAACTGTTACCAGAGTAATAGTTCAGGGGTCTGTGATGAACTGTTACCTATTACCAGAGTAATAATTTTATTTTTTTTTTGCAAAATGTCAGCCTCCTTTTCTTGGTGTTTGGGACTGTCATATTTGAGTATGCAGTTTGTGAGTGTTTTTTTTCTGCCACAGTGTGTTTAGAGACATTGCAGGTTGGGATGTAATATGAAATCAGAATTGACTATAGCTGTGGTAAGCAGCAAATGCACATGGATCTGTGAAAACTAAAAACAATGCTTGCAAAACAGTACTTACATGAAATGAGCTCATTGTCAGCTGAATGAAAAGTCTTATGTGTCTTGAAAGTCCTTCCACCTGTTCATCAGTGATGAAGGTAAATACAAATTCGTGGATGCCCAGCAATGGAATCAGCACAAGTGTAGATCTTGCCAATCTTAAAAAGAAAATGTTTGGTTATTGTATTTTTTAAACATCTTGATGCCAAAAATCAAAAACCCAGAGACAAAAAAATTATTCCAAAAAATATGCCCTCAATATTCTGACTTTGGAATGGTAGTAGCAGTTTTGTGACTTTGAGAATAATGCATGCATAAATCTGTGGAAAGTCTAGTTTAAAGGCAGGTGCAAATTAAATGTTTTCCATGGCACATCCTGGCTGGAATAAAGTAAAGCCTGATTCTCTATCAGGCTACAAACACAGAGGGTTGTTGTTTTTCTTCCCAAATTTCAGTGACAAAGGGAAAATGTGTCACAGCAGCAGAGGGAGAGGAGATTGGTCACACAGGGGCTGACCTGCCTTTGCCTCTCACATAGGGAAATGCCTGTGGAGCCCATTTTCCTATTCTGAATATTCAGAATATTGTGAATACCTATTCAGAATATATCTATTTCCCATATTCTGAATATCTGTTACACCTGGTGGTGGTAGGGACACCTTTAGGGGAAACTGAGAAGTTTTTGATGTGATAAAAATTTTTTAAAAGGGGCCAGGACTTCTGTGTCATTTGTTACCTACCTGTATTTGTAGTCATGAAAGCTCATTTGCTGAGCTCTTAGTTTGGAAATCAGCATTCTGAGAATTTTTAAGAAGATGCCAAAGTTAACCTCGAAGGAAAATACATATGGTTTACTTAGAGCAGATGTTATGACACTAATCAGTTAACTCCTAAATAAATGTATAATTGATATTAAACACTCACAGAACCTGCCCCAAATAGCAGGAATGCAGCTGGGATGGGGCTGGAATACAAGCAGGTTATTGTCACACACTAAATATGCCAAGTTGAGTAACTTAGCATTGTCTTAGCCTGATTTATAATTTGATACATGATCTTCCAGTAAAAAATCACATTTCAATTTTTTAATACAGAACCCTGCTTCCTCATTTTTTGAAGAAAACTTCATGTCTCCCTTGGTATTTCTGTGGTAGAAGACTGTATCTTATTTGTTCCAAAAATTTGAAGGACAAATATGGCACTAATTACAAGAGCAAGGAGGGGGAAAACCCACAGGTTATAAAATTCTTACTGCAATGGAAAACAACATTGGTCCTCGGATGATCCACCAAATCCCCATGTGTTCATTTGTTCCCCAACACCTGGAGAGTAATTTAAAATATAATTATTTTCATAGGAAAAAAAAGAAAAAAAAAGTTAGAATGCTCACATAACTTGTATATGTATTTCAAAAGGAACTTGGTGAAATTCAACTTTTTCTGGTGGCCCCCAAAAGAAATGGAAGAAAACTGGGAAAAGTTTCACCAAAACCCTGAAGACCTTTCCACACCAGTGTTGATAAAGGTTTCCCTAGACCATAAACTTCCGATCTGTCTGGCAAGCTCAGTCTTTGAATCCACCAGACCCCTCACCATGGAATTAATCCTACTTGAATTATCCATCTGAAACTGGAGACTGGGAATGAGTAAACTGGGAATTGTGACCACGCTTCTTCAGCTGCTAAAAACTAAGCATATACTGTTTTCTTGAAGCTGTCTCTTCTTCTCCTGCTTTAACCCTCTGATTTGTCCCATTTCTTCTTGCTGAGGAGCCTGAGGTGCTCATTCCTGTCCTGGCTTGTCATTTACAATTTATCTCAGCTGACTCTGTAAGGCTGTAATTGTGGTTTGGGTGGTGCTTATTTTCCACGTTGGTGTTGCAAATAAAATTCTATAGAAACCACGAAAAATAAGAGGAGAACAAAAGATTCCATACATGAACCTCAAAGTTTATGTGATGGCACCAAGAGCATCACTGAAGATCAGGATCTGGTGCTTGCCAGTGCTTGTTGCTGTGACTGCTGCCCTCACCAAAAATCAGCTCTCAGTGCCTCCCAGGTTTTGCCTCCATTACAATTTACTTTTTGTCTTTAAAAAGTGGCAGTGAATATGAATTAAAGTGTCTCCAAGGAAAGCCTGATCTCCTCTTACTCACAGGATGCTCTCCATGAAGATGCTGGTGCACACAATTTGCTTTATGTAAATGGATGAACGTTTTGGGGAACAGTGAAAGTTCATTTTACTCCTTGCTAAATGAATAAATCTGAGAGTTCCTAGAAGTTTTTTAATGTGAAAGTACTAAAGGGAACCTTGGAAACGTGACAAGTATCAAGAGGTGCTGTATAATCTGATAATTTGTTGTTCACTTCTTGTGTCAAGTACTGCCAAGGGGTTTCAGCCAAGCAAACAGAAAGTCAGGATTCCAAAGAACATTTTATTTAATAACCTACCCAGTATTCTCCAGTTTGGATCTGCTTATTCCCCAGGGGCCCACAAACAGGATTGGAACAACTGAAAAGAAAAGAAGAGTCTATTCCAGCCAAGACTGTAGGAGTGAGTGGTACAAAGGTTTGAGCTTTTCAGTTTTCTGCTTAGAACAGTACAAAAATCAGATTCATCCTGCCTTTGCCCATTTGTAGTTCAAATACAAAATGATTTTCTGTGGTGTAGTTGAATTTTCAGACCAATGAATACATTCACTCATAAACACACTGCTGATATGCTGAAAATCTAATTTTCTGACCTAAGAACTCAAAGTAGTTGGCACACGAGGCCTCACAGGCACAGTTGTTGAACTTTAAAGGAGTTTTCAGGGAAGGTGTGGAATGCTGCCTGGCTAATTTAAACAGCTGACAAAGGATTGTGCCCTTCAAGAGAATCACAATCTCCTTTACTGCTGCCCCCAGCCCTTCCTGGAGATCACAGGCTGCAGGCTGGAAAGAAAACCCCCGAAGTAAAGGATTATTCTATTACACTATTCCAAAGGACTACGAGTGTGAAAGCACGAATCTCAAATCGTCTGCTACAAGCAGTGTTCCACTGAGTTCTCAGCCCAATCACAGGGGATTTCCTGGTGGCTGTGGCAGAAATTAAAGGAGGTTTTGAGTCCCCAGAGCCTGTCAGGACTCTGGGACATGGACTAAGGTCGTGGAGAAAACTGGAGTGTGGCAACACAGAGAAAGGACAAAACCAGAAACAAAACCCTCTCCAAGAGAACAGATTTCTGAGAAGGTAAAAGGGGGAAGGAGATAAAGGGGTCTCACTGGGGTGGGAGATGGTTTTGGTGCAAAAAGAGGCACAACTGGGAAGAGACCTGAAGATCCAGGGGGCAGGAGGAGGAAAGGTGACCCCCGGGGTGAGGAGGTGATGTTATCAAATGCAGTCCCTGGGCAGCAGCTGAGGAAATGTCATGTGAGCCCTGGGTCAGCCCTGCTGCCTCAGCAGCTCTGCTGCTACAAATGTCATGTCCTAGCAGTGACTGTAATAAATAGAAATTAAAAATAAAGCTGATTTGTGGGGAAAGCCTTTAGGAAATTGGTGGATATGATGAGAGCAATGGACAAGGACCAATGGGTAAATAATCATTATTAGTAGTATTATTAATATTATTAATACTCTTCTGGTAGGGAGGAAGTTTCCTAACAGACTGGCCCATTGCAGTTGGAACAAGGAATTAAATGATTGATCCCCGTTCCAACCATCTGGTGATCAAAGCAACAAAGGGATTTAGAGAGGATGAAAGAATGACAAAACATTAAAAAAACCCATGAAAGACAGTGGTCTTGGTTTATCAGCAACCTGTGTGCTCAAACAGCCAAATGTCCTTTAAAGGGGAACGTGAGAGGGAACAGAGAAATCCAGGCATGGGTGGTGAGAAGCATCCCCAAAGTAATTACCTTTAAATTGTCTTTATTTCATGGATAATGCCTGAAGTGCAAGACCTGACTCATGCAGGGTTTCATGTTGTCTCCTAACTTAAAGCACACCTTGGAACTTCCAGGTGAGCTGGGAAGGGAGCATTTAAATGGAAATTGCTAATGAATTGGCATTATTGCTATAGAGGTGCTCTATTACAAAGGGAGGAAATGAAGTTGCTGGTAGAGCCATAATATTCAGTGATGACAATATACAGCCCAAAATAAGGAAATTTCTCCTAGTTCTGCCCACCAGGCATCCATTTTCTTATGAAATAATTCCCTGATTTCCTGTCTCTGCAGCTCAAGCAGAGTACCACTGCTGATGTATCTCCACTCACAACTGCTGGCTTCAAAACTAACGAATAAAACAGAATTCAGATTTTTTTTTTTCCCCTTCTTTACAAAATATCCCCCATTGACTCAGCAAAGCCCCACGTAATCAGTGCCTGGAAGCAGCTCTGGACTCACCCCATCCTATCACAATGTATGTCTGCAGCAGTCTTCTCTCAGAGAGCACCACAGTTATCAATAACGTGTGCAGATAAATTCCTTCCACCAAGAGCCAGAAGTAATTTGCCCCAACAAAGTAATGCATGAAAAACTGGGCAGTCCTGCAAATGATTACAATCTGTAGGAACGAGAGATCAGGAGTCATTGTAAATATAGATATGAAAGATTTGACTGAGGAGCTGTTAAAATCGTGGTCACCATTAACATCTTGCAGATAATTGTCCTTGTTGACATGGGCAAGCTCTATTCCTACAACAACACTCAAGAATAATTTATTCACAGTGGCCACAAATGAGCTGTTGTAAATAAGTGCCAAATAAACACAGATTTCTTTTTAAAGGCTACAAGGTGTGAGTTCTTCCACTTAAGTGGCTGTTTCTGAATATTACAACCAATTAATGTGTTCTTTCTGTCCGTTTAAAATAAATCTCTTACAATCAGGATTTCACCTTGATTGCCCCAACTTTTATCAACAAAATTTCAGCATCCAAAGCTCAGCTTACAAACACCTCCACACTTGATGCTGGAGGGCAAACTTCCCAAACTGTAACTTTTGACCACGAGAAAAACACATTTACTGTTAGCTGTGAACAAACACATTACCTCTGGACTGAGGTATAATATCCACCCAGTTTCATCATTTGGTCTTTTTGAGTAAATATTGTAGTACACAGAGTCTTTTATAAGAACTGCTGCGGCACGCAAGATGAAGGATGCAAATAAATTCATATGGATGTAATTTCTTGTGCAGTGAAGTTTCCTGTGGGAGAAAAAATAATGCATGAATCCTTTGGAATATATCTAATTTGCAGAAATAATTTTTTTTAAAAAAACACAGCAAAACAACTGTTGTGTTCGTATTGTTGCCATCAATGGATTCTGCTTAGAAATTGCATTTATATTGCTCCTTAGAAAAATACAAGTTATTTACATGGAATCAATGGGATGCTTTGGGTTGGAAAGGATCTTGAGGCCCATCTCATGCTATTCCCCCTTCCACTAGATCAGGGTGCTCCAAGACCTGTCCAGCTTGGCCTTAAAATCTTCCAGGAATGGGGAAGTTTGTCTCATGACCTACGCCAGGGCCTCTCAATTTCTACCTAAATTTAAAGAATTTCTACCTAATATCTAATCTAAATCTACCATCTTCAGCTTAAAGCCATTCCCTTGTCCTATTACTCCATGCGCTTTCCCAAAACTCATCCCCAGCTTTTTTTTTGTAGCCCCTCCAAGAACTGGGGAATGGAAGGTACTGAAGCACTGGAAATTAAATAATAATGCTAACTTCATAAAAAGAAGAATATGAGTACAGGGCTCTGTACATTTAAAATGCATTTAAATTTCTACTAACCTGAGTAAAGAAAGTATAAGCAGAGCTAATACCAGTGAGATGAGAGAAAAGTAATATCCTATAGTGTATAACAGCTGTAATGTGGTGAGTAGTTTGTGGTCTTCTTCCTGGGAACAGAGAAGAAAAATATGTTATGTAGGCAGGGGGAAGAAACACAGCTCAGAAACTTTGGGGATCACCTTCTGTGAGTTTCAGGGAGCCAGGGCAGGATTCTGATCCCCGCTCTCTGCATTTCCTTCTGAAATCAGCCTGTGACAAAGACACTGGCACCCAGAGTTTCTGTTTAACTCCAAAGGCACTCCCAGGCGTTCCCAGACTCCTCCTGCACGAAGCCCTGGCCAGTGCAGTCACACTGATCCTTGCCAGGATCTCCAGCTGGATCTGGGGGTGTCCAGCTGCAGGCTCAGCTCACTGGGGCTGCACAGAGTGTGTGTGGCCCGGGGCTCAGCACTGCCCAGCTGTGCCTGCACAGCTCTGAGAGCCAGCTCTGTCCAGAGACAGACTCACTCCCCTCTTGGGTTCAAAGGAATAAAAGTAATTATTAAATTAGAGCTGTCTCAGATGCCTCTGAATGACAAATAAGACCTCGGAGGAGGAAGGGAACTACTCACATTTCACAGATTGTCATAAACATCCTGGGTTGAAAGGTACCCACAAGGATTGCTGAAGTCCAGCTCCTGGCCCTGCACAAATTTCCTTTCAATTTGCCCAATTTCACATCTCTTCTTCCTAAGTTTTTTTCTATTTTAGCTGCTTATGCCTACCTCTCAACTATTCAAACTTCTGGCCCAAGGAAAGCATCTCTGAAGAGGCAATGAGATACAGGAGATGTGGATTTCATAATCCATATTTGGCCTGCTGAGCTCTTCTTGGAACCTGTGTCTTTCCCTCAGTGAGTTTGCTGTTTTTCTTGTTCTACTGCTCAGCATTTAGCACTGCCTTCCTGCCAGCAGTTTTCTCTAATAATAATTTCATGCTAGTGAGCCATGCCTCTCTTGAAGGGGTGAAAATGCCCAGGGAAAGCAGAGGGGGTGCAGGAGAATCCCAGCTGTTAGTCACTCTGCTCCATGGAAACATTCCAGCTGGTAAAAACCTTGCCAAAATCTCAAGTTATCATCTTGGCTGTTTCAATTCTGCAACACCAAAGCACATCATGAAACCAAGGTGATTCCTCTGATGTGTGAAGATGCTGGCTCTGGGTTATTTCCAACATCTTGGGGGCCTTCAATTAAATAAAACAAACAGGTACAAGCCCACATTTAGTGCTGGTAGCCAAGCTGGTTGAAGTTTTCAAAGAAATTGTGTGCTGTCACACAAGATGAAATAATATGTCTTGCAGAAGCAAATATGCTATCCAGAATGGTCAACAAACCTTGGAAAACACTCAGGACTTAGGAATATTTATTACATTTGCATAAATAAACAGAAAGTTTGGAAATCCATGTACTTACTATATAAAGATCTTAGTAAAAATGTAGTAATACACAGAGACACTAAATAATAATGGTTCATAAATAATCAGTAAAGCAGTGTTACTTGATAAAGTAAGAAACAGCACTCAGCCAGTAATAGAAAGTGAAAAATAGTGGTAATAGTGCTTATTTAAGAGACCTAATTCTGACATCTGCTAAGCTGAACTCCATGGCAAAAGAAATCCAGGAAGGATGGCATTGGAGTGGGGGAATCCTCCAGTCTCTGAGCTTGGAAATAGCCAATTAACAGCTCATTAAATGCTGAAAGGCTCGGAAGGGAAGGTGTCTGACTTGGACAGACTGATGTGATTTGGGGAGATGCTGGGGTGCTTGCTTGCTTGACAAGTTGCAGTGTTTTTCTATTTTATTAGGAGAAAATCAGCACGTGTGAACACTGGACTCTGAACAGAAAATGACTCGTGGCATCGAAAGCAGGAATCCCCTGCTTTAACGTTTTCTCTTCTGCTTCTTATAAATAAAATAACAGCTTTCCATTTGGTAATTTGAATGAAATCTGAGGATCCTTTGCAGGTATTAAATGGAAATGTTTTGTCAGTCACTCAAGAAAGGATTAAGAAGATTAAAGTTCTCAACCGTAATATAAAACATACTTACATTTTTTTGGAAATGATTTTTCTCAGAACATTCTGAACTATCCCTCCAAATGTCTGTGGAATTTTCCTTTGTTTGCCAAATCCCTTCATCCAAGCAGACTCTGTATACATGTCCTACACTTCCTGAAAGTAAACAGAGTTGTAGTTTAAAAGGTCAAAATAGAGATTTCATTTTTCATACATGTTTGAAAGATTTCTGCCTTACACCTCCACAATGGACTCTACACCACCCATACTCAAAAAAAAAAAAAAAAAAAAAAAAAAAAAAAAAAAAAAAAAAGAATAAACCCCACTTTTCTCCCCACTTTTCTTTGTCAATATATATATATTTTTTTTTTTATAATTACATAGGACAAAGTAGGAATGTAATCCAGCAGAAATAAATTCCCAGAATGTGCCTGGTTTTTACAAGAAAACCTGCACAGTACATCCAAAAGAGAAGCCTACACTTCCCCTTATTAATTTTTCCTCATTAAGCTTATGAATGGGTAATTCACTGCCCAGGCTGGGCAGTCAAAACTGCACAAGGCTTTGATTAGGGAATGATTTTTCTCTGTAACACCTGATGTTGCAGGCTGGTGTTTCATTTCTCTGCTCTGGGGCCCTTCAGCAAGTGGGGTGACTGATGGATTTCCCTGGCTTTCACTGCTTTGTCCCAATTTATATTAATTAGGAATTTGCCCACAGCATCAGAGGAATGGTGTGGGGAGCCTGGTTGATTTTTGTTTGATGTTGTCCTTAACAGCTGCCATCCATTCATTTCTAATCAGACCTGGGCTTTTTTCAATCATTTTTGAGTTGAAAATGTTTAAGGGTGGTAGCAACAACCAGAAAGTCTTGTTTTGCTCAGCTCGAAGCTGAGAATTTTTTTGGGAGCACAGTTTGTTGTGATGGAGCAGGAGCTCTGTATGAATATTAGACACTGGAAAAAAACCTCAAACCATCCATGAAATGTGATCAGAAATCTTGCTTTTGTAGAAAATCAGACAGAAAAAAAAAAAAAAAAAATAAAGAGTCTCCATTCCTTGGAGGCAAAATGTTTTTGTTTATTATGAAGAGCTGGGTCTGGTCTAAATGGTTGGCAGAAGCAGTTTGGGAGATTAGATGGAAACTTGGTGTCTTAATGCTTATTAGCATAAAAAGGGATAAATTATATTAAAGAACAAACCATGTGTGGTTTGGGCTGGGGAAAGCTGGGATTAGCAGCTGGGAGTTTTCTCCCATAAATTAAAGGGCTTGGGCAGAACTGGTCCCTCCAAGTGGAATTGGAAAAGCAGAAAGGCTGTGGGGCAGGATTCAGGATTCAGGATTCACTGCTGCTCTGTGTTGGTGCCAGTGCCCCTTCATTCCTTCATGGGAATCTTGATGGGTCTTCAACACTTTGGCTCCTGAAGGTGGATTTTCTTTCCCCCCTTCCTGAGAGCCTCCCTGCTGCATTCCCTGCAGGAGAATTCCCTGCTTGCTAGGCTGGTTTGCTCCCCACACCATCGGGAACACCACGGAGCTTGGCTCTTCCAGTTTGCTGGGATGGAGTCTGGGATCAGTGGGGAGCCCAGAGGTTGGAGCTCAGAAGCTGAACCTGGCTGTGTTCCTAGGAGCAAAGCCCTGGCAGCAGGTGACGTTACCCTGCCTGACAGCAGCACTGCAGAGCTGTGGCAAGCACAGATGGGGAAAAGAGCGAACAAACCTCAAATATGAGTTTGTGCCTCAGCTCAGAAGTGGTAGAAAGAGGTGAGACTCTCCCTCACCCACTTCAGAGGACACTGGGGTAAGCTGGACAAGCAGCACGTGTCCTTTGGCTGAGTTCCTGGCACAGACTCCAAGACAATTACCACTCTCTCATTACCATTTTCCAGCCATGGCAAATAGGAAGGGCAAGGAACGGAGACATTTCCTGGGGGCGAGTAAGGCCAGCAAACAAACTGATCAAACGTCCCATTGCAGTGTACTCCTGGGGAGAGAAGCAAATAAAAGCTTTACAAAACAGCTGTCCAGACAATGGACAATCATGGAAACCATTTTGTCCTGCTCCAGGGTAACAGCATTGCTGAAGTCCAGCTCCTGGCCCTGCACAAATTTCCTTTCAATTTGCCCAATTTCACATCTCTTCTTCATAAGTTTTTTCTATTTTAGCTGCTTATGCCTGCTTCTTAACTATTCAAACTTCTGGCCCAAGGAAAGCATCTCTGAAGAGGCAATGAGATACAGGAGATGTGGATTTCATAATCCATATTTGGCCTGCTGAGCTCTTCTTGGAACTTGTGTCTTTTCCTCAGTGAGTTTGCTGTTTTTCTTGTTCTACTGCTCAGCATTTAGCACTGCCTTCCTGCCAGCAGTTTTCTCTAATAATAATTTCATGCAGAATGGAAATGGTGCAGGCAGGTGACAGCAACACAAAATAAAATGCATTAATGGCTGTCCCAGTGTCTTGGTTAGTATCTTTCTTTTAGGATAACACCAAAGTTCTTCTCTCTGAACTTTTTTGCTTTTGCTCATCCTAAGCCAGAAAAGAATTTCCCACTTTATTTTCCATAGTGCATAGCAATACTTTGAGAAATTTGTGTGGGAAGAAGAACACAGGGAGCAAGAAAGACAGCTCTGTGCTCTGTGCTCTCTCACCAGCATCTTTTGGGGGGCTTCTGCTAAAATAGGGAGCAGAGGATGGGAATTCTTATTTACTGTGCTGAACCTTTGATGCCAAGCATCTGTGTTATGATCCCTGTAGCTGTTAATATTTACAGCTGCCTTTTTATTGTTCTTTGCCCCAATTTCTGTTTGTTTAAGTGTGGACTGGGGAGGCCACCAGGAGTAAAATACCTTTTTTTTTTTTTTTGTTCCATTTCATGAAAGCTGAAGTTCTGAACCCCTGTAGTTCTCCTGATCACCTACTACAAACTAATGGCCTCTAATTGCCTCCAAAGCCACCATTCTCTGCTTTCCTGGCCAAACACAATCTTCTTTTGCATCATGCTGATGTTTTCTGCACACCAGGTGTTCACCACAGGCTATTGACTTCTAGCTGCTCTCTGCTGCTCCTCTCTTCCCTGCCAGCATTAGCTGTAAGCCCTCCTGCAGGTGCACTGGCTGAGCTATGTATGCTTTGCTTTCCCTGCTTTCCATGAAATCTTTTGTCCCCTGAAATCCTCGTTGCTCTCTTCTTGCCTCCTTGACTGTTGTCACACAGTAACTTAAGGAAGCCTCTGTTTTCTGGCTTTCTGTGTTTTCCCCTTCCCTGTTTCCCACAAGTGGCTCTGACTTCTGAGCCCTCCCAGTTTGGACTCACCAATAAATTTGGTGAGGGTGCTTTCAATGCCTGCCTACAGCCAGAGAGCCCAAAACAGAGAGCACAGGTTCACTTCTCATCTTTGCTTGGTGATCAGCAGCCACCTCTCTATCACACCTTGGGCTCCAACCAAACCTGTGCCATCCTTCCCTGAAGCCAGGCACCCAGCTGAGCAGATTTCACACATTTAGGGGTGAAATAATGATGGATTATGAAGTCCCCCTTTGGCAAACAGCAGAAAACTTTGAGCACCCAGTCAAAGGAGGGAGGCAGGAATTCAGGAGGAGACACTGTGGGTGTGCTGCTCTTTATCTAAAAACCCAAAACCACAAAGAAAGGAGAATAAACAAGGGACTTCAGGCTAATACTTGTGTCAGGTGAATTGTTCTACAATTAGAACTTAGGAACAGACATACAGCAAGACAATATTTGCATATTCATGTTTCTCAATAAATTTCTTCATTGCTTACCACTATCTACAGATGATTCCTGCAGCATTTTCAAGCATTCCTGTTTGTATTTGTTCCACCCAGTAGTGGTTTTTTCCAGCAGAGAACCTTTGGCCTGGGAGTGAAAATATTGTACATGAGAAAAATCAGTTAGAACCTTTTAGTCCTTAATGACAAGTTTCTTTCCATTGTAAGAAATTCTGGTCTGAGCACAGAAATGAGGAGAGGAGAATGGAGGAATGGTAGGTAAAAAATGCCTAGTGGGCTTTTTGGCTTTAGAATATTTTTAAAGATAATCAAGCACACCTGGTTGAGTAGTACAGCAAACAAAAACAACAACAACAACAACAAAAGAATAAAACAGTAATGAATAACCAGTGCTATTTAACTACTAACACCTTCCCTCTGGGGCTTTCTCTTCTCCTGCCCAGCATTTCACAGACAACTTATTTTACCAGCAGCTGCAACTGTGCCACAGCCATCCTTCCATTCCTCTTCTTCCTTTTATTTCTCCTTTTTTTTTTTCTTATTTTTCTTTTGTAAATTTTACTTTTACTTGCCCATTCACACTGTTTTGATTTCTTCTTGTGTCCGCAGGTGAGAAGAGTCTTTGCCCCTCAGATTTCCCACATAATAAAATGACAGATAAATGATCCTTATCACCCAACACCCCGACTGCAGAGCTCCTTACGAGGAGATAATTGCTGTTTAGGAAAGCAATGGCTAAAACCACAAGAATTAAAATGCAAAAACGCTTGGTGATTTGGGTGAAGAAATGCCTTATTAGGAGCAAAGCAGCTCAGAAAGGATAATTGGAGATGCTGCTTACAACTCAGTGTGAGCATGATGAGTTGATTATTTATCCATGGAGAAGAACACCATCCTAGGCACTCTCTGTGCAATAAACCCCTGGTCCCTGCAACCAGAGCTTTGAGAGGCCAGAGCAGTCAAAGATTATTGTTGCTAGAAGTCACCAAAAAAAAAAAAAAAAAATTAATTACTGGTCCAAAATGTTACTGATTCTAATGAGCAAAGTTCGGAGAGCAAACAAAATGTAAGTTTTCTAAACAATCTTTTTTGTTAAAAGATGCCTTCAGTTCTCCAGGAAAAGTCGATTTCTTTTTGTCTGGACGACACCTTTTCTTTGACACTGCCTTTAACACGTGTGGTTGTCCTGATGTTGTCTGAACATGGTGATGCACCAAGGGCTGAAAATATATAACCAGAAAAATATATGGCTGTGAACTTCACCTTTGCTCCTTTAAACCTATGGTTTGTCTTTATTTTAATGAAGAAAATCATATTTATTTACTTTCAAGACAAGAACAGTGTTCTGATGAGCTAGCTCTTATGCAGGATCTTTTACTTAGACTACAAATCTACATTTTTTGCTTCTAATATCTAGTTTTGGTGATTTTCCCCAGGGTCTCTGACTGAACCCTGTGCTCAATTCCAAGCTTTGGCTGGCAGGCCCAGTGCTCTGAGAGCTCTCTGCTCTCTGCATCCCAACAGCTTTGCCTTGTAGTGACAGCTCAGAAGGATCCTGCAAAAATCCTCATTCTCCTGACCCAGGTCCAAGGGGAACAGCATGAACCTGGGTCAGGGGAGGTTTGGGCTGGAGATAAGGAAGGTTTTTTTTAAGCTATTTCATGCATGTTTTCACTGTGTAAAATGTTGCCTGCTCAATCCTGTGCTTTTACTCTCTCAGCTCATTTCCACACACCCCACTTTAAGACTGTAATCATTCTTCTGTGGATGGGCTTGCGAGATAAGGGGAGAATATTTACAGCAGCCATGAGAAAGGAATGCATGTTTCTAAAATGAAAAAGCATCTTGACATTTCCCTCGTGTAGGCCTCAAAACTCTGGGAGCCAGGGGAGATTCTTCCTGTGCTCGGGGGTCAGTGAACCTCGTCTGGAGAGGCAGAGGCTCGGAGATGACGCATTTGGAGACAGGATTGCTCTGCTGAGGGAAGAACACTCCAGGTTCTGATAAACAAATGCACTGAAGTGATGCCTGGAGAGGCTACCTGGGACAGGGGCTGGGCAGAGTTACAGGAATAAAGCGGGGATTTATTAAGAGCCCTTCCAAGGCTGCACCTTGGCAGGACAAGAGATTGGGTGAAGCTTCACCCAAGGTGGCCCCGAGTCCGGAGTTTGCCCCTTGGCTCAGTTCTGCTCCATGCCCACCCTGGCTCCATTGGGCAGTGCCAGCCCCAGGGGATGCAGTCCCACCCTCCCAGCTTGCTCTCCTCACTCGCTGCTGGTTGCACTTTGTGGGGCTGAGGCTGCAGCGGTGTCCTTGGCTCTGGGCTGGGCAAGGATTGTTCTGTGTGCCTGAGCTGGGAGCAGAACTGGCTGGCACTGGGGGAGCAGTGCAGAGTTATATAATAATGCAGTTATATAATAATGCAGTACAGAACCTGGAAAAATATGGAAGCTAAAAATGAAGGCATCAAAACAACCAGAGAAACACAAAGGAAACCTCACAGTGGCCACCTGGCAGCTCGTTTAGTCCCATTCCTGCAGAAGAGGGGGATTCAGTCTTGGAAAAGTTCTCTCAGCAAGAGTGAGGAGCAGGTTGGCTTAAAGGACAATTCCACATCACTTCCTGATGGAATTGTCCATTCTCTCAAACCTGCAGGTCACATGGCCAATACATGGTCACCATTGATGTCAACACTTGTGAGATAAATTTATTTTGGTCACATAGCCAATACCTGGTCACCATTGATCATTCAGGCTGCCAGAAGTTTGTTTTGTTTTGTTTTGTTTTGGATTTTTTTTTTTTTGTTTTTTTTTGTAAAAGAGGAGCTGCCTCAGCCCGCCAGCCTGGCTTTGCTTGCACTGATGTTCAACCATGAGGAAATTTAATTCAAATTCCCTGAAAGTGTCTGGCCATTAATTGAGATTGCACCAAGAAGACACCACTCTTTGGAAATCTGTTGGGTGCAGAATAAAAGCTGCCTGTAGCTTTCATTTAGGAGATGGATTATATTTGGTTGCAGACCAGTTTAAATTTAAGTTTTTCATAGCTGACCACAGTACAGTGAGAATTTCACCCTTTTAATTTTTTATACTAAGCTGGCAGTGAAATGAAATGTTTCTGTTTATTCAGACTGTGCTGTTTTGGATGGAAAAAACCTCCTTCAATTTAGGCATAAACTAAAAATAAAAGCTGAAAAATATTTATTCATTCTTTCCACCATGATCCAGGTTTAGTCTGATGGATATTTTTCCTATCTATAGAGGTTTTTGCTAGAAAATACAGATAGAGTGATTTATGGCTGTTATTCCTTTAAAATATTTCTTTTTTATGAAATAAAATATAAAGAAATACAGCACGTATTTCTTTAAACAAGTTGCAAGAACTCCTATGACAAATTAATTCGCTGTGATTAGTCTAGTAAAGTTTTGATCTCACAGAAGTATTTGGGAGATTTTCTGTTAGAATTGATGGAACTAATGCTTTGGATGAGGTGTCTCACAAATCTGAGAGTTTTTTCAGTTCTAGAAACAGAAGGTCTAAGCAGAGGAGCTCTAGATTTGAATTATATGAAAAATTTGGAATGTTTTCTTATAAAAAAAGTATTTTTCCCCTATTAATTTTTTCTTTATAAAAAAAGTTAAAAACACAGATATGGGCTCTACAGCACATACATCTGCACACCCAAGAAAATGGAGATTAAGTGGATAAAAATACCTTTTTACTTTCAGTTTATTGTCCTGATGCCCATACACTTCATAGAAACATACCCTAAATATATGTGTGAATTTTATTTTTTTTTATTTTAATTTCAATTTTATAAATTGAAATCTACCAAATTTCAGTAATTGTTTCTTCAAATTTAGTCAAATCAAGATTGATGTTAATAAATAAATAAGATTTATTAAAAACCTACACAAAAACTTCCTTGCAGTGAATTACACTGAGGTATTTTCTCATTAAATACCTAAACCCTTTCCAAATTATAAGGTAATAAGGAGTAAGCATTTAGAATTTTTTAAAAGATTTAGGTGGAAAAAATAAAAATAAAATGGTTTAGAGGATCTCTAAAGAAATAAAGGCAGAAATCTCATACAGCTTTATTTGCTTTCTGTGTGAACGAAACCAGGCAGATTTCACAAATTCAATGCTCACAAATCAGAGGCTAAAAAGTTATGCCAGAAACAAAGCTGGGTTTAGAACAGAGAAAAACAATAGAAAATAAACGTGATTCATCACAGTATTTTTATCTGGTAGGAAAATTGAAACCCAAATATAATTCAATAGCGATCAATACCGGTATGAAAAGTGATCGTGTAAAGGGATGCAAACACAATTTATTCACTGTATGAACGAGGATTAATGGAATGAAATTGTAATAAATGACCAGAGATCAGATCAGAGAGAGTTCCAATCTAATCTCCAGTCAGAGAGAGCCCTAATAAAAAAACTCCACAGCTTTGCAGCCATTATTTCTTATGACTAATTAGCAACAAGAAATAAATTGGTTTTTCGGAAGGATTTTTAGTTACAGTTAAAATGTGTGCTAGGAATCTCTTTCATAATAATTATTATTTATCATTAATTACTGAATTCTCTTACCTGTTTCACAAGGAACAATATCAGGAGAGAGCTGGCAGATGTTGGAGGTATCCTGGACCAGAGTCCCATGCTGGAATAGAGAGCAAAAAGGATCACCATGCCCACTGGGATAAATCTCCCCCAGCGTGCTGCTAGTTCACTCTACAGATCAATTATAGTTAAAAAAAAAAAAAAATTAAAATAATAGAAGTAAAAATATCTTTTATGAATGCCACTGCTCCATGAATCTTCTCTCCAAATAAGTGAGGAAGTCTCTTGAAGAGTTCAGCCTTGCTAGAGTCCAACTAGGTTTTGGTTTTTCTGATTAAAGGCAGAGAGAGCTTAGTCTAAACTTCACAGCAACTCTGCTTACTGTCCTCGTCCATTAGCCAATGAGGAGGCAGAAAACCATTAAAACATTAAAGGGCTGATCCTGCTCCTTGAAGCTCCACAGGAATTTGGCCAGTGATTTTTTCCAGAATGCAATCCAGCTCCACAAATGCACACATAAATATAAATTAAATATAAATATAAATATAAATATAAATATAAATATAATATAATATAAAATAATATAAATATAAATATAAATATAAATATAAATATAAATATAAATATAAATATAAATATAAATATAAATATAAATATAAATATAAATATAAATATAATAAATATAATAACATATACATACACACATACATATGCATATGCATATGCATATACATAGAAATAATAAATATGTAAATATGTAAATTAAAATAAATATATAAATTAAAATATGTAAATGTAAATGTAAATGTAAATGTAAATGTAAATAGAAATAGAAATAGAAATAGAAATAGAAATAGAAATAGAAATAGAAATAGAAATAGAAATAGAAATAGAAATAGAAATATGACATCTTGGGGTAGAGAGTTGTCAGGAAAATCCCAATTATTTTCATTAGAAGATCCATATGTGACTTCAGTGTGTGTTTTGTGGAACCCTTCTCCCCAGGGCACCTTTTTGACTTTACAGGTGTAAGATGCAGCAGTGAATTTCTCACATCCCCAGCTCCTTTTGGTTCTTTGCATAACTTACTTGCATCACCAAACAGGCAGAAAAAAACAATATATATAACGTGCCAAGGTGGGAAATGTGTCCTAGATGAAGGAAAAAGAAATGCTGTTGCACAGAGTGAGAAGATGCAGATATAAAATAAGGATAATTCAGCTTTTTCTCGAATATTTCACCACACTTGGGCAAAACTTGTGTTATGTGTTCCTGGAGGCAGCCTGGACAGTGCCCAGGAATCCATCAGGAGCAGAGTCAGGTAATTTATGACTTTTATTTGTCACTGGTGGAACTCTGTCCCCTTCCTCGTGCTGCATGCTGTGCAATGCTGTAGCTGACCAACCACTTTTAGCTCCTTGCCAGTTTTATTTTTTTACAGCAGCATTCAGTTTAAGCAGTGCTCAGTGTTACAGGAGCATTTGGAACTGTGGGATTTTGTTTATTCCTTAGCTCAGAAATGGAGAGATTCCATCAGCCTGGCTCCACCTCCAATCAAGGTAAACAGGCAGGTTTTGTTTGTATAAATAAAACTTCAGTGACTGCACAGTGGGGAACTTCCAGTGCTTCTGTGTGTGACTCACGGGGCAAATTATCATTTATTGTCACACTTCCTGATATTCCTTTCACAATACATCGCTGCCAAGCAACACTGTCCTTTATTCTTAATCCCCCTGCCACATGATTTCTGGTCATGCCCAGATCTCTGCTCTCTCTCTTAAAACTCCTAAGCCAGCACAATTTTCGGAGAGGGCTGAAGGATGGGAAGGCAGGCAGGTGCCTCACCAGGCAGATAGACGCCTACATTGAAAAAAAAGAAGTTTTTAGACTAATTCCTGGCGTGGTTATTCCAGAATCAGAAGATGCCAGCCTCCCTCCCGGAGGCAGACAGGAGGCACAGAGCCTCGGCAGCATTTTCCCTGAGTTTCCTCTCCTTGGTCTTCTCCATCACAGCTTTCAGCAGCAGTTACTGGTGTGAGGGCACCAGGAAAGTGGCCAAGCCCTTCTGCAAGGGGGACGGCAAAGGGGAGCTCTGCATCCGCTTCAACAGCCCCGAGGGCAACAGCAGCCAGGCTGTGCAGTACATCTGGGAGACTGGGGATGACAAGTTCGTGGAGAAAAAGTTCCACGCTGGCATCTGGTACTCCTGTGAGGAAATGATCAATGAGGAAGGTCAGTAAACCCAGGGAGGTTTGCTTTGTGGAGAGCTCTGCCTGCTTGGCTGGTGTTGCTTCTCCCTCTGTGGCGTTGTTTCGCTGTGGGGTTTGTGGGGTTTGTGTCTTGGAAAAGTTGTTCTTCTCTGGCAGAGAAGAACCTTAGAGGGTGCTCCTTAATCCTTAAAATATTCCGAATAAATTCTGTGAAAAACAGTAACGTGACAGGTTGGGGGTTTTGATTTAGCTGACAGGTTGTGGTACAGAGGAAGATTATTTGGGTTTTTTTATTCTACTCACCATAATGGCAAGTTAAATTACTTAAACAGGAAAGCATTTCATTTTTCCACGTTTTTATTTTATTTTTATTTTATTTTATTTTAAATGAACACACTTTAAATGATTGCTTCTGATCCCTTATGGCAATATAAAAAAAGCAAACTAATTCTTAGGGTTTTTTTTAAACCATTTGCACTAATATTGTGGGCTCTAAATTAGTTATTTGTGGGATCTAAATTAGTTCCTAGATTTCCACTTGAGCACAAGTATTTCTACTTTCTCACCTGGCATAAATCAAAGCAGAAGAGGATAATTTTCACCTGCTAAAACATGATATGGACACTTACCAGCCAAAAGTGGTGGCATTTAATTGGGTCTCACTCTGCATATGTAAATATTATTAGAATGAAATTAGCTTGCCTTTACAGAAACTTTCTAGTTAATTTTGGATTTTTGTATAAGGGAATTGCTGGTTCAAGAACTGAAGCATTTATTGCAAAACCACATCATCATGAAGTTTTTCCCTTTATTGCCCTGATGAGTTTACAAGCAACAGGTAGAACAGAACTTCTGAGAAATCAAAGCTGCTGTCACCTATGCTATAAAATTCAAATATTTTCACAGTCACCTGTCCTGAAGGTCCAGTTCTACCAGAAGTTCTTGTAAATTATGCAGTTCTCAGGGGTAAATGTCAAAGATCAGAGCAAATTCCGTGCCCAAGAGACACCTTTTATCCGTGCTGTGGACACCAGGGTTGTGTAATTTGAGCATCTGCTCTGGAAGCTCATGGCTGGAAGCTCGTGCTTTCCAACTTGGTGCACTTAGGAGCTGGAAAAAACCACCCAGCAAATTCAGCTCAGAGCAGAATTAATTCCGAGAGCTTTGTTCCCAGCATCTGTGTGGGGGTCAGGAGGTCGGAGGGGTTTGGGAATCAAAGCTTACAGGGAGAAATTGGAAGGAAGCTTAGAGGGAATTTGTGTGAGCAGCAGCCTCGCTGCTGGAAGGAGAGCAGCCCTGCCCTAACAGGGGATTGCATCCACTTCTGAAAAGGAATTTTCCTCTCCTGGCATTTTTACCACCTCATGGAAACCAATTCACAGCCTTGCTCCCAGTCTTCCAGGCTCTGGTTCTACTGGAAATGGTCTGTGAGTTAAGCCAGGAGGAGCTTGGTGTGCCAGGGTCTCTGTGCACATTAAAAACAGCTTCTCCTCATCTTCTCACCTTCAGCCTACATGATAGAGTTTGCATTTTCTTCTTTCTATTAATCTGTTTCTTTAGATCATTACAGAAGACAAAAATAATCCTGAATTTGATTTATTTTTTTTTTTCAGGTGAGAAATGTAGAAGCTTTATCAGTCTGACTCCAGCTTCTGATCGAGGTAGATATGTATATTTTTTGTCTGTAGTCAAAACTTTCCTGATCACCCTTACCAATATACGTACTTTGCATTAAATCGAATTAATTAATTTCAAATTCCTTTAATCCCAAAGAGCTTTTCTGTCCTTCATTTGGTTTTCCAACTTCAAAATGAAGGTCATATGACTTACAAAAACCAATCTATGTCTTTCTGATGATACGTTACTTGACTATGAATGGGTTTTGAAATTTAAATATGGGTACTAGAGGTCAAAATTTATATATTTTTGCCCTCTGTCTCCTCACAGCTCCACATTTGCAGCCAGGAATTCTGTGGCAGTGTGTGGACATCCACCCAGGAGGTTTGTGTGCTGAGGGGATTGAGGGGATGTGCTGGGCACCCAACCAGCCTTGGTGGAGGCTGAATCCCCTCCCTGTGCCTTGCCCAGAGCTGTGAGGAGACTTCTCCATCCCGTTTTTCCAAAGGATGACCCACACTGCCATGAAGCATTCCTGCAGCTGCTGCTCTGTGCCTTCCTTCTGCTGATCCTCACTGGGAAAACACTAGTCCATCACTGATCTGATTAGAGCAATCCCTTCACAAGTGGCTGATCCAGAAAAAAAAACCCCAAAACTCATTTTCCCAGCGTACTGGGACTGGAGTATTTCCCTGGATATGCAATTCCAGACCCTTGGAATACTCAGTCTCTGAAGGCCAGTCTCCCTTCTCCCCACTGCAGCTTGTCACAGTGCCTTAACAGCACAAGAGAATTGTGTGGCATGAGAAAAAAAAAAATATAAATGAGATGTGGGTGTGTTCACAGAAATGAGGGGTGATTTCTGGGCCCTGCCTCGAGAGCTCCTCACCAGGAAAACTGCTGGACAAATCTCAGGGGTTGCTTTGGTCAGGATGACCCCAAGATATAAAATCTGCTGTCTCCAAACCTTGCTGCTGAATGAAGGAGTCAGAAGTCTTCAGCTGATGCTCTCAAGGTTGTTTTATTGTTTCTCATCTCAGATATTTTCTGTCTGGGCTGCCCAGGTCTGTTCAGCAGGGCAGCCCCAGGCACACTGCCCTCCCCTGGGGCAGGCACTGTTTTTATACTACAAATTCCCTGTTAGTTATTGACAGTGATGATCCAATGCCCATCACCTGTGTTAGACAGTTCCATTCTACTCCAATCCAATCCCCAAGTGCCACCATCCCCAAGAAGATGGGGTTAGGAAGAAGAAGGAAGGAGGACAGGACAATGCCCAAGTCCCTCCATCTCACCTCCTAAGCCCCCATGGTAAAAGTCCCAAAAAATTCCCTTTTCACTCTACAACTACTACTATCACGCTATCTAAACTTTTGTGACCTTTAATTCCACGGGTCAAACTCAAAGCCGTGGAGTCCCTGGCTGCCTGCCAGGGTCTCTGACCCCCCTGCCAGGGCTTTGGAGCCCCTGGCTGGAGCTGGGATCATCCAGGACTGTCCCAGACATCCTGGGTTCCGACAGACAAAGAGCTGGAACCAACTCTGAACAGCACCAGCAATGCCACAGGCACTGGCAGGCCAGGTGGAGGCAGAAACCCAGATTTCCAAACCCAGAAATCTCTGCCTGGGCAGTGAAATGCTGCGTGGAATTTGGCTCCTGCCCTGCCCAGCACAGGTCTGTACCCTGCCCAGCTCTGCTGTAAGATTGTCCTGGTTTAAGGCAAATTTGGGAAGAAATTTCCCAATGGGTCCCTCCAGAAAGTAAATCCAAACAGCCCCTCCCTCAGCTGGTTCAGGAAAGATTTCCCTTAGAGGAAAGCGGAAAAAATGTGTTTATTTAACAGGCAAAGCACAACAAATGAATACTAAAGAACAAAACCTCCCACCACTCTGAAGAGATGACAAAGTGTGATTCCCACTCAGGGTGCTCCAGGCTCAGCCTTCCCCAATTCCCCACCCCTGGCTCCAGGTGCTCACCCTGGCTCTGTGCACTTCTCACAGTGCCTCACTGACCACAGGTGCTAGGATGCAAACTCACAGCTGGAGCAGCCACAACTGTTGGGCAATGCAACATCTGGAGTGAAAATGAAAATCACCATTTTTTTACCGAGACAGATTTTGTGGAGAAACAAACCAAGAACACCCACACATGGCCTGGCCCAGGAACTTAATGTCAAAATGGCAGCAGAAAAGTCCCACAGACACTGTCCAAGCCAGCCTTTGGGGTTACACAGCACACAAACATTGTCTCCTGCCCTGGGTGGTGTCATCAAGGACACATCTCAGCAGTGTTGTTTTAAGTTATGATTGTTTGTGGATGACTTCACGTGAAATCGCTGCTTGAATCCACACCCAGGTGTCTCAGGACACATTTGTTTTTTAAAAAGTTTGGGGGAGATCATTTGCCAGACCTTGCTACAGCAAGTTTGGACACAGGAAGGCTCCTGCTCCTGGTGTGGGACATGGGCATGCTAAAGGACAAACAGCCTGAGAGACTCGGATGGGAGGATTATTTTCTTGCATAAGATGTAATTACCAGATCTCCAAAAGAGAGAGGAATTAGCAGATAACTAGAGAAATGAATCTCAGCAAAACCTGGAGGGTGTCTGGGCTGGTGAAGGCTCCTCTGTCCAAAAGAATCAAGGTCCTGTTTGGTTGGGAGTTAAGCCCGTGGGGAAGATTTTATTGAGTGATTAAAGCCAGAGGCCATTGCATGGCGCCAGGCTGTCAGCTGGGTCTGCTGCTCCAGGGTGCTCCTCTCTGCACCCAGAGCCATGACTTCAACAGCTCTTTTCATGTTAACTCTGGTTCTTTCTATATTAACTTTGCTTCTTTTTATGTGAACTTTGGTTCTTTTTATATCAACTTTGGTTCTTCTTATATTAACTTTGGTTCTTCTCATACCAACTTGGGTTCTTATACCAACTTTGGTTCTTCTAATGTTAACTTGGGTTCTTCTTATACCAACTTTGGTTCTTTTAATGTTAACTGTGGTTCTTTTTATGTTAACTTTGTTTCTTCTCATATTAGCTTTGGGTTTTTTAAACTGAACTTTGGTTCTTCTTACATTAACTTTGGTTCTTCTTATACCAACTTTGGTTCCTTTAATGTTAACTTTGGTTCTTTTTATATTAACTTTGGTTCTTCTTATACCAACTTTGGTTCTTTTTATGCTACCTCTGATTCTTCTCATATTAACTTTGGTTCTTTTTATCTGAACTTTGGTTCTTCTTATATTAACTTTGGTTCTTCTTATATTAACTTTGGTTCATGGTGGTTTTAGGGTAGCTGCTGAGTGTAAAACCACACTGTCCCCCCTTGCACTGTAATCTCCTCAGCGTGCAGCAAGAACATGAAACTGCTTTTCCAACAATTATAATTGTGTGTGTCCATTGCCACTGAAGTCTTCCATGGACGTTCTCATCATCACAGCACCCTCACAGCCTCTGTGCTTCTCTTTTACTTCGTGTGAACACCACAAGTGAAGAAGGAAACAGTGAAAATCTGAGGTGATGGCTGCTAATATCAGCGCTCTTGGTTTGGTTTCAGGGGTTTTATGGCTGTCAATTGTAGCAGAGCTTCTCTACGTGGTTTTGCTCCTGACTGGGAACATCCTCATGGCAGTGGAAATGTGCTACTACAGCTCTGTCATTGATGGGCTGAAGATCAACGCCTTCTCTGCAGTGGTCACTGTGCTAGCAGGTACAATTAAACATCCCCATTAATTACACCCACAGCAGCCTTCCATCTGAAAATCAATAACAGTGTCCAAGCTTTAAAACTTACTGAGATGCTCACAATACAAAGTGAAGCAAAATTTTGTGGGGAAATAGTGTTTTCCATTAATTATTTCTTAATGTGGTCTGGTTTGAATTTTATATTTGTGGCTTTTGCTATCTTTAACTTAATTATTTGAATTTGATCGTTTTCCATTTAATTGTCAAGTTGGTTGCCAAAGACTAAAGAGCAACATCCTCTTCCAAGTAATTTGATATTTTTATTTCCAACATGCTCAGTATAAAATTAGCAATAGCCAAACTCAAATAGCACTTTTAAGAGGGAGTAGAATGTAATTGCTAGAATTGGGTAATTGCTAATAGAGAATTGTCATGAAAATTTTCTTCCATTTTCTGCACATTGTTTCGTGATCCAGTGCTATTTAATCTTAGGATTTTAGGCAAATTCATAATATTATATATGTATATAATTCTTAATAAAAAATGTAATACATATATAATAAATATAATATATATTACATATATAAAATATATATTATATACTTTATAGATTGCATACATTATATATTATATATTATATATTATATATATATATTATATTATATATTAAATATTATTATTATTATATATTATATATTATATATATATAAATTCTTAATAATAATACGTTTTGGAAGAACTTTCCCTAGTCCAGTCTGAGGAATGTGGTCTGAATTTTCCATTTATAGTCTGTTGAGCAGAGATTTCTGAGGGCACCTGAAAGATTCAATCTCTATTAAAGAATTCTTACTGAGGAAAGTTGCAGTAAAGCAATTACAATTAATTTATTTACTAGAATTTCTTGTGGAGCACATCCCTCTTTGCTTCATATGTTCAGGATTGTTCAAAGTGATTTACACTTGGTGAGAGCATATCTTTTGTGACATTTAATTGCAAAACAGACAGCTGGCAGATGGCAAAAAATAATCTCAAGGTTGCATTTCTCTGTCAAAATTTTTGGCTTTTATCCTGATCCTAATGTTTCTGGATTTAATGTTCATGCATTTGTGCATTTTCTTACGAATTAAAGATTTTTTTAGTTATACTTTCTCCCCTTAAACATAATCACATATTTAGTTTATTCACCAATCTCTTTTTGGGGGAAATAAATGAAGTTCCTTAAACATCTGATCCTGGGAATGGGGAAGGACTAGAGCAGGTAATTCCTTTCTCCTTGCAGTTAACCCTCCCCCATGTGAAGATGCTGAGTCCCCACCCCCCCCAGCCTGTGACTGGATCAGCTCCTTCCTCCTTCCTGACTTCCCTGAAAGATGTCCAAGCAGTTGAAAAGCTGAAAATCCCTGGAAATCACCAGTTCCAT
This sequence comes from Sitta carolinensis, assembly GCA_032173965.1. Classification (NCBI taxonomy): domain Eukaryota; kingdom Metazoa; phylum Chordata; class Aves; order Passeriformes; family Sittidae; genus Sitta; species Sitta carolinensis. Next base: position 9,872,955 of record CM063298.1, on the reverse strand, counting down.
TCACTGCCCCAAAAAGCCCCAATTCTCCTGTGTCTGACCAACCCTCAGGATCCACTGTCACCTCTGATTTCAGAGAAAGGGGTGTGAGCTCCACTGAACTCCTCAGGCAGTTTTGCCAACTCTTAGCAGCTTTCCTCTCTCCCAGTAATCATGAATATTCATTTTATCAATATTCTTTTTGGTTTGGGCCTGAACAGTATTAAGCAGACAGGAAGCAGCAAGTTTATCCTGGACATTCTGTTTACTTCCACGAGCAAAATGTCTTGAAATACTAAAAAGAGGGAAGAACATTTGTCCTAGCTGTTAAATTTATGTATGAATCATTTGTAGGTATAAACCAAATCTATTTGCCCTAATCTGTAATGAAGATGCAATTTCTTGTACAAGCATACTCTTGATTCTATGTGAGAATTAAATTATTCAATATTTCCAAATTGAATAACCTTCCATAACCTAGATTTTCTGCACTTTCTAGTAAGTATTGTCCACTTTCTCATTCACCCTCGTAAATCTGACTGCATTTACAGCAGTGGGAGAGGGCATAAACCTGCATGGCTTTGAAAATCTTTCCACTCAGGGAGAGGAAACTGTGGGAAAAGTGTTCTGTGCAATGCAGCTGAGCACCTGTAATAACTGTAATAATAAAAACTGTAAAAATAATAACTGTAATAACTCAGGATTACCCCACTAAGAAGTTTCCAGAGGATGAGAACCAAATACACAACACATTAAATACACTTAAATTATAATAGCCAATATTTTTGAGCACTTAGAATTCAGATACTTCTTAAAATATTCTTCAGGAGTTCAAGGGACAACTACAAAGAAGAATGTCCTCTATTTACATTTTCTAATGTTATTATAATGTTGTATTTTTTAGGTCTTCTGGGCATGGTTGCTCACATGATGTACACAACTGTATTTCAAATGACTGTAAATCTTGGTCCTGAAGACTGGAGACCTCACACTTGGGATTATGGCTGGTCCTATGGGTACTGACTGGTTTATATTTGGTTATTCCATTACATTTCAGTCACTTCACCCTATGCTCAAGGAATTATACCTAATTTCTAAGCAATGGCATTACCTTATTTCACTTCTGAGTGAAGTGAAATGTCGCTGAATCGAGATGAAATTTAATTTTTCACTGAGCTGAGGATGCAGTTCAGTAGCCAGGTGTCATTCCTGTGGTTCAGTTGCCCAGAATGTGTAAATTTGCAGGGTTTGTATTTGCCACCCCTCAGTACAGAGAGGTCCAACTGCCCTGTGTGAAGCAGGGGTTCTTCTCCATCCACATCAAACCCATTCTCATCTCCAGGAAAATTGTCTTGCCTAAGTTGTTTAAAACCCTTCCAGCTTCAATCATTTATGCTGACATTTTCCTACCACACGCATGCCTATGTGCAAAATGTCCTGCTAATTTCTGCTAATTTCTGCTAATTTCTGCTAATTTTTTTTTTTTGTTTGTTTATAGCCTTGCATGGACTTCCTTCGCCTGCTGCATGGCTGCAGCTGTCACCACCATTAACAAATACACCAAAACCATCTTGGAGTTCAAGCACAAAAGAAAAAAGCTGGAAAGGAGCTTTCGGATTCAGTACAAATTTCCTGAGCACACAGCCCCAGAGAAAGTTTGCAATGTGTATGTGAACTCTTTCCAGAACACCACGGATGACCCTGCACACCCACTACGAAGCCTGCGCCACCTGGCCACGATCTCAGTCCTGTAAACTGCCCCAGATCCCAAAGCTTTCTGTAAATTACAACCCTAGATCCAAACAAAACGGTGTTCAGGAGTAAAACGTGTCGATGTGTAGCACTGTTTATTTTTCTTAATAAAGAAATTCTATTTCCGTGGGTGTCTCAAGGAAGTCTTGGTATTGGAGAAGAAGATTCGGGTGTCTCAGTTCAGGTAACAGTGACACATGTTTCTCACAGCTCTAGTTTTTAAGCAGTGTCTAATGGTGATAGAGAGTATGTGAGTTTGTTAGAATTTCAGAGCATCACTCCACCCCGATTCTTTACTGAAAAGGCTGTAAAAAAACCCATCCTGAAACCAAAACCCATGAAAAGCAGGGCAGCAAATAAGGCACGTGGTGCATGGCTTGAGTAACTTTTTGTTCTGAAAGGTACAATCTCAAGAAAATCTGAGGACCTCAGCTTGTGGTTCAAGAGTTTCACCACAGGCACGGTGGATTTGCTGTGGAAGGAAGGCTGGTAGAGGGAACAGGCTTTCAGTGCAAACATTTAACTAAAATGAGAAGGCAAACTGACATCTGGAAGATTCATGAGAACACAAACTGAAATCTGAAAAACACATGGTTGTGGACAGCACCCAACTCACCTGTGGAATTCTCCAGGAATCATTCTGGCAACAGCCAGAAAGAATCAGAATTTGGTTTATACATTTAGACATGAAGAATCTTTAATCACATGAAGGATGGGGAGGTGGAAATGATTGCAATCATCACAGATCAGGAACGTGGAGCTGCTCCACTCTGAGGATCAATCTGGAGCTTCCCCAGTGCCTGCTTTGTTGGACACCAGCTTTTCCTCATTGTTGGGTGAATACTCCTGTTCCTGAGCCCCTTGGGATACACACTTGAGAACTCTGGGTGGCAGAGGTCTTACACAGTCTGCTGAGCAGCTCTGGGCTTTGGAAAAATCCCTATATATTATTTATTCAGGCAATAAATACAGTTTGAGCTATGGAAAAATAGCTTTGGAAAAATCTGGGCTTTGGAAAAATCCCTATATATTATTTATTCAGGCAATAAATACAGTTTGAGCTATGGAAAAATAGCTTTGGAAAAATCTGGGCTTTGGAAAAATCCCTATATATTATTTATTCAGGCAATAAATACAGTTTGAGCTATGGAAAAACAGCTTTGGAAAAATCTGGGCTTTGGAAAAATCCCTATATATTATTTATTCAGGCAATAAATACACTTTGAGCTATGGAAAAACAGCTTTGGAAAAATCTGGGCTTTGGAAAAATCCCTATATATTATTTATTCAGGCAATAAATACAGTTTGAGCTATGGAAAAACAGCTTTGGAAAAATCTGGGCTTTGGAAAAATCCCTATATATTATTTATTCAGGCAATAAATACAGTTTGAGCTATTTATGCCAGCAGGATCCATAACAGGACAGGTTATGGCCAGTGATAAGGTGGAGCTGAAAACAGAGAAGCATTATTAAGCCAGAAGAAAACCACTAGTGGGAAGAGAGGAGAGGTTTTGTGTATATATTGAATATATTCAAGAAATGACACTTCCTGAGCTCATTGGCAACAGGTCCAAAAGCTTCACTGCTGCATCTGCAGAAAATCTATTTCCTAATATCAAATCAGAATGTCATGTGTTCCAGCTGGTGTCCTTTATTTATTTTTTTTTCCCTTCTACTGTGCATATCTGAGGAGAATCTGGCTCCATGTTCCCTACACCATCCTACTGGGTGGCTGCAGATTGCAATCAGATTTCCTCTTTAATCTTTGGAAAAGGCTGTCTTTATCCTTTACAGTGCTCTGAAGCTGCCACCTGCAGCTCAGCAGGAGAACAAAGCAGGTGCTGGAGAGTTTGGTGCCCACTCTGTCAGAAGTTAGAAGTCTCACTCCCTCAGCCAAAACACAGGATCTTGATTCCTCCCCCTTGTTTCATTTCTTGGTGATGGATTTGTTTCTAACACTTTCGCTGATGAAGGAATTATTCCTGCTTTTTGGCAACCCTAACTCTTTCTCCAATAGATTTTTACCCATCTCGTGCTGTTCCTGGGTATCATGGAAGAATTCTCACCTCATCCAGTAACATACTTGGTTGATGCCTACAAGTCCTTTGAAAAATACAATTTAAGAAGTGCCTCACTTTTATTTTATTTTTTATTTTATTTTTTAATTAGCCTGCAGGTCACTAACACAGCCTGACAGTCTCTGCCCATTGCTCAGAGGAGAATCCTGAGCACATTCCTCAGGATTGCTTCTTACACTGGTTTGCATGCAAAAGTGCATTATAAAATTATAAAGTGCAGTAGGTGGGCAAGGGCTTTTTAAATAATTGTGCAGTAAGGATCCATCCAGATCCATTCTTAAATCTCAAACTGTTTTTCTTATGCTAACCTTTCAAGGAGCTGTATGTCTTCTGCTGGATATCTGGTAGATAAATTCACCAGATTAAATGCAAAAGTTCTTATCCCTATTTGAAGGCCACGATTTCATGTTCTGCCCTTTATTTTAACTTTTGACACCCAGTAAGTGTTGGAACCACATTATTTGAAAGCAGAGGAAAACCACCAGCAGCATTTTTATTCTGATTCATTAGATCCAATCAATTTTGATGAATATGGCACCTCAGTAAATTTCCTGTAAATCTGCAGTAGTCCTGGTTACCCCTGGAAGTTGATGAGAGAAACAGGCACCTCTGGGATGCAATTCCTGTTATCCTGAACTCATCCTAACATTTCTTTCTCTCACAATATTTTTATATGCAACATTTATCCACAGGTGAGACAGCGAAACAGAGATCAACGAATGAAATAGAAAACTTCATTCAGATTAAATAATAGATTTCCCCAGAGGGGGGAAAAAAAAATATTGCATCTAAAATAGCAGGGGAGAAACCTCATCTTCAAGATGAGAAAAAGCCACTGAATTAGAGAAAAGTGTGACCCATTTAAAAGGTCATCTAATCCTTCTTTTCTTCTAGGCAGGATAAACTAAAGCTACATTGCTTTTTTACAGATGTTTCATTAATCTCTTCTTTAAAGCTTCCAAAGACAGGCATTTGAAAATTTCTGTGGCAATTTATCTTTTGTGCTTAACTATTCTTAGCAGAAAATGCTGTCCCTGGAAATCTCCTTTACAGTAATTTTAGCACATTGTCCTACTCCAGCAGAAATGGAGAACAGTCCAGTCCTACCTTCTCTGCAGTACAGTTTAGGAATTTGAAAATCATTAAGAAACAATTTTCTTCTACTTTCAAGATAAAAAAGACCTGTTTTAAAAAACTTTCTTGATAAGATGCAAGTATTATTTGACCCCTTTTGCTGCTTTCAACTGTGGCTCCTTGAACTGCCCCCTGTTTTGAAGTGAAATTGTGTGAAGATTTTTTACTGATCTCTAGAATGTACAAAATGGAGCAGAAGGATTATTCAGCTTATTTTGACATGTAATCCACTTGTTTTTACAACAAAGGACAATAATAGAAATCACAGAAATCATAGGAATCACAGGAATCACAGGAATCACAGAATGGTTTGGGTTGGAAGGGACCTTAGGGAGCATCTCTGTCATTCCAACCCCTCCCTGGGCAGGGACACCTTCCACTGTCCCAGGGTGCTCCAAGCCCCAGCCAGCCTGGCCAGGAACACCTCCAGGGATGGGGAAGCACAAACAATGTTGATTCACATTTGGCTTGGGTGTCTTGTGGTGCCTGATCCCTTTCTGATGAAATTTTGCTTATTCTGCATCTTGCTCTTATGGAAACGTGCAGGGCTTGGCTGTTGCTGAGGAACAGAAACAAAAACAACTGAGGTCATAAATCTGGTCTGAAGGAGCAGAGTTCTGCTGAGGAGCAAGGAAATTTTTGAACAGATGATTGTGTGACTTCCCAGTTCAGGCACAGTCACTCCAATAAAACCCCAGTGCTACAAGAGAAAATGGCAGGAGCTGATCCCCTTCCTCCAGGGCTGAATCCCTCCCTCAGTCAGGTCTCTTGAAGCCACAGCAATTCAATCAGAGACACAGCAAAAGGTTCATGTCCCTGCCAGGTGACATAAATCCCTCTGCCCTCAGAATTCCCCTCATGTTTGGTGATCAATGAGGCATTTTAGGGAGCTGGGGCTGGAAGTTGCATGAGCAATGGGACTTGTAGCAGCAGGAGCAGGGTGGTTCTGTTGTAACACACGACACAGACTCTTTGGGATTTTTTCTCTCAAAGGTTGTGTGAGGAATCAATTTATTTTTGGGGATTGTTCTCCTTATATATAATTTTCTACAGACCAGTGTGATTGGTGAAAGAAAGACAAACTTCTTCACCCACATTGGTCAAATTAGAGGGACATTAAAAGAAAATCTTTCCCACATAAAGAATTCACAACATGAACACTGTTACAAAAATAATTCTGTTTATGTTCCCTCTCTGGGAACAAGTTTCAGAAAGCTCAAACATCAGAAAACCAGAGCTTTAGAAACTCAGAAACTTCAGGAATTAAAACCAGACTACATGGCTCCAATGGCACACTGTCATAGCCCTAAAACCAGAAGAGCAGAAGCTTTATAGAGGGCAAAGGTTAATTTGATTATTAATGGTTTGATTAATCTTTTATCCAAAAATTTTTACTCATAATTTCTATTTTTAAAGGTTTTGTTTTTTAACTATATTAGAGAATTCTCTTCCAAATAGGGTCTGGCCACTGGCCATGCTCTGGCTCTACCTGGATGAGAAGCTGCCAACAAACTCAGATGTTTTCTGCATCAAACAATATACAAGTTGCTTTGACTTCAAAAATTTGACCCTGTTAATACAATGGCTGAACTTATTTTTAAAGTGAGTTTGGAAAATTATTATCTGTAAATAACTCTCCAATTCTTCACTGATTTGTGAAGATTTTGTGTCAATGACAGTGGCATTATTCTACCCACAGCAAGCAGCACAAGTCACCGGCATTCAAAACAGAAACCTTTTTTATTCAGGTCAAAAGCAAGGAAAATAACGGAACAAAATCAACTTTCCTCTTCTGTCTTCAGCTTTTCCCTAATCCCCGAGGCAACAATGGCAAAAAACAGCTCGGGGAAGAAAGTCCTAATGTAAACTGCTGCTCTGGGGATGGGGTTGGCCATGAGCACCTCCTGCTTCCTCCTGCTCACGGTGGCAAGGACCTCCTCTGCCACCTCCACGGGGTGCACACCATAGGACACCTTCCTGAAAAAGACTGGGGATGGGAGAGGATGAGAGCTGCAGACAGACAGACAGACAGGCAGGCAGGCAGATACTCAGAGGGCATGGTGTTGAAAAGTATCCACAATTAGTGAATCAGCCAAATCAGTTTAATTTCTTTCATTTCAAGCCCTTCCCCGCTCCATTCTCCTCGTCAGTATGTGGCCGAGATCTTTTTAGGATTGAGGTAAAATCCTTACAGTCCCTAAGAGAAGGAGTGTTGTCTCTGAAAATAAACCTTCTGATTTGTTTTAGAATAATGGAGTCAGTTCTCATGGATTGCAAGATAAACAAGGATCATGTTTGCATTCCTTGGTGAAAAGATATCACCTGATGGACTTCTCCAGTGAGCAGTGGGAGATGGAGAGGTGGGAACTTCTCTGTCCAATCTCTGCTCACTGTCCAGAAACTTATAGATACAAGGTCAACAATAAACTGGAGACTTCCTTTCTTCTCCTCTGCCTGAACCCCTGCTGTATGTGTTGCTGTGTTCCCTCTGTGCAGCACAGTGACAAAGGAGCAACCTGAGTGCAGTGGAATTGTCCCTTTGGGCCTTTCATGATGTCTGATGCCCTGGTACATTCATTTTCTGTATCTATTTTCTCACATAACATTGCCTCATTCCACTTTCCCCTCTTTTCACCAGGCCAATATTACCTCTCCAATACCTCTTTATTTTGCCCCTCATTCCTGCTCATCCTTTCTGTCATTTCCACTATTTTTTCCCCTTTTTCTTTCACCCTGGAAAAGCCTCCCTCCTGCTTTGTGTGCCTCATCCTCACCCACCCAGACTCACATTTCCAGATCGAAGCCTCCCAGTTGCCTGGTGCTGGCGGGCGGTGGTATGAACAGATGAAGGTTGGACTCACAGTGCTGACAGAAATATCAAATTCTTCCATTTCAGCCCTAAGACAATCAAAAAAGCCTACAGCAGCATGTTGGAAGCAGCATCTAAAAGGAAAAAGCACACATATGCATGTTTAGCTCTATGATTGCGTGGGAGCAGGTGTAAAATAAAGCACCAATGCTTGGGGACATGAGCACGGTGATGCCTTAAGTTTTAGATTTTATATTTCTTGGATTCTGTGCTGGTTTAGTGTGTAGTTCTGGGTTTCTATCAACATGCACAAGAATAGATCAGATACAGATTTTCACTCTGCAATATGTATTTATATATATATATTTTAAATTTGCTGTCACATTATTTTACCATCCTATTCTCAAGTCCCCTAGGCAGCAGTTAAATTTCAAAGGCAGCATTTTAGCTATTTCTAATGGAGTTCCAATTGGAAAAAAAAAATCAGCCAAATGCTGTAGTGATACCAATTTTGGATGCAAATTAACACTTTTAACAACCTGTGGTGTCATGGACTCCTCACAATGAATGCTCTAGAATGTTTTTGCAATGCATAACTTACAAGCTGCACGAAATGGAATTCCTATTTTCCCTTGGATGCTATTAATGAGAACAATTTGGCCAGTTCTTCTTGAGATCATGTTGGGAAGAATGGCTGCAAAAAGAGAAATACAAGGAAGAGGCACATAAGTAAAGAGCTGAGTGCATTTAGTGAAAAGGAGCAGCAGCTGAAGCACAAATTTAATGAAGGTGGTCTCAGTGCTGCAAGCAGAACTATCACAAAAGCCAATAGCTGGAAATTGTCTGCTTGGCTTCACCTGAATTTTACCTGCAGAGTTGGATGCAGTATTAACCCATTTAATTGTCAATGTGCTTTAAGTGGTAATAGCAAAAAAAATAAAAAATTAAAATACCTTTGGTTAATGTTATAGGTCCAAAATAGTTGGCATCCATTATCTTTTTATCAAGCTCCAGTGAAATGCTCTGCACTGCTCCTTTCACCTTCATGCTTGCATTGTTGATCAGTATATCCACACAGCCATAGCAGTTCAGGATCTCCTTGGCTACATCTCGAATGCAGCTTATGTCTGTGATGTCCAGAAGGATCAGCTTTGGTGCATATGTCTGATGAACAAAAGTCTCAGTTCAAGGGTACTTGTTACACACAAACTGCATTCCTATTTCTATTTCTATTTCTATTTCTATTTCTATTTCTATTTCTATTTCTATTTCTATTTCTATTTCTATTTCTATTATTTCTATTTCTATTCCTATTTCTGTTTCTGTTTCTATTTTTATTCTATTCCTATTTCTATTCCTATTTCCTTGTCTTGTAAATGAGCTTACCTCGATACTCAAAGTGTTTTTGTCGTTCTCACATAAACTTAAGATTTTGAGGTTAACTCACTCTAGAAAGAAGACAGTTCAGCAATGAGAGCTGGGGTTGTTCAGCCTGGAGGAGGCTCTGGGGGACTTTAATGCTCCTTGCAGTGCCTAAAGGGGCTCCAAGAGAGCCAAAAAGGGACTCTGGACAGGGGCTGGGGTGCCAGGACACAGGGAATGGCTTCCAGTGCCAGAGGGCAGGGTTAGGAGGGATATTGGGCAGGAATTGTTCCTGGAGGGTGCGCAGGCCCTGGCACAGGGTGCCCAGAGCAGCTGGGGCTGCCCTGGATCCCTGGCAGTGCCCAGGCCAGGCTGGAGCACCCTGGGACAGTGGGAGATGTCCCTGCCAGGGCAGGGGGTGGGAATGACAGAGATGCTCTTGAAGATCCCTTCCAATCCAACCCATCCTGGGATATTCTGAGATTCTGGGATTCTGTGAGAATGGGAATTCACAGACACTGAGCTTCAGGTGGAGCAGAACACCACAGGAAGGGCCAGCTGGACCAGTTCCCAGTGAGTTTTGCCTCTCTTGTAATGAAAGAAAACAGAAAATAGACACAAGGGTGACTCCTACCAGTTCAAGGCATGGTCTTTCATGGTTTTCCTTTTCTTCAAAGGAAGAACCCTTTGCTGACAAGAGACTGGGGTTCAGTGCTTTGAGAGATGAGCTCCATACCCATGGGCACAGATGGAAGGTAGGAATGGTTTGATTTGCTATAGGTTATGCAAATGGAGTTTACATTTGTATGATTTCTGCAAAACCAGAATTTATCAACAGAGGGAAGGACTTGAAGTTTTTTCCCTTACTGTATGATTTAGACAATGTAATGCAGAACCTTTAGTCATACTTAATATTTTTCCCTAGTTGAATCTGTGCAGGCCAACATGAACACACCACAGTTGTGGCTATTTGTGCAGATGAATGAAGCCCACTGGAAAAAAAAAAATACTGCAAATATTTGTAGGTCTGATGAGCAATGGCTGCAAAATTTATGTGGTGCCTTCAGGAACACCTGTGCCCTGGAATGAGCCAACTGTGTGTTGGTCACAGTTGCCATGAGCCTCCAGAAACACCTGCAGAGAGCTGGAGCAGGGCCAGTGCTGCATGCCCACTGTCAGTGGCCAGGAGGAAAAGTCAGTGCTCTTTTTTCACTCCAAATCCCTTCTAGCTGGGACTTTACCCCAAATAGTGGAGGAGCTCAAAATGAGTTTGATCTTTAGACCTAGCTCCCACTCCTTGAGCTAATATGGAAAGCTGATGGCATTTCCTGTCATTAAATGAAGCCTTTGGATCCCTTTCACCCAAATTATCAGGCAAATTCCTCTGCTGAGGATTTCTAGCTGGGTGGCTTGCTCAGAACACAGGAGCACTCAGATGTTGGCAGGGGGAGCTCAGGAAAGCAGGATTTTGCTCTAAAGACTTTCAGAGGAGTTTCTGTCTCTCTGGGCTGTGTTTGGTGTCATTACCCAGGTGACCAAAGCCCCCACTGAGAGTAAATCACCTTTGTACTTTGTTTTAATGGATCTAAAATGCATTTTTAGGCCCTGAACAAGGTTTATGCCAGGCCATGAGTACCTACCGTGCTGGGGTCTGTCACACTAATTAAGGCATCATACAAGGCTTCTAATTTTTCCCATGTCCTGCCACACAACACAAGCCTTGCTCCTCCTGCATGAAACACACGAGAACATTCTAGGAGAGAAATACATTTAAAAAAATAAATTACAGTAGTGGCAAATTGGTTTTGTTCATTTTGCTTGAAAAGGGATGATGGTTTTGCTAAGGGAGTTGAATCCATGCTTTAAAATTCATTAATTTTGGAATAGTATGAGGAAAAAAAAGAAAGCATTGACTTGTGATAGTGGCTGGCTGTCCTCCAAGAAACAATTCCTTCAGATTTCAGTGCCCACAGGAAATCCAGTCATGCTGATTTACCCATTTCAGATTTCTGAAATGTTACACTCTTAATATCTCTATGGAAGTATCTGTGGATCCACCCTTGTAGTTTTGCAAACCTGTGCAGCTGGAAGCTTTTATTTAAGCAATCTTTTTCATTATTTACAACAGTAATTTTATGAACGCCTTCCATTTCACTTTTTTTTTTCTAGCACAGAAGGATTTTTAGTTTAGTGCCCAAAAGAGTATTTGACAGAACAGTTATAGCAGTATTTTTCCTATAAACAACAGTTGAGTCAATCTTGTGAAAAAAAAAAAAAAAGAGAAAAAGATTTGTATGTGAACAGCAACAAAGGTGAAAAAGAGAAACCAATGATGCTCTCCTCTAGAACTTCCCTGAACTTTTCTGAGTTACAGCACTCAGAAGAAACAGGAACTAGGCTTCAATAACAACCACAAACCACTGAAAACATCTTCAATCATCATAGATTTGTTTCTCTTTTTTAACTCTGATGGATGCCGCCTTTAGTCCGGAAATTCTGGCATGTAGGGAAAGAATTTGGCTGTTTCCTCAGAGCCCACATCCACAGCAGCTGGCCACACAGCTGGTATTTTAAAGCTTTGAATGAAGGGCCATCACATATGCCTGAGAGGAAAGTTAATTTTGCATTATTTGGAATCATTCAAACCTGCAAAAAACATCCTGGTGTCAGCCTATGGGATGCTGGTCACAGGTGTGTTTAGGATAATTAAATAAAAGTGCTTTGAGTTACCTCATTTTTCATCTGCATGAAAAGGAGTGTGGGGCACCACACAAACACAAAATTGACTTCCTAGCCTCGAGAGACAGGTAACAGGGAGCCACAGGAACAAAGAAAAATAATTAAAAAAAAAAAAACGAAAAAGGGAAGGGAAGGCTTGGGAAAGGGAAGGGAAGGAAAGGAAAGGAAAGGAAAAGGAAAGGAAAGGAAAGGAAAGGAAAGAAAAAGGAAAGGAAAGGAAAGGAAAGGAAAGGAAAGGAAAGGAAAGGAAAGGAAAGAAAGGAAAGGAAAGGAAAGGAAAGGGAAAAGGAAAGGAACATGTCAAGAGTAAGGTGACACGTGTTTCTGCAGCCACCCTGCACTGACAGCCTGTGTAAGGAGATCTGACAGTAGCAACATGCTAAAAATAGCACTCAGTGTTCTCATAAAACCTCTCATTGTATTGAATTAAATACAAAGCTCTGCAGCTCCTACTGGTTTACCAATAGTTCCCATGGCTGAGCCTAAAAATATACACTTAAAAATGACAGGATTCGTTCATAAATATGGTTATTAACTTCTGCTTCATCCAGCCACTGATGAACCAAGGCAATGAGTGCAGGTTTACCACCCCGAGGGTCACTCTGGCTGCTTCTGTTCTCTGACACCGAGAAGAAATGAGACAACTCACCCTTGCCTAGTCCAGAGATGGCATCTGTGATCACCACAACTTTGTTCTGCACTGCTGACTTGGACAGCAGCCACCTGACTGACTGGTAAATATAAATAACTCCACTGATCCCTAAGAGGAGCAACGGTAGAGCCAGCACAGAAAAGACACCCATGGCTGTGGGAAACAGAAAACCACATGAGAGTGCAGGAATCACAAAACATTCATTATTTTTTAATTATTCCTATCTAAAAACCCAATGTTTTCTTTTATAGAAAATCTGGTGATCAGCATGCCAAAGCAGCAGCTTGAAATAGTAGGAAGGTTCTTATCCAATCAATGGTGTAATATTGTTTTTTTCATAAACAGGGTAATATTGTTTCTTTGTCCGTTTTCCTCATTTTTGTATGGTCTAGGCAAATCTAGATTCCTTTAATGCAAAATTACTAGATGTTAGCAAGACCATAATAAAATATACATATATATATATGCGTACAAGGATGCGTATTCTATTCTACCTTGAGGCAAAACATAAAATAAACACCGAACTTTTAATTATGTTGCTCTTAGTAGAAAACAGAGAAAAAACTTCTAATCCAATCTAATCCATCCAAAACTTCTAATCTAATCCAAATAGCAGACAAAACTCACGATAGAAGTCTTCTGTTCTAAAAGATAAAATACAATCACTTACCATGGCTAGGAGGACTCCCGATACAGACAGAGCCTTTTATTGCATTTTTGTAAACCTTTGCATTGTGGGTTTAATCAGGATCCTTCAGCACTTTCCCAGAGCGCTGATTTGTTGAGGCTGCTTGCCCTGAATGAGAGTGGCTATGTATGGCCTGGTGACAGAGGCACTGCCAGAGTAAATATAGCCTGCATGCCTGACCTCCCTGCCCCAACAGGCACAGAAAAGCTCTTGGAACAGCAACAATTCACCTGAGCACAGAATCACCCCTCCTTGTGTCCCACTGCAGTTGTTTGTGATGCCTCAGTCTCTTGTGATTTGCCCCCAAGTGAATTTACACATCCAGATTTGTGTGAAAGCCAGAACAGGTCCTCAACACCAAGCATGAAGGAGCTGCCACTGGAAATGCTCCAAGTATTGCTGGACTCCAAATTGCAGCCCAGCAATAAAGGGAGGTGTGAACGTGCCAGGGGAAGGTCCCTGAGCTGGGGAGTCAGGACATCACACAGAGAGCTCTGTGCTGCACACAGCAGGCTCATCCCCTGCTCCAGGGGCTGCACGCTGCTCTCCACTCCTGGTGTCTGCAACACAGACCTGGCTCTTTCCCAGCAATCTCAGGACCATTCAGTGCTATAACCATCCCTGAATTACAGCTAAAATCTGAGGTGCAACACCATCAGCTGTTGACCACCTCGTGTCGATTTTCCAGGGCTGGCAGCATTTTTGCCTCTGTCTGTGTGTTTTAAACACCAGTTGAAAGGCAGCCCCAGTGGTGACCATTTGCTGCTGGTTCCCTGGGTGTGCTGAGCATGGTGAGGATGGCATTGAACCAAGTGCAGCAGCACTGCAGGCAGAGATTAAAGTGAGGGACAGATGAAATTCCACCTCCTCTGACAGCACAGTCCTGTGTCTCCAGTGCCAGCAGTTCATCACCTCAGCTGACTGTAGGATTTGCTTTTACAGGAGGGTGAACATATTAACATTTTGTTCCATTTCTCAGCATCTCTCCTGTCCAAGAGAGGTGATCTGCATTTTCCATTCTTACACTGACATTTCGCATTTCCTCTAGAGACATTACCTGCTCACAGAATCACAGAGTGGTACAGGTTGGAAAGAACCTTAAGCCTCACCTTGTTGCAGTCCCGTGCCACGGGCAGGGACACCTCTCACTCGACCAGGCTGGCCCAAGCCCCATCCCATCCCCACACAGGTTCAAGGCTCTAAGCCTTGAATGCTTGGAGGGGTGGAGCAGCCACAACCTCTGAGGGCAACCTGTGTCACCAACCCCTTGGGTTTGTCAGCCTCCTCTCCCCTCCCCTGTGAACATATGTCTGTAAACATAACTTGATCCAGGACTGACTTCAAGAATCAAGATGTGTCCTCTGGCCTCTGAAAGCTGAAGTCACCTGCCAAAGAACCCATGGTTTAAGATTTCCAAACCACAGAATTCTATAATGTGTCAACGTGTGAGACACTGCATGCATTTCTAGCTAACGAAGACATGACAGACAGATAGGAACAAATTCCTGGGTTTCAATGCAGAATAATCACAGTGTCCTGTAATGTGCATCAGTTTCTGCAAGTGAATGTGAAAACATTGAGTCATGCCAGGCCACCTGCAGCAAGAGAGGGAAATCCAATTTTCCATCATTCCTAAAGCCCCAGCTATCTTCTCTTACTTTTAAAGCATCAGCTTTTAATAAACAAATGAGCAGTTCCCTATCAGCAACTGAGCCAGTTTGTTCCTTTGATGGAACATGATGTGTTGTTTGTTTAATTCATTCAGGGTTCTGGAAACATTTCTCCTGGAAAGTTGAAACATAAAAAGAAATAAAAGCACACACTAGAGATGGAGGACTTATGTGAGTTCCAAGTGATTTATTTACAAATGAACTTGAATAAAGGTACAAGAACCATAAAAAAGCAAGGCTAGGAAAAAGTCAATTGAAAGGAACCCCACAGTGTGTAAGACTGTAAAGATAAAAAGCTATCATGTCCATTAATATAATGAAAAACTGTAATAGAAAACTGCCAGAGTCATCTGGGAAAATTCAGATGTACAGTGACTGCATTAACCAAAACACCCAAATCTTCTGAAGCCCAGAAATCTGAGTCAGGTGAAATACCAGAGAAATGTGTTGTGCACTGCCACCTCCAGAGCACTGCTGGGAACAACAGAGGAACAAGGATATTTAAGGAAATTAAACAAGGAAATTTAAAACATTTCTAGAGGGCAGTTCCCATTAAGGGATAAATTATCTACAGAGAAACTTGAACAGAAGTGAGGCTTTCTCCCCCTTCAGCTGGCCCTGAAAGTCTCTGTCTCCAGAGCTCCAGGCACTGTCCCAGATGATGCCAGAGCTGAACAGTTTGTGTCCAAATCTGAAATTTGGTGGAGATCTAGGGCTTATTTCCTTGTAGTCCTCAGCCCAGGTGGCTGTTTGAGAGCATGCACTTACAAAAAACTCCACATTACTAACATTTCACATTGTTCAAAAGTGCTGTACGTAGCACGGGATGGATGTTTTTTGATGTTTCCTTTGTGGGGCAGGGCTGGGGGGATGCAGGGTGCTGCTGGTTGGGGGCTCAGAGTGCTGCAGGAGGTGGGGCTGCTGTGGGATTTGGGGTGTGTGGGAGCCCAGGGTGCCAGAGAGGTGGCCCTGGGAGCAGGTGCCACACCAGCCCGTGCAGCAGCAGCTGGGGGGATGTGGCCCTACACTCCAACACCAGCCTGCAGCAGGCTGAGCTGATGCACAGCCCCCAGAAGTGGCACATCACCAGTGCCATGCCCTTCCAGCACAGAGGGTCTCTCCAAGTGGGCCTGGTCCACAGTCATTCTTGGTCTGGATGTAGCTCCCCCCTGGGTCTGGTCCTGGTCTTGTTCCCAGCCCCAGTCCTGGGTCTGGATGTGTTCACCACGTTGGTCCTGGTCCCCAGCATGGTCCTGATTGTGGTGTCCCCTGTGGTCCTTGTCCCACTCCCAGCTGTTATCCTGTCCTGGTTCTGGTCCTGGTCCCAGCTGTTATCCTGTCCCACTCCCAGCTGTTATCCTGTCCTGGTTCTGATCCTGGTGATGCAGGTTTCTCACCATGGTCCTGGTCCTAGTCCTAAACATGGTCTGGACCCTGGTCCCAGGCCCAGTTCTGATCCTTCTATGATATAAGGGGCCTCAGAGATGCGAGAGGCCTCCGCACCGTCCCCCAGAGCCCCAGCTCTCTGCAGCCTCGGGGCCCTAGAGGCACCACGGCCCTTCCCCAGCCCCTGTGGGTTCCCAGGGGCCCTGCCCCAGCCCCCAGCTTGGAGATGAGGGTGCCCAGTGGGAGATGAGCCTCCCCTGTGACGGGGTGTCACCAGCCCGGGCACACAGCGCCCGGGCACACACCGCGCTGCCCGGCCCGGTGCCCTCCTCACTGCCGCGAGTCCCGGGCCAGCCGCAGCGTGCCTCTCCTGGTCCCTGCTGCATTCCTCACACAGCGGGACCGAGGCGGCCCCTAGCAGCTGCCAGCCCGGGCGGCTCCCGCTGTTTGAGGACACGATCCCGGCCGAGCTCGCCAGCCCGACCCGCGCCGCCCGCGCCGCCATGCTGAGCGCCGCACTTCCGGGAGCGGTCACGTGGGCGGCGCGTCATGTGACCGGCGGCGCGCGGGCTGGAGGTGGGCGCGGCGGGAAGGGGGGAGATCCGGGGGACCCCGGGAAAGGGGCAAAGAGGGGGAACCCGGGGGGGGGACCCGGGGTCACTGAGGGGCTGGGGGGACCCCGGGATCGGGGACCCGGGGTCACTGAGGGGCTGGGGGGACCCGGGATCGGGGACCCGGGGTCACTGAGGGGATGGGGGAGCCCCTGGGACTGGGGGGAACCGGGGTGGGGACCCGGTATGGGGACCCCGGATCACTGAGGGGCTGTGGGGGGACCCGGGGGGGGGACCCGGGGTCACTGAGGGGATGGGGGAGCCCCTGGGAATAGGGGAAACCGGGGCGGGGACCCGGTATGGGGACCCCGGGATCGGGGGAACGGTGGGGGGGACCCGGTATGGGGATCTGGGGTCACTGAGGGGCTGGGAGGACCCGGGGGGGGGAACCGGAGTCACTGTGGGAGCCCCTGGGACTGGGGGGAACCGGGGTGGGGACCCCGGTGTGCGGACCCCGGGATCGGGGGGAACGGGGGGGGACCCGGGTCACTGAGGGGCTGGGGGGACCCCGGGATCGGGGGGAACCGGGATGGGAACCCGGTATGGGGACCTGGGATCACCCCTGGGATGAAAGGTACCCCGGTGCGGGGACCCGGGGTCACTGAGGGGCTGGGGGGACCCAGGATCGGGAGGACCCCCGGGATCGGGGGAACTGGGGGGGGACCCCGGTGCGGGGACCTGGGGTCACCCTTGGGACCGGGGGGACCCGGGGTCACCGTGGGGCTGGGGGAATCCCGGGGTCGGGAGGACCCGGTGTGGGGATCTAGGGTCACCCTGGGATGGGGGGGACCCCGGTGTGGGGATTTGGCGTCCCCGTGGGTGCCCCTGGGGTCCCCGCGGTTAGCGGGGTCTGTCGCAGCGGCCGGGGGCCATTCTGCGGGGATGAGCGCCGGGCGCTGCCCTCTGACACAGCCCGTGCCCCGCAGGCCATGGCCGCCCCCCGCCCGCCCCGCGTGGTGCCGGGCGAGGCCTCGGAGAGCGACTCGGAGCCGGAGCTGCTGGTGGAGACGGCCGGGGAGGCGCCCGGAGCCGGGCTGAAAGTGCCGGGCGAAGCCTCGGAGACCGAGGAGGAGGAGGAGGAGGAGCAGCAGAGGCCGAAGACGCCGCCGGTGCCGGCGGAGGAGCCGGCGGCCGTGTGGGGCGGCGGCCCCTCGCTGCTGCAGCAGCGGCTGCGGGAGGGCACGGGCCGGCTGCGGGGCGCCGTGGGCAGCGCCCTGCGGCACAGCTACGGCAGCGCGGCCCGCAGCCTGGGCGGGCTCGGCGGCGCCCTGGGCCGGGCGCAGGTCAGCGCCGCCGCCGCCGCGCACTGCCTGCGCCTGGCCCGCCGCGACCTGCGCGCCGTGGCCGACACCATCGACATCGTCACCGCCTGCCACCTGCTGCCCGACATCCGCGGGCAGCTCTGAGCGGCCCGCGTTCCCCGGCTGGCACCGGCAACTGGCGCACGGCTGCGGGCAGCGCCGCGGTGCCCTCGGCACCTGCCATGGCAGGGTCAGCACCGGCGGGATCCTCGGTGCAGCGTTCCGCCCAGGGTGGAGCGGTGGTGGTGTCGAGTCATGTTTGCTGCACCCCACGCTGACCCTGAAGACCTCCTCACCACGGTGGCATCATCACCAGGGTGCCACAGTGACAATGAACAGTGGTTTTGGCACAGACACTGCCAGCCTGGTGCCCCAGGACCTGCATGCTCGGGTGACATCACTGCTGCTGGTCCCCTGGCCAGCTGCCAGCATCTCTGAACTGCAGCCCCTGCTGGCTTGTCAGCGTTGTCCCCAAATGCCACTGTTTTATGTGACGTGGAACTGAATAAAACAGTGGTGGTGTCAGAGCCATAGTGGGGAGCTTGGCCAGCAGTGTGAGGGCAGTAGTGTTGCAGGTGGGTGGACAGGGACACCCTAGGGTGCAGGGACAGAGTAGGGTGACATGGGTGCTGGTGTCACATTGCAGTGGCCTTTGAGTTCACTTGGTAGCCCAGAGGACAAGTTTGGTGGCCTGGGCTGTATCCCACATGTCCCCAAGCACTGGTACTGTCACCTTCTTGTGATGTCCCTGGTGCCCCCAGCCCCAAGAAGGACACATTCTGGGGCCAAACGAGGGTTTATTTGGAGGGACACTTGTACCACACCACCACTGTCACCCCTTGAGGTCCCAGGGAGAGGCTGTGTGTCCCTGGAGAGGGTCACATGCAGGTGTTGAGGCTGTTCATGTACTCCTGCAGAGCCTGCAGCCGGGCATCGATCTCAGCCAGTTCAGCCGAGGACTCCTTGGAGTGGTTCTCTGGGGAGGCCAGTGCAGG
Organism: Sitta carolinensis; assembly: GCA_032173965.1. Classification (NCBI taxonomy): domain Eukaryota; kingdom Metazoa; phylum Chordata; class Aves; order Passeriformes; family Sittidae; genus Sitta; species Sitta carolinensis. The sequence goes on along the minus strand of CM063298.1, from coordinate 9,853,801 downwards.
ACAAAAGGGTTAACAAAGGCCTGCATTGGGGTACCCCTCAAATATCTAGGGGCTCAGATGGGGCCTCACCTTTACCAGGGCGCTTGCCCCCAGTCCTGCACACTGGCAGCCTGTGGCTGGCAGCTGGGCGAGACACCTGGGGGGGAGGTTGGGGGTCACCAGTGACCTCCTGGTCACCCTGCTTTGGGATGAGGAGGGCTGGGGGAACCCCAAAGGGGCAGCCACTCACCACAGAGGGGCTATTGCAGGACGAGGTGCTCAGGGGTCTCCGTGTACGGGGCACTCTCCTGTCCCTGCCCAAGGTGGGGGGGTTAAAGGGGGCTAAAGGGGTGCCCAAGCATCCTGCCCAACCCCAGCATTACCTGCAGGGCGTGGGCTCGGGGCGCTCACTGGCTCTGCTGCCAGGGCTCCCTCCCAGGCGCCAGCTCCGGGAGCTTTCAGCTGCAGGGAGAAATGGGGAGGGGGGGAAGTTAAGGAAGGAAGGGTGGAAACCTCAAGTCCTCAAAGCCCCAGCATGCAGGGGTTCACCCCCAGCCCTCTTCATGTCCCCCACTCACCAGACGAGCTGCGCCTGTGGCTCCTTGCTGGGCTGGTGCTGCCAGAAGCCGCTCCACGGCACTGCCTGCACCCAAGGGAGATGGTGGTAAGGGAGAACATGGGGCTGAAGGAGGAGGAGACCCCCCAAGTACCAGGGAGGGATGGTGAAAGCTCAGTCATCACCATTTACCTTCTGAGCTCAGCCTCCTTCTGCCGGCGCTGACGGGCCTGGACAAAGGCAGTGGGGTCGAAGCGTGGTGGGCGGGAGCCTGGCAGGGGGAGGCAGAGGAGGGGTCAGGGTGAGGAGGGGGTGAGCTGTGTCCTGTCTCTGCTGCTGCGTGTGTGTCCCAAGTGTTTCACACCTGCAGGTGACAGGGACTGCGGCGAGGGGCGGCCCCGGCTGCTCCTGTGGCTCTCCAGGGATGCTGAGCGTTGCTGCTGGGGGCGTGGGGCCGGGCTGGCAGATTTCTGGCGGCTGCCAAGAGGACCAGTACCATCAGGGGGAGACAAGGGGACCCCCCAAGGTCAGGAGGGTCCTCCTGCGGGGTTCACCCCGGCCTCACCCCCTCCTGCAGGAGGCCAGTTCAGCTGTCAGGTTCTTCACCCGCAGCTGCAGCTTCTGCTCCGACGCCTTTGCCTGGGCCAGCTGCGAGGGGACAGAAAAGCTTCACTGTGAATCTGGCAGCCGCTGTCCCCACCAAGAGCAGCTCCTAGCCCTCCCAGCCCACCTCTGCAGCCAGCTGCCGGTACTCGCGCTGGTGCCGGGTCTCTGCTGCGCGCTTCTTCTCCAGGGCCTGCCACAGCCTGGGGGGGGGATGGCAGGGGCTGCTCTGGGGGTTCCTTCCTCACCCGGTGAGACAGGAACCCCCCACCCCTTCCGGATGTCACTGGCGCCACTCACGCGTCCCGCAAGCGCTGAGTCTCCTCCTGGCGCTGCGCCCGGAGCTGCGCCAGCTGCTCCTGCAGCTCCCGCACCAGCGCCACGAGGTCCGGCCGCCCTGCGTAGGGCAGGGGCAGTGGGTAATGGATCCTGGGGAGAGCACGTGGAGGAGGTGAGGCTGGAGTCACGCCCCTGTGACCCCTGCCTGCTGTCCCCTGTCACCTATCGAACTCCACAGAGTAGATGAGGATGAGGTAGCGCTTGGTGTTGAGGGGAGAAGAGGTGGAAGGGGGAGGCCGGGTCGCTGCCCCCACTTTGCGGCTGTGCAGGGTCTCCAGGTCGGTGTAGGTGAGGAGCTCCAGGCTGACCGAGTCGCTACTCTGCACGAAGTTTGAAAAGCAGGAGGGCTCGGTGGAACACACACCCCACCCCAGTTACCCCCCAAACGCCATGTGGGGAAGCAGCACGGCCACACCTGTGTCAGTGCCGACTCCAGCATGCTGCAGAAAATGCCAAACTGCTTGAAATTCCCCGTTTTGCGCGTCAGGTCCTCGATGACTGCCAGGAGAGGAAGGGGGTATTTCGGTCAGTGGCAGTCGTGGGGGATCCCTTAACCTCCCCCCCCAGGCTCCCTCCGGCACTCACAGGCGGCATCGAACTCGGCCCTCCACAGGTCGGCGGTGCCGTGAGCCTCCACCTCCACCCGCAGCGTGCTGCGGCTCAGCGCCACCCGCACCGTGTGCGCCCCGGGCCGGAAGGCACACTCGGCCTGCAGGTACCGCGGCTGCCCCATGGCGCCGGGGGGGCTGTGGGCACAGGGGGGGCTGTGGGCACAGGGGGGTTTATGGGCAGAGGGGGCTGCGGGCACAGGGGGGATCTATGTGCAGAGGAGGCTGTGGGCACAGGGTGGGGTCTATGGGCAGGCCGGGGCACCCCAGGAGCACAGAGAGCAAAGAGCTCATCCCGGAGCGCAGAGCTCATCCGGGAGCACAGAGCTCATCCCGGGAGCACAGAGCTCATCCCCGGGAGCACAGAGCTCATCCCCGGGAGCACAGAGCTCATCCCCGGGAGCACAGAGCTCATCCCCGGGACACAGAGCCCCATCCCCGGGAGCACAGAGCTCATCCCGGGCACAGAGCTCATCCCCGGGAGCACAGAGCTCATCCCCGGGAGGCTTGGCACAGAGCTCATCCCGGGAGCACAGAGCTCATCCCCGGGAGCACAGAGCTCATCCCCGGGAGCACAGAGCTCATCCCCGGGGCACAGAGCTCATCCCCGGGAGCACAGAGCTCATCCCCGGGAGCACAGAGCTCATCCCCGGGAGCACAGAGCTCATCCCCGGGAGCACAGAGCGCATCCCCAGGGGCACAGAGCGCATCCCCAGGGGCACAGAATCATCCCCAGGGGCACAGAAAGCTCCCCGGGGCGCAGAAAGCATCCCCAGGGGCACAGAGCGCATCCCCGGGGCACAGAGCGCATCCCCAGGGGCACAGAAAGCATCCCCAGGGGCAGAATCATCCGGGACACAGAGCTCATCCCAGGAGCACAGAGCGTATCCCAGGGGAAGAGGAGCCCAGCTGGAGGGCTCGGGCCGGGTGAGCTGGGGGTGATTCCGGGCTGGTGAGTGCAGAGCGGGAGCAGAACTGACGGGCGCGCACTGACGGGGTAAGAAGGGAGCCCACAGCACCACAAGGGGCGAGCGGAGAGCCCCTCAGAGCTTTTGTTGACTCGGGCTCTGCTGGGGGCGGGCGCAGGGTGAAGGGGTGGAGAGAACACAGAGGAACAAGGGAGAAACCCCGGGTGGGCCTGCTGCCGGGGGAGCAGCAGGGACCTCGGGGGCCCATTCCGGGGGTACCGAGGGGAGGGACCCGCGGGTGGCCGCGGCCCGCGGTCGCGCTCGGGCAGATACCGGGAGCAGCCGCGCCGCGCCGGGGGAGGCTCACCGCCCGCCGCCATCCGCCGCGCCTCGGCCCGCCCCGCCGCTGCCCGCCGCGCCTCATTGGCTGGCCGCACCGCCCGCCGCCGCTCATTGGCTGGCCTCACAGCTCGCCGCCGCTCATTGGCTGCCGGCCTCACACGTCATCGCGATGCCGTTAGCCGCTCTGCGCCGCCCGCCAGCATCCCGCTGCCATTGGTTGTCAGGCGAAGCCCGCCTCCCGTTCCCACGGCGCTATTGGTTGCTGCAGCTGCCACTCATTTTGGGGCAGCGGTGGAGCCACGCCTTCCTGCGGCTGGCCCCGCCCCTTCTCTTGCTGCCTGGGGGTCCCCCAGCCACGCATGGCCGCGTCCCGTAACGATGGGGACACGGAGCGGGGCGGGATACTGGGGCTGGGGGAGAGGGTCCGCGCTGGATTGGGGCAGGACAGACCCCGAGGCAGTGGCGGACACGGAGCGGGGCGGGATGCTGGGGCAGAGGGTCCGGGCTGGACTGGGGCAGGACAGACCCCGAGGCAGTGGCGGAGAGCACCGACAAGTTGCGGAACAACTGAACCTCGAACCTGTTTTTATTAACCAGTGAGACACTGCGGGAGTTACTAGCTTTGCTATTACGAGTTGTACCCACTTCTCATGAATAAGGAAAACTGCGGGCTTGTACGAACGTGTAAAGGCTGTTGCCTGCTTGCTAAGGGTTTAACCTGGCGACATGGCTGAATCTTCTTTAAACCTGGTGGGGGCTTGTGACTCCTGATACTGTTTACAAGACTGTGAGCTAACTAATATGTCTGGGCTTGTTCCGACTTGTATCCAGCACAGGAAGCACGACACAGCCCAGAAACTGCCTATAGAAGGGGCAGCGACCAAAGGCTGAGCGAACGCGGTGGAGCGGAGACTCCCCCGCCTCCCCAGCGCTGCGGGCTCGTTCCTCCTCACCAAATTAACAAACCGCCTTGTGTGGCCGGCTGCGGTAATTGCCAGCGAGAGGGCCGGCAGGCTCACTGCGCGCCCCACGCCAGCGCATGCAGGCGGCGGGCGGCGAGGCGCAGCCGCCCGCGGTGCTCCAGGCGGCGGTGCAGCCCCGCGGGCACGGCCGCCAGCCCGCACCGCAGCCCCCAGCAGCCGGCCGCGATGGTGCCCGTCGAGTCGCTGTCCCCGCCGTGCAGCACCGCCCTGGCACACAGCTCCTCCCAGCTCCCGCCGGCTGCCAGCAGCGCCTCCAAAGCCACCATGGGCGCGTCGTGGCCGCTGCGGCCCGGCCAGCCCTCCAGTGCCCAGCCCAGGTACTCCGCGTCCCGCTCAGCTGGGGAGGGGAGGGAGGGCACCCGCGGCGGGCCACGGCCTTCCAGGAGCCCGCGGGAGTCCAGGTACCTGCGGAGACATGGGGGTGTTGAGGTCGCTGGGGACATTGGTGTCACCAGACGATGGGGTGACTGGTGGCACTGGGGGTCATTGGTGTGGCTCTTCAGCAGCCCCTGCGACCCCCAGATAGCTGTGGGGACACTGGGGACAGTCAGGAAACCTGGGGCGCAGCAAGGTGCTGGATGCAATGGGGACACCAAGAAAACTCAGTGCCCCAGGGACACAGAGGTCACTGTCCCTGAGCATGGCACCTCTGACAGGGACACGAGAGACACTGGGTGCACCAGCAAGGGGATGGGCACCGCCAGCCCTGTGGGCATCAGGGTCAGCAGTGGCACCAGTGACACCGCTGCGATGCGCTGCCAGGACTGTCAGAGAGCCTGTCTGGCACCAGTGGCACTAATGGCCCCCTGAGCCCTTCTCAGTATCCTTCCAGCCCAGCCTTGTGCTCCCAGCGTCCCCCAGAACCCTCACAGTGCCCCCTCACCGGTGCCACGCCTCCCCAAAGAACGGCCAGGCAGCAGCGTTGTCCTCCACGGCCAGCCCGGTGCCCTCCACGTAGTCCCACGCCAGGGGCAGGACCCGCAGCAGCTCGGCCCCCCAGCGCTCTGGGGGTTCACCCCGAGCCCCCAGTGCCCCAAAGAGGGCCACCGCCAGTGCTCCGAGGTACCCTGTGGGGACAGGGGCTTCAGGGGGGCTCTGCTGTCCCCCCCTGCCCTCCCCTGCCAGCCTGGCACTCACCAGTGGGGTGGTGGTGGGTCATGCGCCCGCTCTCGATGCTCACCCGGATCAGGGTCGGCAGCTCGCAGGGGTGTGGGTACCTGCGCTGGCAGCAGAGCAGTCCCCACGCCCCTGCTCCGGTGTTTCCAGCCTCGTCCCCATTGCATACCACCACCCTAGTCCCTGCTGTCCTTGTCCCTGCTGTGCCCATGCTCCTAGCCTATCACTTCCACGTCTCACTCTCAGCTGCTCTGTGACCTGTGTCCCTCTTCCCTGTTGCCGTCCCCATGGTCTCTGTCACCAACCTGTCAGCTCCAGCACCACATGTCCCCAAGCCCTGAACCTTGTCCTCTCCAGCTCCACCAACCCCTTGTCCCCACCCCACTCTGTGTCCCCACTCCTCTCCCTCTGACATCCTCATGTCCCTCTTCCCCTACCCCCATCTCTTCATGTCCCCTTCCCGCCAGCTCTGGCACCACAGCCCAAACATCCTCATGTCCCACTCCCCCAGCTCCAACACCCCTTTATCCCATCCCTGTCTCCCCTGTTCCAGCCCTGTTGTCCCTGAAAATCAGCCTTCTGATTTGTTGTAGTAGAATGGAGTCAGTTCTCATGAACTGTAAGATAAACAACAATCATGTTTACATTCCTTTGTGAAAAGATATCACCTGATGGACTTCTCGAGTGACCAGTGGAGATGGAGAGGTGGGAATCCAATCTCTGCTCACTGTCCAGAAACTTATATATATGAGGTCAACAATAAACTGGAGAGTTCTTTCCTTCTTCGCTGCCTGAACATCTGCTGTGTGTATTGCTGTGTGCTTCCTCTCTGTGTCACAGTAACACCCCCACATTCTAACACCCCCACACCCCTGTCCCCACGCCCCCAGCTCTGATACCTACATCCCTGTCCCCAGGTGTCCCCGGGTGCCCCCAGGTGCCCCGCAGTGTCCCCGTGCCCACCTGAGGCCGATGGCCAGGCTGCGCATGGCGGCGCCGCAGCCGGTGCCGCGGGGGTTGAAGGGGATGCGATAACCCTCGGGCTCCCCTGGCCGCAGCTGGGAGGTGCCTGGGAGGACACGGGGGGCGTGAGGCTCCCTGAGCCCCCCTGCCTCTGCCCACACCCTCGGGCCCTGCTCACCTAGCAGGCTGCTGGGTCCGGGCTTGCGTCCCTCCATGTCCCCCATGGCAGCCACGTAGCGGCGAGCCAGCTCCTGCAGGAGAGCTTCCCCCTCCAGGCCTGGGGGGCGAGCACCCAGCCAGGTGAGCCAGGCTGGCAGGGAGTGTTGTCCCTGAAAATCAGCCTTCTGATTTGTTTTACTATAGTAGAGTCAGTTCTCATGAATTGTAAGATAAACAAGAAGCATGTTTACATTCCTTTGTAAAAGGTATCACCTGATGGACTTCTCAAGTGACCAGTGAAGATGGAGAGGTGGGAACTTCTCTGTCCAATCTCTGATCACTGTCCAGAAACTTATAGATACAAGGTCAACAATAAACAGAGATTTCCTTTCTTCTTCTCTACCTAAACACCTGTTATGTGTGTTGCTGTGTGTTTCTATCTGCATCACAGTAACATGAGAGGCCCCGTGCACGCCCCAAAACTGACAGGGGAGAAGAAGACCCCCATTGCACCACCCCCAGAAAATGTGGGGAAAGGGAATGCTGCGCCACAAACCGCCCCCAAACTTGAGGGGAAGCAGGACAAGTTTGGTGGAGAAATGGGGAATCCTCCTGAGCGCTCCAAACTGAGTGAGAAAGGGGGGCCCTGCCAGGCTCCCAAAGTGGTAGGGGGAAATGTCCCCGTCTCCAGCAGCCAGTATGGGAGGAAAGGGAGCACAAATGAGAAAAACACGCAGACAGACTCAGAGTCCCCACGCCACCCTCACCCAGAGGAAAGGAGGGTACACATCCCCCCACGCCTCCCTGGAAACCCCTAAAAGGTGGGGGGAAGAAGTGGAATGCAGATGCCCCAAAGCCCCCTCCAGGGTTACACAAGACCCCCCAAAACTCCCCCCAGCAACCCCCCAGTTTGAATCAGGGATGCAATGGGGACCTCCCCGACACATCCCAGGCTGGGAAGGAACCCCCAGCACCAACCTCGCAGCCAAGGCACAGAGCAGGGACCCCCACCCCGTACCGAGGGGACATCCCCCCCGTCCATCACCATCCCGGGGGACAACGGGGACCCTGCCCAACCCCGGGCACCCCTCCCTTGAGCCGGTGGGGTGTCACAGACCCCGCGCACCTGTGGCCAGCCCCTCGGCCGTGGCCAGGTGCAGGACGGTGTCATCGCTGACGGGCCATTCGGGGGGCTCCAGGCTGATGGCTGCCAGCCCACCCAGCTGGGCCAGCTCGTCGTGGATCTGGGGGCCCGAGGTGCAGTATTCCCAGCGGCCCGCCCGGTAGCCCAGCGCGTCCCCCACGCCGCTCAGCACCATGGCCGCCTCGTAGGACTCCACCGAGGGCACCCTGCGGGAACGGGGGGCTCAGGGAGGGGGGACAGCGGCGGGGGGACCCCCGGGGATCCCGGGGCACTCACGTCTCCTCCATGGTGGAGCAGCTGGCAACGCCTGTCAGGCTCAGGGCATGGGGCCAGTGCTGGCCAGGAGCCCTTAAGGGGACCAGAACACTCTGGGGATGTGGGGTGCAGGGCAGATGTGGGGTGAAGGGCAGATGTGGGGTACAGGGCAGATGTGGGGTGCAGGGCAGATGTGGGGTACAGGGCAGACGTGGGGTACAGATGCTGCTGTAGGGGCAGACAGCAGGGAGGTGTCACTGTGATGCACAGAGAGGGAACACAGCACACACACAACAGGGGTTCAGGAAGAGAAGAAGAAAAGAACTCTCCAGTTCATTGCTGACCTCGTATCTCTCAGTTCCTGGACAGTGATCAGAGATTGGACAGAGAAGTTCCCACCTCTCCATCCCCACTGCTCACTTGAGAAGTCCATCAGGTGATATCTTTTCACCAAGGAATGCAAACATGATCCTTGTTCATCTTAACAATTCATGAGAATTGACTCCATTATACCCAAACAAATCAGAAGGCTGATTTTCAGGCACAACATCGAGGGACTCCAGAGCATCCTGGGAGGAGAGGCAGAGGCAAAGACGGGCTCCAGGGCCCCCTAAGGACATCTCTTTTTAGAGGCAAAGCCTTAAACTGTTGTTATAAATGCATATTTTGGTGTTGGCTTTTCACAAATGTTAGAATGAATGTTATGATTTTTTTTTTTCCTGTAGCTTTTAGTGTGTTTTAACTGCCTGAATAGATGTAGAGGGCACAAAACCTAACTGCAGGGTTCAAACTCTCTGTTTTCAAAGCTCAGTTTTCAGGGCCCCTAGCCCTCTTTTTAAGACCCAAACTTCTTTTCCAGGGTCCAAAGCCCTCTTTTAGCACTCAAAGTTTCCACTGGAGTGCCTAAAACCTTCTAGTCAGCAGAAAAGCTTCACTTCTTGGGGCCAGAGAGGTTCCCCTCCATTGCAGGCTCCACCAGGTCATTTGTAGCATCTCACCTGTAATTTTTTTCATGCCTAAAGCCTCCTAAATCCTAGTTTTTTAGGCTCCAAACTGCTCTTATATTAGCTGTTGCATTTTTTAGGGCACAGAGTTTCATCTTTTGTGTCAAACCCCTCATTTATTGGTCAGAAATCCTGCCTAGGCTATGAATCTACTTTGGGATGGTCCTAAATTCATATTTCCTTTGCAAGGTCATAGTTCTGAACTTGCAAAATCAGCTCTTTTTAGGCTACAAAGTCTCATTTTTAGTGTCCAAAGAATGTTTCAGTTCACAACTTCTATTTTTGTGAGTACCAAGCAGGGTTTTTTCCTCTCCACAGCCTTCTTTTCAGGCAATTTGGCTCTTTTCCCAGTTAAATAAAAACCAAAAAAAACAGCTAAATGCCTGTTCTTTCTTGCTTGGTGACACTCTGCAGAAATTAAAGTGCCACCTCAGGCAGGGTTTGGTTCTGAAGGCAAGTTTACTGTTTCAATCATAACCTCCAGGCTGATGATCATGAACTAACAGAATTCTCAATAATTGGTGAGACCAGGAGGAGCACTAGCAAAGCTTCCACACTGGGCTTCTGTCGAGGGCAGACTTTGGCCTTTTCAAGAAGCTGATTTGGAAAGTTCCTGGGGAAACAACCCTTAAAAACAAAGGGGTCCAGGAAGGATGGATGTACTTCAAGAAAGTGATCTCAAAGGCACAGCAGCTGAAAGATGAGCTGTCAGGGATGACAACCAGCCTGGATGAGCAGGGCACTTCTGGAAGGACTTCTCTTCCTCGTGTCCAAGCCCATTGTGGTGTGTTGTCCCTGAAAATAAGCTTTCTCATTTGTTTTAGTATAGTAGAGTCAGTTCTCATGAATTGTAAGATAAACAAGGATCATGGTTGCATTCCTTTGTAAAAGATATCACCTGATGGACTTCTCAAGTGAGCAGTGGAGATGGAGAGGTGGGAACTTCTCTGTCCAATCTCTGTCACTGTCCAGAAACTGAGAGATACGAGGTCAACAATAAACTAGAATCTTCTCCCTTTCTTCTTCTCTGCCTGAACACCTGTTGTGTGTGTTGCTGTGTGTTTCTATCTACGTCACAGTAACAGTGGTGGAGTGAACAGCTGGCAGAGCTGTGCAGGTTCTGTCTCTCCCTCGTTACTCGGAGGAGAGTCAGGGTGTTGCTGTGGCAAATAACACACCACACAAACTCCTTGTGAAATTTCTCCAAAGCTGCTTGGAGAAAATGGATCTGACTCCGTTTATTTCAGGGATTGCTCCCTTTTCTATGTTTCCTCACAGACCAATGTGATTGGTGAACAAAAGACAACCCCTTCACCCACATTGGTCACACCAGAGGGACATCACAGAAATTCCCCCCCACAGAAAAAAATCCAAATGTGGATATCGTTACAAAAACAATCCTGATGCTTTGTTCTTTTGTCTGGGAAAGTGATTTCAGCCACCCAAAAACATCAGGAGAAATGGAGCTTTAGAAACTCAGAAGCTTGAGGCCTGAGAAACCCAGACTACATTGAACTCTGTGTGTAAAAGCAACAGATTTCTAGACAGGCACACGTGGAAGCACACAGCTTTCAAAATCCCATCTCACAAACATCACACAGTGGGTATTTCCACCAGCCGCCTCAAAACCTACGAAAGAGGAAGCAGTCTGTGAATTATTCTTACAAGACCATGTCACAACCCACCAGTCAGAGGCATGGTGTTCACTGTAAATTATCAGCAGGCTCAGCAAAGACACTGGATGATGTGTCAGGGAATTCTTTATGCTTTATTGTTGCCATAACTCTGGCAACCAGCTGAATATTTAGGCTCAAAATATGTTGGCTAACAAACCCTTAAATTCTACCCTAGGCTTCCAGGAGTGGTGGCTGACAAGGCCTTAATTACACATAGTACACTTCAATAATTTCTCAGCTCCTCAAAAGTGCTGGCTAACAAGTCACAACACAATTCCACAAGCTCCCCACTCCCACAACAAACTTCAGTGTGGGGCATGGGGTAGAATATTCCAGCCATGGTTTGCCTAGACAAAGCAAGGGAGGAGAAGAATAAAGACAGAAAAGGGAGAGAGAGAACAAAGCTTATCACCAGTCCATAGCTCCCACCTTGGTTCTGGTGTGGATGGTCTGGAGCTAGGACTGCAAGACAAAAAAAACCAGACAGAAAGAGGAAAAAGAGCCAAGGAGGCCATTTGGCTTCATTTGATAGTTAACTTGGTGTCTACCTCTGACACAGACTAAATTTTTGGAGCTGTTCTCTTTATGCATGCACTTTTGGCCCTCTTCTGGGAAGTGAGCATGAGTGTCAAAGCAGAGCAGGACTTTGGCTCAGCACAGTGCTGCCCCATCTCTGCAGGACTGTCTCCTCCAGTGACCCTTCCTGTTGCAATAATCAGAATCTTGGACACAAAACATGCTTAGATCTGGTCCTCCAGTGGCCAACAAGGGGTTTTAATTCTGGCTTTGGCTTTTCCAGCCTGTTGATTCCAAAGAGGTGGGGTTTTGTTGGTCTCAGATGCTGTACTGCTGCATCAGCCAGGCTCTGTTTGCCTGACATTCCTCTGTGGGATGCTCAAACCTCCACATTGCCCTCATGAGCTCCACAATTTGCCTGCAGAGACAGTAGTCCTGCCACAAGGATCTGCCCAGCTCTTCCTGCGCTGGCAAGGCTTGCACCCAGGCAAGGCTGAGCACAGGAGCCTGCTGGCAGGTCCTGCTGGAGGGCCTTGGAGCTTTGGCAGTCCTGGGAGCATGGCCAAGGCCTCCAGGACTGGTTTTCTTCCTCCTCCTTGCCGTTACATGGCCCTGGTTGGTGCTGTTCGGGATCCAGCTGCATTGATCATTGCCCCACTGCGGGGATCTGCTCTGGGCCCTCTCCCTGTGGCTCCTCTGGCTGGGCATCACCTTAATCCTGCCAGGCAGACCCTGTGGCTCTGAAGAACCTGCCTGCTGCTGGCTGGCCCCTCCCTGGCTGAGGATGGAAGGGGAATATGGTGCTGCTGGTGAAGATGTCATTTCTCTCATTCTCGAATCCGAGCACCTGGAGGAAAAAAAGAGTTATCTCTGCTTTAGGCATTCCTTGTAGACTCCTCTGGGATCCAGTCCTTTTCTTGGAGCAGCAGAGAGAAGGCTTCACCAAGTGGCTAAATTTAACTAAGGTCTTCCCACCAGGTCTGCCACTGTCAGAGGGAGCCCTCATCTTTTTACCCCCTATGGCCTCCACAGCATCCTAGAACTTGGATGGCAGAAATCTCATTCCAATCCCCTGCCATGTGCAGGGACACCTTCCACTATCCCAGGGTGCTCCCAGCCCTGTCCAGCCTGGCCTTGGACACTTCAGGGATCCAGAGGCAGCCACAGCTACCCTGGGCACCCTGTGCCAGGGCCTCACCAGCCCCACAGGGAAGAATTTCTGCCTAATATCTAATCTAAATCTTCCCTCTTTTACTTTAAAATCATTTCCCCTTGCCCCATCACTACACTCCCTGACAAGGAGTCCCTCCCCATCTTTCCTAGAGGTTCACTTTAAGTCCTCCTCTCTACACGAGCCAGCTTCAGAGAGCAGGCAAGGGGCAGTTTTACACAGGGCAGCACTCTAAAGCCCAGCAGACTGGAGTGGGGTATTTCAGAAGTGACAGCATTGAAGGATGCAGTAAGGAATTGTCTCCCATAGCAGAAACACTCCAGAGGGTGAGAAGACAAACAGCAAAGACAGGATAAGGAAATGTTTGCTGGCCACATGGTCCTGGTCATTACCTGGCATAAAACAGCAAGTAGGCTTGCTGCCCTAGAACTGTGTGGATGTCACAATTGTCCACAAACTCATCGTTCATCTTATACCACCGCCCATTGCTGGCCTGCAAAGAAAGGCATCCAGTTCTGGAGAGGAACTGCAGGGTTTCTCCACACCACCAGAGGCAGAAACTGCCAAAGCAGGAGCACACAAAACCAAATCCCAGGACCCCAAAGGAGACCTTCTCCCCCAAAACCTTGGCTGCCAGTAACACTGCTGGGAAGGTTTGTCTTTCCCAACTCACATTTGTCCCTGTCAGGAGGGAAGTTGCTCTCTACCTTTGTGTAGCACAAGAAGTGTCCTTCCAGACAGGTGTCCCCTCTGTGAACCACGATGGCATACAAGGAGCAGAGGAGGGGTTCTCCAGCAGTGTCAGACATGTAGGGCCGAAGATCCAAGTACTCAGGGTACTCCACAAACTGCAGAGAGACCAAGAGCACTCAGAAATGGTCCTCAGCTGCCACACTGCATAGCCTTCAGCAAGACATGGCTTGGGTGGCAGCAAACTGCTCTGACAGAGATGCTTTGGCTGAGAACAGAGTCCAGCCTCGTCTTTTCATGGGAATTCTCCTCTCCCCAGAAGGGAACACGAAAATCCCAACATGAGCATCTCTGGGGAGTTTTCTGCTTTGGAAAGAGAAAGTTGCACTCCACTTGCATGCACACCTTGCTGATCTTTGCACCAGTCCATGGTCAGCCCTTTCCAGACACAGTGTGAGGACTCTGGGTGCGTGATGGACTGTAACCTTCTTGGAGGCAGCAGCTTTCTTCTTACACCTTGAAACCAAGCACACAGCCGAGTGCTGAAAAGCACCTGACCTTCCCCCAAGAAGGCCAGGCAACCTTTCCCCTGCCTCACACATCCTGGTGCTATTTCAAGGTTATTCAGAGTCATATTAAAAAGTTGTGTCTTGTAATTGTGTGTTAAACCTCCTTGAGAAGATGACTGCTGTTCAGTGCTGTGCCACTCACGCAGGGTCTGGTGTTATAATGTTGTGTGGAATCATCTTACTTTCTGCACCTGAAGCCCTCATTCTGACCCAGCTGCTTGGGTGTCACGCTATCATCCAGGACTGCGATGAGGGATGAGGCTGCCTGGGGGAGTGAGAAAGGAGCTGCAGGAAATGCTCTCACCCAAACTCTTCCAGGAGCTGATGCTGAAGAGACCCAGCATTATCCTGGAAGGAGGGGGTGATGCTGAACATTTCCCTCATGTCCCAGGGGCTCCCAGAGTCATCAAGAGCTCCCTCTGTGTTGCCACCACTGCATGCAGGGGCACCAGCAGTGAAAACTGATCCTGCCTGGGAGCCTGGGAACCAGATGGGCATTGAGGGAGGGCAAAGGGAAGGAGCAGGAGAGTGTGTCAAGGGTGCAGAGGGGGTGATGACTGCTAGTCCAGCCCCAAGCCAGCACCACAGGGAGACCAGTGCCATGGCCTCTGCAGGACACTGTGCATTCCCCTTTCCACTCACCACCAAGCTCCCTCATGCTCACAGTATGGGATTTTAAGACAAATGCTTTGGTTCTGGAAAGCTACAGGGGCCTTGGGATGCCTTGAAGCACCGTTGCAAACCTCTTACTCTGATATCCAAACCGACACCCAGGAAGGCCTCGTAGGAATCAGCAACTGCTCGGCAGCTCAAGCACATGACTGGAGGGAAAATCAAAATGCCGAGTGAAGTTAATTGACTGTGCTGGTTTATGCTCGTGGGTTTTCCTGTGCCAGTCATCACAGGACCAGCTGCTTGTCACAGGCAGACAGAAGGGCACAGACAAGCCAAGCAAAGCAGCAGTTGTGGGGACACACCTCTGTATTTCATGAAGCCCCCAAATATTTGTTGGACGATGGTAGTTTCTTGTGAAGAGGCGTCCACTCTGCGAATAAACAGCAAGGCAGAGAGTTACCACCCCTGAGGGTTTAGCACTGAAAGGTCTGGACATCATTTTTCCTTGATGGGAGCAGGTCAAGGAGTCCAGTGGGTTTGGGAAGACTGAAGCTCTCAGTCTGCTCGTGCTTACCCGCGGCGCGCGCTCAGACAGGCACGGTGCATGGCGCTGAGAGTGTAGCAGAGGAACTTGTAGGCGTTCTCCTGCCTGCCATACTCAAACTCTTCCCCTATGGCTAAGAAAGAATTTAGTAGCTCTCCCCTAGAAGAAGGGAAGACAAAGAAGAAAACCTGTCTGGGCACCTGAAATGACTTACATTTGAGGTCCCTGAGGACAGCTCTGGGCAGGATGGCACTGGCTGAGGAACGCAGGACCTTCCTGACGTGTGCTTCCATGGTGCACATCATGCAGAAGCCTTGCTGCTGGCCTGAAGAGGGGAGGAGGGAGGGAGCAAGGAAGGGAGGCACAGAAACTCCTCAGGGTAACAAAACATCTCAGTTTCTTGGGATGCCTAATGGAGATCTCGAGGTTCTAAGAACAGTCTCCACTTCTTTACTCCCAAACTGCCAATGTCCCAACAAGCCCAGGACATTTTAGCGCACGGAAAACATAGTTCAGAGGGACAACTGGCAGAAGTGCTCTGTGCAGTAATCCAAGAGGGTTCAACTTGCAGGGGTAGAAACTTGGGGCTAGAAAGTGGTGTTCTACTGAAGGTGAGTGCACCTTGATAGAACAAGCATCCTTTAGCTGATGCTCAAAGGACACAAGCTCATGGGGCTGACAAAGAAGGGCTGCTGTTCTCCTAAACCTGATTCCAGGTTCTGGGATTCCTTGGGATGAGCCCAAGAGATTTACAAGATGTTCCTAAAAGTACTCACATGACTGGCTGTGCTCCTGGGAGAGCAGATAGTTGGCCAGAGGGGGTGTGTATGTCAGGCACTGAAGGATGACGTTGATGTAGCAAGTGTTGCCCAGGTTGAAGAGTCCTGGTCCAGGCCTCTGCCTTTGCTGCCAGTCTATGAAAATCTTCTCTGGGAAAAAGACAGTCCTTGGTGGCAGAGCCATTCCCTCAGCAATGTCTGAAGGGAAATGAGGTTTGAGAAGAGATGAGACAGTGTTGTTGCTTAAAACCACATTCGAGTGTTGCATTGTCTGCAGGAGCTCCAAGGACAACAGCTCTAATGACCATCAGGGAAAGCCTCACACCCTGCTGGCATCTACTGGTGGGGAAGCAGCTTTGGAAAACTGTTCTGCCAAAAGGCCAACAAACCCACTCTGATTTCTGGGCCTCAGGCTGCCTTCCTTTCCCTCTGGAATCTTGTATTCTGTTCCACCTTGCAGCCATTGCACCTCTCAGGAACACAGGGGAAATCCTTCCATGACAGCTCCAGAAAGATCTCCTCCAAAAAGATCAGGTCAGCACCAATCCCATCTCTTGAAGGGAAAGGAAATAACTGTAGCTCAACAAAATTATTCATAAACCCCAAACATGACTCACAAAGCACCTTCAGCTATCAAAAAACTTTTGGTGGTGCTTGTAGCTGTTGACAAGGATGAAGAATGCTTGGAAAAAGGCAGGCCTGCAATGGAATGGGCCTAGATGTTCTGAAGGCTGGCTCAGCCCACTCCTCAGACACCAAGCATTGGGCTGGTGAGATCACAATTGCTGCTCCAGTGCCATGTCTCTGCTCCTTTGTGACATGAGCCCACGTGGGGTCATGCCCCTTTGAGAACCCCATGGCTGTCACAGCCCGGGCACCTCTAACAGCTGAGAGTCTCTGGACCAGGAGCTGTGGACAAAGGGCTCTTTGTCTGTCAACAGAGCTCCTGCCTCTTCCAGCCAGGGAGCCACAGGCTGCTGACGGCTGTCAGTGAGCCTGCTCACAGTTTTGGCTGGCACACTTGGAGTGCTGGGGGTTCTGTTCCAGCTTCTGCCAGCCTTTTAAGCCCCTAAAAATCCCTTTTCAGGGGCAAAAGCCTTTGGTTGTGGCAGTGAAGCATCCTTTGAGGGCTCAAAACCTAACTTCAAGGCCCTCATTTTCATTTTCAAAGGCCCATTCTTAGTACTCACAGACCCAGTCTGAAGACCCAAAGTCCCTTCTAGAGGGTCCAAAGCCCTCTTTTACAGCTCAGAGCTTCCACTAGAATGCCTGAAACCCTTTAGTCAGCATGAAAACATTTTTTCTTGGGTCCAGAGAGGAACCAGTAGCTTCACCTCAAGTTTCTAGATGGGCTCTGCAAGAGTGAAAAAAATTTCTTCTCACAAATTAATTCACATTACCCTTTGGGCACGGTGCAAATAAGAGTTTGTACTTAGAAGGGGAAGGTCAGTGAAAACTTTCAGTCCTGACACAGCTGATTTGAGAGCAGGGACTTTTGCAGCTTCGCTCTGTGCTCGGGGTAATTTTGAGCTGGGCTCGGAGCATTTCCTTATTTTGCAAGTCAGCAAAAAAACAAAAGTTCTATCGTGTGGTTGTTTCGATGAGCTCTGACAGTGCCCAGGAAAAAGCCAAGAGCTTCTCTGTCCCACCCCATCCATGTGAGAGCTTTGTTGTGGGTGCTGTCTCTTGGAGACTGGCAGAACGTCATCCTGCACAGGGCTGGGCAGAGGAATCCTCTCGTCCATGCTTCTGCAGTTTATAGGCTGCAAAAGGAAAAAAGTGAATTCCAGCACTGCCTCTTTCTGCTGAAACATTTCGTGTGGGACCCGCTGTTGGGCGTTCTTGGTTTTGTAACAGTGCATGGAGGCACACAGGGGCAGGAAAGCGCTTTTTTCTCCTGGGCACTGTGACCTCATCGCAACAGCCACACGATAGCGCTGCCGGCTCGCAAAAGAAGGGAACGGCTCAAAACCACCCCAAGCACACAGCCGAGCTGCAAACGTCCCTGCTCCCCAATAACCTTGGTCAGGACAGAAAGTTTTCGCTGTCCTTGCCCTTCTAAGAACGAGCTCTTCTTTACAGCACACCCAAAGGGTGTCACGCAGCTTTGTGCTAAGGAGGCTTGTCTGGTTTTATAATGTATAAATATATATATTTTCTTGCTGGTTTTGTTTTTCTCTCTGGGGTTTCTCAGCTTCTATGAGTGTTGTCCCTGAAAATAAGCCTTCTGATTTGTTTTAATATAGTAGAATCAATTCTCATGAATTGTAAGATAAACAAGAATCATGTTTATATTCCTTTATAAAAGATCTCACCTGATGGACTTCTCAAGTGACCAGTGAAGATGGAGAGGTGGTAACCTCTCTGTCCAATCCCTGATCACTGTCCAGAAACTTATATATACGAAGTCAACAATAAACTAAAATCTTCTTCCTTTCTCTCTCTCTCTACCTGAACACCTGTTGTGTGTGTTACTGTGTGTTTCTATCTACATCACAATAACATATGAGCTTGGCTTCCACCTGACTTCTCTGTCTCTGTGAAGGCTTTTTGTATTTTTGTTTTCCCCCAGCCCTGTGTCTGAAGAAGAGCTCGAGACCGTCGTGTTCCCATGTTCAGGAATTTGTTTATTCTTTGCTGATCTTACATTTGTTGCCCTGGCCCACCATGATCTTCTCTGGAGGCCAGGTTGTGCTGTTCTCTCCAGGCTAGGTTGTGGGACAGCATTATCTTTTATCCTGAAAATTACATATGCTTTATTTATAACAATCCTCCAATACCTCTCCACTATATTGTACAGTGTACTTTTGTTCTACCCAAATGTGCCACACCACCACAGAAGATGGAGAACAAGAGGACAAAGAAGAAGATCAGGGGCACACCCCATTGCCTCCATCTTTGTCCCCTGATCTCACATTCTAAAATCCCAAAATTCTCCTTTTTCACCCTGTGACATGCTAATTATCATTCTGTCCAGGATCATCGAGTCCAACCCAGCCCCTCACCCAGCCCCTGGCACCCAGAGCCACAGCCAGGCTGGTTTAAACACACCCAGGGATGGGGACTGCACCACCTCCCCAGGCAGAACATTCCAGCACTTTATCACTCTTTCTGTGAAAACCTTTTTCCTAATATCCAACCTAATTTTCCCTTGATGCAGTCTTCACTTTCCTTCTCGTCACTGTGTCCTGTGACAATCCTTCAGTCTCACTGATTCAATCTGAGCAGCACCAGGCACTGCTCACACACTACAGGGACCAGGAATTAAAGCTGAGCAGCCTGGAGTCTGTACTCCCACAGTTGAACAGGTATAGCCCATAGAGCTGCCTACTAGGAAAAGCAATTAAATTCACCAAGGGCCACCCAATGTGTGGAATCAAAATTGGTTTCTTTGCTGGAGAGAGGAACTATAAGCCTATCTCAAAAGAAATGGGATTCCCTCCTCCAAAATAGAAAACATCTGAGGATTGATCCCATAAAAAGGTGCCAGAACAGATAGGCACAGAACTGGTAGGCCAGGCAGGGACAGGTAATTGAATTTTGGATGTCCAATAAAAATTTTGGCCATGGGCTCCTGGATGAGAGTGAGAGTTCTCATCTCATCTCATCTCATCTAGGAAGGAAAGGACACAGCCCCAGGGTTTCACGTGCAGAGGAGAGGCAAACCCATGGAGGTTAGGGTTACATTTCTGCAAAGATCAGGGTCATGGTTAGGGTTAAATGAAGGTTAGGATTAGGTTTATAGAAGGGTTAGAGTTTGTGATTGGGTTAGGGGTGGGTTTGGGTTTCAGATTGTTTATGTAATGATTTGGTTTAAGCCTGTTTAAGGATTATTTTTAGGGTTATGTAAGGCTTGGTGTTATGGTTAGTGTTGGGATTCATGTTTTTTAAATTCCAAGTTAGGGTTAGTTTTAGGATTTGGGATTGGTTTGTGTCTGGGTTTAGGGTTAGGATTTTGTGATGAATCAGGATAGGTTTCATTTTAGTGTAGGGTTTAGGATGATCTTTGGGTTATGGTTAGGGTTCCTTTTGGGATTATAGAAGGTTTTGGCTAGAATTATATGAGGTTTACTGTTGTGGTTAGGTTTAGGGTAATTTTTAGGCTTAGGCTTTGGGTTAGTGTTATGATTATGGTTAGATTAATGTTTGGGGTGCAGTTTAGTGTAGACAGACAAACCAATTCCTTCTCTAGTTTGATACCAAGGACAACCTTCAGGCCCAATGGTGAAGTGAGAAGAAAAACAAAGAGGATGGAGCTTCATAACCTGAAGCTGACAATCGATTCTAATGTGCTGATGGACCAGAACTTATCAAAGTGTGGAACCTTGTGGCCAGGTGTCCATTTTGTGCCCATTTTGGGTTCACCCTAGCTGTGCCCAGCCAGGCTCTTGTGCTGCCCAAGGTGTATCCATTGAAGCCTTTTAATAAATCCCTGCTTTACCCCTGTGCTCTGCTGCTCTCCAGAAGGCATCAGTGGGGCTGATGGAGTTCAGCATCACTCCAGGCAGTGCAGAAGAGCAGCAGCACATCCTGGGGCAGGGAGTGAGGGGGGCTCAGGCTGTGCAGCCTCTTGCCTTCCCCTCAGCAAATATTTATGCTTTAAGCTTCCCCGCTTAAAGGCCTAATTGGAGTCTAGGTGAGCTGGCACACGAGAGGAGAGCCTAATAGAGACATTGCAGTGCTATTAGCACAGATGGTTGTCATATGTATGCAAATGAGGAGCAAATTGAATTTGGTGTCCCCTCTCACCAGCTGTCCTATCAGCACTGGCTCCTGCAGCAGCGAAAGGCACTGCCACTGCTCTGCTAATCTGTCATCCCACATTAATTACAACGAACACATTAATCTTCATTTGTTGCCCCATACAAAGGAAGTATCCCGTTCTTTCAAGTACACTCGGGTGGGATGGGGTGCTCCAACCTGGGCAGAGAAAGCAGAAAGGGAAGGAGGGCCAGCCAGCATCATTAGTGCCAGCCCCGGGGCCACCTGAGCGGGGCTCCCGGGCTCCTTCTGGCAGCCCAGAGCCCACTGGGAGCACCGGGAGCTCCTGGGACCTACACTTTGCTCCGGGAGCCTTCCCGGGACACGTTTGTCTGCTCGGCTTTGTCCTCAAGTGACGGCGTGGCTCCTTCCCCGAGCTGGCAGCTTCTGAGGGGGTGCTCGCTCTCAGCTCAGATGTTTGCTGCTTCCCAGTAAAGCGGCTGTAATGGGTGTGCTGGGCTCAGGAGCCCCTTCAGGATGCTGCAGCCCTTCAGGCAGTGGCACTTTTACTGCTGCCTTGGGTGGGAAGAGAGCGACTTGCTTCAGTCTCACCACTAATTTTGACGTTTTGATGAAAACAAAATAATTCTTTCTGGGTTTGATTTGTTGGTTGGTTGGGTTAGTTTTTTTTGTTGTTGTTTTTTTGGTTTTTTTCAAGTAAAAATATTGCACTGAGACATTTTACAGGCTTCTGGAGTTAGCACCCACTATGTTTTTGGGTAGAAGTCTAGTCTCTTACAGTTTTTTTCCCCCCAATTTTCAGCTATTTATTAGAGTAACTTGTAGTTCTCCTCAGTTCTCCATTAGCTTGGTGTTTGGACTGCTGTCTGCTCCCCATGTGGTCTCTAATGCTGTGATCTGAAGTGTCCTGATGGCAAATGTTAACGATGTCTGCTTAATCAGTCTGAAGAAGCTCAATGCCATGTTTCCCATGGGCTGCAGAGATGCTAGAGGAGCCAAGGTGGAAAACTTCCAGGCAGCTTGAGACAGCAGGAGCTCTCTTACAGGCAGCAGCAACGGACAAACAAGCACTTTGAGCCATCCTGGAGGTGTTTTCACACTGCTGGGCTGGGCAGGGCCCCGTGGCATGGCTGTGGGGTCTGGGGACAGGGACATTCCCAGTCCTTATCCAGCAATGCACATTAATGCATTTCTGAGTGCTTCTACAGTAGGTGCATGATGTGCTCAGTGCTGAGCTGGGCAGCAGTGCCGGATTTGGGGCTCATTTCTGCTCAGGGTACTGAAGATTTATTTTTTTTTTTAACCTTATATGAAGTGCTTGTCTCAATCCCAGCATGAGCAGCCCATTTCTGTCCCAGTCTCCTGCTGCAGGTGAGGGGTGGCAATCAGACCCACCAGAATGGGAATACCCACATCATTTTGGGGTCACCAAGAGTGGCCTCTGAGGTGATGTGGCCCTGCATGTATTGGAAAAATATCAGGCAAGGCACAGAGCACACTTTAGTGCCTTCAGAGGCAGCCTGTGCACACAGTTGCTGCAGTTTTTTGGAGCTGAAGTTTGTGGTGCTCTGCTATTAAACTTAACTGGCATTTGCATTTCTTTAGAGATGGGATTTGACTCCAAATTTCTAGTGCTTTTCAGAGAAGCTGTCCCATTCTCAGAGGGATGGCTTCTGTTGTTGAAAGCTGGGGTTAGTGCAGAGACAACTGCAGAGCTGTGCTTTGGGACCTCTGCCACAGGTAGCCATGCCCTGTGCCTTTGATCAGGTTAGATCAGTGAGACAAGAGCCCTCAGACCTGTCTGGCAGCTTTAAACTTCTGCTCCTGACAGCCCCAGTGCTGCCTGTGCCCATGCTCAGACTGGTGATTCAGCTCCTTGCAGATGGCTGATAATGGCATTATCCTCCTGCACCCACAGCAGGACAACTGGAACCTCGTCCTTAATGAAAGAAATGTTTGTCACTGCTTGGTGTGTTTGCTTCTGTCAGGTTGAGCTCTTTATCTGTGCACAGCCCTCCAGCTGACACTGAGTTGTGGCCTTGTGTGGCCCCCATGCAAGCAGAAATCCAGCAGAGATGCCCTTGAACAGCCCAAATGGATGTTTCCAGCAAATTCCCTGCACAGCAAGTTGTGCTGACGTGACTGCTGCAAGGAGTCTCATTTCCCTGCCCCATGAGAAGTGCTCCCCTCTGACACACAGAGTGTTTCCTCTGGTTACTGTGTGGAAACTCAGGTATTCCTTCTGTCTAACAGGGTTTGAAGCTGTCTGAAGTTAGGAGGGCTTCTATTAACTGCAGTCTTCATACCCAGCCCTTAATTCATGCTGGGCTGGCAGGATGTCTGGGGGGAGTGCCTGGCATGAGGGCAGGATTTGGGGTGTCCCTGAAATTTGTATATTTTGGCTGCAGCTTGCTTGTGGGCAGAAAGGCTTTTGGGGCGTGAGGCTTGAAAGGGTCTTTGAGTAGTTGTGCTCAGTACTCTGTAAGGATTATGTTAAAGTGTCCTTTTTTTTGTCAAATATATGTCTAGACAGCAAATTCGTAGTTGTGGCCGAAATGTTTCCCTCCTGGCCTCATAAAAACATACCATCACCTCTAAAACATCATGCTCCTGTAGAAAAATCTGCTGCTCCGGAGTTACAAGGAGCACTTGAGCATCCCTGCGAGTGGAAAAAACAGAGGAAAAAATAATGTCTGGTTTTCCAGGGAGCAGCATGTGGGGCATCATCAGACTTAGCAGAGGCACATCCTGGTTTTTCCTTATGATCGTTCCTATCTTATGTGAGTGTCTTCCTCCCATTCCAGACAAGAGGGCAGGTACCCAAGTACTGTCCACCAACCCCGAGCTCCAGAAAAACCAGATTTCTCCCCTTTGCTCTGCTCATCCTAGCAGGAAGAGCCGGCTCGCCCCCATCACCTTCCTCCTCCGCTTTGCATAGGCAAAGAAATGCAAAGCACAGCCGGCAGGGCGAGGATGCCAGCCCTGGCTCCGGCTGCCCAGGTGACAGGGACAGCCTTTATCCCCGGGGATCAGCATCCCTTTGTTTGCATTGTGCTGCCTGGAATTCACTGGGATGCGAGGCACGGTGCCATGGCCGATGCCCGAGCGCTGCTGTCTGGATAAACGAAATTCTTCCTTCGTACCCCTCTCCCCCAGTGCGGGCTTTGGGGATGAGCGGTGCGGGAGGGGAGGCAGCTGGAAATTCGCCCTGACCCCCAGCAGTGTCTGGATGCTGCCCAAATATCTGCTAATTGGCCCCGGGAGAGCCCCATTTGCTGCACCCTCATCACTTTCCTAAGCCTGAGGGTGGGGGGGAGAAAAATCCCTGGATGGAGTTGGTGGGGGTAGCACTTCGTATTCACATTCAAATATCACAGGTTTGGGGACCAGCAAGCACCTCCAGAGCCCACCTGGGGCTGACACCTCCCAGTCTGCCCCAGCACAGACAAGAGGATGGGACCTGGCCCCAGGGCTGGGATTTCCAGGCAGAACTGGGAATGGGGAGCAGATGGGAGGGATTGTGGCTGGCCCAGGGTATTTTTGACAGTGAGCAATAAAGGATTGCAGTTGGAAAGAGTGAGATGGGGGCTGCTGTGCCGTTGTGTGACAACGAGCTGCCAGCCCCGAGGTGGGCTGGGCAGTCTGGGCTTGCAGGGAAGATTTCAGGAGGTGACCTGGCACAGAGAGCAGCAGAGCACAAGGATCCAGCAGGGATTTATTCCACGGCCTCCCTGGGCACACCTGGGCCACACCCAGGGGAACCCAAACTGTGCCCAGCATGGACACCTGGCTACCAGGGCTCCCACTGGGATCAGTTCTGCTCCAGCAGCACATTGGAGTTCATGGGGCAATCACAGCTCCAGGGCAGGAAGCTCCATCCTCTTTGTTTTCCTTCTCACTTCACCATCATTTATGTTCTTGACCCTGAAAGTTGTCCTTGGTACCAAACTAGAGAAGGAATTGTTTTGTCTGTCTGCTTTGAGAAGAGAGCTTAGTAGCACTGAATATGAAACCTAAAACTGCCCACCAAAGCAGCCCAGAATCTAAAAAATATAAAAGCTCAAACTTAAGGCATCAGCAGGGAGTGAAATCAATCACTCCTGAGCCACCTGACCCCATCCCTGACTTGCCACAGGCTCTGAGACAGCAGGGAGAGCTTTTCCCTGGATTTAACTCCCACTGCAGGCTCTGGAGCCAGAGCAGCAGTTTGGAGCTGAGGGATGCTGGGGTCTTCTCTTCCTCCTGATTTGGTCCCTGTGTCACTGCCCTGACACCATCCCTGCTTCCTCATCTGCCTGATGAGGTCATGGTTGGCTTCTCCCGTGGGGTTTGTGTCACCAGGGGCCATCCCTGCCTTGGTCATTTATTTTCTGCCAGTTTGTAGCTCATCAAAACCTCCCCAGCGAAAGCAACTCCCCTTATAGCAAATACTGGATCTATGCAAAGTGACATTTTATGTCATGGGATCACCCTCTTCCCAAGATAAGATTCATTCTGAGTTTATCTTGATTTGTTTTCTGCAAGAAAACTTAAATATATATATTTATTAAGGGTTTGGTTTTTGGTTTTTGTTGTTTTGGGGGTTTTGTTTGTTTGTTTTTTGGAGGGATAGGTCAGGAAAACATTTTGTTTGTCTCAGCATGCTGTATTTGATTCTTTCTGTTTCCTCCTTTTTAATTATTAAACATGAGTGTCATTTGAAAGAGAGCTTGGTTTCCAAATGAAATGTCAGAAAGTTTTCCTTGAAAATACCAAGGAAAATGTGTTTTGGTATTTTCCATTTTGTCATATTCCAGAGGAATATACCAATATTTCCATTTGGTATGACCCATTTTTCTTCCTGATTTTGTTGCCAAATAACCCAAGTAATTTGATGTGAGTTTGCTATTAGTTTCAGTCAATTGTAATTCAATTAAAAAAAAAGAAAATAATTTTTTTCCATGAAAACAGAGGAAGGGGGAGGAAATGATGCTTGTGGCAGAGCAGGACTTTGAGTATTGTCTTCTGACAGCAGAGAACAGTTTATGGAAGGTGGAAACTGGAGTTGCAAATATGAAAAAACTTTTCATCTCTAACCAGGCAACAGTTTCTCCCAGGCAAATCACAGAGATCTTACCAAGACCCCAGGAAGGAGCTGGAAATGTTCCCACACCATAAATACACTTGACATCTGCCATTGAGCAGTCTGTTGTGTGAAATGGAGCCAAATTCCATGAATTGTGTATCTGTTTCCCACTTTGCAATGCTCTGTGTTCGTTGCTACATCCTTCCAGTTTTTTAATACTTTTTAAAAATTCTTTATTTTTATTTTTTGGTGTCTTTTCTCCACCTGCTGCTCCAGTACCTTGTCTCCAAGGGAAGGTGCTGCTGCCACACAGGCTGTGGTGGGGAGTTTTGGATGCTGCCAAACTTTGTGGGACAAACAACTTCTCCAAAGCCTTGTGGATGGGAAGCTGGGGATGTGGCTCCTTCCTTCTCCAGCCAGATGTAAAAGGATGTTCCAGAACCACCTCTCACACTCCAGCCTCCAGGTTTGATGGCTTTTCAAGTGTCTGTTGTCTTCTGGTTTGTCCTCTTTGTGCTCAGCACCTGGAAAACGTGCTTGGAAGGACAAATAAATCATCCTGCTGGTCACATCAAACACACAGGCCATGAGGATTGCTTCCAAGGACCCTGTGGCAGTGGGGTGTCAGGTTCTGTGCTGGCCAGACCCCTGCAGGTTTTGGTGCTTTGTACCAAGAGCTGATCCCTCAGGGTGTTCTCACAGGCAGAAGCTCAGGGTGTTGTCACAGGCAGAAGCTCAGGGTGTTCCCATGAGCAGAAGCTCAGGGTGTTCCTATGGGCAGAAGCTCAGGGTGTTCTCACAGGCAGAAGTTCAGGGTGTTCTCACAGGCAGAAGCTCAGGGTGTTCTCACAGGCAGAAGCTCAGGGTGTTCCCATGGGCAGAAGCTCAGGGTGTTCCCAGAGGCAGAAGCTCAGGGTGTTCCCAAGGGCAGAAGCTTGTTTTTCTCACACGGCAGTGAAGCATCACTGGTGGTCTCATCAGCAGAAGCCATGAGGTTGTTCCAGACCTGTGGCAGTGGGGTGTCAGTTCTGCTGGCCCGAATGCTCAGGGGGTGCTTTGTCCAGAGCTGATCCCTCAGGGTGTTCTCACAGGCAGAAGCTCAGGGTGTTGTCACAGGCAGAAGCTCAGGGTGTTCCCCATGGCAGAAGCTCAGGTGTTCCACAGGGCAGAAGCTCTGGTGTTCTCACAGGCAGAAGCTCAGGGTGTTCTCACAGGCAGAAGCTCAGGGTGTTCCCAAGGCAGAAGCTCAGGGTGTTCCCAAGGGCAGAAGCTCAGGGTGTTCCTATGGCAGAAGCTCAGGGTGTTCCCAAGGCAGAAGCTCAGGGTGTTCCCAGGGCAGAAGCTCAGGGTGTTCCCATGGCAGAAGCTCAGGGTGTTCCCATGAGCAGAAGCTCAGGGTGTTCCTCAAGGGCAGAAGCTCAGGGTGTTCCTATGGGCAGAAGCTCAGGGTGTTCCACAGGCAGAAGCTCAGGGTGTTCTCACAGGCAGAAGCTCAGGGTGTTCCCAGGGCAGAAGCTCAGGGTGTTCCAAGGGCAGAAGCTCAGGGTGTTCCCATGAGCAGAAGCTCAGGGTGTTCTCCAGGCAGAAGCTCAGGTGTTTCCCAATGGCAGAAGCTCAGGGTGTTCCCAAGCAGAAGCTCAGGGTGTTCCCAAGGCAGAAGCTCAGGGTGTTCCCAAGGCAGAAGCTCAGGGTGGTCCCATCAGCCTTTCCCCAGAGCTCCCAGCACATGTGGTGTGTGTGGTGGGACATGACAGGTGAAAACAGCCAGATTAGGGTTTTCTATTTTTGAATGAGGGCAGAAATTAAATAAATGGACTAAATTGCACAGCAGAGTTGCCTATCCAAGTGGCTGAGAACTGAAAGGGGAAAAAAATAAATTTAAAACTCATGCTATTTTGGAGAAACTGATAACACAAGATTTCCATTTGGCTCTTGTCTTTTGAGCCTGTTCTGCTTGGACTTTTTTGTTCAACCTGGCTAGAAACCTATTATTTTATTTAAATGGCAGATGATCCTGATACCTGGCTGAGGAAGCCATTGCAAAACAAACTCGCCAGCTTGCAAAAGAGAATTGCAACACTGGCAAAGAGCAGCTAAAGTTTAAAAATCCTCCTCATCTAATAGCCCCAAGCTGCTATTAAGCACCCACAGGTAAGAGGGAAAGCCACGCACAGCTCTCCCTGCTAAAGTGACTCATGAGTAGCTTTCACCATTAAAAGTTCCCGTTTCAGCAATTCCTTCTTTGTGCACAGAAGCCTCGTTAAACCCTGGCCAGCTGCCTCTCCTGCTGGACTCGTTTGCTCTGCCTTGCTGGGGCAATTTGGGGCAGCGTTGGTTTGCACCATCGAGGGGTTTGGTCTCGCTGGTGGGTGGAGGTGAGGAGGAGGAGGAGAGCAGACTCGTGGTGCGGCAGCAGGATCAGGAGAAAAGGCAGCAGAGGATAAATGGGAACACTTGGCTCCCCCGCCCCGTGTGTCCTAGGAGCATTTTCTTTTAATTGAGTGGGCCGTTTTTGGCTGAGCATCACCTCTTGCTTCCCCTTTGTCAGTTAAAAATGAAGAGGGATGGAAAGGCGGCATTCCATCCTGCAGAGGGGCAGGGAGGGGTGCAGCTGAGGCTGCTCTCCCCCCACTGTGCACCATCCTGTGGGGTGGGCAGCACTTGGACTGGCTGTAAATAGCCCAGGGGTGGCCATTCCAGAGTCACGGGGTGGGCTGGGCTGGAAAGGACCTTAAGGACCACCCTGTTCCAGCCTCCTGCCACGGGCAGGGACACTTGCACTAGACCAGGCAGATTCCTCTGGGCTGCCCAAGACCAAACCCTGGCTCTGGGATGCAGAATGACCCTTTGAGCCCTGGCTGGGCTGCAGACCCATGGAGAAAACCAGCACGGGGCTGGGCATCAGCCTGGGGCTGTGGGGCTGCAAGTGGGGGCATTCAGGAGCTGCCTGGCTGAGCTGGTTGGCAAAATGATGATGATTTTGAAAAGCAAGAGTACAAGGCAATACAAGATTTAATACCTTATTAAGGAGGGTGCTGCCCATCTTGTTCTGAAATTGGTGCCTAATAGTTTTTGTTTGGTTTTTTTTTTTTTTTATATGTTCTCTGTATTTGCACATATATTACATATATATATAAATTTATATATATATAGTTATTTTATATATATATATAAATTTTTATATATATAATTTTTTATATATATATATATGGGCTCTGCAGTCTGTTACTGCATTCGTAGCTAGTTTTCCCAATGCTTTTCCCTGCTCTGTTAGGTAGAAACATAAAACATATTCCAAAGCCCTTATCCTGTCTTGGTGCTCCCTAGGAACCAAAGCCAAAAAACAGCTCTTTGAGACACATTTTCACCTACAAATTAGAGTCCCATCTGAGGGGGGAAGGATTTAGAAAGGGCTTGAACTGGAGAGGAACTGCATCACCACTTGTGCTCCTAATTGGTGCTTTTTGTCAATTATGCTAATTTACTAAATTTATAAAACTGTATTCGCCCCCGGGGGGTATGGGCTTTTGTGGACATTTTCTATATCTGCCCCTGGAGGCCTCCAATAAAGAGCAGGCTTTCTATGCCCTGCTACACTGATATTATCTGTACAGTGTGCATTGTTTCGTTTTTAGGTTCCTTAGGGCATCAGGATGAAGCCCTGAGCAGTGCACCTGGAACCAAATCAAGGGGTCGGAGCCCCGGGGTGCAGTGCTGTGCACTAAAGGGTTAAAGTGTCCCCGAGGGCTCTGTATTCTGGTCCTGGCCCTGGCCTGGGGGAGGATTGCTGTGTTTTCACAGGCACCCCTCCCTGCAGATAGTGCACAGTGTCACTGTGCTGCACAGAGGGAACACAGCAGCACACACACAGCAGGGGTTCAGGCAGAGAAGAAGAAAGGAACTCTCCAGTTTATTGCTGACCTCGTATCTCTCAGTTCCTGGACAGTGATCAGAGATTGGACAGAGAAGTTCGCACCTCTCCATCTCCACTGCTCACTTGAGCAGTCCATCAGGTGGTATCTTTTCACCAAGGAATGCAAACATGATTCTTGTTTTTCTCACAATTCATGAGGATTTACTCTATTATACTGAAACAATCAGAAGGCTGATTTTCAGGGACAGCAGCCCAGCACAGTGAGCTGCTGTGTGCCTGTGTGTGCAGTCACCTCTGGGCTGGGCTGAACACAGGGTTTATGTGTTTCAGAGGAGGCAGCAGCACGTGGGAGCATGGTGTGTGCTGCACAGGGGTGGGACCATTTCAGAGCTCACTGTCTGGGCTGGTGCTTCTCCAGACCCTGAAATAATTGGGGAGGTTCATTAGTGTGGGTGTTTTCTGTGTTGTTCACCTTCAGAGCTTTTCTTCAGGGCATGGTCAGAGTGTGGCAGAATTGCAGGCAGGGTCTGGCAGGGAAGGGCTCAAACCCCTTGCTTGGGGTCTCCTTTGAGTCATGCTGGTGTTAACCCCTAAAAACTCCAACACAAGCATGGTGATGAATGTTGATCCCACCCTCTCCAGTGGGATCCCCTTCACAAAGCTGAGGGGACAGGAGTCCTGCAGGGATGAGAAGATGTTGGGGTTTGGGTTTGGCTCAGTTCCTACTGTTCTAAAGACCAAGTCCAGAAACTAAATCTAAGATTCCTATTGTGATGAATGGACTTTACACCTGATTTTGATTGAACTTTAAAGCAATTCTCAGGACAGGATGGGCTTCATATAACACACAGGATGTTTTCACTAGTATTGATGGGTAATGTGCCAAATTCACTGATTTGGGTCTTTGAAAATCACATCTAGATATTTAAGAATACCCAGACCTGGAAAGGAGCTTTTTTAGCTTCTTCTTGGCCCATTTTTCCTATATTGCAGAAATCATGGAGGAGATGCAGGTGGCAAAATCTGGCAGTCTACAGAACAATATTTTTGCTGTCCCAGACTCTCTGATGATTGCAGTAGGATTCGAGGTAGTACCAGACACTGCTTCTGCCTTTGTGTTTTTCATTAGCTCTCTGATGGCCTTTCAAAGGGAAGAGACACATTGAATATGGGTGGTACAAATACTCTCTTTTCCATCTGGAGAGGGGAAGTGATATTTTTTAATGCCTGTGATTAGTCTGCAGTAATTTGTTTGTTTGCCTGTTCGCTTTTTTTTTCCCCTCCCCAAAATGAAAACACAGAAAATTTTTGCTTTTGCTGCTGCCTGAAACACAACCTTTTGTTTCCATGCCTTAGTAATTGAAGGTTTATGTTATTGCTGCTCCAGCCTTTTTCCTGACATTAGATGAGTAATTAATGCTCTGTTGCTGGAATGTTGGCAGGTTTGAGCTCTGGTCTGTAGGAGAGTTTCTCCATCAACATATGAGAGACACCTTTTGGTCCTTCCTTCTGTGAAGTCTCTTGCATGGGCTATTTCAGAATGCACTCAGCTGGAAAGTGAGCATAAGGCAGATTCCCCAGCCCGGTGGTCAGGGTGTGCTTTTGGGAACCAGAACTGCTCCGTTCCAGCCCCTGCTCCAATGAACCTGACACTGAAATGCTGACAATGAAAGCAGCTTTATTAATACTGCCAGCTCAAGGTGCTTGGAAATCGTGTGTCAATCTTCTAAATGTTGAGATAGTGGAAAATACAGCTGAATCTTTGGCTAGTTTTTATTTCCCTCTTGGTTTTTAGCTTTTGAGGGACAAGTTTTCAAGCTTATGACCATGACCAGGGCTAGGAAAAGCTGTGTGCATGAACCCTTCCCCTCCCTTCACAGTAACCCCCCTTGGAGGGAGTTTTTCCTCTTTGTTTTATTTTATCAGCTCCTTTCTACCCCTCAGCAGAGGAAACAACCTTTTAGTGAAGGTACTTCAAACACCAGGGCAAAAGAACCAACTCCTCCCCAAAATCCTTGCCTCCAAAGGGGATATTCATTCCTCATTTTACACTGGTGCTCTCTTCAACTTACCAATTTTAAAAGGAATAACCTTGAGGTGTCTTTTAGCACTATTCCAGACTGAAATGATTGCTCATCTTTAGTTTGCAGCAGAGCCTGACCAGATTTGCTCCCAGCGACCCCATTTGAGCATCATTGTCAGGTTATTTTCCCTGCTTTTTCTCTGTATATCAATATTGAATCAACAACTTGCCATTAAACAAACAGGTCCCTGTCGATCTAGAATTTATATTTCAGCCTTAACCCATTGCTTGGAAAGACTCAGTGACACTTCTCAATTAAAAAGAAAAATCTTCAGTGAGGATGATGAAAAGGTATCAGTCAGAGCCTGCAGGGTTGCAGGGAAGCCCAGGAGATGATCTGGGGAAAATGCCTCACTCCCCATTTCTGCCATTAATGTTAGAGAAGTGGGAAGTCAGAGGCAGTTGTGAGCATTATTTTAAATTTATAAACAAAATAATCAGCCTTTCCGAAAGCAACTGGTCATCTCCATCTATTTAGAAGGAATGTGTGAAATGCAAGGAGCCTTCCCTTGGCAACCCGTGGTGCCAAAACAATGGGGTGAACTGGGCTAGGAGAGTGAAGGAGTTAATAGTAATCTTGCTTTTAGATTCACCACGTTTGAAGAAGACCTTCAAGAATTCCTACAGATGCCCTGGTGACTGATTTCAAGCTATCTGCAGTTCAAAACATAACCTGCTCTGACACCATCCCAAGGGGGACCGGCATCATTTATTCTTATTTGGAGTTGCTGTGTATAACAGGGTCATGTTCCAGAAGTAAGACCACTCTAAGAGGCATGACTGCATTTTCAGAAAATAATTCCCTTTTCCTACCCTGAATATTTCAGTCTTTGCAGGCTCAGAAGCCATGGAGAAAATGAAAGAGTCTTTAAGCAGCAGCCACCCGCTCACCTCTGGCTTCCTGCCTCCCCGGCTGAAACCTTCACTGTGCTCAACTGTTATTCCTCACATGGATATTTTAAACATTGGTCATGCCCATTAATACCTTTGTTCCAGCCCATGTCTTGCTGAATGGTGTGATATGATACAAACCATGATTCATAAAGTTTCTTGGAAGTGGCGCAAGAGAGATTTGGTGTTTTCAAACAGCTTTTTGAAATGTTAATGGCTGTTTAAGAGCAGCAGCGAGCGATTTCAGCTGGGGATGATTCAGTTGAGGAGGTTCTTGAAGCAAGTTTGTAGGAGTCAGAGAGACTCAGAGAAAATAGGAAAATGGTATTTTGCTTAAACAGTTCAGAGTGGGAATTGCAGCTTCTTTAGAAGGAAAAATATTCCAGTACGTTAAAAACCACTTTAAAAATCAAGAGATTTTCTTGAGACCAGAAACTTCCCCAAGTTCCATGCTGGTGCATGGGCAGGATTGGAGCAGTGGCTGGAGGTGCTCCAGCTTTATCCCTTTGACAGAGGGGAGGATTCTGTGGTGGCGTGCTGCTTTCAGGACTCCCATCTTAGACAGAAAAGAGGGTTTGGATTTGTATTTTGTTACCCAGCTCGACCCAGCTGCTCGTGCTGATCCTGGGTTGCAGTGGAGCCCAGATCCCTGCACGGGCAGCAGCTGGAAAGGCTGAATTCCTGCTGCTGGGGAGCACTTGGATTCTCACTCAACACCCTGGGCCAGTACCTTCACCTGTGCAATGGGGGTAATCATGTTTCTTGTCAGAGAATTGCACAGCTAGGCACAGTAAGACCATAAAACTGAGTAGCAGGATCTATAAAGCCAGACCTACATAGAATAGTGACCTATGTGGAATAACAGATCCACAGGAATAACATCCCTGACCCTGGTTTGCTTTGTGTATTCTCAGCCTCAACCAGCAGCTTAACTCAAGCTAGCTCACCAGACCCATCTCCAGGTCCAAATCCAGAGGAAGTGTTCTGGATGGGAGATCCAGATTCCTGAATTTCAGCCCTCAGCATCCCTGTGTGGAGATGGCTGAGCTGTGGTTTATTGCCAATGGAGCACGCGTGGTTTATCGCCTTGCCAAGAGGAAACACTGCAGCAACAACCTCAGGAGTGGCCAAAACCCAGCTGTAAAGTTTTCCAAGGCCACTGGTGCATAAATAAAGCGTTGCAAAAGCTTGATTTAAAGTCCAGAGAGTCATGGGTGTTCCTCGAGGGCAGAAAGCAAAGAGAGGCAAGGTTGGGGCGCAGTTTATTTCACAGAACTGGGAAGTCTGGGCTGTATTTACCCAGCTGGAAGCAGAATTTACATCTATTTATGCCTAGGTTTTGCCTCAGGTGCACACTGTCCCATTAGGTTTAAGTGGCTGGAAAAGGCAAAGTATGTCTGAGGTCATTTTTGGCTAATTAATATGGCAACAAGTGCTGATTAATTAATTTGGGCATGAAATTAGCTGAGATAATTTTTTTTGCAATGGCATAGAGCGTAGATTTATGAGTGCTTCTTCTCCAAGACAAACAATACTCTGGAAATGCTGTTTTGGGGTGCGTTCACCCTGAAAATTACTACCTGGATTTCTCAGAACTTCAACAGTAAATCTTTTATTTCATCTCAATGCATGTTTTAATTCATTTTTGCCTGATGGAAATTCTTATCACACGCAGCATCCAGTGAGAGTCACTTGCCTTATCATGACCCCTGTGCTTGATGTGTACCTGTTTTTCAGAGCCAGTTAAAAAGCCTTTGGGATTGAGGTCCAGATTTTCAGATCAGCTGGATATTATCATACAATATATATATTTTTTCAGATAGCAGGCAAAAGGTGTTGAGGCCTCAATGAAAAACGTGGTGTCCTCTGGTCATCAACATGCTTAAACCCAGATTTTTTGACTTTAACAACTTGGTCAGTGAACTACCAATTTTGGTGATGATTTTGTGCTGTGCTAATGTGGGCTATGGTGTGTCTGACTTGTGGATATCCAGAAGTCCAAAAATAATGGGGGAAATTCCCCTTGCACTTACACAGAGAAGCTGTGCTCTTTGCAGTGTATATGCCACAGGTGTGGATTGCAAACATGTTGTCAGTCCAATAATTAAGAAGTTGATGTGGGCATGGACAGTGATGCTTAAGAAATGTTGGACTTTTGTTCACAGATTACCACAGTAGAAGGGCCCACCACTGTGTCTGGCTCAGGGATTCCCTGTGCAAGTTTTTCTCCTCTTCCTCTTCTTTTCCTTTAGGCTGGTAGGTCTGACTGTTGTCCAGAGCCAGGAACCATTTAAACCAGCCTTGCAGGAAGCTTCTCTTCCTTGATAGGACTCTTCTCACATGAAAATATATGTGAATTTGCAGGGCCTTCATTAGGTGAGTCACATGGTTAGGAGTGGAAAGGTGTGTACTGCAGAGGGTCTGTTTATCCCTGAGGTGACAGGAGCCAGAGTCCTGCCTCTGCCACGCAGAAATGATCCTACAGGAGATCACACAGATGGAAACCTCAGAGAAGACTCTGCTGCTCAAAGTCTTTCAGGCTTTTTTATTTTGCCAAAGATTAAGTCACTAATGCCAATGCACCCTTTCATTGCATTTAAGTTCATTTCTGGGAAATGACTGCAAACCCCTGCCTGGTGTGGTCCCATCAGTGACCTTCAGGGCAGCAGCTACGAGCCACGAGTTCTCCAAGTGGTTATAGCTGAGCATGTCACTGACTCTACAGCCTGTTCTGTCCTTTCTGCACCACTGTCTGTGCTGTCACTGACTCTACAGCCTGTTCTGTCCTTTCTGACCACTGTTTTCACTGTCTACAGCTGTTCTGTCTCTGCACATGTCTCTGTACTACTACAGCCTGTTCTGTCCTTTCTGCACCACTGTCTGTGCTGTCACTGACTCTACAGCCTGTTCTGTCCTTTCTGCACCACTGTCTGTGCTGTCACTGACTCTACAGCCTGTTCTGTCCTTTCTGCACCACTGTCTGTGCTGTCACTGACTCTACAGCCTGTTCTGTCCTTTCTGCACCACTGTCTGTGCTGTCACTGACTCTACAGCCTGTTCTGTCCTTTCTGCACCACTGTCTGTGCTGTCATGACTCTACAGCCTGTTCTGTCCTTTCTGCACCACTGTCTGTGGCTGTTGACTCTACAGCCTGTTCTGTCCTTTCTGCACCACTGTCTGTGCTGTCACTGACTCTACAGCCTGTTCTGTCCTTTCTGCACCATGTGTGCTGTACTGAACAGCTTTCTGTCCTTTTGCACTGTCTTGCTGTCACTGACTCTACAGCCTGTTCTGTCCTTTCTGCACCACTGTCTGTGCTGTTATTGACTTTACAGCCTGTTCTGTCCTTTCTGCACCACTGTCTGTGCTGCTGAGTGGCTGCCTTGTGTCATACCCCAGAGGGAAAGAGAATTTCATTGTCTGAAGTGTTTTTGTTGGAAGCTAACACAGACCAGAGCCCTCTGCTTGGATTTCCATTGCTGTGTGCTTGCTCCCATCTCCAGGTTATGCTTTATAATCCTGTTATCCCAGAGCTGCTTCATAACATCTTGTCCCACAAGCCTCTTTCCAACTCATGTTTTTGCAGCCTGTCAGGTTTTCCTTTGCCACTTTCCCCTACAACACCTTTTCCCTTTTTGTGATTTCTGAGCTCTCTGAGCTGCTTTTACATGAAACCACAACCAAATCCTTCCTGAGGCTTCATTATCCATTCTGCTGCTTCTGCTCTATTTCCTGGGAAGTTTGAGCTGGTTTTCTCACTAAGTATATTGTTCATGTATTTAATAGCACCTACTCCTTCTCAGCTGCATACTTGAAGGAAACCCTTAAATTTCAGTCTCTCTCTTCACTGTCCTGTTATGTGCCAAGAGAGTCTGAAAAATATGGTTGTATAAAATTGACTCTTTGCATTATTGGAACCCAAACTGGCCTGTGCAGCTTAGCAGAGGCTAATGGACTCAATTGGTCATTTATTTTCTTTCATTCAGTTGTGAAAAGGGTTGTCCAGAGAGCAATTCACTCCAAATGGTTTAGGTCTGGATGAAACACTTTTTGAAAATATTTCTCTTCAGCTTCTGCTATTTCCAGCCTGCTGGGACTTTAAAAATTCAGTGTAATGTTCAAACATTGACACCTCTATTTGATATATTCCTGGACATCATGAGCTGCACTTTGAACAGTGATGTTAATAGTGATAACATCTTGGCAACTCTTAATTGAGACTAGACAAGATAGCAGTGCTGCATTTAGGCTGATCACAAGCTGATCTGATCAGCTGATCATATAAATTTAGTCTGATCAGATGACAAGCTCAGGCTTTTGAGAGGGACTGGAAGGTTGTATTACCTGGTAGGCGTTTCTTCCCTGGTTATGACATGCAAAATTCAGTGTCAAACCATCAGCATATCCATCTTCCCTTGGCATTTGCAGCTGCTCCTGCAAACAGTTTTTAAACCCTTGCTGGCTCTTTAAACCCTGCTGCTCTTGATAGGCATTTTTCAGTGGAAAGTCCTTCAGTGGCCTCTGAGCTCCACACCTTGTGAGTAAGACACAGCAGAAATAACAGATTGCTGCATGTTTTGCTTGGTTTGTGGTTAATACACAGTGGAACTGGGAAATTAAGGAGACCTATAAATAGCAGGTCTCATATACACACCTGAGCCTCCTGAGCACTGGACCACCTGCAAGGAAACCAGAGCTGGAGCTGAACACCTCCAGCCCTGCTGGCTGTGAGCAGGGCAGAGCAGCCAGACCTGCCTGGTAAAAGTAGAGCTGGGGTGCCCTGGGTGGGCAGGAAGGAGCTGGGGGTGCCCTGGGTGGGCAGCAGGAGCCCTGGGTGGGCAGGCAGGAGCTGGGTGCTGCCTTCCTCCCAGCCAGGAGCAGGGTGCCCACGTGGCTGTGCAGGGGCTCAGTGGTGTTGGTCCCACTGAGATGCTCTGGAGGAGCTCTGGGCTGCCCTACCTTGCTGCCAGGGTGAAGCAGGAGTGACCCTGGGGCAGGTGGGGAACTCTCCTGCATCAGCCCTGTGCTGCTCCCAGACTGAGGGCAGGAGCCTGGGGGTCTCTGAGATCAGCATTTGCTGGGTGGAAGGCAGAAAGGAGCAATCCTTCTGGTTTGGGATTGCAGCTGTTGGGGCTGCTGAGGTGAGGCTGCCTTTGCAGCCACGGGGACCCAGCCTGGCTCTGGTCACTGCCCACCACTCTGCAGAAAGGGGAGAAGGGAAGAGGAGCTTGGGTGGGAGGCTGAAAGCCAGAGAGGAATGTGTCAGATGGAAGGAGGGAGTGTAACAAAGGAGTGAGGGGTCAGCAGCTGCTCTTTGGGGCTCAGGCCATGTGGTTTGCTGTGGCTCCCTGGGTTGGCTTTCTTCTGCTTCCATCCTGGAAGAAAATCACTGAATGCAGTTTGAGTGGTGATGGGCTGGAGAGAGGCAAGTGACAGATCATCACAGCATCATGTACAGGGGGTTTGGTTCATGAGGAGCTGCAGGCTCCAGCTGAAACTTTGTCTGCATCACCTATTTCATGGCAGCTCCCTGCTAGGAGGGCTGAGCTTCTCTCTGCATGTTTCCCTCCAACTCAACCACCTGGTTTTGCAGAACTGGGGGGAGCTGCATACCTATAACAGCAGTGTCCTGGAACAGATGATGGCCCAGAAGTGGGGAGGAGACACCCACAAACACAGGAAAAATCATGAGCTTCATCCCCTAAAGGATCCAGAATGAAGAGACGTGGAGAAAAGGTTTGAAACACACAGGAAAAATCGTGAGCTTCATCCCCTAAGGGATTCAGGATGAGGAGACATGGAGGAGAGGCTTAAAGCATTCAAGGAAGGTCATGAGCTTCATCCTCTAAAGAATCCAGGATGAAGAGACATGGAGGAAAGTTTTAAAGCTTTGTCAAGCAGAGCTCAACGGTGGCTCTGGTAATCTCAGTGGAGTGAGCACATCATGTTGCATATTTACATGTTTAAATCAGTCACAAGCTCTCTGCCTTCCCCACATGTAGATCCCATCAATAGCAGCTTTATGCAGGCAGGAACAGAACCTGGGGACTGGAGCACCAGCACAGTGTCAGGGGAAGTGAGTACAAATTGCTCCATGGGCTGGACATTAAAGCAAGGAGTGATATCACTCTTAAAATAAGAAACCTAATGTAATGTGCTTTAATAGCTGAATAATTGCTGTGAGCAAAGAAAGAGGCTTTTGTGAGGGAGGAGCAGTGTGAGCCAGGAGTGAGTGCTCATGACATCACAGCAGTGCACAAGAGAAACTTTCTTCTCCCAGCTCCACGAGCAGGGCTCCTCGGGCTGCCAGCCCCAGATAACTCAGGGGGAGACTCTAGAGAAGAGTTAATAAAATGATTGATTTACAGCTGGAAAAAATTAGACCCTGAAAACTGGCAGGTTGACATTGTTTGAAAGATGTATTAGAAACCTCCCCCAGTTTTTTGGTTTTTTTTGGTTTTTTTTTTTTTTTTTTTTTTTTTTTTTTTTTTTTTTTTTTTTTTTGAGAAAAAGGTCATTTGCACCTAAATTTGGAGCTTGCAGCACTTGAACTGGTATTTTGGGGGACTCACTGTCAGTTCCCTTTCATGGGAAACAGCTGTCAAACTATTATCATCCTAATTTAGCTAGGTAAAAATAGATCTTAAAAGTCTGTACCTTCTTATGGGAAGGAGTGGGTTTAAAATATTTTATTTTAATTTACCAGCTGTGGATCAGACCCAAAACCTTTACGTGTTTCTTATTGCTGGGTTTGAGTGCAGTGTGTTTTCTTTACTTGTCAGGAAAAACTGTCAACTTTGTCTCAACTCTGTATATATTTTTACGGTGGTTTACAAGCACAAGGCAAACTAAAGGTCCTTTCACAACTTTTGGAGCTGGTCCATCATATTTTTTTTTTTTTTTTTTTAAGAATTTACTTTGTAAAAATACTTCTTAAGATTGAAACACATGATTTACTGCTGATAGAAACAAAATCCTGGGGACACTGCATTGTGTCTTTGCAGAGAAATAGTCTTTTTTTATTTTAAAATGGAATTTCCCAGGCAGGATGGCAGAGGCAGCTCCAGGAGCTGTCTGCACCCCAGTGGCCTGCAGCAAAAGGCAAAGACATCCATAAAAAGTCCACGTTGAGAGGCAGCACTTTTATACTTTCAATCTTCAACCACTCATTTAAAAGCAGAGTTTTATTTTTGGTGTCAATATGTTTGATCCATCAGTTACACAGCTAATAAGGCACAAGTCTGGCTTTCAGTAATCTTTCATGGGCTTCCAAAGACGTAGCAAAGCTTGCCCCAGACTGGATTTGACTCAGACTAGACGTGGGAAAAAAAAAAAACAAACACCTTCACAAATGTGTGTGAGAGTTGAGGGTAATCACATAAGATGCAAAGAACAGAAATTAGAAGGACGTGGTGTTTATTGCAGCTGAAGAGAAAAAAAAGGAAAATAAGGTCAAAAATCAGCAATATACACTTTGAGACAACCACAGTGACATTATGTGCAAAGCTCATCTCTGTTATTGAGGCCACTTAAGAAAATGAGTGTCTGAAAAAGAACAACACTACTGATGAACTTTAGACTGTCTCAGGAAAAAAATGCAGACTCTGTGTTGGCTTTTGCATGAGATGATTATCAAGCTGTTTGTGTTTTTAGAGAAGAATGGAAAGGACCAAGGTAAACTACAGAGGGAGAGCAGCTGAAGAGGTTTAAAAATTTTCTGGTGTTTGAGTCTAGTGGACTCTGAAGCCAGTTGAGTTTTACCAAGAACTCATATCTTTATTTTAGACATCTTGAGATCTAATCTTCATCAGATAAAATCATTGGTGTATCAACAGTCTGTTACACAACTTTTGGAGTCTTGGCAAGTAAATCTACTCAAGGAGTTGTGCTGTGTGCTAAAATCCTCCTAAACAACTCAACAACACTCCCACGCTAAAAATAGCCCTCAGTTTTACCTAAATGTATGCTGACATGTCAATTTAATTTCATTTCCTCCTTGGGAATGATGGCTTTTGAATAAGGAGGCTTTTGACAGTGTTTGGATCGATGCTCTCCTAACTTAGGGCAGTGCTGTCTGGAGGAGAGCACCAAGTGAAAGATGGGATTTCAATATACCCTTGGTTGAGAACACCTCATGAGAGCAAAAATGATCTTAGCAAGCCATGTAGCTGATTAGGGAGCCAGCAATGTAACATCAGTGAGGACTGTAAAGCAGGGCATTTTAGAAGAACACGAGTGCACAAGCACCACATCAAACCTAATTGACTGAAAAATGGCGAGGCGTAAAAACGGATCACAAGTTAAACAGGGGCCAAAATGGCAATGTAATGCAAATTCTCAGTCAAAGCTCATTCAGGGATGGACGAAGATCACTTCTTTGC
The DNA here is from genome assembly GCA_032173965.1 of Sitta carolinensis. Classification (NCBI taxonomy): domain Eukaryota; kingdom Metazoa; phylum Chordata; class Aves; order Passeriformes; family Sittidae; genus Sitta; species Sitta carolinensis. The sequence goes on along the minus strand of CM063298.1, from coordinate 9,813,266 downwards.
TTCCTTAGCCTGTTTGAGGTCTCGTCCAAAACCCCACTTTGAATCCAGTGCAGCTGGAAGAGAGACGAGCTAGAGGCTGAAGCTGGGGGGCTGTGAGGTGCAGGAAGAACCAGTGCAGAGGAGAGGAAGATCCAGTGCAGAGGAGAGGAAGGACCAGTGCAGAGGAGAGGAAGATCAGTGCAGAGGAGAGGAAGATCCAGTGCAGAGGAGAGGAAGACCAGTGCAGAGGAGAGGAAGGACCAGTGCAGAGGAGAGGAAGATCCAGTGCAGAGGAGAGGAAGATCCAGTGCAGAGGAGAGGAAGAACCAGTGCAGAGGAGAGGAAGATCCAGTGCAGAGTGAGGAAGAACCAGTGCAGAGTGAGGAAGATCCAGTGCAGAGCTGAGGAAGAAGCAGTGCAGAGCTGAGGAAGAAGCAGTGCAGAGCTGAGGAAGAACCAGTGCAGAGCTGAGGAAGAAGCAGTGCAGAGCTGAGGAAGAACCAGTGCAGAGGAGAGGAAGGTGCTGGTGCAGAGGAGAGGAAGAACCAGTGCAGAGGAGAGGAAGAACCAGTGCAGAGCTGAGGAAGGACCAGTGCAGAGGAGAGGAAGATCCAGTGCAGAGCTGAGGAAGAAGCAGTGCAGAGCTGAGGAAGAAGCAGTGCAAAGCTGTGGAAGGTGCTGGTGCAGAGGAGAGGGGCAGGAGGTGGCTCTGACAGCAGAGTTGCTCTGGGAGGTCGGTGCCTGTCTGTGCCCTCATGCTGCAGGGAGAGGAACCCACCAGCACTGCTGGGGTTCTGCAGCCTGCAGGAGGAGTTGAGCGACCAAATCTCTTCCCTGTCTCTGGAAAACTCCTTGGCAAAGCTCGTTGTGAAGCTGAGCAGCAGTGCCATTTCCCAGGTGGGCAGCAGGGAGGAGGCTGGGGCTGCTGCTCCTGGCTCTGGCCCTGGCAAGGTCCCAGCAGGGACTGGGAGGTGCCACCACTCAATGATTTTGTGATTCCAGGATTCTCCATCTGGAGCATTTTCACGATACCAATTTATTTTTAGTGCAAATGTTTGTATCTTTGTCATAATGTTGTTTCTTATTGAATATTTTCTAACCACAATGAAAGTTTTTCTTTCCTTTTATGCTGCTGGGCTTTTAGTGTTTCCCGTTTCTGGGGAGGTGAGGCACAATAACTAGCAGAGCAGGCAGTCAGGCAATCTTTTAAAATGCCAGACCGATCTTTTTTCTTTATATTAAACCCCCAACTAAAACAGAAACCAGCAGCTCGGGGGTGGAAGCCACAGGAAGATTATTGTTAAGAAGAGAAGAACAGGGGGATAAAATGTGTAGCTTTTCAAAAGTCCTTTCTGTAATGACACAGTTCTCTCTGCTTGCAGATGACAGAATAAATTAAAAATATTTCTGCCAGTCTAAAGATACTGATTTAGGAAGCCAAGGTTGCCTAATGGACTGGAATATCATCTCCATGTTTTCAATTTCCTCCATTTTACCCAAATCATTCACTTCAATAATTAAGGAATAATGAACCGAAAAGTTTTCCCCTTTATAACCAACTCTCTCTGGATAAAGATTCAAAGCAATAATTAAAAATAAAAAAGGAATCCTGTCTGCAGGACATGCCTGCGGATAATGGGAATATCCTTCACTTTCCCTCTCCTGGGCTTTCCTGGCTGCCCCCCTATCACTGCCAATCCTCAGGATGCTGCTGGGGGCCATCCCCATCCAGGCTGAGCCTTCCAGACCCACACTGCTCACCCAGACACAGCCTGGAGAACGGCTTGGAGTCCATCCATGCACACAACCTCATCGATTAGGTAGAGAGAAAAATGGGCTCATCCTAATGACTGCCCTTGTTAAACTTTTCCTGACCTCCCCCTGACGCCATCACCCCTGGGATCTGCTTCCTTGTGACAAGGATCAGGGAAAGGCAGGGCTGGCCTTGGCCAAGAAAAGGGGATTTTCCACAAAATCTGCGCTTCTTGCAGTTTTCAACATCTAGGGTGCTAGCGGCGTGAACACCGAGCAGTTCGTGCAGGAAAACCTTCCTGGACCTTCCCATTCCAAGGCAGCTGGATGGATCCACCTACAGGTGTGGGCATTTCCCTGGCAAACCCAGGGCCAGCAGTGTGCCCTTCACCCCTGGCCCCAGCAGGGAGCTCAGGGCTTTTCCAGGGGTTCCCAGCCCTGTGCAAGCTCTCCTGGCCCATGGCCACCTCTCAGCTCTCTCCTGCAAGGAGCCTGAGCCCCTCCAAACATCTCAAAGACATCCTTGGGCTTTCCCAGGATCAGGAGTGTTAAAAGTGGTTTGTGTAACAATAGTGTCAATCGAGACAGATCGACATCTGATATTTTTAAGGGAGAAAATTCTGATTTTTTTCCCTAAAATCCACCCAATGCCCATTGCTTTCCCTCATCACAGTCTGCTGCCCATGACCACCAGGGCTATAAATAAATTAGTTATGAGATTTTCCAAGCAGTAAACTTTCTTCTTTGAAAAAAAAAAAAAAAAAAAAAAAAAAAAAGAGAGAAAAAAGAAACAGCAGTATCTAAGAGCTTTCCATGCTGGAGTCTGGAAGCTTTTCAGAGCCATGAAGTATTTATTTTAGGTTGTTGGGGTTTTTTTTTGTTTTTTTTTTTTTCCATTAGGTCCTAATTCTCAATATTTTATAAGAAGTTAAATTATCCAGGAGAACTGAGTTTTCATTTTGGGGGAAAATAAAAATCCCAAAAGGCATTTGCCTAATTAGAAAATGACCATTGAGCACAGAGTGCAAAGAGCATTTTGGAGGGAGAGAACTGAGCGCAGACTTAAAAAAAAATCAGAACTGTTTGTTTTTCCTTCAAAGAGGATCAGTTTTAAGAACTGAGCAGACTGCAGTGAATTTAGACTCCTTTATATTTCACCCCAAAAGCAAAGCTGTGCTTTTTATTCTTTCCTTTCTGTACCACTTCCTCCTCTGAGCCCTGTTTGCTGGACCAAGCCCCTCCTGGCTCCCGTGTGCCTTCATCCCACCGTGCTCCCTTCCCTGCCCTCTGCATGCTCATGTAACAATTTGAGGGCTCAAATTTAGGCTGTAATCCCAGGACTGGCTATTCATGCAACCCCCAAAATTAAATTTCTGTGCAATTTTTGTGAAAGCTCAGAAAGCTGCCAGGGCACCCAGTCCTTGGCTCAGGCAGGAGGGACCGAGAGGGGCTGGGAGAAAGGGGATGTGTTTTATCAGGGTGATAAAACAGGTGAAACCCTGGTGGAGTCCAGAATGCAGAGAACATTTCCCTGCATGTTTTGAAGGGTCCAAACCCCCTGACAGGCACTGCCTTTAACCTTCATCCATGGAAAGGGCTTCCCGGGCTTTGGGATGAAACAGAATTCACAAGAATGTCAATTAGATAGTGGCATAATATGTAATTTATCACAGGGTGAGAAATGTAGATTTTTGGGTTTGTTAGTGTGGTAAGTGGATGAACTCAAGGTGGAGGAGCCTTGTGGTTTTTAGGCTTCCTTCTCCTCCATCCCCTCCCTGTTCTGCAGTGTGGGTGTCACAGGACAGTTGGTTGAAATTTGCCACAGTGTAGAGCTACATGATTAGAAATTTAGTTGGTTATTGGAAGAAAAATAGAAATAATGAACATTCTCGGTGATAATTGGGTGAATTATCTTTAAGAGAACCTTGATCCTGTGTGTTTCAGGCTTTTGCTGTCTTTTCTGCCTCGTGCTGAGCTGGTGTAAAGCCTGGATAAGGAAACAATAAACGACCTGGAGAAGGAGAACAACCAAGACTCCTGTTTGCCTTCTTTTTTAGTGAGGATTTTTGCAAACAGGCCTCCCCTATGGGGCAGAGACACGTGAGAGGGGAAGAACCCTCACAACCCCCAATTCTAGGTGGTCTCATTCAACAAATCAGTTTGGCTGGAGCACGCTGTTGTTTTACCTTGGCACAGGTAAAACTCGGGGCAAACAACAGAAACTCCCACCCCAGGCAAGGGAAGGAGTGGTGGCCCAGGTGTGGGGTGCAGGAGTGGGAGCCCCTGGGCACCCATCTGGTGGGGACAGTCAGGTTTCCAGCAGCTCACTCGAGGCTGAACACTGCCAGGGGGACCCAACCCAGGATATTCCAGACCTGGTCTAAGCACAAAACAATTTCTCCTGTGACCCACTTGTTGGAGTGCAGAAAATAGAAGCCTCTGAGAGAGAAAAAAAGAATGCAGGGAATTAAAGCCTTAAGAGAAATTAAAATATATTAAGCCACACAGATATGAAGTAGAAGTATAAGTTTTAGTTTTAAGTAAGAATATACTTTAGTTTTAGGTAGTAATATACTTTAAGTGCCTTAGGAGAGTAAAAAGCCCTAAAGCCTGGTTTAAAGTTCAGTACCTTAGCTCCAGACATAACCAAAACACAGCAGAACATTGCTTGCATTTCTAGATAAAACAGATAGAACAAATATGAATAGATAGAATTATTTGAGTAAATAATGTGTAAGGACTGATGCTACTTTCATACTTTAGAATTGAGCTCTGATAAGTGTAGGAAGAATGTTTTAGAATCATGTTTTTAGCAGATTGGATGATTTATTAATAAAATCCCCTGTATTAGGGTGAAAGAGCCAGAAGAAAAAAGAAGAAGAAAGGTGAGGGAGCTGCTGCTGGTGCTGCTGGGGACTCTATGCCAAAGCTTTAGCAGAGTTGAAAACCCTGAACTCTGCCTTCCAGACTGATGTACTCGTGCAATGAACAACTTCCCAGCAACCAGCAACTGCTCTCGTGTCTCTGAAGAGCCAGACCCACGAAAAGCTCCACACCTCTCCTGTACCAGAGCCCTCCCTGCTGCCCTGCCCGAGGCACCACCGAGTCACAAGAAGCCACCACTGTCCCCAGAGAGCCCCGTGCAGAGCAGCTCCAGGGGCTGATGAACCCCTGGGCAGCAGGGGAGGGTTGGAATTTGCCATAACTTTTCCCATTAATTACATTCCAAGGTTATTAATTATGAACTCACTTGTCGACATTGAGCTGTTGCACTGCCCCGAGTTGGGTAGGACACAAAGAGCTGGAGGTTTGTGCTTCCCTCTGATGAGCCAGCCACCTTCCCTCAACACTATCTCCATCTCACCCCCTCTTTGTCCCCCAAATCAGGAAAGAATTTGCATTATTCCTCTGAAAGCGTTAATTGAGAGGAGAACAAATGGAGCTCCGGGCAATTTGAAGAAGCCTCATTACTGCCTGAGGGCTTGTTTTGAATCAGTGTCCATCAGAACAACAATTGCACTGCCCTGGCCCAACACCAAAACTGTCCTGGGAGGGCTGGGACGGGGAGAGAGGGGTTTTGTTCTCCAGGAGACAGTTGTGCACCTCTAATGACCAGCATTGCAGGCAGCCCCTGGCTGATTGCTGCACAGTCCAGTGCATCCCTGGCAGCACCAAACGCTGCTTTCCCAGCAGCAGGATGAGGGCCAGGGCCCGGGACACGCTGGCTCCAGAGCCAGCAGTGCCTCCCAGACAATGTCACTCTTCTCTGCCTGCAGACCACCCGCAGCAGGAGGTGCCACTTGCAATTAGGACGGTTTTTTTTTTTTTTTGCTTTGCCTGACTTTTTCCCAGCTGGATGAGAGCTCCAGCCTGGGACAGGCTGAGCTGTGAATGCTTTGCAGAGAGCCCAAAGGGATGCAGTGCCTTCTGCTTCTCTGCACAGGTTTTCAGCTGGGCTCTGCAAGAGCTCCTGGAACTTTTTAATTTTGCTCTTTCCTCTTGCTTCTCTCCTTTCCCTTTGGCCCGAATTCTCATCTTCAGCCACTTTCCAGTTCATTGGATGGGCTGACCTCCTCTATCTCCAGGCATGTTAGGTGTCCAAGAAAGGTACAAAAGTCAGTGTGGGAACACGAATGTGTCTAAGACAGGGTTAAGGGTGTTCCTGCCTCTCTCCTTCACCCTCAGGTTCACCAACACATCGACTCCCTCCCTCCACAACTCACTGCCTTAAGGTGCTGCACTGTCCTCAGCTGCCTGGTAATCCCTGAATGGGTGGGAAGGATGGAAGGGATGGAAAGAGAAGAGCTTTCTTCAGCAGCATCCAAGACCCAGGGATTTTGCTTTCAGCCCATCTTTCTGGGTGAGCAGGATAAGGGCTCTAAGCAGGATCAGGGTAAGCAGAATAAGCTGCCAACTGGGCCAGCAGACTTTCCCCTGGTGCTGGACAAGCCCTGTGGGATGATCACTGAGTGCAGACAGAGCTTAGGGACATCCTGTTAGGGGTAAGGGAAATCATTTTAGCAGCTTGCTTTGTGTTTGCTCGTTGTAAGTGATGCTGAAATACCAGTGTGACAGCAAAGGAGCTGGGCTGAGCCTGCTTTGGAGAAAAGCTCTGGTAGCCTGAGCTGTGCATATGCAGCTCATCACCACCATGGTCCTCCCACAAGTGCCCAGCTGATTCAAAGTGGCCCTCAAACAAACCCATAGTAACTGTTTTCTCTAAACATTTACAACCAACAAAATGTGCCTGTGTACACTCAGCGGAGAGCCAAGGGGAAAAGCAGCAGCTGCTCCCTGCATTCCTGCTGCAGCTTGTGTATATTGCAGTGCTTTTTAAAGCATCTATTTACATTTTCAATTTTGGATACCTCTGCGCTTCCTGAGATGATTTGGCTAACTCCAGTCCTGGTGCAAAAAGGGTGACCTGAGAGGGGCACAGCCCTGCAGGCACAGGGCTGACCTGGGCTCCTTCTCACACTCCTGCTTTGCTTGTGACACCATGTTCATTTTTGCCTTTTCTTTTATATGTGCTCTGTATATATATTTGTAGCTTTGTAGTCAATTATTGTAGCTTAGCTTCAGCATTTTCCTAGACAGAAAGACAAAACACATTCCAAAGCCCCATTCCTGTGTTGGTTCTCCTTAGGAGCCAAGGTTGAGACCAGCTCTCTTGAGACATGTTTTTATAAACAATGTTTAGTCCTCATCTGAGGGAGGAAGATTTAGAAGGTACTAGAACTGGGATGACTTCACCAAGCGTGCTTCTAATTGGGGATTATTGTCAGATGTGATAATTTGCAGAATCTATAAAAATTGCATACACGTTATGCAGGGTGTGCATCTTTATATTTTCCACCTGACAAATTATGCATCTAAGGATCCTTATATAAAAGTAACCCCTTTTTATCACCCTAACTGTGTCTGGCTCATAATTCTAGGACCAGCAAAAGAGGCATCACTTGTCCTTATGGCACTTGGCAGCCCCGCTGAATGTCCAGGCTGAGCTCTGTGCTGGGCTGGCACCTCGAGGCCACTCCTGGCACCAGCCCAGGTCCCTGACACCTCCCCACCCCCTGCCCCAGCAGGCAGGGATGCTGCTGAGGGAACACTGCACATCCTGTGTGGAAACCAGCACATCCTTCTGACTGTCCTGGGGAAACACATAAATCACAAGGATTTCGATAAAATGATAATTAGCATATCACAGGGTGAAAAAGTAGAATTTTGGGATTTTGTAGTGTGAGATCAGGAGGCAAAAATGGAGGAAATGGGGTGTGTCCCTGTCCTTCTTCTTTGTCTCTTGTTCTCCATCTTCTGCGGTGGTGTGGCACGTTTCAGTTGGTCTAAAATAAAAGTACACTGTTCAATGTAGTTAATAAGTATTATAGAATTGTTGTAAATAAAGCATACATAATTTTTAGTATAAGAAATAGCACCGTCCCAAAAGGCAGAGAGTGTACCTGATTCTAACCTGCAAGAAAGAACTTGGCAGGCCAGAGGCACAAATATGAAATGACAAAAAATAAACAAATCAGAAAACAAGAAAACAAATGACTCGACCTCTTCTTCAGACAGTGAGCTGGGAAAAAACAGAAATCCTTCACAGAGACAGAGACGAGTTACATCAAGTAGAAGCCACACTCAAAAAGCCCCAGAAACAACACAAAAAACCATTATTTATGCTTTCATATTTTAAAAACCTGACAGTCTTGGAAGAGGGGGCAGCTCAAGGCTGAGAGCCTTGGGAAGCCACCTGGGGCACCCCAGTTTGACCTGCAGGCCAGGCTGGCAGCAATGCAGCTCCTCTGCTTCTAGGATGGCAGCAATGCAGCTCCTCTGCTGCCAGGCTGGCAGCTCTGCAGCTCCTCTGCCTCTAGGATGGCAGCAATGCAGCTCCTCTGCCTCTAGGATGGCAGCAATGCAGCTCCTCTGCTTCTAGGATGGCAGCAATGCAGCACCTCTGCTGCCAGGCTGGCAGCAATGCAGCGCCTCTGCTGCCAGGCTGGCAGCAATGCAGCTCCTCTGCCTCTAGGATGGCAGCAATGCAGCTCCTCTGCCTCTAGGATGGCAGCAATGCAGCGCCTCTGCTGCCAGGCTGGCAGCAATGCATCTTCTGTCCTTCCAGGCTGGCAGCAATGCAGCTCCTGTCCTTCCAGGCTGCAGCACAGCCACCCTCGGGGAGTCCAGGGTCCTTTAGGGCTGGGTAAATTGTGTTGGCCTCAGCAGTGAGCACCAGCCCATGAAGGGATGCAGGGATCAGCCTGGCTTTCTGCTCAGCAGGAGCCACAGCTCTCACCAGCTCCTTCTGGGGAGTAATGAAGCTGCCAAAGGCTGGGAGGAGAGAAAGTGCCATCCAGCCCATGCTGGGCTCTGGGGAGCTGTATTTTTATCAGACAGCAGGTGATAATTTCAGTCTTTCCCTCCTTAATGATGTCTCAGAGCAGCACAATTCCCATCTCATTCCCTACACTCGAGGTCTTATTGCCCAGAGAAGCAATCCTGCCCAGAGAGCAGAAGGACAGGCAGGTGTGTGTGGCAGTGCTCCCCTTGGGAAAGCTGCACCCCACCAGGGCCAGTGTCCCTGCTCTTCCTCTTGGGACACTGCCAGGAGAGGTGTCTGCAGCCATCCCCCTCCTGCTGGCACCAGGCGAGCCTTGTGCTGAAGTTTTGGGTGGGAAGGCAGCGTGGCACTGTCCCATGTCTGGAGCAGTGCTGTTGGATGGGCCAGGCAGTGTTCTGCTGAGCAAGGAGCTCCCAGAGCAGCAGCACCCCAGGCACAGCCCCAGGGACAGACACGACAGACAACAGACAGACAGACAGCTGTCAGCTCCACGGGGATCAGATGGGAAATCCTCCCCAGTTCTGACCCACAGTGCTGTGGCATGTCAAGGATTAAATTCCTTCTGAAAGACAAAGCTGAAGCTCCTGGTGTGGGTTACAAGGAGGCTTGAGTGCTGTCTACAAGGTTAACACTTTGCTCATCAAAAAATATGAAACACGTGAGACTGCTGAGGAATCTCAGGGCTTTCTGATTTCTGCTAACAACACCGTGCCTTGAAGCTGCAGGTATTGACAAGGTCAGGGGAAGAGGAAAAGGGCTCTCTGGGGTTATATCTGATGCCTCCCCTTCTTTCCTTTGTCTTTTCCCTGCCTTTGAATAGAGGGAAAAGCAAAAAAATATACATTTATATTTGTTTCACTCCAAGTGTTTTTTTCCTCTGGATGGAAAGATAAAAAAAGACTTTTCATATAGAGAGACAAAAGTGATCTTACAGATTAAACAAAATGCTGACTATTTAAGGCCAAAAGCATCCAGGGGAGATTTTGAGAGCATTGCCCTAGGACCAGAAGGGAATTGGAATCCTGTGCAATGTGATAAAATATCCTGTAACTCCTTCTGCAGGGCACGAGCCCATAAACCCAGGTGTTCCCCTGGCACAACACAGGCACCTCCTTCTCTCCCCAAGCTGCCTCCCATTCCCTTTAATTATCTGGTGCACCACAGCAGGTATCTTGCATGGTTGGTCACCTTTAATGGCTGCTCAACAGGAGAGATTTAATTAAATTAGAAAGTTCAAAAACAAACGTGGAAATGAAGAGAAAATAGGCCTGGCATGTTAAACATAAGAAATGTCATCACTTAACGGTGACATTAACAAATGATGCTCACTAGTAATTTTCCAAATGACCAAGCCTGATATCTGATGGAGATACAGGGAATTGTGGTAATTCTCTTTTAATCATTTCCCTTTACATGATGGAAGATGGGAACTGCTCACCAGGAACACAGTGCTGGGCCCAAGAGGAGAGAAAATTCTTTATGAAAGACAAGCTCAGGGTTTGTCTTGGTGCAGCATCAATGTGACCAGAGACCGAGACAGAGGGAGGGCACAGGGCAGCAGTGTTTTATTCAGAGAGCAGCTTTGGATTCCTGGCTCAGGAGAGCTGGCTGATAGCTTTGCTTCCATGTGGCAGCACCTCCAGAGAGGACATAAAGACCTGAGTGGTGTAAAGCACTGCAATCTCATAGCAGTTAACAGCAAGAGACCATAAAAGCTACATTCTGCTCTAGCCTCCCCTTGAAGATCCATCTTCTCGTGCCTACATGCATCTCTGATGAATTCCTAAAAGCCACGAGTTTATTTCTGTTTCTGTGCCTCCACTCCTGTTTGCTCGTCCCCTGTTAACTGCCACCATCTGCTTTCACCTCTGTGAGTTGTGCTGTGTCCCATCTTGGGCTCTGCTTTCACTCCCAGGTTTCATAAATAAACCTCACAAAAAAAAAAAGGCAGTGGGAACTGACACTGACTGCAACGTCTCACTCCACCAGTGTTTGATGTGGAGGAGCTTTGCCCTCCTGTAGCAGCTTTATTTTCTCCTTGCTCACCTTTCCCAGCAGCTGTCCCTTGGTGCTCCTCCCTCTGCACGGTGTTTGTGGCTGGTTCAGAGGCCACAGAGGGGTTTGCTGCTGCAGCAGATGTGCTCTGGGGAGCACAGGTGTGTGTTTGTGGGGCACGTGGCAGGACGAGCTGTGCCCAGCCCAGCACAGAGCAGCTGCTGGCTTTGCCTGTTCTGGTGCTGGATAAACCCTGCCCAGTATGACACAGGGGCCAAATGGTGGGAGATGGCTGTGCCTGTCCTGTGCTCCTCATCCTGCATCACAGCACTCAGGAGAGGTGACTCAGACCCTGCTGATGGTCAGAAATGTGCATTGCACTGCCTGCACTCAGGCAGAGGTGCCTTTCAGACCCTGCTGATGGTCAGAAATGTGCATGTGCTGCCTGCACTCAGGCAGAGGTGCCTTTCAGACCCTGCTGATGGTCAGAAATGTGCATTGTGCTGCCTGCACTCAGGCAGAGGTGCCTTTCAGACCCTGCTGATGGTCAGAAATGTGCATTGTGCTGCCTGCACTCAGGCAGAGGTGCCTTTCAGACCCTGCTGATGGTCAGAAATGTGCATTGTGCTGCCTGCACTCAGGCAGAGGTGCCTTTCAGACCCTGCTGATGGTCAGAAATGTGCATGTGCCTGCCTGCACTCAGGCAGAGGTGCTCTTCAGACCCTGCTGATGGTCAGAAATGTGCATTGTGCTGCCTGCACTCAGGCAGAGTGCCTTTCAGACCTGCGAGGTCAATGCATGCACGCCTGCACTCAGGGAAGTGATCTGACTCATGGTAAAATGTGCATTGTGCTGCCTGCACTCAGGCAGAGGTGACTCAGACCCTGCTGATGGTCAGAAATGTGCATTGTGCTGCCTGCACAGGCCTTGCCCTCCTAAGTCCCACACCTCTAAAAAAGGCAACCTCAGTGTAGTCTGGTTTTCCAGGCCTACAGTTTCTGAGTTTCCAAAGCTCTGTGTTTTCCCTTCCAGCCCTTTTGTGCAAGGCTGGGCAGTGGATTTCTCTAAAGCCAGGGTGCACAACGATTTTGGGAGAGGGTGAGGGGTGCCAAGGACACTCCTGCTGCTGTAGGGGCTGCTGGAAGGTTGTTAACACAAAATGTGAGACATGTCAGAGTCCCAGCACAGAATAACCCAAAAGGACTTTACTTTGGGGTGTGATAAAAGCCATTTTGTGCTCTTCAGCCAGCCTGGTTGATGTGCCCCCTCTATGTGGTCCATACAGTTATCTCTGTTCTGCATCAGGGAAACTGAGGCACCACCATGGCTGCACAACACCTGCAGCTAACAACCCCCAAATTATTTAAAATGGAAAGAACCCAGTGAAACTCTCTGGCTCTTCAAAGGAGAAGCCTCCACTGTCTACCCAGTGCTGACAGGAAGCAGGGAGACGTGTTGGAATTCGAAGTGTTGGGAAATCTCAGAATATTAGGTCTGTAAGCCAAAACTTATTTACAAAGGTTAACAAGGGGTTTAGAATGTAATATTGTAAAGTTTAGGTGTTCAGAGGTGATATTGGTTAAGAAAGTTCACACTGTAATAACATGAATTAGTTCAGTATTGGTTTAATAACATAAATATCTAGTTGGCAGAATTTTATTGGCCCATAAAGCCTTACATAGTCTAATAAGCAGAAATCTTGTGACTTCTTCACCACAGTGCTAACATCTGTAAGAGAGATTCATCCCCTCTCTCTGCCTCTGTAGAAGATGAGAAAATAATTGCACTTTCCCATGAAATTCAGACATCCCATTTCTCTGCTCCAAGAAGAAATCCCCACACCCAAAACACAAAGTATAAAACCATTATATGAGAAATCTTAAACTCATGGGCACTTTGCACTCTTTGTCAGGGCTCAGGGGCATCCCAGGAGCTCCCAAAAGGTCCATTCCCAAACGGGAAACTCCCGAATCTCTCCGTGTTCCCATGGAGAAGACGCTGAGCTCTTGGCTACCCTGGGTTTGCTGTGGTGATGCCTTGAGAGCACTGAGCCAGAGCAAGCAGGAGTGAGTGCCTTCCCCTGCAGCTGCCATCAGTGCTGTCCTCAGCTCTGGGAGGATAATTTTAATTTATAAAATTAATTTATGGGAGCCCCAGCTCAGGCCTGCACGAGAGCCCTGGTGCTGATCCCAGCTGGGGCAGCTGCTGCTCAAAGCTTCAGCTTGGTTTAGTTTAGGTTTCAAAGACAACATATAAACATTCCCAGTGAAGACACTTCTTCTGAGGGGCTCGGCCAAGTGGGGTTTCCTTCTTTGTGTTTATGGGAAAGCATTTTGTTTAGAGAGAAAAGCAAATAAGCAAATCCCCACATTCCTCTTTGGCGCATCTCAGCCAGCTCAGCAGCCTCTGGGATGGAGATTTGGCACAAACTCCAGGGAAATTTGCCTTAATGGTCCCTTATTAAGCCTCTGGCTGTGTGTTGGGGGGCAGAGGCACCACAGCCTGGTTTAGGAGCTGGCAGAGGGTGGCAAACACCACTGGTGATGCAGCCTGCAATCCAAGAGTTACCCTGAGATCCATTACAGCAGAAAATGCCTCTTTTGAGGGCTCTTCTTGCCCATGACTCAAACCCACAGGCTGCCTACAGCCCAGGAAGGTTAGAAAAGCTGATATTGCTTTCACTGCATCCTCAAGAACTACAAAATAAGAAAGAGTTTCCAATTCTGCCCTTCAGGGCAGGTTGAAAATTCACCTCTACATGAACACCAGCAAAAAAGATTTACACTCATGCTGTACCACTCAAAGTAGGCTTTAAGTGAGAATTAATTGGTATCTATACCTCTGAGCAGGGTGAATTTCCCCTGGGCCTGGAGAAGTTCTGCCTAAGCCTTTTGTGGAGTTATTATTTCTTTCATTACAGGGGTAGAAGAAGGGATGAAAATCTCCACTGAGAACAGCTGGCTAATTTTTGCTCTTTATTTATAACAACTCAGGGCAACATCTGATTTCTGGCAAGCGAAGCCCCAACATCTGCAGGAGGAGAGGCCTCTGCCCCTCCCAGCCTGCTGGAATTTTCCAGCTGAGGGGAGATATTTCCCCAGTTAAGGGCAGAGTCTGTCGAGGTAGGGATGGGGTGACCAGGTGGTCAATTTTTGGATGCATAGCTGGGTATCACAGGGCAAGTGGTCAAGGGAAAACCCAACCTCGTGCAGAGGTGGATCCACACTCATGCTCCAAGGAGCCAGGATTTCTTCCTGGGTGTGCCCTAAGGAACAGGAGCCTCCCAGTCCCACGCTGGCCATGTCCAGTTTGCTCCCTGATTTTTGGTTAAGGGAAGGGTCTGATGTCACCCCCCTGCCCCCACTGCCCTACAGAGATCTACAAAGTCCAGAAACACTGATCTCATGGTCTTCTCAGCAGCAAACGCCCAAGAGCAGCAGGGCATGGAGCTGTTTATCCCCACCCTGGGGAAGACGAGGCCCAGTGCTGAGTCCAGCTCACCCATTCAGCACCACCATTGCCTTCTTAAGGGCTGGTCCTTCACCTCCCTGCCCTTGGGATTTGACTCCAAACGCTTCCAAAGGTCATTTTGTAGCCGATCAGTTGCACCAGCATGTCAAAACAGTTGGGATGCACCCAGGGAACCTGCAGAGAGTTGACTGCATTTCCACTGATATTCACAGCACTGGCACTGGGGGTGAAGATGAGGAGCAAAAGCATCAGGACTGACCTCACCTTCAACTGTGACCAAGGTGAAAGCCCCAGACAGAGGTGTGGGAAGGCCTGAAATTAGTTAAAACTGGAGCAGTGACCTGGCAGCTCTAAGCCCCCAAACCCTCCCCATGCTCAAAGCTCGACCCCAAAACCAAAGGAGCCAGTTCCTGCCTGAGGACATGCTGGGCACCCACGGGAAGGAGGCAGTGCAGGGGTTAAGGCTCTTGGCAGCATTTCAGTGGTGCGAGGCAATAAAATATTTTATGGCATTTTTACAATATTGTGCAATGGGATTTCAAAACCTCCAAAGAAAACACTGCGTCCAAGCGCGGCGCAGCTGCGCGGAGCGAGCCCAGCAGGTGAGGGTTTATCTCCTTGCCCTCCTCTCTCCTGCCCTCCCTCCACCCTTGCTGCAGGCACCAGCACTTGCTGGCCCTGCCCTGGGCCAGCCCAGCCTCCCTGGTGCTTCCCAGCACATCTGGGCTGGGTTTGTGTGCCTGCCACATATTTGCACCGTGAGCACATCGTGCATGCTGCTGCAAACAGCCCCAATAAACACCCGGGCCAAGCGTGCCTAAATATTCCAGCATATTAAACACCCTCTATCCCCATCCCTGGCTCTGGAATTGGGGTAAAAATAACGTCTCTTGGGGTGGGATCGTGTTGTCCATGGGGTTGTCCCTGGGGCAGAGATCACCGAGGCTGTGTGAGCATCCTGGGGAAGAGAAATGTCCCCAGGCACAGGGCACGGGGTGGCTCTGTCCTGAGGAAGATCCTCTCTCACTGCTCCAGAAATGATGTTCCCCTTGGAATGTGCTGGAGAAGTAGAAAACTGGGCTGCAACAACAAGGGAAATTCGAGCAGGACTGTTGCTGGGGGGATCAGAGAACACTCCCTACAAAATGCAGGATCTTTAACTTTAATCCCCCAAGCTGGGTGGTGGAAGAGGCCTCTTTACCTCCCCCAAGTAAAACCTCCCTTCCCCATTTCAGCCCTTCTGCTAACAACATGGGGCAGGAATGCACTTTATAGCAAGGAGGCTCTTCTGTAATCGCTTTATTCCAGGAACTGGCACTCTAAGAAAAAATCCCCAACATCACAAAGCTTGGCATAAAATTGTACAAATTGGCAACACTACATTCAGAGCTAAGAAAAGCCTAATCCAATCTTATGCTTTGGAGTCACAGCAGATTGCCCAGGGTGGCTGGGAAGGAAAGGCTTGTCCCAGGCTGGGATGGCTCCTGCTCTCAGCAGAGATCCACGGAGGGAGCCCCAGTGGGTGAACTGCAGGCAGGGACATCTCCTGCCACGGCTGAGTTGCCTGATCAAACAGAGCAAATCCTCGCTCTGATCCTGCTGATGGCTCTAAATTGCTTTAACCGTTGTGAAATGAGCCACACAATGCATTCTCGGTGTGAGCAATTTTCTTTTTCCTCCTTAACAGCTCCTTGGCCCGGCTTCAGTGGGAGGCTCGGCTCCCTTGGAAGCTGCTATGGGGTTGGTGAGTGTGAAGACTCACCTGAGCTGCTTGTACTCTTTTGTTTCCTGCTCTGGGTTACTAAAATGTCTTTTATTACTCCAGCTGTGCCCAGAGGTTCCTTGCTGTGGCTGCTCACATGAAGGCACCTTCGTTTGGGGTAATTACAGCCTCAGCCAGGGTGACCTGAATCCACCTCTGAGGGTGTCTGGCTCTCCCCAAAACGGGGTCCCCTTGTCACCACTCCCACAAATCCCGGTTGTTCCAGCTCCTCCTTCTCTCCATGCCAAAGCAACTCCGTGGGTAGTATCCATCATGTGTCTTGAATTGTATGAAAACACCAGCACGTTTGTTACTCTGAGAGTTTTCTTCACTCCTTCCTATTTTCAGGAGCCCCGTGCCCTTAGACTTCACATTTTTCAAATTGCTTTTAGAGTGGGTCAAACCTGGTAAAAATTTCAATGCCAAAACTTTGAGCAAAATTAAAACGGCAGCATTTTGTCAACCACCATGATATATATATATATATATATTTTTTTTTTTTTCTGCTGGGAAAGGTATTCTTTGAAAGCCCAAAAATTTCCTCACAGTGTGAATTTTCCAGTCAAATGGTTTCCAATTTGAATTTTTCATGAAATGTCAAAAAATAAAATAAAATAAAATGAAATAAATTGAGATAAAATGAAATGAAATGAAATGAAATGAAATGAAATGAAATAAAAATAAAATGAGATAAATAAAATAAAATAAAATAAAATAAAATAAAATAAAATAAAATAAAATAAAATAAACCAAAACAAAATAAAATAATTAAAATTAAATAAAATTAAATAAAATAAATCCTAGCCATACCTAGCTATATTTCCCTTAAAATGCTGAGTTTCTCATTTTTTCAAGGCAAATTTGAGGAAGGTATCTCTGATTGGAAAATCCTGGAGGAACATTCTGCTGGAAAACACCATCCTCCCTGGCAGAGGCGCCTCCCAAAGTGACCCCTGAGGCTGTGACTCCTCACAAGGCAAAGAACATTTCCCTGGGGAGCTGCTGCTGCTCTGACCTCGGAACCTGGGCATTCTCCTGCTCACCCACAGAAATCCTGGATCCCTGGGGGTGCCCTGGGTGACCCGGGGGCTGCAGTGTCTCAGAGTTCATCCATCCTCAGCACCATCTGCCTGCCCTGCTGGGATTTCCCGTGGAGCCCTTTGGGGAAACTCTGCCAGAGGTTCAGAGGGTTCTGGAGTCCTGGGGAGCTGTGGAGGGAAAGCAGGAGCCTGCACAGGCACAGGCACAGCTCAGCTGCCCCAGGGACAGTGCTGGCTGGTGGCAGAACGTGACAAATGTCCTCCTCCATTTCCTTCTTGAGCTGCTTCTTGCCTGCCTGCCAAGCCCTGGCAAGTCACAAGCCAAGACCCTTTAAAAGAAAAAAAGGAAACAAGGAAAATCCTCGGCTTGGAGGGAAGAGAAGGTTTTTACAAGTGATAGGAAAGTAGGAGGGGGAGTTTTGTCTCCTGTGACGCAGCTGTGACTCCCCACTGGGCACATTCACACTCCCCATGAGAGGTCACAACCCTTTTGTGCAGCAGGGCATGGAGCTGTTTATCCCCACTGGGGAAGACAAGCCCCGGTGCTGAGGAGTGGCATCCCCAGCTCATCCATCCAACACCACCATTGCCTTCTTAAGGGCTGCTCCTTCAGCTCCCTGCCCTTGGGACTTGACTCCAAATGCTCCCAAAGGTCATTTTGCAGCTGATCAGTGGGATCAGCACCACACAGACAGTTGGGATGCTCCTTTCAGCTCGTGCAGTCCCAGTGAGCAGTGCAACACTCCTCCCTTTGCCCGTGGATTTATCCAAGCTCCCCCAGGTCCAGCATCACCTCCCGGTGGTTTTCCTTTCCATGTGAGGCTTTTGATGCCCAGCCTGGGCTCCCAAAGCAGCTGCAGCTCACCTTGAGCACTTCTTCCTTCAGAAAGAATCTGCTGGTGGCAGCAGCTTTCCTGGGAGAGCTCAGACTGTGCCTGGACTCCTCTCTGGGCACCCTGGCCAGCTGCTGTCAGGGGCATCAGACCTTGGATTGCATTGATCCATGGGACACTGCCCAGGTGGAGCCCTGCTCCCCGAGGGAGGCTCAGCTGAATTGGCTGTGGTTGTTAATATTGTATTATTGGCAGCCAGATGGTCCAGAGGCAGGCAGTCTTCATACATTTCACTGATATCCTTCAGTGGAAAATTATTTCCACTTATCTTTCATCCTCACAGGCTTCAGCTGGACCAAAGTGTTAACAGCAGCTCCCTCCACCACAAGCAAAGTCTCCACGAGGAAGTGCCTGGCTGGCAAGCAGATGTGAGGAGGTGCCTGTGCTGGGTTCAATTAGAACAGCCTCGTGGAATGGCTGGGGGAGGAGGAAGAGGTGGTGGGTCCTTCCTGCCAAGCCTGGAAAACACCTGCAGTGGTGCTGCTGGAAAGGCTTTGCTCCTTGTTCCTTTTGTTTCTCTGTTCCTGACTTTTGGAGTGACACTCGAAGAGCTTGCCTTGCACTGGTGGGTGCTCAGAACTCAAACACCTCCCAAAGCATCACCAAAAACTTTCCAGATGAGGCCTCCAAACACAGAGAGATGGGATCTACGCAAGTTTGTGAGCCCATCAAAGCCTAAAGCTCATGGGAAGTTTAGGTGAGACACCAGGAAAAAATTCTTCACTGAAAGAGTGGTTGGGCACTGGAATCATCTGCCCAGGGAGGTGCTGGAGTCACCAGTCTAAAAACAGCCTGGATGTGGCACTCAGGGCTGTGGTTTTGTTGAGGAGGAGGTGTTGGGTCACAGTTTGGGCTCGGTGATCTCAAAGATTTTTTCCAGCCTGGTTCATTCTGTGACTCTGTGATAGTCCTGGGGAGAAAAGTGAGAGGTTCTTCAGGGAGGTTTTTAACCCAAACATATTCTGGCTCCCAGAGGAGACTCAGTCTCAGGAATTGCCAGGTGGGTGCCTCTCCATGGGTCATTTCACCTGATCCTAGTTCTGCCCATTGCCTCCTACCCCTGCGTTGCCAGTGATGGTTGAGGTGAGCAGAAAGAAGATCCTGGATAATTCCAGGGGAAATTGCCGTGGATGGTTCTGTGTGCCCTGGGTGTGCCCTCACTGAAGGTCTGCAGAGCTGTTCTCAGCCCTGGCTCTGACCCCAGCTCACCTTGGCATGTCCCTGCAGTGCCCCTGCCCCCCCAGCAGGACAGCATCTCCCCAGGCGGGGGGCTGCCAGGGTTAATGATGCCAGCAGCCCCTCAGAGCCTCTCCAGCACATGCCCTGCACTCAGAGCCCTGGTGTCACAGAAATGTACTGACTGCCCTCCCCAGCACCCTCCTGCCCTCCTTGAAACACAGAGGAGGGGCTGGGCAGGACCAGGGGGATCCTGCCAGCACAGCTCCGGGTTTTATTTTATTTTATTTTATTTTATTTTATTTTATTTTATTTTATTTTATTTTATTTTATTTTATTTTATTTTATTTTATTTATTTATTTTATTTAATTTATTTTAATTTAATTTATTTTATTATTTTATTTTATTTCATTATTTTATTTTATTTTATTTCACTTTATTTTATTTTATATTTTATTTAATTTAATTTTATATTTACTTTACCTTACTTTATTTTATATTTTACTTTACTTTATTTTATTTTATATTTTATTTTATTTTACTTTATTTTATTTTATTATTTTACTTATTTTATTTTATTTTATTTTATTTTATTTTATTTTATTTTATTTTATTTTATATTTTATTTTATTTTTATTTTACTTTTACTTATTTATTTTATTTTACTTTATTTAATTTTATTATTTTACTTTGTTTTTTTATTTTATTTTATTTATTATTTTTATTTTTTATTTTATTTTTTTTTTTTTATTTTATTTTATTTTATTTTATTTATTTTATTTTATTTTATTTTATTTTATCTTTCTGCTGACCCACCAGTGAGTGACTGCCACAACCACCATGTGCTCCCAGGCCAGCACTCACTGTGAACATCAGCAGCAAAACAGCAAACAGATGTCATCCAAGATCATTCATAAATATTTTACAGCAGCCTGTGAGCCCTTTGGTGAAAGACAGAGACCTCACCCTGCTCCAAGCTAATTACTGAATGCCGACAAATGCTTCTAATTGGCTCGGTGGCAGCACCAATGTTATTGACAGCAGCAGAGAGAAGAGAGAGAAGAGAGAGAACAGAGAGAGAACAGAGAGAGAGAACAGAGAGAGAACAGCCTGCTGGTGTTTGTCTGCTCTGCTGTGATACCCCTGGAAACAAAATGTGAATTGAGGGGGAGGCACGAGGCTCGCTGGAGAGCTCCTGTTCTGCCTCAGGGACTGAACACAGCGACCTAAGGGACAGGGAGTGTTGTCCCTGAAAATCAGCCTTCTGGTTTGTTTTAATATAATGGAGTCAATTCTCATGAATTGTAAGATAAACAGAAATCATGTTTGCATTCCTTTGTGAAAAGATACAACCTGATGGACTTCTCAAGTGAGCAGTGGAGATGGAGAGGTGGGAACTTCTCTGCCCAATCTCTGCTCACTGTCCAGAAACTAGAGATACGGGGTCAACAATAAACTAGAAAGTTCTTTTCTTGTTCTCTGCCTGAACCCCTGTTATATGAGTTCCTGTGTGTTCCTCTCTACGTTGTGACAGGGAGAGGAGAGGGCAGCTGGGGAAGCTGCTGGGAGGATGCTGCTCCAACACAGGCCGCAGTCCCTTGGCACTCGGGGTTTTTAGCCCCAGCAGAGCCATGGAGTGAGGACAGGGAGATTTTCCAGGAGTCTTAACTCGTTTGCTGTCAGATTGAACATCCTGCCACCACCACGTGGACGCTGCAAAGAGGGCGTTTACCATAAAGCATCCTGCTGCAATCAGAACAAAAATCCCATTTTCTCATCTCCTTCCCAGTGACAGAGATGTCAGCAAATAGGAGATATGAAATGAAGGGGGAGAGGGAGCAGGACTCAAGGAGGCTCCTGCTGCTGGGCTGCCATGTGTCTGCCACACTCCACTCGTCTCTCAGAGACTGCAGTGCTGTCCCCATGTCACCAGGGATGATGTGACACTTGATTTGTTGCTGTTTCCAGAGCATTTTGAGGTCTTTGTTTGAAAGGAGATTTTATTAAACTTCCTGCGTGCTAAGAACTGCCTAGAACTAATAAACAGGGTTTAAGGGAAGTAATTTGGGGACATGACAGCAGCTTGGTTCTGTGTGCTCTTGGGCGCCTAATCGTGTGTAAGTGTGTGTGTACAAGTGCCTGTAGCTCACAAATTCTCCTGAGAACCCCCTCCTTTTGGAAGCAAAAGACTCCCACGTGAACATAAGTCTTGAAATGGCAATATTTTATATGCGAGTATTAATCCCCTCTTCAAGCAGCCCGTTTATTAAAGCTCGGCGAGTTTCATTTTTGAAGCTGGTTTCTCAAGATGTCATTATCCTCCTGCTGCAGCAGATTAGCGGATTGCTAGGAGGATGCAATTTGAGCTCAATTAATTCTGCTTCAAGTCCCAATTCAGTGTTGCTAAATAGCTCTCAAACCCTCTCATCAGGCTCTCCAGCACTCCACTGCCTCAGGAATGCTGCCTGGGTCCGGGTTCCTACCCCATGCCAGGCACTGCTCCTGTTTGCTCCCTCTTTTCTAGAGGCCTTCTGCAGAATTTTTTGCTTAGTTACTCAACCTTGTGTCCAAGGAGCAAACACTGAGCTGGTCTTGCAAAAAAACAAGCTCAGCATTCATTTTTTCTTTGTTTTTTTTTTTTTTTGGTATCACTTCCCCGAAGTCAGTTTAACATTTCCATGGCTGCTCGGATGCAGTGATGAGAGGGAATGGCAGAGCTAAGCAGATAAACTATAAAGCAGTGAAATAAAAGTAGTCGCTTCACAAGCAGGGCTTGGTTTGTTGGTTTTTATTCCTTGGGTAAGACTTTTCTTGACTGACATAAGTAGGATTAAACCAGAGCCTGCGAATCCTCGCTCGTGTGGTTGGGTTTGTGTGAGCAGAATTTGGGTCCTGGCATGTGTGAAGTGAAGACTGTGTAAATCACAGCTCATTCTTCCAGGCAGGAATTGTCATTTCTTCATATGTCTTTGCAAAACCTGTAAAACTGAGCCTGGAGCCGAGATTACCCAAATCATTATTAATTTGACCTAGTTTACAAACAGGTATCGAGTCCATTTCCTTCACTCCTGTCCTTCCTCTCCTTCCTTGCTCTCCCTCTTGTGCTCACAAATACATACTGCAAATCCTCTCCCCTGCTTCCAGCCAGCATCTCTTACAAGGAACCCACCTTATTTATTTGTTTAGTATGAATTCAGACCTCTCCAGGATATTCAGCAGCCTCCCAGTCTGATGTCTCTACTCTCACTGGATGCTCGAGAGAGGAGAGTTTGGGTACCAGAAGGGCATATAAAGCATCAGCATGAATAGGGAGTAGGTGACTCTTGCAGCTGCTTTATTTTGGAACAGGGAGGGTTTCTGAAATGCAGGTTATCTGAAGGGGCAAGCACTGGGGCAGGTGGGGGGATGGAGCTGCTTTCAGGGTATTCCCAGCAGTTGTGCAGAGAGGCAAGGACCCGTGGCAGCTGCAGATTCCTCACCCTCAGCCTCCTCTCTCCACATGCCCAAAATGCATCCTGGCAAATCCAGAGTGGTAAAACACTGGCACTGGGTGCCCAGAGAAGCAGGGGATGCCCCAGTGCTGGAAGTGTCCAAGGCCAGGCTGGACTGGAAGGTCCACTGGATAATCTCTAAACATTCTCTTTCAACTCAAACTATTCTGTGATTGTATAGAAATAAACTCTGAATTGTCAGGTGGGACCACAGAGCCCAAACTTCCTGCTGCTGTGGGCGTGTTTTGACATCTGGCAGAAGCATGAGGGGCCAGTGGTGGCCAGCTCTGTCCCCACTGCTGGCCAGTGAGCTGTGGAAACATGGAAACACTGACCATGATTCTCATGCAAATGGCCAGACTGAGAGAACAGATGTGAAACGTTTGTTTCTGTTCTTGCTGGCTTGTAAAGAAATAATGCAACTGGAATGGGGTTAAAAAGGGGGCCAAGCAGGGTGTGGGGGAGAAAGTTTATAACAATGGCTCTCCCTTGGTGGCCCAAAGAGATGGAGTTTGTGTCAGGCTGTGCCAAATTCCTATCTGGAAGTGAATTGGACCAGCCCAGTCAGGCTTTGAGGTAGGGGCAATACACAAATATTATAAATACAGGGAAGTGTAGAAGCTGTGTCATGTCCAGTGTGGAGCCATCAATCACCCCCTTCCCGTCCTCAGTTTATAAAGTGGTTTTTGATGGTGCTTAGGCAGTTTACGCCGGCTGTGTGGACGGGCTGGAAAAGCTGACTGCATGCTCCAAATATGTGGTGTCTGCTCTTGGGGAGCAGCAGGGATGAGGTGCCCTGGCAGGTTTTGTTGATATTAGCAGTCAGAAAGAAGTAAAATCCACTGAAGCAAAGAGACAGGCAAGTGGAAAGCACAGCTGACCTGACAGGGTACCCGTCTCCTCCCTCTGCACTGCATTGTTCAGTGCAGGGGATGGGGAAACCAGGCTGGGAGGAGGAAAAATCCCAGAGTGACACAGTGTGTGCTGGTGTGTCTGGGTTTGAAGGACAGGTGTGTGCTGAGGAAGTCAGGAGCCTCCCTCAGAATGGAGAATGCAAACCCCCTCCCTCCAAATTATTGTAATTTTGAAATTAAGGGGCTCTCAGGAAAAGCTATGGGGATAGGAATAGCAGTTCTTTATGAGGAGAATTAAAATAAAAATGCAGTGCTACAAACCCCAACCCCTGGCAGAGTCAGAATCCCCCCTGCCCCCGTGGGTCGGGGTTGGGCAGAGCCATCCCATGGGTGCAGCTCCTGCAGGGGCACAGGGGGCTCTGCTGGGGCAGGGAGCTGCAGGGAGGGGCAGATTCCCTCTGGAGCTCCAGTGGAGCTGGAGCTGGGCCTGCTCTCCCTCTGGGAATGCAGGGGCAAGGCTGCCCTGGTGTCCCAAAGCCCACATTGTGTCCAGGCAGGAATGCTGGGCTCCTGCCCTGGGTGCAGCCTCTCCCAGGGGATGGGGTCAGTTTATCAGCCCTGGAATGAGACTCCGTGGCCCCTGAGCAGAGGCTATCCCCCTGGATAAGGATGGATCCTGGCAGGGATAAAGAACACTGCCCCAGCTGGTCTTTAACAGCTGCCCATGAACAGAGACCCCCACACCCCCACCGTGCCCCAGCTCAGCAGCTGGGGATGGAACACACACTGCTGGGCACAGCCTGCACTGCAGCACAGGACGTGGTGCTCCATCTCTGAGATATTCTTCCTCCTGGCTCTGGAGCTGTAGTGGCTGGGATGCCCATCCTCATGTAGGTGTGTTTTAAATGAGTGTGAGGCCCTTTCTCAGGGAGCACCCCTGCAGAGAAACCCTTGAGGAAGCAGAGCCCTCAGTGAGAACATTCCTGATGTGCAGGTGCTCAGAGCTCAGCCAGTGCAGCCCTGTGGGTGTTCCCCAGAGCAAAACACCCCCCACACACCTCTGCCTGTGTTCCTGAGTGCATTGGAACACAAATATTTACACATAGACAGGAACATCCCTCGGCAGCACACACACGACATCCTGAGCTTCACTTTTCCCTCCAGTATCTCTGTGGACACCCTGAGCTGGGACACAAGCTCAGACAGTGAAGGGGAACCTCAAAGCTGAGGTTTTCCCCCCCTCAGTAGTGCCTGAGCCCTCCCACCGTACCCCTGCAGGAGCCTCTGACAGCTCCCAGGAGGGAGAGAAGAGCTCCTGGCTATTTGTGGAGGGCAGGAAGAGAACAGAGAGAGTGGGAAGGGGAAGCCCGGTGACTGGGGGTGGGGTAAAGAGGACACATTAATTAGTGCCTGGCAGATGCCAAGCCCCTGAATCACAGAATCACACAATGAACCAGGTTGGAAAAGACCTTTGTGATCAAGTCCAAACTGTGACCCAACACCTCCTCATCAACTAACCCATGGCACTGAGAGCCACGTCCAGTCTGTTGTTAACATGTCCAGGGATGGTGACTCCAGCACTCCCTGGGCAGATGATTCCAGTGCCCAATCATCCTTTCAATGAAGATTTTTTTTCTGACAGCAAACCTAAACTTCCTCTGGCACAGCTAAAGACTGCCCTCTGAAAGAGCGATAAAGTGCTGGAATGTGCTGCCCGGGGAGGTGATGGAGTCCCCATCCCTGGGGGTGTTTAAACCCAGCCTGGCTGTGCCAGGGGCTGGGTGAGGGGTTGGGGCTGAGTTGGACTCGATGATGCTGGAGGGCTCTGCCAACCTGGGGATTCTGGGATTCCAGCCTGGGGATTCTGGGATTCTGGAGAGACACCGCTGGATAACAACAGGTCAGACCTGACCTGTGCTGCCCTCAGCCCTCTTCCCCAGGTGGAGGAGGTGCCCACACCTCCCCGGAGACCTGTGCAACCTGCCCCAGCCCCAGGGCTTCCCTCGGGCACACCTCGCAGGCAGCTGCGCGGAGGAGAAGCGTCTGCTTGTGTTGGGAGCAGCACTGAAGAGGATGTTTGGAAACAGCCGCGCTGGCGGCTCGGTAATTACACCCCCGGCGCCGTGCCGAACATGCAAATCAGGCCGAATTTAAGGCCGGGATGTTGTGCTCCCAAACTGACAAATGCTCGGTCCTGGGACTGCTTCCAGCCCCTGGGACACGCTGGAATTGGCTCTCAGGGTCACGGCTTGTGCCCTGCTCTGGTTGCACCCACACCCCATCCTTGGGGCAGCGGCTCACACAAATTGGCGTGCGGGGCTGAATCCCCAACAGATGGATCAGCACACGCTGCCAGACACACACCAGGGCAGTTTCGCCCCTCCCTGGGATTTTTTAGGTGTATTTAGCACGGCCCTTGCCGCCTTTCAGCCACACTCAGCCTCAGCGAGCTCTCCAGGTGTGACTTCACCCCTTGCTGAAGCCCGACCCTCTCAGGGCTGGCAGTGGCTTTGAGACTGCCCCACTGGAGCACGGGGCTGGCTGAGAACACAGCACTCAGCCCAAACCCTCAGGGTGATGCAAGAAGGCCAAATTTCCATACAAGGCAGGAACGTGCATCTCTTGTCCCCCTTCCAGCAAGAACTAACGCCGTGTGGCTGCTTTGCTTCCTTTTAAAGAGCTCTCTCCAGCCCAGCAGAGCCCCAGAGCAGAGGGGCAGGGCTGGCACAGGGGGAGCAGCAAAGAGGGGCACCCAGGGATTTGCCAGCTCTGCTGCTGGGGTGCATCCCTGCCCCCCTCTCTGTGTCCACACCGCAGGGCTGGGGGGTTTTGGGGGTTACAAACACCCCAGGAGGCTGTGGGGCTCTGGGCCAGCTGTTTCCAGCTGTGGTTTCATCCTTCCTCAGGGGACTGGGGTGTTCCAAGGGTGCTGCATGAAAAGAGCAAGGCATGAATGCCCCCACATTCAACCTCCACATGTACCAAATTACCCCTAAGACCTGCTGTGAAGGGTTTTACACCCACGTCCTCACTGGTGAGTCTCGGGCTGATTTTTCCAGCCTTTTGGAAGGCTGATTCAGCCCTCAGTGCTCTCCAAGCACTGCATTATACCCAATTAAACCCATTAAAAGACTGCCCTTAACTTCAGAGCTGCTTGGTTGAGCCTTCACAGAGAGACAAGGAATTTAATGAAGGAGCAAAGTGAAGCTGGAAGTGAGCAACTCTCACCCCAGGCAGGGAACACCTTTTTCCCAGTCCAGCTGGTTGGGTCGTTTTTCCCAGCTGGAATGTCCATCCTGGACTGGGGAAACCTTACCAAGTATGTACCTTCATCAGAGCCAGCCCTACTCCACAAAACACACCACTTTCCCCAAAAGCACATTTTTAAGAGAACCAAAACATTTTACCAACAGTTAGTAGCCAGCCTTCCCTGTGTGATTAATGCAGAACATAAATGCAGATTTAGGGTTTAATTTTCCCTGTATTGCTTCCATCGCCTGACTAGGCTTTTTTTTTTTTCCTTTTTTTTTTCCTTTTTTTTTCCTTTTTTTTTTTTAATGGAGGATAATATTAAAAAGCACAAAAGGCCTGGAAGGTATTTATTGTTGTTCCAACCCATAGCCACTCACAAGTGTGTCAAACCCAGCACAAGGCGGCACGCAGCGCACAAATAAAACGAGACACAAACAAAGGTAATAAAAGAGACAAGTATCTGTTTCAAAAGCACTGGAAGAGCAGCAGGAGTGTAACTACTTCATGTTCCAGATAATATAGCTGTCTGGAGTGATCCTCAGGAAGCTCTACCAGGGAGCAGTTTATAGCTTCCCCTCGGAGAGCTCTGGTAAATATTTGCCTGCAGTGGCTGAGGGCTGTTGGGAACATCCCAGGCTGCCAGCCCCCCAACAAAAACCCTGCTGCGGTGTCCAGAGAGCCCCCCAGCCCCCTGCAGGGATGGCTGTGCACTCAGGATTGGTCCAGCAGCGGGTTCTCCACGGAGCAGAGCTGCTGTGCCTCAGCACTGGGCTGTAACAGGTGGGCTGAGACGTGAGGCTGCCCTGCTCAGTGTCCCCCTCCCTGCTGCCTGTCCTGGCTCTCCAGCTGGCAATCCTTTGTTCCCCACAGCCCCAGGAGGGGTGGATGTCATTCCAGCCAGCACAGGATGCCCTTTCCCATCTGGTAAAAGCCAAGGTGAGAGCTGGGCTCAGCACCCAGACCCCACAGTGTAGCTCCTTGAGCTCTCGGGGTAGTTCTCAGCCCCCGTGCAGCACACAGACCCCTCAATGGGACCCAGCTCCCATTCCCAGTAGCTCCAGACCTTCCCAAGCAGCTCCCAGCCCTTTGCAGCCCAGCAGCTCCCACCAGTGTCCCTGGAGCCAGCCTGCCTGGAGGAAAGGAGCCCTGTCCCTGCTCCTGGGGATGATCATGGCACAGAGAGCCTCACGTGCCCGGGGTGGGTGGCTATGTGCCTGTGGGATCTGCTGAGCCTCGTGGGTTTCAGCTGGGCTGAGGCAGCTCACAGGCGTGGTGCCAGGCCCCCGAGGGCACTGGCTGCAGGAAATGCCCCTGGCTGAGGTCCATGGGCTGCTCCTCCTCTGCCCTGCCTCTGCTGGGCACCTCTGGGGGGCTGGCTGCCCTGGAGAGGTCCCTGCTCGCCTGGGGGTGCAGAAGGAGCTGGGATGGGCAGGCACCAGGGGAGCACCACAGGCACCAGGAGAGTGTCACAGGCACCAGGGGAGCACCACAGGCACCAGGAGAGTGTCACAGGCACCAGGGGAGCACCACAGGCACCAGGAGAGAGTCACATGCACCAGGAGAGTGTCACAGGACCAGGAGAGCACCACAGGCACCAGGAGAGTGTCACAGGCACCAGGAGAGTGTCACAGGACCAGGAGAGCACCACAGGCACCAGGAGAGCACCACAGGCACCAGGAGAGTGTCACAGGACCAGGAGAGTGCCACAGGCACCAGGAGAGTGTCACAGGCACCAGGGGAGTGTCACAGGACCAGGGGAGTGTCACAGGCACCAGGGGAGCGCCACAGGCACCAGGGGAGCACCACAGGCACCAGGGGAGTGCCACAGGCACCAGGGGAGCACCACAGGCACCAGGGGAGCGCCACAGGCACCAGGGGAGCACCACAGGCACCAGGGGAGTGCCACAGGCACCAGGGGAGCGCAACAGGCACCAGGAGAGTGTCACAGGCACCAGGAGAGTGTCACAGGCACCAGGAGAGCGCCACAGGCACCAGGGGAGCGCAACAGGCACCAGGAGAGTGCCACAGGCACCAGGGGAGTGCCACAGGCACCAGGGGAGTGTCACGACAGGACACAGCACCGGAAGTGGACGGCACCACAGGCACCAGGAGAGTGCCACAGGCACCCCCTGAGCACCACAGGCACCAGGAGAGTGCCACAGGCACCCCCTGAGCACCACAGGCACCAGGAGAGCACCACAGGCACCCCCTGAGCACCACAGGCACCAGGAGAGCACCACAGGCACCAGGAGAGCACCACAGGCACCCCCTGAGCACCACAGGCACCAGGAGAGCACCACAGGCACCAGGAGAGCACCACAGGCACCCCCTGAGCACCACAGGCACCAGGAGAGTGCCACAGCCAAGCACCAAGGCTGCCCTGCCGGGCTCTGCCAGCCTGTCCCACCATCACAGCAGCCTGAAGCAGGGATGGGCCACCAAAACCACAGCTGGGAGCTGTGCCTTCAGTCAAGAGGGGGGAAGCATGATCCTGCTGGCCCCAGGGGCTCACTCCAGCCTTTGGAAAGGCTGAGCCATCAAGGATCTGGCACCCTGCTCTGCCCTCCTGCGTGGCAGAGGCATCCCCTTGAGTGGGATGGGCACCTTGGGAAGGGCAGGTCCGGGGGTCAGGACCCCATTTGGGCTGGCAGCATGGAGCTCCTGCCATGGCTCTCAGTCCCACTCAGTCTCCTCCTCTTTCTGGTTCTTATTAATTCATGCTCCTGATCTGAGGCCTCCCAGATGTCCTCATGTCCTGTGCCAGCTCTCTAATCAAGTTGGCCCAATCCCAGCTGGGCAGGAGGTATCAGGAACAAGGTGCATTCACTCCATGCCATGGCCAGGCATCAGGTACAGAGATCTGTGGCTTCCAGCCCCAGCCAAAGCAGGACTCAGGTTTCACCAGCTTTCTGCTCACAGGTCTGCTTGCTTTTGGGCACAGGCATTGCAAATTATTCAACAGACCAAATCATTCTGTCAGGTTAAGAGAGTGCAGAGCAAAAACAGGCTCTCAAAACTTTTCTTTTTTCTTGTTTTCATGGTCTGCATGGAATTTCCTGTAGATACTTTTGTCCTTAAAAAGAAAATATAATTATAACCCAAAGCAAAATCCCATCCCTACATTTCTAGTGTCTCTGGCTTAATATTTCAAGATACCGTTTCAACAAATCTCCCAGGACTGGAGTTGATGATCAGGTCTCCAGGTCTCCAACACCTCTCCATCAGCTGTCCCTTCTGCTGGGACTCTCTTGATGCTCCATGGGGATGCAGCTCCTGCTGCCAGTGCCCTCGAGGCTCTGCTGCTGCCCTGAACACCCTCAGCACATGCTGTGCCTAAAGAGGCCCTGCTGGCCCCCTGATAGCAAGAATTCCCTTTTTTAAAATACTTTGACAGCAGTTGACTCTGCCAGGCTCTGGGCACCCACACATGCTGTGCCCCAAAACTCTCAGTGGGTTTGGAAGCCCCTTGGGGAGGCAGTGGGTGCTGGGATGAGGGCAGCAGCTGCCAGCACTGCCAGCCCAGGGCTGGGCACAGCTCAGGGCACAGCAGCAGCTCGTCCCTGGCCTCTCCCCCTGCTCCCAGCAGCCTGCCCCAGCACACCTCAGTGGCTCTCCAGAACAAAGCCTGCTCCTACAATCTAAAGGCAAAAAGTCCTTGAACTTTCTGTCTGATTTCAAGGAGGGGGCAAAGCCCAGGAGATTATTGAGATCAATAGAGGATTTGGGTAGAACAGGAGCGCTCATTGCCTCCTCCCTCTCCCCTGGCTCTCAGATCCTTGGCCACTGCTGGCCTGTCTCCATTAGCCATTGTTCCTATTCATTTTAGATGAAGGGGCTTTTGTTGTAGGAGCCTCTGTGGGGTCACATCACCCCTTGGTTATCAATCTGTTTCACTCTGCTCTACCCCATACTCCATCTCCCCAGCACAATGGGATGTTTTCTTCAGCAGCAGCTTCCTGACAGGCAGGGGTTCCTTTCCCTTCAGACCTTATAATCACTCGTTAAGTTGTGCTAGCCTCGGGCTCCTGGTCCCTTTTCCACCACAGTCCCAGTTTAACCCCTGATCCCATCTGTGCTACGGGTCACTGGGAAAGGGGGGAAAATCCAGCAATGTCAGCGGGGCCGGCACGGGCTGTGCATGCACAAAGCATCGCAGGTGGAAGCCTTCCCTGTACCAGTCGGATGGAAGCACCTGGAAATATCAGATGGTGGAAGCAAAGGCTTCAGCTCCAGTTTGCCAAGGGGGCAGAAGATTTTGGTTGCTCAGTTTAAGCCTCTGCAGGCTCACGTGCCTAAGGTCTCTCCTGGTTGATGCCTTAAGTTTTAGCTTGTATATTTTCCAGGTTCTTCACTGCACTGGTGTGTGACTCTGCACTCCTATCAAGTGTCAGTTCTGCTCCCAGCTCAGGCACACAGAACAATCCTTGCCCAGCCCAGAGCCAAGGACACCGCTGCAGCCTCAGCCCCACAAAGTGCAACCAGCAGCGAGTGAGGAGAGCAAGCTGGGAGGGTGGGACTGCATCCCCTGGGGCTGGCACTGCCCAATGGAGCCAGGGTGGGCATGGAGCAGAACTGAGCCAAGGGGCAAACTCCGGACTCGGGGCCACCTTGGCTGGAGCCCTGGCCGGGCTCTTGTGCTGCCCAAGGTGCAGCCTTGCAAGGGCTTTCAATAAATCCCTGCTTTATTCCTGGGACTCTGCCCAGCCTCTGCTCCAGGCATCCTGGTAAGCAGGTCTGTTTCCTCAGTGCCCCCATGAAGGGCATCCCAAATCAGCCCATTTGGAGTAGGAACCTTGCAAGGAGGATTTTGGCACCAGCCATGCCAGGAGAGGAGCCCCACTCACCCCCAGCAGGAGCACCTGAACTGACTGGAGCAGCGGAGCATCCCGGGGGGAGGCAGGAGAGCAGCGAGCAATAAAACTCTAAATAGATAAAGGAGAAGGGAACAAAGCAAAGTCGGGAGCAAGTGCAAACAGGACCACAGAGGAGAAGCTGCCAGCACCACCCCAGAGCTGAGCCCAGGGCAGCAGCAGGGTTGGTGCCAGGGCGCTGTGAGTCACAGCCCTGGGGGTGGCCACGCTCCCCTCCACCCCGGGCACAGTGAGCAGTGCCCCCGGGCCCAGCACAGCGTGCAGGGCTGCCCTGGGCACCCAGGCATCCAAGCAGCCCTGCTGCTGCCAGGCTGCATGCTGGGTTTGTGCTGGGTGTCACGAAAGCCTCTCAGATGGGCTCTGAGAAATGTAAGGGGAAAAGGAAGAGGCTGCGCTGAAAATGTTGAGTCAGTTGTGCAAGAGACTGAGGAAAACGAAAAGCAACTTTTGCTCCGAGCTCTAAGGCATTAAAAACCCCTTAGGTTATCCCTGAGAAGGGTTATTTTTGCAGCAGGGCTAAAATAGATAAGACGAGTGAAGTTCTCAGCGCTTGATGTCATGATGTCAGCCACATAATTTTCCTGGCTTTATAGTTCATCAAATGGTCTCTGTAGCAAGAAAAACTCATCCAAAAATAAGGTCCCAACCAGCCTGCTGCTAATAAAGAATCTCAGATTTGCAGCTGTACTAACAGAGTCCACAGCAATACGGGTGAAACTATTTCCCTGTATTGCCCTTTCTAAAGCATTAAGACACCTTCCTTCTTGGAGAGCTGTTCCTGGCTGCAGAATTACTGGTGCCTTCAGCCCCAGGAGGCAGAAACCATGAGTCAGGGTCTGTAAAAATATCACAAGTTTGCCTTAAATATCGTAGGGCTCTTTTAAATATAGATATATTTAGCTTATTGCTTTCTAGACACCGAAAATTTTTATACAGGCTCTGGTCATATTTTCCCTGGTCGGGTAGTGACTCTTTAAAGGAAAGCTGAGATTCCCACAAATATTTCCAGGAAAAATGCTGCAAACATCAGTCTTGCAATGCAATCCCAGCAGATACACGCTCTGCATACTTTAGCACCGATTTAACTTCTCTTTTCTGTTTTTCTCCACTTGAAAAACAAACATTTTTTTTTGAACAGAGAGTGTAGCACTAAGTGTCTAGGAAAAAAGTATCATAATGAGAATAATAAAAAGTCAAACCACTTTTGCCCTTCTGCAGGGCCCAGTCCAAAGCCTATTGATGTCAGCAAAGTCTTTTCATTGACTTCAATGAGGTGGATCAGAGCACAGATTTATAAAGGCATTTAGGTTCCTAATGATATAAGCAGTTGCCTAGAGGTGTTCGTGGCCTGCCCTGCTTATAGCATTTTGTAAATTACTTATATGCTGGAGCACTGAAATACCTGAAACACTACAGTATCTTGAAATCACCAAATACACCGAGATCTAGGAGAGAAATTCATTGCAAATAGCATTTGTTATTAATTTCGGTCTGTTTACTATTTGGAAACACATTTTTATTAGCCAGCCAGCTCTGCAGATGGCTGATTATAATTCAATGCAATTTTCCTCCCCCCTTTTCATTGCATAATTTGTGGATACACCAGCTTTATTTCCAAATAGTTTAAGTCCTCAGCTAGGTCCACACCAAACAGAAAGGAAAAAAAAAAAAAAAAAAAAAAAAAAAAGATCTAAGTCAAGTGCTTCATGTGCAAGTTTGTTTGAAAATTCATAATCTATGACAAACATTTCAAATTAAGAGGGCATTCCCACAGGCAATGAAATAACGAAGCCCTTAGAATCAGGCAGCCGAGCCATGAAGCTGAGAGCTATTTCCACATTTTATGAACTCTCAAAGGAGAAGAGCAAATTCCAAGAGCAATATCGTGTTGTGTTTGTAGATATTCCTTACCAACCGGGGGCCAGATTCTGCAGCCAGCCTGGGGGCAGCTTGTGCAAGGCAGAGGGGAAAAGTGTGATTTTGGGTGTTCCTGTGCTGTGTGCAGCTCAGTGGAACTGCTGGCTGTGATACCCTGAGTGTGTTTTACACCCCTGCGGTTTCACTGAGCTTAAGGGGGACGCTTCTTCCGTGCAAAGGTATTTGTCTCCCTCAGGGTGGATTATTTGGCATATCAGGAATTTGTTCTCAGCTCCGCAGGGATGCTGGGGGCTTAGTACAAAACACCTGAGTGGACGGACAGGCAGGTGGGCAGGGGGGCAGCCGAACTCCAGTGTCTCATCAGGAAAGTCCTGCGGAGTTGGGCTGCCCAGGATGTCCCACTGGGCTGAAGAGCAGTCAGCACCGGGAGAAAATCTAGAAAAGTGTTCCCAGACCTCCTCCCTGCCTTACGGGATAGACTCAGGGCATCCCCGCACCCTCCGCGACAGCTTCTGGGGCACCCCGCGCCTGCCGGCACAGCCTCCGGGGCATTCCTGCATCCGTCTGCCTCCGGAACAACCTCCCGGCCACCCACGCACCCCCGGCACTGCCTCCCGGGGGGTTCCCGCATCCTCGGCACATCCCCCCGAGCATCCCCGCATCCTCGAATCCCCCCGAGCATCCCCGGCACATCCCCCTGAGCATCCCCGCATCCTCGGATCCCCGACACATCCCCGTGAACATCCCCGCATCCTTGGATCTCCGGCACATCCCCCGAGCATCCCCGGATCCCCTCGAGAATCCCCGGCACATCCCCCCGAGCATCCCCGCATCCTCAGATCCCCGGCACATCCCCCGAGCATCCCCGAATCCTTCGGCACAGCCTCCCAGGGGTTTCCCGCATCCCCGGCACATCCCCCCGAGCATCCCCTCATCCTCCGGGACATCTCCCCGGACACCCCCGCTTCCCCCGAAAGGGCTCGGTCACGCTTTCCCAGCGGGGTCCGCCCGCTCCGGGGGCGGCTTTGCCCCCCGCCCCCGCCGCGCCATTGGCCCCGCCGCCGGCCGCGCTCCGCCCCACGCCCGCCGATGCCTCCGCCGAAGTTTTCCGCGGCGAGCTCCGCACGTGGGAGCCCCGCGGCGAGCCCCGGCTATCCCGCATCCCCGCCGAGCCCGGAGCGGCGGCGGCGGCGGCAGCGGGGGCGGCTCCCCGGCTGCCCCAAACCCGCCCTAACCCGTCCCCCGCGGGGGATGCCCCCCTGAAGCGCGGCGGCGGCGGCGGCGTGGCCCCCGCGCCGGGGATGCGGCAGCAGCGCGCAGCCCCCCGGCCCCGCGGAGCGCAGCGCGGAGGGGCCGCGCCGGGGGGCGGCCGCGGAGCATGGCCAGGGCGCCCGGCCGCCCTCTCGGGGTAGCATGGCCGTGAGCGCGGCGGCCGCCCCCGCCGCCGAGCCGCTGCCCCGCAGCATCTTCAAGAAGTTCCTGGTGATGCTCTGCTCGCTCCTCATGTCCCTCTACGTCTTCTACTGCCTGGCTGACCGCTGCCAGACGTTGCCCGGACCCATCATCGCCGCCGGAGCCGCCGCCGCCGCCGCATCCGAGGAGGACGAGGGCGGTGGAGGGGAGTTCCTGGGCGGCTCGGCCGAGCTGCCCCCCTGGCAGGCGGCGGCGGCGCGGCGCAAGCGGCTCCTGCAGCGGCTCAAGCAGCGGCGGCGGCGGCAGGAGGCGGCGCCGGGCGCGGAGGAGCCGGCCGGGGGCGGCGGGAGCCCCGCGGGCGGCTCGGCAGGCACGGCGGGCACGCTGGCTCTGCTGCTGGGCGAGGGCAGCAAGCGGCTGCCGCAAGCCATCATCATCGGCGTGAAGAAAGGGGGGACGCGGGCGCTGCTGGAGTTCCTGCGGGTGCACCCCGACGTGCGCGCCGTGGGCGCGGAGCCCCACTTCTTCGACCGCAACTACGAGCGCGGACTCGCCTGGTACAGGTACGGGATGGGGACGGCGATGGAGCGGCGGCCGAGCCGCCAGTGCCCCCCGCCGGCCGCCGCTCCCGGCCCCGCTCCCCAAACCTCCCGCCAGCCCCGCTCTTCGTTCCCCCGCTCATCCAGCACCCTTTTCCCCAGCCCCTCGCTCCGTGCCTGCTCCCAAATCCTCCAGCCCTCCTCTCCCCGCATCCCGCTCCCGGCTCTCCGCATCCCCGGCTCTCCCCGGCGCTCCCGCTCCGCTGTTGCTGCGGGGCGGGTGACACACACACAAAGGGGGAAGCGCTGGGTGCCCCGCCGGCCTGAGGACTGCGCGGGGATGCTGAGGCAGAGCTGAACCCTGCCATGAGAAGCCCCCAATGTCCTTATGCTCCCCCAGCTCTTTGCAAAACCCGATAGCTGACCGCTGACTCTCAGCCCCGCAGCCCCGGCTGCTTCCCCATCGCATCACCGCCTCCCGCAGCTCGCAGCCTGGCGCTGCAGCCGTCAGAAGCCACTTTTCCTGTAGTCAGTGGGGACTGATTTCAGTCCCCCCCCCGCTATTTCCCACGAAAATATTTCAGCATCCCGGTAATGACTAAATAAAACTGTCCCTTCCAGGAGCAAACCCCACACGCTCACCTTGCCTGTGGAACGCTAGCAAAAGGTGGATCGGGTGGTTCTCTCAGTGAATTAGTGTTTTGTTAAGCAAGACAGTAACGTTAAAGCCAAGAGGGCTCTCACTGAAGTTGTTCAGGTCTTTTTTTTGTTGTGTGTTTTAAAGTTAGGAGAGGAGCGGCTTTCCGGCAGATTCCTGTAGGAGGGCTTGGTGAGGGTGAGAGTGAAACTCGCGTCTCGCAAAGTGTGTCTTGTGTTTGTGGCTTTCTTGAATGAACAAGCAAACAGGAGAGGATTTTGGGTACTCCTGAAGCTTGTTTTACTTTCGCGTAAAGCCTGGCTATTAGCAGAGAGAAGAGGGTTTTGGCTCAGCTTGTGGTGGCAGTATTGAAATGTGGAGTAGGGTACTACTGACAGTCCGAGTGTTTTTGTAAAAGTCTTAACACGTGGAAAGGATGAGCTTCCTTGTGTATCTGCCAATATCAGAAACATGCTGGGTTTCTGCAGGCTGCAAAGTGTGGGTTCTCTTGAGAGGAAAGATTTCCTTTTGTGTGGGCTGAAGCTGTCTACAAAATTATATTTTTAGTCTGTGCTTATCCAGTTTCCACATGCTGACCCTGTAGCAGAAAGGAAACATTAAAAGTGAAACTGAAAAACCTCAAGAACTCTAATCAAGCCTTGACTTTGAAAAATAAACACATGGCTGTGGGGTGGCATCTCCTGAAATTTATGGTGGATATGCAGAAAAGCTCATTTATCAGCGATGCTCGCGGAGCTTTGAGGAGCAGATGGCAGTGGGATAGACCTGCTTCTGGAAGCCGTCCCTGAGCGAGGAGTGCAGACCTAGACAGAGGAGGAGCCACAGGCATTTAGGGCACAGTCCAGTCCTCGGTGTTGGGGATATAATTTTCCAGAGGTTTGGTTTTGATCTTGCAGCTCTTGTTCATTGGACGTGCTGTCCCATGCGCTGTTCGTGTAATTCTGTTTTAGCAATTGGCACATGAGAGCTCTCCCATTAATTGCTGCAGTTTGTTTGTTCTGGTATTTGATGTACTGAGTTGAGTTTCATCTTTTTTTTTTCTTTCTTTCCTTTTTTAATTTTTTTTTATTAGCCCTGTGGAGGGCTGAGGTACAGTGAATTCTTTGTATGGGATTATTCCTTTGAGACCTAATCTTGCTGGCTTTGCTCGTGTGAGTAATCTTTGCTAACACACGGAGTCCCGGCTGCCGCGGTGCCACTTACCAGCCTGTTAACAAATAATTTCCAAAACTACCTGCCTCTCTGCACGGTTTGTAGTGATCTTTAATGAGGGTGCAGCGCTGGGGAAATGACCAGATGTTTGCCAGAGGTCCCGATCCCTTATCTTTGGCATCAGAGGCTTAGGTTTCGTGCGCGCTGCTGTTTCCCAGCAGTCAGACTAAACAGCGTCATTACAAGGTATAAACACTCGGGTTTGTTTTCAGCGCCCGCAGGAGCCGGCCCAGGCAGCAGAGCCCTGGCCAAGGCAACAGAAAGCTGCTGGCCGTTGCAGAAATCGAAGAGGCAGCCAGCCTTTGTGGCCGATGCTGCCGTCACTGGAGCACGGAGGTGGGCTGTCACAGGGACAGGGTGACTGTGGGGTTTTGGGTGTGAGGAGAACTCTGGAAACAAAAGAACTGCTCCCCTGGCAGCTGCTGTGAGTGTGGGGGTGATGCTGAGCTGCGGGGTGATGCTGAGCTGTGGGGTGATGCTGCTGAGCCAGGGTGATGCTGCTGAGCTCAGGGGTGATGCTGCTGAGCTCAGGGGGTGATGCTGCTGAGCTGTGGGGTGATGCTGCTGAGTTGTGGGGTGATGCTGCTGAGCTGTGGGGTGATGCTGTTGAGCTGTGGGTTGATGATGCTGAGCTGTGGGGTGATGCTGCTGAGCTCAGGGGGTGATGCTGCTGAGCTGTGGGGTGATGCTGCTGAGTTGTGGGGTGATGCTTCTGAACTGTGGGGTGGTGCTGCTGAGCTGTGGGGTGATGCTGCTGAGCTGTGGGGTGATGCTGCTGAGCTCAGGGAGTGATGCTGCTGAGTGTGGGTGATGCTGAGCTGTGGGTATGCTGCTGAGCTGTGGGGTGATGCTGCTGAGCTCTGGAGTGATGCTGAGCTCAGGGGGTGATGCTGATCTGTGGGGTGATGCTGATCTGTGGGGTGATGCTGTTGAGCTGTGGGGTGATGCTGCTGAGCTCTGGAGTTATGCTGAGCTCAGGGGGTGATGCTGATCTGTGGGGTGATGCTGAGCTGTGGGGTGATGCTGCTGAGCTCAGGGGGTGATGCTGCTGAGCTCTGGGGTGATGCTGCTGAGCTGTGGGGTGATGATGAGCTGTGGGGTGATGCTGAGCTCAGGGGGTGATGCTGAGCTCTGGGGTGATGCTGCTGAGCTCAGGGGGTGATGCTGAGCTCTGGGGTGATGCTGAGCTCTGGGGTGATGCTGCTGAGCTCTGCGGTGATGCTGAGCTCAGGGGGTGATGCTGAGCTCTGGGGTGATGCTCCTAGAGCAGCCAGTCAGGTGTGTCTTGGTGACATGCAGCTCACCTGCTGGGGTGGCACACAGAGCATGGGGCCATCACCCAGGGATCAAAGGGAGTAACGGTGGATCCTGTGCAGCCTGTGGGTGAGGGACAGCTGACCTTGTAAAAATCATCTGTGGGGTTTAATCTGGTGACCCCTCCGTGTGTGGGTTGGATATCAAAGGCAGTTGTGTGCCCACAGGAGCTTTTTCAGTTTTGGGTTTGAGCCCCCTCATCCAGGGGGGACCAAAGGAGGCAGGGGGCAGCCCACAATGCTGGCATTGACTTCAGTGCTGGGAGTGCTGCTGCAGCCCTGAACAAGGCTATTGAGCTAGCAGAGTTCAATAGCAGGTGAGCATGGGCTTTAACAGAGTTCAACTGCCAACCCCCACCCGAAAACGGCTGTACAGCCTGGGGAAAACTCCCAAGAACAGGGGCTGAGCCAGTCATGTAAAAAAAAAAAAAAGCCTGGATTAAAAGGAAATATCTGTGTTTGCGGGTGATACGGCGAATCTGGCTCTTTCCCTCTGATCTTTTGTTAGTCTCGAGCTGATTGAGCTGCCTGTTGGAATGCCATTATACTGTCAGTCACCCCAGGAACATTTATTTCATATGTTTTAATCTCCCTGCCTCTGTAGTGCCAATGCCACTTTCACTAGAGTGAAGCCAAGTTAATGTCATTAGATTACATCTGATCCAGGGGAAGATGAAAGATAATTCAAAGTTACTCCGTCAGGTTGGGAGTTTAAGTATCCTCCTGGATGCTTCCAGAGCTGGGGAGTTCTGACTCCTAATTAATATCCTCTTGGGATTTTTTTCCAAGGTGTTTTTTTTTTTTTTTCTTTTTCCTTCTTTGTGATGTATGCAAACCACTGATATTTCTGAGTCAAAGGGAACAGAGAACACCTCAGATGCTGAAGAGGTGTGGGGTGGAGGAAAAGGGGGATTGTTGGGAGGGGACATGCTCAGAGCAGCTGTGAGCAGCTGCATCCCCCCTCGAGCTGTGTCCCATCCTCTGTGCCCTGAACCAGGGAGAAATCAGAGCCCTGGGGATGGAGGAGTCAGGCTGCTCCTGTAGCAGGGGTGTTGAGGTCTTTGTGATCCAGCAGTGCCTTCTGTGAGTGAATAAGTGTGGGAGTGCTGGTGTGGGGGGCAGGAGTGTGTGGATGATGTCGGAGGGACATCAGGGCAGTGAATACAATTTATAGAATTTTCCTTCAGGAGGAAAGACCTTGTTGCAAACCCCCTGTGTGAGGGAGATGCTGTGGCAGTAGTTGCCTTGAAGTGATCATCTCCCCACCTTTCTTCAGCCGTCCTTGCTGCTTCTGCCAGAAACCCCAGCTCTGTGACTGTGTGCCCAGATCATGGCCTGTGTTATTGGACATTGAATTTAAATCAGTTTGGGTTCTCCACTCCCTGCTGCACGTAGGAGGGGTTGGTTTAGCAGTACCTTGTCCTGGGAACATCTCATCTCCCAAACAATTTGAATGGCATCAAGCACAGCCTGCAGCAGTTTCTCTGCAAATTGCAGCCTGGGACAGCCACAAGCTGAAGAGGATCAAGGTCCTTGTTTATTTATTAGCTGTGTAATCAAACACCTCCTGTACTGAGCTCACAGGGCCAGGTCCTGTATAAAAAGGGAACAAAAAAGTGTAGCTAATTCACTGTAACCAACAGGTGGAGATGGGCTGGGCACCCTGGACAGTGCCTGTGGTGGTTGGGTCTCCTGGCAAGGAGTCCCTGCAGATGGAGGGTGAGGTGGGGCTCTGGATGGCTGAAGGGACCTTGCTTTGCTGGGCAAAAGCAAGGGGGAAAGGAGCTGGAACTGCTGGGAAAATCGGGGCTGGAGTCACTGTGTGAGGCAGCAGCTGGTTCTGGTGCTCACCTGTTCTGCCACTGCCTGGACTTGGATACTCTGAGGATTTTCAGCAGAGATTTGGGGCAGTGTGGAAGTTGGATACTCTGAGGATTTTCAGCAGAGATGTGGGCAGTGTGGAGTTGGATACTCTGGGATTTTCAGCAGAGTTGGGGCAGTGTGGAAGTTGGATACTCTGAGGATTTTCAGCAGAGATGTGGGGCAGTGTGGAAGTTGGATACTCTGAGGATTTTCAGCAGAGATTTGGGCATGTGGAAGTTGGTACTTGAGGATTTTCAGCAGAGATGTGGGGCAGGTGGAATTTGGCACCCAAGGGCTGGGGAGGGGTCTGGTGCCTCAGTTTGCCC
The DNA here is from genome assembly GCA_032173965.1 of Sitta carolinensis. Lineage (NCBI taxonomy): Eukaryota > Metazoa > Chordata > Aves > Passeriformes > Sittidae > Sitta > Sitta carolinensis. The sequence continues at coordinate 9,772,686 of CM063298.1, read as the reverse complement.
ACGTGGGAAGGGCAGGTGCTGCAGGGCTGTGCTGGGGCACCTCTCCAGCACAGACAGCACGAGTACATGGAGTCTGAAGGGCTAAATGCCTCCCCAAGCAGGTGAACCCCACCAGAGCTGCTGGCAGAGCAGCTGTGGCCTTGGCACAGCTTTGCCTGGCTGTGCTCTTGCCCAGGGATGGACAGCACTGACACTCCTTACTGAATCTCCCTGCAGAGAACTGGGCTCCTTCCCTCTTACTCCTGAAACAGACCCCAAAGGGTTATTTTTTGGTGGTTTTTCTCAAGCATTTTGTATCTCTACATGTCCCTTCTGTTTGCTGTTAATGGAGAAGTTCATATCTGGGTTTTGTGTCTGTTCCTGATGATGGATTGAGCTCCTGAGCTGGCGTGCTAGGAGAAGTCAACCACATTCTTGTCAGAAAAATCACAATAAATACTTCAGATTTTACTGGACTCTTCTTTCCAAATGCTGTGGTCTGCACAGGGCTAAACTGGGAGGTTCAGAAGCCTATAGACCCATCCTCCTTGTCAGTCCTGCTTCACACCCCAATCCTGGAGAGAACAGCACCTTTCTCACCCACCTTGGGGCTCTGCCTCAGCCCGAGATGTTTGGAAACAGAGCTCCCCTGGCCCTGTGTGCTGGTGCTGAGCAACACTGAAAATATGGCCTTGGCTGTCCAGGACGTTGTCAGTAAAATCCTCAGAGCCAGCTCTCGTGGAGAGCAGCACAAAGCTGCAGCTGCCTGGGGTGAGAGCTCATTTATGGCAAAAATTGGCATAAACTTTAGGGAAGCAGCAGATTCACCTGCTTTACCCACTCTGGTCAGATTTTGAGTCTCCATCTGTGTCCTGCTGCCTTTGGGGGCTCCTGCAGTCATTCCGTGCTCTGGCCACACCATCACCACCAGGATGCCTTTAGCACAGCCCAGCTTGGATTTCACCCTGACCTTTTGAAGTTCATAACAGGAGCAGTGAGGTCTGGGGAGGGGGGAGGAAGCTGGTGCATTTCCAAAGAGATCACTAGCTGGAACTCAGAAAACCTGAGAATAACCCCCTGAGCCCCCTGTGTGATGCAGGATTGGAACTCCTGAGCTGCTAATTATGCTTTTTCCCTGGAGAATCCTGAGGTAACCCAAACTGCTTTCACAGGGAAACAGCAGATGCTGGTGAGGGGCAGCAGGGGCGGGTGTTGTGGCCATAAATCTTTGCAAATTCTCCTTACGTGCAGGTATTCCTGGAGGGAAGTGAGTCAGGTTGCAGTGAAATTTGTGTTGCTGGGGTTGGATACTGGGGTCTTACCCCGTTTCAAAGCCCCAGGTGGGGCACTGGGGGTGTTCATGCAAAGGTCTGGGGTCATCCCAGGGGTTGTGACAATGGCTGGTGTTTCTGCCTTGCTCCTGCATAACCCAAATCCCAGGAAATTCACTTCTCCATGGTTTGGGGTTAAACATGTTCAGCTCCAACCCGCGCCCACCTGAGCCCTGTGCCAGGAGCTCCGTGAGCAGGACAGTGCCTGCAGTGAGAGCATAAATAGAGCTGCTCGAGGAAGTGAATTATTCCTGGCATTTGTGCCGTTGAATAATGTGATTCTGCAGGAGGAAATCTTTCAGCAGAAGAACTCACCAGCTCCCTCCGTGCGTGGCAAGCCCATCCTTCTTGCTTCCTGGAAGTGGGGAGACTCGTTACGTGCTCCTTCTCTTGCAGCACCATCTGTTGCAGGATCTGAAGATGCCTGCTCAAACTCCCCCGGGCTGCTGTGTATGTCCCTGGTGGGAGATGGAGGAGAAATTTCTCACTGCTACCCCAGGGCAGCTTTGGGAGCCTCGTGGGGTTGTTTTCCCCACAGCTGAGTAGCTGTGCCCAAGAGTCAAGTGAGAAAACCCCACTGGGGCAGTTCAAGGCATCTGGAGACCCTTCTTGCACCAAAGTCCTGCAGCCTCAGTGGGATCCTGCCCGGCTCCCAACTCTGCCCCTTGGCTCCAGTTCCTGGCTGCAAGCTGGGATGTTAACAGTTGGATCATTTCTTTCCACAGCCCTGGGGAGAGATGTTCAGGTTCAAGTGCAACCTCGGGATGGAAAGCTGGCTATTTATTGATTTAATTATTTATTTCTCTCTCCAGTGGGGTCTTTTCTTGTTAAAATTTGCAAAAAGCCAGGCTGATTTGTTCTGCCATTGCCTGTTGGAAGAGGGCTCCCTCCCATAAACCAGGCTGTCTGGGGAAGCCTTTTATGGAAAATCACCAGATCAAGAGTTTTGCCTTCTGTGTTTTTCCATGTGTGGCTCTGTGTGTTCATATCTTGCAGCTTTCGGCTCTGTGTTGCATTTTGTCATTTCCATTTCACTTCTGCCTTCATGGTCTAACATAGAGCACCTTTTGACACTATTTAAACACTGTTGCACTGTCTGAACTGGACTGTTTGGGAAGCCTAATGACAGGGAAAAATCCCAAGCACTGGCTGTGTAGAACAAGTGAGGGAACATCTGGATTTCCCACCTGGGTGATGTTCTGTGTCCTGATTGCTCCAGCACAGAGTTAGTGAGTGGAAATCTGGAGATGTGATGCCCAGGAGGTGCCTGGCTCAGCTGGGACACCCCAAACACCCTGCAGGTCACTGACCCCACAGTGCTCATGTGCTTCAAGCCCTGTAGCCAGCAGGACATGTTGCTTTTCCCATTTTGCAGCTGCACTTTGACTTCAGAGTTGTTATCTCAGTTGGAAACTTGCTCCTTAAATCCCTTTGGTCTCCAGCATTGCTGGACTCCAGGTTGTACCTTGCCAAGTTTTGGGTTGGGCCTCAGTAAGAAGCTGTTGGGAGGTCCCTGGCTCTCCAGCCTTCCCCTGCTCCTGGGGGACCTACACCCCTGGCAGGGTCTCCAGGCCTAGATGGGGAAAGCAATTAGTGGGTGCAATTAGTATTGTGCCATTAAGGTGCTGTGATTTGCATAGGTAAGGCTGGTGATGGCAGGAGGAGCCTGGGTGATGTGCCAGAGCCACAGGTGAGGGGGATGTGCCTTCTGTGAGAGACAAACGCTGGGGCAGTGGCCTCAGCTGGGGGCTTCCCCAAACCTTGCTGGTGGAAAATGTTGGCAAATCCATGGCACGGCTCATCCCATCCATGGATCCCATCTCATCCCATCCATCCATGGATCCCATCCCATCCTATCCATAGATCCCATCTCATCCCATCCCATGGATCCCATCCCATCCTATCCCATAGATCCCATCCATCTCATCCCATGGACTCATCCCATCCCATCCCATCCCATGGATCCCATCCCATCCTATCCCATAGATCCCATTCATCCTATCCACGGATCCCATCCCATTCCATCCTATCTCATGGATCCCATCCATCCTATCCCATAGATCCCATCCTATCCCATGGATCCATCCATCCTATCCCATAGATCCCATCCCATCCATCCCATGGATCCCATCCATGGTCCCATCCATCCCATGGGTCCCATCCCATCCCATGGTCCCATCCCATCCCATGAATCCCATCCATCCTATGGATCCCATCCCATCCCATCCCATGAATCCCATCCATCCCATGGATCCCATCCCATCCCACCCATGTGTCCATCCCATCCGTGGATCCCCTCCCCTGTGTTGGCAGGTTGATGGCCAGCAGCAGCACTGGTGCAATGGAGGATGCTCCCCTCTGCCCATGGGTGAGGAGGCCCAGGAGCACCCAGAGGCTCTGGCAGGTCACACTGAGCACTGGCCCCTCCTGGCAGTGCTCAGCCCGTGCTGGGGTCCCTGGCCAAGGGGAGCTGGCTGGTACAACATCCACCAAGGCTGTTCAACGTGGGCTGAGCTTCCCTTGGCACCCCCGGGCTGCTCCTCCCCCTGTGCTTGTGCTGAAGGTCAGGAAAAGCTCCCCTGACACCTCTCACAAGGGCTGAGGGTGCTAATCCCCACGTCTGGGCTAACTTCCATCTGGTAATTCTGGTCTCTGCCCCTAAAAACCAACTCTGCCCCTTCTCTTGACTCCGGTTTCCTTCGTTCCCTGTCCATGGACCTGCAGGGCAGAGCCCCACCACAGGGTCTGGGGGGCTCTGCTTTTGATTGCTGGGGGACTGTTGTTCTGAAAGACAATCTGGGGTTTTCTGTGTGTCACAGCAAGGCATAAAGTGAATATTGCACAATAATCCCGTCCTCTTGCACTGCTGAACTCTGCCGTGTGAACGTGAATATTTGCCCGCAAATGTTTGCCTGGTGTTCAGTGTTCTTGTGCGTGTGTGGCAGAGGTTGTTACAGCCTTCATCACCTCTGAAGGAGGATAAAAACACACAAAAGGAAAATCCCATTGCCTGCAGCAAGCCGAGCACAGGCAGTGACATGCAGAGCTGGGCCAGAGGAGCGTGGTTTGGGGGTGACAGCTGGCACAGCCACCTCCTGTGCAGGGCCTGGGGAGCCCTGCCCTGTGCACACTCATTCCAGAAGCCTCTGGGAGGAGATTTCATGGGGTGGTTACTGAGGCAGTGGCTGTCCCTCCTCCCCCTCTCATGTCTCCATCTGTACTATCAGCAACAGGTTGGAAAGAAGCAGAATTAGAGACTTTCTCAAACAGTGTGAGATTAAGCTGTGAAATTGGCTGCCACGGGAGCTTTTCAGCTAAAAGAGTCTAAAAAGGGTTCTGGAAGTGCTTGGCAAAGAGCAGTGCGTCAGGAGCTGCTAAGTGTGATGGACCAGAAACAAAGTCCAGCTGAGGGAGCTGCCAAATCTCCTCTGGGAGGGACCCAGGGGTCTGCTCCTGCTGCTGGCACAGGAATTACCTTGCGGATCACAGGGTGACCCAGGGAGGCTCACCTCCCCATGACTGTCACTGGAGGACAATTTTGGTTGGTGTTGTTTGGTTAAAAATCCAGCTGGTGTGCAGGGATGGATTCTCCAGTTGGCATCTCTTGGCTGGTGCCAAAAAAGGGAGCATTTCCACTTTGTGCCATGGTCTGGGTGATTTGGATAGAAATGCCCATCACACCCCTGCTCCCTGTCAGCTCCTGTGCTGCCTGGAGGTCATTAACCCAACTCCTGCCCTGTGCAGACCTGCATGGGTTTCTGAGCAAGCACAAAAACCCCCAAACAGTCCTTGGGTGGGTGTGAATGGCTGAGAGTCGATGTATGTCCAGCAGAACACCCAGTGTTTCTTGTCCAGCTGCTCAGTTGGACCCTCCTTAGGACCAGGGATGGGATTTTGTTGGGCAGCATGGACATTGCATGGCCTGGACAGCACATTCTGTGTCGTGTCCAGAGCAGCTGAGGAGGCTTTGGGACACACTCAGCTGGCTGGTGGTGAGCAAGGGCCTGATGAACTGGCTGAGCTCGTTGCTCAGGGTGCAGCTGGCAGGGCTGGGCTGGGTTTCCTGCAGGCTGTGAGCAGCCTGAGCTGTCCCTCCAGCACTGCCCTCCCCGGGCTGCGATTGCTCTGACCACAGCCAGACGCACAAGGTGCCCAGAGGCTTGGACACGGGAGTCTCACTGAGCTAAAATCTGATTTTTACGTGCCCAGGGTGTGATCCCTGATCAGCCCAGGGAGCTGCCTTGGTCACAAGTCGTGCTCTGCCTGCTCCTGGCCCCACCACCCTTCCTCCCAGCCCGGGTGCATCCTCTGGAAAGCCTCCTGAAGAATTCAGCAGGACGTGCAAGCAGTTCAGGAGGCCGAGACAGGGGGAGGCGTGCCCGGGCTGACCCAGATGCAGCACACAGCAGTTCATTAATTGAGTTTGACCATCGCCAGTGCCCCGGTCGGGGTCAGCCCCGGCGGCACAGCCTGCCCCAGCGCCGGGGCTGCTTTGTTTGGTGTTGGACAGGTTGAGCTCTGCCCTGGCTGGGCGGGGGGCCCTGGCCCCCTGTCACATCCCGGGGACCTGCTGTGACACAGCGAGCTGTGACAGGGTCAGCGAGCTGGGAGCTGTGCCTCTGCAGGGACAGGGATGCTCTGGAGGGGCCACAGCTCCATCTGCTCCAGCGTTCCCAATGCCCTGGGGGACAGCAGCCACTGCTCACAGCCTGGTGTGTCCCCGTGCCTGGTGCTCCCATCCCTGCAGCCAGGCTGTGGGGATGCATTCAGGAGCCACTCAGCTTCCAGAGATGCTTCCAAAGAGCCGAGATGTCCAGAGGGAGCTCTGTCCTGGCTGATCTCCCAAGCCAGGCACACACTGGGGAGGAAGGTGCACGGTGCCCTGGAAGCCATCCTGTCCACTTGCCACACCTCCAGAAGCAGAAGTGGAACCCTGAGATGATCTCACTCCTGCCCTGGCCACCCTTTCCCAGCCCAGAGCTGTAAAACAGATCCCAGCAGGACCCTGGAGATGAGGAGCAGGGGAGCCCTGTCCCTCTCTCCTCCCCTGGCGGTGGAGGGCAGTGCCAGAGGCTCCAGGCTCTTCCCTTGCTGGCAGCCACCAGCCATGGAACTCTGGGGGAAAAGAGTCAGGGTTGAGCTTTGGGGAGTGATTAACAGCCTCAGCAGTGGGTCAGACAGGCCCAATCACTTCCTGGTGATATTCCTGCTGGAGGAATACAGCTCTACCTGCAGCTTTGGAGCAAAGGGCAGGGACAGTGGGGACATCCCCTGAGCCCTGCTCTGCAGAAGGATTTTCAGGCACAGGCCCATGGGTCACCCTGACATTGCTGACTCAGCCACGGGCCCTTCCCTCAGCAGAGATTTCCAGGAATGCCATCTTTAACATCTCCCACTAGGCAAATCATAGCCAATATATGGTTAGGGAGAAATTGGATTTACCCTGTAATCTAATCAATGTTAAATAACAGTAATTCTAACTCCGAGCTCCCTGTTTAAAGTGCTGTTGGTCTCTGGGGTTCATTGGAGTTATTTAATCTAATGAAATCCCATTACTGCCTCATGAGGGTGCACCACGGGGATGTCTTTCCTTGGAAGAAAAGCAATGGTTAAAGAATTGGCAGCCAGGGACAAATACCCAGCAGGGGAAAGGGGCTGAGTGCAGGAAGTGGAGGGTTTCACCTGGCAGGAACTCAGAGCACTTTAGCTGCATCATTCCAGTGGTGACTGTCACTGCTCAGGACGTGGTGCCCAGGTTCCTCCTGTCACCTCCCTGGGCAGGCTGTGCCACGTGCTGCCACCTTTTCCCTTTTCCTGGCCCAAACAGGAGTTCTGTTTCTCAGCCCATCTCTCAATACCCAGCACCACACTTGCTGTGCTTCCTGCAGCAGGTTGTTCCCAGCACTGCCTCTCCCTGTGCTGGGCCAGGCTGTGTTGGCCTCTGGACTTCAACAGAATCAGAGAACCACCAATGCTTTGCCCAGGAAGGCACCTTACAGACCAGCAGGGACTCCTTCCACTAGCCCAGGTTGCTCCCAGCCCCATCCAGTGTCACCTTGAACCCTTCCAGGGGTTTAACATGGCTTCCCCCACACCTGCTGTACTTTTTCCATTTGCATTAAGCAATTTTTCCTAATGTGCTTTATACAGAGAGATAGGACCTGTTCCAGGTCTCATTTCTTTGTGACAATTCTTCAATCACATCACAGCAGAGTCAAGCCGAGCCTATTGCACCAGTTGCTTTCCTACATGCTGAGCTTTTTGTACTCAAATATCTTGGAATTCTGTCAGCAGAAGGCAGGGACTCTGCTGCTGTCAAATACCAGCAGGGCAGCATCCTGTGTCCTGGGGGAGTGCTCCTTCCCCTGTAGCATGTGCTCCAGTTTCCCATTATTACTTCTTTAATAAGACTGATACTTAACCCTGCATCGCTCATTTGCTGCTAAAATTGGAGCCCTTAGAGCAGTAAGTGACAATTACCTTTCTGAGCAGTGTGGGGTAGGAGCCCAGTGTGGTGCTGCCCAAAGGAGAGGGATCAAACCTGCCTTTCCAGGTGTAAATTCCTGTCCCACACTGGACCAGCTTTGTAGGGAGAGCTGGGATGGGTGTGAGGGGTGCCCAGCATCCTCTAGAGGAAGGATGGCACCCACAGGTGCTGGGAGACAACACCTCTGGCTCAATGTCCGTGGGTGTGATGGGAATGAGGGGCTGTGGCTCTGTGCTGCTGAGTTATCCTGGGACATCCTCGGAGCTGCCCATCCCCAAGGAGCAGCTTCCTTCCTCGAGAACCATCTCCATGCTGGGAGAAAAAAAAATAAAAAATGTAAAAGGAGCATGTCTGGTAATTTAATCACGTTAAGTGCTCCTAAACCCACGTCTGCTCTGCACAGCAGCATGCCAGAGCTCTCTGGAGGAGCAGATGTGGCAGGGTTGGGTGCAGCGAGCTGGGGCAGAGCAGGGATTTCTGGAGGAGGGCAGGTGAGACGTGCCCCGTGCTTTGTGAGCACAGCCTGGCAAGCCCTGCAGGAGCAGCCCTTGCCCCCCGAGGGGTGGCAGGGGGTCCTCAGCAGAGCCCCTGGGTGGTGTGGGGGCAGCTGAGGGGCTGGGGGTGCTAACGAGGAGCAGCAGGGCCCGGGCTCGTTATGCACGTCCCTTTCACACCGCCTTCATTATTCCCCTGCTATCTGGTGTCATTAAGAAATCAAGTTCATTTAGGTACATCCACATTGGCAGTTTAATTATGTCTGGGTACTACTCTGTATTTTATTCATGGACTATCTGGGGGCGGTTGTCAAACACAAGAGCAGGAGATAAAGGTTGGGTGGCTGCAGAATGCTAATGTCCTGCTGGTTCCCTTTTGGCAAATACACATGCCAGTTATTACCAAACTGATTATTTCATTCATTAGCACCACATACATCAGCTCCCTTCACCCGGTATTATTGTGTACATTCATCTTTTCATGAACAATTACCTGACAAAGTGGAGAAAGGCAAGTACTGGGGAATGAACGCTGTGCTGGGAAGTTCCTGGTGTGGGTTAGTAACAAGGTGGAAGGCTCCGTTAGCGTGATGGCTTCATTAATCAAATTAGGGACAATAGCATGTCACATGTGTGCCGTGGCTCCCGTTTGTGTTGTGCTGGGGGCTCCCTGAGCACTCTGTGGGTGAAATGGAATCCAGGGGACCCTGTGGGAAGGCTTGGAAAGCAGCTGGACCACGAGCTGCATTTCTCATTATTATTATTTTTAGTAGCGCTGTTATCATTATTATGGTGAGGAATATTTGCGTGGAAACAGGTTCTTTGTTTATTGTCTCTTTTTCCCAGCTTCCCCCACACTGCTTTTCCTAAGTTGGAAGCCTGTGCAATAGGATTAGAAGTGGTGGTGGAATGATTAGGACATCACAAGTATGTAGCCAGCTGGGGAGAAGTTTTTCTACAATTTTTGACTGTAAAAGCTGGTGATGGAGAAAAAAAAAACAGCAGGGAAATGTGAGCAGTGAAGAGCAACCAAAGCCATGAAATAAGTGATTGCTGCAGCTTTCTTGGAGACAGTGGTGAGACCCCCCAGGAGGGCTGGGGATGCTGCTTGCCCAGGTGGAGATCATTCCTCCTCCAGCTCCTTATGTCCAGCACAAACCCCCGTGGAAGGGATCAGACCTGGAGCTGCTCCCAGCCATCCCCTTGAACACACAGCCCACACGGGTTCAGTGTGGGGTCTTTTTTTATTTCTTTGGATGTTTTGTGCCCTCAACTGTTTCTCCAGGCAGACTCACTCCCTGGGACGTGGAGCAGCTGCAGGAGGCCACCAAAACAGCCAGAATCAATTCAGCTTTTCACTCCAGCAGACACGCTCGAAAAGTAATGCTTCAGGGGTCACACTGCTGCACTGCTCCAGTGCAGGATTTGCAAACTAAATAAAGGATCTGAGTGAGGTTTAAGTGCCTAACTCCCTTAGGCCCCTTTGGAAAAAAAGCCCCACTGGAATAACTAAGAAGCTTTCACTGTGCGTTTGCAGAAACATTAATCCTCCTTGCTATGTCAAGTCTCTTTGATCACACTTGAAAATCTTCATCTCCAGGGGTCCTGTCTGGGCTTTCCAAAGTGGCTTAAGAGCAGAAGACCTGGGCTTCCACAACTCAGAATGCTTTTCCAAATCCCTCTGTGGCTGGAATGGAGAGATCACACCAGGCACACAGGTTCCTGTGGTGCCCCTGCCCTGCAGGGTGGAACCCACCATGGGGTGATGGGTGACTGTCGTGGTGGGATTCAAAATCCCTGCTGCTCTAAAAGTGCCATCATAGGCTTAGTCAGCTCTGCCTGTGTTTCCTTTGGTGTTCCCAGGGAAGTGTGGTCAGAGGAAGCACACCCAGGCTGGGTGTTCTCCAGGGGATGCTGAGAAGTGAGTGAGAAGGAGGGTTGGTGTTGCTCAGCAGGACAGCCCTGCAAAAGGAGAGGCTGGGAGGCACCTTCAGGAGCTGATCTGGAGCCTCAGTGCTGGCTCAGTGCTGAGTGAGGAAGAGCAGTGTTTATTGACCTGGATCCAAATGGCTCAAGCTGACTTTATGAACCTGAGGTTGCTAATTGGGTTTTTTCATCATCCATCATCCATCCATCCATCCATATCCATCCATCCATCCCATCCATCCATCCATCCATCCATCCATCCATCCATCATCCATCCATCCATCCATCCATCCATCCATCCATCCATCCATCATCCATCCATCCATCCAATCCATCCATCCATCTCATCCATCCATCCATCCATCCATCCATCCATCCATCCATCCATCCATCCATCCATCCATCCCATCCATCCATCCATCCATCCATCCATCCATCCATCCATCCATCCATCCATCCATCCATCCATCCATCCATCCATCCATCCATCCATCCATCCATCCATCCATCCATCCATCATCCATCCATCCATCCATCATCCATCCATCCATCCATCCATCCATCCATCCATCCATCCATCCATCATCCATCCATCCATCCATCCATCCATCCATCCATCCATCCATCCATCCATCCATCCATCCATCCATCCATCCATCCATCCATCCATCATTGTTGGAGAGCACTTCATCTTTCTTTCTTTTTTCTTTTTTTAATTTTTTTCTTTTCACATTACTGAGCTGTGTGCTCTCTGATCAACCTCAGTGTCACACTAATTCCCAATCCTGAGCCCCCACATCCCTCCCCTGGGACAGGGAGGGGAGCATGGTGCAAACCTACAGACCAGCCAGAGCTGAGCTGGCTGCTCTGCCATTTACCCATGACATTCAGAGCTGCTGCAAACTCACACTTCCTCAGGTGTGTCAGGGGGCTCTGGTGCTGGGTTAGACAGTGATGCATTCCCTGGGAGGAAGTGGAATTGCTGAGCACAGGGAAGAGCTCTTCTGCATGATCTTGTGAGTAGTGGCTGAACTCCCTGCCTTGGCTGTGGGGCTGGACAGACCAGTGTCCATCTCTGAGCAGCTTCCTCTGGCCCTTGCCTTGCCCAGAACCTGCAGATTAGCCCAGGAAGAAGCTTTTTGACCTTTCTGTTTTTTGCCCATTTTGCATTTGGCTGCTTTGCTCTGGGAATGGAAGTACAAAGCCCTTTCCCAGCCATTAAAGTTTCATTTAGCAAAAGGACAAAGAATTGGCACAGGAAGGATGAAGAACCACTGCAGGAGTAAACTTGTGTCACTTTATATATTTCAGATCATAGCCTGAGGTCAGGCTCCCTTTTCTGTAATACAGATAGAGGGTTTTTTTGGCCATGCAGCAGGAGGAGATGTGTAGTGACACAAAAAGAAGGCACTTCTCAGCACAATTTAAGGAACAACCTCTGTTCTCAACAGTGAGGTCCTTTGAGGTGTCTGGCTCTTTTATGAAACTCTGCACTCACAGACACACAGATGTGCACACACCATCTCCAGCAGTGCAGGGCGTGCCCCAGGAATTCCCAAAATTTTATCATGATCTCTGTTGAACTGTTTAGGACCCCACAATAATATCTTGGCTGGCAGATCCTTTTACTTCTGCAGATAAGGGAGAACATCCAAACCAGCCAGTTCACAATCTCCAGGGACACAAGGGTGTCCAGAACTCCCCAGGTGCATAGACCATCTCCCAGCCTGCTGCATCCATTGCCCATTTCCAATATTATTTCCCTATCTCCAGCTTCAGCTGCCTTAATCTAGCTAGTTCAGTCCCTGCACTCACTAGGTCCTGATTTTCAGTCTCTGAGATTTGGTGGCATTTCTTCAGAGGGAAGGAGAATGGAGGAACACTGTTTTGGTTTGGTTTTTTGTTTTTGTTTTTTTAACAAATCACCTCCATTTAGTGGTTTTTCTGTGTCCTTCCAATTTTCAGAAAACATTTTATTCCCCTTCACCTTGTCTGCAGCTTCTCAACCCCCACCCCTCTCTCCAGCTCCAGTTCCCATCCCAACTCCTGTCCCATCCTTCTGTTCTTCCAGGGGAGGAGCACAGTGAGTGTGCTTGTACCTGCACCAAGGGAAAATGAGCAGCCATGGAGAAGGAACAAATTGCATTATGTATTGCAGGCAATAATGCAGCTCCCAGGGGACAGAGATAATGTAGGGAGAGACAAAGGAACAACAGTTTTTGCTGGCCTGAGCACTCACTTGATTGTGGCCTTTCTGGAATTATTCCTGATTTCTGCCTGATTGTTTGTGTCCCTCTTTTAACTTTTCAGTTTTGTTTGACTTCTTCTGGAATCGAGCCCCAGAGCTGATAAGGGGTCAGGATGTGGGCAGAGGCATCCCCCAGCACCAGGGATGGGGATTATTTCAAGCTGGCTGTGATTTTGGGGATTTGTCTGTCTGGGGGACTTTTTCTAGAGAACTGATGGTTTGGGTTCCCATTTTCCCATGGTGAGGACTGAGTTTGGGGTGCAGAAAGAGGCATCAGGATGAAACCACAGGCAGCAGCCACGCAGAGTGTGTGTCCCTGGCCACTTCTGGGTTTGGGGTTCTTGCAGGACACAACTGGTGACCCCTGGGTGTGCAGGACACTGACCTGTTCCTGTGATGGGGCTGGATTTCCTCAGCAGCCTAGGTGGGGAGAAGCTGTCCAGATCAAAGCTCCACCAGCTTTTGGGAAAATCCCATCTGGGATGTTTGCCTGGGGGCTCCCCAAGGTCCCTCCAGATTGACAGCCAAGGCTCTGAGATATGCTTAAGACTTCTCTTCTCTTCTCTTCTCTTCTCTTCTCTTCTCTTCTCTTCTCTTCTCTTCTCTTCTCTTCTCTTCTCTTCTCTTCTCTTCTCTTCTCTTCTTTCTCTTCTCTTCTCTTCTCTTCTCTTCTCTTCTCTTCTCTTCTCTTCTCTTCTCTTCTCTTCTCTTCTCTTCTCTTCTCTCTCTTCTCTCTCTTCCTCTTCCTCTCTCTCTCCTCTCCTCTCCTCTCCTCTCCTCTCCTCTCCTCTCTCCTCTCCTCTCCTCTCCTCTCCTCTCCTCTCCTCTCCTCTCCTCTCCTCTCCTCTCCTCTCCTCTCCTCTCCTCTCCTCTCCTCTCCTCTCCTCTCCTCTCCTCTCCTCTCCTCTCCTCTCCTCTCCTTCCTCCTCTCCTCCTCTCTCTCCTCTCCTCTCCTCTCCTCTCTCATCTTTCTTTCTCTCTTCTCCTTTTTCTCTCTGTCTTTTCTTTCCACCTTTCTGAGACATAAGCAAATTCCAGGAAGGCATCAGTTGTCTTTAACACCCAAAGGAAAAATCGAAGGGAAGGGTTCAATTACTCGCATGAAAAATGAGTCTCCTAACGGAGGTCTATCCATTTGCTAGTTGTGCTTGTTTTAAAACTGAATTATAGAGACTGCACATTTTTCCAGAGACAAATGCATTAATTTCTCTCCAAACAGACAAGAGAGAAGCAGAGGGAAAATAAGATAATAAGAGTTTCCACAGTGATTTATATGGCTTTGTGAAAAATAATGGGGGCAGACAGCAGTGTGCTCCAGCAGCTGGGAGGAAGGGGCAGGGGGGTGGCAGGGACAACTGCAAGGAAAACTGCCAGAAGTCCAAGTCTGATTGTTGGTTTTAGATGATATAAGATCACTTTATGTCTCTGCCTGGCTTGAAAAATCTCTCTTTCTCTCTCTCTCTCTATACACATATCAAATATAGACCATATGATGCACTTAGAGCCAGCACAGACTATGGTGTTTATACAGGAAAGGATTGTGTTTCTGGCCGACCTCTCCCCAGCCCTCCTTCTTCTGACGAAGGATAAACTGGGACCTTTAGAAAACAAAGTGGTGGCTGCAATTTTTAACAGATTTGCTCTTGTATATATTTATACAGGGCAGGCGAGCCCTTCCCCAGGGCCCTCTGCTTGTGCCTGTGGGCAGAAACCAGGGGGGTTAAGTTTATTTTTTTTTTAATCTGTTCTCTTTGGTTTGATTTATATGGTAAAAGAGAGATTTTTATTATAGTGCATAGTAAATTGGGTTTCTTTATTGCTCATGAGAGCTGTTCCCCAAAATTGGACTATTTATATAGTACACTGATTGCAGTGTATTTCTGATCTCGATGTCTAACTGGAGGGAATAAAAAAATTACAGAAAATCAGATGTTTTTTAAGAAAACCTGCAACTTCTCTTGAAATAAGATGAAATGGGTAACTTTCTCAAGAGGATGACGTGGCACTCAGCAGCTCCCAGGAAATCATCTTGGGTTTTGGTGCCTAATGACTTTTGGTGGGAATTGGAGGCTCTGGGAGCTTTTGAAGCAGTTTTGTGGTTTATGCACAGGAAACACATCCGTGAGGCCAGAGGCCACCAGAGCTGTGGTACCTACACTGATGGCTCTCTCCAATTATGGGAGTGATTCAGTAAATTAATTCCCACTTGGTTTCCCAGCAGAAAATCCTGCAGCCTTCAGATGGATGCGAGAGTGGAAGGGGCTGGAAGTGACGCTTTAAAGCAAAACTTAAAACCCGTTCCAGGGCAGATGGTTAATTGTGTAGCTCAATTTATTTGCCTAATGCAAATCATGTCCCATTTGCCCATGGCACCAGGAGAACCAGATTCCTGTTTGTTTTGCTAAAAGCTGATGTTTCAGGGAATATTCTGCAGCTCCCACACGAGCCTCCCGTGTGTGGTCCCAGAGGAGGAGGATTTGCACACAGGATTTGCACACAGGATTTGCACAAACTGCTTCCCATGGAAAGCTGCTGGGATGGGGAGAAGCTGCCAACCCCACGTGGGTTTGCAAGGTTCAACCTCTGTGCTCGTGGCTGCAGACCTGAGGAGCTGCTTTAGCATCCTTGTAGGGGGAGGTGAGAGTTTAACAGGGAAGTTTTACAAATGTGAATGCTCAGCAGAAGGTTCTCTAGAAAGGACAGCAAGTTTTGATAGAGAAGAACAAAAATGTCTGAAAATAAAGATTGCTGAGCTGGTGGTCACTGGACAAAGGTTGGGATGAGTTGGAAAGAGAACTTATGGCTAAGAGCAAAGGATATGTTGACTACAAACAAAAGCATGTTTTTACCAATTAAAGATAAATCTCAAAAAAGCACAGGCAAACAGAAAACATGTTTTTATCAAGTAAGAAGAATTTTCTACTACAGAAAAACAAGTTTTAAGCTCAAAATATAACATCCTAACTCCTATACTAATATATCAGTATATATTAAGGTAATATCAGTAGTTATGATGGGCTCTAGGCAATGGTAAAGGGATTGTGTGTGATGTGATTGGTTGTTATGTATTAAGATACTCAGCAAAGAGAAATGTCTAATATATAATAAAATGTCCAATGCACTGTAACCAGCACAGAGGGGGCTCCAGGCAGCCTTAGGCTGGAGCTGACAGCTCCCAGGTGGGCTCTGCACCTACAGCCCAAGATTGCTGTAACTTCTTAGCAATAAAGAGAATTTTTGAAGAGCTGCCTGGGGTCCCACATTCTCATCTCAGGCTCTTACATATCCTCTTTTCCCAAATCTGGCACCAGGAGTGTCTGCAGGGCTGGATTCCTGCCTTGGGCCAGCAGGGTGCTTCTCAGGGAACTTCCCAACTTCCCAAAAGGGCCTAATTGAAGCCTGTAGAGATTTTTCACAGATTCATGGCTTTTCAAGGGAGAAATTTGCATATTAATAAGAAGCTGTTCAGACTGATTGGCTTAATGTGTTTGGGGTAAGTATAATTAAATGTCAAGGGAAATATATCATGAAGTAATGAAGCTGGAGTTAATTTATCAAAAAATGAATCCTAAAGAGGGAGACACTTCCAATAACAAACAGTCCTTTAACCTTCCTCCTTTAGATTTGCTTAGTCAGGGCTGAAATGTGGTCTTGGATCCTCGAGTGAGAGAGACAGGAGGTGGTTGTTGGTTTGGTTGTTGGTTTGGGACAGAGGTTTTTCCATATTTTCCCAATTTTAGAGCCTTCTGTCCTGACTGAACCCATCAAGAGGGTTCCCCCAGGTGCAGGTGGGGGAAGGAGCAGTCCTGATCCCTCCAAGAGCAGGAGCAGCTCCTGTGAGGCTGGCTGGCAGCATGTGCCCGTGTAAGACTTCAGGGCAGCCCTCAGGGAGGAAGAATGAGATGGAGATTTATTTACATCAGGTGCTGGGCCATTGGTACCCGTTTTATTTCCTCATCCCTCAGTGTTTACTCTTTGAACTTTTCAGAACATGTGCCATCTGTTCCCATCCTAGCTGGGCATAAACCCCAGCCCACACAGGCACACATCTTTAAAACAAACAAAAATTGCAATGCAGGTGCTGAAACTGGATGGTTTAAGATCCTAATTGAGGAAGGTGAGGTCCAAGCTGGAGGCTGTGCTGATCCCTGTCAAGGCTGTGGCTCCTGGCATCCTTCTGTGGGATGGGAAGAGGTTGGGAGCTCCCTCTCCATGGTGCAGACATGCAGTGGGCAAACAGGCAAGGACTTCCCAGCAAAACTCTGCTTTAGGTGAGTGCTGGGTTCCTGGGATTCGTGTCCAGCTGTCCTCTTCCAGCAGGGACTGACCCTCCTGTGGGATGGCAGAAGGGAGCTCTTGATTTGCAGCTTCAAGGAGAAGGGCAGATGCAAGGGTGTGAAAGGATCCTGTCCATTGTCTCAGCTGGAAAATCCTCCTTTGGCACAACATGGCACAGAGAGGGGTCAGCAGGTTGTAATAAAGTCACTTTTCATTTAGGAACTGCATTGGAAATATGATGAAATCACTGTGAGCCTGATTTTCTCCCTTGTAAGAATCAGCTGGTGCTGCAAGGACTTGGCAAACAGCTCACCCCCTGTGTGGAGCTGTGCCCACTGCTGGGCTGGGCTGTCCCTGGGACAGGTACAGGGTGCTGGAGAGACCAGAGGTGATGAGCACTGGGTGCAGGCTTGCTGGGGACAGAAGGAGATTGTCCTTCTCAGTTGGTTGGTTTGAAGGACAGGTGTGTGCTGAGGAAGGCAGGAGCCTCCCTCAGAATAGGGGAATGCAAACCCCCTCCCTCCAAATT
Organism: Sitta carolinensis; assembly: GCA_032173965.1. Taxonomy (NCBI): domain Eukaryota; kingdom Metazoa; phylum Chordata; class Aves; order Passeriformes; family Sittidae; genus Sitta; species Sitta carolinensis. Next base: position 9,755,414 of record CM063298.1, on the reverse strand, counting down.
ATTGTAATTTTGAAATTAAGGGGCTCTCAGGCAAAGCTATGGGGATAGGAATAGCAGTTCTTTATGAGGAGAATTAAAATAAAAATGCAGTGCTACAAACCCCAACCCCTGGCAGAGTCAGAATCCCCCCTGCCCCCGTGGGTGGGGGTTGGGCAGAGCCATCCCATGGGTGCAGCTCCTGCAGGGGCACAGGGGGCTCTGCTGGGGCAGGGAGCTGCAGGGAGGGGCAGATTCCCTCTGGAGCTCCAGTGGAGCTGGAGCTGGGCCTGCTCTCCCTCTGGGAATGCAGGGGCAAGGCTGCCCTGGTGTCCCAAAGCCCACATTGTGTCCAGGCAGGAATGCTGGGCTCCTGCCCTGGGTGCAGCCTCTCCCAGGGGATGGGGTCAGTTTATCAGCCCTGGAATGAGACTCCGTGGCCCCTGAGCAGAGGATATCCCCCTGGATAAGGATGGGTCCTGGCAGGGATAAAGAACACTGCCCCAGCTGGTTTTTAACAGCTGCCCATGAGCAGAGACCCCACACCCCCACCGTGCCCCAGCTCAGCAGCTGGGGATGGAACACACACTGCTGGCACAGCCTGCACTGCAGCACAGGACAGCAGTGCATGACTTCCCAGTCACTGGAGCTGCTGGGAGTGCTGGGAGAGGGGCTCCAAGGCTGGGTTAAAGAGCTCATGTCCAGCCCGAGGGGCTGACTGCAGAGATGGCTGAGGAGCCCAGCCCCAGCCCCAGCCTGGCAGAGAGATCCTTTAGGAGATGCCTGCTGCTGTCTCCATTCCCATCCAAAGGATGGACACACGTCGAGGGGGCTGTGACCAAGAGCCCTGGGGCTCTTCATCTCTCCCTGGTAGGAAGGGGGCTGGGATTTACCAGCAATTAGCCACTGGAAAGAAACCAGCTCCAAAACCCCCCTTTTCCAAACCCCAGCTGGACAGCCCAGAGGAGGTGGCAGTGCCACCTGTGATCACCTCAGCTCCGATGAGTTTCTTGTTCCAGCACAGAAAATCAATGGCTTGCTGGGCTAATGACATCAGGGAGTTTCTGCCTGTCAGTAGCACTTAGGCTCTGGGGGTCTCCAGATGTGCTTTCCAGCACAGTAGATTTTTGGGAACCTCCTGGCACAGTTTCCTCTCCCAGACTGGTGCTGAGACCTCGGGATCACCTCTCAGCACAAGGAGCCAGGAGGGGCCCTGGCTGTGCTCCCCACTCCCTGCTGCCCTCCAGGCAGCAGCTCAGCCCGTCAATAATTAATCAGAGCAATTAGACAGAGGGTTTGCGTGCTGTGATTAGCTCTGATCCACACGATGTTCCCCCCTGGGAGGGCACTGGGACAGGAGCTGAGCACGGGAGGCCCAGCAGGGGCAGGGGGCTGCTGAGCTGAGCCCCCCTTGGCGTGCAGAAGCTCCCCCTCTCTCAGCCAGGGAGCTGCTCTGGGTTGCTGTAGGATAAACACACGACACAGACTCTTGTGATTTTTTTTAAAGGTTGTGTGAAGAATGAATTTTATTTTTAGGGATCGTTGATTTTTATATGTAATTTTTAATAGACTACTGTGATTGGTGAGAGAAAGACAAACTTCTTCACTTACATTGGTCAGATTAGAGGGACATTAAAAGAAAATTTCTCTCACAGAAAGAATTCGCAACATGAATACTGTTACAAGAACAATTTTGATGTTTATGTTCCTTCTTTGGGAACAAGTTTTAGAAAACTCAAATATCAGAAAACTAGAGTTTTAGAAACTTAGAAAACTTCAGGCTTGAAAAGCAGACTACATCCCTGAAGGGCTGCTGCCCTGGAGCCACACTGTGCTGCTCTGCCAGGCTGTCCTGGGGCTGTGAGCCCCTCACCTCGGGGACCCTGCTGCTTCCTGCCAGCTCACCTTGCTGCCCTGCCCTCAGCCCAGGAGCAAGGTCACAGCCTGAGGTCCAGGAAGGATCTCTGCCCCTGGAGTTATCAGCAAACAAGCTGCATTCTCCACTGCACTCCTGAGATGGATTTCCCAGCTCCTCAGGAAGGGAGGAGGCTTCCTGGCTGTGGCCTGGGGCGGGGGGACAGCAGCTGACCCTCCTTCAGTGCTGCTCTGGGAGCTCGGTGTCCCAGGCCGTTCTGGAGGCACTGAGACTCCTGGGGTGGTTTTTTCTTAACTGCTGAGGTGGTTAAACCCAGTGGTGAAGGGAGGGTCTGCTGGTGACCTTGGGTGGGCACAGGGACTCCTCTGATGGTGGGCACAGGGTGGATGGCTGTGTGGGCATAGCATGGGCTGCCTGCCCTGCCCCACAGGCTGGGTTTGGGGCTGGCACCACTGCCTGGGCCAGGGGAGACACCTGGGGGGCCAGGGGGCTGCGTGTCAGGTGGAGCTCTGCACCCACGCCAGTCAGGCTTAAACTGCAGAGCGAGCTTAGCTGGGAGCAGAGGAGGGAGGGACAGGAAGGCAGTTTGGCTGAGATGCTGCCCGGTGTGGAAACAGCTGCTGCTGGCTGCAGATGTAATGAGAGCCATAAATACTGAGGCTTGCTCAAAGAGAAGCCAGCCTGCACTGTCAGGACAAGCTCGGGAGCTGCTGGGCTCACTGTGTGCCAGCAGCAGCAGGCACAGAGCCAGCAGGTCTGGGGGCAGGAGAGGCTCTGCTCAGGGGAGGGCAGCATGGAGATGGCGTGCCATGTCTGTCCCCAGCAGTGCTGGCTGTGGCCAGGGCACTCACCCAGCAGAGACTGTCCCTGCAGCCTGGGCTCTGGCGCAGGGGGAGGTGGCTGCCAGCCAGCTGGGGTTTGGGGTACTTTGGTGAGTTCCTGAAAGTGTCAACGTGCTCTGGGAACTGTCCCTCTCCTCGCAGCACAGCTCAGTGCTCCCTGTTCCCCAGCATGGTTTGGGTTGGAAGGGGCACTGAAGCTCATCCCATTTACCCCCTGCCATGGCAGGGACACCTCCCACTCGCCCAAGTTGCTCCAAGCCCTGTCCAGCCTGGCTTTGAACACCTCCCTGGGCAGCCTCTGACAGCATCTCACCACCCTCACAGTAAAGAATTTCTTTTGAATATCTGACCTGCTTCCTTCACACTTCAGCTCCTCTGGAACAGTGGAGAAGGTAAAAACCTGAGTGCTGGGAGGACCCTGTGCACTGGGTGGCAGGACAGCAACTCAGCACATCCTGTGGAGGCAAATAATGCAGGGATCATTTCCTCCTAGTGGGAATGAAGCAGTCCTGCTGGACACCTGTCTGACCACAGCCAAGGGAAAGAGCCACGAGTGTTTCAGCAGGTGATGCACTCACCCTGCATGGTTTGCAGTGCTGCCCTGGGGATGGAAGAGCAGAGACAAAGGAAATTCCAAGGCCCCTGACTTGTTTTGTGAGGGTGCAGCATCCTCTGAGAGATGGCAGTTGTATCATAAATCACTAACACCAGAATTTCCCTGAGTATTATCTTTATGCAGAGAAAATGCCTCTACAGCAGGATGGGTAAGGATGGGAGTGACCCGGGGCTCCTTGTCCTCTCCTAGGACTATTCCTGCCTCTTATTTTGCTCCAAGCTCAGCTTAATCCATCCTCATTAAATCAGTGGCAGGGGTGTCCTTTTGCCATTAATGCCAGTTGGGTTTGATTTTACATCCAACAACACAATGAGGGATTTTCTTTTTTTCCATGCAGACCTCTCTGATCTTTTACCCCTCTCCTTTCAGCTTCCTCAGTCTCACAGCTCTTCTTGGAGGATTTTTTTCAGATTTTTCTCAGATTCCTGAAATGCATCTTTCCGTGTATCGATTTCACCTGAGATCTAAAGGAAGGCAGAGCAGGAGGCTCAGCTGACTCCCATGTACACTCACAGCTCATCAAAGCAAAACCAGAGCCTTGTGAGAGCTGCTGGGGCAGCACAGCCCCTGGGCTTAGCAGCTGGCCTCAGGGGAGGGAGAATTAATCTCTTTAGGCAGCATTTTTGAATTTATATACCCATACACGCTCCTGGTTACATCAAGATATCACTCTTGCTAGAGCATCTTTCTTTTCAATCATCTCCTGAACATGCTGTAATGGTGCTTCTGGGAGTGTGGGCTGGAGGAAGGGGAGTGCCTGTGAGAGTGAGGTTTGGGCTTTTTATAAATTCCTGTTGCAGAGTCGCTGCTTAGAACGGTTTGGAAGAAAAGGAGAGACGGTGGGGGAAGAAGAAGAAGACAAGTTTCTGGTGGCAGCAGTGGCCCAGGGAGCAGCACCCATCCCTCGGGGGGTGTGGGCTTGCACTGAGCCATGCTGCTGGCCGTGCCTCAGTTTCCCTGTCCTGCCTGCTGGATGGGGAAGGATCTGTGTTTGCCCCAGGGCTCCAGCTCTGTCGGTGCCTCTGCCAGTCACCACTGCCTCTGGCTCCTCCCTGGAGACACAAATTCTGGCACTGTGTCTGTGCAGAAGGCAGAGGTGGAATAAGCCCCCTCAGACTCTTCCCTCCCTGCCCTGCTACTCCACCCTATCCAGAGGGTCCCATTGGCCACATTGCATTTCTGGGAGCAGGTTTGGCCCTCCCTGACCCTTTATCCACGGGACCCAAGGTCCCACAGCTGATGGCAGGGCTGTGGGGCTCCTTCAGAAAGAGCAGCATTTCTTTGGTAACAGTTTTCCCTGCAGTGACCCTTCTAGTGGCACTTCCTTAAAAACAGCACAGAGAGATTTCCTCTGCCACCCCGGGCTGGGGGGCTCCAAATCCCAGCCAGACCCTGGACATCTCTTGGAGGAAAATTAAGCTGCAGCACAGCTGCTGAGCAAGGAAGAGCTAAGAGGGGCAGAGTTCCACTTCCCCCCCCCCCCCCCGCCCCAGCCTGAATGTCCCAAATTCTTGGAGTTTTCCCCAAACAGAAACCCTCAGGAAAGGTTTGGCTTCTCTGGGACCATGAGAACTGTGTGTAACGTGGGTGCAAAGGGAATTGTTTTAGGAAGGGCCATTCCTTGCTCTCTCATTTGTAACATAACAGCCTGGGGTTTGGTTATTATTGCTGTTTTTAGCTACTGCTGCCTTTCCATTGTTGCTTTTTTGATAGATGAGTTCAATTTTGCTGGCATATTGCACAGGTTTGCAAACCAGATGTTGCTGCTGCAGGATTTGCAGGGAGCAGTTCATCTCACACACGGGGTCAGAGCCAAGGGCTCAGGGCCTGGGGGGCTCCAGTTGCCACTGGAGAGCTGCTGGTGGGATGGTGGTGAGCCCCTCTGGGGCTGCAGCCACCCCATCCATCCCCAGGGAATGATGGTGTGGGAACCAGGACGTCCCTCTGACTGTCCTGAGAAATTTATAAGTTATAAGAATTTAGAGAGAATGATAACTAATGTGTAACAGGGTGAAAAAGTAGAATTTGGGGTATTTTAGAATGTGGGATCAGGGAAAAAAAATGGAGGAAATTGGGTGTGTCCCTGTCCTTCTTCTTTGTCTCATGTTCTCCATCTTCTGTGGTGTTGGTGACACATTCTAATTGGTCTAGAGTAAAGGTACACTGTTTAGTAGAGTGGATAAGTATTGGAGAGCTGTTGTAAATAAAGCACACATAATTTTTAGTATAAGAGATAGCACCATCCCAAAGGGCAGAGAGTCTGCCTGATCCTGACCTGCAGAAAAGACCTCAGCAGGCCAGAGCCACAAACGTGAGATAACAACAGCAAACAAATCCTTGAACAACAAGAGAACAGATGATCTCAACCTCTTCTTCAGATGCTGGGCTGGGGGAAACAGAAACTTACACAGAGACAAGTAAAGTCAGGTGAAAGCAGAGAAACAAAACAGAAAAAAACCGTTATTTTATATTTTAAAGACCTGGCAGGATGGGATGTGGGGTGATCAACTGTGGAGGGGAAACTGCAGAGGGCTGGGCAGGCAGGGTGGGTTTGTGTAACCAAATGATGGGGGTGGGAATGTGGTATTTTGAGGGTTCCTGCCTGGCTGGGCTGGAGGAGTGATGTGTGGGAGGGGTGGGCTGTGGTGGGGCTTGCAGGTGGGGTGAGGAGCAGAGGGAGAGCAGCTGGGAGCTCCTCGGGCTCCTGCACCTTCCTGGCATGCCTCGGTTAACCTGAGGGAGCTCAGGGTGTCCAGCCACCAAATCCTGGAATCTTCAGCAAATCACACCCAATCCTGGCCCCAAGCCCCTTCCCACTTCAATCTAGGAGATTTTCCCAAAGCAGCTGCTGTGTGGGAAGTCTTGGGTGAAAGAAGGAATTTGCTGAGGTCAGGGGGCTGATGTTGCACATTTTCACGTGGCATCAACTTGCTGCCTCCTTGGAGATGCCAAAAAATAAAGCCTTGCATCCTGGTCCTTGAAAATTCCTCTGTCCTACAGAGAGGGAGTGTTGTTACTCCAGGAATTCACTGTTATTCCAGGGAATTGAAGCCTCTGTGCAGGAAACCCCAATGTGGGCAGGGAGGAATTTAAAGGGAGAGGGCCTTAGGATGGTTCAGACGTGCTGTGTTCCCGGCATTGCAAGAAGGAGGTGGGATCCCATCCTGAGGGCAGGGCTTGAACAGACAAATTGAATTCAGGTCTAGTTCCAGGTAAATGGGCAGTGGGAGGAAGTGGGAAAGAAGGACGAGCTCAGGTGTTTGCAGAATCAGAGCATTGTGGGCATGCTGACAGTAAACGCAAGGAGGGAGGGGCTGGGCCAGAGGCAGGAGGCTCAGGAGCATCCTGCCCTCGATCCCCAGAGCACTGGGGGAGTCCTGGGGAGTCCTAGGGGTCTGCTCCTCAACCCTGCCCAGCTTTGGGGATCAGGGCTCTGCTCCTCAACCCTGCCCAGCTTTGGGGATCAGGGCTCTGCTCCCCAACCCTGCCCAGCTTTGGGGATCAAGGGATCTGCTCCCAGACCCTGCCCAACTTTGGGGATCAAGGGATCTGCTCCCAGACCCTGCCCAGCTTTGGGGATCACGGGATCTGCTCCCAGACCCTGCCCAGCTTTGGGGATCAGGGCTCTGCCCCCTGACCCTGCCCAGCTTTGGGGATCAAGGGATCTGCTCCCCAACCCTGCCCAGCTTTGGGGATCAGGGCTCTCCTCCCCAAGTCTGCCCAGCTTTGGGGATCAGGGCTCTGCTCCCCAACCCTGCCCAGCTTTGGGGATCAGGGCTCTGCTCCCCAATCCTGCCCAGCTTTGGGGATCAAGGGATCTGCTCCCAGACCCTACCCAGCTTTGGGGATCAAGGGATCTGCTCCCAGACCCTACCCAGCTTTGGGGATCAAGGGATCTGCTCCCAGACCCTACCCAGCTTTGGGGATCAGGGCTCTGCTCCCCAACCCTGCCCAACCTTGGGGATCAAGGGATCTGCTCCCAGAATCTGCCCAGCTTTGGGGATCAGGGCTCTGCTCCCCAACCCTGCCAAGCTTTGGGGATCAGGGCTCTGCTCCCCAACCCTGCCCAGCTTTGGGGATCAGGGCTCTGCTCCCAGACCCTACCCAGCTTTGGGGATCAGGGCTCTGCTCCCAGACCCTGCCCAGCTTTAGGGATCAAGGGATCTGCTCCCCAACCCTGCCCAACTTTGGGGATCAAGGGATCTGCTCCCAGACTCTGCCCAGCTTTGGGGATCAGGGATCTGCTCCCCAACCCTGCCCAACTTTGGGGATCAAGGGATCTGCTCCCCAACCCTGCCCAGCTTTGGGGATCAAGGGCTCTGCTCCCCAACCCTGCCCAACTTTGGGGATCAAGGGATCTGCTCCCAGACCCTGCCCGGCTTTAGGGATCAAGGGATCTGCTCCCCAACCCTGCCCAGCTTTGGGGATCAGGGCTCTGCTCCCCAACCCTGCCCAGCTTTGGGGACCAGGGCTCTGCTCCCAGACCCTGTCCAGCTTTGGGGATCAGGGCTCTGCTCCCCAACCCTGCCCAGTTTTGGGGATCAGGGCTCTGCTCCCAGACCCTGCCCAGCTTTGGGGATCAGGGCTCTGCTCTCCAACCCTGCCCAGCTTTGGGGATCAGGGCTCTGCTCCCCAACCCTGCCCAGCTTTGGGGATCAGGGCTCTGCTCCCTGACCCAGCTTTGGCGATTTTGGCACTAACATGTCCCTCTTTGCCCCTGTGGCAGGGACCTGATGCCAGGACCCTGGAGGGGCAGATCACCATGGAGAAGACCCCCAGCTACTTTGTCACCAAGGAGGCCCCTGCCCGCATCTCCTCCATGTGCCGGGGCACCAAGCTGATCGTGGTGGTGCGGGACCCCGTGACCAGAGCCATCTCGGACTACACCCAGACGCTCTCCAAGAAGCCTGACATCCCCACCTTCGAGAGCCTGACCTTCAAAAACAGGACTACGGGCCTGATCGACACCTCGTGGAGCGCCATCCAGATCGGCATCTACGCCAAGCACCTGGAGAACTGGCTGCTGCACTTCCCCCTGCGCCAGCTGCTCTTCGTCAGCGGCGAGCGGCTGATCCGCGACCCCGCCGGGGAGCTGGGCAGGGTCCAGGACTTCCTGGGCCTCAAGAGGATCATCACCGACAAACACTTCTACTTCAACAAGACCAAGGGCTTCCCGTGCCTGAAGAAGGCGGAGGGCAGCAGCAAACCCCACTGCCTGGGCAAGACCAAGGGCAGGACCCACCCTGACATCGACCAGGAGGTGGTGCAGAGGCTGAGGGACTTCTACCGGCCCTTCAACATGAAGTTCTACCAGATGACAGGGCAGGACTTCGGCTGGGACTGAAAGAAATAATTTAAGAAAAGGAAAATATAATATAATATATATATTTTTTTTACGTATCGGTAGAGAGGGGGGAAATACGGGGGGAAAAAAATAATAATAGCTGTGCTGAAACATGGTTTGCTCTGACTTGGTTTTTGGGGTTTTTTTCTTTTTTTTTTTTACATTGTTTTGTTTCCTTTCTTCTCTCAAAGTGGTGCTGTGTACATCCAGAAGAGGAGGCTGTGAACAGCAGCCTGGCCCTATTGACATGAGCAGCTTCCCTCAGTGGGCCCAAGGTTTAGCACTGGTAAAAAAACACAGGTGCAAAGTTTTTAGAAGTGACAGGGGTGCTTGGGGTGGCTGAGAGTCTTCCTGAAAGTTCAGCCAGGTTTTGGCTTGCAAGTGCCATTTTGGCCAGACCTCACTACTTTTGACAATAAAACAAAGGTGGCTTAATACCTAATTTGGCTTTCCAAACATTACTTTAGGGGTTTTTTTTATTGCATGAAACATTTGGTGATTTTTGCTTCCACTTATCCAATTTTTTGTTTTACTTTTACCCCCTTAAATCAAGCTCTTTTCATCAGCCAAACTTATTTTTCCTCTTAAGGAAGCCAAAACCAATAATCCTTTGTTTTGCTTTGAGACAAAATAATTTTGCTAGCCAAGAGTGAAAGAACACAAATGATTCTTTTGACTCTGTAATGAAAATTGCCAGGTAGTCAAAAGGCCTCATTCACAGGAGCTGGCTCTAAACCAGTGTTCCCTATTTCATCCTTTTTGCTACTCTGACAGCAAAATGGTTTTCTAAGGTGTTTTTTTTTCTAATGGGGGCCCATCTGAAGGGATTTTGGGGATGGGAAGGAAGGTCCACATGAGATGATGTTCATGGCACACCCTGAAGGTCTTGGGGGGACCCACCAAGGAAACTTCTCTGTGTCCAGTGGACATGGTTTGAGCCATAATGATGAATGTTTTAAGTGCCAGTCTTAAATAGACTGGAGGAAGGGTTGGTTGGGAAAAAGTGAACAATTGTCATGTCCAGAAAGAGCAATGAGAAAACGATAATTCTTTCCTAAAGGAAAACTGAGGGGGAAGCTGGAAGGTTGTGAAGGGCTTTAAAAACTGTCAGGCAGAACCAATCTCCTTTACCACGTGTTTTGTAGCTGGTGGAAATGTTTCAGTGACAGAAATTGTTAGTGAAGCAGAGTCTTTTATTGCCATGGGCTCATTGATCTGCTGGCTCCTGATCTACAGCGTTTCTGAGCTGTGGGGCTGCCCAGCTGGACCTTGGTGCTGCATAAACAACATGGTAGCTCTCCCTGTCCTGAGCCCAGCTTTGAAGAGTGTCTGAGGGGGTGAAACAAAGTGGGGATCCCCAGGAATGTGTTAGGAACAAGCCTGGGGATGAGGCTCCCTGGCTGCCTGCATACCAGCCAAGGTGTCAATAAAATCCCAGCAGAGCAGAGAGTCCAAAGAGAGTTGTGTCAGAAGTTACAATTTCTCCTGAGAGGGAGCCATTCCCACCTTGGCAAGTTAGGAAGAGAGTTTGGTGGCCCACTCAGCCTCATGGCACAGAGTTCCTCTGAGTGTTGAGCCACATCTTCTGGCTGCCCTGAGCCACCTTTCTGCTCAACCCTGCAGAAAACGCCTCCCCCTGTTCCCAAAGAGTCCTGGAACCTTCCTGTCCCCTGAAGACACAAACCCACAGGGTTTTGCATGCCAGGCCCCTTTCCCAGGGGAATGAAATTTGCTTCATTCAGCTCCTGAGGGCCCAGGAGCTTCTCCCACAGCTGGCATTGCAAAGCTGCACCCAAGCCCAGGTTTCCATGGTAGAGAAAGGCTGAAGGGTTGGTGGCACCAGAGCCAGGCTGTGCTCAGCACCCTGTCCTGGTGTGGCACAGCTCAGTGCCACCTTCACTACCCCCACTGATGCTTTCACCCCTTCCCATTTTATTGATTATTTTATTTATGTCCCATTTTAAGGCATTTTTTGGCAATGCCCCACGCCACACCTGCATAAACACTTTTCCTTACAGCAGAAAGGAGCACGAGGCACCACACAGACCCCCACCAGCCCCCTGTCCTGCCTGCCTCCCTTCAGCCCCTCAGTATTCATGCAAGACATGACATGGGAAGATCAGAGATGGTCACAGAGGGTCCCTCCCAGCATCTGCAGCTCACATCAGAAGCTGGGAGAACGTTGGGCTCCTGGTGAAGGTGATGCTCTCCCCAGTGTGCCACAGGAGGTGAGCAACCTGCCTGTGCTGGTCAGAATGGGCATAAGGTGTGGCCAAAAGGATGGGGAGGTGATTATTGGGGAAAATATTCTAAGAGGAAGGCTTTTTGGGGCAGGGATGGGGGATGGACTCTCTCCCATGCTGTGCTCTTTCTTTCAAATGGAAAATCCAAGGTGCTGGTGAGGATGAAGCATCAGTCACTCACAGGCACAACCAAACGGTGCCAGCAACAGCAAGGCACAAAATCTGAGGTGTCCCCAGCTGGAAAGAGGATTTAAGTGTGCCATTTCTTTGGTGTTTCAAGGGGAATTAAGACTGGGATGACATGGGCAGGTTATTGTGGTTTGAGCCCAGCTGGGGTCTCAGCCCCACTCACTCCTCAGGTGGGATGGGGAGAGAATTGGAAGAGTAAATGTAAGGAAGCCTGTGGGTTGAGATAAACACAGTTTAACAGGTAAAGCAAAAGCTACACACACAAGCAAAGCAAACCAAGGAATTCATTCCAGACTTCCCATGGGTGCTCAGGTGCTCCTCCCCAGGACAGCAGGGCTCCCTCACATTTGGAATGGTGCCTTGAGAAGACAGACACCATCACTCCCAAAATTTCCTGCTTCCTTTTTTCCCCCCTTTTCTACACTGAGCATGATTTCATAGGGTCTGGAATATCCCTGGCATCACCTGGGGTCAGCTGTCCTGCCTGTGTCCCCTCCAGCTCCTTGTGCACCCCCAGCTCCTCACTGGAGGAGCAGGAAAAGCCTTGATGCTGTGGGAGAACTGTGGGAGATCTGCTCAGCCACTATGAAAACATCCCTGGGTTATCAAAGCTGTTCCCAGCACAAATCCAAACCACAGTCCCATGAACAAAATGGACTCTACCCCAGCCAAAACCAGCAGACAAGTATAAACACCCCTTAGGAGGATGATTTTAAAAATCAGTATAGAGTTATATTGCTGTTTTCTCCATCCAGTCCCATTTGCACTACTGTAAAGCAGCTTTATAGGGCCACATGTGGCAGTTCTTCCACTCCCACGTGTCTTTTTGCAAAAGTCCTCGTTAGGAAGGAAGGCAAATGGGACTCTTGGTTGTTCTCCTTCTCCAGCTTGTTTATTATTTCCTTATCAGCAATCTCAGCACACCAGGCTTTACACCAGCTCAGCGTGAGGGAGAAAAGGCACCAAAAGGCCCCAACACAGGGGGTCAAGGTTCTCTTAAAGATAATTCACCCAATTATCACCAAGAACGTTCATTATTTCTGTTTTTCTACCACTAACTAACTAAATTTCTGTTCACATAACTCTAAACTGTGGCAAATCTTGGCTAACTGTCCTGTGTCCCCAACACTGCAGAACAGGGAGGGGATGGAGGAGGAGAAGGAAGCCTAAAGCCACAAGGCTCCTCCACCTTGAGTTCATCCACTTACCACACTAAAAAACCCAAAAATCTACATTTCTCACCCTGTGATGAATTATATACCATACTATTAATATACCATACTATTACCTAATTGACATTCTTGTGAGTTCTGTTTCATCCCAAAGCCTGGGAAGCCCTTTCCATGGACAAAGGTTCAAAGTAGTGTCTGTCAGGGGGTTTGGACCCTTCAAAACATGCAGAGAAATGTTCTCTGCGTTCTGGGTTCCAACATCCCCTGTTGGACAAGCTCCAGCAATTCCCAGCATTTCTCAGAGCTGGGAATCTGCACCTGCCACCAAACCCTGTCAGTAAATCAGGAGAGCCTTGCTGTGCACACAAACCCATCGTGTGTGCCTTTAAAAACTTCCCAGCACATCCAGCTCAGCCACTTAGGAATACTTCCCCCTAAATCCTCCAGTGTTTGACTCCCCCTCATTCCCAAGGGTTGGAATACCTTGTTGCACACCTTGTAAAGCTATTTAGGGATCTGAGACTGTGATTGATTGGTTTTGATCTGGGCCATAAGTAGTTTTGAAAATCCCTCCACATGTGAACAATGGCTTTTAAAAAGAGGTCATGCAACCAAATTGCTTTGAACTCTAATAGCATTTAAGCCTCTAAACTCTTTAGGCTTATTTGAAAATCCAGCCATGAAGTTTAGATTATTTTAACCTAAGAAGAATTGGAGGTAAACTATTGAAAACTGCATCACTCCTGAGCCTGCAGTGCTGGGCATGTGTATTGGAGGGGAAATCAAAATTAGCTATAAATAAAACAGTGACCTATGTAGTATTTTTCTTTAAAAAAGAAAAAAAAATGAAACAAAACCAGGAAAACCAAAACATTAACTATGAGACAGTAATTAGGTTATGAAAATGCTTCTGGGCTCAATAATCAAATCTTATGAAGCTTAGGCTTATATGCAATGCAACATTTGTATTTTAGAACAAAGCCAAATTTTGGATTTGTTTAAAGAAAAAAAAAAAACGAAACCTTTGCAAGGCATCGAGTGCCAAATTGATCATGAGGAAGTTTGATACAAGAAGGGTGGCCAGCCCACAATTCCATGATCTTTGAGGAGACAGACACAGCCACAAATGGCACCACAGCTCTCCTGCACTGAAACACCAGGAGTGTGGGCTCAGGCATGCTGAGCACAAAGGATTGCCTCAAAGTCATCAAAAATATTTTTTTTTTCTCCCCACTGCTGTTGTCATGCTTTGGCACAGTAAAGCCCAGATCAGGAAGGTCATTGAAGGTGAGACCCACTTTAACCCCCTGCAGCAACAGCTTTCAGCCAAACCTTTGCTCCCTGTTTCAATGAAAAATTCAGAGAAATGGGGATACCAAGGCACTGCCAGCTCTGTCTGCTGCTGTGAAATCCATCTCTGCCATTCCTGGAAGGACCAGCATGCCCGTGGTACCCTCAGTGCTGATTTTGTGCCACGGGGAATTTCATCAGCTGCTGTGGAAGTGCTGCCACTCCGTGATCTCCAGAGTTAAAGGAGTTTATACACCAGGGTGCCACGGAGATCAGTGTGTGAGGCTCCTGTGCCTGATGGCAGGGTGGCCTTCAGGTGCAGCACTAAGAAATCAAATTTCCAGCAGTAATTTGGCCCTTCCTACCCTGCACAGAGTGATTTGACTTGCAGTGATTCTCAGTTCTCCCACACACACACCTCACACACAGCAGCGAGTCTCCAGATGAAGGGGGAAAATTGCCCATTTTCCTAATGATTAAAAAAAGTCCTTGATTGTATACAACAGTTTTTTGGGTTTTCTCTCCTCCCTCCCCTTTACTTGGTGATACTGTTCTCCCTTTGGTGCTATTTCAGTATGAAAAAAAGTCTGATTTTAATTTAATTTAAGAATGAAAAAGCACACGTTTAATAAAGTTTACGGGTACTGAGAGGCTGTGCTCTCTTTTTGCTGGTGGCAGCAAGCTGGAAAGGGGGGACAGGTTTATGAAAAGACGGGGGAAACCACAAAATTACCCATTTGTGTAATTTTAACCTCCTAAACCTAACTCTCTCCACAGCTCTGCCTTCTGTGCATTCACTGGCATTGTTCCCACGACCTCTTGTCTCCCACCACATCAAGGTTGATGCCATACTCCTTTTTCATAAATTGCAAATATCCTCAGGAAAGCCTCCCTGGCTCCCCCAAGGCTGTCCCTGTGCTGTCCCTGCCACGTCCACAGCATTTCTCCACCCAGGGATGAATTCGTGCTCCCCCTGGCCTGGGCAGCTCAGGAGTGGTCCCAGTTCACAGTGCACTCAGGAAACCCGAGGGGAAAGGAATTTCTCAAGAAATATACACAGTGGAGAAGCCCCCCTGTATCAGGTTTGCTGTGTGGTCAAGTAAAGTGATATTCTATTTACTTTTTAGATGTATAAACAGATTAAGTCCCAGGGAAAATATGCTCCCAAACTTCATAATATTTTATTAAACCACTGAAGTTTAATATAATCTTTTTGGCTTCCACAGAAAAATTTTCCATTTCTTTTCTGAGCACCTTTGATTTTATTTTCTTTTAATTACCGTTATCCGGAGTTAACAATCTCAGGTTTGCACTCCACCCAGAAAGGACTATCCAGAGATTAGAAGTGGGGAATTTTGCTGAAATACAGAAATATCGACGTGGTGGTAAGAAGTCAATGACACCTGGGCAGAAAACTCTGGAGAAGCCAAGGTGCAGAGTTAATTCTGCTCAGCCAGGCTGCATTCCTCAGCTCACAGCATTCATTACCTGAGATACTGGCTTTTGTAGAGTTACACCTCCTTCATCTCCTGCCTGTCCACCCTGGAGGCAGCTCCGTGGGAAAGCTCTGGTTCCCTCTGCAGGACTGACCATGGACACAGCTCTGGATCTCCACCCATCAAGGTGTGGAGCTGCAGGAGAAAGCCAACACCTGGAGCACACAGCTTGGCCCCTGCCCTTCCCCTTCTGCTGGCCAAGGAATGCCCTGCAGGCTCCTGGGGAAGGCTGCTGGGAGCCAAGCAAAACCCCTGGAGAAGCACCCAGCGCCAGCATTCCGGCGTGGTTTATTGGGAATAACGATGGCCACGGTCCTGTGCTGGTTCCTGAGGCAGCTGTGGCACTTCTGGAGGCCAAAGGGGCTGCTGTGAGATCCTCAGTGCAGCAGAGCAGCTTCAGATGCTGCTGGTCAGCCCCGTGCACACCTCCCTGCCTCTCCAGAGGTGCAAGGTCCTTCCTCACCAGCAGCCTTGCAGGGTTTCACACTGCCCAGGGGATGGTGAGCCTGTAGGTCAGACTTGCCTTGGCCAGAGTTTCTCCAGCTCATTTCTTCTGTTCTTCCTGTGATTTCGGGCATGTGAGCAACAAGCTCAAGGAAATGACTGAGAGGTGTTGGCTGGGGAGCACTGACCCTCCCTGGAAGAGGATCGATGGATTTTCCATCCAGCTGGGGATCCCCATGGCTGGGCACAGAGGAGGTGGCACGGAGTGAAAATGTTCTCCTGAGAAGGAGAGGTTTAAAAGCGCAGAGGAAAGAGGCCAAAAGCAACCTATCAACAGGGCAAAGGCAGTCTCCAGTCCAATTGCTCTCCTTTCTGCTCACTCACAGCTCTGCCAGTGCAAGCTGACCAGCAGAGGTGCCCTGGCATCCAAGGCTTCGGGGTGTGCAGCTCTGTCTGTGCCCTGAGCACAGCCCCTGCAGTCTGGGCAGGCTCCAGAGAGGAGCAGGGCTGGTGGAGGCAGAGGGAGCCTCCCCCCAGGGCCCCCAGCCCAGCAGCATCCCCAGACCTGAGGGAATGCCAGGGGCCACTTCCCTACTGTGTTTTAATCAGCTCTGTTAAGCTCAGGCAGGGTCTGTTGGCCCTACAGTCCAAGGACTGCAATTTAGGGGCAGTGCTGTCCCACAGGCACATCTCTACCCCCCTGCCATGGGAATTATAAAGACAAAACCCATGGCAATGATACACCACGACTGAAACCCCCTCACTGTTACTCTTTGCTTTGACTCACACCCAGTACTGCCCTGAGACCAGACTCCTTCGTTTTCCACAATGGGAAGATTCAAGGTTAAATGAAGAAATCATTTGTGTGACTTCCCCTGGGAGCTGCTGGGGCTCAGGGCACGGCCAGCCCCTGCTGTACAAATTGGATATTAACCCCATATATCTGAGTGAGCAAGATGAGAGCTCTCCCTGGCCTGCAGTGACCCTGGTGTCTGGAAGATGCTGCTGATGCAGTAAAGGACTGCACAAACACATCTGGGATCATAGCTGGGCTTTCACCAGCTTAGGAAAGCTTGTAAAAGGCAGAATTGACCTTTTTCCAGCAGAGCCTGGTCCCACATGCAGCATTCCACAGCAGATCCCAGAATGGTTTGGGTTGGAAGGCATCTTAAAGATCATCCCATTCCACCCTCCTGCCGTGGGCAGGGACAACTTCCACTGTCCCAGGCTGCTCAAAATCCTGTCCAGCCTGGCCTGGGGCATTCCCAGGGATCCAGAGGCAGCCACAGCTGCTCTGGCATCCCATGGAATGGGCATCCAAAGTCAGAGCTTTATGCTTGAACCACCTAATCCCCTCTCAGGCATGGTGTGCCCTGGATGGGGAGGGCAGGGGGACAGGCAGGGGCTGGTGGTGCACGTTGGGCATTGTCACCCCAGAGGGCAATGCCACTGAGCCTGCAACCCAGCCTGGGCAGCCAAAGCATCCCACCAGCCTGGGAAATTCATCCTGGCTTGACACCCCATATTTTACCAGCTCTACTGAAGAGGAAATTGTCATATGCTTCCACTTTTCGAGGAGCTGAGCTGTCCTTTTGATAGCAGCTGCCAGCATAAATATACATGAGAAACAGGTTTTCAGTTCCTGAGAAATGTCTAAAAATTGTAAACAATCCTCAAGTCATGTGGGGATAAACAGTCAGAATTTCAATATTGTTTATAGTTTAAAAAAGCAACAGTTGTCTGAGTTGAGCCAAGCCAAGTCCTTTTGAATAGATAATTTTCGAACATTTGGTTTCAATTCTCCCAAACCTGCAGTAGAGAAGTCCCATTCATGGAATATTTAGCTTACAATTCAAAATGAAAAGTATTACGGAGTAGAAAACTGGATCTTTCATTTCTTCAAAAAAAAAAAAAAAAAAAAAAAAGGCCTCAGATACTGAACCATCTTGAAAACACTTCTTAGGCAAAAAGTAGGAACAAAACCACTCAGCCAAGAAGTTTACCAGGCTGTTCTTCTTCTGCTGAAAATTCCAGTTTTGCTGAGTTAGTTGTTTCACTTAACAAGCAAGGATATTCATCAGAAATACAGTCCTGCTTGTCAGGCTGAGAGCAGACATGTCCCTCCCTGTCCCCACCCTCCAGCCCCTCAGCCTTCCCCCCACTCCAGCACAGAGGTGCTGCACCCATGGAGAGTGCAGAAGAGAGTTCTTGAATTTCCTCTTTGCATTAGAGTTCATTAGGAAAAATCCAGAGGCCCTTCATTATGCCTGCATTTGCATGTCTTCTGTGGATGTTTAAATTATATTTTCCTGGGAGTTTTTATTTCCCCTTTTCGTGTGTCTTTCCTGTATCGCTGACACTGGATTGCTTCCCTGCTCACAATTAATTCCTGAAATAATTTGTTTCACTTCTGTCACTGTTCCTCAGCTGGATAGCTCACACAGGCAGAATTTGCTAGCTCTATTGGTAGGAAATTATTTATTTAAGCTATTTGTTGGTGTTAGGGAATAATCAGTCAAGTTACATGGCAGGACACCTTTTCCCAGGCTGGATAAGACATCTCTCAGGAAGAAAGGAAAGGTTACTAAAAGGTTTTACTGGATGCATTTTGGATGCTTCACTTCCCCTCCTAAAATCACAGAATAATTAAGTTTGGAAAAGCCCTCTAAGATCATCAAATCCAACCATTAACCCAGAACTGCCCAGTCCACCACTGAACCACGTCCCCGAGGGCAGCTTTTGCACATTTTTTTAAATGCTTCCAGGGATGGTGATTCCACCACTTCCCTGGGCAAAAATCCACCAGATCTGATGAGGGTTTGAACCAGAATTTAGTTCTTCACTCAGAGGGTGGGGAGGCACAGCTGTGGCTGCCCCTGGATCCCTGGCAGTGCCCAAGGCCGGGCTGGAGCACCCAGGGATGGTGGAAGGTGTCCCTGCCATGGCAGGAGGTGGAACTGGATGAGTTTAAGGTCCCTTTCACCAAAAACCATTCTGTGATTCTAATAAATCAGTTGACATTTTGGTTGGGATTATTGCTGCTGTCCTCTGATCCAGATTTCCTGCCTGTGTGAGTTTCTGCTCACCAAGTGGTGCTCGTGCGGGAGGCTGGAGCTTTTGGAGCTCTGGCAAATCCTCTGTGCACAGGATCACAGAGTTCCTGCCCTGAAACACAGAGGAGGCAGCTGAAAAAAAAAAAGAAAAATTAGAAAGGGCTCCCAGATGTTCCACTTGACTTTCTATCAGGCTCTTTGCTACCTGTGTGGCCTTGGCAGAGCCCTGGGGTTTCTTGGATGTGAGCTCCCGTGCTCCTGCTGGAGCCATCCCAAGGCAGGGAGCTGGCTGGTGCTCAGAGAGGAGAAGCCAAGCTGCAGCTATTTCCTCCTTCCTCTCCCAGCCCGTAGGCTGTGCTCCAGTATCTCTGCTGACAGGAGAAGTTTTTTGTTCATCAGATGAAACAAAAGTTGGAGGGGTGAGAGGGAAGGTCGGAGGGAGCTGCAGGTGGGGAGAGCCCGGGTGTGTCTGCAGGGCTCGGGCTTGCAGAGTGTCATTTGTGCTTCTCCCCCTCCTCCATTCCATCTCCAGCCTGGCCTTGGAGCAGTGAGGCTTTCCCAGCTCCTCCCAGCCCGTGTCCCCCTCACACACACAGACACTCTCTGTGGGTTTGGGCACTGGCCAGCCTCGCTGGGCACACTGCTCACCCAGAGCTGCCCACACACAGCCTGGAGAAAGCAGACTCATTCTGGCAGATACAGGGTTTGGGGATTTCCATGCCCAGCCCTTGGCCCTCATCCTTTCATGTGCCCAAACCCAAACCCAGAATTAGGCAGATAATAAGCTCCAGGGTGTAAAAATTACTCCCTGCCTTGGTAATCTCAGTTCCAATTTATTGGCATATAAACTACCAGTTTCCTTTGGTTACTCCCTGTTGGAAACTCCTTTTCCAAGCACTCCTTCCTTTCCATCACCACCACACCCAAGTCCAGCCAGACATGACACCAAGAACTCCTGCAGCTCCCCCTGCACACAGGGTGTAGCTCCATGCTCAGGCTCAGATCCAGGCACTTTGCCCCATGGTCAATTGGAAGCAGAGACACTCAATCATCCTCCTCTTTATACAACACCCTGCAAGCACTGAAATCAGCCAGGGTTGGGAGGTTTAGGTCGATGGGTGGACAGCTGATGTCTGCAAAGTGATCTGTGAGCCAGCTCAGGAGGATTTTGTATTCCAAGACGACTGGAGGAAATTTCTGCTTGTACATCAAATTCCTGGCTGCCTTTTGGCAGGAGGCTCCCACTCATGAGGAGCCTGTGCATTAGGCCCTGTTTGAAGATTCCTGCACTTGGCATCCTTGCACTCAGGTTAGGAACTGCAGAACTCCTCCTGCCATCCACATCAACTCACATCCAGCCCAGCAAGGTCCTGCTCCCTCTGACTCACTGTCCATGCTGCCAATAAAGAGCTGAGCTGGTGTCCTGCAGCTGCTGGGTCCAGCAGTCACTGCAGCCAGTTCAAGGTGCAAAGTTCAGTCTCCAAAGGGCCAGAGGAGACTGTGGATGGAGCTGGCTGGGGCTTGGAGGCAGGGAACCTCTCCTGCCAGGGCCCTGTGCTGTGTTTCCACATCGAGCCAGCCCTGATGGGAAATGACAGCTCATGAGAACTGCTGTTCAGGCCCCCCCAAAGAGTTCATTACCCCCTGCTCCTCCCAGCCCCTCTATGAGGTTCACTCTGGCTTCACTCCAAGCCCAGAAGTGTCTGGAGAATCCGAGGCAGCCCCAGGAGCTGCTGCTGCACCAGGGTTTGCATCCCATTGGATTGCAGCCATGGAGCACAGCCACAGGCTGGGTCCTGCCCCACTGCAGAGCCCAGGCCAGCCCAGCACTCCTGTCCAGCTCCTGAGGTGTTTTTGGTGAGACTCTGATGGTCACCCAGGCCTGTCTGTGCAGGTTTGTTCAGTATTTCTGTACCTCCACAAGTCACTCCAGATGTGTTTGTGTCTGGGGACACACACAGAGCAGCCACAACATCTGCCACTCTGCTGTTTGTCTCTGGCCACTTTTGTCCCTCCAAACCCTAAATGCCTTCTCCAAGACCAAAAGCTCCTAGATATCCCCCTTTTCTCAACTTTTCCATCTCTAAAAATCTTCCAGTTTAAAAATTTTTCATTTCAAAGGCTTTCAGTTTCCACCACTAACCATTGGGGTGGCTGCCTGCACAAAGGACCTGGAATTTAGGTAGGATCCTGGCTGTAAGGATCCTGGCAGCTGCACACCTTGAGATGTAGGCCAAGAAGCTGAGAAGGATTCAGAGAAGACCCATGAGAATGGGTGAAGCCCTGGAAAACCCTGGAAATCCTGCCCTGAATGAAGCAAAATCCATCTTGCTTAAAGGCAACCTTTTCTCAGTCTGTAAGAGAGGAGATCCAAGACCTACAACAAGCTGAGCTTGGACCAGGGCCTCTGGTCACTCATTTGGGTGCTAAGTTTGATCATTTAGGTCTGGATTTAATTGTTCTCTGTTGCAAGCTGGCCAGATGTGCTATGAAGTGGGAATTAATTCTTCTATTTATACCTCACAGTTCTGAGACTTAATGGATGTAAATTACTTTACTCTGCAGAAACACACCACGTAACTACCAGGAAAATAATTCCTCCCTACAGGCCCTAAGACTGTGAGACAGACAGTCAAATGAAAGGGTAAATACAGCTTTTTGAAAAGAAACCTCAAAGAAATCAACTCTTGCCTCCAAAACCCTGACTGTGGCATCATTTTACAAGGCTTCTGCACAGGATACTGAAAGACAGACATTTCAGCAAGGGTGACCTGGTGGATGATGAGATGGGGACAAGTGTGGCCAGCAGGAAAGGACAGAATTCCTCCATCACAATCAAACATTCCTGGGCTCCTCCATCTCCTGGGACAAGCCCTCCCCACCTTTGCACCCCCTGGGAATGCTGCCCAGAAGGGAACTCACCAGCTCTGGAGCTGCTCCATGCCCTGCAGCACTGGTGGGGGTTCTGCAGGAATGCTCAGGCTCCAGCAGCTGTCCAAGCCCAGGGGTGAGCTGAGATGGACCCAGTGAGCAGCATCAGCTTCCTAAAGCCAGGGGCCCAAACTGGATCAGCCACCAGCCTGAGAAGGAGCAGGAGAATTGAAAGTGCCTGGGGATAGCACTCAGGAGACAGCACCAAATCCATCCCTGATATCCTGGAGCTGTCTGGCAGTTGACAAGACCAGTCCAGCACTTCTGTCTTCCATGGTGGGGGCAGAGGAAGGGGTTCCACAGAGCCATCATTAATATATTTACCCAAACTCTACCTCATGCCTGACCTTATCCATCTCCTACTCATCTTCCCTGTAGCTTTTTCCTAAGGACCCACAGCAAGTAGATTTTAGCCATCCCTCTTTGGTGTCCTCCACATCCAGAGGAGCTCAGTGTCCAGCTTTTCCAGGAGAGTGGACACTGTGTTCCTGGGGTTTTGAGAGGGGCTGGGGGCACCTTGAGCTGCTGCTACTGACTCTGAAGAGGAAGGGATCTGTGTCTCCCTGGAAGGATTTACATTTCCACAGCAGACTTTCAACAGCATTAACAGCCAAAACCTAAGGAGCAGAATGTCTGTTTGTGGGTAATAAAGGCAGACAGATGCCCCCTGCATGCAAACTGCCAGTGCCTCTGAGACAAGAGGCTCTAAATAAATAATAACAAATCCTAGAACTGGATGCACAGTTGCTATTTGCATCATAAATAAATGAGGAGGCTTTTATTTACTCATTCTGGGGGCAGAGCACAAACCAGAGGAAATCCTCAGAGCTCCCACACCAGAGATTGTCATTAACTCAGCACAACTGCTCCTTCAGCTGTTTGCCCCAGGAGCTGCTCCCACTGCCCATCAGGGAGAGGCAGAGCCCACTCGAGGTCTCCACCAAGACAGAGAGCTCAGCTCCCTGCTGGAAACAGGAGGATGGAGGAAATGCTCTGTGGGAATGGGACTGGGTGTCCTGGTCAGTGGCAAGCTGGACATGAGCCAGCAGTGCCCTGGCAGCCAGGAGGGACAACCTTGTCCTGGGGGCACCAGGACATTGCTTGAGCACATCCAGAGGGGCAGCGAGGCTGGAGAGGGCTGGGACACAAACCCTGAGAGGAACCCCTGGGGGAGCTGGGGGTGCTCAGCTGGAGCAGAGCAGACTCTGGGGTGCCCTCCTCACTCCCTGCAGCTCCTGAGAGGGGGCTGTGCCCAGGGGGGTGGGCTCTGAATGCAGCAGCACTGACACAGCCACAGGGCTCAGCCTCGGGCTGCACCAGGGAAACACAGGCTGAGAGCAGGGAAAAGGATTTATGGGCAGAGTGATAAAGTGCTGGAATGTTCTGCCTGGGGAGGTGGTGCAGTGCCCATCCCTGGGTGTGTTTAAACCAGCCTGGCTGTGGCACTGGGTGCCAGGGGCTGGGTGAGGGGCTGGGGCTGGGCTGCACTCGATGGTCCTGGAGGGCTCTGCCAACCTGGGCATTCTGAGATTGTGGGAGTCCAACCTGTGGATTCTGGGATTCTGGGATTGCTGGCCAGGCAAGGGAGGGCATTTGTCCCACTCTGCTTTGCACTGGAGCAGCCTCACCTCAAGTGCTGTGTGCAGTTTTGGGCACCACATTAGAAAAAAAGACATTAAACTATTAGAAAGCATCCAAAGGAGGCCATGAAGGAGTCCGGAGTTTGCCCCTTGGCTCAGTTCTGCTCCATGCCCACCCTGGCTCCATTGGGCAGTGCCAGCCCCAGGGGATGCAGTCCCACCCTCCCAGCTTGCTCTCCTCACTCGCTGCTGGTTGCACTTTGTGGGGCTGAGGCTGCAGCGGTGTCCTTGGCTCTGGGCTGGGCAAGGATTGTTCTGTGTGCCTGAGCTGGGAGCAGAACTGGCTGGCACTGGGGGAGGAGTGCAGGGACACAGCCCAGGGCAGGGCACAGTGTGGAAAACATAAAAAGCTGAAACTCCAGGCGTCCTAGGCCAGTCTCTGCTCAGCCTGCCAGTGCCCACCACCCCCCTGGTGCTGTCAGCAGCTCAGGGACAGCAGGGCTGGTTTGGTTCACACACCTGCAGCTGCATTGCTGCCTCTTCCATCACCCCACCACACCCCTGCCCTTGTCTCCTGAGCCCAGCTCTCCCACCAGATACAGCATTCCTGAAAGCTTCTCAGGCCATTCTCTACTCTGCCAATGGATGGGATTTTGTCATGATCATCCCCTTAAAGCCCTCCAAATAATCTTCCATGGTGTTTAGGGCTCTTTGGCACACAGTATCTCTAAAAATACACCAAGAAATGAAAGAAATCAGGTCCCCAGATTTTTTTAAACCAGAAAAATAAACGATGTGATTAATTATTCTGAAAAAGACTGTTTATAGTTTGGACCTTATCAAACAGAATGCCCGATTAATTAAACTATCTGAGAATGTGCTGTTTTTCATTTCACCACAATCAAGACCTAAATCTGTGTCTCACTCTCCCTCCTCTGAGCTGGAAATGGTTTTATGTTCCATCTTGCTTTAAATTATACACATCAAGTTTATAATAGGACACGGTCCATTTTGCTGCCAAAACCTGCTCCATAAGATCACCTATTAAACTGCATTTATTTTTTTTATGACAAACAAGAAAAACGACAAAACAGCTACTGAGCATCTGCTAAGGAGGAGCAAATGACTCCCCAGGCTCAGTTTCTGCTGGGCAGGGGCTGTGTCGTTGTCCCCCCACTCTCCAGGAATGCCCAAAGGAGGCACAGGGCTTTTTAAAACCCAGAGTCAGCCCCTGAGAGGTCCCAGCTCTTGCTGGGTGGGAGATCCTGGTCAGGAGTTGCATCCTGGTGGGGTCTGAGCAAGGAAACTCAGCCCTGACGTGGAACAAGGTGATGGCAGAGACCCTGACTGGAGTTCAGGGATGAGGGTGTGGGAAAGCAAGACTGCTGGGAGGTGAGTTCAAGCTGAGGCTTTGGAGCTGGTCAGCAGGGAGTGAGACAGGATCTGGTTCCTCAGCCAGTCCAATCCCCCTCCCAGCACCTCCAGACCTGGGGATGAGACTCCCCCCAGTCCTGAGGGACCTCAGCTGGAGCAAGCCTTGAATCCTGACTCCCCCAGGAAACACTGGCCTGAAAACACATTTTGAGGAGCCCACGAAGCTTGTGGCTGAGCACAGGGCATAGAAAAATTTCCTTCACTGCCCCACCAACCCCTCCAAAGCCTTTTAGCAGCACAGACTGTAGGAAACACCTTCTGCTAGCCAGGCTGGGTGACCCCAGCACGTGGCTCGAGGTGGGGAGCACCCAGCCAGCAGGACCTGCTGCTCTGCAGGGAATGAGGGCAGGAGAGCAGAGAACCTGCCTCAGTGCCCCAGGGAGGAGGGATGGGAACCAGGGCCCCAGTGGGGGAGAGCCACTGCTTTGGGGGACCCCAACAACAAACACCCTGAGGGCTCCCCTCTGCCAGCAGCACCACTCCAGGGATGACCAGGGATGTCCAGGGATGTCCAGGAATGTCCAGGGATGTCCAGGGATGTCCAGAATGCCCAGGGATGCCCAGGGATGTCCAGGAATGTTCAGAATAACCAGGGATGTCCAGAGATGTCCAGGGATGTCCAGGAATGTCCAGGGATGTCCAGAGATATCCATGGATGTCCAGGAATGCCCAGGAATGTCCAGGGATGTCCAGGGATGTCCAGAATGCCCAGGGATGCCCAGGGATGTCCAGGAATGTTCAGAATAACCAGGGATGTCCAGAGATGTCCAGGGATGTCCAGAGATATCCAGGGATGTCCAGGAATGTCCAGGGATGTCCAGGGATGGAGCCCAGGCATGTCCAGGGATGGAGTCCAGGAATGTCCAGGGCTGGAGTCCAGGGATGTCCAGGGCTGGAGTCCAGGGATGTCCAGAGATGTCCAGGGCTGTCCAGGGATGTCCAGGAATGTCAAGGGATGTTCAGGGATGTCCAGGGATGTCCAGAATGCCCAGGGATGCCCAGGGATGTCCAGAAATGTTCAGAATAACCAGGGATGTCCAGGAATGTCCAGGGATGTCCAGGAATGTCCAGGGATGTCCAGAGATATCCAGGGATGTCCAGAAATGTCCAGGAATGCAGTCCAGGGCTGTCCAGGGCTGTCCAGGGATGTCAAGGGCTGTCCAGGGATGTTCAGGAATGTTCAGGGATGGAGTCCAGGGATGTCCAGGGATGTCCAGAATGCCCAGGGATGTCCAGGGATGTCCAGGAATCTCCAGGGATGTCCAGGGATGTCCAGGGATGTCCAGGAAAGCAGTCCAGGGATGTCAAACCAGTGGGTGCCCATCTGAGCAAGGAGGGGGATAGACAGACCTCTGGGCAACTCTACCAAATCTCAAGATTTGGGCTTTGCCAGAATTCTGGAGTTTTCCCAGGGGTCCCAGCAGAGTGCAGGGCTGTGCTGGGCCATGGATCACTCTGCTCTGACACACCATATCATCCTTTCTCCTGACTTACCACGCTCAAAAATGGCTTTATTTTTCTGTAAAGTGTGGGCACCTCCAGCTTTTCCCTCAGCTGCTGGTTAGTTAGCAGAGGAGATGGAAAATCCACCTGCCCCTCCTCCGTGCCAGCTGCCCCTGCCCAGCCCCACAGCAGCTCTCTGAGCATGGCAGGGGGAGACCATCCCCAGCAGGATATTCCTCCCTTCCTTCCCCACCCTCAGCCTTTGCCTGGCAGAGTAGGGAGGTGCTGTAAAGGCAAAGTCTCCTTCAACTGCTGCTCCTCTAGCCCAGCCAGCCCTTGAACCAGCCAGGCTCCTGCACATCCACTCCTCGTGCCCCAGCTTCACCCCTGGGGATGAGGCAACGAGGAGACCCCAACACAAACATGTCCTGGCAGCCTGGGCTGTGTCAGAGCAGTGTCAAGATTTTCAGCTTCAAAGGAAGAAAGCCAACACTGTGAGGAGAGTGGGAGAGCTCTCAGAGAAACCCCTTCAGCCTTTTACTCTGCCAGACACCGAGACAGCCCTGGGAGTTTCCTTATGAGCATTGACTTTGGAGGTTTCCCTCAGCTGAATCATTCCCTATTATGGCCCTGAAGGATTGTTCTGCCTGGCTCTGTGCCACCCCCGTGGCAGTGGCCACCTTCTGTAAAGCTTTGGGTTTCCCCATTAGAGGAGAGCAAGCCTGCCCGTGTTTCCTTGGCAGAAAAGCAGGCTGTGACAGGGGAGCTGTGGCCAAAAATCACCATAACCCCAGTGCTATTTCATTTTAAGTGACAGCTCCATTCTCACCACAGAAAACACTGATGAAAGCAGCCTCTTTTACCACTGCACTTCCAACACCTGAGGTGCAAAACGTGTGGCACACACTGGCACATTTCTAATGGCACCAACAACAGGGGAAGCAGCTGCTGACACCCAGCTCCCCTTAAGCAGCATCAGCATCCACATTTCACCAGAGCTGGGTTTTTTTTTTTAAGGAGAAAAATTCACTAGTTCCAAGCTGAAACTCAATGGCAGCCAGGCAAATCCTCTCTCTCTGGACCTTTCAAAACACTTTTTGGAGCCCTTGTGCAGCCCAGGCCTCCCTCTGCCCATGACCTCTGATTTATTAACTGTTTTAAAGGACTTTATGGCTTTTTCTTCAGTGGGAGATCACCACAAAGGCTCAGGCCACACTGCTGGCTCAGGGCTGCACGTTTGTTCCTCTCCAAAATTCACAGCCACGCTGATTTTATTCCAAGCAGCCAGGGCATCCTACAGTCCAAATGGTTCATTATCTCTGGCTTTCTTTAAAAGGTCAAGAAATACTCTCTGCTTGGCAGATGGACTAGGGTAGGAGTCGTGGAGTCTCAGGATTTGTAACATAACGAGGTTATTTAATTGCAAAGCCTGAGCAGAGGCAGCAGCAAAAGTTTGCCTGAAGTTTTTAAAGAAAGGAAAAGAAGTGATATTTTGAGAAAATTAATTTTTCCCATTTTTTTACCAAAAAAAAAAAAAAAAAAAAAAGAAAAAAAAAAAAAAAAAAAAGTTGGCTCTTAAACCAAATAACTGCTTTCCAAATAACTTCATTTCTCACTATGTATTTTCTGACCTGTTACCTCCAGGCCCTTCTTCCCTTTTCCTATATATTTTTCCCCTGATGCAGCTACTGAAAAAAATAGAAGGAAAAGACAAGAAAAGAGCAGGAACTCCCTCCCCCAAAAGTTACCTATTCCACAGCTGTTCAGCTCCCATGGCCTTTTTATGCCAGATGGAGAAATTCAAAGCTCATAAGGACCAAGTACAGCCACAGCTGCAAGTGCAGGAGAAGCTCCTGGTGCTGCAAGTGCTCATTTTGGGGCCCTGGCTATTTTGGGATTGGCACCCAGAGCCTGTACTAATGTCCCACCTGGGTACTGGGAATGGGATCACAAAAATAGAAATAACAGCCCAGCATTAAAAACCCACATCCCCTCTTCACCCCTTTGCTGCTGAGTCTTGCTGACTGCTTGAGCTGGAAGAGACCAAATGAAGACAAATGCACTTAATAATGATGAGTGCCCAAACCAGAAAACCCCTGGGAGTTTGTGGTGCTTTCACAAAGCAGGGATTTGTTGTGAAATCCAGCAACAAAACTCCTTGGCTGGCAAACAGCAGTTTGCCTCCAGCTTTCATGGCCTGGGATGCTCAGGAGCTGTTCCCATACAACCCCGAGTCCTCATTGCCCTTTGTGCCCCACAGCTCTCCGTGGAGCCTTGGACAGGAACCATGAATGCCAGCCCCAAATTCCCAGCCTGGCAGCACTCAGCAGAACTCAGACTTTAACCTCTACAGAGCTTTATGGAGCCCAAACTGAGTTTTATTGACTCCAGTAGCTGCCTGGACAAAGCATTCTTTGTGAACCCCATTAAGTTCCTGCTTTAGCAAACACTTTTCCCTTCCACATTGTAATTATCTGCCAACAAAGCAGAAATAGGCTAGACTGACAGGATCCACTCCCAGGGCTTATAACACCCATTTCTCTGTCATTTACCTGTCACAGTGGCACAACTGGTCTATTTTTGCAGTCACAGGAGGAGGAGCAGAGGGAGGGTGGGTGCAGGGGGTGGAGGGGCAGGGGAAGAGATGATCCCTGGTGTTGTTGTAAGATAACACACAGCACAGACTCTCCTCGTGAGTTTTTCTCAAAAGTTGTGTTAAGATTGATTTTATTAAAAATGTCTCTCTTTATATACTGCTTTCCACGGACCAATGTGATTGGTGAGAGAAAGACAAACTTCTTCTCTCGCATTGGTCAAAGCAGAGGGACATCAAGAGAGATCCTCCTCCCAGAAGGAATTCACAAGGTGGATATCATAACAAAAACAATTCTGTCGTTTATGTCCTTTTCCTGAGGAAAGAATTTCACTAAACTAAAACATTAGAAAACTAGAACTTTAGAAAATCAGAAACCTCAGGCCTGAAACCAGACTTCACCCTGGGATGATGTTCTTGCCCAGATTCTCTGCTTCACCTGCTGCTGAGGCAGCACAAGGGGTGAACACAACCCAGGGATGGACAGCTGGGCTTTCCTGCCCGGGCTGTGCAGCCTCAGCAGCCCTGTGCCTGCTGGAGCTCTCGTGCCAGGGGCCCAGCTGCAATCTCAGCTGGGCAATCCAGCCTCAGGCTTCCAAATGCTGAGAGCTGCTCAGGGACAGCAGCCACAGCTGGTGAATCTGCCCAGCAGGGATGCACGTCTTGCCAAGCTCCAGGGCACCCTGGGCTTCAAGTGGCTTCAGGAATGGGAGCTTCTTGAACAGAAAAGGGATGCTCCAGAGGATCCCCGAGCCCCAGTGATCCACCCATCCCACATCCTTACACACCACACTGCCACAGACAGACCTGCACTGTCCCAGGGACAGAAACACTGAGGGAAATCCCCGTGGGATGGATCCCAGTGGATCCCACCTGCCAGGCTGTGCAGAGGGGGCTGCAGATCTCTCCAGGATTTTCCTGTCCTGGGGACTGAAGTCTGGCCATGGGTACAAATTCCAGGACCTGACTTCCCTTCTTCTCAGCTGAGTCAGGACCTCGGAGGTGAGAGAGGTTGGTTTGTCTTCCACAACTCCAAACTCAGCTGTGCCCAGACTCAGTGGTGCCCTCAAGGTGCCCACCTTGCTGTCAGGACTCGGGCAGGGCACACGAGCCTGTCAGCCCTGCACCACTTTGGTGGTGCAAGATTCTCCAAGGCGTGGTGTTGTTCTCTAGCCACATCATGGCTAGAGAAATAGAGAACATGGCCAGCTACTCCTGGGCTCTGCAAGGGGAGGCTCAGAATGTTTTTATGCCAACAAGGTGCAGGAGGAACCCAGAGTCCTCTGTGGGTTGGTACCCAGCCACAATCAGTGACGCTGTTGGAGCTCCCTGTAGCCTGGAATGCTGTTATCCCTGGGGGCTGGCACTTGAGACCTCTGGTACCACTATTTTTAGTGGAAGAATTAAATAGAAACAACCAGCAAAATGTAGGTATCATCCCCTCCTCCATCCCAGGTGCCCCTCCTTCCTCTGCCTGAATCCCTGGCAGATCTGACTCCATCACCACGCAGCTCCACCACTCAGAGCAATATTGCCTGCACACCCCCAAGGATTTATTTATAGGTGGCACAAATACCTCAACACATTTCAGAGCAGTTGTCCCTGGGACCTGATAGCCTTGTCCCCGTGCCCCTGTGAGTTTGCCCTTGTGTGTTTGCCCCTGGCAGAGCCCAGCAGAGCCCAGTGCACCCCTGAACTCTGAACCAAGATACTTGTGCCCTTTCCACTGCACTCCCTCCCCTCCCACATGGGTTCTGTGTTCCCCATCAGAGAAGGATTTCCTCTGGGAGCACGGGCTGGTGGAATCCAGGGAAGCAGCCCTGGGAACGTCCAACCTTGCTCTGGGTGTCCTGGCTCCTTTAACTTAAACAGCACTTAAATACCATCTTCTTGCTCCCTGCTCACTTTCTTTTTGTCACCTGCAAATTTAGATTAACAAGGAGGTTTGACAAAGTGCCACTGTATATGTTAATAAACCCATTAGTGTCGGGCCTGCCTGACATATAACCTGCAGAGCCTCCAGTGTTTACTAATATGATTGTCAAAGCAGAGGAACATTACTTTTTAATGACATTTCATATCACTTCAGTTGAAGTAATATCCTGGGACACGATAATCAGAAAGCCATTTAGCCACAAAACTATGTGCTGAATCGAGGCTGGTGCAGGAAAAAATGCTCATTTTGTCAGAATTAAAACATTTGTGTTTGCTCCATAAGTTGTAAGTGCACTTGTGGAGGAGAAACATGTTGTGAAATATTTATTGGAAGCAGCCAGGCTCAGGTAAATGGGGCTTCAAAATGAAATGCTGGGGAAGGTTATTATTCTAGTCGCTGTCTCTTTTGCATGTGATACATCAACTGACAATTCAAATGTATGAAATGCTTAATAAAGCAAGGAGATTTTAGAACTTCTCTTTAAAGAACAGTTCTGAAGTGGTGTGAGTGGCCATAACCAGCCCAGCTGAATTTATTGCTGCTTTCAGAGCCAGGGAATGGCTGCAAGACAGACTGAGAGGGAGTTGGATTTTAAAGTGCTCCTCACACGCTCCAGGTGATTCCAAAGTGTTTTATGAAGCAATGAGTGTGGCACAAAGACAGCAGTGGCACAGGGACTGCAGCCCTTCTGCTCTCAATAATGGTTCTCTCCCCAGCTTGGCTGTCCAGGGCCATCCCCGAGCTCTGCACTGAGCTTTAGAGGCAGCAGATTGAGGAGCAAAGGATGTTCATCCAGGGGAAAGCCAACTGGAAACTCCCTGAAATGTCCTCAGAGCTGCACTGGAGTCACTGAATAAGACAAAGAAATTATCCTGGTTTAGACAGATATGTTAATCAACAATAAATTAATAATCTCTCTTTTTTTTTTTTTTTTTTTTTGAAATAAAGAACCAAGGGGATCCCTCTTTCAGTCTGGTCAGAACAACCCTTCTGATAGAAATCAGCAATTGATTTAGCCCAAGTCTCCTGTTGGGTGGTGGATAGAGCTGATTAAAGCTTTGCATGTACTCCTTCTAGGAGCAGGATGCCTTTCTGTCATTATTATTAATTATGCTCCTGTGATTGCTATCTGTTCATCCAGCCACTCATCCCCCTCTCCAGCATCCCAGCACTGGCCACATATGTAGGAATATAAATTCTTACTATCTTTTTGTTCCAGGGAGGGGAAAAAAAAAACCCAAAAAACCCAAAACACAACAAACCAGACCAAACCCCTGAATTTACAGAATTTCTTAATGGAATGTGTGAGTGTGTCCGTGTGTGAGAAAGTGGTGGGAGATGCGTGGGTGTGATGTACGTGGGAACATTTGGCTGTGACAAAGGCACAAAGGGAAGGTTAAGCCTAAGAAAATGAGACTTTGTGTTTCATGCTGGACCCACTGGGCTCTTAGAACCTCCCCCTGCCCCAGAGGCACCTGGCTCTGAGCCCCTGGGAACCCCTCCCACTCTCACATCCCTACCTGGACTCTGCTCTGCTTGAGCTCTTGGACACTGGCCCCAAGACAGCCAGAAATTTTCCTTCCCCAAATAATTAGACTGTGATAAGAGGAAACAAAGGGCCCTGGGAGCAGCGAGGGCTGCAATAAGAGATGAATTATTAGGCCAAGATGGAAATCTCTGTTGATAAATGACTGGCCCCAAGCAAGGAAGGACTCAGCAAAACACAACATCCTTGTTGTGACACAAGGAAAGGAACAGCATTGTAAGGCACAACAAAGGCTCCGTGCTGCTGCCTTGATCAATTGATTAATCAGGGGATATCAATATTTTTACCCCTTTCTGTGTATCAATTACAGAATCTCAACGTGGTGTCCAGTTCTGGACCTGGTTTGAGGCCATGGAGAGGTCCCTGACAGAAACCACCTCGGGAAGGGGGGTAGAGTGAAGCTGCCAACACAGCCCAAGGATTGGTGCCAAAATCCAGTGGTTCCTCACAGCACCTCAAAGTCAACACTCCAGCACTGAGCCACAGCAGTGTGGGAACAAAGAAAAGGAGAGAGAGCCAGGATTTCCCCTTTCTCCTCTTCTGTGGGCGTCTGGCTCAGCAGGGTGGCTGAAAACTGAAATGGCTTAATCTGGAATTGCTAAACTTCTTTCCTTCCTTTCCTTCCTTTCCTTCCTTTCCTTCCTTCCCTCTTTGAGTGAGCAACATGTCCTCAGGAGAGGAGCTGCCAGCTTTGTTCTAGTGCTACACCTGTCAGGGGATCATTTTAGGAGAGATGGATCTTTTTTCCTCTTTCTGGGTTTTCAGGGCTTGGTTCAGGTGCCTAAATGCAGACGGCTGCACCGAGTGCCTCTGCAGACGTGGCAGATCTGCCAGTTCCATACAGAGGTCTCATGATGGAGCGGTGGGTTTATTGGGCAACCAAGAAGGATCCAAGCAGGAAATCAGGAGGAAAACAAAGGTACAGAGTGAGGGCTGTGGGGTGGAGTAGAGCTGCTCACACTGAGATACTGAAGGAGCTTAATAATTTAGCTTATCAAAAAGGAGAGGAAGAAGTATCTTATTAAAGATGAAGAACACTTACTAAAGATGAGATCTCTTACAACAGAACTCTCTTTAATCTAACAGACAAAGCCATATCAATATCCAATGGCTGGAACCAAAATTAGACAAATTCAGACTGCAAAGAAAGTGCCAGTCTGTAATTGGAAGAGTAATGAGCCACTGGAATTACTCACCCTGGGCTGTGATGAATTCTCCACCATCTGAGTGGATGCTTCTCTGGAAAGCACCACACTGCAGACACATATTTCTGTGTTTGGGAAATAATGGTAAAGCCTTTCCAGCTTGCATGAGTGTTTTGTGTTATAAAACACAAACAAAAGAAGTATCAGACTGCTCAGTTACAGAGGGAGGAGGAAAGAGAAGGAAATCAGAGAGAGTTCAAGTGGACAGTTTATGACAGTGATGACTAAAGAGGTTCCTGGAGCAGGGGCTGGGCAGAGTCCCAGGAATAAAGCCGGGATTTATTGAAAGCCCTTGCAAGGCTGCACCTTGGGCAGCACAAGAGCCCGGCCAGGGCTCCAGCCAAGGTGGCCCTGAGTCCGGAGTTTGCCCCTTGGCTCAGTTCTGCTCCATGCCCACCCTGGCTCCATTGGGCAGTGCCAGCCCCAGGGGATGCAGTCCCACCCTCCCAGCTTGCTCTCCTCACTCGCTGCTGGTTGCACTTTGTGGGGCTGAGGCTGCAGCGGTGTCCTTGGCTCTGGGCTGGGCAAGGATTGTTCTGTGTGCCTGAGCTGGGAGCAGAACTGGCTGGCACTGGGGGAGCAGTGCAGAGACACAGCCCAGGGCAGGGCACAGCCTGGGAACATGGAATCTAAAGCCTACGGCATCAACAGTACTATGGAAAGGACTTGGGATGCTTCAGTCCCATCCCTGCCTGTCTCTGATGTCCTTGCCCTGTGCAGAGCAGCCCCAGCCCTGGAGCAGCCTGCACTGTGCTGGCAGCCCCCTCAGCAAGGTGACACTGTGAGCAAGCTCAGGTGGAACACAGGGACCATCTCAGCCAAACACCCCCAGGAACATCTCCAGCAACGCCTCCAGAGCTGCTCCTCACAAGAAGTCTGAGAAGAACAGGAATCCTGGGCAGACATGGCTCCCCAGAGCCAGCCTGCCAGGACTGGGCTCTCCCCGTGCCTTTATCCAGCTCAGCTGTGCTCTCAGAGCCCTCCAGAGCACCCCTGCACCACGGACCAGAGCTCACAGCAAACCTGCTCCCTTCCCTTCCCTTCCCTTCCCTTCCCTTCCCTTCCCTTCCCTTCCCTTCCCTTCCCTTCCCTTCCCTTCCCTTCCCTTCCCTTCCCTTCCCTTCCCTTCCCTTCCCTTCCCTTCCCTTCCCTTCCCTTCCCTTCCTCCTTCCCTTCCCTTCCCTTCCCTTCCCTTCCCTTCCTTCCCTTCCCTTCCCTTCCCTTCCCTTCCCTTCCCTTCCCTTCCCTTCCCTTCCCTTCCCTTCCCTTCCCTTCCTCTTCCCTTCCCTTCCCTTCCCTTCCCTTCCTTCCCTTCCTTCCCTTCCCTTCCCTTCCTCCTTCCCCATGACACAGCACAAAGCACACATGAGGGGTATATTTTCATATATATCATTATATTTCATATAAATCATTATATTTTCATATAAATCATTATATTTCATATAATATGTGTGAGGGGTATATTTTCATTTTATTTCCAGCAGGCAGGAAAAAGAGAAAACCACAGGGGAAACTGTCACATGCCCAGACACCTCCGTGCTTATCCCAGGCTTGGATACCCCTCCCTGAAAAAGCCTGTAAGGCCGACTTCAAGAGTAATTAAAATAATGTAATAAAAATTAGGAGGCAGGGCAGGCAGGGGTAAAAGCTGGACTGACTTTCTGTTGGCCCTGGGAGAAAGGTAAACCCCAGAAGCAGGTGAATAAATGATTCCTTTCCTGCTGTTTCCCTGGAGTGAAAGGCACAAAGATCAATTCAAAGTGAAAACAAACTTTAAAGATGCATAGAAAACAAATAAAATATTTCACCAACTCTGTCCAGTTTTATTTGGGGGCTGTGAAAAAGGCTCTTGAGAAATTAAAAGTAGAAATTAAATTCCAAGACACCTGCTTTGAAATAACCAAGCCAAGTATGCCAGCTTGGGAATGACAAAATGAAACCCTTTGAGTTGGAACCATTAGAGATAGGGATTAGGGAATCACTTTTTTTGACAGTTTTTATAAAACCCCTGCAGAAGCACTGCTAAGATTTTACCTAGACCAAAACCAGGATAGACTCTGTGACACACCAGCTTGGAAGAGCCCAGAGAAACTCTGTTCCTCCTGCTTTCCCAGCCTTTGCCTGCAAACACATCACTGCAATTAACACAAAACCAACGTTACAGGCAGAATCCAGGAGCACAAAGTTACCTCTTACACCAAGGCCGGGATCAGAATGATCAGAATAATTTTTAAGACCAAAATCTTAAAAAGCAAGGATGAAATAGGGAGCCCTCTGAATGTTCAGACAGAAAGAAATGTTCCTGCTTCTCAGGCAAATGGACAGCATTATAAAAATGGTCTTAGTTCATTCATTTGAATTTATTCATTTACCAGCAGAGTGGCTCGAGGCAGAATTCAGCCCCTGGTGTTGATATTTTGGGTTTATATGACCACATTTATGGCCACATTCAGGCTCATTTTGACTTATGTCATGGGAAACAAGCCTTTGGTTCAAGAGCTTTGCTGCCTGAGGTTCATATGGGCCTCTTGAATATCTACAGGGCTCCTAGAACTGCTGCAAAACCTCAGTCTATTTTCAGGAATAGTTATGGCTCCAAGTAAACAGCTTCCTAACGACTGAGAAGCTGCTGGAAATGTCCAGATCTTTGCTGAGAAATTACATAGCTACAATTTACCCAGGTTGCTGTGGACATGAGAGGGATTGTTATGATAGTAATCTCATTTTCCAGGTGATAACCTGACTACAGAGAGATTGCAAAGGCACACAGGATGTCAATACATCCTGAGAAAGAGTAAAATTCACACCAGTTGGTTTCTTGACTACTTGCAAAAAAAAAAAAAAAAAAAAATCAGAGACCCTGGATGTTTTCCAGCAAAACTTATTTTGGGTTCTCTGCTAAGAGCAACAAGGCTACTAAGGATTGCCTCCTGAACAGGACAATTGGGATTCATGCAGAAACAAACAAAAAATATCAGAAAGTTACAATCACTAGCTTGTGCATCCTTCCTGCTCCCAAACTTCAGAGCTGACTGTTTTCTGAAACGATCACCCAAGTTTGGGTCAGCTGTGAGGCTTGAGGACTGCACACTGCTTTCCTTGGAGCAGTGGGCAGGAAACACAGGAGGGATGAGAAATTCTTCCCTCACTTTGGGAAATGCAGCAGCCAGGATACCAAGAGGGTGGTCTGCCTGTTGATTCGGGAGACAGAATTCAAACTGAAAGCCCCATGTGGAGCAAATTAGCAAAAACTAATTCTAATCTGTCCCATGCTGGCATAGAGGCACGTCAGTCCCGCTTAAAATTGCATCTCCCTGCAGATCTGGGCTGCTCCTTGTCCTGCATGGGGAGAAGAAGGGATGGGGAGAAGCTGCAGTGCAGTGCGTGTGCAGATGGTCTGTGTTACTGAGCCTCTAGGGGATCAGCCCCCGTGCCCCAGGGTAAATCACAGCCTCCTCCAGTGTGTCAGGGGAGAACAGTGCTCTCCCAGAGCCTGGAAGGGTTTAGAGTCTGACTGGATAAGGGGATGTAAATACTGAGCCCCTGTCAGCCTGTAATCACCATCATCATCATCATCATCACCGTCCTGTTTAGGGAACCACTCACATCTTGGAGCAGTTGCTCTGTGTCTCCCTTCACCTGTGATGCCTTCAGTTTTAGCTTTTCTATTTCCACACTGTGCCCTGCCCTGGGCTGTGCCCCTGCACTCTCCCCCAGTGCCAGCCAGTTCTGCTCCCAGCTCAGGCACACAGAACAATCCTTGCCCAGCCCAGAGCCAAGGACACCGCTGCAGCCTCAGCCCCACAAAGTGCAACCAGCAGCGAGTGAGGAGAGCAAGCTGGGAGGGTGGGACTGCATCCCCTGGGGCTGGCACTGCCCAATGGAGCCAGGGTGGGCATGGAGCAGAACTGAGCCAAGGGGCAAACTCCGGACTCGGGGCCACCTTGGCTGGAGCCCTGGCCGGGCTCTTGTGCTGCCCAAGGTGCAGCCTTGCAAGGGCTTTCAATAAATCCCTGCTTTATTCCTGGGACTCTGCCCAGCCCCTGCTCCAGGAGCCTCTGCAGGCATCACCTGAGGAGAAACGGTCTGGAGCCCATTTCCAGCAGCCAGCAGAGCCCTGGTTTTCTTTAGCTGACACAAACAGAGTTTGTCAGCTTGTGCATTCTCGATTTCTGCCTGGTTTAAAGTTGCTGCCGATCCTTGGGAGCAGCTCAGCAGTTGGAAACAGAGAACTTGCAACCCTCCCCACAAAAGTGCTCCCTCAGCTGCCCCAGGTCCTGCCCAACAAGAGCATCCTCTGTGCAGTGGCCTTCAGGACACGTCCTTGGTGCCTGCCTGGGAGCAGGGAAATGATACATTGTGGTGAGTCCTGTGGAAGGCAGAGCCAAAAGTGTGTGCTCACTTTCTTCTGCAGACAGAAAACTGAAGAAACCCCCAGCTGGGCCAAAATAAATAAGTTTGGCATCTTTCCTGCTTGTGCACTGGCACGTTTGTGGTGCTGGAACTGAAAACAGGCCTGAGCCTTATTTACACTAAAGTCTCTTTCCATCACTTTGGCAGCAGGAAGGGGTTTAGTCGTGGTACATATTGTATTTTCTTTTCAACATGTGTAAATGAGAATCAGGCTTTTACACGGCTTAAAATAGATGTAAATGACCCTTTATGCTGTCAAAACAGTGTTGAGAGGCCTTTCTGCAATTAAGAAATCAGCCCCATTATGCTTTTATATCATGCTCCATTCATTTAGTTTTAGTATCCCAGCCCTGGGCAATTCCCCTTGACCTTGGCAATCTGTTCTCAGATTTTACACAGCTTGGGACTAAAACCAGGGGGCTGAGGAAGGTGCATGAGCTCAGACAGAAACACATCAAATCCTTCAATCTAAACTGAGCTTGAAGACCCACCTGGAAAACTCCTCATCCCCAAAAGCCTGAGATAGGTTTATTTTGTCCATTAGTTGCTCTTATGACTCCTTTGAAAAAATTGTGTATTTTACTCATCTTTACAAAACCATGAAAGGAGAAAAAGAGGCAGAGAGAGAATAGCAAGACATGCTGGGCTGCCCTCAGGGTTTGGATGGCTCACAGATGGACTTGCCATGCCTCCTGTTCAGACCCAGGAGCATCCACCACCACATATCGTGGGGAGTGAGAGATGTGGACCATGCTGTGCAAGTAAAGCCAGTTTATGACACTAATCATTCATATTTATAGTTCTCTAAGTTCAAAACTAAATACAGTTCTAAGGACAAAACTTTCTACTCCGTCTCTTTTGTTCTTGTTTCTTCAGTAACACAATCTCTTTGATTATATCAGGTTTTTAGGAATTGTTAAGTAGACACTGGGCATAATTCTGCCCAAGCCTCTGGTTTTGCTCAGCCACCAGTTTGCTCTGTGCACATCACTGATGAGGAGGGAACTGGCCTTCCTTGGATCTCTACTATTACAGATTATTAATGTTCCTTGAAGGGTTGTTCTGGGAGCACCCAGGCCAATCAACAGCTGTGTGAGCGAGCTGAGTTTTTGGTGGTTAGGATCAGTGACACCATACCCACCCCTCCTTTAATGAAATTATTGCAGAGGAAACCCACAAGCAGCAAGAGCTGATCAAGGAGCAGACCCCAGCCAAGCTGGGGAAGGTCTGTGGCCAAGGCAGCCCCTGTCCTCAGGCTCAGCCCTAGGGAATGCAGAACTCCACTTCTCCTCCTTTCTGTCACACTGGAGAGCAAGTAAATTACTAGGGACCTTAAAACAAGGTGATATATTTCCATATTTTGCCAGTGAGGAACTCTGGAGGCAGGAAGGGGATGGCTTACACTGGTGGGATTCTGTGGCTGCTCCTCACTGCCCAAGCTGCTTCTGCCCTTCCAGCTCTGTGAGAGTTCTTCCACTCCCACGTGTCTCTGCCCCATAGGTGAGGCCTTTTTGCAAAAGTCCTCGTTAGGAAGGAAGGCAAATGGGACTCTTGGTTGTTCTCCTTCTCCAGCTTGTTTGTTGTTTCCTTATCAGCAATCTCAGCACACCAGGATTAACACCAGCTCAGCCTGAGGGAGAAAAGGCACCAAAAGACCCCAACACACAGGATCAAGATTCTCTTAAAGATAATTCACCCAATTATCACTTAGAATGTACATTATTTCTATTTTTCTACCAATAACCAACTAAACTTCTATTCATGTGGCTCTACACTGCAACAAATCTTCACCAATCATCCTGTGTCCCCAACACTGCAGAACAGGGAGGAGATGACGGAGGAGAAGGAAGCCTAAAAACCACAAAGCTCCTCCACCTTGAGTTCCTCCACTTACCATTCTAACAAACCCAAAAATCTACATTTCTCACCCTGTGATAAATTACATATTATGCCACTATCTAATTGACATTCTTGTGAATTCTGTTTCATCCCAAAGCCCGGGAAGCCCTTTCCATGGATGAAGGTTAAAGGCAGTGCCTGTCAGGGGGTTTGGACCCTTCAAAACATGCAGGGAAATGTTCTCTGCGTTCTGGACTCCAACACAGCTCCTGCTGCTGGTGTGCACTACTGAAAAGAAAGGTTTTCATCCTGCCTTCTGGACTGTTCAATCCAGGTGCCATCCTCCTCACTGCTCACCAAACAATGTCTGTGGACAGAGTGCTCTGTTCCTCTGGAGAGGCCATCACCTGCAGCGACAGCCTGGCAGGTCACTCAACCCAGAGACACTCAACCCAGCTGCCAAGGAACTCTCTGGGACTGCTGAGGCTGTGCCAGCCCATTCCACCCCAGACCAGAGGGGCCTGTGGGCACTGCCCAGCCCCCTCTGGATAACCCAGCTGAAGGCCAGGACATTTACAGGAACTGTCATTTTCTCCTTTCACAAGAATGCAGGAGGGATTTTCAACGCTCTCCTTACCCCCTCCTCTTTCCCTCTATAAAATAACTCTCTCTCCAGCTTTGCCTGATTTTTTCTGCTTTGCTCCAGGAGCAGTTGCAGTTGGAAACACCCAGACAAATCTTATCCAAGAGTTTATGAGGCATAGCTCAGAGGCACCCTGAAAACTGCAGCATGCTACCTAGAGTGCTGCAGATTATTATTACTTTTTTTAATCTTGGTATAGTTCTGGGTAAGGTTTTAATTGGGCATAGTATTTCAAAGCCAAGGAGCAGGATCTATGCAAAGCACTGGATGGTTTCTGTATTAATTGACCATCAAATCCTTCCCCTTTGCATCTGTGTTTTATTATTAGAGAATGTAAAGCAGTTTATAGGGCTTTTAACCTCTTCAAGCAAACACTCTGTGGAAGTTATGCTGCTGCAGGGACCATATTAGCTTTATAGACTTCATTTCTAATCCAAGGAGGGGGGAAAAATGGAGAAGAGACAGAGCAAATGAATGATTTTTGATGGTCTAAATTCAGCTGGTGTAAATCAGCACAACTCCATTAACTTTGGTAGAGTTATGCTGATTTATGCCAGTTTAAAGAGCAGACATTTGATCTGCAATGAGGTCCTCATTCCCAGAAGGCCAAAATGGTATCAGACCAATCTTCACAGACCATTTATCAGCCTTCACAACTACATTCTTCCCTGCTGCATGGAAAAGCCCTGACCAGATGCCAGATCTGGCAAACTGGGTGCCACTGCAGGCATGCACGTGGAGGAAAATCACCTCCCAGCAGGGCACTTCCATGACCTGTGTGACCACCAGCCTGGCTCCAGAGCTCCCAGGGTGAGGGGTGTCAGAGAAAAAAAAAAAAGCAGAGCCTTGCTGTGGAGCCCCAGCTGAGCCCTGCAATCTCTCACAGCTGAGCTCTTTCCCTCAGTGTCTCATGGTCGAATTCCTCAGGGAATAAGAACCACTCCCAGGCCAAGAGAATTAGGGTTTGGAGCCCAAACTGTCATGTGTACAAGGGTGAAATCTGCCCTTACATAACCAGGCAAGACAAGCCCTGTTTGATCTCCTTTTTGAGTTCTGTGCAGCAGGAAAAGAAGGAAAATTCCCCACCTCACTTCCCTTCTTCCCCTGTTTCCTCCACACAGTCATTCCACCACCCCTCAGCAGGTGGGATTCCCTTTTGCAAATCCCTGCCCTATTTCTTTGTTCCACAGTAATCCCAAATGCCACCAGACAGAGCCCAGCACAGTGATTATGAGCAGGCAAACAATAATTATCTTGTTCCTAAGCACAACGCTCCAAGTATCTCGTATTTGGTTTCTTGGGAAGGTCCTGAACGTCTGACTCCAAGGCACTATGGTTTTATTGCAACTGAATAAGCCAGAAACCATTCAAAAGCTCTAAAAGGTCTTTTTTTAAATAGTCAGAATGAATTTACAGTGTTGGCTGCCTGGCAAATGCAACAGGCATTTCAAGTGGGAAGGAGCAGTCCTTTATGGCATCTGCTCCTGGCATTTAGGGCGCCCTGATCATTAACAATTCCTCAGCCTCAGTGCTCAGCATCCTGCAGGCTGCTGGCTGGGGAGACAGGCTGAGAAAAAAGGGCCTGCAGGAAAGGAAAACCTGGATTTGGAGTTAGCTGGAAATTTTTCTTACGATTTATCAAAAAATTATTGCTTTTCACTTAAAGTGTCACCGAAATTCCTTGGTTTCAAGCACCTGCAAGTGAAACATGAGCTGGGCTCCACCAGCAAACCTTCCCCAAGTTTTCCTGCCCAGACTGAGCCCCACTTGACTCCCTGAGTGCCTCCTCACCTCAAGGCTGCAGGTCTGCTGCTCTGGGACTGATTTCTGAGCAGTGCTGGTGCCCTGGCATGGCACTGTGAGCACACAAGGCTGAGATGGACCCTAAACCCTTCCTGCACCCAAGGCCATGGCTATTGGCACCCCATCTCAGCCACTTCATGGCATCACCATCATTATTTAACCAAGCTGGTGCCATGGGAGAGGGCAGGAACAGCAGATGAGTTTTTGATGGCCTGAAAAGCCCAGAATAATTTGCTAATTTTTGTGACTGAGCCAGAGTAGAGTGACACAGCACTGAGGGGTTCCTAAGTTCACAGTTGGGGTTAAAAAGCCATTAGTGGGGTTAAAAAGCAGCTGGAACAGCCACTGCATGTGTGGAGAGATGAAGGGGGATCCACACAGTTCTGTGGGCTACAGGAAAGGACTTCTCCAAATCCTCCTGCTCCATCTCAGCTCAGAATGAAGCCCAGGGCACACCTTGCCATTCCCTTGCTCCCACTTCCCTTGATGCCTTCTGGAGGTGACCTGGAGCAGAGAGCAGCAGAGCCCAAGGATCCAGCAGGGATTTATTCCAAGGCCTCCCTGGGCACACCTGGGCAGCACAAGAGCCCAAGACCACAGCCAAGGTGAGCCCAACCTGGGCCCAGAATGGACACCTGGCCACCAGGGCTCCCACTGGGACCAGTTCTGCTCCAGCAGCACATTAGAATCAGTTGTCCAACCACAGCTTCAGGTTATGAAGCTCCATGCTCCTTGTTTCTCTTCTCACTTCACTGCTGTTTTTGTTCTTGGGCCTGAAAGTTGTCCTTGGTCCCAAACTGGAGCAGGAATTGTTTTGTCTGTCTGCTTTGAGAGAGAGCTTAGCAGCACTTAATAAAAAACCTAAAACTACACACCAAAGCAGCCCAGAATCTAAAAAATATAAAACATCAGGCATCACCCTGGCCTGCATGCCCTGCAGGGTCGCTCATCCCAAGCTCCAGGCAGGTCTCTTCCCTCTCACATGCCTGTGCCACCCCCAGTGTGGGCACTCTGGGCTCCCAGGGCCCTCTGCACGATGGGAGCACAGCAAAGTGCAGGTGCTGCCCCTTCTTCAAGCACATGTGAGGCAGGGGCTGATCCACAGCCCCTTCTCAGGAGCTGCCTCCCCACTCCCATCTCAGGTTTAGGTGTCTCCTGACTTGGTTACTGGTGTTCTGGGGCCATTATCTCCCCATTCTGGGCACAAATAAGGCCATAAAAATTGCATTTCTTCTCCACCAACTGACAAATCCCCTACATTTAGGAAAATTTTATAAATATCAGAGCCAAGTCCCCTGTCCTTCCCTTCAGAACTTCTGGAAAATGCAGGTTTCCTGAGGGCACTGGAGAAAGGCAATTAGCAAAGAAGAAGGTAGTCAGGAAAACACTTTAAAAAGACTGACTAGAATAATTTAAAGGTATTATTATTAATGATGGCTATTACAGTACTAGAAAGCTCAGTGATTTTTCAGGCAGGACCGAAAAAGGAATAGGAACAAAACAAAGTAAACTCTACAGCACTGCCAGAGAGCTCTGGAAGCCAAGCAAGATAAGTCTCAGGACAATCAAGCCAAATCCTCTGCTTCAGGACACCAGTGTGGGTTCCCAGGAGTTCAGGGGCTGGGGAAGAACTGTGGTTACCTCCCTCTGACCAGGGCAGGGAATATTAAAGCTGAGCTTTCCAAAGACCTTCTGGACAGTCAGCTCCCAGTCACTGCAATTCAATGAGCTGAGTAATTCCCCTGAGGCTGTGCAGAAGCCTCTGCTCTGCTCCCCACACCCCAGGAGCCATCAGAAGCAGGGTCACCCACCCAGCACTCTCACACACCACCAGCCCCTCAGCTTGGCACATTTCTTGAGGACTGGGCAGAGGCCATCAGCCCCAGAAGTCCCAAATTCTCAGGAAGCAGCCACTGCCCCATTGGTAATCACTTAAACTTCCCTTTCACATGTCCAGGCCAGGACCTTTCTTTCTGATACATCCCACTGAGGTTTTATTTAAGATAACAGGAGGGTTTCACACACAAGCTGGGCTGCACCTGGCCAAATACTGGGCCCTGGGGAGGGCTGGATGGCTTCAGTGGGTTTCACCACTTCCCTCTCCCCTGCCCTGTGTGATTCCCTGCCTTCATATCCTCCATGCAAACCTGCCTCATTAATCCCTGCATCCCAGGTGCACCATGGAGTTATTTAGGAAAATCCCGTTCCAACCCAAGGACAGAGCATGTCACAGTGGGGGTGATATCTACAGTAAGGGTGACCTGGAAATCTGCCAGCCTCCAAAAATTATCCACCCTGCCTGAGTTTAAATCTTGGATCCTGGCTATTACAGAGCTGCCTTTGCAGGCACATCACTCACATCATGGTTATATCCCTCCCTGCCCACAGCTACAGGGGTCAGGGGAGAGCCCCCAGCTTGAGAACTTGGGGGTTGGATTAGGAACTACCCCAAAATAACCACAATGAGGGTCTCTAGAACAGGGACTCATTGCATCAGTCAGCCCTGAGCACAGAACCAGCCTGGTTCTTTTTTTGCTTCCTGAGACTTCACTACAAGCTGCAGCCTGTGTTTGTCTCCCTGGAGTGGTTTTCAGAAAGATCTGATTTGTCTCAATGATGTATGCTTCTATAAGCTGAGATTCAGCTCCCAAATCTC
This sequence comes from Sitta carolinensis, assembly GCA_032173965.1. Classification (NCBI taxonomy): domain Eukaryota; kingdom Metazoa; phylum Chordata; class Aves; order Passeriformes; family Sittidae; genus Sitta; species Sitta carolinensis. Next base: position 9,710,851 of record CM063298.1, on the reverse strand, counting down.
CAAGAATTTCTTAGATTTGAAGATTTCTGTCAAGTGATTGTTTTGTCTCTGATACAGAATTCTAGTTTGACAACAGTACCCCAAGCATCTCTAGTTCCCACGTTTCCACAGCATTTAGAGTACTCCCAAACAACTCATTCTTATTTACAGTTCTCCAGAATATGCTTTGCTAATGAGAGTTTTGATCTGCCTTGATGTAAACACATGAGATACTGCAAAGTAGCTTTCAAGCCTAGGACTTGTTTTTCAGAAAAGGTAACATTAAGTTACAAAAAAAAAAAAGATCCATTTAAGTCAAAAGTTTTGCAGTTTTGCTGTAGCAGGAGAAAATCTCAGGATATCAGAGTCAAGGGAGGAATATGGTACTCAGCTGAGGCAGTGGACAAGCAGTCAGACACAAAAGCTTTTCTACAGCTCTGAGAAACTATATCCTCAAGCCCCTGTAGAGCTTAGTTTAAACCAAAAGGACAGAAAAAGGAGACAAAATATGGAATTAAGATCTTTCCCCTCTGCCTCATTAACTCCAGTGATGTGGAGGCATACAATGGCATAAGAAATCTTAAAGTTCGTAAGAAAAACTAAACTAGAAAGATACATAGAGTGGGGATTTTCAATTACATCCTAGGAAGGGACATTTTAGACCTTTCAAACCACAGCACAGGTATTCAAGACTTTATCCACACTCACCACAGGCAGTAAGAGCTGTCAGGCATCAGCAGCAGACAGCAGGAGCCCAGAGCAGCTCTCAGTGGGTCTCTGGCCCCACGGTGCTGGAGCTTAGCTCTGACCACAGATATTTATAACCCTGAAGGCAGAGAGGGGGCTGAAGAGGATTTATCAGGAACAGAGGCCAATGGCACCATGGGACTGCCCAAAGACAACAATCTGCCAGCAGCTTTACCAGCAGCAACCCCTGCAGCCAACTGAAAGGAGGTGACAAATCTGTCCCCAGGGGCAAGGCCAGGTTGGACGGGGCTTGGAACAGCCCAGGTAAAGAAAGATGTCCCTGCTCATGGCAAGGGTTTTGGAACAAAATGATCTTTAAGGTTCCTTCCAATCCAAACTGTTTTGTGGTTCCATGATTTCTGACCCTCAGTGTGCTGAATTCTGCACCTCTCCACACCATGGGCCAGCTGATGTCCACCAGACACCACCAGCAGTGCCAGCACTCCCCAGGGAGCTCCTGCTGCACTCCTGGCTCCCTGTTACAACCAGACAGATGTAAAAATGACTAGTCCAGAGTGAGCAAACAGGCAACCAGGCAGGTTCCCTGCCTTTCACCAAAATGCTTTGACCCCTGCCCTCCTGGAATGAAACCAGCCCCTTCCAAACACCCACCACGAGGAGCAGAAAATTGCAAACGACTTAAAGCGGGACGGAAGACCCTGAGCTCGACAATCACAAACTGAGGCCACTAATCTTCTTGTCATGGGAGCAGACTCACCCAGCAGAAGGGAATTCCTGCCTTTGACCAGACTAATTAGAGGCATTGAACTCTGCTCCTGTTAAGGTTTGAGGAGCCTTAATTGGATGTGGCAGCGGCCGCACGCGAGGGACGCGGCTCTCGCTGCTCACGGGCACTTGGCTGTGCCACCACCACGCTCCCTGCCTGCCCCTGGGGAGCTGTGTGGGCTGGAAAAACACCCAGCCCACCCACAGCCCCTGCTGGGTGGCTGCAGGTTGCAGAAGACTCCCCCATTTCAGGGGGAGAAGTTTGGTCTGAGCCGACACTGAAAGGGAGTTTGGGAAGGTGGGGACGGGACTGGGATTCAAAACTTTGCTCGAGTGAAGGAGGAGAATCACAAGAAACTCGAGAGGAGATGAAAGAGGGCTTTCTCCAAATCTTGGCAGTACAGATTGAAGGTTCTGGTTCCAAATGTAGACATTCCCCAGATGGGGAGAGGAAGCACACCCCAGGAGCTGGGCTGTGGTCCCTCCTGAGTGGTTTGGGGGAAGACATGAGGAGATGGGATGGAAAATCTCCTGCTGCTCTGGCCCAAGTGTGCATGAATTGTGCAAAGGCAAGACTCAGGGAGGAAGTTCCAGCAGAAGGGAAGGAGCTCCAGTTGCCCAGGAAAAGAATGATTTGAGTGAATCAAGGAAGAAGGTGCTGGAGGAGGGGTGCCTGTTTCTCTCCTGTGCAGGGCAGGAACAATCAGCTCCTGTGCCTCAGGAGTGCACAATATTTCCAAGCAATGTGGTGCACAAGGCTGTAAAGATCTAAGATTAGAGAAGATTTAGATGCAGGATGAACCAAGAGGGAGTTTGGGTAGAGTGATGTGAATCCTCACCTCCTGTTCAGCAGTGGCCCCTCCAAGTTCAGAGGTGAGTAACCCACTGCAAAATCCTGGGCAGAGGGGAAAGGACTTTCCTTAGAGACTGGTGGGAAGAAGACAAACCTCACATCTCTAAGCCAAAAGCCTTCTCCACACTTTGGGAAGCAGCACAGAGTGGCCAGTGAGGCACAGGACATCCCTGCAGCCCTCTCCAGTCCTGCTGAGCTCTTAGACAGCAACACCTGCCACAGGGAGGGCACTCAGAGCAGGTGAGCAGAGATATCCGAGCTTTTGGAGCACCAGGCTCTGGAGACCTGAGCTGAGACCCTGGAAAAAATTAACCTTCCTCAAAGGCACTGCAAGAAATCAGCTTTTCTCTACAATTATTGTTTTTTTCCTGCAAAAGATTAGAATCCCATACCTCTATTGCTTGTACTGTCAACTGAAAGTGTTGGCTTGCTGGCTCACATGGCAGCAGGCAGTGTGTTCACATCTGAAGGCCTCAAGTTCATTTCCAGTTAATGATCCATAAGAGGGACTGCAGCATTCCTCCTACAAAGATTGCCTGGAAGCTCCTGACAGACTGCTTCGTTTGGGGCAGAAAAAAAAGCTCTGAAGTATTACCATGACTTATAAATCAGGTGAAGTCAGCAATTCTTTACAAGGAGCAGTAACACTTGGCACACACTAGTACCAATGGCTGGTCAGTAAAAGCTCAGAGTAAAAAAAAAAAATAAAAATAGACAGTGATCTCAGTAAAACCAAAATGCAGATCTTGTTCAAATTCATATATAATAAAGCAATTATTGTTTATTATTGAAGTACCAATTGATTATTAAAAACACATTTATTGAGGCTGGACCACAAGGTAACAGATCCCTACCTCTGGCATAGCTGCAAAACCTCAGTAAATAGTGATTATTAGAAACAGATTTATTGAGGCCTAACGATATGGTAAGATGTGTATCAGTTACAGAGCTCTTAAAACCCAATCAGCCTGGTTTTAAGCTGAGGGTTTACAGCTCAGCAGTTGGGCTCCATGTCTTCATCCAGGGCTGCTAAGCCACATCTTATTGCAGGTTTGATATGCAATTAAGGAGTGTTTGCAGGGATAAGACTACACTGAGCAAGGAGAACCAGGATAAAACACATTTTCTTGCTTCTAAAAATGCAGAGCAGAGTTGCTGCTTGACCTGTGGCTGAATCTTTTCATGGATTCTGAAGCCCTCTTTCAGTGGAGCGTGCAGACCATGGGCAGCTTGAGGATGTGACCCATCCCAGTGCCAACAGCACGAGCAGAATGTGTTCTCCTTCCCCCAACCTCTGCTAGGTGTGACCAACTCACACTCATCTCTCCATCTCACACTCATCTCTCCATCTCACACTCAGCACACTCCCTTCACCCAGTCTCACAGAGTACTGTGGCTGTAAATGGTAATCAGCTCAGTGACTTAAACTGGGCTGAGCCATTAACAACTGCTGGGACCGAGACTGCCGTGGTGAGACCATGAGAGGCTGGAGGTGGTACCAGTGTGAGGCTCGAATTCACAAGAATACCATTCCGGACTTTTGTGCTTAACTTGCCAAGAACAACCCCATCTCCACCCTGATGCTAATCTCCCAGATCCATCCATCCATCCATCCATCCTTTCCATCCACATCCATCCATCCATCCATCCATCCATCCATCATCCATCCATCCATCCATCCATCATCCATCCATCCATCCATCCATCCATCCATCCATCATCCATCCCATCCATTCCATCCATCCATCCATAATCCATCATCATCATCCATCATCCATCCATCCATCCATCCATCCATCCATCCATCTATCCATCCATCCATCCATCCATCCATCCATCCATCCATCCATCATCCATCCATCATCCATCCACCATCCATTCCATCCATCATCCATCCATCATCCATCCATCCATCATCCATCCATCCATCCATCCATATCCATCCATCCATCCATCCATCCATCCATCATCCATCATCCATCCATCCATCCATCCATCCATCCATACCATCCATCCATCATCCATCATCCATCATCCATCCATCCATCCATCCTCACATCCATCCATCCATCCCTCCATCCATCCATCCATCCATCCATCCATCCATCATCCATGAATCCATCTCACCCATCCATCCATCCATCATCCATCCATCATCATCCAATCCATCCATCCATCATCCATCCATCATCCATCCATCATCCATCATCCATCCATCCATCCATCATGAATCCATCCATCATCCATCCATCCATCCATCCATCCATCCATCCATCCATCCATCCATCCATCCATCCATCCATCCATCCATCATCCATCCATCCATCCATCCCCATGGCACCTGCTTCTCCATCTCACACATGGGGTCCCAGCCCTCAGCACGGCCCCTGGAGCCTCCCAGGGCTGCCTGAGCCTTTCACACTCCTCAGGATGGATGCAGGAGGCCAAATCCCCAGAGACACAGCCAGCCAAACAAAGAGCCAGAATGGAAACCACAGACTGAGTGAAGAAGGCAGTGATTTTGCCCAGGTCATGCAGAACAGGTGAGGCAAAGCTCAGGGCAGGAGAGGTCTGCTCCTCTCCTTTTGCCATGCCTTAGGACCTCCCAGCCTCCCCACCAGAGGAGGAGGAGGAGAGAAAGGAGCCCAGATTCCTGGAGAACTCCCCTAGCTCCAGTCTCCTCTGTTGAAATTTATATATTTCACTACAGGTGACATCATGATTGCTGGAGTCTGACAGGTGATGCTGTAAAATGCATGAAACCATAAAAATTTCAACAGCAGCAAGCTCCATTGACGCTACATCTGACAGCACTTAGCTGCCCAGCTAACACAAATATTATAAAAGGACTCAGGAAAGAAATCCAACCTGCCTGACCTCAGTTTTGGACTAATAAAGAGTACAGCATGACCAGATTTCACCCACGTATAATAAGCAGACATCTTCAAAAGAAACCCAAGCTGGGTGTTGGTCAGTGGAAAGGACAAAGGCGAGAGATGAGTTAAGAGTGGGAAAAGTCATTGCTGGGCACGTAGGGCTCTGCTGCACTCCAGCTCCTGCCAGATCTGCCTCAGGAACTGCACAGCTATCACAGAAAAAGGATGTTCCCCAGCCTCACACAGCCAGGCTAGAGTGGGTAATTGCCCAAAGCATGACAGAGCCCCTGATGTTCATTTCTGCCCTCCCCACAGGGAAAAGGTGAGTAATCTTGTCTCTGAAAGCTGGACAGTAAGTGAATCCAAAAGAATCATTGCCTCTTCTTTCATCACTCTCAGCACTAAATTTTAAAAGTCTGAGGATCTGCTTTTTATTTCTTTCTGCTGTGCGATTCCTCTGGTCTCCCTGGAGGAGGAGAGCACCCCTCAGATCTGTGGAAGTCTCTCTCTGAAGAGGGAGAAGGAGGATTCCCACATTTCCCAAAACCACAGAGGAGATTCAGGCAGATGTGGGCTGGTGGCTGCAGCCAGGCAGGGGTTTTCAAACCAGAAATGGATCAGCCATTTCTCCAGAGCTCCTTTGGGATCAATCAGACAGGCACAAGGGCAGAAGGAGCTTGTCATCTTCCAACTGGCCACTCCAAAACCTTTCTGAGAGAGCTGGGCACCCTTGGGAACCAGTGCTGGCTGTCTCAGCCACCTCTCAGAGACCACCTGAACTAACGACAGGCTCCAGTTTCCACCCCATCCTGCACCCATGTTGCAGCCAGTGCCACCCCAGTACAGCCCATCCCAGGGGCTGCCCAGCAGCCAGGGTCACCAAAACCAGCCCCCAGTTCAAACTCCTGCACCCAGCCATGCTGCACCTGTCCACAAAGTTCACCAGGAGTCTGGTTTGCTGTTGGACAGCAGCAACAGTCCAGTGAGACAGGCAAGCAGCAGAAGTTACTATAAATACATCCAGGGCTCCATTAAAACTCCTTTTATGTTACTGTGATGCAGATAGAAACACACAGCAACACAACAGGGGTTCAGGCAGAGAAGAAGAACTCTCTAGTTTATTGTTGACCTCGTATCTCTCAGTTTCTGGACAGTGAGCAGATATTGGGCAGAGAAGTTACCACCTCTCCATCTCCACTGGGCACTTGAGAAGTCCATGAGGTGATATCTTTTCACAAAGGAATGCAAACATGATCCTTGTTTATCTTACAATTCATGAGAACTGACTCCATTATACCAAAACAAATCAGAAGGCTGATTTTCAGGGACAACACTTTTATTCAAATGATTGGAGAGCTGCTCTTGGAGCTCGCTGCCCTCATGGTGCACAGGCAAATGGGGAGGGAGTGGAGCCGAAGGAACCACTTGGGCTGCCCAGCTCTGGAGCTGTGTGCCAGGCAAAACACCCATCATCATCATCACCATCATCATCAAAATCACATTCTTATACACTCAGTTACAATAACCAGCAATGATGGTCACCATCTATGCACAGCTTTTGATATTGAAGATAGACTTCTTGAAATGTTACTTGTTCAGCCAAAGGGAAAATGTTATTGTGAAATTCTGTGCAGTGTTTTTGTTCACAGGGTTTTATCAAACACTTCACTGGAAAGTGGATGATCATTTTCTCACAAAATCATCTTTTCCTTTTCTTTTTATTTTTTTAATTTTTTTTTTTTTTTTACCATTACAGATCTCCTTTTTCAAACAATTTTTAGTTGCCGAAAAAATGCATAATAAAAAAATTCAAAAATCTGAAAGAGTCCTTTTTTTTTAACATAAATGGCTCCCTGTTTTGCTGACAGGTTTATCAGAGTCAACATCAGCTGATGGAAATGTCATGGCTACAGGAAATGGTTGAGAGCACCTGGTTTGGAGCAACACAGGACAGCAACTCAGTGAGGAGCATCAGCCCTGTGTTCCTCAGGACAAACAGTTACCAGGCAGGACTTCACCTTTCCTGCTCCAGTTCTTGCAGGTCTCCAGTTCCAGCCAGCTCCAGCTCCAAACCCCACAAATCACACAAATACCAGTAGATGACTAAAGTTTGGTCTTTGCAGTACCACCATGAAAAAACAGAAGATCATTTAGACACCTAATTTCAACTAAAATAAAGTGGATGCCCTGCTGCCCATGGAAAGCTTCCTGCCTAATGCCCCCTGGATCACTCCCCATGCTTCCCCACTGCAAAACACACTGGAAAATTCTACTGGGACTTCCCAGAGTCCTGCTGCTCCCAGGTCAGGTTGGGTGAGGGCTCAGCTACTCTAATTCACACAAAACCCTTCCTGGGGAATGAGCTCTTCCTAACCAACACAGGAGAGCAGCTCTGGGTTAAATGCCCCATATCCTGCTCTGCCAGCCTCTGGACAATTTCCTGACCCAGACTCCAGCCCAAAGGCTGCAGGAGCACCTGCCTGCATTGCCCATGGATGGTACTGAGCTGTGGGAGCCCCAGTCCATCCCCATGGAGCCAGCAGAAGGCACTCCATGACGTGGAGGGTCATGCCTGGGCTGGGCTTTGATGCCCCAAACCTTTCCCTTCTGTCCCTGCCAAGCCACACTTTCCACCCATCAGTGATGCCTTTAGTTTGAGCTTTGATATTTTTTCAGATTCTGTGCTGTTTGAATGTGTAGTTCTGGGTTTTATATTCAGTGTTGGTGAGCTCTCTTCACAGAGTAGGAAGACAAAACAATTCCTCTTGTAGCTTGAGACCAAGGACAGGCAATACAAATTTCAGGCCCAAGAACAAAACCAATGGTGAAGTGAGAAGAAAAATCAAGGAGGATGGAGCTTCATAACCTGAAGCTATAATTGGACAATGAACTCCAATGTGCTGCTGGAGCAGAACTGATCAAAATGTGAGCCCTCATGACCATTCTGTGCCCATTTGGGGTTCATCTTTGGGGTAGTCCATCTGGGCTCTTGTGCTGCCCAGGTGTCCCCATTGAGGCCTTTTAATAAATCCCTGCTTTATCTTTATGCTCTGCCTGCTCTCTGCTCCAGGTCAGTCTCCAGAAGGCATCAGCAGCATCCAGGTGAGTACCCAGGTGGAGCAGGGCTGTCCATGGGGTTCCCAGCATGGGAAGGGGACCCAGCCACAGCCAGAGCAGGCAGCTGTGACCAGCACAGCTCCCACCTGCAGCCCTCCAAAGGCACCATCTGGCTGCCAGCAGCTTCAGTTTGCAACCTTGGGGTCCCTTTAATGCATTTCCCCCCCCCTCCTTTTTATGGAATAGGCAAAAAAGTCATAGTAACTGATCATAAAATTTCAAACTCATTTACCTTTCAGGAGGCAACTCAGCACAGGCTGTTACAGGGCAATTTGGTACATCATAAAGTTTCAGAACCTTGTGGGTCTTTATGCTTCCACTTGGAATAGAAAAGTAGTGGTAATGATCATAAAATTTTCAACTCATTTTTCTTTCCAGGGGGAATCAGCAAGGGTTTACAGGCAATTGGTAAAAAGTATAGAAAGAGAAAAGGGGCTGCATGAGGCAGAGGAAATAAAGATGTAGTGGGGTATGTATTAGAATGTTTTTATTGTGTTCCACGGGGGAAGAGGAGGAATTAGATGAGGGAAAAAAGAGGAGAGGAGAGGAGAGGAGAGGAGAGGAGAGGAGAGGAGAGGAGAGGAAGGAGAGGAGAGGAGAGGAGAGGAGAGGAGAGGAGAGGAGAGGAGAGGAGAGGAGAGGAGAGGAGAGGAGAGGAGAGAGAGAGAGGAGGGAGGGAGAGGAGAGGAGAGGAGAGGAGAGGAGAGGAGGAGGAGAGGGAGAGGAGAGGAGAGGAGAGGAGAGGAGAGGGAGGAGGAGAGGAGGAGAGAGGAGAGGAGAGGAGAGGAAGAGAGAGAGGAGAGGAGAGGAGAGAGAGAGGAGAGGAGAGGAGAGAGGAGCTCTCTGGTGAGATTTTTGGTGAATTCCTGGCAGACTAACGTGGGGATCCATTGCAGGGATTCCTGCAGCCCGGCTCAGAGATGCTGCTGCAGCTGGGATGTGTGAAAATGCACAAACCCACCCGGCCCAAGGGCTGGACAGCCCCGGGCCCCCTCTGGGTCTGGTGTCCTGGGCTCTGCACAGCCCTCAGGTGATCACAGGGAAGCCCTGCAGGAAAATGCTCATCTCGTGGCCAAGAAGCTGGGCCAGCTTCTCTTCCTGCAAACACACAGCTCTGCCAGCCCAAATCCAGTCCCAAACAGCAGCTGGGTGAGACACTCAGCTGGGCTGACCTGCTCATTCCAAACCCACAGAAGTCAGCACCAGGGTCAGGGTTTGATTCCAGCAGTGGGTGAGGGGGCTCCAGGGGTCTGTTGGGGATGGCAGTGAAAGTTTTATGGAGTGCTGGTGGGTGCTCCTGACAGCCCTGAAGACCACCCCGATTTACACACAGATTCAGCACAGACTGCAGCAGTGCCGTCCCCCCTCCACCTGAGTTCCACAGGCTTGGGGTGACAGAGAAAACCTTGCTACACCATATTTTTAAGTTTATGTTCCACCAAGTGGCTCTTCACATTTATTCTGGACATCCTCCTAAAACATTTTGCTCCCATTAATTCACTGTCATGGGTTTGATAGCCTAGAGCAGAGCTATCAGCCAACAGCAGGGAGTCCACAATGCAACTTTGTCATCTTTTATGACCAGGATTCATTCCTTAAACCTTTTCTTTTCCTTCTAGCATGCTTTGATTTGGGCTTTTCTTATTAATTAAATGGCAAGTTTCAGTAGCCAAAGATTGAATTATAAGGCTTGTTTAGAGGAAGGAGAATGATCAGAGCAAAGGGTGGAAGCCATATATGTAATATACACATATACTTAAGACATGGAACTTTGCTTCCAGACGTTTGGAACAAATTAAATAGAGGATCAAATTAACTAGTGATTGAATTAAGTGGAAAGCATCTCATTACCTAAAAAGATGGAAACATGTGTCATTTTATAACAGCTAAAAATAAAGCAAGAATGGGTTGAAATGAAAAGCAGGCACCTGAAAATGTCAGCCAAATCTGGGGTCTGGTGAGCCCTCCAAATGGGAAAGCTGTAAATAAGGTGGGTTTGCTGCATAGTGCTGGGAAATGATGGGCTTGGAAAGCAGATGTTGTGAGAAAGGAGCTGCTGCACATCCCATTTCAAAGGTGTGCAGGGACCAAGGGGGCTCATCCAGGCAGGAGGGGTGCCCAGGACATTCCCTTCACCCCAGGCACAAGCCCTGGGGTTGGAATCTGCTTCTCCACTGAAAATCCAGTGAGCAGTTCAAACTCTGCTGCTCAATCATCCTGGGTTTCAGGTGTTTCACAATGAGGAACAAACCTAGAGGTACAAAAGCATCTTTTTAACCCAAGATTGAGACATCTTATTGCCACCTTAATTCAGCACCTCTATCAGAGGGCTGGCTCTGCTGTTCCCCAGACATCCAATTTCCTCTGAAATAGATGTGAAAAGCAGAGGCAGCATTCAGATCCAGGTTTTTGTTTCACCATTAGAACAGAGAGCGTTTCACACGTCCCTCCCCTCCTGTGACATTGATGTTCATCTTCCTTCCTGCTCATCTGGACCTTACAAATTCCAGTCACTTCTCTTCCTGACACCACATTTCACTGAGGGATGCATGGGATGGAAATTGCACTGAGCTGCCACGGAGTGCAGGAAATCAGTTTTTCACTCCACCAGACTCCAGCCCCAAATTCAGGATGAGGAATATGGCCTTAGCCCTTTTACTATCTAATGTCGTATTTTTTCCTTTTGTTCCACTTATATATATATATACATCATGTCCTGAAAAATGCAAGTGGAGCTTTTCCAAGATAAATAACATTATCTTTGCAGAACCCTACAGCACCCCATGGCAACTCGTTATTTTTCAATTAAATTTACTGCTCATTGGCAGTTGCTCTGCTTTAATTTTCTACTATTTGTTTACTGAAGACCAAAATGCATAACACAGAGCCCTATAAAAGTCAGGCTAAGTTAATTAAATGTGAAACTGGGAAACCCTAACTTTGCCTCCTGAGCAATTTCATCATGATATCTCCTTAAAAATGTCACTTTTCACAGAAATTTATTTAGACATATGTAACCACGATTAAATAAATGTGTGGTCCCTCCACAACTCACTGCAAAAGACACTTAGCTGTATTTTGTAACCTGATTGGAGAAACAGGAGTTCACAGGACTCACAATGCCAGAGGAAGAAAAGATATTTCAGTCAGACCAATATTTTTACATTCCTTACACATTTCTGAGTTATTTTGCCTGAAAGCAGGATGCCTGAGTACAGGTGTGGAAGAGATGCACCACATTATTTTTCTTCTATTGTCACAAACACCTGATTTCTTTCCATGATGGAACCATGGATTTGATGGACTGCAAAGCAGTTGGGTATTTAGGTTTGTATCAGCCATTTTACATAACAAAATATTCTGGTCAATGTCCACTACAAGCTGTTCTTCACGTGGATCAAGAAATTGTAATGGATGTAAAAAACTAATGAAGACACAAACCTTGGCTGGAGATGCTCCTACATCACATCAGAAATATTTTTTTCCGTAGCTCTTTTCAATATTTGCATTCTCCTCTCCAGCTGAGCTAGGCAGACCATGCAAATCCTACTTTCCCACCATGCAAATCCTACTTTCCATGTACTTATTATTCTGCATGAGTGATGGAGACCTTGAAATTATTTCAGATGTGGATGCAAATCATTGGTGAAATCTGTCCTCATGGTCTCAGGGTCCATCACAAACCCACCATGGAAACACACACCTTTATCCAAGCCTGAGAAAGGAAGGTAAAAGAGAGACCAACCACACTTGAAAATGCCCATTTTCCACCACTGCTTGTAGCACCAGCCTGTAGAATTTCCTAAGACAAGTCATCAGATTTTAGGCTGAAATCCAGAGGCAACTTATTGAAATCTAAGAGCAGAATTAAACACGTCAGAAACACTTCCCAGTGCTAAAAGATTCCCAGCTTGGAGCTTGATACTCCAAGATTTATTTCTAAACCCACCAATCATTTGAAGGAGGAGAGGAAAAGAAGAATCTTTTCTGAGAGTCACAAATTAGAAACAACACAAATAATGACATCTCTGAGGATGGACAAAACCCTCCATTTAGGTGCCCACAAGCCAGTCTGAAGAAAACAGAATCCAAGGCTTCAGTGTTTTGTTGAGACTTCAAAATTACTCCAAAAGGGAGATGTAAAAACTGCACCTCTAAAGGTCTGGCCAAGGTTCCTGCTGCAGGAATGAGCAGGAATGAGCTGCAGCCTCCTGTGGCAGGAATGGCAGGTCTCAGATGTCTCGGGGGTTGCTTTGGTCAAGGTGACCCCCAGATGTATAAAAGTCTCTGTCTCCCAACCCAGCTGTCCAAGAAGGAGTCAGAAGTCTTCAGCTGATGCTCTCAAGGTTGTTTTATTGTTTCTTATCTCAGATATTTTCTGTCTGGCCTGCCCAGGTCTGTTCAGCAGGGCAGCCCAGGCACACTGCCCTCCCCTGGGGCAGGCACTGTTTTTATACTACAAATTCCCTGTTAGTTATTGACAGTGATGATCCAATGCCTGTCACCTGTGTTAGACAGTTCCATTCTACTCCAATCCAATCCCCAAGTGCCACCATCCCCAAGATGATGGGGTTAGGAAGAAGAAGGAAGGAGGACAGGACAATGCCCAAATCCCTCCATCTTACCCCCTAAGCCCCCAGGGTAAAAATCCCCAAAATTTCCCTTTTCACTCTACAACTACTACTATCATGCTATCTAAACTTTTGTGCCCTTTAATTCTTCATTCCCAGGTGGTAATTTGTTCCACAGGTCAAACTCAAAGCTGCAGGAGCTTTGAGGGTCTCTGACCCCCCTGCCAGGGCTTTGAATCCCCCTGGCTGGAGCTGGGATCATCCAGGACTGTCACAGAGACAGCCTGGGTTCTGACACAGATGTTGCCATCTGACCACGTGGCCACTCTGATGTATTAAAATCCACCTTTGGCTACCACTTTGGACCCATCCTGAGCCATTTAGCCACGCTCAGCCCAGCCAAACTGGACGTGAGGCCACAGCAGGCACTGGGACAACCACAGGCAGCAGAGCATCTGCTTGATCCTTGCTGCTGGTCCCAGAAGGCAGTGATGGAACCCTGGACACAGAGGATTTCAGGCTGTCTGTGCTGACAGGGAATGATCCTCAAAGATACACTGCATTTCACCTAAGGCTTCCAAATGTGAGTGATAGCACTGAGATCGTGTGTAGTTGAATAGAAGTGTGTTCTATCACAGGGTGAGAGATTTAGAATTTAAAGCAGTGAGTTGTAATAATATATGTGACAAGATAGAGGGTTTAAAACATAGTCTTCTTCTTCCTCTCCTTCTTCTCCAGTTTGGGTGATTTTGTGTGATTAGTTAGGAAAATCTGCAGTGCAGGACATGGGTAGCTAGTTATTAAGTTAAAAGTTCAAATTAATTAGTTGGAATCACATAATTGAGTAATTTAAGGTTAAAAAGACCTTAAAGTCATTTACTCTGCACTCCATTTTTGCCTTGTTAACATGTAGGAGCACTCAGGCCAGTGAGGCTTTAACGTAGATGAGAAATAATAAACATCTAAATCCAAATAGGAATTCTGCCTCTCGTGCTTTTAATCCTGACCCTGAGAAAAGAACCTGATGAAGCCGAAGGGTTCCCCAGGGCAGAGCTGTGCCTGGGACAGCAGCACCTCGGGTCAGGTGTGAGTGAACACAGCGTGACCCTGTTGAGGTGAGCTTTGCATCTCGGGCCAGGCGAGAGAAGCACGGTGTCAGCAGCTAATAAGTTCAGAACGGGATTTCTTCCTCAAGCCAAATCCAGCCCTGATTTATAACTCTGCCACGCCACTCTGAACTTTCCAACACTCCTCCTGAAACATTTCATTACTGCTCAATTACTGTCATGTTCTCTGCAAGACCTGGAGGGGGAAGGTGGTCTCCATTTGGAGGCCAGATGCCATTTCCATTTCCTCAAAAAACTGCTCGGTGCCATAAATAACCCAGGCACCCTTCAGAAACAGGCTTTGAGGCTACGATAGGTTTTTTAAAAAAGTGAAACCCGTGACATGTTCTATGTGTAATGGAAACTAACCAGAAACTAAGATGTTAAATTAGTGTTGGGGCACCTTTGTCTTGCAGCAGGGCCAGACTGTCTGGCTGGCTTGGAGGTGAGAGCAGCACAAACTCTGCCCAGCCTCAGCACCGCTGCTTTCTCACTGAGGTACCCGGCCTGGGCTTGCCTAGAAAGGGTTTGGCAGTTTTCTGGACACACAGAATTGCAGGCATTCTGTGCTGCCAGAAAATGATCCTCAAAGATACCCTGCATTTGATCTAAGGCCATGGAAAAGGCTCCCAAAACTGAGTGATAGCACTGAGAGTGTGTGTACTTGAATAGGAGTGTGTTATATCACAAAGTGAAGCATTTAGAATTTAAAGTAGTAGATTATAATAATATATGTATATAATAAGATAGAAGGTTTAGAGCATAGTCTTCTTCTCTTTCTTCTTCACAAATTTAAGTAATTTTATGGAATCAGTTAAAAAAATCCACAGTGCAAGACATGGGTTGCTTCGGAAAATGAGAAATCAAGTATTTTCCATACTGAAAAGCAGGTTTGACCTCTCGTTCCTAAGGTGTGGGCAGACTGGACTTCAGCTACTACAACCCACTCCTCCAGCATGGGAGGTCTTAAATTCTGCATCCTTAGCCAGAAAATCAGAGGCCCTGCTGTGCTGCAAACCCTGCCCCGAGCTGGGGCTCTGTCACAGGGTTTGTGAATCACCTGACAGCCCTCCTGCATTCACCAGGCAGACACTTCCACAGCACATTACCATCCAAAACGTCCTTTCTGCTTTGATACTAGTAACAAGTGTCTGTTTGTACATATGGAGACCACATTATATATTCCAGATGGAAATTCATACTCGGTTTCAGGGAAGGAAACTAGCTATTTCATACGAGATGCATAATTTGTTGTGTGAATATGAAATACGTGACTGCCTCACATGTCGTGAGCTAATCATAAAAAAGAAAAATAGAATGGGAAAGGTCCCATCTGTCTCTAAATCCTATGATCCAACTGTTCTCAGCTAACTCCAGCTCTGCCAGTACCTGGTACTCATACAGCAAGGAGAGCTTTCTGTGCCAGAAGTTAGTGAAAAACAGAGTAAATATGAAGCTGCAGCTGAAGTTACATCCAAGGCCGTGAGGAAGCATCTTGGAGAGAACAGAGACCTTATGACACCTCTTCAGCTGACTGAAGTCATTCCCTGACTCTTCAAATTGTTCTTGACCTGCCTTTTCATCCAGGCTCCCCTGCAATTATCTTCTTAACATAATTTCCCTGTAGTTCCCTGAAGAGCCTTAATGGGATCACTGGGAAAGATCCAGCTGCACATTAGAAAGCGTGGGGGCAAAAAGATGATGGAAATACTGCCACTCACATTGGTAAGGCTGCAGGGTCAGGCTGGGGCTTGCTGGCCTCAGCAGCAGCTCTGCCACACAAACTCAGGGGATCTCAGTAGGTCTGACATGCTTTGCCTCTTCTGTCATGGTCTCCTTTATCTGCACCACGTTCCTGAGCCTGCCCCTAAAGTTCTGCTCCAGTATCACTAAAGTTGCTCCTCCCCTGGCATCCAAGGATCAATTTAAGGAGGATTATTCCACGGGAAATAGCAATGTTTGCTGTTCCTTTCAGTGCTTTACTGCAAATGCTTGAGCTTGTTTGCCTCTAAAAAATGAAACAGGTTTGAAACGGCAGCACGGGGTGGTTCCCAGGTCTGGGAGAACATTTTCATGCAAAAGAAGAAGAAGAAGCCCCAACTCTCAGCTGGCAGCTACCAAAGCAGTGAGAAACTGAAACCCAGGTCATCCCTGGTCATTCCTGTCTCTCTCCCTCCACTGCTGAGGGCAATGATGCCAGCAAACCTTAGATGCCATAGCTGAGTCCTCAAGTTTAATGGGATGAATCTTTGCCATCCTACAGGTTTAACCCACTTATAGGATTACATAAAATTGCCTGGATTAAGATAATTTTGTGTCTTGGATCCATTTAACTAAGCAATGCAGATCACTGTAGCTGAATCTCTTGTCCTTGGAGATTTATCCAACCTGGATTTTACCAGCACAGCCCTTAAACCACCCTTTTAGGGGGTTCCAAATTGACAGTTCCTTCAAGACTTGATTCAGAGTCTACTGCAGTCAATTAAAGACTTAGGTACACTTCAACAGGGTTAGGTCTGCTCCTTTAGGACCTCTATCAGTTACAAACCATGTCCATGTTTTAATCAAGAGACCCTGCATTAATGAATGGATTAATTTAAGAATTGCCAACCAGACCTCATGGACATCTTTCTGACAGGACCTTCCCTCACACCAGTGATTGACACCCATGAATTTTGCCATCTCTGTTGAGAGAAAAGTAAATTAGCAAAGGAATGAATTTACACTTCTCACAATTCCCAGAGATTTCTATAAGTTTTTTTACCTCGTGTTTCCCATGCCTCCTCTGGTGAAAATCTCCCTGCACTGGGATGTGTCTGGTGACTGCTGACAGCAAAAATGGTGTTAGAAAACAGCCAAAATCTGTAGCATGGAGAGGAAGGGGAAAGTGGGAAAGGTGCAGGACTGGCTCACACAGCTTTGGGAAACTGGTCAGCTCTGGCTGTCAGCTCTAGCTGAGATTTTGAGATCCACAAAGGACAGCTGCTGTCTTTTCTGTGTCCTCCACATCTCACCCAATGGCCACAAGTGCTCAGGTAGGGCCATTCAATACAGAAACACAGAATGAACCAGGCTGGGAAAAACCTTTGAGATCACCAAGCCCAAACTGTGACCCAACACCTCCTCATCAACAAAACCACAGCCCTGAGTGCCACATCCAGGCTGTTTTTAGACATGTCCAGGGCTGGTGACTCCAGCACCTCCCTGGGCAGATGATTCCAATCACTCTTTCAGTGAAGAAGCTTTTCCTGAAAAAAAAACACCAACAGAGTGAAAGCAGCATTTGCTCAGATGGGCTTTACCTCTGGCTCTGTCACCTTTCCTCTTGACTTGGTTGTAAATCCCTCCTGGATCCTTTCTAATACGAGAGGCAGGGAGAGGGAAGAATCGCCTGGTTTAAAACAAAGCAGCTCATTCAAAAGCAGTTGTTTGCCTTGGGCAGCAAACACTGACTTTTACAAACAGCAGACATGTCCTGGGGATTTGGGGTGACTGCAGCAGCGTTTTCAGGCTGGATAGTAAACAGCTAGGTAACCACTGACACTGCCCTGATGCAGGGTTTGAGGTTCCTTTCCTCTTCCCTGGGGAATACAAGCCATGATCCTGCTAGAGAAACAAATGATTAATCATAGCAGGGGTACCTCATTAAGATTTATTACAAACCCTTGTGATAGCTCAGGAAAACTGCTTCCAGGAGTCATCCAATAAAGCAGAATTAACAGGACAGCCCTCAGATGGAACTGTGCTATCCAAATCCCTTTATGCTGACCTGCAGTCCAGAACTGCCACAGCAGCTGCCCAGCATTAGTAGAGCTCTGCAACGTTCAGCAAGAATCAGGCACAGAGCCCCAGCTGTAAAGCTGATGAACAGAGAGAAAGGGGGAAAACACAACGTTTTACTACAGCTATTTGATTGTGATTTATCCAGCATCCATTCCACCTTGCCTTTCAGGAGTAAAACACGATGCACAGGAATGGCCTTTGGTCTGGTGTGTGCATCACATCACTGCACACAGTCCTGCCACGTGAACCCAAAGCTTGCTCCCACCAGGAAGGACCACATGCAAGTCTTGGATGAGTTGATGGCACCTGGATGGCCACGCAGGCTGCCCTCACACCTCAAAGTTCTCCACTGGAACACTTTGCAACACAAACCACAGCAGATCCCTTGAGAGCATCACTGCCTCGGCTGCTCTGAGAGATTCAGCAGCAGGCTCCAGCTCCAGCTGGAGGGAAGAGAAGGTGACACCCAGCACAGACCTGACAACCATCGTTTTGCCAATTCTCAGAACCAGGATTTTTGCTGCTTCCTTTCAAAGCGAGATTTTTGTTTGCCAATCGTGTTCTAAAGATAAATGGTTAAACATAGAAGACAAATAACCCCAAGCACAACACTGGGGTAAAATGAAACATTTCAGTTGTCCCAATATTATTTTGTTTTCCAGGGAAAAACCCTTGCAACAGGTAACCAGGTGTCCCCATTGAAGGAGTGTAAACTCAGCACCCTGCATTGCCATTAAAGTAACTTGAAAGGTGCAGAGCCCAGAGCAGCTCCTTTCAAAGGTGAAATAACTGTTTCTGTGGTGAGCTCAGTAACACCAGGGAAAGCTGCCCAGTGTGTGAAAAGATCCAGGACAACATTTTTCAGTTTGTTTTTCCCATTGGTGTGTAATGTTATCCAGCTCATACATAGCTGAACGAGATCATGCCTTCCAGGAAGATATCCAGGTCTGAGGTGAAGCATCCAGGCTAGAATTAATTTCCTTCTTGTCCTGGTCAGCTGTTCCACTGGGGAATTTACTGTGCTGCTCCACAGTTGTCTTTCCAACCTAACTTCAACATTCATCCACCAGATCTTCTGCTGGGGCAGGGAATTACCTGCCATTACTACCACACTGCCTCCAAACTCCCTTTTCAGCAAGCCAAAGAGCCTGAGCTCTTTAAGCCTGACTCTCCCTCCAGCCCTTAGCTCATCCCATTACAGCTCAGTTACTCTCCAACCTGTATCCAAGAGAACAAAACCATCATGCAGTTTGGGGGGTCACAAACTTTGTGCTTTGCCAAAGAGCAAAACCCACTGAAATTGCCTCAGATGCAGACACCAAACTGATCAAATTGAGGGCTGTGAGAAGGGCAGCATTGGAACAGGCTGCCCACAGAATCACCATCCCTGGAAGGGTTCAAAAAACGTGTGGATGTGGTGCTTAGGGACTCAGTTTATGGTGAATCTGGCAGTGTATGGACTCAATGATCTTGGAGGGCTTTTCCAGCCTTTAATGATTCTGGGATCCCATGAAGGAAATCCCAGCTCTCACGAGCAGCCAGTTGTGAACATTCACTGATTTCAGCTATCCATCAGCTCACGAATGTCTGGCAATCTCCACTCTGCTAGGGAACCCTGAAGTCTCTTCTTTGTCATGTGGCTGTGCAAGCTCTGTGAGCTGTGTGTGCCATTTGAGATGGTTTCACTCAAAATGGCACCTGTCCATGGGGAAGAGGAGAATTCTCCCAACAAATGACTTATTATTTCAGCACTTGCATGGGAGGGGCCCAAGGAACGGTTTTCATCAACAAAACTCTCTCTGGGTACCACTGACAGCTAGAGCTTCCAGTCGAGGCCTGCTGAGGTGAAAATCCAAGGAATGCCATTCCTTCTTGGAGCCAATTCCCTCGGTGTCAAATTGCCAGCCAAAGAAAACACATTAAAATCAATGCCCTTAAAAATGACAAGCTAAAAAAAACCCCACACCCTGAAAACAGAGATGGTCAATCCAAAGCTGTCCATGCTCCAGCTGCCAGGCTCCCTGTCACAATATTCCCCCCCAGTTTTTCCCCAGTGAAATATGGGTCTCCTGGCTGGAGGCAGTGTGCTGCTGCCCCTGTGCTGGGGCAGCACTGCAGGAGTGTGGAGCAGGCTGTGCCTTGCTGTGTTTGTTCAGCCCCAAGAAAGGCAAATCCCTCCCTTGGCTCCCAGAGTCACTCTGCTGAAAGAACATTCCTGCTTGGAGAGGTCTTTATGTTTCCCCACAGGCTGTGCTGGTGGTCCCCCAAACCAGGCTGTGGTGTCTCAGCAGCAGTTCTAATTATGGAGCCTGAGGAAGCAGATAAACAAGAAGCTGGATGGTTTTATGAGTGAATTTAGCCTTGTGATAACACAGACAAGCCCTGCAGCCAGGCAAAGCCTGGGGGAACACCACAGTTTCTCATCTCATTTGATTAAGGCGAGCCACCAGGACCTGCTGAATCAGCCAAAGAAGTGGGCTGCCATCCTCTGTGGAACTCCAGGGATTCCCAGGATCTCATCCTGCCCTGCCAGCACCCCTGAAATCCCCTGGGACAGCAGCACTGAGCCCTCAGTGAGCCACCAACTAACCCAGCACCAAGGGCTGCTGCTCAAAACACAGTCAGGATCTGCAGCCTGACCCCACCCCTCAAACTTCTTGTGTCTGTGCCCTCAACCCTCATCACCTCCCTGCTGACCTACAGGGACCTTCCAGCTGGGAGCAGAGCTCCACACCTGCAGCCTGCAAGCTGCAGGGAGCCCCAGATCCCACAGGAGCAGCAGGGATCATCTCTGCTTTCAATGGAGACACGGGCTGGGCATTAAAGAAGCTGTTAAGGGTAGTGGTGGGTTGTCCACCCCGTGGTCTCTTCAGGCAGAGTGGAAAAAAGGTTTCAGCCAGCAATGGGTTAGTGAGCTCAGTGCTGAGGTTAATGGACAGAAGTTTATAGTCTGCTGTTCACAGCAGGTCAGGCTAGAAAAGGCTTTAGATGTTTCAGCACTCATATGTCCACCTCTCTGAACAGAGAATAAAGAGGGTCTGCCAGGCCACTGCACTTGGGACTTCCATCATGGGGAAAGTGAGGCAAGTGGGTAAAACAGCCACACTCCCCCCAGGGTCTGGCAGCAAGGGGAACCAGCACTCATCTCTATATTCAACAGCCTCTCTGACATCCCAGCACTTCCTGAAATGCATCCACGTCACTGCAAGGATCAAAACTGCCCACCAAGCACATCCTCACTGGGGAACAGTGCTTGAGCCCAGGCTGTCCTCAGGGGTACCAGGAAACAAGGACAGTGGAGAGGGGTGGTGTTGGTGTGAGCAAACATCTGCTCCTTGAGCCAACAAAGCCCAGGGGATGCCATCCTGGGCAGGCAGCAGCAGCTCCATCTGCTCCCCCTATGCTGCCTCAGTCACAGCACCAGCTCCTGCAGCAGAGGAATCATCAGCTGGAGCTCCTGCTTCAGCAAGATTCCTCTGATGCCTGGGAAGTAATTACCACTTGCTCTTCCCACTGTCCTCTAATGGAAGGTGGCCTCATTAATTACATTACACTGAGTCAGCTTAGCATGCTCAGAGATAATCAAAACACTGTTAGTGCTTCTCCCAAAATAAGCAGCTAACTTGCTAGGACACCTTGTGTTTAAACATTTTCCACTGTGCCTTACACTATCTGAGCCTCATTTCCTATGGGAATCGTTTCACCCACTCCTGAGCTGCCAGCACCAGACAAAACACAACGTGGTGCTTTGGTGCCCAGCAGAAACAGCAGAAGAGGATTGTAGTCTGGCTTTCCTACACCTGAAGTTTCTGAGTTTCTAAGTTCAGTTTCTTCATGATGTTTTGGTTTAGGAAGGCCTGGGTCTCACAAGGTTTGACATAAACAGTGCCATGTGTTTTGTCATGAGTGTAATGCTCTGGATTCCTTAGTGTGGGACAGACTTTCTCTCTGTCTTTCAGTTTTGGCCAGTGGGGTAAAGAGTTCTGGCACTCTTCCTGCTCATGAGAGTGGCCTGCTCAAAAAGGTATAAAAAGGGGTCAGTGTGAGAGTGTTGGTGTGGTATGGACAGTCAGGACAAACGGTGACAAAAGATCTCTGAAGCCAGGTCTTGGAAGTTGCAGTTTATTGCAGAGGGTGTGGGTGCAGGGGCTGCTTAAAGCTGCCAGCTCAGCTTGGAGCAGGCCTGAAAGACAGCAAGGAAAGAGAGAGAGAGAGAGCAAGAGAGAGCAAAAGATAGAATAGCAGAAGACAGAAAAAGAGCTCTGAAATTCCTGTTACAACACAATAAATCTTTTTCCGTGCTCAATATTCTAATTCTCACTAACCAATCTAGCACAAGATACAAATCCTATAGCATTTACATATAGCTTATAAGAATCAGTACATTACCATACTGTGTTACATTTTAAACCCTAAAAACTGCTCTTTGGACCCTTTCTGCCAAGGTAGTGGGGTCTGCTTAACCCTTGGACCTGTCTGTAAGCAGAGGGCATTGTTTAATCAGAAGGGGATTGCCTTCAGTGGCCAGACCATTGTTTTCCAGTTGTTCAATAACCAAGGCTTGGTATCTCAAAGCTTGCTTTCATTCCAATCTCACCTATAATTTCTATATTCTCAAAATCTTTTGCCAGGCAATCCCATTTATAAGTTTTTCCTGTTTCATCCTTCCCAACAGGCCAGTTGTTTGAATGAAGCATTGGAGTCAGCTCGGATCTGAAGGAGGAATGGTGCTGTTTGTCACTCACCACGGTGACAGGCACCCAGCAGCAGCAGAGGGTGGCACACCCCTGGCAGGCTGCAGTGGAGCTCTGGCACTGCTCAGGATGTGCAGGCACCTGAGCAGGGTGCCCACATTTCCCAGAGTGACCTCTCCTGACCCTGCCAAGGGTGCTGGTCCTGGGGAGGAGCCTCCTGTGCTGGCTCATCAGCTCCACCTAAATTACTGTGGTTGTTAATTAACTAGTTAAGACTAATCTGCACAGTGCTGGGAGGTTCATGCCTCTCCCTCACCAACCCCGTGGTCTCCCTGCACCTCTGCTCTGTGGCACTGCTCCACCTAAATTACTGTGGGCACCCTAAAAGTGCAAGGGAGCCTCCTGAAATGCTGCACAATATAAGCTGAGCTTGACAGAGCACATCTACAGGCCCAGGTTTGTCCTTTCCCTTCAAGATATGAACTAACATCATTTAGGTTACATTATTTATTAAATAACCTTATTAAATCCCTGTGGTTATTAGGCAAAAGGGTTGAATCACCTTCCAGCAGCCTTTTCTTTGATGTTATTTTAGGGAACCTACAGGAATTAGGAATAGGAACCATCTCATAGTAACCTGATAAGGAAGAGACCAAAGCTTTTATAAGGGAGGAAAAATGGTCATATTTGAGAAAAGAAAAAAATGTTTCTGCTTAGCGCCTTGACAATATTTTGAAATGCTTAAGTTTTTCCTCCCTATACATTTGTTTCAGAAAAATCAGCATTTAATTTTTGAGGAAGGATTTAAATGGTTTCACAGCATGCAGCCCAAGCAAAATGAATCAAACTAAATATTTGGGGTCTCCCATTTGTTCTGCTGAATAATCTTCCTCTTAGCACTATCAGAAAGAAATTAAGAAACATTTTTTAGTTTAACAACTAAAAGTAGAAATCAATTATTCAGAGTTCTAGTTCTGAGCAGTTTTGAAAAATCTACCTTTTTGATATGCTTGAGATCATGTAAAGATATTAAGAAATATGGTTGTGTGCACCAAATCAAAGGAAGCATCAAAATATCAGATGCAAAATAAAAGCTTTAAAACAAGTCTCCATAACCATCAGTGAAAACATTTGACAATTATTTATATTTCAAATGAAACAGGTGATTTTTTTCAATTAAAATGGAGATGCAATCTTTCTTAAAAGTAATGAAAATGCAAATACTCAGTGCTAGATAAATTAGACTGGGAAAATGCATATATACAGAAAATAGGTCATGTTGCACTGAGTGAAAGAGGGAGGGAAAAGTAGAAAATTGAAGGGAAAAGGCAAATTGAATTGAAGTTCTTATTTCTCAACAGCATCCTTTAACAAAACCCACTCTTTATGTTTTCTCTACAAACATTGAACCAACAAGGAAAAGGTCACTGGGACCTGACCTCCCTTTAATAATACACTGGCAATTATTCCTTTGGAGGGAAAAACATTTTGTAAGAGCAAAGACAAATAATCCCAACTAGATTAATAAATTACTTAAAAGAGAGAGCTGAAAAGGAAACCCCCACAAATCAGGACAGACCCTCTGTTGTTATTTTCATACCTTTTGTTTTAGCACCTTCTTTAAAAAAAAAATAAAAAAATGTGCCTAAACCAATATTTGGAGATAATATTTGGACTACCACGGGGTGTCAGGGAAAACAGAGCCTTCCCTGCACTGCCCAGAGGAGCTGAGTCCCACTGGGCAGCCAAACAGGGAAGCACTGAAGAGGCAAGAACACTGCAGGGAGAAAACCCACTTTCCTCCTCTCCTTCTTCTTTTCACCCCTGCCTCAGAGGTCACTGGTTTATTTATTTAATTAACCAAGTGGCATCTCCCAGGACTCATTCCCCTCTCAGCCATCCCACAGGAGAATGTCAGGATCCCCAGGTTGGAATCAGAGAATCCCCAGGTTGGAATCTCAGGATCCCCAGGTTGGAATCTCAGGATCCTCAGGTTGGAATCACAGAATTCCCAGGTTAGAATCCCACAATCCTCAGGTTGTCAGAGCCCTCCAGGACCATCGAGTGCAGCCCAGCCCCAGCCCCTCACCCAGCCCCTGGCACCCAGTGCCACAGCCAGGCTGGTTTAAACACACCCAGGGATGGGCACTGCACCACCTCCCCAGGCAGAACATTCCAGCACTGTATCACTCTGTCCATAAATCCTTTTCCCTGCTCTCAGCCTGTGTTTCCCTGGTGCAGCCCGAGGCTGAGCCCTGTGGCTGTGTCAGTGCTGCTGCATTCAGAGCCCACCCCCCTGGGCACAGCCCCCTCTCAGGAGCTGCAGGGAGTGAGGAGGGCACCCCAGAGTCTGCTCTGCTCCAGCTGAGCACCCCCAGCTCCCCCAGGGGTTCCTCTCAGGGTTTGTCCCAGCTCCTCTCCCTCCTCTGGACGTGCTCCAGTTCCTCCCTGAGCTGAGGGGGCAGAGCTGGACCCAGCCCAGGGGAACAATGTCCCCCTTAATAAGAAGAAGAGCTCCAGTGACATTCCACAGCACTGGAACCACAGCACATCATCCCAGGCCTGGGTTTCTGGCAGCGATTAAACCAAGTTGAGATGAACCATCAGGGCCTCAGGTCATGTTTTTGGAGGAGCAACAATGATAGGGGAGGAAAAGGACAGGTCAGAAATGGGCACTGCTGGCAGATATGTCAGACATCCCTGACCTGGGGCAAGTGCTTGGAGCCCCAGCCAGAGGGGATTCCTCTGGGTGAACAGGGCACACTGTGGTTCTGCCACCTGCATGATCAAAGAGGCAACAGCCCAGAGTTCCTAGCACAAAACAATCCCCACGGGAGCTGGGCTGTCCTGCAGCAGCGGTTTCACTCCTCAGGGAGGGGTTCTGCCCCAGCAATGTCCCTCCTGAAATGCACCCAAAGCAAGAGGAGAAATGAACACTCCCAGCTCGAGGGAAATGATTTAATTATGACATGAACCAGCCCTTCTCTCTGGTCAGGACAGAACTCCGAGGGACAAGTTAAACCCTGGCCCCAGGAGAGCTGCTCTTGCCCTGAGGTGGAGGTTTGGAGCACCTTTGACATCCTGTTCTCTAATCCTGTACCCTTGCTATGAGTGTTTTAAAAACAAAAATAATCCAAACCAACCGAAATGCAGAAATGCATTTTTACTAAAATTCTTTGCATGATATCAGTGTAAATAATATTCCAATAAAAGGAGAGATGCAAATCTCCTTTAAGACCTCATTCACCAGATTTCTGCTCTTGCCTTTCAAACCTCAGCATCAGTAGTGTAGTATTTCATCTTCTACCCATCAATTGATACTTAAATAATGCATAAAACTGTCTTATTAAATGCATGTTGAATATTTATTTGGAAGCTCATCACAAGTTGAAAGATAACCTTCATTTTCAATTCCCTTTGGGATAATCAGCTAATTGGGAAGCTCAGCCTCCTCAGGGTGCTGACAGTCCCTCCTCACAATGCCTCAGCACCCCATGAGGGGTTGTGGAGCTTTGTCCAAGCCCAGCTAAGCCACAATACCATGTAAAAGGAGAGATAATTCATATGGGCACTGTCATCCACTTCAGTGCTGCCTGTGCTTTTGGATTTGGGCCATGTGAGCAGGACAGAGCTCACAAATTCCTTGAGATAATTGCTTAAACCACATCCTTAAATCAACTCTGCAGGACCTCCTGGCAGAAATGGAGCAAGAGCTCAGGCTGTTTGGTTCCTGATGCACTTTGCATTAAAGCATCTGGAGATAAATTCACTTTTCAGAATGAGAGATGCTTTACTACAGCCTGGACAGCTTCTGGTCTGACCAGAGGAGTTTCTTATTCACCACCATCAGGTAGAAGCAGTTATGGAAGGAAGTCAGGTCATGTTAAGGAATGTTAGGGAAGTCAGGTCAGCAGTCATGGTTCCAGCACTGTGGAATTGCACTGCAGCTCTTCTTACCAGGGGGTCATCCTGCCCCTGTGCTGGGCACTGTTGCAGGTGGGCAGGAAAGTCTGGCCTTGGGCAAGGAAGGAGAGAAGATCCTTCTGATCCTCCTTACCTTTTCAGCAGGTAACTCCAACCCTACCCTCCACATTTCCTTTCCCAGCAGTATTCCCCACCCTAAAGTTTCTTTTCCCAGTCTGCACCCATCTCTGAGGGGCACCCAGGACCTGGGCCAGGCTCTCAACCACGGTATTCAGGCTTCTCCCTGAACCCACTGTCTCTCACCCACAGGCTCTCTGGAATTCTTGGGGCTCAGGCTGGAGAAGCTGCACACCAAGTCTTTAACTTCCAGGTATTTTGAATTTTCTATGTGTATTTGCAAAACTAAATTGGCTCTCCAATATTAAGACTGGCTAGTAATACTGGATTTGGAGGTTGGGGTGACCCCCAACTGAGATGGATGGAAGATCTCTCACTGGTGTTTTAAACATGCAGAGACATTTTAAAACGTGGCAACTGTTACTATTTAATTCTTCCAACTAATTTTTTTATAAAATTGCTTTAGTTTTCATTCCCTTCTTTTCTGTTTTATTTTGGGGGATTTTTTTAGTCTTCCCAAACTTCCCTTCTCTCTTAGACAAAAAAGAGAAAATGAGAAAGTAAAAACTCAGCCTTTCCCATACTTCAAATTTTTGTAAACTGCTCTGAGGAACCATTTCTCCCAGGCAGGCCCCAGGTAGCCTTTGACATGTTTAAAAACCCAATGCCTGTAGATTCCTCATTCCATATTTCCAGCACCAAAGGTGTGAGCTGGTTTTAAATAAAGCTGACCCTGCAGCAACTCCCAATAAATTTCACATCCCTGCAAAGATCCTGTTGTTGGGAACAGTTTTCATCCTTTCATTTGCAAGTTGCCTTCATTACTGCTGGTGACATCTCCCAGTGATGCCTTGGAGGTGACCTGGCACAGAGAGCAGCAGAGCCCAAGGATCCAGCAGGGATTTACTCCAAGGCACAGCCAGGGTGAACCCAAAATGGGCACAGAATGGACACCTGCTCACCAGGGCTCCCACTAGGATCAGTTCTGCTCATACAAGCTATAAGTTATAAGAATATTGGAGTTAATTGTCCAGTTATGAAGCTCCATCCTCCTTGTTTTTTTTCTTTTCACTTCACCATTGTTTATGCTCTTGGGTCTGAAATTTTTATTGGTTGTCCTTGGTCCCAAGCTAGAGAAGGAATTGTTTTGTCTCCCTACTCTGTGAAGAGAGCTCACCAACACTTAATATGAACCCAGAACTACACACTAAAACAGAATCTAAAATATATAAAAGCCAAAACTTAAGGCATCACCATGTACCAGGTGCAGAGCTATAAACTCAGAGCAACTCCACTAAATTTAATGTGCTTAACTCTAGATTTGCATGGCTGTGAATGAGATCAGAGCCCTCCCAGCCAGGAGAGCACTCAGCTGGTTAGAGCCTTGTGATAAAACCACCAGGGTTCTGTGTTCAATCCCTACATGGGTCATTCACTTAGGAGTTGGACTCTATGATGCTTGTGGTTCCCTTCCAAGTCGGAATGTTCTCTAATTCTGTATTTCTGAGGTCAGATGCTTTCCCTGCCTTACCTCCCTGTCAGCATGCTAATGCTGGGCAAGCCTCAAAGGCTTTTCCCCAGACCCCACAGTTCCAGGAATGGCACTAAAGCACCACCAGGATACAAGGCAGAGCTCACAGCACAGCAGGTGTAATGCTGGTGAAACTTCCAGCTTCAACAAATCTTATTTTTGTGAGCTGAGAGAGGAAAAGATGCAGCAGCATCCAAGAGATGGCAACAAACCCCTGCTGCTGATGCCACCACCATAGAATCATGGAATATTTGGGTTGGAAGGGACCTTGAAGATAATCCAGTGAAGAAAACAGGGTCAGAGGTTTGGTCAGTGCATCTCAGGGTGTTTATCTGGGAGGCAGTGAAGGTTGTTTGCTGGTCTGAGAACTGGAGACTACACTAAAAATCAACACAACACTCACAAAAACCACCACAGTACTCATCTGCTTTGCCTTCTTATTAGCAAGCATAGCTGTGAGGCATGATTACGGGTGCTCATCATTTCCATTGTAATTATGAGGTATTATTTGTAGCACTGCTTTAAATTTGCCTCTCAGAAGTTCGCTGAAGAAAATCTGACTGCTGTTCACTTCATTATTGTGTTCTTGGTGTCAGAATATAACAGAATTGGTTTGGTTTTGACCTATTGAGCAGACTCTTTTTTTTTTTTTTTTTGTGGGGCAAAAGGATTGCAATGACTACAAAAAAAAAAAAAAAAAAAAAAAAAAAAAAGAGAGAGAGAGAAAGAAACAATTAAGGTTCTCAAAAAGTTCATTAGGTCCAATATGAATGGACTGACAGAGCCAGAGGGCTCAGCCTCAGGCTGCACCAGAGGAAATACAGGCTGGATATCAGGAAGTTTTTCAGAGAAAGAGTGATAAAGTGCTGGAATGTTCTGCCTGGGGAGGTGGTGCAGTGCCCATCCCTGGGTGTGTTTAAACCAGCCTGGCTGTGGCTCTGGGTGCCAGGGGCTGGGTGAGAGGCTGGGTTGGACTCGATGACCCTGGAGGGCTCTGCCAACCTGGAGATGCTGGGATTCTGGGATTCCAACTGGAGATTCTGGGATTACACACTTTGTTTGTTTGTTTGTTTTAAAAGCTGTCAAAGGTTTGACGTTGGCACAAGGCCAGTGCCCCTATAACGATATACTGTCCCTGGTATCTGTTGTGAGATGTGACCAAAAACAGAGCAAAACAGTTTCTAATTTAGAAAGCAACAGAAAAAAACTTTATTACTAATAATAGGTAAAGAAGACACATACAGAAGAACATGGAAACTTTTAAAAAAAACACTCTTCTTCCCCCCCCACCAGTTCTCAACTTAACAAAACAAACTGAAAATTTCCCAACACGTTACTACTTTTTAGATAATTAATCTTCAGTCTATTACTACCCTTCTGATAATCAGTACTTAGTTCGTTGAGGAGAGATAGGAGTCCTTCTTGCACCACATCGTGGCCTCTTCCTCCATGTCCAGTGCTCTCACCACTGTGCATGGACTAGAGCTGTTTCTAGGGTTTTTCTTTTTAAAGATGTTTTGGTTAGTTCTAAGAAATGACAGTCTCTCAAATTTTGGGACACTTCTCATCTTTGTTCACACTACTGTCCACTCTTGGCTCCAAGCCAATGCCTCTCCCTACATGTAGCTTCTACGTTATAGGAAAAGAAATGAGTCCGTCCATGGTTATACAAAAGAGTCCAGCCAAAGCCACTCTATCATCTCTTCTTACCTAGGATTCTTTTCAGCATTCTTACTCCATCATCTTTGCTTAATTCTTTCTATCTTTCTTCTTCAAATTCAGGAGGATTAGTATTTATAAAGTTTCTATCATTTACGAAAAGGGTTAAAATCTTGGGCTTTGTTTCCCCAGAACTCTCACAGTATCTTTGCTGCTGGGCACTCTTCTCGCGCCACCCCCCCATACTCCTTCGGCCGTGCTGTCTAGTTGTTGATATCAAATTTCAAGGTGACGAAGATCACAGACACGGTTTCTCAGTTTCTCTCTCCGGGGGGGGAGGGGGGGGGGAAAGGGAAAAGAAGGCTGTCTGACGTTTTTCCAGGTTCTTGTACTTTCTCCACCCTTCCATCCTGCAGGATTTTCCTCTCCCCCTCTGTGCCCAAGGCTCCAGCCTCCCTCGCCCAGGCCGCATGGCTTCCCCTCCCCGCCCCGCCAGCCGCTGGGCAGGGGAGATCCCTCTGTCCTCAGGGACCGGAACCAAGAGAGAGCTTTCTGGGGAGCCCTCTGCTTTTAACCCCTTGTGTTCTCAGAGGCGGATCCTTGTCCTCAGTGGCCACACCAGGTGCCAGTCTTTAAACCTGAGCACTCATTGGTTTGACCACTGAAGTTCAGAAAAAACTCATTTTTTCTAAACTACGACAAAAGCACAGACAGTTTAGCAGATGAAAGCTGCCTCTCACCTCTGCTATTCTGAACTTCCAGGATTTCAAGAAGTTTCTTCAGGTCAGTTTTGGGACAGCTTTGCTTTTGCAGTGAATCACAGAGCTCCAGATCTCAGAGGTCCAAAACAAATACATTCTGAATTTTAGGATATATCTGCCTTATTACATTCCTGAGAAAGAGTCCCAAGATACTACTGACAGTGAACTGTGGAGTGTTTCTCAGGGGCAGCATAAACATCTGATAGCACATCCTTTATCCAGGCGATTCCCCCCTCACCACTTAATGCTTGACAAGAGCTGATAGGATATTTCAAAAAAAAAAAAAAAAATAGTGGGTAACCATGGAATGAAAGGCAATCATATCTACATTTACACAAGGCAGTAACTTAATTTCTGGCCTGCTCTAATCATAAATTTTCTTAATATTAGTTAAAACTTTTTATTTTGATGTGATGTAATTGCCTGTGAATATCTGCAGTACAGTATCAAGTTTTAAAGCTGCTGAATGTTTCTTAGCCTCAGTTGTTTACACAGCTTTGCCAAAGTTTAATGATTTGAGATGAGATTTTACAGGTGAACAATCTGCCTTCAGCAATATTTTCTCTTTAATTTATATCTAAAATGGCCTGCCTCTTTCTTGGATGAGGATAGAAACAAAAATAACTTTAAACTAAGTTAAACAGTTCGAGCAAATTTTTCCTTAAAAATTCTTCCCTGCCTTTTCCAATTTGGACCAAGCCTTTTATTGGGGATGTCCTTCAAGAAATATGGGCAATCTACAAGCTTTTGTAAAGCCAGGGTTTGCATCACCTCAGAAAAACCTGCACTTGCAAAAACCTTGACCAATTTGGGGCACAGGGATGGAGTTGTCCTGTTCCCAACTCGAGTGACCACTGCAGTGCTCAGCAGCCTGGGGGCTGAGGATGAGGTGGGCTCTCCTGTTAGGGGTCATTCTGCCTCAACTCACCAGCCCTCAGTGGAGCATAAAATAAATCTTTGTATCCAGCTGATGCTGATGGAAGTTTCCTCTGCCCTGTTGCCAGGCTGTGCCCTGGGCTGTGTCCCTGCACCCCTCCCCCAGTGCCAGCCAGTTCTGCTCCCAGCTCAGGCACACAGAACAATCCTTGCCCAGCCCAGAGCCAAGGACACCGCTGCAGCCTCAGCCCCACAAAGTGCAACCAGCAGCGAGTGAGGAGAGCAAGCTGGGAGGGTGGGACTGCATCCCCTGGGGCTGGCACTGCCCAATGGAGCCAGGGTGGGCATGGAGCAGAACTGAGCCAAGGGGCAAACTCCGGACTCGGGGCCACCTTGGCTGGAGCCCTGGCCGGGCTCTTGTGCTGCCCAAGGTGCAGCCTTGCAAGGGCTTTCAATAAATCCCTGCTTTATTCCTGGGACTCTGCCCAGCCTCTGTCCCAGGTATGGTTGCAGTGTTCAAGGGCTGGATTTTCTCCAGGCATCACTGCTAACACAGAAGTTTCTGTGAACCAGTCCTGCTCTGAAGGGCACCAAGATCAGGTAAAAGAGAAGCCAGCACTGCACACCCCAGACATGTGGAGGAAAGATCCTTATGAAACCTGCATCAAACAAACCCCCCTTGCTCATGCTCATGAGGAAACCCAGGACAGGACTTCCATCGGTGGAGGGCACGAAGGGTGGAGCTGCCAGGCTCAGCCCAGGAGCACAGCAGGGCCAGGAGCAGGAGCTGTGGTGTCCCTGAGTGGGAGCTCTGACATCCCGGCTCTCAGTGACCCTCGGGGGACATCAACAGCCTCAAGGCCAGGCTCTTCCCATAAGCCAGCCCCAGGGACTGCATCGGGAGTTTGGCACTGAGGAAATCAGAATGCCTGGCTCAGCAAAGCCAAAAGGAACAGACTGACCTATTAAACCTTCCACAAACTCTCCCTGCAGGAGCCTTTCTATTCCCTGGACGTTTGGCAAACCTTGAGCAAGCATTTGAGTCAGGCTGGATTCTAGAAGCTGGCAGAACTGGGGGCTCCTTTTTGCTTTGAGCTGGCTTGTTCCCTCCAGCCCTGCACACACTCACAAGGACTTCTCATGGTATCTGTGACCCTCACTAAAAATTGAGCAGACAAGAGGAGCTGGTAGACTGGAAAGCAGCTGGTTTTAGGTTGCAAGGGAAGGCACTGAAGTATTTTTCCTTTCTTCTGCCTTCCCTCTGCTTTTTCATTCCCCAATTCCCTCTTTTCTCAACCCAAATCCCTTAATCTCAGCGCTGATAATTGTAATTACTCTAATACCTCGCCATCTGAGCAGCTCAGAAATGTCCTTCTTGGGCCAGTCCATTTTGTGGTGAGGAAGAATGAATATGAAAAGCACATGGGCTCCTCCAGAATTTTAATTCAAAACAAATATGGAGTCAGGTCCAGATTAATGACATTTCCACCAAAGGCTGCCTTTTGTTGGAGGTTTCTGAAATCCACATTTCTCTTTAATCAAAGAAGGAAAATGATGATGGGGGGTGACAGTTGGAAAAGCTGATGGAGAAGGGCTGGATTTTCTCCAGGCTCTACTGTTCTGACCCACACCCAGAACTGTGGTTAACAAATCAGGGACATGATTCCCCCCTTCAGCTGCTGGACTTTGGTAAAACACTCAAGGCTCGTGGGTGGCCAGCACAGGAATCACTGCACAGCCTCCTCCCAGGAGAAATGGCACACAAAAAGGGAGATCAAAAAGCAACAGTGAGAGCAGGGGCTGTGGGGTGGGAACTCCTTTCCCAGGGCAAGAGGAACCTGTGTCATGAGCAGCAGAGGGATGAGGGGCCTCGGGGGGAGCTGATGAGCTCATCAATGCCTGAGGTGGGTCAAAACTTTGAGTTCTTGGTGGGCAAGTGAGGATGGGAATTCTAAAGCAGCGACTGCAATCTGAATTTGTGCACCTCGAGTACACAGGACATTGGCTTTCCAGTCATGTGCCCAATTAGAGAGTGTAATTTTTAACTAATTTCCTTAGCAGTTCTTGAAGGACCACAGATTTGTCTAACAAGACAACCCACTTAACACACAGCCCAGCATGCTTCTGACACTGCAGATATTCAGGGCTGGCTCCCTTTTTCTGTCTCCACAGCAGTGATTCTGAATCCGCCAAATGTACAGCAGGGGAGAGGTTTGTCCAGAAATGTCAGAGCCACAGGTGGATCTGGCTGATAGCTTTCCAACTTTCAGACATTAGAAAAGTTACTTCACACAGAGTTTTCTTCAGTGAGTTCTTTGCTCGCTCCTACCAGATTTGGGGGGGAAATGTCCTAAATGTTCTTTAACCTTCAGCAAAGAATTAGTGAGATACGGTTTATCAATAAAAAGAGTTTCAATTGAGTATACAAGTCCAGGAAGGCAGGCACCAGTGACACCCCACGCTACCCAAGCCCAGGAGTGGCTGCCATCCCTGGAGCAGCTTCACCTCCCCCAGTAGCTGCTTCTGCACATTTGCTGCCCACAGCAGAGGGGACATGGAGCCCACAGCTCCTGTGAGAGCCACAAGCAACTCGAGTACAAAGAAGTGCTCTAAGCTGAAAACCCAAAGCCTAAGAAGATCCCCAGCCCAGGATGAGAATGAGGTGACCCACTCCAGGAACAAGGTGACCTGTTTTTACCCCATTT
Organism: Sitta carolinensis; assembly: GCA_032173965.1. Lineage (NCBI taxonomy): Eukaryota > Metazoa > Chordata > Aves > Passeriformes > Sittidae > Sitta > Sitta carolinensis. The sequence continues at coordinate 9,676,826 of CM063298.1, read as the reverse complement.
CTGATGGTTCTGATCCTCTGAGTCCCCATGAAGCCTCACTGTGAAATCCATTTGAAACATCAGAGAGAGTCTGTGCAGCAAACTGAAATGAATTCTTCTGCCCATCCAGCCCCCTTGCAGGCCAGCAAAAGGCTCCTGCTTTCTCTGCTACACCATTTCACTGCCCTTTGGCTTGTCAGCTCATGTTCTTCACGGAAATCAAGCCAGCATTTGATTCCCTTGAAAATCCAAATTGAGATGCTCGGGTTTATTTTATTCCATTTTCTTAAGCCCAAATAGAAAAATGGGTTTATACACATAAATAAAAAAATAATAACCTGCCATTTAAATCCTGTTCAGTCAATTAGCTCAGTGCCTCGCTCTGAGCTAATGCCATCGTCTTTCTTTGTTTGCTCTTATTTATACTGCTCTTTAAAGTTCATTAAAATCACTGCTGCTATTCACACAGAACAACTGTTCAAAACATCAGTGTCACACAGTCGAGAAATTTATGCTTTGAAGTTCCCTCCTTTACTCATTTTTATTCGGCTTTTTTCTCTCCTTTTCTTTTTCCTTTCTTTTTCTCTATTTTCCTCCCCCCTCCCTTAATGACTAAACCAGTTTTATGCTCTTCACAGTTATTCCAAAATCTGTTCCTCCTGCCACGGAGCTGATACATCATTCCTCCCTCATAACCCTTTTCCTCATTGTCATCATTTCTCCCCTCACTCGCTTTGGCTCTCTGCTAAGTCCATCACAGCTTTGGTTTTATATCCTCGTCGCTGTATTTTATAGCCCACTAAAACCTAGAAAGCTGCTTCAGAAAATCACACACACACATGCCAGCCCTTTGATGTTTGTGTTTGTGTGGCAGCCCTCGCAGGGAGACAAAGCCTGCCAGCTCTGCAGGAGCATCAGCAGCAGAGCACGGGCAGGAGAACAGGGGGACAGGCATCCCCACCTGAGATAAATCACCTTTTTGCCCCAGTGCCCCCCTCTGCAGTGCATTGCTGTTGATTTTTCAGTGTGAGAAGCTCCACGGGTCAGGAGATGTTGACTTGCCCAGGGTGTCAGCCCTGCTCCCCTGCACGCTGCCAAAAATCAAAAGGCAGCACCTGCAGACAGGAGAGCTGCTCAGCAGGGAGAGACAGGCACAGCAGAGCCTGGCCAGGGCCAGGGCCAGGGCCAGGCCCAGGAGCTGTAAAAATAAAGGGGATTTGGCTGCTGGAAAGCTGGCTGGAGCAGGAGAGGGCAGCCTCAGTCCCTGTGCCCCAAGAGCTGTGTCTGACAGCTCTGCAGTAAATCCCTTCTCTCATCCAGGCAGTCCTGCCCCTCCTGCTCCTGCAGGCACCCATGGGATGAGGTTTCCAGTGGAACCTAGGGATTATCTCCACTGTGGCCAAGGCCAACCTGCTCAGCTGCCATAAATCCATCCTAACAGAGAGGAGGGAGCCCAGCCCAATTCCAACCCTTGCCCTGACTTGCAGCAGGGTCCCCCCATGCCAGACCTAGGAGAGGAGCTGCTGCCCCAAAAAGCTTTTGTGCCTAAGCAGACACCTCAGAGGAGTGCCTGTCCTGGGGTCCAAAAAGAGTCCAAAATTAATGAACATTAAAAAGAGAATTATTTTCAGAGAATGCTGTACCTGGCAGGTAGCACTGCCTCTCCTGGGCCTGCACTAAGGAGGAGGAGAAATGTGGATTGATCCTGCCCATCTCCATCAAATCCAGATCACAGACTGCCCTGTTTTAACCAGCAGCCTACTCTGTCTTCTGCTGCTCTTCAACAGATTTTTGAGGCTCATAAAGACAACATAACCTTATGGTTATTCAGCAACACATCAGTAGATCATTTTAGTTGCCTGTACTCACATTTTATTTTGAACAAAACAGTTAAAAGCACTGTTCAAGCTGTACATAGGTTATATCAGTCTGTAATTTTGTACCTATGCCCTTTAGAAAGTGATATTTCCCACTCCCCAGAAGAACTGGAGAAAGTTCTGTACTGAGAATGAGCAGAAGACTCTGTCGGGAGCCAGGATCGGTTTTCAGCCTGCAGCAATTAACGAGTGCTGTAGACCATCACTTAATATGATACAAAGAGCACTGCCAAATCTCAGGATTATATCTGGAGCTTTACTCTCAGGTCCCCTGTGTCTGGAAACATGTGATTCCAAGGAAATCTCAGCTTTAATTTTTTTAAAAATGTTCTTCTGAATTTTGTGTCTGCAGAGAAAATCCCAAAAACACGAAGAGTAAAGGCCGTGAAAAGCAGTACAGAGAGTTCTGTATTAATGCATTTATATTTTTTTTAATTCTTTCCTCTAAGCCTCTGGAGTTGAGGACCTGTTTTGTGGTAATTTGGTGCCACAGTGCCCAGTGGGTGCTGTGAGGTGTCCCTAAGGAATTTTATAAAGAGTTCTGGTCCCAGCCTGAAAGGTCAGCAGGTGGCTGGGACCCTTCCCCACCACTGTGTCACCACCATGCACAGAGGAGACACCTCCCCCCTCTGGGGCTTTTGGAAGGTGCAAACACTATTTTCACCTCTAAGCCTGGGTAACACGAGCTGGGGGATTCTCTCATTTGGCTCAGCTGAATGCAGCAGGAGTTAAACAGCCCCAGGTTCTGTCCACAGCCCGTCCAGCTCATCCACCTCAAATCCTGCAAGAATTGGAAGGCCAAGTTCCCTCTCTTGTGGGCTGAGGAAGCCCTGCCTGGCTCCTGCCCAGGCTCACACGTGCCAGCAATGCCACACTCAGCTCTCCCCACGAGTCACTGTTGTCTTACTCCTCTGATGACAGCCTGGGAGCCGTAGAGAAATCTAATTTCTCAACATCAGATTTATGGCTGAAGTGGGCCCCTCTGACAAGGGAAGGCATTGTGCTTATTCAAGCTGATCAAGAACCCGAGAGCAATTTCTTTGGGAAAAAAAGGGGTCTGCTTTAATAGAGAGATATTGAAAGTGAACTCACAAATTGCTTTGGGTTTCAGGTGAACAAAGCACATGAAGGATTTGATTTTCAGCTGCTTCCCTTTTCTTCTTTCCCCAACACCACACTGCTCTCAACAGGAATGTGGTACACAAACAGCTCTAAGAGCCACAGACACTGCCCAGACCTCTGTGCTCCTCATTTTCACACAACAGGGAGAGTTGCTGGGGTTTGATTCAGCTTGTCCATCCTCCAGGAAAACATGTCTCCCACCAAATGCCCAATAAAACCTCAGTGCCACCTATTACACAAGACAGGGTGATGCAGCAAGAAGGCAGCAGAACACATCCCCAGGAGCTTGTGGGGCCAGCAGAGGCAGCAGCACCCACCTCAGCAGTTTTGGAGACCAAGGGCATCCAGAAACCCCAGAGCACAGGGGGTGATGAGCTCAGAGCCCTGTACAGCACGCCAAGGGTTAACAGCAGAGGGCAATAAATGCAATAAATGCACCATCAATATTGGCAGGTTTTTACACAGCTGATCTGTCTGCCTTCTTGAGATATTCTCCACCAGGTCCTTGCCCATGGGCCTGAAGGACAGGGTGGATAATGAGAGAGGTGTGATGGGGAGAAGAGTCCCAGGCAGGAACAGCGACCCAAAAACCCTGGAGAGAAATTCTGGCTTGGAATGCCTGAACCTGCCATGGGCTGGAAAGGTTTCTGCTGTGGTCAGGGTCCCCTGGATGGGTCCTAAATGTTTGCCACCCTGGCTGGAGGCCTGGGGTTCAGACTCTTTGACAGGGAAGGTGCTGATGGGCATTTGTAGTTTGGTTTCAGGCCTGATGTTTTGGTTTTCTGATATTCTTTCTCAGGAAAGTGTGATAAACACGAGGGAATGTTTTTGTAATAATTTTCTGTTATTCATTCCTTCTGGGAGGAGGGATTTCTTCTTTATGTCGCTCGGGTTTGACCAGTGTGAGTGAAGGGGGTTGCCTTTCTTTTACCAATCCCATTGGTCTGTGTAAAATGGTCTATAAGGGAGAACCATCCCTAATAAAAGAGTCATTCTTAGCCTTCTAATAATCACTAAAAATCTCTAAAAAAATAGAGTCTGTGTCGTGTGTTATCTGAAAGAGCGACAGGCATACAGAGAATTTCCAGGCAGAGTGCAGCCCTGCTCTGACCCTCTGAGCTGTCAGCCAGCAGGGACAGGCCCTGTACCTCCCTCTGCTCAGATCATGCCCCTGCCATAGTGCTGTGTCACCCAAACACACAGACAGAACCCAAACTGAGCCCTTTGTCAGCAAACCTCTCCAGTTGCCAAAGCAGACAGCAACTCCCTGTCTCCTCAGACACCAGCTCCCTGCTCCCTCTCACCCTCCATTTGCCAGTGCCAGGTGAGTTCCAGCTCCACGCTGCTCCTGCAGTCACCTGGCCATGCTCAGTAACCACAGCACCAAAAAAACCCTTTGGTGGACATTGAGGGGCTTTCCCATGCCCCTCCAACTCCTGCCTCAGCAGCACTGCTCTCACACCAGCCCCTACTCCAGGACACAGACTGTACTCTGATTTCAGGCCTGATGTTCTCTAAGTTTCTAAAGAGATGGTTTTCTAATGTTTGAGTTTTTCTAAACTTGTTCCCAAAGAAGGAACATAAAACATCAAGATTGTTTGTTCCTGTGCTGCACAGAGGGAACACAGCACACACACAGCAGGGGTTCAGGCAGAGAAGAAGGAAAGAACTCTCCAGTTTATAGCTGACCTCGTATCTCTCAGTTTCTGGACAGTGAGCAGAGATTGGACAGAGAAGTTCCCACCTCTCTATCTCCACTGGTCACTTGGAGAGTCCATGAGGTGATATCTTTTCACAAAGGAATGCAAACATGATTCTTGTTTATCTTAAAATTCATGAGAACTGACTCCATGCTACCAAAACAAATCAGAAGGCTGATTTCCAGGGACAACAATTGTTTTTGTAACAGTGTTCATGTTGTGAATTCTTTCTGTGGGAAAGATTTTCTTTTGATGTCCCTCTAGTTTGACCAATGTGAGTGAAGAAGTTTGTCTTTTTCTCACCAACCAGAGTGGTCTGTGAAAAATTGTGTATAAAAAAAACAATCCCTAAAAGTAAAATTCATTCTTCACACAACCTTAAAAATCACAGGACTCTGTCATGTGTTTATCTCACAGTGACACATGGATTTTGCACCCAATAGCAACACCAAAACCAGGATTTTGGGGTGTCTAGACCAGCAGCTTCTGGTAAGGAGCCTGAGCTGTGCAATGGAAAAGAAGTAATTGGAGCTAACACTGCAGAAATATCTCTGAGAATAATCATGCACCATGATGCTTATAAAGCCAAAGTAGGCAGCAGTCCAGCCAGAGGCACTGGGGAACGGCAGGAATGAGCACACAAGGCTCCTCACTTGCACAGGCAGGACATAAAACAGAAACAGGGAATTTATCCCACTCTGGACTGGGCTGGACTGGGCTTCTCCCTTTGCCTGGTGGATTAGTGACCACTCACAATGCCTCTCCCAGCAGCTCTCAGCTTATCCTCCCAAGGAGTTTATTTTGTTTGCAGCTTCTCATACCTGCTAATTTCTCACAGAGTTCTTCAGGTGCCCCAGGGTCAGGCTGAGCCACGTGCCACAGGGCTCACCAGCCTCTGGTCACTTGGTGCCCTCCTGTCATCCTGCTGCTGCTCAAGGAGGCAACACAGAGAAAACACAGGATGGCCAGCTCCACTACATCTTTCTGTGGGAAAGAAAACCAGTGGGAATGTTAAAAGTGGGAATTTTATTTGCTTGAATGCAAGTTCAGATGGCAAAACAGAGCTTGCTTGTGGCTACAGCCCTGCCTTGGGCATTTCCAAGGGCCCCAACTGCTCGTCTTTGCAGCTTGAGAGACCTTTCAAAGTAATTTTTGAAACCTCATAACTGCTTCCAGAGTCCACACATTCCTTCTGCCTAGCATAAAACTCCAATAACCCTTTTAAACAATAAAACCAGCCAGGGAGCACTCAGAAGCAACCTGACAAAAACGAGAAAGCCCTTGCACTCCATCAACCTCAGGCCAGTTTCTGGGAAGAAGGCAGGGTGTGGACACAAGGCAAGGGGTCCCAGAGCAGTTGGGAAGAAAGAGACTCCTGTTTCCAGCCCAGCAAGGTGGCCACAGCTCTCTGGCCCTGCTGCTGGCAGCTCCCCTGGCTCCTGAGCCCCCTCTCAGCAGCCTTGGTGCTTTTGCAGGCAAACCTCGTTGTTCAGGCTGCCCCTCTGCCCCAGACCCAGCAAAGGATGGACACAGCCAGTGTTTGTGATGACAAACCCTGCACTCTGACACTGAGAATGCACCTGGAGGCTTCCTGGCAGTCCAGGGTAAAGAAGCCTCCCAACACTACTCATAAAAGGAGCAGGAAGAGCTGCTTTTCAAGGTGATTCTTTTATTTTCTCCCCCTGTTTCTTTTCATGCTCCGAACAGTGAATAACTTCAGACTCGATGGAGAATGGAGAGAAGGACACCAGGAATGACTCACTTATTGCTGCCATTCTTTTCCCTGAGTTTTCCTCCCTTTTGAACATGGCCCTGGCTGGTTTCCCAAGCAAGAACTGAGTGAGCTGACTGTTCATCCATCTCTTTTTAAATTACTTCTGTACTGCATTGAATAATTGTGCCTCCATTTTACTCCAGGGCTAAAGGTGACTAACTTAAAGGTGATTATCTTTTGTTAATAGCCTACATTACTGAGAAGGATCTCAGAATTACCTTTGTAATCCTTCCCACACTTTAATGTTGCTATTATTATTAATACTGCTCTTTGAAACATTTTTCTCCTGTCAGGTGGAAGCAGCAAGTGCTGCTTCTCAAAGAGATGGTGGAAAGGCTGCCTGATACTATCAAGCAGAAAGAATCCAGGCCATCACATCACTTTTTTTTCCCTTAAGAGTGGTGGGGTCTGAGTCCAGTCACAAATGAGAGGCATCATTTGCTGACACTGATGCAGAATGGCTGCAGCCAGGTTCCCACAGTCAGTATGGATACCAGGGATCTGGGAGCATGGAGGATTTGTACAACACATTTTCCCCTTGAAATAAACCCATTTTCACCCTGCTGTCCCACTGGTGGCCCTGGGGGCACTTGCACTTTCTTCCACCTGCTGCACACTGGAATCCATCCCAAACCAAGCGTTTGCAAGCCCAGCTTCAGAGGCAGCATCAGTGGCTGCAGGTCTTCTCTCCTCAGGTTTCAGAGCTCATCAGCACTGCTTCAGGAGGATCTTTCCCCAAGCCAGGTCACACAGGACTCCCAAAACACCCCACCAGGAAATCCCAGCACACCATGAATAATTGGTATTAGGTTTACATTTTTCACGGCCCTGACTCTCTGCAGTGTCTGCTCTAACAAATCCCATTTGTCAAGCTTTCTCCACATTGTCTGCTGAACACTGAGCCCCAGCATTGCTTGATAGGTGTTTGTGAGCACTCAAAGGAGAGCTCTGCAAGGACTCTCTGCCCAGCACCACTGCCTGACACCCTTCAGGGAACAAATGTAAGATCTGAACCCTGCTTGGTGCAACTTTGGGCTTTTCCTTCTTGTCCTGCCTCTTGTTCCCTGGGAGCAGAGCCTCACCCCAACCTGGCTCCACTCTCCTGGCAGGAGCTGTGCAGAGCCAGAAGGTTCCCCCTGAGCCTCCTGTGCTCCAGGCTGAGCCCTTCCCAGCTCCCTCAGCTGCTCCTCATCAGGTTTGTGCTTCAGCCCCTTCCCCAGCTCCATTCCCTTCTTTGGATACATTCCAGCTTTGCCCAGGTCAGACTGGGAGATGAGATTGTGTGGGGCTACAGAAAAAACATTTTCACTGGAAATCTAGTTTGACTGCCTGCTCTGCCCTGGATCTGGGCTGGAAACCAAACTCATGTGTGAGAAATACAAGAGGCCAACCCCAGAATGAAAATGTCCCACCAGGCACACAGTCTGGTTCTGCCATCTCCCTTGGCACCAGTGTGAATCTCTGCCAAAAATAAAATAAAATAAAACCTGTAAGCAGCACCCTAAAGGAGCTAGGGGAAAGAACCCCAGCCTGAAGGCAGCAGCACTTGGCAATGCAAAATCACACAATCTGTGGAAAGCCCATGTGTGCCCAGCCCATGGTGACTCTCCAGGGAAGGGAGAGCCCCTCTCCAGGCTGGGAGCACCTTGCCACACCTGATGAGTTGTGCAGTTATTTAACAACTCCTCGTCTGTCACTGCTTTACACACCCCAGAACTTCCTCACTTCTCTGTGCACATCGTGGCCAAGCTGCCAGCAAATAAATGTCCAGGGCTGATGGCCTCGATTCTAAGCAGAAATTCCACTCTGGGACTGACTACAGAATATTTAAGATTAATCATTGCACTTGTCAGATGATTAAATCCACTCAGCACTTGGCCTCTCATCTTGTCAGAGCCATTTATATTAAAATCATCGGGGCTTGCCCTGCCCACAGCTCTGGATCATTCAGCTGGGCTCAGGTGGATAAAGTGCTGCTATATATCTCAGGCCTGAAAATAACCTTTCAGCTCGCCTGCACTGGGAAACCTGCATTTTTGTGGCTGCAGTCAGGCCAGAGAGCTCTCCAGGATGTTTGTTTAACTGCCCAAAACAGTGAGCCAGGCAACAGAGCCAGTAACACAAAACCCCATTTCTCATGCTGGTTTTCAAGTAGGGTTAAGCAAGTCAAGGGAAATGGTCTGAGAGGCAAGAGGGAAGAAAAATATATGAGAAACAACATGTAAAAATGTCTCTTTGAGAAAACAGTGCTTGGTTCTGAGAATAAAAATCTTACTAGAGTCAGAATAGTCCTCCCCTGAAGCAGAAATTTTTCCAATGTTCCCATAAAAATGAAAGCCATAAAACAGATTTTCAATTCCAAAACATACACATTTTCAACTGAAAAGCTTTCGAATGTAAATAGTTCTGTTGAGCCATGATGTTCTGGCTTTGAGTTACTGCTAAAGTGCGGATGCTTTTTTGAAAGCAGCAGATATATTCCACAGAAATTTGTATTTAATTAAAATACTTTTTTTTTTTTACTTTTTTTTTTTTTTTTTTTTTTTTCTTTTAATGAAAAAAACTTTTGGCAGGGAAGCTAGAACACGCTTAGCTGTGGTAAGGCCATTTGAATGTGTCCAGGACTAACTTTTCTTCTCTGAATGATCTGTCCTTTGGCTTCAACAGGACATTGCCCTGCACAAAAGTGGGTTTAACCCACAACCACCCCATTGGCTCCAAGTTTGACACCCAACTATATTATTAGTGACAGGAAATCTTCAAGTAGTTCACTAATTCAGTTCAGCATCTACATTTCCATAAGTTGTCTAAAGCTTCTAGAAAACAAGACTGCAAATCTCAAGGAATATTCAGCATGACCTCCCCTGGAGCTGGCAGCAAACCCACAAGAAGAGCCTTTCTCCAAGGGTCTTGGAAACCTCAGCTCCCAGCTGGACTGGAGAAGGGCAGAGGCAGAAGGAAATGAAAATCATCTGGGACAATGTTCAAAGGCTGCTTTAGACCTCGAGGAAGCCTCTGTCTGGATTTGGGTGGAAGAACCAAACTCAGGAAATGGATGAGATCAGAGGCAAAGGTGCTGTTTGCATTTCAGCAGGAAGCTTCAGCAACCTCGACTTTCAAACTGGCTGAGAAAGGTGAAATTACACCAAAGACTGTCCCACCAGCTGCTCTGATGGGCTGAGCTGGTAAAAGCAGCTGAGTTTAGAGGTGGATAAAGAATGATACCCACCTCTATTCCTCAGTCTCACATCTAGTCTTTAACCTCAGCACAGCAAACATATTCCTGTCCAAACTGAACAAATGAGCAAAATTCTCTCTGAAAGTGTGGCAAAATGAGAGCTGAGTCTTTTCACTTTAAAAAACCCTCTCAATTTGCATGTAAAGGAGGCCTGAACTACCTAATCAAGCACTTTCCTGGCACCAGGAACTCAGATGCCCAATGTCCACGTGGGGTTTCTGGGAGTTTTGGCAGCTCCCACCTATGGAACCATCACTCAGGATAGAAAAATCCTGTAAGGTCACCAAGGATGCCACTGATCAGCACCAGCACCACCTCCAAGCTTCTCTGACCTCGTGGCTGGCTCCCCAGCAGCATGTTGGCTGAAGAGAACGTGAATTACAGGTCAGATGTACAGCAAATATTTTGATTTACAGAGCTGAGCTGTGGCAGAAGTGCCTGTGCAGGTGGGAGGGAGCAAGGGGTTTCCTTCCTCAGCCCCTCCATCTGCCAAAAGAAATCATTCAGTGCCAGGCAGAGTGGGCTGAGGAGCAGCTGAGGGAGCTGGGGGGGCTCGGGGGACCCTTCTCCCTCTGCAGCTCCCTGGATGGAGCCAGGTGGGGGTCAGGCTCTGCTCCCAGGGAACAGGGACAGGAGCAGCCATGGCTTGGCCAGTTTTAATGCACAGCTGAACCCACAGAGGAGCCTCACCCATCTCAGCACAGTTCATGGGCAGCCAGGGCTGAGAACAGCACCAGATCTTGTTCACATCTCACCTTCAACACACCTGTTACAGGCAAGGCAGAGCCCCAGCACCAGCACCTGTGTCCCTCAGTGATGATGGAGGTCACAAACCATCCCCAGAAAGGCTGGAAAGACCAACAGCTCCCACGGAATGATCCCCAACGAAGATGGGAGGTGACAAACCATCCCCAGGAAGGCTGGCAATGACCATCAGCTCCCATGGAATGATTCCTGTGATGATGGGAGGTCACAAACCATCCCCAGAAAGGCTGGAAAGAACAACAGCTCCCATGGAATGATCCCAGATGATGATGGGAGGTGACAAATTGTCCCCAGAAAGGCTGGAAAGGCCATCAGCTCCCATGGAATGATTCCTGTGATGATGGGAGGTGACAAACCATCCCTAGAAAGGCTGGAAAGACCAACATCTCCCATGGAATGATCCCCCAGCAATGATGGGAGGTGACAAACCATCCCCAGAAAGGCTGGAAACACCAACATCTCCCATGGAATGATCCCCCAGCAACGATGGGAGGTGACAAACCATCCCCAGAAAGGCTGGAAAGGCCAACAGCTCCCAAGGAACACTCCCAGCTTACACTGGGGCAGATCTAACTTTGCTCCTGCACAAGACAGAGTAGAAAAACATGAAAGCCTTGTCCATAAATCACTGTCAGCCTGTGACGAGGGCTGTCCAGGCTGCAGTGAGATTAATTGCTCCAGTCGTGATTCCCTCTCCAGTCCCCTTCCTGCCCTCTCCAGAAGTTGAAGGATTTGGAAACCATAATCCAGCAAACGTGGCTTTTCTTTTCCTTTAACCTGATGGTATTTCATGTGGATCAGCTGCAATAACATTTCAACCCCCTGCACAATCTTTCAGAAACTCATTAAGGGGGCATGAGGTCTCCTGGGAAACAAATGCTTAATTGTGGAGGCAACCATGTCCTGCAACACCAGGACCAACTCTTATGTGGTGGGTACCCCTCACAAATCACTCCTGCTGCTGATTTTTATATTTTTCTCTGTCTAATCACCACATGCAGCCTAAAACAGACCAGCATGTGAAAAAGTCAGTGCTGGGAAGGAGCAGTAAGAAAGATTCTCCTCATCAGGGCAGGGACTCACATGGGGAATGGAGAAAACACTGGAGAGTTGATCAACAGCAAAATCACCCCACTCTGATTATTTTTTGACTTTAAATTACTTAATATACACCTTAACACTCCAAAACCACATCCAGTTGTGGCAATAAAAAGAGAAGGGTTGAGATTTCCCTTGTGCATATATTTCTTTTTACTGCCCTCCAGAAGACAGCTAACCTGCCCTGAATTACATCTGTGACTGTCTTAAAACAATCAGAAAGAGATGAGAAATTGGAAACAGCTCCAATGCATCTCAGTAAGTGAGAGAAAATCTGATCTGGTTCAACCTGAGCCCAGGTGTGTGTAACAAAGCTTTGAGCAGGAGGTGAGGTGAGGATTTAAACTGAAGCACTGAACATTGGAAATTATTGCAGTTTCAGCCATCCCCTCCCTTCCCAAGCCAAACCAGTAACTCAGCTGTTTCCCAGTGATTTTTGCTGTACAGTGCAACCAGGAACAAACATCTTCTGATGGCACCAGAGGTGTGAAAAGCCCAGTGGGATTGGCTGGAATGCTTGCATGAGCTGTGTTGGCATCATCCCCCCTCCTCCTGACAAAAGGAGGAGACAAAAACAACTTCTCCCTGTGTGGGAAGGAGACATCAGCTCCTCAGAGTCGCAGGTTTGTGAATGAGGCTTCAAGGGTCCCCTCCATTTTCCACAGCCACCCAAAATTGCAGCTGGCAGGCAGACAGAACATCAAACCCAACAGAAACATGAGCCCCTCAGAGGAAAATTCTACCTTCTCAGCCAAAAAAGAGCAAACTGTGTCCCAAAGTGCTTTGAATTTAATAAGGCATGTTATTTTTAGCTTTTATAGATGAAAATGTCATTAAAAGCAAACATATTTCTGGGGGGAGAAAAATGCTAGACTCCTTGCAGTTTGGAGTCTTTTGAAGGCCACCTCTACTTTCAAGAGAAGATGATGGGTTATAATAATGAAAACAAAGCTTAACACCTTGGGCACATTTTTCCTTTCCACACAGAGTGCTGCAACACTGCTTCCAAATAGATAACAATGTCATTTCCTTCCATTTAAAAATCCATTTATTGCCACTGAGGACCTGGTCTTCTCCTGCCAGAACGACCACCTGAGGTCTGGCTGAAGAGGCAGCATGTGGAATCCCAACACCAGGCAGATGGCTCTGAACCCAGTCAGGCACAGCAATGGTCTCAAATCCACACTCATAAATTGAGCTAAACTGAGAGCTGTCTCAGCAAGGAGGGCAGTTCATTTTAGGGTCAGTTTTAATTGTTCTAAGGGCTACTGGTACAGAGGATAAATAGGAAGGTAACTTGAAATCAGTCTTCATAGAAAGCTTTCATACCTCATGAAAACATCCATGAACAACGTAGTTTGCAGGAAAAAGTCACCTGGTGCCTGGGTTTCAGTTGTAGGAGCACAAAGCTGGGCTCTGACTCCATCTCTGGGCACTCAGGCTCTCTGCACCAGCAGCACTCACAATTCACAATTCAGAGATGCAGCTCTCACAATCCAGAGATGCAGCTCTCACAATTCACAATCCAGAGATGCAGCTCTCACAATTCAGAGATGCAGCACTCAATTCAGAGATGCAGCACTTGCAATTCACAATTCATGCAGCACTCACAATTCAGAGATGCAGCTCTCACAATCCAGAGATGCAGCTCTCACAATTCAGAGATGCAGCACTCACAATTCAGAGATGCAGCTCTCACTCAATCCAGAGATGCAGCTCTCACAATTCAGAGATGCAGCTCTCACAATCCAGAGATGCAGCTCTCACAATCCAGAGATGCAGCCACTCACAATCCAGAGATGCAGCTCTCACAATTCAGAGATGCAGCTCTCACAATCCAGAGATGCAGCTCTCACAATTCCAGAGATGCAGCTCTCACAATCCAGAGATGCAGCTCTCACAATCCAGAGATGCAGCTCTCACAATCCAGAGATGCAGCTCTCACTCACAATTCAGAGATGCAGCTCTCACAATTCAGAGATGCAGCACTCACAATTCAGAGATGCAGCTCTCACAATCCAGAGATGCAGCTCTCACAATTCAGAGATGCAGCTCTCACAATCCAGAGATGCAGCTCTCACAATTCAGACACTTCAGAGATGCAGCTCTCACAATTCAGAGATGCAGCTCTCACAATTCAGAGATGCAGCTCTCACAATCCAGAGATGCAGCTCTCACAATTCACAATTCAGAGATGCAGCTCTTCTGTGCCAGTAGAAATCAGTTTTCTTTCATGACAGGACCTGAAGCTGGATTTAAGAACCATTCTGGGAACCACATGGTGAACGTTTTTGCTCAAATCCTTGTCAATCTGAAAATCTTCCAACACTCCTCGGGAAATACATGTCAAAGTAGTAGTTTAATGACTTTATCCATGTGGATCTTGCCACCTCCTTGCTCTCCCCAGCCCCTTGCACTGGTAAGAATGGGTTCTCGGGACTCACGAGGTGAGGAATGTGGAATTGTCTCCAGGATAAACACATCCAAGTCAGGAACCTGACTCAGCTGTAACATTAACAAAGCCCCTCTTGGACAGATGTGAAGGTTGACATAATCAACATTCTCCCCCAGGTCTAGCCTGCTGCTGCACTGGTGCTGAGCCCAGAATCCATCCCAGCAAGGTCACTGCAGTGAGGTGTGGCTGGAGGAGGGGGAGAGGCTCCAGCTCTGCCTTGCAAACCTCTCACTGCAGGAGCTGACACCACACCCCCCCCCAAAAGCCTCCAAACACTGCTGTCCCCCTAGCCCCCAGATCACTGGGGTCACGGGGGTATCATTCGGAGTTTCACTTACTGGAGGATTAAAAGCTTCTCTGGGAAACCTTTAAACCAAGCACATGTTGCATTCTCTGATGTTTGCACTGAGGGCTCCATGATCTGTTTTATCTTTGCAACCAAACTCTCCAGAATCCAAACAGGATAAAGCAAATGGGAGGGCTGGAAAGAGCAGCAGTTCCAAAACTGTGGATTCAACACAGTCCCTGGACATCCATGAAGCCTCAAAGTGTTCATGGCTTTCTCTTGAAAAAACCATGCAATACAGCCTTGCTCAATATGAACTCAGGAAAATATCATTTCTGACAAGGGTGGGCTCTAAACCAGAGCTTTATCACTAATAATTTTAATCTCTGCCTCTCTGGGCTGTCTTGATGAATTTATTCTAAACACCAGAATAGAGTCCCAAATGGTGCCAACCAGCTTTTCTTGGAGGCCAGTGGATCTCTGCCAACCTGTGCTGACTCCATATTTACAAGGTTCTTTAATAGGTAGAATTCAGATATTTTGAGAGGTCCAAATAATAAAAAGTAGCACTAAATTAGGGGGCTGAAAAAGGGCAGACAGATTTCAAAAGCCCGTTCCTGAGCCTCTGCTTTGGAAGAACATGGTCACAGTCAGAACAAAACCTGCATGCAGCCTAATTCAGGGAAAGCCCCGTGAGGTGATAGACCTGATTTATCCGTGTCACAAGCAGATGAAAATCCAGAAGATTCTTCAAGAGACAAAACCCTCTGATGCTAAAAGGGAAACCGCCCTCAACTTCCACCCACTCTGGATGAGAGGCACAGATTTTTTAGGAGTACTGGGGTGAGCAAGGAGCAAGCAGGTTGTCAGGTCAAGCAGCTCCACGTCTGTAGGACTGATTGTGAAAAGCCCTTCCCTCCCCAGAGTGGCACCAGGCAGCCAGAAATGGCTGAGAAAAGACCCCCGGAGCAGCCAGCCCTGCTTCTGCTGCCACTCAACTCCTTTACAAAGCTCTGCCTCCACCACGGCCAAGGGGGACACTGCTCTGCTACTGGACAGCCTTTTCTGGCCACACAAATGTGACACGAGGAATTTCAGGCTCTAACTGCCTTGCTAAATAGCATGTAATGGGTATAAAAAGTTCAACTCCCTTTTCAGTCTGCTTTCAGTGCAGATTAACTCACAAATTCTGTCTCTGAGCATCCCAGCGTGTCCCAAGCTTTACTGCAGGCAGAGTGAGATCAGCATTTGCTTGAGGTGGTTTTCCCAAAGTAAAAAAAAATCAAAAACATTTTAAAATACATTTACAATCGATTCAAAAAGGGGTCAACAATACAACAAAATAGGTCACATCATCTTAATTGGGAAATCATAAATTTGGGGCTGTCCCCATCCTGGTAACACAGCAAGGATCTTTGTTCCAAGCATTAGGCAAAAGCCAGCACCCTTAGCCAAAATAACTTTTCAAGCAAACTCTCATTGAATAAATCTTTCACACCGAAGGGAACATTTTTCAGTACTCTGTTTTTTAACACCATTAAGTTTAACTGTCAAGCCTGACAAGTATGGAAAACTGTTTTCTTACAAAAGTTAACACAAAAAACATTTTCCACTGAAAGGAGTTTTACTCACTACACATTAACTCTCCATTTTACCATTTAACTCTAATTGCTATTTTTCTCCATTCCAAATTTCTTTTCCTCTCCAAGATCTGGACTTTAAAGAGTCCGAGCAGCCAGACATCAGCACTTGTTTATAGAAGCTCTGTGACATGGCTATGTTGTAATGAAGTAATTACATTAAAAAGAAGGATCTGGGAATAACCATGACCCGTTAATCACAGTCATTCACATGCTGCTATTCTTTTTTCCCTACTGTTTCCAAGTGTCTAGGTGAATTCTTGAAAATATTCAGGAGTTTAAAAAGATTTGGCCACTTTCAGAGCTGACTCAGAACAGGAATTAACAGCCACATGAGGATGAAGTCCATTAGAGGACCAGTGGGCACCGGTCTCAGGGGGCTTTTATCTCTCCTCCCTTCACCTCCTGAACACTGCATTTAGCCTTGGGTACCTCCTGAGGCAGTGCAAAGCATCAGCAGCTCGTGGTGAGGGAGTGGAGCCTGTCTGCTCTGTCTGGATGTGCCTCTTGCCTCCAAAGAGGGGCAGGAATCAATAAGAAGCTGAATGAATTAATCTGTATCCACAACGCTCCAGTAAGCAGCAAGGCTTTCCAAAAATCTGGTGTACACTGCTGGGTTTTTTTTCCTAAAACACTCATCTAAGCTGGTAAGAAACAAATAAAACTGCTGAACTGCTTCTGGATCAGGCAGTTTTTGTGAGCCCTCCTCCTGTGCTGGGAGCACACACAGTGTCAGAGGCCCTTGGAGTAATCGATGGCAAAACCAGAGGAGACCACTGTGAGTTTGACTCCTGACCCCTCGGGCAGCACAGGTCACAAGACTTCCCAGAACTGATTCCTTCTAAAATTAGAGCA
Organism: Sitta carolinensis; assembly: GCA_032173965.1. Taxonomy (NCBI): domain Eukaryota; kingdom Metazoa; phylum Chordata; class Aves; order Passeriformes; family Sittidae; genus Sitta; species Sitta carolinensis. The sequence goes on along the minus strand of CM063298.1, from coordinate 9,660,037 downwards.
GAAATTCTAGGAAAAGAAAGACCGTGTAAAAATTTCCAATGGAACAGAGAGCTTCATATTTCTCAGTGGTTAATTGCTCTCACTGCTGTTGTGGTTTATGTCTAGTCTGAGTTCCTCCACCTTTGGGTTCTCTCTGCTGGGTTTCATTGCCTTTATTTGCTGGATTGAACTCAGCTTTTTCACTGCATTAATGTTTCTGTCCATCAGAGTGATCAAACCTCTCTGTCACCTTCCTCTCTATCAGGTGATGCAAAGTGTCTCCTCCAGTCTCCAGTGGGTGGAAGTGCTTCCCAATCATTTAATGAATCCTTCTGCTCAATTCTATCCAACTGTTGATGACAACATTTTCCTTGAACTGCCAAAGCCACAACTGGAAACTGCAGGAGGAGTCCCATCCTCCTTGTCTCAAATATTCCTGTTTTTGTACCCCAAATATGACATTTTTCTTCTCTGCCACACCCTCACACAGGGGTCTGTGCTTGCTGATGGTCCCACACGTCTTTTTCGAGGTCAACAGCTCCCTGGACATGGCTCAGCTCTACATGGGCCCTATTAAAACATGTTGTTTGTTTTCATTTAGGTTACTAATGGGGCCCAAATCGTTCTGCTCTGGTGATCTGTCTTTTATTTCAGTGATCTTCAGGTTTTGACCTCACCACAGAGGTAGATCTGTGAAAACCCCCAGGACTCCATCAGAAGCACGTCCATCCACTGATGAATTTCCATTTCAAACTGGAGGGTACAGCAGGTTTTTATCCATTTCAGTGGTGCCTAGCTGGTTTTCTATCATCCCAGAGGAATGCAGAGGAATTTATTTGTAGCCAAAGGCAAAACTTGCAAGGGAGCTGTGGGTGCTGCAGGTTGGGAAGGGCCTCAGGAGGTCACCTACCCCACCCTGCAGGGTCAGCCAGGAGAGCAGATCAGGATCTCAGGCCTGCCCAAAAGTTTATCATATCAATACCGTTACATTTATCAACACAATTTGTAATCTTCCTGGAAAAAAAAAAATCTAATTAGACAGAGCTGTATTCTATAAGCCCATGTTGATTGACACTACTTGCATTAATCCCTTTAATTCTTTACTAATTACATGCCCTATCAGCAATTCCATTATTTTGTCTAGGATTAATGTCAGGCAGAAAAATCTGTAGTTCTATGAGCCACCTTGTTTATCCCTTAAAAAATAATGGCACGCAGATAAAATTCTTCCACACAGATGTAACTTGCTGGTATTTATTATCTCTAATTAAGACCTGCTACACAATTTTCATTCAGTGTAAAAGGTGTTCTATTGTCAAAGGACATGATCACACAGCCTCCCTTTTTCCCTTGTAAGGAACAGAAATATTTACTGAACTCTTCAAAATTCTGTTCAATATTACTAACAACACTATCATTTTCATGTAGCACTGAGCTATTGTAAACATGGTTATTCCACTCAAGAAAGAGAGCTGCTTTTCTATGGGGATTTCATTTTGAAAGCCATATGTTGGAGCCTTGTGCTGCAAATACTAAAAATGTGCTTGGAATTCCTAAAATTATACTTGAAAATATCCAGACACAAAAACAATTGCATCTAACATAGAAGAAATTCTATATTAAACCTCATTTTTGCAGATCAAGGGGAGCTGATGACAGAATGTAAAAATATAGCAGCAGCTTAGGTACAAGAGACTGATTTGATTACATTTGTTATGTGCAAATAGAATAAAGTCCAAATGAGTAATGTATCTACTTGATGATTTCCAATGCCAGCTTAACAAAGCTGAAAATAATTACAAAGCAAAACAATCGAAAGAAAGAATTTGAGCAGGAATCTCTGACTGATAATTGGGAACTGTTCAAGATCATTTTCCTCCCTATGCAGAGGAACCACAATCCCATGGAAAAGAAAGAAGGCTGAGCTGGCAAAAAGTTGCTCTGGCTTGGAGGACAAGCAAAAGCCAAATCATGAAGTAGAAAATTAATGGGAAATTCTTCTCCATAGAAAAAATAAAGAAGTGGAATGAATAGAAGTCAGCAGTAAGAAATTTCACTAAACCGATAAGGGACGCATGGGTGGAAGGAGAATTAAAATACGAGGGACAAGAGAGGAAATGAAAGATTTGTCTTCTGGGTGAGGGTCACAGATCCAGATCAGTAAAAGCAGCAAGGGTGCAAGACAATGTGCTGCTCAGCTGGCCCCTCTCCTGGCAGGCAGAGGCACAGGGGGGCAGCCTGGCAGGGATGGGGCTGCAGAGCCAGGGGTGATGCTCTCCAGGTGGGCGAGCGACAAACGACACGAACCTCGGTTATAAAAACTTCATCTGACTCCAATCTTTATTCAAAACTTGACCCCCTTCATAGATCTTCTAGAGTGGGCCATGTCATGGGTCAGAAGAGTGCAGAACTCTTCATCCCATTGACCCAAACTGAAAGGCAGAGAGCAGGTCCATCCTACAGAGAGGAATTCAAACATCACTCTTGTGACAATAACACTTGCAATGTTTATGTCAAGCCTGTGAGAACACAAGGTCTTCCTGAACCAAAACATCCTGAAGAAACTGATTCTAGAAACTCAGAAACTTCAGGCCCAGGAGCCTCAGACTACAGGCTCCTCTGCTGGTGGCTGTGGCACACACTGGGTGCCTCTGTGGCATTAGCAGCAGGACACTGGGACACTGGGATTTTGCCCAGTCAAAGGCTGCAAGGCATCTTCTAGAATTAACAAACATTGCTGCCCTCGGCTCTTCCCAGCTAACCTCACACCTGGGTAGTCTGCTTTCCAGGCCTGAAGTTTCTGAGTTTCCAAAGCTCTGTTTTTCTGATGCTTGGGTTTTCTGATACTTGTTTCCAGAAACAAGTTGGACAACTTGTCCAACAACAGGACATTATTTTTGAAAGGGTATTCACGTTGTGAATTCTTTCTGTGGGAGGGATCTCTCTTGATGTCGCTCTGCTTTGACCAATGTGGGTGAAGAGGTTTGTCTTTTCTTCACCAACCACAGTGGTCTGTGGGAAATTGTATATAAGGGAATGATCCCTAAAAATAAAATTCCTTCATTCTTTCTTCACGCAGCCTGAGGAAAAAATCACAGGAGTCTGTGTTATGTGTGTTATCTCTATCTCTGTGCTGGCTCTGGGCAGTGACACACAGCTCCTTAACTCTTCACCCTGCTGTGCTGTTGGTCCATCCAACCCAACTCCAGTGAAACAAAGGACCAAGAATGAGGGCTGTGGAGAAAACCATTAAGGTGGCTCAGGTTCACATGATTGAGCCCAGAGGGAGCAAAGAAAAAAAAACCCCTGTGTGTTCTCCCTCCATCCCAGGATACACAGGGTGACCTGCTGTGACACAGTGGATCAGGACAGACACAACCAGGTCTCCCACAGGCACCAGGTGCTCTCTGTGCACACAGCAAACCCTCACTCATGAGGGAGAAGATGCTTCCATGGCAAGGATTTCTTTGCAGGGTTGTCGAGGAAGGTCCTCAAGGGTTAAATTCCCTCGCTGTCTCCTCCTCTTCTCCTCCCTCCTCCCTCCCCAGCAAAGGATCCTTGTGAAAGATCTGTGTTGTATTCGATATGCACCAAGAGAGACTCTGGTCTGGCCTTTTTAATAAAGGGTAATTCCTCTGCATTCTCAGACGTCCCTTAAAAACCAAACTCTGATATTTCTGCCCTGTTATTACTCTGGTCTGTAGATGTCTTCAGACTGAGGAAACTCAGTTGCTGTGCAGGTGTGCCCTGCTCCTGCAGTGCTGAAGGGTTTCTCTGTGGTAAGAAAAGCCCCTCTAGAGAACCTGGTACTTGGAGCCAATTACCAGACCCCTTCCACCTTCTGTTTTGCCAGTTTTTGTTGGCAGCTGCCCCCAGTCCCAGCCGGTCCTTACAGCGTGCCACAAAAAAGGGAAACTGGGGAAAAGGCGTGGGGAGCCTCAGGAAAAAGGAGGTGCCTGAAATGCTGCTGGCCTGACTTATTTCCTAACCTGTGTGCCATTCTTAATGATGCACTTCATGATTCAGCTTGCACAGCACCTCTAATTAACTCTGGAGAGGCAAGAGCTGCCCGGCACCGAGATAAATTTAACTCTGGAGGTGAGCAGAATGCCCAAAGCCAGGGGAGGAGAAGGGTGTTCCTGGAACCAGGGGAAGTGGGCAGGGAATGCCTGGCTGCCCAGGGTGCAACTGCTGACCACAGGGTTAACCCCAGAGAACCACCTGGGATGAGAAAGAGCCACCATGTAGGGCCCCCAAAGGGGAGGGTCAAGCTCTTCAGCACCTTAGCCAAAATCCTCATGGATGAAATGACTGCATAAACTCCTCAAACTGCTGCCTTAGAAAGTCCTTCTTGTTTTTGCCAGCAGAAAGAAAGAAGCAGGGAAGGCATTCAGGTCTGCATTAAGTTTAAATGCAGGGCTTGGAATCAAGGGGCTTGTTTGGGTTTAGATTCACAGGGTTTTATCTCTCCAGATGTGGTAGCCTGACCTCCTGCATCATCCAGGTCATGCAATTACATTTTTTAAAAAATCTGTATTGGGCCCCTTAACTTCTGTTTGAGCTATGGAGTATTTCTGAGGAAGACATGCATTCTTGATTTGAAGAGACCAAACCATGGAGAATCCATCACACACCCTGATAAACTGTTCCAGAGCTTAATTACTCTCACTGTTAAAAATTTGTACCTTATTTCCAATTTGAATGTTTCTGGCTTCAGTTTCCAGCCATTGGGCCTTGTCATGCCTTTGAGAGCTCAATTAAAGAATGCTAAAGCATCAGATACCATTTCCATCTGTCAGTGCTTAAACACAGAAACCTCAGTAGCTGAATCTCATGAGGCTTTTGGCAGGATCTGAACTACCAGCAGCAACTCTTTCTGTCTTCAGAACTGACTTGGAAGCCAAGTAAAAAATGGTGAATGAAACTGGGTTTTCATAATTAGTGGTTCTTGAGAAAGCTGGGAAATACATTGATCTGATTAGAAAATCTCGAATGAATTTTATCAGAATTCACTCTTTTCTGCACTGAAATGTTTTACTGGAAGAGCTCAGCTCCAAAGGGTGGCACTGGAGGCTTCACTGCACCCTGAGTGTGTCGTGGGGTCCCCGTGGCACTCAGGCTGGGAGTGGGAGAGAGCCAGACACGTGGTGTGCCTGAAACTGCACAGAGGGATGGGAAAAACCAAACTGCAGATCCACTGGGAGCTGGATCACAAGTGAAACTATCATCTCTACTGTGGCTGCAGTGGAAATGAACCCAGAATCCCAGAATGATTGGAGCTGGAGGGGACCTTAAAGATCATCTCGTTCCACCCCAACACCTCCCACTGCCCCTGGCTGCTCCAAGCCCCATCCAGCCTGGCCTTGGACACTTCCAGAGATCCAGGGGCAGCCACAGCTGCTCTGGGCACCTGTGCCAGGTCCTCCTCACCCTCACAGGGAAGGATTTTTATCTAGCATCTAATCTAAATCTCTCCTTTTTTCATCTAAAACTGTCCCCCCTTATCCTAGCACTGTATGCCTATCACTAGCTGCTCCCTTCCATCCCCAAAAGCTCTGGGAATTAATCCAAACTCATCCTGCAAGAGTGTTGGAGGTTCTTCCTTCCCCCACCTCCCTCCTTCCTCTCCCATGGAGCAAGTTTTTGACAAGCAACTGGCAAAAATAATCCCCGTGCTCAAACAAACATTGAATGCCCTCACCCCCATGCAATGGGACAGGCACTCTCCTTGGGCTCACAGCAAATGGTGACATTTTCTCTCTCTGAAGAACCACAAATGGCTTTTAGACAACAAAAGCATGGAGTGAGAGGCAGATCTGACTGAATCCAGGCTGGATTTGAACACATCAGCAGTCAGTGCCTGCTGCTGGGTGAACTTTAAATGGATGGTTGGGAAAGTGGGGACTCACAGTCTCATTTCTGGAGCTGCCACCACAACTCCTGCATGCAAGAGGTTCCCTCTCTGCTGCTCCAACACGCTGCTCACGAGGCAGCTGCTGGGGTGAGCTATGCTTCCTGCAGAATGGCACTTGCCTGCCTGAGGCAATGGCACCACATTCTGCCACTGAATTCATCTGCTATGTGACAGGCAGAGCACTTGAACACGCCCAGAGCCCAGTGAATTTGGCTCTCTATCACCAGGGATATTTCCTCTGTGCTAGCAGCCTCCATCATGGTCAGGGAAAAAAAGGAACCAAGCTTTTATGCTGGACAAATATATATTTGCCAGCCTGTCAGCAAATTATTCCTTCATCCTGAGCTATTACTTTCCCCACTGCTTTTCTTATTCAGCCTGAAAGCACAAGATACAATCACAAAGAGCAGGACTCTCAGGTGAGGCTGTATGCAAGACTTCACAGCTCTGTGGACTTGGATAAATGGTGCAGCAAATACTCCAGGTGTGTTCAATTCAGCTGCAGACACTTTTTGTCATGGTAAGTGTTCAGAAAATGAAAAAAGGTCTGTTCTCTCCTACAAAACACTAAATGCTCACCTGAGGGAGACTGATTCTTACCTCTGACATTTGCTTCTATAAGGCCAGCTCCAAAATGCTGCAGGGAAGAGACTCAGGCAGGAGCTCAGAGGCAATTTGAGGATGAAAATTCATTAAGAATACTCTGCAAAACCAGAGACGTTTCTGGAAATGGAAAAGACCTCACGAGTTCCCTCACCTTTCCTCTGGCCAGGATAGGATTGAGCCCAAACCTTCATCTGTCCACAGAGGGGAAACCCCACAAAAGGCACTTCTGTGACCCAAGGGAACCCAAACGTTCTGCTGAACCCACCTTTGCCTGTGCAAGCTGCTGCCTCTCTCAGAATCAGGGGGTTTAAGTCCATGGACAAAAAAAAAAAAAAAAAAACAGAGAGCAGGAGGTCAGGCTCTTTTCCCACATTCCCTGTCCCATAGATTCCTGTGACTGAGCCTATTTTTGACCCTGTGACCTGGGCCAACTTAATCTTTCTATTATCAGGAGGAAATAGTGATAGTTTTTATTATACCTACCTGTCTTAGATTTATTGTACCCAGAAGGATGACTGTGTTTTCTATTAAGAACTATCTTTATTTTACCATATCACTGAAAGAGAGAAGTATGCAGGTCCTGAAAGCTGTTCAGCCCAACCACCTCACACTTAATATTTTCCTTTGCTAAAAAAATAAAAATGGCAGGAGTTACTAAGGCCTTAAATTAGCAAAACTCCTAAGTATAAATGTAGCTAAAAAATACATGCTTAATTTCCATTTAGGTCATGGGAAATTACAGCCCAATCCCAGCAGGCACCTCCAGTTTTTTATATATACATTTATAGATATATAATTACAGGTTAGTGGAATAAGTATGCCTCAAAGCACGTGCCTGAATCAAAGCCCCAACACCCTGCATACCAACCCTGCAGCAAAACACGACAGCATTATTGGAAACACCAGCAGCAGCAGCAGGCACGTCCCAATAAAACACAATTTTAACGCCTGGATGTGATGTCCAGCCTCACCAAAGCACCAGTGGCTGCTGCTTGACAAGACCTGCACCGGATCCTGCGCTCAGAACGCAGGAGCACCGGCCCATAAACAAGTTAGGAAGCACATTTAACCAGCAACCCACAACTTATTTCCAACGAGCTTACCCATGTCAGCACAGGCGATAAAATTAGCCCGTTGGAGTCTGTGATTTTGGCGTGATTATCTGCTAATTACCTTCTGTAAGCTGAGAGGGGTGGGCTTAGCAGCTCGCCGGGGGCTGCTGGCTGCCTGTCTTCCCACAAAATTTGCTCACAAGGCATCCAAAAATAACTTTATAGGCAAAATCTTCCTCTGGAGGGAGAGGCAGGGCAAAACAAAAGAGCGTAGACAGCTTAACCTCTTCATGCCCAAATGCCACGGAATCACTTTGAACTGAGTTCCCAGGAGAAACGTGTCTGTGGAGCATCTGAAACTACACTTCAGCAGGTTTCTATTTGCCACTTTCTTCTACTTCATGCCCAACATTGATGTTAAGTTTAAAGAAATAAAGAAAGGAATTAAGCAGCCTCGTCAAGCGCCGTTTCCACTCCCCGACAATTAAAGCAGCCCCATGTGTAGGGAGCCATCCCTCACATAGGAGGTAAGCAATACCCACAATAGCAGAATGGGATCCTTTGGCAGCTTTACATCAAGGACCCAAGTGCTGATTTTCTCATTTCCTCCAAATTCAGTTTCCCACATCCTCACATCTGCATCCTGTCCCTGCAGTATGCATGTGGTCATTGCTTCTGTTCCACGAGCTGGGTGCTTCCAACCCCTCGTGGGGCTTTAGGGCTCTGCTGCAGCCTCCCTGTGAGCTGAGAACCCCTGGATTCCTGCCCAGAGGGGACAGGGTGTCCTGTCCTGATGACAGCACAGCCTCTGTGCTCACAGAGCAAATATGAGCAGGGGTTTGCCCAGCACCTTCCCATTTCCAGCCTTCTCTGCCCTGCTTCTACTCCCCCAGCATCAGCTGCTGATTTCCTCCCAACTCTTATTTTATGCACATCCATCCCAATTCTTTCCAAAGACAGAGTTATCTCTGTCCTGGAGTACACGGGGGAAAATATGATGATGATGTTTATTGTCACGGGCATCTGACAAGCTCGTGATCATTTTCGCTGGCTCTCCTGATGGAGCAAATCTATCAGAAGACTGAAATAAGCTAAGTGGATGAAACACAAGCAAAATTTTATCCACTAAGCAATTCTATTAGGTTACAGACCAAAGGAGGTTATTGATTCAAAGAGCACAGCGTGAGGGACTAAATACTTATGAGCATCAAAGCCCCACTGCAGTCAATTACTGCTCACACTGTGACTGGAGCTTCACATTAGGAAAGGATGTGTTGTTCCAACAGCAGTGATTTGGTGGAAAATGTGCTGTAAGTGCTGAATATGATAGAGCAAATACAAGGACTAGAGACAAACGATTTTAGAGGGGATGTTTAAGCTCCTCAACAAACTAATTATGCTGCTGGTGAAAAGCAAGCCAGGAGGAAGCACAGAAACTCAAAAAAAAAAAAAGCTGCACACAGCACTGGCCTTTATACAAAGTCACATTCCCAGTTTTTAACACAAAATTCATAAGAGACCAAGCTTATCCACTTCTTGGTGGTGTTTTTCATTGCAAGGCCATCTCCATATTCAGTCTGATGAATTTGTATGTTAATCTAATGGCATCCAGCAACATTAACAGCTGTTCAGGTTGAAGTCTCCCTGACACAGCAGGTGGGTGACATCCACAAACAATAAATACACAGGTAAAAACAGAATTACAAAGAGCAAAATACTGTCAGCTTCCCAAAAATAAGAGCAACTCCAGAGAAGGAGTGTTAGAGGCAAACGCTGGAGCTGAACCTCAACAAGGATCCCAAACTTTAAAAATTCCTTCATACTGCCATGCAAACAAGAGGTATTTCTTTAAAGGCTTAATTTTTTGAGGCTGCTGGGAAGGAAATGAAGAATTTGCACGTCTTGTTCCCCTCTTCCATCTTGTAATCCAGAATGAGAGCATGAGCCAGGCCTATTATGTATGAAACCAAAAAAACACACTTGCAAGTCTCCTGATGTTCGCCCATCATTAGTTTTCCACTCCTAGATAAGGCTAAGCTCCAAAAGAACCTCAGTTCTGCTGAGGGAAATGCACAATATTGCTGGCAAAATTGAAGGACCACTTCCCTTTTTCCTCAATAATCTCCCCTCTCTGTATAGCCCCTCTGTGGATAGACTGAATTATTTTTTAAAGCTAGTTTATCTTCCAACAGCGTCTCCACTGTTTTCCACTGCAAGCAAAGGCACGTAAACATGAGTTCCACGAGTTCAAGCTGATTTAACAAATCCCCTTGTTCTCCAATCCTGCTGTTCCCCAGCCAGGCTGGCTAACATCAGCTTTCAGGAGTCACAAGAAGCTGCCCCTCCCCACAGTGCAGGACCCACCAGGAGCTTTGTTTTCCAAGTGTGTGGTTTGTATTCTTTTTGAGCCTCAAATGCTCAAAATGAATCGAGGCACTAGGACAGCTGCAGGAGGCTGTGGTGAGGTGGTAATTTAGAAGGGTTTATGAAGCCAGGCACCCTGCCTCCTACAGAAAACACTGTATTCCACAGAGGCATTTTAAAATATTAGGCATGGATAGGATACAGCTCTAATATTTTCTCATGTAAATTGCTTTCCTTCACCCTTTTTTTATTGTGTTGGCTGACGCTAAGGATTAAAATTGTTGGCATGTGGAAATCATGCAGACAGATCTTCAATTAACCATTTTCACCCAACCTGCAGATCATCAGGCCTTAGTCTGTAAGCTCAGAGACAGAAACCTGTGGGTGCTCTGTGTCCTGAGCTGTTTGCAACACAAAGTGTCACATAAAAAACTTCTGTGATTGATATGGGATTGGGATTGGGATTATTGGTACTCAGATCTTTCCCAGCCAGCTGGTTTGGAGCAGGGGTGAGGGCTGCTGTGTGTGGACTGCCCAGCCTGGACACTCAGAGCCACCCAAAGCCAGCCTGTGTCCTCCTGGACACGTTCCTGCCCAGTTCCAGGCTGTGGGAATGCATTTCCATCTCCAGACAGGTGAGCAGGGACACAGTTCATGCTATCACACACATCTTGCACAGCTGGACATAACAGGAGTCTGAACAGGAGTTAATTTTCTGTGCAAACATCCTGCAGGAAAGGAGAACCCCTGGTGCACACAGCAGAGCTGCACTTTCACCTCCAGCTCCCCCAGCCCTGCAGAACTTCCTCTTCCCACCCTGCTGCCCAGCAGAATTCCAGCAGGCACCATTTCTGTGCCATGCCCAAGAGGAGGAGAGGACAAAGCACCATCACCTTGCTGCTCTCTTGCTCACAGGTTTTGCAGTGGCCATCACCTACCAAATTCCCTTTAAAAAAAATTAAAAAAAAAAAAAAAAAAAATTAAAAAAAAAAAGGCTTAAAATCCAGGGTTGTGGCTTTGTGGGGTACAAAACCCTTCAGCTCATGAGTTTTTTGAAATCATCTATTTTCTTCCCAGTGGAGGGGTATGAGTGCTGAATCACACACATAGAGCAAATTAGAAATCCAACATATTTTGTTGAGAGCAAAATGTTTAATCTGAATGCTTGATCAGAACCAGCCCAGGTTTAACTGAAGGGTTGCCATGATCTAGGCAGGATTCCCACACTCTTCAAGAAGCTCTAGATTTACAGCAAAGCTATCCTGCACGGGCTGGATGTTCTCACCACCCTCATTATAAAATTAAAAGTCCTTTGAAGGGCTTTTCATAAATCCCTGCTTTATTCCTGTAACTCTGCCCGGCCTCTGTTCCAGGAGCCTCTCCAGGTGTCACACTGCTGTTACTATCAGAAAGGTCACTCTCCCCAAGAACCTCCAAGGTTCAAGATTCATTTTTCATCATAAATACTTTGTCCACATGTCCAGGATAGATCAAATTAAATAGAAACCAAATATTTAAGGAACCCTGTAAAAATTCTTCCCATGGGAGAGTAGGAGATCAGGATAAAGGAGACAACTTGTACAGTCCTTCATTAACCCCCTACCAGGGCTCTGGCTCCCAGCTGGGGTGATCCCACCCCTCTCCACGTGTTTCCTGCCACAGCCTGACTGAGCTGACACATCCTGTCACCACCAAGCATTCCTCATCCCCATGGCATCTCAGGAGTCTGCAACGGGCCGAGTCAATTGTCCTCCTGCTGGCAATTTCACAGTGTCTAGACCATGGACTGCACTTGATTTTCTCCACTTTTTCACTCGCCCATCGATATCCAAAGTCCTTCTTTCCTCAAAATGAGTGTTTCATTTTATTTAAACAGACAAAATGAGTGTTTCATTTTATTTAAAAAGACATCAACCTACTGATGGTTTGGTACCAGTTCCAAAGAACAATCCACTACGTGTATAAATTCATACTTCCATTAATCAATACTTACTCCTAGAAGAAAGGAAGGAGCAGCTGTCTGGGCACATATGTTTAGCATCAGTTCATGACTATAAGCTAAATATACCTCCCATGGCTCCCAAAACCTCAAACAAAGAGCTGCTGTTCTCTTGAGATGCACAGCCAGGGTCAGGTTAAGGTTAGGAGTTATCCCTATCTCAAGGTTACTTACACAGAACATAAACTGCAGGATCAAGTTGCAGAGTCAGCAGCAATTGCTCACTCAAAGTCAATCACCTTCAGCAGAGCCCAAGCAAAAGCAGAGGCCTTTGGGTCTGCCCAGCTTCCAGGGGTGAACTTGGCTGTTATCAGCTTTCCTTCTCCAGGGAGCCTCCTTGGATCTCAGGGCTCCCGTGGCCAGCCCTGTGCAGCAGATCCCAAACAGCATCACTGCTCACATTGCTTGGCACATTCTGGAGCAACTTCAGATTCAGCAAAGCAGGAGAGGTGAGGTGAGGTTGGGATGAGAGGTGTCAGAGGGCTCTGTGAGGCTCTGGGTGCCCAGACAGGGAGCAAGCTGTGATTTCACCCTGCTGCCCGAGGGAGCTGTGGGGCACAGCCCTCAGGACTGCTCTGGGACACTCCCCTTTCAAAACCAGCCTGCCACAAGGTGTGCTCAGCTCATCCTTCACCCCAAAGGCTTGGAAATGAAGAATGATGTTGTCTTTCTGAAGGACAGCCAGGAAACCCAGCAGATCAAACTGTCTGCGATTTTCACATGTATTTAAGAGAATACAGAGCCTAATAATCAGGTAGGATAAAAGGATAAAAGACATGAACTACTGTTATGATTAAATCCGGGCACTCAGTGAGGTAAATACTGAGATTTCAACTTGCAAGTCTATTTTTCAAGCACATATTTCCTTCCCCTTAGGAATATCCACCAAGATCTTGCTTGCTTTAAAGACATTTCTTCTAAATGCACCGACCATATTCACAGTTCAAGCACCTGATGGGCTGCTCAGTATTTTGAAGAAGATAATCCATCTTAAAATTGAAGAGCCAGACTGCTCTCACCCTCACAAGAGAGCAAAGCACACATTTGGAATCCCCATTGCCATCTGCCTGCAGCCTGCTCTGAGCAGCACCAAGTCCTGATGGACTCCTGATCTGTCTCACAGGAGAATTGCAAGGCTCAGGTCTGAATTATCAACAAAGTGCTTCAAATCCCTTCTATCAAAGCTCTAAATAAACACCAGGTATTGTATTACTGGCAGAGATCCCCAGGAGAGTGTGGGTGTCCTGGAACAGCCAAGACCAGGCTGCACTAGACTCTGAGCAAGCTGAAATGTCCCTGCTCATTGCAAGGGAACGAGATGAGCTCCAAGGTCTCTTCCAACACAACCTATTCTCTGATTCCATGATATTTTCCCTCTGCTTTCAGCCAGCCTGTGGGACTCTCCACATTTTCCCTGTCAAAGGAAGAAACCTTTCCTCCCTTTCTAGATGACTCCAACTTCCAGCATGCAGCTTTTATGTGGTTGTAGGACCTGCTCAACAACATCCCTGCTGCTCCAGGCAGCCTGGAGCATCCCCAGGTGCCCCTGCTCCCTCCCAATGTCAGGAGCAAAGGGGAGCAGCTCCTCTTAATGCAGTGAGTCATCCTGCATGGAAAAAAAAAAGCCTGGAGCCCCTGCACCCAATCCTGCACCTGCCAAAGGCTTTGTGTCCCTGGCCTGAGGAGCTCATCCCAGCAGAGGCTGGAGGAGCCTTCACCTGCCCCAGGTATTGCACTTCCCTTTCATTCTGTCCCTCCCTTTTTTACAGGGGTAGGTGGGAAAACAGAAGAACAATCTCACATTGACATCAGAGGCCATCAATCATCTGCTAAAACCAGTTGAATAATAGAACAAAAAGGAGAAAGAGAGAGAGAAAAGGGTCAAGGCTGGTCCTTCACCATGAAAATGCCTGTCCTGGTGAAATATACTGTAAATTAGTCTGAGACAAGGGAATTTGGAGCCAGCAGGATCTCCAAAGCTCGCTTAATATCAACTCCAGAAACATTACACTAATGGATTTTTAAATATGATTTACAGGATGCTGTATCTGGGAGCATGGAGTGGATGGGGGAAATGAAGAGCTGGCCTGGCATGAGTGATGTGCTTTGGGAAGGCAGGTGCTGCCTCCCTGCTGCAGGAAGAAAAGTTGGGTGCCAAAGAAAGAGAAGCATTTTGAGGGCAGCACACCTGGAAGGTGGTGGCCACCCCTGAACTTTGGAAATGCCACTCAGAGCACACAGTTTGCAAATCAGAGCAGTGGGGGTTTAGGGACACCCCTCCCATCCACAAACACAGTTTGAATATTTAGAAGCCTTCACCCCAGGGAGTTTTAATGACCTGGACCCCACACACAGCCTAACTTCCAGGGACAAACTCCTAAACTTCTTTTGGGGTGTGTGAGATTGAGCCCCAGACACCTCTACCCAGGGATGCAATTGTGCATGTGCTTCTGTGCTCCCTGAAAACAACCCAGCTCTTCTCCAGGACAAACCCTCCTAAACCCATTAAACATCTCTACCAGGATCAATCTCGAGTGGTTAAAAGGGAGAAGACAAACCCCAGCCCTTGCAGGACTTGGGGGCAGAGCAGGGCAGAGTGGGGGTGCCCAGCCCTCTGTCCCCCCATGCCAAGCACAGACCAGTGGCCCTGGCTGGGCAGGGACAGACCCAGCACAGCACTTGAGTTTCAGGATGTCAGGAACTGCCCCCCAGCCAGCAAAGCACTTACACCAGGGAAGGAGAGGAGACTGAAAAGGGTTTGGAATTAAACACGATGAACATGGCCAGGATGCTGTCATTCCAGTTATTTTCACCTGCCCAGGCTTCTTTCTCTAATAGTTCATTTTTTAATTAAAATGTCCTTCTAGAGAGAAAATAAATACTTGCTCAGCTTCATGCTCTGTTTCTAATCTGGGTCGATTAAGAGGGTAACCAAATAAAACAAACACAAATAACATGTCTATAACAATCTTCTATAGCATCGTCATGTGATTCTGACAATGTATTTCAAATTATTAACAACTCTTTGCAGCTCTATTCATCATCATCTTCGGTGTCAAGATACTTCAAGAGTCAAGCGAGCTTTTAATGAGCTCTCAGACTAAAGAGGAAAGGAAATATATATCCAGTGCATGGTGCTTTAATGATCACCTAATTCCTTTTATTGTATCTCCTGTTATGATTTATGAATTAGGCAGAAAGAGCGGAGACATTTAAAAAACACTTGTGTACACAATATCCAGAATAAGACAAACTTGCATTTATATAGATTGACTGTGTATGTCTGGATTTTTATATAAACATTGGAGATTCATGCTGACGTTTGTTTTTCCTTATAAGCCCAAGATGTTCTCACTGCACAAGTCGCTGTGTAATTATGGATTTGTCATATTGATTTAAACTCCAACAGCCCATGGGCCTGCCTGCTCGCCTTTGTGTTTCACACCAGCACAAAGAAAACAGCTCAGGAAGGTGGCTTTGGGTCTGGGGGTATTAATGAGCTGTTCCTTCCAGGCTCTGCCTCTCTCCCTCACTGACCTCAGCTCACTCCCCCCAGTGAAATGATTTCCATCTGTTGGCAGCACAGGGGACAGGAGGCTCTGGACGTTTCACAAATGCAGCTGACCCCTCTGACCCCCTCGGTGTAAGCACTTACAGCTTGCTCTCACTTTCCATTTACCCTGCAGTCACATCCCCTGGATAAAGGACAACAATTTCCTTTCTGCAGCAGGGACTACCCTGGGCTGGGTGGGTATTCCCTGCAGATGCCTGTTAGGGTTAGGGTGGATATTCCCTGCAGGTGAGGGTTTAGGTGGTATCCTGCAGATGCCTGTTGAGGGTTGAAGGTGGGTATTCCCTGCACATTCCTGTTGCAGGGTTTAGGGTGGATATTCCCTGCACATTCCTGTTGAGTGTTGAAGGTGGATATTCCCTGCAAATGCCTGTTTCAGGGTTGAAAGTGGATATTCCCTGCACATTCCTGTTACAGCGTTTAAGGTGGATATTCCTGCAGATGCCTGTTGAGGGTTTAGGTGGGTATTCCCTGCAGATGTCTGTTGAGGGTTTAGGGTGGATATTCCCTGCAGATGTCTGTTGAGGGTTTAGGGTGGGTATTCCCTGCAGATGCCTGTTGAGGGTTTGAGGGTGGGTATTCCCTGCAGATGCCTGTTGAGGGTTTAGGGTGGGTATTCCCTGCAGATTCTAAAGGGTTTAGGAGGTGGTGATATTTTCCCTGCAGATGCCTGTTGAGGGTTTAGGGTAGATATTCCCTGCAGATGCCTGTTGAGGGTTTAGGGTGGATATTCCCTGCAGATGCCTGTTGAGGGTTGAAGGAGTGGTTGGTGATTTCTCAGTGTCCTCCTGGAGACCCTGCACAGAGCCTGGAGCTGCAGTGTGGCACCACTCTGTGGAACACCAGGGCTCAGGAATCCATCATGGGATATAAAACAAAGAGACAGAGCCTGACTCCACATCAGCTGCAATAAAACCTTCCCTTTGTAGAGAATCACAGAGAGTGAAGCCTTGTGGGCATGCTGCAATACAGGGGTGGGTGTGTGGTGCCCATCAGGAGCTGGGGGAGAGCAGGGAGAAGCCCAGGAGGGTGTGTGCTGTGTCCAGAAAAGCTGATCCCTGGGCCAGGAACTCTGCCCCTTGTTGCTGTTGGGATGGCCACGACACAAAATTATGAGCAAAACGTTTCTAAGGCAGAAGAGCCTTTATTCTAGTTGTGTATTCCCTTTTATACATTCTTTTTACTAAAGGTGTGCACTTTACACATTGGTTTGTAAAAGGTGTTTTGCTTGTCTGTTAAATCTCTCTATTCTTGGTTAGTTTATGTATTTTGTTCACTGATTCTTATGAGACAGATTTCTTGTTTATTGCTGATGCGGGGGTTTTTTTTTCACCCAGGAATAGTTTGTTGTGTTAACAAATTCTCATTCCCAAGACTGTTTTCACATGAAAACTTGCAAACCACTTAGCTGCACATAGAAGTGACAAGCCAGCTATTAACTTAGCAGAGCAAGGCCTGATTTTATGAAGACTACTATTTGCCATGACCTTTTTAAGAGAGTTTCTCCTTTCAGCTCCAATATTAATTTCCCAATTAGAAAAAGTGCTGGACAATTTCACTGACAAACACTTCTTCATGTCACTGAAGTTCTTGTTGACCACCTCCCATGAGCTGCTGTCAAAGGGACACAAAACCTTCAGGATGGCCACAGGGACTGGAATCCCTCCAGGGTGGATTGTGGTGATTCTCCCACAGGCTGGGTTCTCCCCAGGTGAAGTGAAATTACCTCTTGTCCCAAATATCCAATAAATTGAACCCAAATTTTATATAAGCTACATATCTGACATATTTTTTCCAATGACCTGGACATAACACTAAAAGTCCTTTCCTCTTTACCTCCCAAATGCCAGCTCCAGTAAAACAGTCTGGAATGGTTTGTTCCTTTCCCACCAAGCACTGTAATTCCTCCAGAATTCAGTCCAGCACCTCCATAAGTGCAGTTGTACTCTTCTTATCAGGAAGAGCCTGCCCACCACTAAAATTTGTTTTATCTTCAAGCCTAAAGGAACATTTTGAAGTGCTTTATGTGGGTCATTTTTATCTGTGCTCTTCTCTGGTACCTGGCAGTGAGGGAGATGTTTCCCACTGCTTCCATTCCTTCTGTTTTATCAGGGTTTTTTTCACAGCTCTCGGATTCCTTGCTGCAAATATTCTCTGATAGCAGTAAAATATAAATAAAAATATGGACTTTGCTGATAGAGCAGGAGTCAAATACCACCAGAAACACCCCTGAAGTAATATGTGCATCTATAAAACCCACCCCAAAATGGAGCTCTCTGAGAGAGACACGTCAGCTGGATGGAGTTTGGACATGATCCCTTGGAAAGCACCAAGGGAAACCAGCAGGACTGTTCAAAGTGCTCAGTTATCCTGGCATTGCTCTCAAGTGAAAAATCTGGAAAGATATATTGATGCCTGGTAATCAGCCAATTCAATGAAATTCTGTTCAAGAGAAGAAGCACACCAAGTGTTGTAACTATCACAGCATCCCTCTGATGGTCAAGCATAATTCAAGACATGAAGTAAATGATAGAAGCAAAATTAATGCCACCATCAGCTGGTTCCTGAGATGAAAAAGACACCTATGAGGAAATTAAAACCATCCTTCACATCACTGACAAAACAGAGTTTCAGCAGCCATTGGTTCTGCTTTCCACAGGCTGCTCAAAACATCCAATACATCCCTCTCTGTCATCAGATAAAGGAACTCAGAGCATCTCACCAAATTCACTGATTTTATCATAAACAGAACCCATCCCCAGGAAGAGAGCAGTGAACAAGTGGCTTTGTACTGGGTACAAGTGACACACACACTCTGCCATCGAGCCTCTGCAGAGTGTACAGCAAATTTATCCTGCAACAACCCTGGATAAAGTGGAAGCAGCTGGTGATTGCCTGGGCAGACACCTATTAACCTACATCATACACAGCAATGACAGCCATAGCTCATTGCTACAATCCTCAGGAGCAGCAGTGTCAGTGTCCAAAAAAAAGAGAGAAAAGAAAAGGCTATTGATGAGTATGGACTACCCTCAAGCATGGTGAAAACAGGTTGTGGTGCCTGTGGATGCAAGCTGTCAAGATATTAAAGGAACTGATGACTTTGATTGTGTGAGACCACAGATATCAGACCAACAAGGCAGTTCCCAAAAAATCCAGAGATCATTAGGAACAGATTCCATAGCTGTGGCCTCCCTCCTGAAAATGTGAAATAACTGTGGAGTCTCAAAATATTTAAGGATTTGATGAAAAGTTTAATTTTTCCCTTAGCAATTTATGGATATGAATCATGGGGAAAGAATGCTGCTGACGGGGAGAAAAAACTGAAGCCTCAGTGATGTGGTCCTGACATATCTTTTAGCTTGAAAGGAAGATGAATGCTGATGCTAGAAATATTACTGGAGAACAAGCAGACTCTGCTGTCAGAAATCAATAGATACAGACTTATGTACTGTGGTCACATCAGACACTGAGATGAAAATAAACCTCAAGAAAGTAATTACAGGGGGAAAGCAGAGGATCACTGCAGAAGAAAATGAGCAGTGGGAAGATGGAGGGGACAGCACTGCAAGGGATGTCCAGACAGGGAGAGAAGGAGCTGGCTTTGCTCAGGGCCCAGAGCGCAGCAGTGAGACCAGCAGGAAAAGGGGCAGGAGTGGCTGGGAGAGGTAGGAGGGCAGAGCAGAGAGAGCAAGCAAGCAAGGTGAGAAAAGGAAAGGCTGCAATATGATCTGTGTCCACTTCAAACAAGACTTTTGGTCTTTATCCCATGTAAATTTTTTCTTTAACCCTTTCCAGAGGACTATCATAAACCTTTCCTTTCCATAACTTTGCAAGAAAGGCTGAGGAGGAAAACAAAAGTTTTCATTTTGTATGAGTATCCCTTTCCATACCTCTCCTACCCTACCACCACCACACACAAAAGGTGACCACCAGCACAAGTCTGTGTGCTGTAGAACTGCTCTGACTGGGGGGCATGTCCAGACCTGGACTGGCCTTCAAAGGAATTCTTCAGGAGCCTCTACCCCATACACAGGCAGGGAGCAACAACACAGAGCTACACCCCTGGAGCTTTGCACTCCAAAACCTGAAAGGAAAAAGTCAGGACAAGTGTTCACCTTGCTAGAGAGAGCAGTTTGTCTGTGCCTGTTTGTGTCTTTGTGCACACACCCACCTGAGGTCTGCGTCTTTCAGTCCTGCAGCTTCCGAGTTTCTAAAGCTCTGTTTTTCCTGATGCTTTGGGTTTCTGAAACTTGTTCCCAGAGCTTGAACCTAAACATCAGGATTGTTTTTGTAACAATGTTTCCCTTTTTATACATCTTGCCACAGACCACTGTGCTTGGTGAAAGACAACCCCTTCACCCACACTGGTCAAACCAGAGGGACATCAAAAGAAAATCCCTCCCACTGCAAGAATTCCAAACATGAGTATCGTTACACAAACAAAGCCTGGTGTTAATGTTCAAGCTCTGGGAACAAGTTTCAGAAACCCAAAACATCAGGAGAAACAGAGCTTTAGAAACTCAGAAGCTTCAGGACGGAAAGCCCCAGACTACACCCGACTTGTGCACGTTTGGAGTGACATGGGGCACCCAAAGCTAAAGCAAGCCAGCTCCTCCTGCTTTTCCTGCCATCCCTTCCCCTGCCCACTGCCTTCACAGTGCCACTGCAGGGCTCTTCACCCTCCTGTGAACCCAGCCTGGATTTTTCCCAGCTCAGCAGTCTCTCCATCACACACGGCTGTGGGGATGGAGCAGATCCTGGGCACGGGGATCTGCAGTGGGGCTGTCACAAAACCACACCTGCACCACAGGCAGCAGGTCCTCGTGGATTTTCAGAGATGAAATCTCTGACTCAGGCTCTAAAAACAGTGGTTTCAAAGCATGGTCGACAGCCCAAGTGGCAGAGAGGAGAACCTAATCCATCTGAGGCCACTGCCACCTTCAGGAGCTGCTGCTGGGAAAGGAAAAGGAGACCAGGAGCCCAAACTGCATTTCCAGATCTCTGCTCCCTCCAGCCCCTGATAGGACCAGCTCTGTGGGAGGCATCAAGCACCCACTTGCCTAAAATCCACCCTCTGCTGGGAAGCTCTGAAGCGCCAAAATATTTTGACAAGAATCCAAATCTTTTCGCAGTAAAGGAAAACAAGGAGCAATTTGCAAGACTGAGAGTGTGGAATTAGAAGGTGCATGCACAGAACACTCACCTCAGGCTGACTGAGCTGGGGTAGCTCATGCAGAAGGTGATTTCTGGAGCTCCCATGGGAAGCTGGAGATTACTGATAAGACGCTGTGTCTGAACATTTTTTACATCAGCCACTCATTCCAGGCAAGTCCAAAGAAGTTAACTCTAAAATTTATGTACTCAAGGTCTATTTTGCTCTTTCCAAATATTTAGGGATGAGTTTTGCAAGCACCAGGAATAGCTCTAAGCACTGATAACTTCTGCAAGGTACACAGCTGAGCCCCAACCCTCCTCCTCTGCATAAAAACCTGAACAGAACCATCTCCTTGGGCTGCTGTTCAGTTCTGCACACTGTTCCACCCACAAGAACCATCCTAAAATGGTACTCACAGTCTAATCAAACAGCAGATAACACCTCAGATTTCACTGGGATTCGTTCTGATTTCTCCTGGCTAGAGTGTATGCAAATAGCACCAGTTTCTTAAATCAAGAAAATAATTCAAGGTCAGACTGAGCCAAGTCCCAAGCCAGCAGGTCAGGGAGGGGATGCCTGTTTCCACAGGGCCTTTGATCTCTGCTCCTTGCCCTTGCTTTTGGCAACCTTGGGAGGTCAGGGAAATTGTTTGGGGAGTCCCCCCAGCCTATTGATTTCTTCACAAGGGGCAGCCATGGGCATTTCCATGGTAATGGCAGACCCCCAAGGCTTGTTAGGTGTCCCACCCCTCTGAGATGTGCACAGGCAAGGGCACGCCTGGCTTCTGTGCAGGCCAACAATCTGCCAATCAGTTCCACCCCATGAAAACTAAGGTGAATGTGAGGAGACCTCGCCACCTGTATTATAATCTGCAGCTGTATTGAAATTTTCCTGGCAGAGCTGAAATTTTAATGTTTAATTTACTCGAACTAATGTGTCACAAAATTCCCATCTACTCTGAAAATTCTAATGAACCTCTGGGTGGACGAAGAGACCTCCAAACTTTGATCCTTTTCATCACTGTATTTTAAACCAAGCAGCCCCTTAAGAAGGTTAAGGAAGCAATAATAAAGACTTTCTAGTGTGCATACATGATCATTCCATACTGATGCACTTCAGCTTTAATAATATTGTATTAAATTTTATTGTAACCTCGCTGACATTTACTGCAAGGGAAAGTGCGTAAGCTTAAAGCCTTATAAAATACAGCCCAGTAATGTACCTATAAAGCATAATATTTCTATACAAATGATGAGCTATTGCAATTGCATCCAATTTAGTGGCTCATTATTAACGAGAGCAATCACCTTCTCAGTCACATGCTCTGAAACACAGCCTGGTGTGTCGGTGCCATTTCACATTTTCCAAGGCAGCTGCTCCAATTTCCCCCGGCGGCACAATGATCTGACAGTGGAAATTCTCGTTATGAATTAGCTGCACAACGCTCCTGATGGGGGAGAGGTGAGTCCTCCTGAACATCACCATGACTCGAGTTTATTCACAAGAGGGAAACTGGTTTGCACTACCTGAGATCAGGGTGATTGAAGCTGGTGTGCCTGCCTTCACTCCCAAAGACAGCCTTTCACTGAGAACCTCCTCTGGTAGCAAATACTGGACTTGGGTGGAATTTAAGTTGGACTTTGGTGGAATTCAGCACCTCCTTTCACAAAAGCACATCCAAAAGTCCCTGCATTGTTCCTATGAGCCCTAAAAAATCTCTCCAGTGAGCTCTCTCTGGCCTGTCCCTTTTCTAGCAGGAGTTCCCTGGCATTCCCAGACCATTCTGATGGGCCAAGACCTGCTGGGATGCAGAAACCTGGCAAAAAAAAAAAATAGTTTAACTGTCCTTATAATCCCAAAAGAGGTCTCCTGTGCAAGTCCTCTGGATCTTTCCCAAAGGCTCTGGGGAAAAAGTGATGCTTGAAGTCAGAACAGTTGTCTTATTAAAGAAAAGATGCACAAGATTTCAGCACAAGCAACAGGCTCAGTTGCCACCTTCAACAAGCATAACTTGTCTCTTCTTCCACAACCCTTTCAAAGCTGAGCAAAACTCGATGCTTTCACTGTCAAGCTGCAGATTTGCATCATTCAAAGATCAAATCCTGGTGCTTCCTGGAGGGCACAATTTTAAAACAGGCAGGAGGGGAACTCACCCACCAGCTTCATAACCATGGATTCCACAGCTCCTTCAGCTGCACTGAGACAAAGCACAACAGAAAGACAACAGGACAAGACCCTACAAGGTGTGAGGGGTGCCCCTGTCATGACCTGAGTTCAGAATGTCTGAGGACCTCTATCACATGGGAAAACCCCAGTGCAGTGAGGTCCTCACGAGCAGCTGGGGATTTTCTGAGCTGTCAAGGTGACACAGCCTCAAAGCCATCAGTTGCTGCTCAGCAGGATGAGACAAACACAGCTGGTACCTGGGAGAGATTAATTCAAGGAGTCATCCTGGCTGGGAGACAGGCAAAGATTTGGAGATGCTGTGTATGTGGTGTAAAGAAAATAAGTAGTTCATTTTCTTCCAGCATTAAGCTGTAATGGCTGTCAAGGGGGATTACAGATATTGTTATGCCAGTGTCAGCACATGTTGTAGAGCAGCTATATTTTGAATTTCCATACTTGCTTAATTTAATGTTCAGATAATCTGGCAAATGAAAGACGAGCCTCAAAGACTCTTTCTTCCCCCCTCTCTCTTTAAAAAAAATCATTCTATTAAGAATGCTAAATTCTTGGGAGCAAGAGCTGGCGTACATGGAGGGCACATACTAATCTCATTTATGCTGAGATTTGCTTTCTGTTAAGCAACAGAAAAACAGCTAATCAAGCATAATTCAATAATACATCATCTGCAGATGCAAAGACTCAGAAGATTGGTATGGAGCTTTGCCCATTTACGTGAACTGATGATCTGGGCCAGGTGCAATTAATTGCACGTGGGGTGTGGGTGCACACCTCAAAACCTTCTCTGATGGCTCCTCCTCAGCTTTGGGCTCCCTGGAATCTGGACTGCTGCCAGCACGTGACCAAACAGGACCTGTGCTTGTCTCCTTGTGTCCTGGGGCTGTGGCAACCAAGAGAGCCCAGTCCCTGGGCAGGGAGCACTGGCCCAGCTCCACTGTCCCCACTGCCCAGTGCCACCAGAGGCACTCTGCTTGAGGGAAACATCAGCTGGAATGTGGGACACTAGCACATCCTCTGCACCACCCCACAGAGCATTTCCTTGCAGAAAACCACAGAAGGCAGAGCATGGCCTGTCCAGCCACTGCTGGGTGGGTCAGCGGGCACTTCCCCACTTCCAGGCTGGCAGCCAGCACCCAGCAGGAGCTCAGGAGAGGTGAGCCACCCGTTCTGGATGTGGGGCATGTCACCAGGAGGAAGGGCACTGTGGCACAAACCCTGCAAACAGAGCAACACTCCAGCCCTGCACCCTGGAGCAGCCCGAGTGCCAGCTCTGCAGCTGAGACCACATTTCACACCCATGGCAAATCTCACATCACACTACACTCCTTGGAGTTGTTTGGAGGAAGCAATTTTGTTTTCTGGACAATTCTGATACTCCTTTCCTTTGTTTCATTCAGATTCAAGAAAAAACGAAAAGTGTTTGGAATTCCCTAGCTAACAGAACAGAGTTGTAGTCCAGGGAGAGCTGCTGGGTACTGGAAACAGACTCCTGGAGCCCTGGGCTCCCAGTCAGAGACACTGTGCCAAGAACTGACATAGAGGTTCCTTCAAACCTCTGAAATCAAAAACATCCTCACTAAACAGTCTGTTTGGCAAGCTGGCAAATTCTGTCCTCTAAATTCTTGTTCAGTGTTAACTATTATGCAACTTCATAGATCACAATGTCACCCAACAGGGCAAAAGCCTCATATTTCAGACTAACTTACAAGAGCCCAGGTTACACCACTTACCAATGCTTCCTCTGACTAATATCTGGCATAGAAGGAAAAAACATTTTGGGAGGTTGGAGGTTTTGGAACATAAAACCTAGCAGCAATATGAACAGACCAGAGCAGCAGAGACAGTGCTGTGCATGAGGACCATAGGCAGACACCCCAACAGAAACCCACACAAATAGCACAGAGGCCAAGACATATTTCTCTTTGTTCTCCTTCCCCTGTTTTGTTGTTAAGGCTCTGTGCTAATTTCCATGGAATTGCTACAGCACATTTGTAAACACACATGAAACGCAGCCAGCTCTGCAGTCACTGCTGCCTTGGACTATTAAGTACAATATTTAACTCAGCCAGATGCCACCAGAAGTTCGCCAAGGCCATAAAACAAGCTTGATCACATATTTTCAAAAATGAGGATATGAAGCCATTCTGGAAGAGTTTACACGTATGTTTGTTTATTTGTTTCCTTCCATCTGGCAAATTCCCTGCTGAGGCAGCGAGATGAAGCCCAAGGGAGGGAGAGTTTGTGTTTGTGTTGGTGTTTGTGTTTGTGTTTATGTTTGTGTTTGTGTTTGTGTTCAGTCACCTCTAAGCAGCACCTTCTGATAGGGGATTGTCATGAGGCCCCTCAACCCGAGCACAGGCTGCTGCTCATGGCACAGAGGATTCCAAAAGATGCTGCTGCTGCTTTTGATGGCCCACGAGGGAGAACAGGGCCCTCTGCTCTCTGCTGTGTGCACACCTCCAGCTGTGGAGGCAGCTCTGCAGGTTTTCAAGGTGCTACAACCCCAGTGTCCAGGCACAGCACATTTTTTCTACCCTTCAGGCAGTTCGAAGGGGCTCTGCAGAGGAGAGAGAATGGCACGAGTTCCAGCCTCAGAAATCCTGCACACAGGTACCTCAGGGAGGGGCATGGTGGGGTGGGGCCATTACCTGTGCACAGCTCAAGGCTGAGGACAACAGAAAGACATCACTGGATTCTCTTCTCTCTGCATCTGCTTTGAGGCTCTGGACACCTTCAGTCTTGTGCTGTTGAACTGAATCCAAGAGCTTGCACCATCATTTAAATGAGATGATGCAGAGCTTGCATCATCACAGCAAAACAGGGCAGGAAGAGGAAAGCAAAGGACATCAAATTATTAAATCTCTCAAACTACTGCCCTATAGCATATTTAATTACAATCTGGTGCAGAAACTGTTGCAAAGACCAGAAATATGGAAAGCCACAGGAGGCACCCAAGAAGAGCAGAACCAGGAGCAGCCAGGCAGGCACACTGGCCCATGCACCAGCTCAGGAACAAGCACAAAAAGAAACCCAGAGCAGGAGGTGTGAAACCATCCCATGGCCAGCAGCTCCCACCCATGGCCAGCAGCTCCCATCCATGGCCAGCAGCTCCCATCCATGGCCAGCAGCTCCCACCCATGGCCAGCAGCTCCATCCATGGCCAGCAGCTCCCACCCATGGCCAGCAGCTCCACCCATGGCCAGCAGCTCCCATCCATGTCAGCAGCTCCCACCCATGGCCAGCAGCTCCATCCATGCCAGCAGCTCCTATCCATGGCCAGCAGCTCCCACCCCATGCCAGCAGCTCCCATCCATGGCCAGCAGCTCCTATCCATGGCCAGCAGCCCCAGTCCCATGGCCAGCAGCTCCTATCCATGGCCAGCAGTCCCATCCATGCCAGCAGCCCCAGTCCCATGGCCAGCAGCTCCCACCCATGGCCAGCAGCTCCCATCCATGGCCAGCAGCTCCCACCCATGGCCAGCAGCTCCCACCCCATGGCCAGCAGCTCCCATCCATGGCCAGCAGCTCCTATCCATGGCCAGCAGCCCCAGTCCCATGGCCAGCAGCTCCTATCCATGGCCAGCAGCTCCCATCCATGGCCAGCAGCCCCAGTCCCATGGCCAGCAGCTCCCACCCATGGCCAGCAGCTCCCATCCATGGCCAGCAGCTCCCACCCATGGCCAGCAGCTCCCACCCCATGGCCAGCAGCTCCCATCCATGGCCAGCAGCTCCTATCCATGGCCAGCAGCCCAGTCCATGGCCAGCAGCTCCACCCATGGCCAGCAGCTCCCACCCATGGCCAGCAGCTCCATCCATGGCCAGCAGCTCCCCCATGGCCAGCAGCTCCATCCATGGCCAGCAGCCCCAGTCCATGGCCAGCAGCTCCCACACCATGGCCAGCAGCTCCCACCCAGTGGGCCAGTGGGTGACCTGGCCAGGGGCCAGCCCTATGCACTCATGTTCCACTCCCAAAATAGCCAGGGCTGGTTGCCCAGGTTTATGCACAGGGCTGGAGGCTGAGGTTCCTGGCCCTGCCCAGAGCCAGAACACGTGTTTGTGGGACATACAAAGTGCTTGAAATAGAGGCCACAGAGGACCCATTAGAAATTCAATATTAGCTTTGTAAAATTGCTAATAATTAGCTACAGCTCTTTCTCCATCACAGCAGCTGGTGACATGAAAGTGATTAAGTTTCTAATGAATAGATTAGGGTTACTGAATATATTAAATAACAAGGTTTTTAATCAACTGTTTATTGATTCCAGCAAGACAGTTCTGACGGCAAAAAAACCACTGGGTAGCAGTGGAATTTATTTATGGGCCAGTGTTCTACATCAGAAATAATTAAAAATAGATTATTTTTCACCAAATCTAGAGCTTTTTTCTCTTTGAGGCAGGTCAATATGGATTAAATTAACTGCAAATAATAAATTAAGGGAGAATTGAAAGCTAAATTCAGAGCAGAGAGGTGCTTGCAGCTTGGCAGTCAATCTTTGTTTGCAGTTGCTGGGGCAGAACCAGCCACATATTTATTGTCTGGTTTCAGCCAGAAAAGACAAAAAGGCTGGGCATCTTGAGCAAAGGGTTTCTGAGATACCTCCCCTGTTGTCCACTCTAATGGGAAGGATCCATAAGGATCCAATCCCCAAAGCCATCTGGGGATAGAATGGTGTTAAATAACCAGAAAGCAAACTTGGATTTGTTTATTCAGTTCCCTGGGCGCTACTGGGAGCCAGATGAGCTCCCCAAGGAAATTCCTGGGGAGCCAAGCAACAGCCTGGAGCCCTGAGTCTTCTTTTTGGGCTAAGACAGCAGCCCCACCTTGCAGCCTGGTGCTCGGGATGCAGCCAACAAAGCCTCATGGAAAAGCAGCTTTCCAGCACCCGACCAGGTGTCAGGGGCTGTGTGCTGCAAAGCAAACACATCTGGGGGGTCCCTCACAGCTGGAAAGGCCTCTCTGACCAGCAACAACAGCTCCCTGCTAGAGCTGAGAACCTGCCAGCAGCAGCCCGAGTCCCAGCCCTTGGAAACAGAGCTCAGAAGGAATTTCTCTCTGCTCATCAGAGACCTCTCCTCCAGCTCATTGATCTCCAAGGCCAGCCAGGAGACAAGCAGCACATTCCACATTCTCTTTAAGCAGTTTCCATTTCTGCTTCTGTCAGGTTCAGAGGGCCATGGCTGGAGCCCTTCATGCAATAGGATCCAGGATGTCCTGCAGGTTTAAATACTCACAGTGGGAAGCGTAGGAAAAAGAAGAAATCTTTAGGAGCTCCAGTTTTTCCATGGCTCCAAAGCACAGAACAACTTTCTGCCAGTATATAAGGCTACCTTGGGGTCTATTATTTTATTAAGGGGTATTTGAAGTGTTCCGTGACATAAGCAAATCCATAATGTGTATGTATACACTGCATATGCATATGGAGACATTTATAGAGCAAACCTTCCTAGCTCTGATGTTTTATAAGGTAGAAGACCTTTAGTCTGGCATTGAACCAAAACCAAGAGCTTCACGTGCTGTTTAAACCAGCATAACACAGAGAAGATGTTTTTCTTTGAAGCCTCTGTGGAAGCAGGATTTCATGGAAGGCTTTGCTCTCAAAATGGCAGGGTTTGGATTAGTGTGAGCAGCACCTGTAAAGAAGGTGTGCAGAGGGGCTGTTGAGGTCGTCAAAGGGCCATGATAAATCAGATTATTGGCTGTGAGGAGCTGTGGAGTTACCACTGCTGCCTATGGGGCGTGGGTTGGCATTTGGGGGCAGAGCACTTGAAAACAGGAGGGACCCACGTGGCCTTCACAGGAACCACGACCTGGCCATGGGTGGGCTGCAAGCCCCTCTTCCCTCCTGTTCTGACTGCCTGCTAAGTCATCTTTCCCTCAAGAAAACTATCACACAGGGAAAGTAAAACCCAGATGGCTTCCCCAGCAGCTCTCCTTGCACTAATGTCAGTTTTAAAACCAAAAAGATATGAGTTGCAATATTAATATCAATGCTGATGCCCACACTGCAATTACACATTTACAGTGTAATCATTAGACACAAAGATCATCTACACCCCAAAGCTCTAATGCAATTCCATCAAGTTCTTCCTTTATTTTCCTTTTTTTATTTTTCATTCTGCTGACTGTCAGTCTCTCAGCTCTTAAATACAGGAGGGGTGGCTCTTTGGAGGAAGGGAGAAACTCTGGAGCATGGCTTGCCAGCAGGGATTCCCTGAGGGATCCAGGGTCATCCCTGGCTTGTGCCCCAATCTCAGATTCACCCTGGACAGGCGAAGCTGGGAAGGTGATTAGAGCATATTTTCCCCACCACAACCAAAGAGTATCCAGAGTTGATCTGCACACACAGATCTCAGGTGTGGAGAGTAGAAAAACTTCATCAGAAAAGAGAAACCCCAGAGGAGGAGCCAGCATCTCCTGCGTGTACCAGGAGTGCTGCAGGAAGCAGGTCCCAGCTGGCATTGTAATTCCCAGCTGGCATCAGCAGCTTTGTGAAATAAAGGAAGGTGCCTTCGAGGCACCCTTTTCCATCCCAGCATCAGCCTGTTTTTCCTCTCTCAATCATCCAGCTTCTTGGGCTAAGCAGCTATCTGGGAGAGCTGTCTTTCCCAGAGCTGGCTGGAAAATCAGCAGGAGAGGTGAGTGCAGACCACCCATCCAAGTTGGAAAGAGTCCTCAGCATGTTCCAGCAGGACCAGCCATGCTGGCACCTGACTGCACCTTCCTGTGCAGTGTGGGCACCCAGGGGTGGGTCTGTAGGAGATGTGTGGCAGGAGGGCACACGAGCCCTGGAATCAGTCTGTGAGGCTGTGGGGTCACTCCTAGGATTAAGCCTAGAGCTGAGCTTAGTGGGACCAGGTCAGATGTCAAAGGTGCACCACAGGAACCATCATGAAAACCCTCTCTGATCATTGCCCCCTCTTCCTTTCTTTCACCACTCCCAACTGATGATTTCCTGCGAAGTGCAAGGTCAAAAATGAAGAAAGTAGTAAATACTTCCAGGGAGACACTGCAGGGCAGAAACACCACTGAGAATAAATCCATCCTGGGCATTTCCCTCTCCACTCAATACACTCCTTGAGGGGATTACCCCATCACCTTCAAGCTCAAATTACAATTCATAAAGAAACTACAGGAAAATATCACATCAAAGCTCTTCAGAGAAGGCAAGCATCACTGGGTTGCCCCAGGATAATCCGCTCTGCCTTTTCCTCCCCCCTGTGCAGCATCAGAAAGGTGCCAGGCATTCATCCACAGGCACATTCCACCACCAACCCTCCTGGGTGCCCCTCCTTGCTCCAGGGAGCTGCACTTGCCCAGAGCCAAGGAGCAGAGCTGGAGGCTGCCCTCACTGCACCTCGTCTGCTTGAATCCCTGCGAGCCCCTGGGAGTCTGAGATTTGTCAGCATTTCCCATCTCACATTTCCTGCTGGAATTCCCTCCAGCAGGCGATATGCTGTAATAGGTACTGTTTGGCAAGCTAATTAAAGCCACATGTAACTGTCAGAAAGATAGCTGACACATCAGGACTCTGAGATGTGCATTTGGCCTTTTGTAGTTTATTTCTTGTGGCGTGGCAGCTGCAGGGATGGCAAGCAGGCAGCATTTAACACCACCACACGTGTTTAACACCCTCCCTCCCCACATTAAAAGTTCTGGAGAGCTGCTTTAACATGGCACAAAGGTGTCCACTTATTCTCAGCTGCAGCTAAGTTGTGGCCATCCTAAATACTTTAATCATCTGCCAAATCTGTCACTTCACCCTACATTTTGGTGGCTGGGAACTCCACGAATGACCATTCTCCACCATTTATTCTTTAACCAGATCAAGCCCAGGGAAGGACATGGCTCCATCTCCCTGTTCTTTATCATCCCTGTTCTTCATCATCCCTGTTCTTCATCAAGAACCTTTGATGAGAGCGCTCGAGTAAAGATTTTGGAAATCCAAGCAGATTCTGCAGTTTGGATGGAGTGTTTTTGCCAAAAATATAAATTCTATGCAATCAACTGAAGCACATTTTCCACAGGTTGAGCATGAATGTCCCTTGCTGGAGGGAAAGCCAAACCCACCAAATGGATCTTTACGCCCATGGTTCAGGCCGAGGTATGACTTTCAAGGAGACCCTCTGATTTTCTGTAGAAGCTTCCCAATGTGTGAACACATATCCAGACAACCACAACGTGTTTGGGATGGGATGGGATGGCATCTGGAAATCATTACAAAGCCCAGACCTGCCCCTGGGATTTCCTGCACTTCCTGCCTGACGTGGGAACAGCCCATTCCTCAGCGTTGGGCTGCTCCTGTGCCTCGACACATCAGCCACAGACAGGAGGCACAGAGCAAGTGTCTCTCCACTTTTTCTTCCTGCCCTTTTGAATAATTCCTTTGTCCCAAGCTTCCAGCACAGCATTTCCCCTGCTGGCACTCTGTGAGGAGTGTCCCTCCTGCCAGAACAGGGAGATGCTCCATGCTGGAGCACACACAGCCCACCAGGACCAGGGCAGTTTCCAGAGCTCTTGGCCAAGGCCTAAACCCAAAAGGAATGGAGAGGTTTGGGTTTCCAGGTCTTTTTTTTTTTTTTTTTTTTTTTTTAAAGCATATTTTGCTAAGCACAGAACAGCGCAGTAATAGCACAGAATATAAACGTCTTTCCTTTTTCAATTAATTTCACAAACTAAACAGGATCTGTAGCCTTCCTGAGCTACCTCAGGGACTCCCTGGAGTGTCTCATATGTACATATTTCAGCCTCCTTTCTGTCTGCATTTTATGCATTCCTCCTCCCAAAATTCTGAACTCCCTTTTCTCTCTCTTCCCTGCTTTTAGTGAGATTTTTAAAGGCATTAAGAGGCTTCAGGTGAAACACAAAGAGCCAGATTCTCTATTGCTGCATAATTTTTGCAGTCACTTCCACTACTGAAAAGCAAAATAAAATGTCAGTAAGGACGTTTCTGATTTATACACACTTTCTGATAACAAATGGAGACCAAAAAATGCTATTCAGCCACATACTCTGAGTGACTCTCCTGATTTGGTCACACCTATGGAAGGTGGAGAAGCAGCAGGTAATACATGTTCTAACAGCTTTGATAATTAGCAGATGACCTCCCAGTCCTACACTGCAGAAGGGAAGTCTGACAAAGCAGGAACACCTGGATACAGCCAGAGCAGTTTGTGCATAATTACTGAACAAGCTTATTTACCTTATCTAATTGTTTCCAAGCAGTTTAAAGTTCTTAATTCCGCATCAAGAGCAAAGACAGAGCACTCTACATATTTAATAACTGACTTAAAGCCCCACTATCAGGAGTGACACAGATAGGAGAAGCAATACCACTCTCTGAGCTTCCAGCCAAGCAGAAAACCCCTCCAGAGAACTTCATGCAATGGGCTGCATGAGTAAGGAGCTTGAAAATGGAGACCAGAAAACTGAGGGACAATGAAAGACAATTTTTTTTTAAATTCAGCATTATTACTAAACTCCTGAGTGTGTTTTCCTGAAGGAGGGTTTGGCTCATGCCACAAACAGGGGTGGAAGTGGCTGCTCAGCCCCACACACTGAGCAGCTGTGGCCAAATGGAGGCCTGGATGGGAGTTTGTAAAAATGGAGACTGACAGGGCAGATAGGACAGGGTTTTAAATAGGACATGGGTTTAAGCTAAAAGAGGGGAGACTTGGACTGGAAATTCAAAAGAAATTCTTCACTCTGAGGGTGGGGAGGCCCTGGCACAGGTGCCCAGAGAAGCTGTGGCTGCCCCTGGATCCCTGGAAATGTCCAAGCCCAGGCTGGATGGGGCTTGGAGCAAATTGGTAGATGTCTCTGCCCAGGGCAGAGAGGTGAAATGAGGTGATTTTTAGGGTCCCTTCCAACCCAACCTCTTCTGGGATTCTGCAGGGGATTGGAGATGGATGGTGATGGATGGATGGATGGATGGATGGATGGATGGATGGATGATGGATGGTGATTGGTATGGATGGAGGATGGATGGATGGATGGAATGGATGGATGGATGGATGGATGGATGGATGGATGGAATGGATGGATGGATGGATGGATGGATGGATGGATGGATGGATGGATGGATGGATGGATATGGATGGATGGATGGATGGATGATGGATGGATGATGGATGATGAATGGATGGATGGATGGATGGATGATGGATGGATGGATGGATGGATGGATGGATGGATGGATGGATGGATGGATGATGGATGATGGATGGATGGATGATGGATGGATGATGGAATGGATGGATGAATGGATGGATGGATGATGGATGGATGAGATGGATGGATGGATGGATGGATGGATGGATGGATGGATATGGATGATGGATGGAGGATGGATGGATGATGGATGGATGGATGGATGGATGGATGGATGGATATGATGGATGGATGGATGAATGGATGGATGGATGGAGGGATGATGGATGGATGGATGATGGATGGATGGATGGATGGATGGATGATGGATGGATGGATGGATGGATGGATGGATGGATGGATGGATGATGATGGATGGATGGATGGATGGATGGATATGGATGATGGATGGATGGATGATGGATGGATGGATGGATGGATGAGATGGATGATGGTATGGATGGATGATGGATGGATGGATGGATGGATGGATGGATGATGGATGGATAGGATGGATAGGATATGGATGGATGATGATGGATGGATGGTGATGGAATGGATGGATGGATGGATGGATGGATGGATGGATGGATGATGATGGATGGATGGATGGATGGATGGATGGATGGATGGAAATGGATGGATGGATGGATGGATGGGATGGATGGATGGATGGATGGATGGATGGATGGATGGATGGATGATGATGGATGATGGATGGATGGATGGATGGATGGATGGATGGATGGATGGATGGATGGATGATGATGGATGTGGATGGATGGAGGGATGATGGATGGATGGATGGATGGATGGATGTGATGGATGGATGGATGGATGGATGGGATGGATGGATGGATGGATGGATGGATGGATGGATGGATGAGGATGATGGATGGATGGATGAATGGATGGATGATGGATGGATGGATGGATGATGGATGGATGATGGATGGATGGATGGATGGATGGATGGATGGATGGATGGATGGATGGATGGATGGATGGATGGATGGATGGATGGATGATGATGAGCTGCTAATCTCTTGGTCCTGTAGCAAATACCTCAGACTAACTAAAATCAGCAACAGTTCAATTTTCCATTGACAACTAATATGTTGCAAAGGAAGGAGAATAATACCCAAACAACAACCAGCCACATTTTATTGCCACTTGAATGTCAGCTAGCATATCCTGCCTTGGGAAAACACTCCCTAATTATACAGCCAGCCTTCCAAACACACTCTTCAACCCTCCCACATGTGGCATTTACAGTTGCAGTAATAGCACAGCAGCCAGCCAAGAAGCAGAGCCTGAGCACACCTCTGACCTGCAAGTGACCCTCTAATTAGTGGATGCACGAGGTTAATGAAAGGAGCACTTCTTACTGGGAGGCGTGCTAGCAGCATGAACGCCAGCCTCAGTAAACTGGGAAATCTATGCCAGCAGGTGTTCACACATTCATTAACGGCGTTGGCACAGCAGAAGGCAGCAGAAAAGGCCTCTCCTGGTAATATTTTGCTCGGAGTAAAATGAGAGGTCTCTTTTTTTCTGCTCACAACAATTACTGCGGAGGCAGGATCGTAACAATGGAATTAGGTGTTGTGTTTGGAAGCTGCAGGCAATCAGTTCCCCAGTCAGCTCAGGATACTTTGCCAGGGTTTGCCTACCATCATGACCAAGTCACAAATCCCTTGTTTTATTCCCTTTGTTGGCAGTAAAATGGTTCTGGATGCTTGAGATTTCTAGTGGATTAGCACTTCCAGAGAGCTGGAAGTATTTCCACTTGGATTAGGAGGGCACATCTGGCCCAGAACAAGGGGCAGAGACTTGGCCAGCCCCAAGGTCTGCACTGGGGCAGGCTGAGCAGTGCTTCTGGAGCATCCCCCAGGCCCAGGAGGCTGCATTTTCACCCTCACTCTTCCTCTCCTCCCAGAGGCAGGATAATATCACAATAATCCAGAACATCAGCACATCTGATTTCTCCCCAGAGCTGGATGGGTAGAGACAGCTCAGCCCCAGCCAAAGAGCTGTAACTCAAGCCACCAAACCAGGAGCTTCAGTTTAAATGGGGTGAGATTTTCCAACTTGCTCCTATCAGGATGGAAAGAGAAGGCTGCTGCTGTCTCCAGTCAGATTTATCAAAGAAGCTCCCAGCTCTGTACTTGTAGCAAATCAATAGCAGAGTTATTACTACAAACTGCTGTTCCCAGTTTCCATCACACAATGACATGGGCATGTCCCAAAACGTACTCAATCCTCAGTTAAACCTCCTAAGGCATGATCTAGAGCTGACAGGAAATAGAGCAGGTGAAAATTGCAGAGAAACTGATGTGAGTAGAGGCATCCCAGGACTGTGCAATCCCAGCAGCACACGTGGGGGAGGGATGGAGCACGAGCAGCTTGTTATTAGCAAAAGGGAGATTGCTATTAACAAAAAGGGAAACAGCTATTTTTGTCAAAAGAGTAATTTTGGTGGGAAAATAATTTTTTGACAGAACACCAGAAATCTGGAAGCTATTTTTAAGTTTTCTCTTTAAAGAAGAATAACGTGAATACTTCCAGCCTCGATCATCACAACCCCAGTGGGCTCTAAGGATCTCTCATTTGGGAAAGAGAGTATCAGCTCTGTTGACAAAACTGATCGTCTAAAGTTCTGTTAATATTTTTTCCTACAGAAATGAGACATTTCTTGGGCAGCCCATCACTCCCAGAGCTGTGTTGGTGCTGCTGGAGTGACACAGCCCAGCAAGGGACCAGTGCCAGGTGTCCTGGCTAAAAACTGCATCCTCCACCCCTCCTGCAGCCAAACCACAGAGGAGCCAGGGAGGAGGATTTTACACTTGAGAATCCACTCCTCTTTGGACAACACTGACTTCTTAGGAGAGAGAGAAAAAGAAAAGTCTGATTTTCCTTGCAAACCCATCTGAGAAGTTGATCACTGTAAGGAAGAGTTCCTGTATTGCTCCTGCTTTAAGGCAGGTGAGGAGCAGAGCACTCAGACAGGAATTCTTCAGCTGCATTTGGATGCCAGGATTCTCTTTGATCCTTAGCCTGGGGTGGGATTTTCAGCAAAGCTGATTCCCCCCGAGTTATGGGAAGCAGCCCCACAGGTAAGCCCACTCCTGGAGGGAAAGCTCCATGAGAGGATTTCCACATCACCCCCAGCCCAGCTGGGAAAAGCCAAACAAAGGCAGTGGTGGCAATTTGTCCAGCAGCAAAGAAAGCAAGGAGCAGCCAGAAGAAATCAGAGCAGTTCGGAAGGAGGGGTGGCAGGGGCACGGGGGGTCAGGGCTGAGATAACCCGGAGCACTTTGCCACGCTCCTGATTTCAAACAAGGATAAAGCAGCTGAGTGGTTTTCCCTGGAGAGGCTGGAGCTGAGCTGCCAGTGACTGTGGCTTATTGACTCCACTCCAGCCCAGCAGGCACAGAGCAGCCTCTAGAGGGAAAAAAAAAACAAAGAGCTTTTCCCCCCCTGTTGGAAGCTGAGGGGATTTTTGCCTAATCCCTAAACAAACACGTTTAATGCCATTAAAGACTCTCTGGCAATACTGACACGTATCGTTCTCATGCTGCTGCATGCTGAGCACAGGCTGGATTTGTTGCATTGCATTCTCAGCCTGTCCCCAGTGGTAAAAAC
Organism: Sitta carolinensis; assembly: GCA_032173965.1. Taxonomy (NCBI): domain Eukaryota; kingdom Metazoa; phylum Chordata; class Aves; order Passeriformes; family Sittidae; genus Sitta; species Sitta carolinensis. Next base: position 9,623,422 of record CM063298.1, on the reverse strand, counting down.
AGCTCTCGTGTCGCTGCTCACTAGAAATAGGAGGAAAGTGGGAAGTCAGCTTCAGGGAAATGGATAATTTTGAGGATTTTATAGCCCAGTATTGCTAATTAATTTCAACGAACTAGCACAAATCTCACACCAAACTGGCTCTCTATTCTTTCTCTCCTTGTTCTTCCACCTTTCTCTCCTTTTTCACAGTTTGCCTTTACTCTTCTTCCCAACAACTAGTCCAGCTCAGAAAGGAGCACCTCTTCTCTTGCAGGGCAATAGGGAAGGGAAGCACAAGGAAAAGAAGGATGACAGCTGAACGGGAAATCTCCCAGCTCCTGACACTTCAATCCGAAATATTCTCTTCTTCCCATCTTAAAACTGAAGGCACACATACAAAAGCCCAAAACCTCTATGAATTTGCCCAAGCCAGCCTCAACTGAATTGAGCAGATGCCAATATTTTTTTTTCAAATGATACTGAAATAGTTTGTTTCTTCTCGCTATTTTTATTTTTAAGAAGGAGAACTATTAACCTGTATTCTGTTTTATTACAAATTAGCAATAATGCCAAAGCAACACAGCATTTATATGCAAAGAAAACTCATTGCTGAAGCTGGGAGTATTTAATTCTGTTACACAATAAAAGTCTAATTATCCCTTAAAATGATCCCTTTCTCATGAAGGGCTATTTCAAAAACTGGATTTCAAGGCTTATGTTTCTCAGACATTCCTGCCCAGCTCTTCTCCGAGCTCCATGGATAGAGATGATTATATGGTTAGGAATTCAGATCACTGACATGATGAGTTGGGCAGGGTGGCCCAGCTCCAGCTTGCACTCAGAGCCTGCTACCACTTGACTCCTGCTCCGTGGCCTGAGGGTGAAATGAGCTCTGCAGGTGCCCCTCCTTTGCCCACCACTGTGGTAGGTCTTCTGCAGGCTCCAGTGATATTCACAGTGATAAATACTTGCAGAAAAATCATTTTGGAAAGCATCTGAAATCACGTTTTCCTAGACTTAGTGCAACGCCTCTGCACAAAGGGCATCTCTGCCCCAGCCCTTCCCTGCTCACCTCTGAAGCACATGGCTGCTCTGAGGCACAGCTGTGCATCTGCTGCCTTCTGGAGGCTGCCCTGGAGCAGAGAGCAGCAGAGCACAAGGATCCAGCAGGGATTTCTTAAAAGGCCTCCCTGGGCACACCTGGGCAGCACAAGAGCCCAAGACCACAGCCAAGGTGAGCCCAAACTGGGCACAAAATGGACAACTGATCACACTTTGATAAGTTCTGGTCCATCAGCACATTGGAGTTCATTGTGCAATTACAGCTTCAGGGTAGGAAGCTCCATCCTCCTTGGGTTTTTTCTCACTTCACTGCTGTTTTTGTTCTTGGGCCTGAAAGTTGTCCTTGGTCCCAAACTAGAGAAGGAATTGGTTTATGTGTCTGCTTTGAGAAGAGAGCTCAGCAACACTTAATATGAAATCTAAAACTACCCACCAAAACAGCCCAGAATCTAAAAATTATAAAAGCTAAAAAGTTAAGGCATCAGATCCACTGGGCAATTCCAGTCTACCCATGAAGCCTGTGAGACAACACTGTGCCACTCCCCCTCCATGGAAGCTGCAGGAAGGACCAGTCCAGCCTGGTTCCTGAGGATTGTGCCCATCTCACTCCCTCCTCCTGCTGCAGCCCTTCCTCCTCACAAATCCCACCTCCAGCTGCTCAGGAGCCACTCTCCCCTCCCTGATTTCACCTGCACAACCAGTATAAACAGCAATTCTCCCCTGGGCAGGCGTTTCACCCCAGCCAGGTCAGGGAGCAGTTACCAGAGGAGCTTTGCTGGTGGGCATGGGGGAGAGGATGGACAAACAGCCAGGAAAAATAACCACTGTTGCCAGCACAGCTGCAGCCTGAGGACAAGTCCCCAGCCTTACAAATACCCTCTGGTTTAGGGCACAGACATTTTCTTTGGGAATTCTGATGATTCAGGCTCTGTCTTTTCACCCTGCTCTGCCTCAGGCTCCCACACAGGGACCTGCAGAGGTGGAGGAGATGCCAGCACCTCACTGTCCCCAGCTCCTCCAACCCCAGCAGCTTCAAGAGCAGGAATTTCTCCAGCAAAATAAAACACACCGAGCCTGTAGCATCACTGTAATACTCCTGCCACTCACCTGAGCAAAAAAAACCACAACCATCCCTTCAGAAGAGGAAGAAAATGGTTTTGTAGGACTATAATGATGAGGAGGAGTTCAAATCTAACCACATATATAAAACTTTAAAACTCTCATAAACAGATTTTGAAAGGGAGCCAGGGCACTGGTGCAAATGTGAGCAGCTCCAGTACAGAGCAATATCAAAGATGCAACGAAAAACCTAGGAAAGGAGAAAGAAAGAATCAGCAAAGGGTTTTTCAATTTTTGTGTGTGCAGAAATAGCTTGAAAACAGGATATTTTATAAGCAGGGAGAGATCAGGTTTATTTTCTTATTTTATTCGATTTTTTGCCCCCCTGATTAATTGGTAAGCAGAGCCAGAACACAGACACATGCCAAATGCAGATGTGTCAGGCTCTTCAGGTGGCCCCGAGCCAGGTAAACATTTCACCACAAAGCCCACCTAATTTTAGTGGGCTGAAGTCTGGAAAAGTGATTAACTACAGAAAGGCCAGTGTGTTGCTTTGTACCTGGGGAATGAGGCAGCAAAGCAAAGGCTCTCAGGTCCTAATTAAGAAACTGCCTTTTCACTCCATGGAAAGCCGGAGCGCCATGAAACGAAGGAAGCTGGTGCTTTTCCAACAGTGCTCATAAAGCTGTCAATAAGTGAAGAAAGTGGCCTTGATGGCGTGAAAAGCCATCTCCAAGAAAAAAAAGAGGGGAAAAAAAATCCCTCTTTGCTGTCCAATAAGGCCTAACAAATCATCTATGAACATATAAATGGCAAATTTAACTGCAAATTAGCAGTGTTTAGGAAATCCAGACAGTTAGCCCACTAGAAAATATGAAAATCAAGAGCAGGAAATTCAAATTCAGCAAATACTGTTGGGTTTCTTTTTTCATCCTGGGCTTCTCTATAGGTACTCAAGACAGCAGGGAGTTGACCTTCTTTTGGAAGCAAAATGTTGCTTTTGGGAACACAATGCCAGCAGCAAAGCTACCAGGCATGGTCAAGGAGGGCACATCCCCTTCCAAAGGATCCCACCCTAGGCACCTTTCTCCAGCAGGATAAGGTTTGGTGGGCTTTTTAGGGCACCTTTCTCCATCAGGATGAGGTTTGGTGGATTCCTAGGACACCTTTCTCCAGCAGGATGAGGTTTGGTGAGTTCCTGGGGCACCTTTCTCCATCAGAATGAGGTTTGGTGGGTTCCTAGGGCACCTTTCTCCAGCAGAATAAGATTTGGTGGTTTTTTTAGGGCACCTTTGTCTATCAGGATGAGGTTTGATGGGGTTTTTAGGGCACCTTTCTCTATCAGGATGAGGTTTGGTGAGTTCCTAGGGCATCTTTCCCCAGCAGAATAAGGTTTGATGGGTTTTTTAGGGCACCTTTCTCTATCAGGATGAGGTTTGATGGATTCCTAGGACACCTTTCTCCATCAGGATGAGGTTTGGTGGGTTCCTAGGGCACTTTTCTCTATCAGGATGAGGATTGATGGGTTTTTTAGGGCACCTTTCTCCAGCAGAATAAGTTTGGTGGGTTTTTTAGGGCACTTTTCTCTATCAGGATGAGGTTTGATGGATTTTTTAGGGCACCTTTCTCCAGAAGAATAAGGTTTGGTGGGGTTTTTAGGGCACCTCTCTATCAGGATGAGGTTTTGATGGGTTTTTTAGGGCACCTTTCTCCAGCAGAATAAGGTTTGATTGGTTTTTTAGGGCACCTTTCTCCAGCAGAATAAGGTTTGATTGGTTTTTTAGGGCACCTTTCTCTATCAGGATGAGGTTTGATGGATTTTTTAGGGCACCTTTCTCCAGCAGAATAAGTTTGGTGGGGTTTTTAGGCCACCTTTCTCCATCAGGATGAGGTTTGGTGAGTTCCTAGGGCATCTTTCTCCAGCAGAATAAGGTTTCATGGGTTTTTTAGAGCACCTTTCTCCATCAGGATGAGGTTTGGTGGGTTCCTAGGGCACCTTTCTCCAGTAGAATAAGATTTGGTGGATTTTTTTGGGCACCTTTCTCTGTCAGGATGAGGTTTGATGGGTTTTTTTGGGCACCTTTCTCCAGCAGAATAAGGTTTTCGTGGGTTTCCTCCAGATCCATGGCCTGGCACAGCCCTGGTTTCCAGATGTAGCTCTCACAGCTGTGGGAAAAGTCCATCACCTTATCTTTACAGACTCCAGAGCTTCCAGAGCACTCAAATGGCAGCTTCTCTTCATAAAATTAATGGCGTGCCTTTTATGGATTTCAGCTACAGCTGGGAGCCTGATTCTGCTTAGAAGGGGCTGTTAATACAATTACCAGGCTGGTTTTACACTGTAAATTCTCTGTTGTTTTCTTTGCCCTGTTTAGGAGTTTCATTTAAACGTGCTGTGGAAATCAGGTCGGGTTGTTACCGCAGCTGTACTGAAGGCTATGTTGGACTTGCTTTATAAAAAACATATTTTCAAGGTTTATAATAGCAATAAAATTTTCCCCTCTCACCAAAACTTGGCCTTGACACTTCAGCAGAGCTCCAGAGGACACTTTTTGGACAATTTTTAAGAAAATAGGCACACACTCCATGCAGTCTTCAAGTCCAGAGGTTTTAGGGGGCAGACAGGATTTGGGGTCTGTAATTTCCACAGCATCCACACCACAGCACAGGTTACCCTCCCAAAAAAAGGCAAGGCCAAAATGGACTTTAATCATTTGTCCTCTATTAGGAAGGGGTATCACATTAACTTAACAGCAAGCTGATAAACATCCTGATATGAATACAGTAATAAAAAGGGGTTTTTTGAGGTGTTTTTCATCTTTTTTTAAACTCTATTTCCTCACAGGAAAAATAAATTTTACCAGTGTAAGTTTTTACGCTGTTATAATTATCCCAACACAATTTCGAATGTGCAGTTATTAAAAAAAATCACATTTTTATCCAGTGTGACCATATTAAATATTAAATATAAGCCACACTTAATCAAATGAGCGAGGAAGGGGGAGAGAGGAAGCACAGCTCAATTTAAGCATATTTATTTACCACTAAAACAACAATCAGGAAACAATTTTCTCCTCCCAGAAGAGTTCGAGATTCCCAGGCAAAATCAGACGAAAAGTTAATCTCCAGAATATTCAGGTGTTGAAAGACAGGAAGGAAAGGGGAAACTTCACTAGATGCATGAAAATGGGAGAATGTTTTGGTTTGTTTTATCTTTATGTGGCTTGTTTGTTTGTCTTTAGGCAAGATGCAATTTTCAGCCCAAACCAGATTTTTTTTAAAATCGATCTCCGAAGATGTTGACTTAAGCCATTCAGGAAGCTAACCAAACACAAGAGGTCAAGAAGAAAAGTTCTTGAAAGGATAATCCCTGTTTAAAAGTCAGGAAAGTGGGGCTGGGCAGCTGGATCAGACCTTGCAACGAGCAAGGCTGACCTGGAGCCCTGGAGAGATGTGTGCTGTTTAAAATGCGTGATCATAAATGATCCGGAAAAGGGCGTGAGCAGTGAGGGAGGAAAGTTTGCTGACAACACTAATTTTGAGAGCATCATAATGAACTCCAAAACAATTTTATGATACATTGTCAGGTAATTAAATGGCAGGTGAAATCCAGTGCACGTAAGGGAGTCACCTGGGAAAAAAATACAATCTGAACTTGCTGTGTGGAATGATGGGCTCAAAGTTGGCCATAACCACACAGGAGCAGTGCCTTGGGTTGTGAGAGATGGATTTGTGGAACATCAACCCATTGGTCAGCAGCAATGTTTTAAAAAGCATCATTGGAAATGATGAGGACTAAAGAACAAACCAGGGAATAAATACTCTTATATCCCTGTGTAAGTGTGGGCTTCACCTACAGCTGCAGTGCCCAGGTGTTGTTCCTGGAACAACAGAAAAACAGACTGTGGTGTTCAACCCCTCACAACTTTACTTTATTGGTTTGGGTTTCTGTAACCAGTTATGCAGCAGTCAGAATATCCCAAATTCTAAGATTTCTCTGAATTTTAAACTTCAGGACAAAGGTCAGCATAACAGATCTACAATCAACAACACAGTGCCCACTACTGCGTCACATTCTGCCCAGGACACCACATGGTGATGAAGAACACAGGACAGAGCTCAGAACTGCCTTTGATGGGCCACTGCTGAGCAAGACACCAGAAAATAAGACCAGAGGGCTCTGTATGGGAAAAAGCTACATCCATGTCTGGTCTGTCCCTTTCTTACAATATTTTTTTTTCCTTACTGTGATTTTCCTTCTCATTTACCTCAATCAATCTCTCCTCATTTCCAGGCCAAAGACAATCCCACAGGGATTCATTGCAGTTGTTATTTTCACGGGACAGCAGCCACCCGAGTGCTAAATTAATTAGCCATCACCTTCCACTTCCTCTGCTTAGGGCAGATTGGAACAATTACTCCTTTTTAAAGCCCACCTTCACCCCTGCCATCAGTAGCCTGCCCAGAGGAGACCCAGCCAGTCTAGCAGGAAGTAAGAGTGAGCCCTGAAAAGTCTTTGCCATGGTATTTTTAGGATCAAGACCCCTAGATTAAGAGTGTGCTGCCACTGTGTGTCCATTGATCGTAAGGTTTGGAGTTTAAATTAGAGTATGAGAGCTTTTGACAGCATTGACACAATGAAGAAAGAAGTGGATACGATCTCCCATGTTTTTGAAGGACACTCTCTTCCTGTAGACTGTGGTTTAACTGCATAGCTAGGAGATTTCTATCCCTGCTCCAGGATTTTTTATCCCTCAGAAAAGAGAAGTGTCTGGTTTGCACAGGCAGTTCCACGATGGACGGGAGAGCATGTGCAGGTCAGCCCTGAGGACAGTGAACTCTGTTGGAACAGCAGCAGCACTCTGGTCACTCACTGGATGGATTTTCTCCCTGTATCAAAACCTGGCAGCAGTCTGAGCCTCAGTGTGCCCAAAGATCCTGATGCATTCTCTGTTTGGTTACTCTGGCTTCCTGCTCTGCAGTAATTTTAGCCCGGGCCAGGTTCTGAGATCGTTCACATCCCATCACCCCGGTGATGCTAATTTGGGCACCCTGTTACCCACATCTGTCAGCTTTTTGTGAGAAGTGTATTTCTGATCATTGCAGTTCCCCTTTATCCACAGCCAAGAAAACGCCTCCAGCATCATCTCCAGCAAGTCTGGCCCATATGTTTGGGGTTTTTTTTAGCTAGTAGCTGTTAATAGAACAAGGGATAGCTTGGGGCTGAAGGAGACCAGAGGGGCACTGCAGAGTCACCTGCAGAGTGTCAGATGGACACAACAGTGAGTGCAAGAACTCATTTTTAGAGAAGAAAGGCACCTCACCTCTGGAGCTTTCCAACACTGGAAATACCCGTGCCACCTTCCTATCACTCCTGGCAGAAGTCCCGGGTACCTGCAGCCTGATGAACAGAAGGCACCAAAAATGCATTTCTGTTCCCAGAGGCAGCAGCAGGAGATGTCCTGTTCCCGTGGGGAGAAGAGAACAGGGCAGTCTCCTCCACCAACGTGGCTCTTTCTGCTCCTCAGGGGGAAGGTTCAGGGCACTTCAAGGCATCCTTCTGCAAATCTGAAAGCAGATCTTTCAGAGCTGCTCTCTCTCTCCAGGAATAGATTCCTAACCTGACCCTACCTTACGGCAGAGACCACCGCTGTGAAATAAAACATGACTTTGGAGTTGTGTTTTTATGATCTATGAAATCACTCAGACCTTTTGGGTAGATAAATTCTGGCTGTGAAGCTGACCTCTTCACTTTCAGCGGATCACTAAAGCCTTAAGGTTTTTTGTCAGCTTCAATAACATCTACAGATCCCTGTTTTCTAGTGTTTCTTTAAAATCCTTAGGAGGTAAAGTGTCATGGTAAATTTTGCTTCAAATATCAACTAGAGATGCAAGTTCAATAAGTGTAATATCTTCACTGCAGAGTGCCAGAGGCAAGCAGTGCTAATCACACGAGGCTTTTGAGAGGTTATTTCACTGTGTCTCTATGTTCTCTAAAATACTCCATCTTAGAGGTTGGCTTCACAGCTCCAACTGATCTCAGTCACCAAGCAAGTGTGAGGAACACAACAGCCTAATCCAGAGAAAAGCATCAGATTTCCTTCCTCAGTTGTCCTTCCTCAGCACCCTCTGTTGTCAGCCACCAAACCCCAATTTGGCATGAACTGAGGGGCCACAAATAGAACCAGTAATGGATTAAGAACACAGAGAGGAAGGACAAGGTTGAAGATTAGATGCTGAAGAAGTCATGCAATGAAGAATGCCTTCAGTCAAAAGGAAAAGCAATATATAAATCTCCACCATTTCTTACAGGCAATATTCCAGCATGCTGGAAGGTGCAAAATTGAAATCCAAAGAATCATGCAATTAAGCATGAAGTTCTTCAGGCTACAGACCCAGCAAGAATCAATACTATTCTTTAGATTGCTTATTAACATAAAAAGTATCGTGTAAGAGTACTAGAGCAGATATCAAACACACCTAGACATTTTTCTCAGTAAGCTTGAGGACAACCCTGTCCCAGAGACAGGATACAAAACTGTACACATCTGACTAGTCCAACACCATCAGCTGTGGCATGAGGTTTTCAAAAAAAGACTTGATTACAGTGAGAAGTCTAGTGAAAGGCAAGACCAGAAAGAGCATTCCATGATCAAGGGACAAAAACTCCAAATATACTCTGCAGACCAATTTCTAGCACCTCTCTATCTTCAGAAAATGGATAACATTACTTGTAGAGAAAAAGTCCAGCTGCTGCCAATTATAACCCAGCATATCTGTCTCTTCCAAAAAAACTGTGGTTGAATACCTCATATAAATCATGACTCTCCTGAAGTCAATGCCAATTTGCAGCTGCCCAAACTGAACTGAGCTGTGTTTTGGTCTGGCCAGATTACAGTAGGTGTTGTCCCTTATGCTGCTCAAGCACTTTGGAATTCAAAACACATTGACATGAACAAGAAATCTCCTTTTGACTTCCCTTGTGCTGGAATCAGCCTCCACATCTCCCCCTGGGATGGAAGGGGATGGGGGGTAAATCCTTTCCTCTCCCTACACGAGCACTTGGTTCACATTAACTGTAAAACCCACAGAAGATTACAGAGCAGTGATTCATAGGGAAAGGCAGAGAAGGAGGAAAGGCAGCTCTCATGCAGCAAAGCCTTTATTAGGAGACTGGGGGCGAGGAGCTTGTCTGGAACACACCCAGACCTTGCAGGATCCATCTTTCAGGGTGATGTAACCAAGCACACCCTTGTGCCAGCTGGTTTGTGTAAAGTCCCTGCTGTTGCCCTCCAGCCATTCCTCTAGCCCTTGGTGTGACACTTTCCCAGCTGGCTGAGCTCACTTCCCCTTGGAAATAGGAGTTTTGATGAAGTGGAGCAATGGTAACCACATGGCTTCAGTCACCCTCACCGAGTCATCTGCTCCAGAGGCTCCTGCTCAGGGCACGCAGGATTTCACACATTGCTTTATAAGGGCCAAGCAGAAAAATAACAGACACATGGGATGGAGTGCACCTTGCTGTCTGCAGAATTCTGGGGTTTGGTTGTTGAGGTGTTTTTTTCCTAAAGATCTTCATAGTCAATTTTCCTTCTGTTTTCATTTGTTGACTCAGCTGCACTCACAGCCCAAGGCGATGGATCTGGCCTGGCAGGGCCTTCATTCCTGCAGTTCTCTTGCTGGTAACAGCTGGGATCACTGCAGGTCTGAGGGTCTGCAGTGTATAGGTTCTGAATTAAGCAGGGAAAAAAATATCCCCAGACTGCAGGCTAAAACCCTCTCAGCCACGTTACATTGCTCTGTCTAGGATTTCCACTGTTCCTCCACCCATGCACTCTCTAAGTCATCAAAGTTTGTTCAGCCTGAAGAAGAGGATATTGAGGGCAGACCTCATTGTCATCTCCAATGTCCTCAGGAGGGGCAGGTCTCCTGACCAGTGATAGGATGGTCTGAAGCTGATTTAGGGGAGGTTTAAGTTGAATAACAGGAATAAGTTTTTCACCAGGAGGGTGGCTGGGCACTGGAACAGTGGTGATGGCCCCAGGGCTGCCAGAGCACTGGGACCTTATAGACAATGGTCTCAGGCACAGAGTGGGATTGTTGGGGTGTCCTGTGCAGGGCCAGGAGTTGGACTGGATGGTCCTGATGAGTCCCATCCAACTCAGCCTCTTCTATGGTTCTGTGATTAAAAAAAAGAGGTTCAGGAGGTGGTTGATAGCCTGACCAGAGCTTTGCTGTGGAATTGAGGAAGAGTTACTGGGGTTAAAGGACTATTTATTAGTTGTTATTATGATTATTATTAAAGGACTATCTGTTATTAGTTAATAGATAATCTGCTGTTATCTGCCTGATCAATGATACATCCTGGGCATTACTCTAACCATGCCTTACCTTCACCTTCTATTTTTGAGACATACCCTCCCCCAAAATAAAACTTAACTGAAAGTGTTATATGAAGCTATTCTCTGTACAGTCTTTAATTGTAAGTACATTCTTTACTTGTAAATTATTCCCATCCTGATCCATTGCCCTAATTTTACAAGGGTTGCAAATTCCAGGAGTATTTTCTGTGCCAAGATATTCCTGCTAGTCACCCACAAAAGGAACCATTTAAGCCTCAGAAATCAAAAATGGTGGGCTGAAACCAAGGACAGACATTGTGGAAAATGTCTGAAATCCTCTCATTGACTCTCTTGCCAGGGCCTGATGAGATCCTTCACATCCAGAAGACTCTTTGGTAAATTCCAATGTGTACAGCATTAATACACAGCTGGTGTGACTCTCCTGAGTCACTTCTGCTCTAACACTTCCCCCTGTGAGCTCTGCAGGTGGGATACACAGGATTTATGGGTACAGAAAAACTATTTATTGGTCAATATCCCCTGTAGTTTCCTAGGAGTTACATCCTACCAGGATAAATATTAACTCACAGTGAATTTCTGCTGGCCAGGGTGGAAATGTGTTCCCCTTCCTCACACAGGCTGATTCCCAGCTTTCATAGTTGCTGTCTTATTCTACATTTTTCCTTAAAGTTTTATAACTTTCCTTTTTTTTATAACTTTCCACGTCAACAGTTTCCCCTTGAATCCTTAAGTCATTATCTCAACAATGACTCTCTGTTCTCCCTTCTCCTACCTTTCATGCCTTTAGCTGATGGACTTTCTCACAGCTCAGAAACAATTTTCTCAGCAAAACAGAGCCAAGGTCACACAGCTGTGCTCCTCCAAACCAGGCCTTGAATCTGAGAGAGCTGAATTCCTGGGCTGCAGGTTACACTGGGTCATCTTGGCAACCCTGGGCTTGTTTTCCTGGCTTAAAAAGCTCTCTGCTGATTCCCAGGGCAGAAATCATACATGGCCGTTTGAACGCTCGGTCTGAAGCACGAGCAGCCAGGACAGAGCCCCAAGGGTCAGAGTAAGGCCAGGATAAATCCCACAGCAGCCTTTGTGTGTCCCAGCACACCTGACACAGACCCAGCCACCAGACCCACGAGTGGTGTGTGCTGGTGACACCACTAGTGAGACATTTCCAAAAGGAAAAGACATCACGACGTCCTCAAGGCTTAAATGTGTGGAGTGGGGCAGGGTGTGCTGCTGCCAGTGAAGAACAGCAGCCACTGAGCACCCCTGAGGTCAGTGGGGGCTGCCTGGATGCATTTCTTTCAAGGAAAAAGGCAGAAAGGAGAGGGGCTGAGCTCTCACAGAGCTTCAAAACAAGAGCTGGGAATTGGCCCCCAGGAGCGCTGTGCTGAGCCTCAGTGCACCTCGAAGGCCATCACTGCATCTGCAGAGGAAATTACTGCTCTAGATGAGGGCCAGGGGATACCCACCCCAAAACAGGGTGGGGGTGAGCCAGGAACAAGCAGCATTTCGACACTTAGTCAAGGGGAAAGTTTTCAATAAAGCATGGGGAGAGTGGATTCATGGGAAAGTTTTGATGGAAGTGAAATGGGTTTGGAAAAATCCAGCCTTTCCTGTCAAATAGGAATTTTTACCAAAAAATGTGTTGACCCTTTACACACACACACATACACAAATACAAGTATTTTGCAACAGCAAAGGTAAAAATTTGCTTCAACACAACCAATCTCCTACCAAGAAGCAATTTTAATAGACAGTTCTCAGTCAGCCCTGTCCAGCAGACCTCATTGTAAGAAAAGGGTGAGATAAAATGATCTTTCTTCCTTCTGAGCACCAGTGGAACCAGCACAAAATGAACTCCAGCACCATTATTCACTTCATCCCTAAGATCAGTCAAACAATTAACTGCAAGTAGCAGCCATTGTGGCTTGAATCTTCATCATCTGTGAACTAATCCATGAGTTTTTGTGAGCCAGCCCATGACTTCATCCCTCAAAGCTGCTCACCCCGGAGCTGGAATGAATAATTTTCATCCAGTGGACCGTTCACACCAGTGTGGTTGCTCTTCACTACCCAAGGGTGAGACTGCCCAGACAGGTCACACAATATCATTTCTACTGCCTTAGTGGACAATAAACACTCTAAAGACAGAAAGGAGGAAACAATCCCTTCCCGGTTCATGCAGGAGTACTCTGTCCTTTCAGAGGACAAGAAGAAAGAGCTCCAAAACAAGGAATACAAGGAGAAAAGGATTCTTGTAGCCACTTGAATGGCCAGAGATAATTAGGAGGATCAGCCCTAGGCAAGGCAGCTGATGTAATGACTGAAAGAAATGCAGACACAGACTTTACCTTATGACAATGAGAAATTCACCTAAAGACAACTAAAAATGTCTAAAGGGCCCAGGGTATCCTGAAAGAAAAAAAACAAGATGATTTGGCTCCAGCATTACCATGCTATCACCCCACAAATGCAGCTTAGATTATCATTAAGAACAGGTTGCCATCCAAGACGTTAAACAATTACAGTATATTTAACTGAGTTATTTGTATTTCCCTGCTGCAACCCCCACACCATCCTTTGTGCTCATCCTTTTACTAAAACTGGTTAAAATAAAAAAGCTCCTTAACATCATTAAGAAGCAGGCATTCTTTATCTGGCCAGATGCACAAGAGGATATCTCTTCCAAAAGTTGTGTTTGCCAAGGAGAGGAAAGTTTCTGTTTATAGACTGGATTTTACGTACTTACTATCCATTGACTGTCCCAGAATAAATATGCATATGATAATCATTTCCCCAAAATCATTAACATGTTTTCCCTCCGCTTTAAGTGTGTGTTCTTCTGTCCTGGGGGTCTCTCTGGTGGTCCCTGGTGGTCCCAGACCCCAGTGCTGCCCTTGGCAGGGCACTGTGAGCTTCCAGCTCTCCTTCTTGCGCAATTGTGCAGTTCCCTAGGCCAGGGGGCTTTGAAGAACAGGCACTGTGTTAATATAGACAATTTTATCACCTGGTACAATCCCATTGCCAGGATTTCCATGGCCCCTAGCAGAGTGGGGAGCTTCTACTGCATTTTCTGCCCTTGCAAAGGTTCAACTTCAGCAGCTTTCAGGCAGAGTGTTTCTAGGTGGAAAGGGGGCCAGGTAGTGGAAGCTGTACTCCCATCCACCTATAAGCATTCCCAGCTGGAAGCTTGACATTAAAATGTCACTCCTAGTCCTACAGCAGAGCTGGAAGAAAGCTGGCCCACAGAAAAATAAGTTGCTAATACACCTGCTCCAGATGAGAGTATCAAGATTTAAATAGGCACCAAATTTGCATAATACCCTTGAGATAAGCAGCACTACAGCAAAGCCTTGCAAAGCATGAAGGATTTATTTTGTGTCTTATCCATTTCTGTATTCCAGAAGAGGCCATTCATCATTGTGCCAATACTTCAGAGATTTCACTGAAAGCTCCAACAGCTCTAGATTATCAAGGAATTATATATTTTTCCCCACTGAATAATCATTCCCAGAAGCCTGTGAGGAAGGCAAAAAAAAAATCGCATTTTCATCATGTAGGCTAATGACACTGCAAGCGATGACATTCACTTTTAATGACTACCCAAAGACACTGAAGCCTCTTTTTGACCAGCTGAATGGATTTGTTCTGCTTCAAACCGCTTCATTTCCAGCTAGATACACACTCAACATCTTACAGACAGGTCTTCCTCAATGCCCTGGCTACACAGGACCTCTACAAAAAGAAAAAATTCCCAGAGTTATTGCACTGCCACTATAATGAGGGATTTTCCTCAGTTCAGGAATATGGAATGGAAATTCCTGTTCTTACAGCCTCTGCACTCAGCCTCCTCTGCCACTCTGGGAACCCCACACCACACCATGGCAAACTCAGGTTAATCTTTGCCTGAACACAGGGATCTCTGAAAATTCACTACTGCCTGCCTTGGCACCTGAGCTGGCCTCCAAGGAGTACTGGAAGCTGGACAGGGGCAATGGGTTTAATCCAGCAGTGACTCTTTCATTCACAACATCAGAGGAATCTGGGAAAGCCAACAAAAGCTCAAAATTGTGGACAGGTGGGATATTTAGAGAGGTAGAACCTTGTATTGTAGTGGTTTGAGGGCTTAACTCACTTAAGCTCCTCTTGAAACTGCCAGGCTCAGATATATGGTGATGAGGCTATAAAACTTCCCTGTTAAGACTCATGTATTGATCAATCCAGAAGCTACATGAAATTTGTCCCATCTGGAGAGAATTCTGTGTGTGATATCTTGCCATCAGTTGTCTGTGATAGCCTTTAAACCTCCAGCCTCTGCTTTGATACACATGTGGTTTAACTCAATCTGTTTTCCTTAAATAGAAAAGTGAACACATCTGGCAGTGATGTTTAGACTGGGAAAACCTTTTGATAAGGCGAAGGAGGTTACTGTATATCAAAAAAAAGCCCTGTGCCATCACTGCTGGAATCATTGGAACTTATTGCTGGGTTATTCATTTGCTCTGAATCTTCTGCTGCTTCTGCAAGAGACCCTTGGAAAACTATTACAGATAGCACTCACGCTTTAAATGGCTGCAGTCATGGATCAGGGACAAAAGGTGTGCACAAATGTCAATACTGTGATCACTCTTACCTGCAATACCTGTTAACACTCAAAAAACACCTTCAAAAATCAGTAAATAATACACAGTCACTCAAAGGGGGAAGCCAGTGCAGGAAGTGGAACCACTTCAGGAGCTTCCTTGCTCTTCTGCTTTCAGCCTGAGTGCTAAAATCAGCTTGTTAATAACTTGTTAATGATATTGTTAATAACTTCTGCCCCTGCTGTGAGACTGTGGACCTGTCTCTGCCACGCAGAGCCAGTGACCTTCACCACCCAGCCACAAAGCAGTGCTTCCAAAAGCACAACAGGCATGAAGCTGGGTGCTGCAGGACCTCATGGGACAAACCAAATCTTTATAGGCACCAAGGAATCCCAAGGAAAGGTATGGTTTGAGTGCTCACAGCTATGGGAATTGTTTCCTGTGGTGGGCACCAAAGAACCCAATCCCAGAACCATTCACAAATCTGAGTCAAACCCAGTGAGCCACTACTTCCCTGCCTGTTTTTGTCACAAGCTGAGATGTCTCTGACAACACACAGGGATGGAACAGAGGGACACAACCAGTGAAGCTCACAGTCAGGCACAGGACAGATCCCAGCTCCCCAATCCACCCCATCCCACAGCCCAAGCTGGATGACTTCATCCCTTCTCACTGCACAGATCCCCACTGGGCTGCTTAGCAGGACAGATGTGCACTGGTTTACAGCAGGAAGACTCTTTGGTAGAGCAACAAGGAGAAGTATAATCATTTTTTAAATGAAAACTGATCCAAACCTGACAGGAATGCCAACAGAGACTAAGAATCCCAGAGGAGAGGGCTTGCTTGGGAGATTTGTGGAATTTCCTGCTTCTGGGCCAATTAGAAATAGTACAAGATCATAACAATATATTCTGATGACAGTGTACCTTGTCACTCATCGTTTTGGCCTGAAAATTGGAATTAGAGATGAAATAATGGGAAGAAGAAACTTTTTTCACACTTGCAAGGTTTCCTCAAAGACTCTTCAGGGAGATAGGAGCGTTGTTCTTCCATCTGTGTTCCCTCACCCATCCCATCTTTATAGATGCTCACCTGGCAAATTACATCTGTTTCTGGAACGTGTTCTCAGGAATTTGAGTAAAGGATATTATAGTTATAAATGAGAACATCCACACTGCCTGGCAGACAGTGTATCCACTGTGTTCAAAGAATTAATCAAGATATTTCAGAGAGCCTCAGAAAAAAAAAAAAAAAGGGAAATTCAAGGGGTCATTGATCCCTGTGGATTAGGTATTTTACACTGTTAAAATTTCCGGTCATCTCATAATATTTCATACACCAAAGGTACCAATAGCCCTGGGAGATAAGGAAGAACTGTTACCCCACTCTTCTGGGTGGAGAACTGAGGTGCAGAACACAGGCTCAACACAAAGCAAGATCTTGACTGTTGGCTTTATAACCCTTGGTGGTTTCAGTTCAGTTCTCCTTCCCACCAGCCCTATCAACTCTCCCATTTGGCACAACATGGGCCAGGGGTTGAGGAAGGCAATTCCTGATTCCTGTGCTCTGGTCAGACTGCACCTGGGTGTAGTGCCCAGCTCTGGGTTCCTCAGCACAGGAAAGATGAGAACCTGTTGGAGTGCTGAAGGGTTGGATGTTATCAATGGCTAAAACAGGACTATTGGCTCTTGTTACTGTTTTTGTTGTGCTCCATGGTTTTTTGGGTGTTTTTACAGGGTTTTTGTAAAGTTCCTTCAGTTCTATCCTAATTGTAAAACACAAAGGGGGAGATGAGGGAGTTGGCCCAACTGCAACCCCAGGTCAGCTGGATTTCACCTCAAAAGACCCAGGTGTTACCTTCAAGCCATTTATCTAAGTCAGGGTGAGCCCAAGAGCCCATCCCACAAGCCTTTGAGTCTATTATGTCAATCAGTCCAAGTGTTTTTGGTTACTTGTTCTCCCTATATATTTCCAGAATGTTCCACCCTCAAGTGTATATATTGTTACTTCTCCCTTGTTTCTGGTCTTTGGAGTTTACCCCTATACAGTGTCCAGTTTCTGGGCACCATCCCTGTTTTCTTTTACATTATTTTCTTTTTTGGGCTGCTCCATCATTCGCACTCCTTTATTTTCACCATCCTCGCCCTGAAGTCAGGGACCTGGGAGGTTTGTAGCAGCCGTCCTGCTGTGGCAGAGTGGGTCCAGAGGAGGACATGCAGCTGCCCCAAGGTTCTGGAGCATCTCTGCTCTGCAGACAGGCTGAGAGTTGGGTTTGTTCAGCCTGGAAAAGTGAAGGCTCTGGGAAGACCTTCACAGCCTTTCCAAACACAAATGAAGCTCCTGAGAAAAATTGGAACAGACTTTTTAGCAGAACCTGTGGAGATGAGACAAGGGCTGATGGTTTTAAACTAAAAAGGAGCCATTTTAGACTAGACATAAGAGTGACATTTTTTATGCTTAGCATGGTGAAACACTGTTAGGAAGGAGGTTGCCCAGAGAGGTGGAATGGCTGCTGAGTCCCTGGAAACACCCAAGGCCAGGCTGGACGGGGCTGGAGCTCCCTGGGCTAGTGGAAGGTGTCCCTGCCCATGGCAGAAGCTTGGAGTGCATGGCCTTTAAGCCCCTTCCAACCCAAACTATCCTGTGATTCTATGATGTAACCTTGTGGCTGGAAAAAGGGACGATGTCCATAGGACAGGTAGGTAAGAAGTGGCTGAGGGCAGCCAACCCCATGGATAGAGCCTGCTCCTCAGCCTCAGGAGAGCAAGAGGCTGGGAATGGGCTCCAGGCCAGCTGAATTGTCCTGGCAGCCCAGATGCTGCTCCTGAGCCAGAGCTGGGCAGCGCAGCTTGAGACAATTAAACAGCAAAATCTCATCACGCTTTATGGCCCAGCCAGGTTCACACGCAAGCCCTGTATCCCAATCTTCTGACCCAAATGTAGGCAGCAGGTTTTCAAAATCTGGACTCGAGCCCAGAATTGAATTTTCAAGCTCTACCCACCTTTTTTCACTGGTGCTTTTGCATTTCTGATGTCAATATCATTTTAGGTAATAATACGTTTCAAGTCAATTCGCTGTCTGGCCTCCATACACATACAAAGTCTGACAGGCAAATAAAGAAAAGAAACATATATTTGATAGATTTAAAAGCTGTTTCCATTTGGATTTCCTTTAAATAGAAACATTCTGTTGATCTTTGGTTTTGTGGAAGTTGAGGGTGCTGGATTTTTTTAATAGAAAGTAATTCAGGGGCCAAATTTGCCTTAATGGGGTCCTGTCAATCCCTTCCAATGCCACCTTGGAAAACTGCAATTAAAAAAAGTATTTCAAAACAACAGGACAGACACTAAGTGGAAAGGGTAGGCTGTAGAAATATCCTCCAGCTCATTGCCTGGGTTTTTGCAAATTCTGCATGATAGAATAAAAAAAGGAGGCAATTTTAAAATTTGCTTTTAAAATACAGAGGCAATTAAAAGAAAATAGAGAAGCTTCATAGGCATAGCTCATATGGATCATGAATAACCCAGAAGGAGTTGCCATGCTGGACTTGAGGAGAGCACTACCTACCTGGACTAGAAGTTCAAACCCATGAAGACACAGTGACCAAACAACAGGAAACCTAACGCTGATGGGCAAGTCCAGGAATATTTACAGGTACATTTTTGCTTACACAATTCAACATTTCAGTCTTTGATAACAGAGTAACACACCTGTCATGTCAGCACCACTACACAAAAGCCACTCCAACACAAGAAATGGTCCCTAAGGACTAGAATACCACTTTTAATGTCCAAGGGATTATAAAACATCTGATGGAGGGATGGATTTATGGATAGATTGCTGGAATTATGACAATTATTACTGGAGAAGTTCACATTGAGAGATCTGTGTTAGCACAAGTGTCTGGCACAGGGCATGATGCCAGTGAGGTTGTTTCCATTGCCCTTGCCCTCCCCTTGGAATGGTCCAGCAGGAGCTTTGCTGCTCCAGAAGGCAGCAGAGCCAAAATCCTCAGCAAAGATCTGCCACAGAGCAATGCTCAGGGAGGTCTCCTGGCACAGCACCCCCCTCCATCCTTCCTGTGAGCTGCACATCAAACACACACATAAATTAGCAGCAACAGGGCTTCCAGGAGCCAGAGTCCAGCAAATTAGCTCAAGGAAAGAGACTGCCAAATTTACCAAGCAGGAAGGCTCCCAAAGCTGCCTGGAGTTTTGGGCTATTCTTTGATTATACTGACATCTAAAGGTCACCAAATTAACTGTGTTAAACTTCCTGGCACATTCTTTCTGCTTCTGTTCCCCTTATCTGATGTCATCTCTAAAAATCAATGAACATTTGCTGCTTTGTTAAGAAAAATGGAAAACTGGTAATACATTACAGATCTTTCACTGGTTTGGGTTTTAAATAAAAGACTTACAGGGAAGGGAAAAACCCAACAGAAGTCTAAGTCTGTTAGTACCAATATATCTGAGGGATCAAGAAGGTATGAAGGATCAAGAAGATAATAAACTATTTGTCATACATCAGAACTGTAGACCTGATTCATTATTAACTTCTGTGTTACCCCATTGGCTTCTAAGAAGGAATTCCAGGTATTCAGCAACACAAGGAAGAATGAATCTGGCCCATCTACCATAGGTTTCAGCAGGAAATCTTTCTTTTACAATTCCACGAGGGGACAGAGCTTTGTTTGCCCAAGCTGAAATCCCATTCTGTGCCCTGGAACACCCTGGCATCTCCCTTATTTTTACCAGTCTGCAGGGAAATAAATGAGGAACCAAAGAGCAGTTGTCCAAACCAGCCATGCTTGGCAGGGATGAGCCAAGTTTCCAGCACGTTGTCACTTGGTGTCACACAGCACATGCAGGTGGCTGAGCTGGACCAGCCCAGTGCCCAGGCTGGGTAAAAGCAGCTCCACAGACACCTGGAGCCACAGAAACTGGTGCTGGTGGGGCCAGGAACCAGCTCCCAGAGAGGGAGGGAGGGGGATGAAGCCCCAGCCCAAGGTCCCCCCACAAGCAACACCTGGAAAAGCCAGGCACATCCCCAAGAACACTTCAAAAAAGAAAGGCTCAAAAAGGGTTAAAGAGAGGGCAGCTAACTTATTCACATATAATGTCTCCAAAGGGGGGGGCATCTAAATGAAACAAGTCTTTCACTCAGCTTTAACCCCTGGTGGCTCCTCTGAAGGACAAGAACCCCCTGAGTTTCCTTTCTGCAGCCAAAGCAAAGCCAGGAGCTCAGACAAAGCTGGGCAGTCCAGGAGTCCCAGACTCTGCCCCAAGTGTTTGAACACATATATTATTATTATTATTATTATTATTATTATTATTATTAATAATAATAATAATAATAATAATAATAATAATAATAATAATAATAATAATAATAGTAATAGTAATAGTAATAGTTCCGTGCACATGGACACAAAGTAGCCATCAGCTTCTCAGAGGCAGCCCCCCTGAGGGAATGAGCATCCTGCAGTTGAGGGTAAACACCAGCTCCTGAGCCCCCTAAGCCAGGCTGCCATCAGCAGGCTGGCACTGAATTAGACACTAATCAGATTAGGATAAATCACTTTAATCTGACATTCAGGAGTGAAAAGCCCCCACACCTCCTCTACAGGGGCAGAGCCAAGGCTTTGAGCAACCCTGACTGCTGCAGCTTCACAGCCAAACCATGAAGTATTTCCTTATTTCAGCCAGCAGTTTATTATCTTAATCATGGATTAAACAACTGTATTTCAGGACAGAAAGGGATTGGGTTTAACAGGCAGAGCAAGGGATGCTGCTCTATCTCAGAGGCAAAACAACACAGCTGGGGAAATTGTCCCCAGGCTGAAGATGGCAGAAAGTGGAGAGGTCTGAGGAGCCAGGCTGAGCAGGGGTGAGGATGGGAGTGGACAGGGGGAGGCAGGGTCAGCAGCACTCATGGTGGGACCTTGGGGATGCCCAACAACACCCACCAGAAAGAGCAGAGCCCAGAGCCTGCCCACCCACGAGAGATGCCCAGAGGAGTGCACACCTTGCTGGGGGCTGCCTGAACAGCTGCCTCAGCAGCCCTGAGCTTCTCTCCACACACACATGGAGTATTTGAGAGCAGGAGCAGCAAAGCCTGGGGTTTGGTGCTTGTTAAAGCTGAAAACACAACACACACACACACACACAGAGTCCTCCTCGCTTCCTCCCTGCACTCACATCTTTCCACTCCCCCATCACCTGCTTGCAGCAAAGAGCCACAAACCCAGCAGCTCTGGGGCCTCTCTGCCACCACCAAACCCTGCTTCAATCAGATCCAGGGCATGTGAGAGGGCTGCCAACAGAAAGCAGCAAAGACTGCAAACACAGAGACATAACCTTGCTTCCTTAGGGGCCAGAACAAAAAGAGCAGCCAAAGATGAAGGCAGAGAGCCCTGCTGCTTGGTCCCCTACTCCAGTCAGACACAGCATCAGCCCAGCAGCAGTGCCAGTGAATTAAAGCCTCAGAGCTGCAAAAGTGCAAGTGGGAATTGTAACTGCACAGTTACAATCATCATCACCAATGCCCAGAGCAGAGCAGAGAGGTGGCACAGGACAGACACCTGCTGCACCCCCAAATCACCACAGAAACAGCCAAACACCAACAAATGCAAAGCCAGCACATGCTTTTTATTTAAAAACACTCATCCTGCAGAGGCTGTATCCTCCACAGCACACAGAGGCCCAGCCCTGAAGCAGTTCTATCACTGGTAACCAGGCAAAACATTTAGTGAGGATCACTGGGATTTTTGCCTAATAACACCTCCAGGATGGGGCTTCAGCTGCTTTGATTTCCCTGGCAGGCTGATGTCATTGGCTTGCTTAAACAAGGGCTTGAGTTGCCTTCCTTGCCATGACCTCCCCACACAGAATTAGAAGGTTTATTTGTTCTAAGATAAAGCGTGGTGACACGTTAAAGATGCTCTCATTCCTCCTCTTAGATCAGCTTGACATCTGTTTCAAAAATGTTATGAAACACTCTCCGACCCTGCTGCGGAACTGAATATTGTGATATTTCACCAAGGCGCCGCTCCAGCGAACTTTCACCTCCGAGTGCGAGTCTGAGTGCCAAAAGTGAAAACAAACCACTCAGAGCCTTTCACTGGGACAGACCTTCAGTGACACTGGAGGTAGGGAAAGAACTGCAGATGGTATTGTTGAGGGGGGAAATATCACCTGCCCCGAAATCTCACCCAGAGCGAACGCTCGGTCGTTGTAAGATCCGACCGTGGTCGTGCTGCTCCCTGGTAACACATCCAGGCTGCAGCAGGGTCATCCCACAGGAAACCCTCCCACAACAACAGGGGTTTGTTCATTGTGGTTAACAGCACTAGAATGGGCTGTGGGGAAAGAAGAAGAGAAAAAAAAAAAAAAGCCTAGCCAAATATTTTTGCTGCAGATAAAGCAGTTAGAGGGAGGGGTTTTCCGTGTTTGCAACGGGGAAACAAAAAAGCAAAAGCAGCAAAAATATGATGTTCGTTGGAAATGAGAGAGGGGGTCTTTAACAAACATCTAAAAGCTTGGTATATTAATCACAAAAAAAGGAGAATGCTTGCCAGCTTAGTGGAATTTTCTCACATGTAGCAACCCAATAGTTTTGAAGTTCCTTGCAAAAATATCTTTCTCAAAGCCCCTGGGTGATGCAAGATTTCCACTTTTCCTGCAGAAAGGAATCTGGAGAGTATGTTTTAGCCACGCAGAGGTGTTACAGCAGAAGAGTGATGCCAGCAGAGACACAGACACACTGGAGAGCATGAAGAGGTTGGGGATATCTTGGTGAGGGTCTGGAGGAGAGCAAACTCATGGTCCAGGGTGAAAATCTGAGGGTGCCACGAGGCTCATCTATGATCAAAGCCCCTGCAAGCAAGCTCCACTTTGGACTGAGACAAGCAAAGCAGCAGCAGAGTCTGTTCAAGTCCTGGCCTCCATAACCACTAAGCCATCCTTCAAATTCCTTTTATTAATTTTTTTTAACTGCCTAAGTAGTAGTGCCCCACCCCCCAAAAAAGGAAATCCTAAAAAACATCTTTCACAACCTGTTAACAGCTAAAGAAACGGCCCAAACCCACGTGTCCACAAAAGCTGGTGACTGTGCTTTTAATTAAGATTCACAAGTTCTTTTATTAAGGTGGTGAACCACAATGACTTCATTCATCCACAGGAGTCAGCTCAGCCTGTGCTGCCTCCATCCCCTGCCTCTCTGGGATAAAAACGACTCCATTCACACCTCAGTGCCTTCCACCTCACACCAGCCCACGGCCAGCAGGGTGAAGCCCTGGATGCCCTTGTACAACCAAAGTGACACCAGAAAACATTTTTGTGACTTCAGCATCCCTAAATTTGAGTCTCTGGGAAACCTTGCTTGACACAGAAGAGTGAGAAATACCAAACTGCCCCCAGAGGAGCTTAATGTGGGATTACAGTTCCTCCAACAGTCCCCAACTGCATCTCTGAAATGAGCAGGCAGCCAGGCCACATCCCTGGGGCCAGCAGCACACATGAAAAACAATGGAAAAACTGGAAAAGTGCCCCTCCCTCTCAGTTATCCTCACTGGGGAGCCAGTAAGTGCCTCCTGCTACTGCTTTTTTTAATTTGTGGGTGATTTTAGGGGTCACAGAAGGACAAAGACACCTCCTCAACACCCTAACAGCCCTGTGGCATCTCCACACCAACTCCTCCCTGCCTCTCCAGAGCCTCACGTGGCTCTGGGAGATAAAATCCCTTCAGGTGAGCCCAGAGGCAGAGACAAACAGCTGCTGCCAGTGGTAAAGATGCTAAACAAGAGAATGGAGAGTGAAAGGGTTAATGGGCTTAGATAAACCCTTAAAGTGAGGATGCTGAAACCTCTGAGCAATGTCTGCAATGCCAACCTATCAGCTGCTGAGAGCAGGGCTCCTCAGCCCCTCTGTCCTCTCCAGGACTAAACCAGCATTTTGAAGTTGGTGAACTTGATGAAGTTGGTGTACACTGACCTCTGCAGTGACGTGTCACTGCCCTACAGGGAGGGGTATCTCCTGCTCTTGCAGCCATATGGCCTAAAGATACAGGCAGCAGCTCTGCAGGAGGGTGTGCAGGCATTAAAAGCTTGTCTGTGTTTCCCAGCTGTGTCAGGTGGACAAATAAACCTTTAGCTGTGCCTCCAGCCTGAGCTTGGCCTGGCCAGTGAGCCTGGAGCTAGCCTGCCTTCTTCTCCCTGGAGTGGCTGGAAAGCACCTTTGTGTGTGCTGGCATTCCTACAGAAGGGAAGGGTTTCAAATAAAAAAACTGACCCACCTTCACCAAAACCCCAAAGAGAGTCTGAGTATGAATGTCCAGACAAGCTTTGGAAAATCAGCATTTACAGGAGCACATTTCACAGACATTGTCTTGATTAGGACTGAAAGCTTCTAGAGGTTAAACACAGAAGTAGCAGCCTGATTTAAAACTGCCTACCTAAAGCTGTAATGGACCCCAAAATTCCCCTGAGCCCAGGTGAGAGTGTGATCTGTGGTACCCAGCAGGTTTGCACATCAGAGCAGCAGTCTGGTGGAAATGAGCTGCTCCATCTGCAGTACTGACCGTGGTCAAATACTGCAAGGCACCTAAAGGGGTTCCTGAAATGCCTCTTGTCAGCCAGCGACCTGAAAATCTCTCCATTTCTAACGAGAGAGAAAGACAGCTGCCAGCCCCAAGGCATGTGGTGGGCAAATCCTGAGGGAAGGAGCTGCTGGTGGGACCTGGGAGCTGTGTCAGCACAGTGAAGGTGCTGAAGCCTCTTCCTCAGGACTGCCAGCACCCTGGCATCAAGATTATATTGCACTTTTCAGGACAAACATGCCCAGACAAGAGAGGAGGAGAAAGGAAAAAATCCTGTGTGCCTGAGCCCAGTGCAGGTGTGATTTGTGCCTTGCACGCCAAGCAGCAGGCACATGGGGTCTCAGTGTTATGGAGCCAAGGCAAACAAGACACAGCAAGGCCCAATTTTGGCCCCCTCAGGATCCATAAAACAGCCTCTGGGAGCTGTGGGGGGCACGTTATTCCTAATTGTGCCTTGTTTAACTTGGCTCTTTAAACAGCAAATCTTTTGCTGTCTTGGCCAGAGTCCTCAGTCTCACACCTTGGTGGGGCTTACCTCTTTTCTTGGATTGGTAAGTTAAAGAAATCCCTTATGTTGACACTTGTTAAATGCTTTTGATCAAAACCCACTAATTTTTATAAGAAGCAGTTAGGATGACGTGCTGAGAACCTCTCCAATGCACAGGGAGAATTCTTCACAAAGAGCACAGGATCCTCCCTTTCACACTCCAGCCTCACTGATTGCCATCACCTTTGCTTGGATTTCCCCCTCCTAAGAAGCAGCAAAACAGAGGCTTATGCCCAGCAGAGGTGATGAACATCCCTCTGCAAACACAGGTATAAATCCCAGTGGTCTCACTCCCCACTGATACACAGAGTTAAGGAGAGCCCTTCTGAGGAAGAAGCAGCAAAATCTTCAGTTTATGCTCATCCAGAGACACCCTTGACCTACAAGAAGTGAACAGCAGGTTCTTTTCCCACAGGAGTAACACTGCACCAAACACACCCTGCAATGGTAGCACCAGAGCCTACTCTAATGAGTCCAAGAGGGTAACTCCCCCTTTTTGCAGTCATTTGCCACCAACCACATCAACAAGCCCAGGGATGCTGAAACCTCTGGAGCAAGCAGCCTCCACAGCAGCCTGGAAACTCTGTGAAAGCATGTGAAGGCACTGGGTATCTTCCAGACCAGTCTTTCCCTCTGTTTTCCCTCCATATTTCTTATTTTGGCCCAGTGGGGAGCACAACTGTGCTTGCCCAAACTGAACAGATCCGAGCTTGAAAAATGGAGGGTGAGCTGTGATACTGTCAAGCTTCCAAACTTTGAGGGATTTGTTAGTCTAGTGCAGAGGTGAAGAAACCTGAGGCAGAAAGGACAAAACATTTCAGTCCTCCCTCCTGCAGATTTAATAAAAACAACATGACATTCAAAGAGAAGTTCACTTCATGGCAGCCCCTAGGCTGGGCAGCTCCTGCTGGCCCACTCAGCTCTGTCTCCTGTAGGAAGGGCTCAGGTGACCCTGCCCTGCCCTGGTGGGCTGACAGCAGAGCTCACAGGCACCCAGGGCCTAGAGGGATGTCCTAACATCACCCCTCATCTGTGTTTTAGTCTGTTAGTGACAAGGTCAGAGATACAATGGTCTTGAGGGTGACTGCTCCCATTCTGCCGAGCCCTCAATGGCTCTGTGACCTTTTATAATAATAATAATGTGACCTTATTCCCCCTCTCACCTGCATGTTACCCAACCAAATCCCATCCCTCTTACCCAGGAGGGCTCCTTCAGCCATCCTTCTGCTCTTTCTGCAGGGCCCAACCCTCCCAGCCCTCTACATTAACCTTTGCTCTCATACCTATGACCCCTGCCTGCTTTAGAAGACAGGAATTGGGGATGAACTCTCCCTTTTGCTCCTACAGCAGAAGAAACCATCACCTACTTGGTTAGTGGTGTGCTGCATGCAGAGGCAGTGCAAAAATACACTGCTTTTCCCTGCAATAGGAAATAAACTGACCACAAACCCCATCAGTTGCTTAATGCACTGCAGGCTCCTGTCTGATCTGCTCAAAACTTTCTCAGCCCTGCCAACTCCCAAGCATCTTCCTCTGGTGGGCATGTCTTGGATTATCATTTCACAGGGGAGCTCACTGCTTTTTTCTAGTTTGCACCTCCTTTCCTTATTTCTGTTCTGCATTTCCCACACTTTCTGATCAGTCAATACACAGAAATGGAAACTGGATAAATCAGCATCACACCTTGTCCAATTACCTCCCATTATAACCACAACCAGATGCTACACTTAGAAGTTGCAAGGAATTCCACTGGGGTTGGTTATAAAATTTAAAGCATATCTATTCCGTTCCTCTGTTATCAAGTCACAGTATTTCCCCTTTTAGCATCAAATACATATATAATTTGCAATGCACATCCCAAAATAGCAGGGAAAATGCAGGATATTTCCAGTACCTACACCAGACCATGCCTTACACAAAGCCAAGGCCGAAACACAAAGAAATCTGTGGCATGAGAGAACACAAGATCTTGTGTACAACATAAAATAACCCTGTTCCTTATCTTTACAGCATTCAGATTCCTCTAGACCTGCTTCCACTGGTGTTTTTTCCTTCTTTGAAAGCCTGCAGGCTTTCACCAGGATTCCCAGATCACCGTGTGCCATGATGTTAATGCTTCCTGATGGCTGCTGGTGAGAGCCTGCATGTGGCACTCACGATTATATCAGTGTCTTGAAGGCATCTGTGATTGATTTACACAGACAGTTCCTTCACTTATGTCACTGACAGCCAGTGAGGCTCCAATTTACAGCAAAAATTCCTGATTTTAATCCATAAATTTGTCACCTTGCACTTCTATGTCAAGCCAACTTCCATTGCTCCCCCTCTGCAATCCTCCTGCTCTGCTGATGCCTCCTCACAGTCCATCATCAGCAACAGCTTCACTAATGGAAATATTTAATAAAATCAGCCATAAAACCCACTTCACGAGACTCCACCTCACAACATATTTAGTCCTGACAACTCTGCTATCAACAAAATCCATCACATGTCCTTCAAGCAGCTCTCTGCAGACTTACTTTTCAAATCTTGCTTTACTCCTTTTTTTCTCTGACTAAACTAATAATTTCCAATGTGGCACAACAACAAATACTTGGACAACCACAAATAAGATCCCTGCCTTTTTCTGTTTTAAGGAAAAGATCGTGTAGTTTACAGAGGTGTCAAATTTGACCAATTTGATGCTCCTAAACTGAACCTGTGTGCCACCCCAATTTCCAACCCCCTAGTTTTGTAACAATCTTTTCTCCAATATTCATTGCAAAGCTTTTCTTTCTGTTCAGGTCAAACCCAAAGGTCTACAGTTATTCACTACAACTAAGTCTTTTGTTACAGTCACTATAAAAACACAATTAAAGCTGGATTATGGCATGCTTATGCAGAACAGTATGTTAATCCACAAATGGTCCTGTGGAAGCCACATTTGGAGTCAAATCCTAGCTGGTGCAA
The DNA here is from genome assembly GCA_032173965.1 of Sitta carolinensis. Classification (NCBI taxonomy): domain Eukaryota; kingdom Metazoa; phylum Chordata; class Aves; order Passeriformes; family Sittidae; genus Sitta; species Sitta carolinensis. Next base: position 9,595,285 of record CM063298.1, on the reverse strand, counting down.
ATAAGAAAACCAGAATTGCACCCAGAGGAGATTAATGCAACAGTACCTCACTGATTCACACTGAAGGCGAGAAAACCACATTGAATATTTCAGACCAAAAGGAGTAAGAGAAGTACAAATAAATGCATCACAAAATGCTCTCCTCAGTTTCAAGTAGCAATCTCTGAGCGAACATCATGGGGCACTGCACTGAGAGGAGCATGCTATATATAGCTAATGAAATCTTGCTAACATTAGACATGGCTACAGCATCTGTTACTAAATCTTTGCTGAGGAGTGTACATAGACCAGCAGTTTCTAGAGAGCTTGTAAGAAAAGCAATGTACTGAAATGGAGCTTTGTCAGCTTCTATTGTACATAAATACAACGTTAAATTGAGGCTGGATATTTACTGCTTGTGTCATCTCCACAGGCAATTATCATCAGTGCCTGAGGTGGTCCTCAGGTGATGCTAAACACTACAGCACCAGCGATTTCTCTGGCTGTCCTTATTACTCTGCAGAAAATTTTCAATCAACACGAAGGAAATTATGCCCAAGATACAGCTGTAATGCTCAGACATGCCCCCATGAACTCAATCTGCATCCACAGGATGGCCTGTTGGAGGAAATTTTCAACTTAAAGAGAAACTCTTCAGCATCTTGCCCACGCTGAGCATCGACCCCAGAGAGCCACCCTGCCCCGTGCACAGTGCCCCTGGCCAGCAGCAGAGCAGGGCTGAAACTCTGCCCCACAACACCTGACAGCTCCCCTTGAGCTGTGGGTCCTCCAGGCCACAGGGAAAACCAGGGAAAGGCTGGTTGTTTCCCTACAGCCAGCAGGGATCTGCTGATTCAGGGTGATGTTCCCTGGAACAGAGGCTGGGCAGAGTTAAAGGAATGAAGCAGGGATTTATTAAAAGGCCTTCAAAGGATGCACCTTGGGCAGCAGCAGGACAGACACTGCATCATCCCAAAACACAGCACTCTGGGTTTAGGTCCCTTTGGGGATGGAGAAGAAGGCTGTAGGATTTATGTGCAGCAGAAATGGAGACCTGTGGATTTTTCAACTCAGACTCTCCCAGCATAACCCACCTCAGGTGACTTCCCAGCAGGAATCAGCCAGTCTCTCCAACCACAGCAGGACCCCCTTTGTGAAACCAAGTGTTAGCTCAAACTGAGCCCAGCAATCATTTCTGAGGCTGACTCTTGCTTTGCAGAGCCTTGTACAACAGAAGCAAGAAATCCAAAGCCACGGGCAGGTTGTGAATGCACTCAGGCCCGAGGACAGCAGTGGTATTCACTCAAATGCAGGCAGCCCACAGCAAAATATCTAGACCCTGACAATACCTTCTAGATACCTATCTCTCATCATCATGGTGTTAAGTAATCATAGTCTGTAACTTCCTGGCATCTTGGTGAATATTCATCTGCACCTGGCTTTCTAGAGTTTTAAAATTTCTGCCTTGCAGGACCCCAGCCATTTTTGTGCCAGTTCTCCTTTAAATTTCACACTTAATTAAGCCTCCAGATCAAGTCTCAGGATGGACTGCTCACTACACCAGCAGCCAGAATTGATCTCATGTTTAACTGATGGGGCCTGAAGACCAAAGGAAAAAAAAAATAATAGAGCAGGAGTGATAACGAGAGGGATAACAAGGAAAGTTGATTTCATTTCAGGGTTAGAAGCCTAATCTTCTACTAAAATGGTATCACATGAGAGGAAAAGAGTCTCTTATCCATGTGATACTTCTGACCCAGGCTTGTTTTAGAAGCTGTAATATCATTGCAAGAGAAAATTATGTCAGCAAGTAAGTATTCTTCAGAGACCACTAAAAGGAAGCAGATCTCAGAGAGAAGACAGCACAGGATGAAAAAGGGGGCTGACCAGTGCTCCTTTGTGGAGGAGACACTGAACCTCTGCTGAGGAACAGTGTAAAACCAGACAGAGGTAATGGGAAAGCCTACAAGGGCTCAGTGTGATGAAGTGCTCAAAAGCTTGGGTGTTTTCTCTGAACTTTCTCCAAACTCCCCAATTTAGGCTGAAAACCTCATGAGCTAAACCCTTCTCGGGAGATTTCTGGAAGTTCCTGTTCTTTTTGGAAGAATCACAAGAGGGCTTAGTTTTATTGCTGCAGTTTGGCATTCCAGTTTGCAGGATGGTGAAACCCAGGAAGGCTGAAGGGAATGAAGAAGCAGAACTAATGTTTTTTGAGTGCTGTGAAAGACTGAATCTGGCTCTAAGTATTTCAGGTCAGCCTTATTCTGGGCACACACAAGCAGTCCTTCATGATAAGCAGACTACATCCTCTCTTTAGAGAGATTCAAACAAATCATAAGGCATCTTCCAGAGTATCTCAAGGACCCTGGTAGGCTGTTGATGGATTAGGAAACAGGAGAGGACTGTAGGGGTTTCCACTGCTCTTTGCTGGTCCTGTGTACAGTGTTGTACCTATGCACTGGGACAACTGAAAGTCAGTCCATTGATCATACTCAAATTTACAGAACAAATTACTGCCATGGCTGACTTTCTCCAATTCATTTATTGACTCAACTCCCCACCAACACACTAGATAACCCAGATGTGATAACATGTGCTAGGCACTGCAAACACTGTTCACCATGCATCACACATCACCTGCTTTTTCTTCACATTTTCTTCATCTACTGAAATGTCACAAGAAGGAATTCAGGGCTTTTTGACCCAAACATTTTGCTGATTCGAGCACATTCCTGGCCTCAAAGTAAGGCTACAGACTCTGGTGCTAACCACCTGTCCAGAAAAGTGAAAAAGTCTTATTCATTAAAAGTAATTAGGTGGATTTAAGCTGGCCACTTGCCCCAGAGCTATAAAGGGGCTTTCAGTTTGGTATTTCTGAATTAACAAGCAGAGAAAGAGAGGACCCATTAGAAACAGTTAATGGTAAATGTGGCCCTTCAAAGAGGTTTTGCTGTCAAGCCTCTGCAGAGGTATCTTTGCTACCTGGTCCCATTTTTAGCCACCCAGAGGGGTGGAATCTCAGCATCCATCAAAGGTTAAGCCATGACCTGACCAACGTGCCCACCATGAGATGCACCTTCCATCCTGAAATTCCTGGCACCCAGAAATCCACAAGGTCCAGGGCTGAGCAGATTTCCAACACAGGAATCCTGCAAAGTGTTAACAGCAAAGTACCTAAATTCAACCCTAAAAAAATCACAGTATCTGGCAGGGTTGGGAAAAGCCATGAAAACTCACCCATAATTCCTTCAGGAATTACAGGTTTGTTTTCTTGGCTTTGAAGCAAGTACAGTGACAAAGAGCATTTAAGCATGTTTATCAGAATCCACTTGTTCCATGCAAATTCTGTTAATTCCAGGGAACCTTATTCCACTCTTCCCTAAACCAAGGTGAAAGATGTGATGGACTGAAGTGGCCAGAATGGTCAGGGTTATCCAGATCTGCCCCCAGCTGTAGAAGATGAATATTTCTTGCAGTTCCCATATGGAGACAACTGGTCCTACATGAAGCCCCCAAAGAGATTGCACCCAGGTGATGATTCCAGCACCAAGGAAACCTCCTCACTCCTGATATCCAGGAGAAATTCTGCAATGCCAGCAACACGAGCTGACATGAATTGCACACAGACCCCGAGTTCACACCACAGAATTTCGACTGGAAACTGGGGATAAACCCAGGCAATAACTCACCACCACAATTCTTTGCAGGAGACTCGAGTGTGGCCTCACATCCCCACACTGCTGGGGACAAACAGACATCAATTAGTGCCACACAGGACAGATCCCCTGAAGCTACAGCAAGGATTTGTTGCTGCCTGAGATTTCCCTACAATATGCTGCACTTTAACCACTCACACACACAGGAAGCTGTGTGCTTATTATTTTATTTGCCTGCCTGTTTCTAGAGGCAGGGGGAAGCTGCTCTGCAAGCCATCGCCTTTATCCTGACATTTGGATTTTGTGAAAGCAATTTTGGATTGAGCCTTGAACAATGATTCTCTCCGTTCTGCTTACTCTTTTGTCTCCTTGGACACACTGGCAAATTGGCTTCAAGCTAAAGCAGGAATTTAGCAGGGTATGAAGGGAGCAGTTAGTGCAGTGAGATGGAAAGCAGGCGGAGTGTCACAGTTTTTAATTGCTCCTGCTGTCAGAAAACAAACTGGCTACAGTAGCTCCTATTATTTCCTGCACAAAATCCTATTCATTGCCTGCATGGGACCCATCCACTGGCACAGCAAAGACTTTCCAAAATCCTATGTTAGATTGAAAATAAGCATCCACAAGATCCTGCCTTGTCCCACCTGCCTGCATGGAAAGCTTTCCCTCAGCCCCCGTGCCCTGTGCTCCTGTCAGGGGCTCACACCAGCCTGCCCCCACAAAAAGAACACTTCTCAGATCCCAAATATGCTGTTTTATACCTTTTAGACTGTAAAACTTTGCACTGCCATAACGATGCTGACCAGAAGGAAAGAGCAGCTACTCCACACTCTAATTTGTACTTCACATTTTCAGTGTGAATCACTGCAAGGACACCTACCTAATCCTTGGGTACCTCTCTCCCCCTCTCTCCTTACAAACCTAAATTTAAGAACATGTAAATAAGTCTTTTTACATTTTCTGGAAAGCTTGGACCCAGTGCAGGAACCTAAACACTGTAGTGACAGAATTGCTCCAGCTGTGGGAGAGATGGGCTTTAATCCTCTCTGGTGCAGAAATGGAGAGAACAGAGCTCCCCAAACTCCACAGATGCAGGGGGAAAAGGAAATGTGCCTCGACAGGCAGCACTGGAGGCAGAAATCTCTGCTGAACCTAAACCTGAGCAGATTACAGGGGTCACATTGGGTATATTATTCCAGTTGGTATTTTGAGAGCTGAAAAATCCGAGAAGAGCAAAGTATACCCGCAAGAATCAATCACAGCCACAAATCCAAGTATTTGAACTTATAACCAGCTTTTTGTGTGTGTGTTCATAAATCAAGCAGGGAGAAGTAAAATCTTTGAAGGTTTTCAGAAAAAATGTTATTATGAGTTTAAAAAAATACAGAGCAAATTTCGTGGCAAGAGCTGAACTTTTGGGCATAGACTGAATGTGAATGATGGGAGCAACTTTTCCATTTTTATGATTTTCAGAGAAAATGGTCATTTCATAGAACACAGGAGGCGAACATAGAAGATGACTCCTGAGCCCTGAGGAATGAAGGGCCATGGAATGGTTAGAAAGGATTCTCCTGGGAAACAATCATATCCTCCAGCTTGAGCTCCACAGGGAGATGCTTATCCCTGAATTTCTGGTGAGGCACCTCCTGCTCTCCACCAAGAGCCTCCTTCCCCGCTGATGGCAATAAAGCTAACAAGGAAATTGATTCCATATTTCAAAATATATTCACTTTGGCCAGGCTTTCTCTCCAGCAAGAAAAGACAACACCCTGAGGTTTGCTCCAACACCTTGAGAGAAGTGATTCAATTCCCTGTATTTTCATGCTAATTGACTTTTTTGCTTCAAAAATGTCAATCTATCTAAAAGGTCACTTTTATTTGAAAAAATTCCTCATTAAAGGTTTCAGAGCACCTTTGACACTGGATTACATCATGTTTCCTCTGACACCTGAGTCACAAAATGCTCAGAGCAGGATTTCCAAGATTTCATTTTGTGTTCCCATGAATTCTGCTCCCACCACAATCAATAGGATTATTGCCACAGGATTCAACAGAAGAAGGGCAGGCAAATTCTGAACACATTGGAAGGCCCAAACCTCGAAGTCAGCTTTTTCCAGTCAAAAAATAGCCTTTTGGTTATCACTGACTATGTCAAATAAGAGTCCCATTATGAACAAAGCAGGCCGGTAACAGCCCAAAATAAAAAAAAAATTAAAAAAAAAAATAATAATACCATAATGTAACCTGGTCCCTCCAGCCTGTGTCTCACTGTGATTTGAGATGGCTTAAGGTGCCAGTTAAGTGACTGAAGAATTAAAGCAGTATCACTGAATATCTACAGAAGAAGGGTGAAAAGGATGCCATGGAGCCTCTTGTCCTGCCTGTAGCCCAAAACAGGACCAGTTCTGCCCATGCCTTTCCTGCTACACATTTCCCAAGCAGCTATAAACCCATTTCACCTGTCCCATGCTTCTTCCAAACTCCTCTGGAGCTCTGCTGCCTCCATGGCTGGACACTCCTCTCCCAACACCTCCCAGCTCAGCCCCTCCCGTAAGGTGAACCTGGGCACACAATCCAAAGTTCTCCTGACCCTCTTTCCAACAGCTTTTGCACTCACCTAGGCTGTTTCTCCTGTCTCCTCTTCTCACTCTAAATTAAAACACCAGAACTTCTCTTTTGTAGGTCACATTTGCCCAGGTCTCCAAGTACCCACCTGCAGACTCTTCTGGAGGATCAGCCTTTCCTGAATCCTTGACTCCATCCCTTCTCAAAAACACCCCTTGGTGTTCAAAGCCAACAAGCTCCTTATGCCCCTGATTCTCAGAGTTCAGCTCAAACTCCCAGCTCAAATCTCAGCACAACCACTCTCACAGTAACCCCACAACTTTCCCCTCCAGTTTTGATCACAACCAAGGCATCTTCTCTTCGACCTGTTTCAAAGGAGGGTCTGTTTAGAGCAGTTTCACAATTTTCACTTCTCAAAGAGCAAGGACATTTCTGATGCAATCTAGACATGATTCCATAAAACTTGTGGCCAGCACAAAATCAGCCAGGCCTGGAAGCACGTCCTGGCAGCAGGATCAGTGCTCCTGCAGCTTAAAGCCCAGTGCTGTGTGTGCTGCTCCTTAAGTGGAAGATTCTTTCAGAGCAGTATTAAGGTTTAGGACTTATAACTGAAGTGCTCTAATCCTCCCCAGTAGAGGCCAATGGTGCATGTAAGAGTATTAAGCTTGAGATACATTAAATCCTAAACATTTCCAAGTTGCAAGCAGAAATAGATCACAATCAAAGCCTGCAATTCAAAGATGCTTAAGAGAATGAGCTCAAACCCAGGCTCTGATTTCGGGAGAACTCTTCTCCACATGTCGTGAGTGCCAGATCTGGAGGAAGATATTAAAAAGCAGTTTCAGTCCTTATCTTTAGCCCATCAGAAGATCAAAGAGAATTGGAAACAAAAGCATTCCAAGGCATTGAAGTGATACATTTGTAATGAGTTTCTCCTATTATTCCACACACTTGGGATTTATTTTTTTTTCTGGGGTGGGGAGGCAGGCAATTTTGTCAGCCTGTCAAGAAGCGAGGATGGAAACACATTTTAACACATTTTACTACTAATTTTCTCCTCTTTTTTCCTATTTTTCTTCAATAATACCACTGAAGAGCTCCATGAAATTACAGAAGATACAAATCCTTTATCCACAGTTTTCAGGTGTTGATATTCAAGACCCTTAATATGTAAATAAATTGGGTTGGGCTTTTTTTTTATTCTTGCCAAACCAACACTGGTCAGCAGATAAACAGCAACAATGTAGCCTGTATGATGGCTCGAATAATTAATTCCTATAACCAGGAATCTTCTTGAAGCATCTCTTCAAGTCCAACTCTGATGGGGAGCGAGAGGGAAGGGGCTGCTCCTCAGCTGTAGGTGAAACTGTGACATGACTGAGAAGGAAATTCAACTCCAAATCAGCTGCCCTTTTGAAAATCACATCTCTTGATCATGAATTAGTGTCGAGGCAGGTGATGAGGGATGAAGTGAGGAACGAATGAGTGAAAGAGAGCAGAAGGAGAGAGAAAGAAGCACGGAGATTCTCCAGAGGCTTATGAGAATCATGGCAGTGAGGGACTGTGCACAGAAACCATCTCCTTCTCAAAGTCGGCATTTTGCCAAAAAAATAAAAAAGACTGTGATCCCTAGAAATGTGCCTGTCTGCTGGCTCCTAGAGATAAGGGAGTGATATTTCACAGTCTGACACTAATCATATTTGGGCATACTAAGTAAGGATGGTCCAGGGGCTTTCTTTGCAGCGTACATATTCCAAGTTCAAAGCAAAAACTCGTTACTGTGCCTAAAAAATCCTCTTAACTCAGAAACAGAAGGAAAAAAGGGAAGGGGAAAGAGAAAGTGAGGGAGGTGCTTGGAAAGGGGGAGGAGAAGTGTCCTTATCTTTGTATTGTTCTCTCTACCCAGCCCCATCAGTGATGTCTGCTGCAATAGTTTATCATGAGGGGAAGATGCTTCCCTCTTTTCCCCACCCCCATCCATGAAAACGTAACAGGAGGTTTACTACTGCAATATTTCATGGCTGTGATTTACACACCCAGCCTTCACTCCATCTCAGGGCAGAACAGCCACTATGGAGCCAGTTCCTGGGGTGACATCAGTGGAATTATACCCACTGGAGATCCAGCTGGCCCAGTTTGCTCCTCCAGCAGGAAATTGCTCACCTGGCTCAGCTGCTCCCTCTGAGCAGAGGTCACTGTCTGCCTCTGCTCTGAGCTCCTCGTTCCAGTCTGCTCCCACCAAGAAACAACAACAAAAACAAATCCTCCCCTGGAGCTGTGCTATAACCTGGAGGCCACAGCACAGCTGGGATGGAGAGCCAGAGGAAAACCTGTCCCTGTGTGGAGCAGCACCCTGCCCATGCCATGATCAACCCTCAGCTCCCTGCTCCACTCTGTCCAGCTGTGCCTCACAGGGGGTGAGGAGCAAAACACCAAACACCTCCAGCCTCTCCAGGCAGCAGAGGAGGCTTTATCCCACACTTTATCCCTCTGTAAAGTAACAGTCCTTTCCAAACCCATCACTTGGTGCTGCAGCTCTGTCCTGTGCTGCAGTGCAGGCTGTGCCCAGCAGTGTGTGTTCCATCCCCAGCTGCTGAGCTGGGGCACGGTGGGGGTGTGGGGGTCTCTGCTCATGGGCAGCTGTTAAAAACCAGCTGGGGCAGTGTTCTTTATCCCTGCCAGGACCCATCCTTATCCAGGGGGATAGCCTCTGCTCAGGGGCCACGGAGTCTCATTCCAGGGCTGATAAACTGACCCCATCCCCTGGGAGAGGCTGCACCCAGGGCAGGAGCCCAGCATTCCTGCCTGGACACAATGTGGGCTTTGGGACACCAGGGCAGCCTTGCCCCTGCATTCCCAGAGGGAGAGCAGGCCCAGCTCCAGCTCCACTGGAGCTCCAGAGGGAATCTGCCCCTCCCTGCAGCTCCCTGCCCCAGCAGAGCCCCCTGTGCCCCTGCAGGAGCTGCACCCATGGGATGGCTCTGCCCAACCCCGACCCACGGGGGCAGGGGGGATTCTGACTCTGCCAGGGGTTGGGGTTTGTAGCACTGCATTTTTATTTTAATTCTCCTCATAAAGAACTGCTATTCCTATCCCCATAGCTTTGCCTGAGAGCCCCTTAATTTCAAAATTACAATAATTTGGAGGGAGGGGGTTTGCATTCTCCATTCCAAGGGAGGCTCCTGCCTTCCTCAGCACACACCTGTCCTTCAAACCCAGACAATCTCCACCAGACCCCACCCACAGGGCCCAGCAATGTGTGGGCTAGGACAAAGTGCTACTTTCAGCAAACAGTAGATTTAAAAAGTGCATCAGTTTGGAGAAAAGCCAAGGAAGGTCACTCTGTTGAATCTCAGCATTACCCAGAACGAATGTTTCAACTCCCCTTTTGCCAAACTGTATTTTTAGCTGGAGACAAATCTACTTTTAATGAAAAGGACAAAATAACCCCCATGTGAACTTTGATTTGTTCCACAATTGACAATTTCCCCATATTTAATTTTTTATTCTGCCCTGCAAGCCAAAATAAAACCCAGACTGCTGCTCACAGCATGAGGTGGAGCTATCATAAGACAGTGGCTTGCCAGAAGAATTTCTCATCCCTTCCAATCTCTCCTGAACACCTCAGACCAAGTCCTGCAGGCTGATCCAATTGTGAAATATCTCTGGTCAACCTGGAATCCTTCAAAGAACCTCTTTGTTTCACTGAGACTAAACAGCTACAATCGACCATTTCAGGAGCAGCATCCTTAGTCTGGACTTGTCAAACAGGGGATTATAAAAGAGAAGAAAACTGATTAAGGTTCAAGCCCAGCAAAAGCCCCACTGATCCCCTGGGAGCTGTACAGGGAAACAGCAAGGGGTGGAGGTGGGTTCATTTTTTTTTAATCCAATTACTATCTTGGAGGCATTCACATGACACCACCTATTGCAGTGCCTGGATAGAAGAAGCAGAGTTTGTTCCGACGTGCTAAAGCTCAGGGGGGTTTCACCTGGACCACCAGCCCAGGGCTGGCTCTGCTCTCCAGGACAGCCTCATCCCTCAGCCTCCACCCTGCTCCTAAATGGAAACTGAGCAAACACACATCAGGATTTAATGTCTCCTCTGCTCACATGGGGGCTGATCCAGCAGCACAACATCCTCCCCGGAGCCCACACTGCTCATTCCCATAAATCTGGGTGTGGAGGAAAGCACTCTGAAAGGTACAACCTGAATTTTTATTCCCCAATGGGAAACACACCCCTCCCTCCAGGCTTATTAAACTGTGCCATGCCACTCACACGATGAGCCCTCTCATTCCAAAGGCCAGCATTTCACACATCAGCTCTACCCATTCCAAACACCGGGAACTGGAAATGTTTGAGTAAGGGATGAATATGATTTTGTGTTTGCATCACAGAGAAAAAGCCCTTTGCTTAACCATGAAATAAAATCACCTTCTGGAGTCCTATTCCTCTACAGAATACCTGCCCTCAGCTGCCTGCTGACCAGTCCAAAGGCTGGAGGGACAACAGGAGCATTCCTAAGCCCTGTGGGGAATTTCTTACAGCAGACACCACCAATTTCACACGGCCACATCCTGGGGGGCTACCAGTGGCCCCCCAGAAAACACTACTGCTGATTCTTTGTGTTTAAAACACAGCAAGAGGTTCACTTCCTAGCCAGGTAAGCCTGGACACAGCTCTGCCTGAGCCCTGCAGCTGCATCAGCAGCTGGCCCTGGGCTGTTCCCTGCGCTTTGTCTCCTCCTGTCCGTGCAGCAAACACTGCAGTGAATGTGCCATGCCCCACAGGGAGCTGTGAGCACCCTCCCAGCTCCTTTACAATCCTGATCATCAGCTGAAAAATCAGTTTTCCTGGAACCCTGCCTTCTAGCCCCACGGAATGCAAGGAATGAGATTAAGAGGGATTACATGTATCTTGCAAGCAAGGAGGTTTGGTAGCTCAGACAGGCACTGCCCTAACATGTCCTGCACTTTGCTTGAGCAGTTATTACCCCCCAGCTCCTGGAGAGGGAAGGTTTGTAGGGATAAGCCATGTGCCACACATTTAGGAGTCCACGTCTGCTTATTGTTCACTCAGTTTGCAATGGTCTTTTGGAAGTTTGCTGGTTGCTGACATTTCTGTGTGTCTTCAGGCCAGATTGGATGTTTAGTAGTAAACAACCCAGAGGGGAAAGAAAGCCTTAAATCTGAGTAGAATGAATACACACTTCCCTCCAATTGAAGCAGGGAAATTTTTAGAGTTAGGCTGTCCATTACCATAACAGAGTTCCACACAAAGGCCTTTCACAGGGCACAGATGCTCTCAAAAATGGGACACGGGCTTTTTGTTCATACTCCCTGGGCATTTTGGATTGAGTGTTCATCTTTACTGCAACAGGGTCTACGTGGTTAATAAATATAACCAGTTGTACCAAATAAAATGCATGTATTTTATGGAGGAACAGGTTTTTTTTCAGGAGGCTGTTCCAGTGACTCTTATTTGAGCAGAGCCTCCAGGAATCCACAGCCAGCATCCCCTGACACACCACCAAGGCACCTGCATGGCTGACTGCTCCACACCAGTGAAAACTTCCTGAAAGCAACACAAACACACAAGCCTTGAGTGGAGCTGACCCCAACACTGCTCCTCCACTGATCTCCATCTTCATCCAGAAGTTTAGCCAGAACAAATGCCTCTGCTCTCCAGCCTGGGGATGCACCATTTTCCCACCTGCCTGCTGAAAACACCTCTCATATCCTGGAGATACATGGCCACGATGTGATCCAAAGGGAGAAATGTTACTTTTGAAAGGGATATCCTGGAAGCATCACCTCTTCCAACACAGCAGAATATCTGTTCATGTTACTGTGACGTAGATAGAAACACACAGCAACACACACAACAGGTGTTCAGGCAGAGAAGAAGAAAGGAAGAAGATTCTAGTTTTATTGTTGACCTCGTATCTCTCAGTTCCTGGACAGTGATCAGAGATTGGACAGAGAGGTTACCACCTCTCCATCTCCACTGCTCACTTGAGAAGTCCATCAGGTGAGATCTTTTAAAAAGGAATGCAACCATGATCCTTGTTTATCTTACAATTCATGAGAACTGACTCTACTATACTAAAACAAATCAGAAGGCTGATTTTCAGGGACAACACTGTTCATCCCACATCTCTCCTTCTCCAGCTCTCCTCACCACAGACAGGCATCCAATCCATCCAGACCTCTTTTTCCCTCCCCTCAGCAGCCAAATGCTGGAAAGGCACAATCCCTGCAATGGGTGGATTGACACAATCAGAAGTAATTTAATTCATGATTAATCTGCAGCTAATGACTGCAGGTTCCCTCCAACTCTTGGTCCCCTCCCAATTTTTCACTAGTAAATCACTACAGTTTGCAGTTGGAGCTCTTCACAGTAGATTAGTTAACATTATGTTTTTATTAAAGCTGAAGTTAATATCCTTATTCTCTGAAGGAGACCACTGGGGTTGTTGGAATTATTTTTTTCCCCTTCAGTTTTTTTACTAAGAACCTTTTCTGCTGAGTTAAAAACAGAGCCTGCAGACCCCCAGCTGAAAGCTTAAGGGAGCCCCAAACAGTTACCTCTTAAATGATTATTTACATTGGAATATAAAAATCACTCTGCTGGATCAGAGCAGGGGCTTGTCTACCCAGTATCCTGTCTCTGATGGTGGCCAGCTGCTCTAGAGCAGGGCTGGTCATATATTTTATGCCAAAGCTTTACTGATAGATACTTTCTTTTTTATTATTTTTTTAATATATAACATTTTTCATAAAAAAAAAAAAAAAAAGAAGAAGAAGAAGAAGAAAGCCTACTGCCTACAAAAATTGTGATTTCACAACAACAAAAAAACAATAACAGAGCTCTCTAATGTGAATGATTCAGTAATTTGGACATAAAGTTTTCCATTTCCAAAGATAACTGCTTTTCAGAGAAGAGACAGAATTTTCTGGGAAAAAAGATGCTATATGAAATTATGTTCATATTTGTCAGTATTTCCCATTAAAATTACCCTGGCTTGTAAAATAATGTAACTTTTCTTTTCAAAATACCTTCTGCTCTGACCTAAAGAAATCCTTGTGAGTTGTCAGACAGAATTATTATTGTTATGGCACGAGTCCCTCCATGGAAGTTGCTCCTAAACCCCACAAAGCCAACGGCCACAAGGCACCAAAAATTATATTTTCTGTGTATTACTGATCTTTTCTAAACTGGCTCAAAGATACCACAGGCCTGGGAACAGAAGGTGGGGATGCCAGGCAGACAAGGAGGGGTTAACACCCTTCTCCTCTGAATGTTCATTAATGTCTCTCCTTGCCCCTGGCAAGCAGGAGGGGTGCCAGGACCAGCTTTCTGTCCTGAGAAACTGCACAGGGAAAAGTGTCCGGGACATTCCGAGCCCAGCCAGGAGGAGCAGCAATCAGCAACACACCCAGAAAAAGGAAAAGGATTCCTGGGAGCAAAGAGAGCAGAGCCATTATCATCTGGAGAGATTTAGGAGACAGCTCTAAATCCCTCAGGAATCGTAGATTCAAGTTCATCTCTTCAATCAGAAGAGATAGAAATTGCCTTTAAAAAAACCACTTAATGCTGAACTGTCAAATAAGCATGAGATGAGGCTTGAAGAAAAAGTGTGATTTCTCTGGACCTGTGAAAGGCAGAGAAGCTGCCACAGCACAGCAGAACATTTGTGAGCGTGCTTCCTGCAGAATCACAGGTGTGCAGGGTTTGCCAAAAAGGTGGTGGAAAATCTCTCACTGAGATGGGCTCTGCAAGAGAAAATATCTTTTTCAACTCTTGAGTTCATTGTCACAGAACTTCTTTCAGTTTAATGAAAACAGCTGGGGGGAATGGATGAGTTCTACAAATTATTATACGTTTGTGAGGTTTTTTCCCTCTGCTATTGACTCTGTGAGATGCTGGAACCTGAAGTATATTTGTTCACCAGCTGAAATTACAGAAATTGCAGTTTCACGGAATTTACACACAAGAAAAGTGTACAGCGGCAGGCTCAGGTCTCAGATTCCTTCCCACCTCCACAATCACAGCCAGAATCCAGAGAATCCAGAATCCCAGAGCAGCTGTGGCTGTCCCTGGATCCCTGGGAGGGTCCAAGGCCAGGCTGGACAGGGTTTGGAGCAGCTGGGACAGTGGGAGATGTCCCTGCCATGGCAGGGGTGGCACTGGATGAGCTGTAAGATCCATCCCAACCCAACCCAACCCATTCCATGGTTCCCTGGCTCTGCTGTGCAGACCAGGCTGGCCCAGAGCTGTGACAGCCCCAGGATTCAGGAGGAGCACCAGGAATTGGGGATTTGTGCCGTTGTTTCCACCTCTGATGTGACCCACAGCACCCACCAGACCCCAGGGTCTGCCTCTCTCCCACCTGACTCCTGTGCACCATGGGTTTTAATTAACCTTGGAGCAGCAAAGGGTCTCCTTTTCTTCCTTTTTGCCAAACACAGCCATATTTTACAGGGATGGTGACAAGCCAATTAACTTAATTCTTATGACACCTCTCCAAGATGAGGCTAGGGTTGGCTGGCTCTGCAATGCAGTGTTGGGCTAATTAAAAAATAATTACTACTTCACCAAGGACAAGAACAAGAAGTTAATTAAAAGAATGAGGTGTAGCCTTAATGAAACTCATCAGATTGTATTCATTCAGATGTCCCACAGCCAAATCCCTCCCATTAGAACATAAATCCACGCTGCCTCCTTCTTCCCAAGTGTTTGCAAATGGGGTCCTCTCTCCCCTCCTCCCTTGTACCTTTCCCTGGCACAAAAAAAAAATATGAATTATTTCAGCAGCACGAGAGTAAGCTCGGGCTGAGATTACACACACCCTGGAGGGCTGAGGGACAAGGTGTGCATCTCCAAATAGTACCTGGGGTTATTTGCACTGCCTCAAAAACCATGTGCTGCACAGGGATTGGATCATTCAGAACCAAAAATCCTGTGGGTGATAGGGGAGCCCTCCACTGCTACAGCCAGGCCTTCCAGACACCACTGGGAGAAGGAGGCAGACTGGGTCTGCTGGGGAAAATGAGCTTTTACCTGAGGAAAATTGGCCCAGGGTCCAGATTCAGACCTCGTGTCCCATCACTGGTGGGTGGTGCAGTAACCAGGCAGAATCAGCTGGGGGTGGAACCTGCTCAGGAACAGTTTGCTGATTCACATGGACTTAAGCTCTTCAAAAGTTTAGGTCAAATTTACTTCTAATCTTTCTATCAAGAGAAAAAGCTGAATTTAAACTTCTAATAGTAATTTACTTCTAAATGAGGGGCATCTGTCATTTGAATTATGCTAAATTTTTCAGAGGCAACATCATTCCCTTAAATATATTTTTTAAAACCAGAATGTTTAGTCAGGAGTTGTGTTTGGCAAGAGTATTTTTTTTTAATAAGAAACTGGTGAGAATCAAGCCAAAACAAAAAAGGGTTTCCTTGTATTTTGGTGCCACTGCTGACACAAAAATCAGTTTTCCAAATCACAAGCCACATCCCTGTTTATATCCAGAGGCAGTGTCCCTTCTTGTCAGAGACAAACACCAGCTTATCTCCTTTCTGGAAACTACAGAGCCATCATAGGAATGGTCCAAGGGATCCTCAAATTTCCCAGCACCTGGCACTCCCACTTGGAAAAGGACTGGTCAAGGCTGGGAAGGCACAATTTTGTGAGTGATCCCAAGATTTGCTGCACACAGCAGCAGGTCTGCTCAAGCAGCATTTTAAGTTTTCTGGGCTTGAGGAAATTCAGTTTGGAAGTGATGGGAGCGTAACAATAATGTTCTTTGGCTGATGATGGCACAGAAGGTGGCAGCACGAGTGGCCTCACACATCTGAAAGAAAATCCAAGGGAAAAAAATGGAGAGAGAAATAAAAGTACAGACAAGCCAATGTTTTCTGGCCCTGACATTACACAGCAGTTAACAGCAGCAGCACTGGATTGTGAGCAGACCCACAACCCTGAGCAGGGGTCACCTTAATAGGGCACAAGGGCCTTGTTCAGAATGGATCCAGGAAAAGAGAGGACAAGACAAAGACAGCCAGACCTGCCATGCTCCTTACTGAGGCGCCAGCAGGACCTTCAAACCCTGCAATAACACATGAAACGTGGGCTGAGCCTTGATCTGGTGATGCCTGGAGAGGCTCCTGGAGCAGAGGCTAGACAGAATCACAGGAATAAAGCCGGGATTTATTGAAAGCCCTTGCAAGGCTGCACCTTGGGCAGCACAAGAGCCCGGCCAGGGCTCCAGCCAAGGTGGCCCCGAGTCCGGAGTTTGCCCCTTGGCTCAGTTCTGCTCCATGCCCACCCTGGCTCCATTGGGCAGTGCCAGCCCCAGGGGATGCAGTCCCACCCTCCCAGCTTGCTCTCCTCACTCGCTGCTGGTTGCACTTTGTGGGGCTGAGGCTGCAGCGGTGTCCTTGGCTCTGGGCTGGGCAAGGATTGTTCTGTGTGCCTGAGCTGGGAGCAGAACTGGCTGGCACTGGGGGAGCAGTGCAGGGACACAGCCCAGGGCAGGGCACAGTGTGGAAATAGAAAAGCTAAAACTGAAGGCATCAATGGAAAAAGCCTGTTCAGGTGACAGCTGCCACTGCAAACCAGGGGAGAAGCTCCCTGTCCTGGTGGGATCTGTTGGCCTATGAACTTCCAAGGCTCCCAAAGGAAGAAACAACAGGATAGAGAGCAGAGTTGGGGAATGCAGGGCTCCTTATGCTGGTGGCATCACTCCTGCACACAGGATGCAGCAGACCCAGCCTGCCCATGCCCAGCCTTTCCCATTTTCAGGTCCTGCAAACACCCCAAGCCCTCAGCAGGAATGGGCACAGCCTGACTCAGAGCCCAGCAGGTGCCTCCACCCCCATCACTGCTCCACCTTCACTGTGCCAGGGGTGCAGTGGGCCCAACTAACCAGTGAAACAGAAACATCCTGCTCAGAAACACGCCAGAGGCCTCACCAGGGAAGCAACAGCTTTGCAGGGAGCTGAAAATGCCAGATTGCTGCTCTTAGAGCAGTTACAGCAAAGCAGACCAGACACTACAAGGATCAGCTCCTCTGGGGAAGGGCCCCTGACATCCACCACACTTCATAGATCAGCTCAGAACCTAAAGGAACAGCTAATGAATTTTGCTCCATGGCAGGATCTCAGCTTTTTGAGGTGTCAGCTCCATCCTCACTGCCTGGCATGGAGCAAACGTGGCAGTCCTTGGACGTGTGCTGAGGAGACAGCAGGGAGCTCATTTCCAGAGACAGAGAAAGGAGGCAAAAAAGAGAAGTGATACACAGGAAGTCAGTATGATAAAGCAAGTTTTACAACACTGTCTTTACATTATCCAGCGTGTATACATGAAAAACTAAAACCCACATCACTAGCTAATAAATTTCTTTGCCTGGGACCCTTGTTGGCCTCTTCTGCTGACACTGCCAGGGTTGGCAGCACATGGCAAAATGAAGTCCTCTTCCATCAAGCTGCTCTGCTTGTGTTATCTTAGAGGCTTACTGGTGCTGGGAAGAAGCTGATATTGCACTCAGGTGTCCTGCATTCACCTGGGCAGCACAAAGACCTGGAAAAAGATTTTGCCCCATGCATAAAAAAAGGTCTCCAGAATATTTCACCTTTGACAGTGGACATACTAGTTGAGGAAAAATTCAGAGTTTCCTGTTATCTGGTCTAAAACTAACAATAAAAAGCAAAAATCAGCAAGAAGTTTGTGGCAGTCTGACTTGTGGAAGTTTAGCAGACCATTCTTTCAGTGCCTGTGACTGCATTTCAGCAGGATGCATCTCCATCTATTTTTGATGCTTGGATCAAAGGGCTCCTGAAACTGCAACTGTCAAGGAAGGCTTTAAAAAAGACTTTTAAAATCCTTGGTCAGTGTCCTTCCCCAGACTGGGGCTGACTTATCAGGTTAATACTGTTCAGAAAGCTTGCTACACTTGTGACTTTTATTGTTTTTTGCAGTGATTAATTCTCAACAGGCCAATTAGAGGCAGCCTTCATTTCCTGGCATATAAAGGTTATTCTTCTAAGTAGCTGGACTGCACCTCAGTGAAGCTGAAATTGCCACCTTTTAGGGCCATCAAGGCTTTAAATGGCACCTCTCAGTCATAGAATTAGAAATTTAAAATGGCAAGAAGAAATCCAGTGGTGCTCCTGCCAAGGAAATCTTTCACACCCTGTGTTTCAGTGGTGTTTAACATCTCCTGAAATGCCTCCACTGGATTTGTGTGACCTTCTAAACCCACCCTGAGATCCTGAAGGTTATTCAGGCTGTCTTTACTCTAAGTCTTTCATTCTATTATTCACCCATAGCAATTTTTGCTTACCAGCCAGCAGCTTGAGTGCCTGCTGCCTTTTTACATCCTTCCAGCTCTCTTTATTTTAACCATCAGCATCCACAGTCCTTGCTGTGGCACATTGTGCCACGAGCTCTTCACGTTGAACAAGTGTCCCAAAACACAACAATGCACTTCATCCTTAAATATTATAATTCACTGGAACACTTTTGTGAAATGCTTTCATGTGGTGTGGCTAAAATTCTTAGTGAATGGTTAAAATTCTTAGTGAATGGTTAAAATTCTTGTGAAAGTCAAGTGCTGTCACCTTGAAGGTGGTTCTGAGAAGGGAAAAGATGTAGAAGGATTTTCTCCATGGTCCAAGTGGGTTTTGCCTCAGAATATCAGATGTTTTTAACTGTACTATGCAAAAAGAGAGAGATTCTAAAGCAACACAGTGCAACCAACAGTCCCATCACACAGGCACCTCATGGTCCTTAAGCTCCAGAAAATAAGGAGGCTCTGAGCTGAGATTCTTTTTTAAAAAATTGTTAGGAAGTAAGGCATTTAAATTTTCTTCTGCAACCCACAGTCACATCAGGACTTTCCTGCCAATTTAAATGAAAATGTGGCTGTAACTTATTAAAGGTGGATTATAATTTTGTTTGACAGAAAGACTTAACTTTCTGCAAAACCGTAGATTTGCCTGTTATGTAGCATTGCCAAATTTCCTGCCCTTGTCCAGAGTCTGCTCTGACTTTTTCAGTATTTTCCATCAGGAAAGGTGTTTTCCCAGAGCACCAGCCACATGTTCTTCTTCTTCCCACTACATTTCTGTTCCTTGTTCATGTACACTTGCACAGTTTATTTATGTGCACGGCTCAATTTGGACAGTCTTATAGAAAAAAAAAAGTACAGAACACTAGAAATTAGCAGAGATTTTCTTTTTTTTCCTCTCTCTCTCTTTTTCTTTCCTTTTCTAGCATGCCTTTGCACTTTTCACACGTTTCCTCTCTCTCATTCTTCCTCCTCCCTCGTGATCTTCCAAAATCCCTTAATTCAGAGTAGAGGAAACCTGGTTCAATGGAGCCCTCTCTTGGCCTCATGTTGTAACTTATCTCTGTAAAGCTCAGAATTTTTTTATGAATGAATTCAAGACCAGTTGCATAACTTGAATTTGCTGGGGACCACAGCTCCTGTTGGTGCTGTTATGTTGCTGCTGCTACAGCTCTTTGGATTCTGTTTTATGTGTATGTCTGCAAGCTGGAGCCTGGGTGCAGAGAGATGTACCTAAACAGCTCAAATTCAAGAAACAAATTACTGCAAAACTCAAGAATTTCCTGTTGAAAAGACAACAAAATTTAAATATCTATCCTAACCATCTTTTACTGCAAGTGAAGTGGAGAAAAGGGTGGTCTGAGGACAAATAAGTCAGTAAAACTGAGCAGACAGCTGAAAAATAAAGATAAGATTATTCATATCCCTGTTTTCACCTTTAGCTCAAAGCTTGGAGTAATCTAAGGCTGATGTTATCACTTTGTTGCTACAAAATGAGAGGGAAAGGCTGTGGATGTGTCTACCCAGACCTGAGCAAAGCCTTTACCCCATTTCCCACAGCATTCCTGGCTGAGTGCTCATCACTGGGTGGAAACTGCCTGGCCAGGCCCAAAGAGTGCTGGTGAGTAGATCCTGATTTCAATCCTTAGATCCTGATTTTAGATCCTTAGATCCTGATTTTAAGGAACTGTGGCCTTCAAGATCTGTACAAAGACCAGAGAGACACCAGGTGTAACCTCTTGCTGAAGTCCCTGAAGGACAGATGAACAATCTCATCATTTCCATGGTTACACAAGGAATCTGCTCAGCTGCAGGTGATACAATCCCACCAGTGCTCAGCCCAGGCTTTCAGGACCTGCAGTGGAATTTTGCTCTGGGGCAAACCTGCTTCTTTCTTGCCTGTATAGATGAAGGCAAGATTCCAAACTGAGCAGAGGCAGAGCTGAGGTTGTACAAACTTGGAGACAGCCTGCACTTCCCAGGACATCAGAAAAATGCCACAAAAATCCTGGAAATTTCATGCAATGGGAACCACTTGGCATTCTTCCACAGCAAGGAGCATTGAGGGACATTCTTGCATTTACACACAGAGTAGATGGAGCCCTCACAGAGGCCACAGCCACACCCCTGGATATCATCAATTATTCTCACAGCCCCCTTCTCCCCTGCTTCAGATCTCCCAGCCCTCCCTGGCTCTCCCTGACTCTCCATCTCCCTGGTTCCTGCTGCTCCTCCACCAGCCCTCCAAATTCCTTCCTCCACACTCCCTGCTCCCCAAAGGTTTCCTTGCAGGCTCCCACTAAATGCCAAGTCTTTTCTAAAGTGAAGTTTTCAAGCAACCAGAGGAGCCAATTTACAAGTCATCACATCCTTCAGTTGTCATTTATGTCCCTCCCCAGCTGCTCCAGCAAGCAGCCCTTGTTGGTTGTGTTTTATTTTGGCGGTGCTCGTTTAGCAGCCACATTCAGTATCTCTTCACAAAATTGCACTCATTTAATTTCCCCTGTGAATCTGTTGACTGTTTGCAGGAGTTCAAAACAGCAGCACTTCTATGTAGTTCATGAGCACTTCAGAACATCTGTTGGGCACTGTTGGGAAAGCTGCCTCTGAACCACGGGCCCTTAAGAGTTCCAGAGAGTTCAGCTCATACAAAGAACTCACTTTTTTTGTTGAAATCTGCCCTAAAGAGAGAGACTGGAGAAAAGGAACAAGATTCACCATTGCCAAAACGCCTGACATGTTAACTGCCAGCCAAAGTTAACCCAGAATCAAGCAGGGCTCCTTATATTCCCGACTCAATCCCCTGATGGGTTCCCCGAGACAGCCCCAGCTCTTCACAAGACCCAGCTCGGGTTTCCAAGCCCCACAGAAATATTTGCCTGATCCTGGGTTTTATTATTTTAGCTTAGGCTGCACAGACTAATTTTCAAATTTAGGCTACACATCCCATTTTCAAATCCTATTCAGCAGCACCTGAAACTGGCTCACGATCAAAACCCAAGTCCAGGTCTCACTTTTACACTGCTTTTCCCAGCAGACAGCCAGTACTGCTCCCTTCAAAAGCCTTTTAATCCTTCTACAATTCTAAGCTTAACCCAAGATTTCTTCACTTAAAAAATTAAATGAGAGTAAAACTCCCCTTAACTGAACAAGGATGTGCCTACCCCAAAATTGTTCAGGCACCCTGCCTGAGCAAGCCTGGCAGTGGTGTCAGAGAAAATCCTCTGTTAAGACATACATGCAGGATATATACTTAGAGAACATTTATTTTATTAATTTGCCTGAGCAGTTGTTGTCTTCAGGCCAACAAGCAGAGTTTTGTAAGGACAGATTAGGTGGTACATTTATACTGTAACTGAAAACAATAAATTCAGTGCTTTATTTCCATGACTGCTTTTGAAATATATATTTAATTCTTGAAACAGGGATAAATATCTGCAGATATGTTGTCTAGAGAGGGACAAAAATAGGCCAGCACACCAGAGTGCCTGCTAAATGGCAGCTGTGTCCCGTGAAAGCGAAGGGGATCATGAAGGAGACCTGCTCCAATACAGACACAGAGGGAATGGTGCTGCTGAAAGCCAAGGGAGGAGCAAGGGATAACTCATTTAGCCTCAATCCACCCAAGGCTTTTTCAGACACACACCATTTGACAAGCTCCCAGCCAGAGCTCTTAATCCAAGAGCTGACTGACCAGAAAATCCCTGCAGCTCTGATGGCCCAGCCAGGCAGCCCAAAGGGGCAGAGCTGGGGCTGTGCCATGGCCAGCCCTAGTCGAGGCACACAACAGCACTAATTGCTTGTGAAAATCTCAGCCCCAGTGCCTGCAAACACTTAAACCCATGAATAATAATAATAATAATCGAGTCCTCCTGTTGGCTTCCTGGTTGGCCTTGCCTGGCTATGCTGGGAAGTTGCTGCACATGCTGGGGGTGAGGGGGTGCTGTTAATAAGGATAATATTGGGATCTCACATGGCCTGGGGCACATTGGAGCTGGGTAATTACAGAGGAAGGTGAGTCAGGAGGAAATAACAACCTCCCTCTCTCAGAAAGAGCAAATTTCAGCCTGGCAAATGCAGCACTGAGAAGCAAATGAAGTAAACAAGTCCTGAAAGAATTCTGTATATCAGGAAAAAAATGCAGGCATTGTGGGCAGCTATGGAAAAGAAAATAAATCACTGCCCAGTGGTCAAAATAAGCAAGCTAAAGGTAAATGCTGTGAAAGGCAAGTGAGAGCAGCAGTAAAACACAAGATGCACTCTATGTCCACCCTGCCCTGGAGTACCCTGTCTGCACTGTTTCAGCCAGGATAGGGAGGGAACAGGCAGATCCACACTCAACTCCCAGCCAAGAGCATGGATGATTTTAATTCTGATTAATAATTCTGGAAATAATCACACTGAGTGATCACAGAAATCATGACCTTTTCATTCAGATTCCTGCAGTTATGAAACAGCTGAAAACCAGCACACAGAACAATGCATAGCAAAGGTGAATTCCATTTCCTCAGTGCACAAAAATGATTCTTTCAGATGAGCTGAGCCATGACACATCAACGAGAGCAGCTCACCAGCTATCCCCACTGCTCACCCCAGCAGCACAGCCAGGGCTGGATTAGGGATTTTAAAAATTAAAATACCAAGGAAACACCTTCAAAAACCTCTCCTGAGCAGGGCAGATGGACCAGACACAAAAAGGGCATTTCCCACTCTGCAAAACTTTCATGAGAAAGAACTGTTGTGTGACCATTTTCACTGCAAGAACAAATTAGAGACAAGCTCCCAACTGCCTTGAAGCTGTTAGGTTTGCCCCAAATTATAGCAGGCAGTTGTGTGAGAAACAGCCCCCTCAAAAACTTAAAGCCCTCCCAGTAAAATAAAATTATCTGGAGGTGAGTGGTCAAGACCTTTGCAGGATGCTGTGACACCCTCGTGGGCAGAAAAAGTTCACTGGGACCCCTCCTGCCTTAGCTGAGGCACTTGTGTTTAGACAACAACAAGGTTTTCTCCAGCCAAACCAAAACCAAGCTCTAATATAACTTAGAATGGGGTGAATTATCTCCTGGGCTGAGATCAGGTGTATTGAAGCCCTTGCTGCATGCTGGAGGTTATCAAATGAAGTGTTCTCTGCAGATATTCCTGCACTAACAATTCTCCTTGCTCCTTTTCTCTGGCTCTGGTCACCACGAGCAGCAAAGCTCCAGACTCTGTGGAAATCAGACTTAACTAAGCATGGGAATTCTTGTGTACCAATAAGTTATCCTTTGATTTGTGGCATATTTCAGATTAAAGTTCCTAAGAGCTACAAGAGGAAAGGTAATTCTCCATTTCAGTCCTGAGGGCTGCACTGATTTATTATTTCTGGCACCACATAGTGCATTGTTTGATTGAGATTGGCTGTTAAAATCCATACTTAGGAAATGTAATATTCCTCTGGAAATGTCCCATTCTGGTTCTTTTTTAGAGGGTATTTTTATTGTGAGGAAGGGACAGAAATTAGCCTAGCAATGATGTTCAAAACCATTTCAGCTGGTAAAGTCAGGTAGACTAATATTTTCTTTCTATTTGGCCTCATTTCTTTACCAAAACTGAGATGAGACCCCTGTGAGAATTCTGGCAGAATAATTAAGGATGTGGCTGTGTATCTTCCTAATAAAATAAAGGCAAAAATGCCAAAGGATTGGAGAATGGCTCCCTCCTTACTGTCTCCTTACCCTAGCATTGCTCAGCAGCTCAATAATAGAGAATATGAACCCCAGTGATGCAAGGAGCCAGACAGGGGCACACAAGCACGAGCCTCTCCAGTGGACAGACAATCCAGAGCCTCCCCTGGCTCAGGAGAGACCCTGGCAGGCTGCACAGGCACAGGGCCAGTAAAAGGAACTGCAGAGCTGACAAAATAGTGTAAAAGAGTTTTCCCAAGCTCTGTGCCACAGTCCCGACTGGTCACCTGTAAATCACACTCGCTGCCAAGTTATTAATGACTCCTTGATGTAATTCACAGAGGCCAGAGCTGCAGTTCAAGCTACTCAGGGTCACTTCACCACAGGGAACAAGCTTGCCACGTGTGAGATCCAAGCCCCCAGCTGCCAACAGCAGCCACTGCCGGGGACAGCACGGCAGGAGTTTGTGCTTTGGGTCACATGCGATTTTTTGGAACGTGCCTCCTTTCTCCTTGGGAGGATTTACCCTTGGTTTGCACAGAGACACCAGAGGCCAGCACCCTCTCGTTGTGATGGAGCAACCACAGGCGGAAAGGAGCTGAGGATAACACCTGGGAGTGCTCCAGGCCAGGCTGGACGGGGCTTGGAGCAACCTGGCACCGTGGGAGGTGTCCCTGCCCATGGCAGGGGGTGGAATGAGATAAGCTTTAAGATCCCTTCAACCTGCTATAAATATATATTATAATATTGGCTTTTTGCAAATATTAAAATGGATGCTATATGTATAACGCCGAAGTAACTTTGCTATAAAGTTTTTATTTCTGCTATTAACTAAACTTAGACAGAGTAGTGAAATAGCTGATTTAGTTATGCTTGTGGTGATGGAACTGCCTGGCTGGTGAAGATAACATCCAACAAACATATGATGAGGACCCCTGCTATTGATATGCCAACTATCAGCACCAGCTAGCTGAAGAGAGTTTGGACCAAAACCCAAGCTGGAAGTGATAATAAGACCAGACTAAAAGCACAGCCAAGAAATGGGCATGCTCTAAAAAGGCAGACTCGAGGAGGAGCCATGCTAAACGGTTCTTGGGGCATGTAAATTGGTTTGGGGAAAAGTTTAAATATGTCTAATTGTTTATGAATATGCAATAAGCTGATACAATAGAAAGGGTGTCTCTGAAATAGCAGGTGTGCTCTTGGCTGAATGCCAAGCACCCAGCCATAAAAGCTTTGCTTTATCATCTTTGTCTCCTATTGTCCTTTATTAAACTTTTAAATTCTACCAGGAGAGTGAACCTCGTTTTTCACAAACCCAAACCATTCTGTGAACTCCACAGCACACTTTTTCCTCATCCAACACCCCAGCCTCTACCAAAGTGCTTGCAGGGAGCAGAGGTTTGCATCTCCTGCAAACAGCACTGAGAGCTGCCCCCGTGGCCTGGGCTGGGGGGCTCAGGAGCCCTGGCACTGCCCCGAGCCTCATCCAGCACAGGGGTGACCTTCTGCTGACACCAGGTGCCCAGGATGCCCAGAGCCTTCTCCAGGGTTGAACCAACAGGGGAGAATGGTGGGAAATAGAAAAGCCCTAAAAGTCTCAGAAAGCTGTGTGAAAGCAAATCTCAGAATGGAGAAATGTAAGGAAGCCAAAGCAGCAAGGTCAGGAAATAATAATAATGCTGTGTGCTGTATTGAGCTAGGCCTAGAAAACATGTTAAGCAAGATAGTAGAAATATGTAAACTTAATAAAGAAGTTTTATCCATTGTTTTAAACTATCATAGCCAGCATTGTTAGAAGCAAGATGTGCATGCGCCTTTACTAATTGGGTTTAGCAAACACTTGTCAACTTTTAATGTTATCCTATTGGCTAAAAGGCTTTTAAAAGACCATGAACTAAGGGAACTCTCTCTGCTGTTGCAGTGGCTGAAGCTGTTTGCATCTCCCTTGCTAGGCTCTGTAAAATGAGACTGATAATTATGATGGAATAAAAGCTTTGGGACAGCCACTCCCATCCTGTGCTTTGTGTATATTCATGTACATAGAAAAGAAAAGAATCAACAATCTGCTGTGCTTCAGGTTTGCAGGGTCAGATTAAATACTTGCTTCAGGCTCATAGCACCATTCATGCAGAATCCAGTTAAAAATCACAACTCCACCAAAATAAACTTCGCTTCTGATTTTCACAAAACGCACCTTGTCCTCATCACTCTTACAGGATTCTCTGGGTGTAAATTACTTAATGGAAATGTTCCTGGAAACATATTACCATAAAAAAAAGTGTGATCCCAGCAACATTTGCATGAGACAATAGTCTGTAGCTTTGCATCATCCAAATCCAGATGTTTCTGGTGAGAAAGAAATAGATGACCTGAGAATTAAACCCAGGCCCCTTGGCTCCCCTCCAGATGCTCTACCAGCTGCTCACACCAAATCCCCTCTGGTCAATTATTTTACTTGATGCTTCTAATCAACAATATTATATATGTGATGCTATAAACTTTTGTATTTAATATTAGCTCATAACTCAGCATCCAAAACCAGATGTTTTTGGTGAGAAAGAAATTGATGACTTATCAGAGGACTGAACCCAGGCCCCCTGGCTGCCTTCCAGGCAGTCTACCAGCTGAGCTGCACAGCAAAGCAGCCACCCCCTGCTCCCCCCACCCTCTGCCTTTCATGAAAGGAAAAGGATTTCACATCTCCCAGTGCAGGAATATGTGAAAGATGTTTTAATAAATGCTTTTAAAGCAGTGTAATGCAGGCTTGCTTTGAGTCAGGAGAACACTGCTTCCCAGAGGAAGGCTCTGCAGACAAGCTCCTTTCCTTCCTCATTGAGGGTTCATGTACAACTGCCCACACGAGCAGCACCAGAGATTTCATTTTCAAATTAAAGAGATTTAATTTTTCAGGCTAATTTAAATCTGAACTTCTCCAGCTCCTGCGTGCCCTGTGGAGGATGATTGTGAGACACTCCCTGCAAGCATTCAGGACAGCTCCCTGCATCAGAGGATGCTGCAAAACGTGAATGTTAAAGGAGTGAGAACAGGTTCCGGCAGGGCTGAAGGGTGGAGCACGGGGCATCTCTGATTGATGGAAATGTAATGTTCCAACCAGGCAAAGCAGTTCAGCGAGTGCTTTACTTCAAAGCTGTATTGATGCACTGAGCCCAGCGCAATTCCTGCTCTGTCTGGAGCTCAGCACACACCTAAGAGCTGCCCTGCCCGAGGCCACGCTTTGGCAATCCACAGCAGAGCACAGTAACTGCTCAGGACCCTAAAGCACAGCATCGAGTGTTTATTAAAGGCAAGAGCATCACTTTTATACCTATGAATTCACAGCATTTTGCTCTTAAATTATAGCTATATAAGACATGATGAAAAGCAACTTCCATGAAAGCCCAAAGCCCACAGACCTAAGGGACTGGAGACAACATCCGCTACAGATCTACAAATTGTCAGGAACAGAATTGTTAGCAACAACTGTGAAAATATTATTGCAACTTAAATGAATCTGAAAGCAAAACCAGCACACTCTGAAAATGTATTAGAGAACGTTTTTCAAAGAGGCAATTCCAGCTTCCCAAACTGATGAAGACAGTGTACCTTTTCCAAGGAAAAACTGCTTTTTAAGAAAAGAAAATATGTCTGTAAACATACAGAGAGCTGACAGTGGTGTTCAGAGAGTTCAGTTGTCTTCTTGGTTCATTTGACTACATCTTAAGCCCAAGGTTTTACCTTAATTATAACAATGAGGTTTTGCAAACCAATGAGATTCAGCATTCACTTGTAGGGCAACTTACCCTGCCCAGCCAATGAAATTAGGCAAAGGCTTGGACAGATCCTCCAACTGCTGGCAAAACAAACCTCATTCTCAGTGAAAGAGATTTCTAAATTTGGCTCTGTTCTACTCTGAGGACTCAGCATTATCTTGCCAACATTTCCAGTGTAATCAAAGCAGCTGAAATCAAAGCTCACTTAAAGTACTCTGATTAAACTGCAATGGCATAAAAAGCTTTCCATTCAAGGACAAATATCCGAATCAGTATAAACTCACTGAGTCATCTTTTACCAAAAATTTCACACATCTCTGGTCAAATTACCTTCCCAGACAGCTTCAAGCTGTTTGGGAGGATGTATTGTACCAAGGCTGTTCAGCACAAAGAGAAGACAAATATGAAACAAAGATAGAAAAACCAGGTTGAGAGAGCTTAAAGGGCCAGGTGGGCAGAGACAGACACAGGGGCAGGAGCAGCAGGCCAGGGAGAATTCCACAAGTCTGGAATGAAGACCCTCAGTCAGCACCTGAGCAGAGCATGGCACGTGCACAGAGTGCTGAGAGCTGCAGAACATCAGCAACATTCTGATGCCCTTCAGGTTTTGCTTTTTCTTCTTTTATATGTTCTCTGTATTCTCACACATGTATTTGTAGCTCTATAGTTCATTGTTTTAGAGACCAGTTTTCCCAGTACTTTTCCATGGCCTTTCCTTGAGCAGAAAGACAAAACAAATTCCAGAGCTCCAAGGTTCTGCCCTACCTTGGTTCTTCCTGGGAACCAAGGTTGGGAGAACTCTCGGAGATCCATTCTCATGGACAAAGTACAGCCAGTGCTGAAGGGGCTCCAGAGAAGGGGCTTGACCTGGGGGGGAATTGCATCACCACTTGTCCTTCTAATTGATGCTTTTTATCAGTTATGTTAACTTGGGGTTTTGCATAATTAACCAATACACGATATTTTCAAGTGCTGAACCACGCTCTAAAACACTTCCCTTAAAGCCTCCTCTCCTCCTGCCAGTCTGTTTTCTGTAGATACAACATGGACACCAAGTCTTTAAATCTGCTTGTTGCTTCATGTATTTTTTTAATCATAAACAGGATACTGTCCAGGAAAGAGCAGCTGGAATCACAGCTGCAAAGCTCTTACTAATGTGACACCACACAATCACACTTGATAGCAGGAGAGTTCTCTGGAGGAGGAAATCACTGGAGGAGGAAGATGGGCTGTAATTGAGCAGGACTCCACCACTGGAAGATTTCTGTGCTTGTCAAGCTTTTGTTAACAAAACAGAAGATCTTATACCCTGACAAGTACACTGAACGACAAAACCTTTTTTAAAAATAAAATACATAATACCAACAGATATAAACCTGAAAGGCAAACAGCAAGTCCAGAAAAAAAAAAAAAAATAAAATTGCTGCTTGTCTGTGCTCTTTGAGGCATGGTCCTGGCTGGACTAGCCCAAATTTGGGATATTAAATCTGCAAGGGGCAATGGAGAAGGAGACAGCGAGGGCTGAGCTGCGCAAAGCAGAGGCTGGCTGTGCTTACCTGTGATCCTGCCCTGATGTAGGAGAGGGAGCACTGGCAGGAGAGGCTGCCTGAGGAGCCCTCCCAGCCTAACAGGAGCTATAAAAATGTAGGAAGCTGCAAAACGTGGGCCCAAGGACACAGTGAGGGCCCAGGCAGTGACCTGGTGTTTGTGGCATCCCATAGGTCTGGAGAGCAACCTCTGGAGCAGCTGGGTGTCAGTCAGTGTGGTGATGCCTTAAGTTTGAGCTTTTATATTTTTTAGATTCTGGGCTGTTTTGGTGGGAAGTTTTAGGTTTCATATTCAGTGCTGCTAAGTTCTCTTCTCAAAGTAGACAGACAAAACAAATCCTTCTCTGGTTTGATACCAAAGACAACTTTCAGGCCAAAGAACAAAACCATTGGTGAAGTGAGAAGAGAAACCAAGGAGGATGGAGCTTCCTGCCCTGGAGCTGTGATTGCCCCATGAACTCCAATGTGCTGCTGGAGCAGAACTGATCCCAGAGGGAGCCCTGTGACCAGGGGTCCATTCTGGGACCAGTTTGGGTTCATCCTTGGTGTGGTCTGGCTGGACTCTTGTGCTGCCCAGGTGTGCCCAGGGAGGCCTTGGAATAAATCCCTGCTGTATCCTTGTGCTCTGCCTGCTCTGTGCCAGCTCAGCCTCCAGAAGGCATCAGAGTGACACCCCACAGCTTGGGAACAAAAAGAGTGGCACCTGTGGGGGTGTCAAACAGAGCCAGGGGTCACAGTGACCCTGAGCACAGGAGGGACAGAGCAGAGCATAGGACAGGGAGACAAAACAGCACAAACTGGTGCCTGAAACCTCTGTCACTGACAGGCAACATGGGCCTGGCTGGAACAGCCCAAATTCCAGGCAACAGCTGCCCCAGGGACCCCCACCCCAGAGCAGGGGGAGCTTTGGGCTGCATCAGGGCCCTTTGGAGAAGGGAAACCCTGGGTGCCCCGTGGAGGGAAGGCAGACAGGAAATGCACACATTTTGTGGTGGCAGGACAAGGCTTACCCCTCCATGTCTGGCTCCTTTCAGTAGTTTTGGGGTGCCTGGTTAGGATGCTGGTGGGATGGGCTGTCTGAAGAGGCTGCTGTTCCTCCCTGGAGGAGCCCAGACTGCACAAGAGCACCTGGAGTTTTCCTGGGACGCTGGCAGGACCTGGAGGAGAGGGTGCAGTCAGCTCAGTCACCTCATCCACAGTCACAGCCACACTGCAGCCTGATGCCTGACAGCCAGAGCAGAAAACAGCAGATTAATTAGGGCAAGATAAGAGGGATACACTCCAGCTCACTGCTCCCCAAATCTAAAGAGCAAACACTGCTAAGATTGACTGGCTTTGCTTATCAGCAGAACAAGGGAAACCAAGGTAAATTTTATATATGTGGGAATAAAACCCTCCTTGGGCAGCTTGTCCTGAGGACTTTATGGAGCATAGGGATGGAGAGGGGAGTGCAAGCCTCAGAGCAGGTTTTGTCCCTGTTGTTTCAAAGGGCTCTGGCTGGCACAGCTCCTGTAAGACTGTGGCCTTTTTCTGCTAACTCAGTGAGCTAGGACTTCATTTTCTAGTTACTCCACACCCCAGCAGGGATGATGTTGTCTTTCTCAGCAAAGATTTGTGTACACAAAGTGTCTGTGGGCAGTGAGACGAGACAGCTTCTTCCCCATTAATTCTCCTGTCAGCCAGGGCTGAGGAGCTGAACTACAGACAGAAAGCTGAGAGCAAAGCAGGAGTGGATGGAGGAGCAGAGGGAGGAACACTGATGCCTGTGCAGCAGAAAGGTTAAAGCACCTTTCTCCATGATCCTTGACCTCAGCACAAAAACTTCAGCCTGTGGACATGGAAATGATGCACAGCAGAGCCATCTCCGTGGCCAGAGGGGGAGTTTAAGCCTGGCTTTGCTGGGCTCCCCTGGTGTCCCGTCAGCCTGAGACAGCTCCCTGTGCTCTGCCACCACCGGGTTTTTTAAGTAGTTTAAAAGCACATTTATTTCTTGGAAGCCTATGAACATCAGAAGGAACTAATTAAAACCAGGAGGGCTCAGGGGAGCCGGGAGGGAGACGGTGCAATTTGGTTTCCACTTCAAAGTGGTTCAGCAAAATAAAAGCACTCAGCCCTCTAATGCAAGTGCGTGTCCATGGGGAGGGCAGAGCAGAGGCCACTCAGTGCTCTCGAGTGGCCACTCTCCCCCCACTTTTGCTCCCCAGGCTGGCTGGAGCCGTGTTTGGATGCTCTGGCAGTTGATTAGGCAGGGCACCAGAGGTTAATTGCAGTGGTGCCTCCTGTGCCCTCCCGTGGGTTTTGCAGAGCAGGTGGAGCTGCACAGGGAGGAGGTGGCAGCTTGCTCAGAAGCACCCACCCACAAAACCCATAGGAACTGGAACCAGACCAGACAGCAGCTGCCACCGTGGGGTTTCTGGGCAAGTGTGAGGCACCACAGGCAGTGGCAGCATGGTCACTGCCCAGCCTGGCTGCTCCAGGGCCAGGCCCCACCGTGGAGGGGCTCCTTGCAGAGCCCACCACCCCACAGCTCCTCCCTTCTACCCCCCTGTGCCCCCGGCGTCCCAGGGTGGGGTTCCCAGATGGTTCCCATGGGGTACCCAGGCTCTCTGCACCCTTCCCCCCTGCACAGCCCCAAACGCCACAGCAGGACCCTTCAGGGGTGACCCCTGACCTCCTGCTGCCCAGCCCTGTCCCATCAGCCCTGTGCCCCCAGCCCATGCCGTGCTTGGGGGCCCTGCACCCACACAGGGCTGGGGGCATCAGCATGGAAAACTGCTCACCAGCACTGCCCCCTGTGCCTGCTCCATCCTTGTTTTGTTCCTTCTTTAAAAAACACCTTTTCCCTCTAATCTGGCATTTTAACACAGTCTAAAGCCTGTGTTAGAATGGGGGCTGGGCTGGCTGGCAGCTCTGGGGCTGCAGGATCAGCCACATGCAAACTCCTTCCTATCCCTCTTTATCCCTTACGTATCCAACCCTCATCCTCACTGCTGGGTATCCCAGCCCCTTCCCAGCCCCTTCCCAGCCCCAGCTTACCCAGTGACCCAGGGTGGCAAGTGGAGTCTGACTGATGTCCCACCCTCCTGCTCCCACTTCTGTTTGTTCTCCCCTCATTCTCTGTGGCTGGGGGAAAGCAAGGGGAAGAAATCAATAAAAATTAACTCTGAGAATAAAAAAGGAACGAATGGGCAACTCACAAGCAGCAGCAGATAAAGTGGCCCGTGATGGCCCCGTAAACCATCCCTCAGCACACCATTTATCAGCAAGCCAGGATGTCTCAACCTCAGGCTTCATTTACTCAGCACTGAAAGACATAAAACTGGCCTTGCAAATCTAGGAAGGGGAGCTGCAATGACAATTCAGATGTGAACGTGGCTGATGCCTGTGCTCGGAGTTCTCCGTTGCTGGGGGTGTGCAGGGCTGGGCCCCTGGGGTGGGTCACTCTAGGATTTCAGCTCCCTGGCATGAAATCTGGGGTTGCTAAAGGTGAGGATCAGTGCAGATCTAGGCATGTCACACCTGGGAGGGTGGGATGGAGTGGTCAGAGTCGCTCTGCATCCAACCCCCTGGGCAGCACCCAGCTGCTGCAGCCCCCAGGAGACCCTTCCCGGCACTCAGGCTCACCGTGGCTGTTCCACTGCTGGCACTGCCCTGTGAAGAGAAGCTTTCTCCATCCCCTGCCTGACACAGAGAGCTCTTGTGAGCAGCAAACCCCAGCCCCACCAGAGCCTCCGTGGCTGCAGCACAAGAGGAAGGGATGCTGGCTGGCCCTCGGGTAAAGCTGACTGGATTTTGTCCAGTGGCTTTTTCTTTTCAGCAGTTTGTAATGCCCTGCCCAGGACATAGTGCAAGCTCTGTGTGAGACATGAATAACATTCCCTCCTGTGCCTGTTTGTACAGCTCAGGGCACTGCGGGTCAGCCTGAGGAGTGTTGTAAGAATGATGCAAGGCCCCCAGCCTCGACAAGCAGGGAGCATGGCAAAGGAAGATAAAGAGGCATTCACAGGCCTGTGTGGGGTCCCACACACAGGAGCTGAAGGCCCAGTAGGTCACAATTTCAATGCATGTCCTTGGGCTGCCCCTGGGGAAATGTGGCTCTTTTCTGACTGCACAAAATGTCATTATCAGACTCACCTTTGAAAGGCAGAGGGAGGGCCCCCATCACCCTGGGGATACAATGTGTGACCCAGGGAGAAGAAACCAAAAGGAAGCTATGTGGTCCACATGGAAAACATGGATACACAGGGAAAACAGGTGAACATCCTTGGAAATCCTGGAAAGCTGGCCACAGACAGGTCCTGTGCTTCAACATCTGTGTCATGTCCCCTCGTATCCACCTCACTGTGCCCCTCCACAGCCCCTCTGCTGCACCAGAGCCCATCTCCACAGCCTTCTGGTTGGATCTCCAGGTCCTCAGCTGCTCCAGGCCACTCCTCATGACCTCTTTCCTTGGCACAGAGCACCCCAGTGAGAAAAGGCACTGAAGGTAGATGGGAGGATGGGTTTATCCCAGCTTTTGTCCAAGAGCCAGTTGATTTGCTTGTAAAGAGTAAAGAAAAGCAACTTCTCCCTCTCTCTTCTGTAGCATTTCAGGATGTATATTGGATGTAGCCCTTTTATCAAATAAAAAGACCAACAGCAATTCACACAGTGCTGTCTTCCTTTGGTGCCCATTCCTGAGAGCCACTGCTGCTGCTTAGCTATTGTACAGACTCACATTCTGGGGGTTTGGCTCCCCAACCCAGACTTCTGAAATTTTTTTACTAACTTAGGGTTTTTTTTCCTCTTTGCCTGAACATGAACCTGCAATCTGCAGAGTTTGATTGCTTATGACATTCCTGACCACGGGTTTTGGCACGTGCCAACCCCTGGCCTCCCAAACCACGCCTGCTTCGAAGCAGCCAATATTTCATTGGGAGAACAGACACAGCCAGCTGAGCCCCTGGGGTGAGAAAGCCCCAAAATCAAGGAGCTCAGAGTCCTTTGGGAGCTTTGCATCTCTGGCAGCCCTCAGACAGGTCTCCCCACCAGGACAGAAGGGGATCAAAGCCTGCATTCCTTGGGTGGCTGGAAACTTGTCCTTGTGCAAACCTGTCCTTGGCTCCCAAGCTGCTGGTGCACGTGTCCTGCCAGCCTCTGCTGCACCCACACTCCCCTTTCTCGTGTCATTCCTAACATGCAAACGGCATGGCCCGGCAGAGAGAGGCACACGATACAAACGAGGTGAAAAAGAAACCAGAGCCCACCCCTGGATTCTTGCAGCCCACTGCTAATTAGGTGAGACATGGTGAGAGGAACCCCTGCTATCAGCCAAGCCAAGGGAATGTAAATATTTGCAAGTCGAGGTCACCAGGTCCATTATTTACTGTTCTGTCCTGTGACTTAAGGTTTGACACAAGACTTGAGGTTTTTAGAGGTTTGTTGTGTTTTGGTTGGGTGGTTTGGGGTTTTTTTCCCTTTTTTTCTCTTGATTTCTTGCCAATTATACACTGTGAAAGGGAGGGCTGCCTTCAGCATCCCACACCCACAAAACAATGATGCCACTGTGAGCTGCTGCCGTTAATCCCCGTTTGCTGGGTGGCACAAGGTGTTGGGTGAAAGGAAGGTGGGGCAGAGCTCTCAGCCTCCTGTCCTGCAGACAGACAGACCCCGGGACATGGCCAGCACTGCTGCCATGGGGAAAAGCAGCCACAGCAAGAGGGGCTGAGCCACACAACCAGGCAGCTCCCACCCAAGGCTCCGCCATGGGAGCCACAAACTCTCTTTGTTTCAGCAAGAACCTTCAGTTTGCACATTGACACTGGACCCAGGCTCCCATTTCCAATTTCTTTGACAGAAAGGAAAATTATTATTTTTTTTTATTATTATTCGAAGGTGGGCATGTTTTAGGGTCACCTAAACACACTCCAACCAACACAGACACTGCTGACACCACCCTGGGCCTCTCAGCAAAGATCTCCTGGCCTGGGGAAATGCTGGCAGGTGCCCTGGGGTCTTTTGCAAACCCTCCAAGGGACTGAATGACCCCCAGGCTCTGCACAGCTTGGCACTGTGGGTGGGCTGAGGGGGCACCAGGAGTCACCTCAAAATGGGCACAGCTCAAACCAAGCTGCCACAAACACACAAAGCTGAAGGAGCACAGCAGGCAAAGCAGAGGAGATGGGAAATTTAATTTTATATGGCGTGTAAGAAAGGAGATTAAATGGGGAATGTGATAATGCTATAAATGCCTCCTGGGAAATACCATCAAAGGAGAAAGGAGGATTATTCAAATGACCTGGAAACAGTAAAACAAGGAGAGCTGGGGCCAGGAGCTGCAAATGGAAATATTTCAGGCAAGGCATTAAGAAAAACTGTGTGAGGAGTGAGAGTAATTAGGTGCAGAAACTGGCCATCCCAGCAGAGTCAGGGCCTTATCAGAGGTATTTAAGGTGGTGTAAGCACAGCTTGGGAGGGCATGCGGGTGGGACCCGGGGGAAGCAGAGGGGTCTGCCATCCTCAAGGGGGTTCAAAGCCCCCTCACCAAGATGCTGCTGTGTCTGATACCTCCCCATCAGCCCTGGGGCACGGCCTTGGAGCACACAGAGCCCTGTGCACAAAGAGACCCCAGAGGGCCAGAGCTGCTCAGCCCTGGCTGAGGCATTAGAGCATTCCCAGGCACTCACCTTCTTCCCATCCTGCTCCTCAGCCTTTCTCCATTTCTCTGCATTCGCTTCCCTATCCTGTGACCGTAGAAAACAAAGGTTGATGGAGCCATATGCTGACTTTTCTGGTCCAGGATGAAATATGAAATAAAATATCCCAGCCAGCTCGCCACTGTGTAACTTGGCAGAGTAGCGTGAGTAGCTAATGAGTAAAGCTGAAGTTGGCTGTGCAATTAGAAGTGATACATTTTTATATATAAATGATGAGTTTTCCATCCTCAAAGCTGGTAAATTTCTCAGGCTAAATTTCTCGACCTAAGAGCCTTTTGTGGCCACTTTTTTACACACAGTGCTATTTTTTCTTCCTCAGCTCCCCTCCAAAAAAAATGGCCAGTTTTCCCATCTACTTAATGGGCTGTAAATACTTTTCTGCTAAGATGAAAAGTCCATTCGATTTGCATTAAATCTTCATCATTACGAGCTCTTGAGAGACTGCAGTAAGGCTGGATACTGACACAGAACACTGCATCTTTTTCTGGAAACCTTTCCTTAGGGATCCCAGGGGGGAAGAAGAAACAAAAAAGGGGCAGTCAAGGGGTGAATAAAACCCCATGGCTTGATATTGGGACACATCTACTTGCTGGAAAGGGAATTGTAAGTCCTGGGGTCTCCATGCCAGCCTTGGTGGTGTTAGGGCAGGATCTGCCCTGTCTCAGAGCATCTCTGATGCAGGAGAGTGCCCAGGGAACCAGGCGGGATGAAGCCACCATGGCTGGTGCTGCAGGACACCCTGGCCACATGCAAGGTTTTAATGCTTGGGAGAAGAGAGAAGCAAGAGAAAAGGATCTATCCCCCAAGATCCCCCAGCAGGGACATCCAGGGAGTGAGCACAGCTGTGCTCCTCAGCCTGACATGCTCTGCTTTACACCAAAACCCCAACATGCTTCCTGGTCCTCATTTCTTCCTCCTGACAGAGGCTTCTGCACAGAAACAGGCTCATTGCTGAGTGGTCAGAATTCAGGCTTTCCTGGTACTTTTCTCTGACTCAGCTATAACACCTGAAGTGGAACTGGACACATTTGTTCATCACTTCCAACTCTTCTGAACCATTACAATACACTTTTTTCATGCAAGATTGGGTTTGGTTTTTTTTCAAAAGACAGAGGGTCTTGAGCTGCCCTTTCAGCTTCAGGCACAGCTATCATCTCTTCAGCCTGATCCTGCCAGCTCACTGCTCAAAAGCTGCCTGCTTTGCCTTTGTGCTTGGCAAAATACAGATGATTTAGAACATTCTGATGATTTTTGACAATGACGAAGAGCAAGGTGTCAAAGTGGAGCGCTGTGCTCAGCAGGGGCTGTGCTCCAGCCAGAAACCTGCTCTGATTGTCAGCTCTTCCCTTGCAGTGGTGTTCAGGAATTCTGCTCTTTGTCTGATCTCAGGCAGGATAAAGGCTTCCACCACTTGTTCAGCTGTAGTCACGGTGTAAAGCAAGGGAGGCCACACTGCAGCTGTGAACAACACGATCCCAGTGAATAAGTAACTCCTGTGATGAGCAGGGCCACAAGTGCTGCCTTTTTCTTGGTGAAGACTGTGATCACAGAGCTGCAGAGCAAGCACAGAACATCTCTGGAGCCTGACCTGCCCAGTGAGTTCAGTTCTGAGTTCCTGTGCTGGGCTCCCACCAGCAGCACCAGCTCTAGGGCCTCACAACCCCTCACAGGGGTGCAGAAGGATTCCACCCAGGACATTCCAGTCTCAGCCGAGTGCCCAAAGACAAAACATGAGAAGAGGGGTGGGGTTGATGCCTTAAGTTTTTAGCTTCTATATTTTTCAGATTCTGGGCTGTTTTAGTGTATAGTTCTGGGGTTTATATTCAGTGTTGGTGAGCTCTCTTCACCAAGTAGGGAGACAAAACAATTCCTTTTCTACCTTGGGACCAAGGACAGCCAATACAAATGTCAGGCCCAAGAACAAAACCAACAGTGAAGTGAGAAGAAAAAACGAGGATGGAGCTTCATAATCTTAAGCTGTAATTGCACAATTAACTCCAATATGCTAATGAACCAGAACTTATAAAAGTGTGGGACCTCATGGCCAGTGTCCATTTTGTGACCATTTTGGGGTTCAACCTGGGAACCACAAAGCCCAGTCAGGCTCTTGTGCTGCCCAAGAGTGCCCAGTGAGGCCTTTTAATGAATACCTATTTTATTCCTTTTGCTCTGTCTGGTCTCTGTTCCAGGTCAGCCTCCAGAAGGCATCAGGGTGGGCAGAGAAATCCCTCTCAGAGGCAGCTGATGCTCACCTGGGAAGGGCTGACAGGCACAGCATCCCCTCCCAGCCACGGATGCACAAACACCCCCATTGAGGCTGTTTATTGTCTCTGCCATAAAAGGGTTCCAATCAAGCTGGGACAGTAAACTCCAGTTTAAATTAAACTACCCCATTTAGTCACGATGAAGGCTGTTTGCATCTGAAACCCTGTCTCGGACAAATAGTGCTTCAGAGCACAGATTTGGCTT
The DNA here is from genome assembly GCA_032173965.1 of Sitta carolinensis. NCBI lineage: Eukaryota > Metazoa > Chordata > Aves > Passeriformes > Sittidae > Sitta > Sitta carolinensis. The sequence goes on along the minus strand of CM063298.1, from coordinate 9,556,592 downwards.
ATAGCATTTAAAGCAGCTGTCTACATAAAAGCTAATAAAATACTGTTGGATAATTAAAAGCTTTAATTAAAAATGCAAAGTCCAAATAGTTTCATATTAACAAAGAAACTTGTTTTGACATCTGAAATCGCTGCACAAGCTGAATTCCATGTATTCTCTCCAGGCTATTTAGAGTTTGCTGTGTAGCTGGAAATGTCTCCTAACTCAGTGCAATCACCATGTGTTGCTGGGGACGTGCACCAAAAATTGATGCTGCTTGTTTTACAACTTCACTTTTAATTAGCACAGTCTGAGGCAGCAGTGGGCTCATTTGCATGGCAATCCCTGAACAGAGCCTGGGGATGGAGCAGCCTGGCATACAGGGGATAAAATATGTAACTCCCAGGCACGGGCTGCCAAACTCAAGGGAGAGCTGAGCAGAGCCAGCCTCGGGTGGAGTTTGCAGCAGCTCTGCCCTTATCCCTGGGACATGGGCTTCACACAAAGTCACCTCCATGATCCCTTCCTGCAGCCTGGAGTGCCCACACAGACGCTGGGAAATGGAATTTGGTGTGGCCTTGCTGGGGATGAAGAGCCTGGACACAGGAGCTGGTTCTGCAGCTGAATGTGGGATTTGAGTCCGTGGATGGTCCCAGGTCTGCAGCAGCTCGAATGCACGAGTTGTGCGTCTGTTTCCCTTTAATCCATGTCAGGGGAACTGGAGAACATCTCACTTACCTAACATCTTATTTCTTGTGGGACAAGTACAAGTCTGGACACAGCTGGGGATGTTCCAGCTGTGGGGCAGCCACAGGAGCACAAGACACTGTCAGCAGAGAGGAGGGGAGGGGGAAAGGAAGAGAGAGAGAGAGGAGGAGAAGAGAGAAGAGAGAAAGGAGAAGACAGAGAGAGGAGGAGAAGAGAGAAGAGAGAGAGAGAGGAAGAGAGAAGAGAGGAAGAAGAGAAGAGAGAAGAGAGAAGAGAGAAGAGAGAAGAGAGAAGAGAGAAGAGAGAAGAGAGAAGAGAGAAGAGAGAAGAGAGAAGAGAGAAGAAGAGAAGAGAGAAGAGAAGAGAGAGAGAGAGAGAAGAGAGAAGAGAGAAGAGAGAGAGAAGAGAGAAGAGCTCTGCCCTGTGCCTGGGATTGCTGGAGCCTTCTCAAATCCTCATTTCAAAGCCTCCTGGGGCCCCGGAGCCAGAGAGAAACCTCTGCTTCATCCACACTGTTCCCTTTGGACCCTCCACAGCATCACACCCTGTTCTGCTGGGGCTGATGGGGATGCAATTTTCAGCCCCTCCTCTCCAGTGTCTTGGAACAAAACACTCTTGTAATGAGCACTGGTGAAATAGCCATAAATCCATCAGTCCACCCTTGGGAATGCAGATCCATAAGGTTTAAAACCAACAGGCACTGATTTAATTGTGTCTTTTGGCTTTTCTCAGAGTGCAGAGCAGCTGTTACACACCCAGCTCCACTGCAGCTTCTCCTGCCTGCACAGCCCCTCGTTCCCTGGCCTTGGGCAGTGGAGAAGCCACCCTGGAGCTGCCCAGGGGATTGGGTTGTTGCTGCCATTACTTTGGAAAGGGGCATCTCCTGTCCAGTTTCATCTCCAAGACATTGGATCCTGCTGGACTGTTTTATGACTTGATGAATTTGGAGGTCTTTTCCAACCGTAATGATTCATGACTTATTGGATCATAGGAAAGCAGATTTCTTTTTCCATTTCACATGCTTCTATAGGGGTTTAATGAGAATGAACTTAAAACATTTGGATTTCAACAGCCAATGGCTTTGTTTTGGTATTTTATGGTAATTTTTTTTGGTATTTTATTGGTATTTTTCTCTCTGAGAAAACCATCAAAAATTAAAATCTGGCTTTTGTCCATTTTTTTAAAACCATGAGCAGATTCCCATGCCTTGGTATTTTTTCTTTCCCTCTACTCTGCCTTGGCACTTGTGTTTTCATTTTGTACAGAGAACACAAGAAGCTCTGTACAAAACAAACCAAGCCTTTATGCACCACAGCCCAAGGCTGGCAGTACCTGGGATAAAGGCACTTGGCACTCCCTCTGCCCTTGGCCCAGGGCTCAGCTGGCACCTGGATGCATTTCTCTGCCAGGTCACCACTGGCAAATGGTTTCTTGAACTCCTGCCTCATCCTCCCCACCTGCAGGACAAAGAGATGATGAACTCACCTGCTCTGCAAAGTGCTTTGTAAAAGCCTCTTTTTCTTAAGGCTCTGCTGACTTCTGGGGGGTGGAAATTTTGAATTTCTCAGCAGACTCTGGCAGCTCCACCAATTTCTGCTCTCAGCTTGACCCACCTTGCTGAGGAGCCGTGGTGTATGCAGGGATTTTTCTCATCTCCCCACCCATTTCTGTCCTGGCCCTGGGTGTAAGGGCTACAAATGTGACTTTGGGTCCCCAGAGCACACCCCTCACAGCAGTTCCCTCTGTGGTATCAGCTCCCTGCAGTGATGGTCACTTTTTGGTTGCCTCCAGCTACGTGTCACACTCTGGAAGAAACAGAAAAATCAAAAAGAGAAAATTTGAAATGTCAGAGAAACTTTTTTTTCTACTGTTAGGGTGGTCAAATGGGAATATCTTGGGGGGAAAAATTTGCCCAAAGAGGTTTTGGCCTCTCCATCCTCACAGATATTCAAACCCGAGTGGACAAGGTACTGAGCAGTTTGTTCCAGCTGACCCTTCTCTAAGCAGAGGGGCTGGACCCAAACCTTCCAGAGGTACCTTCTGACCACTGGGATTCTGTGCAGTTGTTCATGGGACCATCCTCCATCCTGGACCCCCAGCACAGGAGCTCTGCATTTCCCCCTGCACACAGCCACAGGAGCCTTTTCTGTGACTGAGGGGAGCTATGGTCATGCAAGGTTCCAGTCAGCCACAATAAAACTAATTAGCATGAAAAATCAAAGGCAAACTATGCAAGACACTCAAGAAAATTAAACTGAATTGATTTTTCAAGTGGATTAAGTCACATTTTGCTTCTTTGTACTGTTTTTAGCAGAATTAAAATGACCGTGACTCATTTTAGTTCTCCTTAAATGAATGAAAGTAAACTGAATCCCTTGTAAGAGCCTCCTACCAAGGAGTTTAATCCATAAATGTTTATTTAATTTTGATTTCCTTTCCTGAGGGTCTTTATGAGCCAATACCTGAGGCTCTCTGCAGTGGGTGGCAGGAGACAGATGCCTGTGGAACGTGCTGCAGTGCTGCTGAGGGAGGTGTGTGCCTGCACTCTGGGTCTTCCAGGCCTGAAGCTTCTAAAGCTCTGGTTTTTCCTGATGTTTTGGGTTGCTGAAACTATGTTCCCAGAGCCTGAATATAAACATCAGGATTGTTTCTGTAATGATGTTCATGTCTGGAATTCTTTCTGTGGGACAGACTGTCTTTTGATGTCCCTCTGGTTTGGCCAGCATGGGTGAAGAGTTCTGTCACTCGTTCACCAATCACAGTGGTCTGTCCAAAATGTATAAAAAGGGAGCCATTGTTTGAACAAATGGAGTCAGATCATCTCTCCAAGCTGTTTGGAGTAATTTCATGTTGTGTTTTATTTGCCACAGTGCCATGTGCCCAAGCCAGCTGAGAGACATTTCACTCAGCATCTCCAGCATCTCTTACCAACCTCCCCCTGAAACGCAGGGCAGTGAAAAACCCGCCCAGCCCAGGGCCTACCCTTGAGGAAATCACTCCCTGCCTTTGCCTGGGGGGCAGAGGTGTGGTTTGGGGGGATCCAGTCCCAAGCACCATCATTGGATCCCAGGTCTCTTCAGGACTCACAGGAGAGGGAGCGAGGATTGCTGCCCCAGCACTGCCAGGGCTGTGGTAGCTGGCACTGTCTCCGGTGGGGACAATGCACCCTGGCTGTGCAGGAACAGCTCCCTGTGCTGGCCAGAGGGTGAGAATTTCCTGGCCACAGGGAGGATTTGGTGAGCACCTGCAGCTGTTTGGCTTGGTTGCAGCTGCACGCTGGGCAGCCCTGAGCCAGCCCTGGGAGAATGTACAAACCACGAGCAGGATGGGAATGCTGAGGTGTTGGGGGAGAGGAAAGTTTAACAGGGAAGTTTTACAAATGTGAAGGTTCTCTAGAAATGAAGGCAAGTTTTGATAGAGAAGAAGAAAAGATGGCTGAAAACAGATTGCTGAGCTGGTGGTCACTGGACAAAGCTTGGGATGAGTTGGAAAGAGATTTTATGGCTAAGAGCAAAGGATAAGTTGACTACAAACAAAAGCATGTTTTTACCAATTAAAGATAAATCTCAAAAAAGCATAGGCAAACAGAAAACATGTTTTTACCAAGTAAGAAGAATTTTCCACTGCAAAAAAACAGAAAAGCAAGTTTTAAGCTTAAAATATAACATCCTAACTCCTGTGATTGCTCAGTTACTGCCATAATCTGGTAATATCAGTAGTTATGATGGGCTCTAGGTAATGGTAAAGGGATTGTGTAGGTTGATGATTGGTTGTTATGTATTCAGATACTCAGCAAAGAAAAATATCTAATATATAATAAAATATATAGTGCCTTGTAACCAGAGCAGAGGGGGCTCCAGGCAGCCTTAGGCTGGAGCTGGCAGCTCCTAGGCCTGGCTTTAACCCACAACCCAAGATTGCTGTAACTTCTGCAATAAACACGTTTTTGAAGAGTCCCTGGGGTCCCACATCTCTTGTCTCAGGCTCTTACACTAAGGGACGTGTCTCAAGCTGTATTTTATTTTTCAAAAGCCTCATTACATGACTGAGACAATAGGAAGATGACAACAGCTCGTGTCCCAAGCAGCAGACACTGAGCTCTGTATTACAATACACTTTAAAAGTTTATCAGACAATAGCAGAAAGCAAAATCTTACTCAACAGCAGCTTCAGCCAACCAAGTACACGTACACTTGCTTAAAAAAATGTTTGCTTGTTAGCCTTACAATACAATGCACAGTGCTCCATTATTAAGTTTAAAACTTTCTATATCTTGACAGATGTATTTTTCTGCAGCCTTAAGATTTCTGCTCGCCAACCTTTAATACTCAAGCCATTGTTTTCTATCCTTGTCCTCTACTTACTTAGCTACATTCAAAACATGCAACTGCAGCTCTAATTTCTCTTCTGCTCTTTCTGAGACCTGCTCGCTGCAGCTTTCCCATAAACCTTTAATGATTCCCACACAGCCCCACATCGTGGCCCTCTGGGGAACAACCTGGGCTGCTGTGCCCTGCACCCCTGCATCCTCCAACCCACAGCCACCTACAGGGACAGGGGACTGACACCAGCAGGGTCTTCACGATGCCAGGATCTGCAACAATCCTCTGTTGCAGCCTGCAGAGCTGCACACAGCTCGGGGCTGCTTGTCCAGCTCTCAGACACGCTCTCGTGCCGCCTGCAGGCATCAGGGCTGCTTTGCACGGCTGCCTCAACTCTCACCTAACTGGGAAATTATCCCTGCCTGAAACTGGGAGAGGCTGCTTCAGCATCCTGAACACACCACAAGATTAGTGCTTGAGTGCCATCTCTGCTGGCGTTTGGGGGGCAGAGCACTTTCCAACACTGACCCCAGGCAGCACAAACCCTTCTCCTCATTCCTGCGGTACCTGTTACTGTGACGCAGATAGAAACACACAGTAACACACACACAACAGGTGTTCAGGTAGAGAAGAAGAAAGGAAGAAGATCTTAGTTTATTGTTGACTTCGTATATATAAGTTTTTGGACAGTGATCAGAGATTGGACAGAGAGGTTACCACCTCTCCATCTTCACTGGTCACTTGAGAAGTCCATCAGGTGATATCTTTTACAAAGGAATGTAAACATTATTTTTGTTTATCTTACAATTCATGAGAACTGACTCTACTATACTAAAACAAATCAGAAGGCTGATTTTCAGAGACAACAGGTACCCAGTAGTTTTGCTTTTGCTGAGGAAAACGGGGTGATATTTCTACACTGCTGAGATTTATGAGGCTCAGCCACGTTACCCTGTGTAACTCAGACAAACTCAGACAGTTTTTATCTTGCTGAGATTTCTACTGGAGACTTGAAAGGAGCTGGGATAGGGACACCGATAAACCTCAGGCTTTCCACATACTAAATCACTCCCGGCTGACTGCTGCTGTTTATCACTGTGAAGAAAGACCAGGACAAAGTCAAAGTGGGGAAGCATAAAACCTCAGTCTTTCTTGCCCTCTGCTCTAAGGTGGCATTGGAGAGAGACCCAGCATCCCTCTTGGTACCGGGAATTCCTCCCCTGTGCCTTTGATCATGCCACAACCTGCTAACGCCTCATCACAACCTGTCAATAAATCGGGGTGAGGAACAGGGCGGTCAGCTCTGGAAACATCTCGTAATCACCACGGCTTCCCCATTCCCTGTCAAGATGAGACCTGGAATTATTCAGCAGGAGATAAAGCAGAGTTAGCTTCCAGCCTGACCCTGGTCTTGGGGGACTCACAAGGATGCTGAGTTCATGCATCTTGTCTTGAGAGATGGGTGGGGAGTTTGGTCTGTGGCTCACACTGTGGGTTCATGCCCTTTTTATCTGGCTGCTTCTCATTCTCTCTGGGCCTGACAAGAAATTCCCTCCCGGATTTGAAACACATTCTCCAGGGAAGTTTTATCGGGACTTCTGGGAAGTTCCACTTTTAGCAAATCAAAGTAAAAAAAAAAAAAAAAAAAAAAAAAAGCCATGAATTTGCTGGCCTGCTGTGCTTGCTGTCAGAGCAGGCAGCACGATGTTGCAAATCCAAAGTGTGCAGTAATGCTGCACTGGTGGGCTGTGGCAGGTTCCAGCCTGGCTCATGTGCAATTTTCTGGGATTTGCTTTTTCCACTTGGTGACAGCACTGAGCTGTTTATAAGCAAGATAAGCCCTCAGATGCAACTTTCCTTCAGAAAGCCAAAGCCAAGCAAAACCAGTTTTTCTGCAAGCTCATGCAGCTGGGGAAGAGAGAAGAACATGCTGATAAGCATCTTGGATGGCTTCAGGATAAATTTATGTCTGATCTGTTCCCTAATACAAAATGTTTTGGTTGTTTTCTTTCCTCAGCAATTGTACATGAAAATCAAAGTTAATGAGACGAGGATAAAATACCCTCAGGATGGGGAAATAAACCTTGACTTCTGGCAAGATTTGAGAGGTTTTGTACAAAATAAAATCATGTGAACAGCAGTGTAAACACTTCAGCATGAGATTTCCCACAGCAGTTTGTACCTTAAAACACAATTTACCTGCAAGGACAGGGGAGTATTTGCTTGGCTCCATCCTGCGATGTGACATGACAGAGCCTTGAGGCCACCAGATGTCCCAGAGCAGTGTCAGGAGGATTTACCAGGCTGGCACGAGGGACCAGCACTCTCATATGGGGCAGGAGCCCCACTGGGTGACCACTACCACAGGGACAAGACAGGTCAGGACAGGGGGCAGGTCCACTCCACCCATGATGATGTTTTGGGATGTGCAAAGCTTCCCATCTCAAGCCTGAGTTTGGGTCATTCTGGGTGCTCCAGAGCAGCAAGCTGAATGCTGGATGGGTTGAAAAGGCTGATAAAGTGGTCACAGCCCTGCAGGTTGAAAGCTGGGCTCCTGTCACAACAGAGGAGGAACACAAGGAAATGGCAAAAATGGAACCAGCAGGGAGGGAAATGTGGTGGGGCAGTGCTAAGGGCAGGCAGTGCCCTGTCACCTGCACAGGTGACACTGTGGCCCTCGTGTGCAGCATCAGGAGATGGAGCCACAGCTCCCAGCTCCAGGGCACCATCATACCTGCAGACCCCAACATTCTGTGCTTTAAGACAGGTGGCAGGAATACCAATATTTGCTGACATTAGTCAGCCTCATTCACCAGCAGACAATAAAGGTACCAATTTCAACAGGAGAACTCACTGACCTGAGGTAACTTTTGGAAACCAGGCCAGAAGCAGAATAAGGGGAGAAAGGCAAACCCATGGAGTCACTGCTGCACTTTCCTCCCCCCATGTTGTCCCCATCCAGCACAGGAGCCCCTGGCAGAGCTGCCATCCCAGCCCTGAGCAGAGGACACATCTCCATGGTGACACAGCAGCTCTTCCTTTCCACTGACACATCCACCACCCACTGAACACAGAGCCTCAAGCAAGAGGCTTGGATGATACCTCACTTCTAATTCATCCCCCTGCTCTGGTTAGGGTTAATTTTAGCAGCTCTACCTGGAAATACCAACCAGCAGCAGGCTGCAGGGTCCCCTGGGTCACTGAGGCTCCCACAGAGGAATTGCCAGGAAGATGCTGGTGTCTGCTTGGCCATGAATATAGCAAGAAACAGCCCTGTTTTCCCATATCCAGATTTCCCAACCCACTGAGTACACTGTGCTACAGGTTTTTCACACACTAGGTGTCAGCAGAAGACTAAAAATCACTCTGGTGCTCCAGCTTAAACCTGGCAGGGATTTCCGTTGGGCCACTGAAACTCACAACCTCACACCAATAAATCCATCTGCTGCAGAAATAACCAGACTGGGCAAAGGGTGGCAGGGAAAACCCATCCAGGGGAGACTTGGTGTCTCTGTAAGTCCTGGAAGGAGAAAGGCACAACCCTGGGACGCTCAGGGACACCGAGACAACATTTCTTCTGCACACACGTTTTCAGAGGTAAGGGATCTGCTGCTGGTCCAGGGAGAGCTGATTTAACCACCCAGCACTGTTCCCCAGCTTCTCCTGCAGGCACCTCTGAAGCTGGGGTAGGTGAAGGAGCCCTGCAGGTATGACCTGCCCCTTGCTCCACCAGCAGAACAACAAACCACAGCATAAAACACCTTTCTACACCAGGAGGAACAGTCCCGTGCTATCAGCTTTTGTATCTTTATGGTTTATGCAGCAATAAACTCAGAGAGCAGCCCTGGCAGCAGAGGGGACTGAATCAGTGTAATAAGCCACCCTAAGGCTGTACCTGCTCATCCTGAGCTGGGCTGACACCCTGCCCAGCAGCTTTTACCTACTCTTGGACAGGACTAAGAGCTGGGAGATTTGAGGTCCTGTGCTGGCCTCTGTACAAGAGCAGGAGAATGGATCACTGAGCCTGGGGAAACCCCCCACCCCAAAAATTCAGCTGTACCTTCATTGCACTCTTGATTTGGGGCCACCTGCCTGGTCAGGGCAGAGAGCATCTTAGAGCACATCCCAGAACATCCACATGGGATTCCCAAACCCAGAGCTGGGTTGCAGCCCAGGGGTCCCCTTCAAGTTCCACCAGTGTGTGGAGATGCCCAAGGCTTTGGGGCATTCAAAGTTTTCCTTCCAAAGCACACTTTCACCTATAGCAGCTGGACCAGCCAAAATGGCATTGCATACAGGGTAGTGCAGTCTGGGGAACACTACTCGCCCCCAAATTCTTCTTCCTGGCTAATGCCCTGGAGATGGATGGGCTCTCAGGGCTCTCCCAGGCAAATTGGTCTCCCTTTTCCCAGGGTCTAGGATTTCAGACCCTCCCCATCCCAGCCCAAGGTGTCTCCCCGTGCGCTGACCCTGCAGGACACAGTTCAAAGCCTCCAACAGGAAAAACAGGAAAATCCTCCCTGGCTCTCTCCGTTGACATAGTTTCGGTCTGGTTCTTGGTGTCAAAGAGGCATTCAGCTCCACCTCTGCCCGAGGGCCCTCTGTCTGCTTGGTCCCTCTCAGCAGATGCCAGAGGCTCCCGGGGGAGGACACCGTGGTGGGGAGCTGCCAGCAGGTGCCATAAATTCCTGTCAGAGAAGGTTCGGGGGTACCAACACTCTGCCCTGCGCCAGGAAGCAAATCCCATGTTTAACTGAGGCACGAAGGAGGAAATCCCTGCTCCCCCCTGTGACAGCTCAGCGAGGCACCGGAGCCTTTAAGCATCTCCCAGCTGGAGGGAGCAGCAGGAAAACACGGAGAGGCTGCAAGGTGTGAGACCAAACCTTCCTTCCGCTGGGTTTACAGCCAGGAGATGGCGACTCAGCCCACAGAGGGCACAGATAACTGAGAAATAGAGACAGAGCCTACCCTGGCAGGCTGGCCTCCAGCCCTGCTGTGCTGATGGCGATGCCTGAAGTTTTGGCTTTGATATTTTTCAGATTCTGGGCTGTTTTAATGTGTAGTTCTGGATTTTCTATTCAGTGTTGGTAAGCTCTCTTCACAGAGAAGGGAGACAAAACAATTCCTTTTCTACCTTGGGAATACAAATTTCAGGCCCAAGAGCATAAATGACAGTGAATTGAAGAGAGAAAACCAAGGAGGATGAAGCTTCATAACCTGAAGCTGTAATTGGACAATTAAGTCCAATATGGGACCTCGTGACCATATTGTGCCCATTTGGGGTTCATCCTGGGCATAGCCCAGCTGGGCTCTTGTACTGCCCAAGGTGTATCCATTGAAGCCTTTTAATAAATCCCTATTTTATTCCTTTTGCCCTGTCTGGTCTCTGTTCCAGGTGAGCTTCCAAGGCATCAGTGGGGTCATGGCACAAAGGGGGGCACAGGTCCTTGGGCACACACATGGAGAGCACAGTCCCAGTGCCTCCAGCTCCTGGCTCTGGTGAGTGATGAGTAGGAGCTCAACTGCAGGATCCTTCCCTCAGTTCATGCAAGGTACCATGCTGCAGTTAGGGGGACATTCAGAAACTCCTCCTGTGAGAGGTTTGTCACGCTCCAGAGCACTGGGACTGCTCCCATTCACCTCCTGACTTCCTCACTGACAGCACTTACCATCTATCAATCCCTCCAGACCCAGCCCTAGCCTCGGGCCAAGAGGTGGGGAGCAGATTTCGGAGACATGAGGAGGCTGCATTTCCTGCTGAGCAGGTTCATGGCTCTGCTCATCCATGGGGTTTCAGCTCCTGCCCACGGCTGGAGCAGGGCAGTGCCCAGGGAGGAGACCCAGCCTGTGTGTCACCCTGGGACATGTGGAAAGGTGACACACTGGCCGGGTCAGGAGCTGGAGGCAGGCCCAGGTCTGAGCACCCCTGCAAGCCTGGGGTCACACAACACCAGGACTCCAGTGCTGCCATCCCATTAAAAGGTGCCCCGGTGATAAAGCACAGATCCCTTGGAGATCAGGGGCTGTGCCACCCCCACCAGGGACACAGGGGATGGGCAACACCCCCCAGAACCCTGCTGGAGCTCCCCAGACCAAAGCCTCATCCTCCACAGCCTGCATTAAATGCTGTGTGAACACCCTCGCGGAGATCCCAGCTCCTCTTCCAACCCTTCACCTACAGATTTCCTACAGCTGCTTCACATATGACTTCAGGGAGCAGCTCAGATTTGAGCAGCTCGAGCCTGGTCTGTGCTCACCAGAGGGAGAGGGAGGCAGCCCATCTGCAGAGCAGGGCCTGCCTTTGAAGAACCACCCTCTGACTTTTGGCTTCTCAAAAATGCAACCACAGAAAAGAATTTTTCTCTCCAGGCCTCATCTTGCAGGGTCCTCGCTCTGAGGTCTCAGCTTCCAGCATAAAAGCAAGAAATTCCTCCAGATCTAATGCTGTAACTGCCAGGGGTAGATGTAGCATTAAGGAGGGTCCCCTCTGGGTCTGCCTGACATCACTCATTCCCCCAGATGGCACCAGGCCCACCTCCAGACATTATCCTGACTGCAGTTGCAGAAGATGCTCCAGCTCTCCGCTGCCTTTTGCATCCATCAGCTCATTCCCATATCTTTTTCCCACTCCTTACACTGCTGTTTGCTGGGTCTGTCACCAAATCCATCAGCATTACACGTGGATGGGGATTTCCTGTGGGCCACACACACACACATCCTATAGTTGACCTCCTGCTCTCCCTGCCCCAGCACTCAACAGCATCTGTCCTTCAAAAACCATTTTCAGAGTGTCTCCACCTGGGGCCTTCTGGAACTCCCCACACATTGACAAGGCCAGCACATCCACAGGGCAGTTGATCTCTTGAATTCATGGCCAGATAAGAGTGCCCAAGTCACACCCAGGTAAGCAACATCCCTGTCCTGTGCAAGCATCTGAGGCACTGGCATCCCCTCCCAGCTGGGGATGAGGCAGCACAACTTGCACTGGAGCTTTTTCTCCAGGGCTGAAGGGTGCATCTCCCAGGATGCCAGAGCCATGGTGCATCTCCCAAGCCTAAGTCAGAGCAATGCTACCATGAATACACAGCTTTGGACCACTTCAAACAGCCTCTTGCAGATCAAAGCTTTGGGAAAAGCAAGGACACGTTGATCCCACTGTACAATCATGCAGGGGAAGTCAGAAGAGGGTCCTGCAGCCTCTTCTACCCCCCTGCCCTGCTGAGAGCTGCTGTCAGCAGCAGTTGGGGTGACAGTGTTGCTGAAACAGCCCTTTCCCACTCCTCCCCCCAACCACGGGGTGATGCAGCACTGGCTTCATGGCTTAATGTGAACCAGCTTTGGTAAATATAATGAAATCATAAAAAGAGGGGAAATTTCAGCACAGAAGAACAAAGTGTCTCATGCAACTGTACTTTCCCTTTGCCTAAATTGCTGTGAACAGTGGACAGACCCTGATTCTCATGGGAACTCATCCACTTGCTGTTTATCTACAATGCAATAAAAAATAATATTAAAAATAGTCTGTGGAGTAGAAAGAGCAGGGAAAAAAATTTGACACCTGATGCTGTTCTTCTCCCTTGTCTGAAATCCAATAGCTGAGCTCTGGGAACAGGCATGTCCATGTGATTACAGCTCAGACACTCTCAGACCTTGTCTTGAAGAGAAACTGGGATGAAATTATCCTTCTAGAGGGCTGCAATGTTTTTTATGAGGTTACTGAAGCAGCAGGTATGGCACTGCCATCTCATCCTGGGACCACAGCCCACGGATGAAAATTTCAAAACCCACAAGGCATTAAGGCTTTGTGTTAAAAGGCAGCGTTATAAAAACCTAACTGCTGCAGGAAAGCCTAATTTTGCAACATTCAAACCTCTCCAAACTACACAAAAGAGGAGATGTCATGAAATGCTGAACCCAAGTGCCAGAGGGACAGGGCAGTGCTGGAGCTCCAGTCATGCTCCCAGACAGGTTGTGCTCTTCAACACGGACGTGTCTGGGGTGGTTTGCTGAAGAAGTTTTGAATTAAAAGACTGCTGGGGAGCAAAGCATCAGGCTTGGGAATCTCTGCAAATCAAAGGTGGAAAGGGAGAGATGTGCTAGTTCCTCCTTGCACTGAGTCTTGGGTTTAAGTCTGGACTACACTGGGCACTGCCTGGCTGGCAGCACCTTTGCTGTTACAAAGTGAACTTTTTTCAGTCATCATTCACTTTTACTCCTTTTTACAAGTTTTAGTAACACTCCCATAAACAGGTTTTTAATGCAATCCTTTTTCTCTGACACACTGCATGTTAAAGATTAGCAGAGGCTTTTTATTGCAGGTAATAAAGAACCCTGATGTCAAATATTTTAACAAGCCAAGTGCTCCATGGGAAAAGCCCAAGGGGCTCCGAATGCATTTCAGCTCTGCAGCCTCTGTCAGGGAGAGGGGGAAGACACAGAGAGTTTTCTGGGAAAATATCTTAGATTTTATCTAATTTTTGGAAAAGAACAAAGTGGCTCCAACCACACTACTGAACTCAAGAGCTTCCCAGCCAGGCATTTCCCACACTCCATGCAGAGCTAGCTGCTCCCTCCTCAGCATCCACACGGATTTGTTCAAGGGACATTCTGCCTTAAGAAAAGGGTGAATTTAGGGTTGTCTTTTGTGGCTGCAGTTTCTCCTCTCCAACGCATCCACCCAGACCTACCTGCAGCCTGCAGCACACCACGGGACCCTGAAGGGGGGTTTCTATCCCGAGTGATGCTGCTGGCTGGAGGCATTACATCCCTTGGCTGCAGCCGGTGGGGAGGAGGGGGTGGTGAATGCCAGCAACAAGAGTGCAATGAAGGTACAGCTGAGTCTCTAGGGGCAAATATTGGGGTGGGGGTGTTTCCCACAGCTGGGAGGAGCAGGGCTTGGCAGCTCTGCTTCCTGCTCTGCACAGCCTCAGCGTCTCCCTGCTTTTTCTGCTTTTTCACACAGCCCGGAGCCCTGATGGGTACCACGAGCATCCACGCAGCATCCCCCGCTGCCGAGCATCCGTTTGCATTTACTAAGGGAAAAGCCGGCCAGCGGCCGTTCCAAAGGCACTCGGGGATGGGCTCTCCGCCCACACACAGGATCGGGTTTCCAGCCCCAGCTCACTTCCAGAAGGGACCGCAGCCTGAGAAACCGGGAAGGGTCGCACACACACGAAAACAGCCCACGCAGTCACTGCAGCAGCTGCCAAATTTATCACTGCCCACAGACTGAAGAGGGACGAGCCTCGTGCCGTTCTCCAGGAGCCCAAAGCCCTTTTCCCGTTCCCTCTCCTCCCACGGGCAGCCATCCCTCCTGGCCACGGCTGAGGATGCCAGCCCCAGGGCTCGCAGCGCTGCTCGCACCGGCACGGAAGGAGTCCCGCAGGGAAGGAGATGGGTTTGCAAGCCAGACATGCTCCTGGCATTGTCAGTAAGGCTGGAAAAGACCTCTGAGATCATCGAGTCCACCAGGCCAGCAAGGACCTGCACAAGCCCCACTGCAGCACCACGAGCCGCTCAGTGCCCTCCCTCCTCCTTCCTGCCCTCCTGAAATAAGCAGAGCTGTTTCTTCACTTTCCCATGACTGGATTCCCCTGAAAACAGCAGAAAACACTCCTGCTGATGGTAATTAATCTGACAAGAAGTCAGGAGAGGCAGATTAAATGTCTCATATCACTGGGGATCACAGATAATTGTAAAGATAGGCTCTGTTACAGAACTGGCAGACAGTCTCGTTGTGCATTTAGAGATCAAGGGATGGATAGCCAGCCTGTACCTTGGGATTCCCCACAGCTCACTGGTGATCCCCCAGCACTGCTGGAGCTCACACAAACACACCCTCACCCCAGGTTTGGTATGCAGGACTCCCCATCCTGCTGGGGTGGCAGGCAGGGGCCAACATGGTTTGGGCAGCTACCGTGGGCGATTTGGGGACATGGGCACACTCCTGGGAAGGGGAAAGGCATTTCTGAAAGCTTTTAGCTCAGACCCATCCCTGGTCCCAGCAAGGTGAATGGCCAGAGAAAGGCAGAGGTATTCAGGTACTGCCCTGCTACAGCAAAAAAAAAAAAACTGCAGAGAAAGCAGAGAACTTGACCGAGCATGTGTAGAGTTCAAAATGAGCAAGGGCAGTGGAGATGCTGTCCCACTCCTGGCCCTCCAGCATTGCTTTCTCATCTAAAACTCAGCACAGGAAAGAGGACAAGAAACTCCCAGAGAGAGTTAGAGATTCAACACTGATCAGAGCTGAGAGCTGAGCACAAAGTAGTTCCCCTCTCTGCGTACAGACTTCACAGGGTCTTGAAGATCCCACCAAAAATCAGAGTGAACTGCTTTCTCCTCAGAGACAAACCCACCGCTGGTCCCACCACCCTGACCGGGCCAAGCAGGGATGGCACGAGGGTCACCGAGGCAGTCGCTGTGCCCAGCATGCCCAGACACAAGCCGAGCAGCCACGTGGAATTTCCCCAGGAAGTTCTTTTTCAGGCTGGCCAGTAGATGGGGATGGAAGAGCAGCCAAGGTCTGATCCATGGGCAACCGTTCTCCTCCCTCCTGGCTGTGTCCTGATGGCTGTCAGGGCTGTCAGGGTGGCTGTCCTGGCCAGGCATGACTAGGAAGCAGAGGAAACACCCCAGAGTTTTGGGGATGTCATCCCTAGGGCAGCAAGAGTAGGGCTAAACCCTAAAATAACTCCACCAGATGTCCCTGGGGTCTGCCTGTCCCTGATAATCCAGGGTGGAGAGAGCTGTCCTCACCATGGAGGTCCCCATTGCCTGATGGGGAAATTAAAGAGCACCAGAGAGCAGCCCCAGGTCCAGGTGCCTGCATCAACACCACAGTGAAACTATGGCCAAGTGCAGCTCCTGGCAGGTAAGAGAGCCCTGAGAGTCCCTTACATGCCCCTGCTTGTCTGTACCTGCACGCTGCAACCTCCTGGGAGCACCCAACACCCAGAGACACTGCATGGAGGGAAAATTTGGAACCCCCAGGAAGAAGCCAGAGGCACAAAGCAAACTCCCTCAGCTCAAAGAGCTCTGCCACGTTCAGCTCTTCCCCCCAAAGGGTGGCCAGGTGTGCTGGATTCCCCCTGCTTTGCCCAGTTCGGGATTTTCCATGTAGATGGTGCTGGCCAGTGCGCCATAAGAAATGACAGGACACTCGCCAGCACACTGTGGGTTTCTCTGGGGTGCTGGGACCTTTGGACACAGCACTGCTGCAGAAGGGCTTCCCCCACTGGAGCTGGGCTGTCAGAGCTGAGAGCTGCCTGCTTTCACCCTCCAAAATAAAGAAACAGAGCAAACAATGAGCGACACTCAGTGACCTGCCCCGAGCTTTGCTGTGTCAGGAGCCGTCATTATGTCGATGTGTAATTATACCATTAATTACTGACCATAAAGCTCTAAAGAAAACAGACCTGAAATGAATCTAGTGCTGGAGCAAAGTCCTGAGAGATAACTCTGTGGCTGCTAAGGTGATGGAGACTGAGCTTCAATTTCTAAACCAAAATTGAATTTGCAATCAGCTCGCCTTGTTGCCTGAATCCAACAAAAGACCTTCCTGCACTTAATACCAAGAGGGGATGTCCCTGCACTGCCATCAAACCACAGGGGCTTACAAAAGCCAACTGGAGCACAGCAGAGGGAGCAGAATCCCAAATGTCTCCTTGGGCTGAGCAAGGCTCTTGTTTGATTTTGGATTTGCTGTACACTCAATGTACATCTCCGAGCAAGCCACTTAATCTGACCCTGGCCCAAAGTTTAGCTGTCTGTCAAATGTTAGAAAAGGGCTTTGTCTGCCTCACAAGGACTCCGAGGTTTAATTACCGGCTGTGCCAAGATGCCCTTAGGTGGAAGCTGCAATGCAAATGTAAAGTATCATTATTAGAGCTTAGCAAATAACTCAAATGTTTTTCTGCAGCAACTCCCTCGAAAAGAAATTAGATTCCTTTCTGGTGTGTTTGGGCGTCTTTCCAGGCTCTCTTGTTGTGACACTCATGAGCAAGTGGAGAACTAAGAATATGAAGGTAATTCACCAAAAGTCAATGCCCAGCTCCTAAACCTGCGCCTTCGCACGGAGCCTCGCCCCTGCCACAGCCGCTGAGTGTGCCCAAGCTTGGCACCAAGGCAGGCAGGACAGGGGGCTGCACCCAGGCAGGGGGGCCCATCAGCTGACACAGCCAACCCATCCAAACAGCCCAGGGACGCCCGGGGCCGTGCAGACATCAGCCACTGCCTTCTGTGCTGTCTCCAGTGTCCCTGGGGGTGGCTCGCAGCCTGGGCACTCTCAGGGCCTTGCTGAGCCAGGGGAGCATCAAAGATGAGACAGATAAGGGAGAGAGGCTTTGCTGAAAACGGTTCCACAGGGAGCCACACACCCCTATCAGCTCACACTATGCAAATCCCGATGATTTGAGCCGTTTCATGCTCGCCTCTGACAAGTCTGGGACGTAGATTTGCATCATAAATTCTTTGGGATGGAGGTTCTCTGGAGCTGGGCAGTTGCTGAAAAGCTCCAGGAGCTTATGAGGCTCTGACAAAACCTGCCAGCTCCTGCTGTAATCACCCAGGACCTTCCTTAGCACCGTGTGCTGGACTGTGGCCACTGAGTCCCAGACCAGGGGGGCACAGGAACAGCACCACAGCCCTGACCTCCCGACAGCCCCGGGTGAGTGGGAACAGCACAGAGGAACATTTTCAATTAGCTTTACAGAAAACATTTGCCTGAAACTGGATGCTGTGTGAAACTCCTGAACTCTCCTTTTTCTTTCAGAGCTGGGGGTGAGGCAAGGGAGGGCGGGGGGGATTGGAAGAGGGTTTTATTTATTCAGATTGGAGCTGCACTGCTTCGGAGCATGTGTGGTTTGGCCAGGCAGAGCCAGAGCAGGATAAAGGAGCTCCTGCTGTGCCTCACACCAGGCTGCTCGTGGACCAGGACACGAAAGCAGAATGTTCAGTGCCCAAAGAGGAGCTGGCCTGCAGGCAGCCCTTGGGCTCAGCCACACTGGGCCTGCATGGCACAGGATCACAGACTGGTTTGGGTTGGAAGGGACCTTAAAGATCATCTTCTTCCAACCCCCTGCCATGTGCAGGACACCTGCCACTCTCTGAGATTGCTACAAGCCCCATCCAACCTGGTCTTGAACACTTCCAGGGATGGGGCAGCCACAGCTTCTCTGGGCAGCCTATGCCAGGGCCTCCCACCCTCATCTTCCCAATATCCCATCAAACTGTGCCCTCTGTCAGTTTGAAGTCATTCCACTTTGTCCTGTCACTCCATCCCTTGTCCAAAGTCCCTCTCCAACTCTCCTGGAGCTCCTCTAGCAGCTGGAGCCTTCTCCTCTCCAGGCTGAATAACCTCAGCTGTCCCAGCCCTGTCTCCAAGCAGAGGGGCCCCAGTGCCCCATGTCACACGTGGGCCACCACCCTGTCACACGTGCCCTGCCGAGGGCAGGTGCTGAGGAGTGGGCACCAAGCAAATAGTGCAGCAGGAGAAGGGGAGCTGGACTGCCAAATGCCAAACATCCCAACATTTTCCTCTTATCCTGAGGCTAAACCTGCACTGCCCAAAGCCTTCCACTGGCTCTGAGGAACAGGTCCCTGGTGCCAGGGAGTCAATCAGCCTCAGTGCCAATTCTGGGACAGTGTGGCCAGACAAGGATGCCCTGTCTGCTGTGTTGCACACCCTGTGACATGATTTATTCCATCTATCAACTTCTCCTTCTCTCTGTGGCTGATTCCTTCACGGCCAGGGTTCCATGGCCTCTCCAGCCCACTGAGCTGCCAGCACAGTGTTTTGTTCCAGTGCTTGCCTCTCCCAACTGCTCCATTTGCTCCTGTTCCCCCCAAAAGCAGCAGCCCAGTGCTGAGAGCAGCATTACTGGAACCAGCCAGGCTGCAGCCCAGCAAACTGAGCTCCTGTCCCACGGTGAACTCCTCTGAGGTTTCTTTGTTTGTGTTTAAATTTGGAACAGCAACAATTAGGAAAACAGCAAGAGCTTTTATTTAATTTGTTTTTCCTCCTTGGCTGGGCGTTTCCTCCCCAGACACCACCCTGCAAAGGTGCCCCAGCCTCTGCATGGCTCTGCAGCTTCCAAAACATTCACAGCTGTCATTGCAGAGCAGAAACTCTGCTGGGGAGAGATATCCACAGGGTTTTTTTCATCTGCAGCTCACAACTGTGCCTACATCATTTGGGACTACTTGGGTGTGATTTTTCAGCAGTACTGGGCTTCCATCTTCTTGCTGAGAGCTCTACACCCCACTTTTCTCTTTGGTGTTCCCAGTGAGTATCTGCTCCTCTGCCTGCAGACATCCTGATGGCTGTGTGGCCCATGCCTGCACTCCCAGCTGAGCCACAACTTCTACAAATCCCTCATGGCTGAAGCCTGTGGTTTTTAAAAATCTGTATCTGCTATGCAGACTGTGACAATGTGAAAAATAAGAGCATTCGTAATTAAAGAAACCCATTGCAAATTACTTAACAGCACAAACTCACGCCAAGGCCAAGGCTGTTAACAGTCTGAAGCCATTCAGCCAAGCCACACTCAAGCCATGACAAGTCAAAAAAAATAAAGTTAATAAAATATCCTTGAAGTGAAATGTAGGTCATGGTACTTGATCTGCATATTTATAAAAGCTGAGCCTAATCCAGACAAACTTTCCAGAATAAGGATCTTGTTCGTCTTTGATCCTGCCTGTGCCTCCCTGGGGAATATCAGTTTTCCTTCAGCAAAATTAGATGGGATTAGGAGTCACCTTAAAAGGAGCAAGATCTGCACAGGGTGGGGGAGTGATGGAGAGCTGTCCCTTGAAGCTGAGGGATGTTGAGCTGGCAGCACGGGGAAGCTCCTGGGCACACTCAGGCAGCACTTCAGGCAGCCAAACTTGACACTCTGCTGGCTGAGGTCTGGGCTAGTGCAGCACCTGCCTATCCAGCATTAAATTCATGATCAGCTGAAGCAGAAAGAGTCTCTCTGCCTCCCAGACCCAGCTGAGCCTGCTGAGTCCAGCCTAGAGCCTCATGGCAAAACATTCTCTTGGCAACTCATTTATCCAGCACTGGACAATGACACTTCTGCAGAAAACCTTAACCTTAAAGGATCCCCCTCAACCCACCAACAGTGAAAATGATGGTGAGGAGCATGCCCAGGACTCCACACCAGGATGGATCCTGCAGGCTGGAGGCAACAACCTCCTGGCTCACATCATCCCCTGCTGCTGCTCCAGCTGTGATCATGCAGTGTCTCAAGGCTCCATTCCCACAAAAAACAAGCTGGGGAAGGCAGCCCCCAGGCAATGTGCTTTGTGCCTCCTCCCTGAGAGCCCTGAGGTGCAGAACCCCCTGTTCCAGAGCTCCTGGGGGCTCTAAACCCTGCAGGCTGTAGGCAAGCTCCCTCCTAGCAAGGCGAGGGATTCAGCACAGTGGGTGTGAAGGAGTGTGTCTCAGGATAAACAGCTTCACCCCAGCTGAGGGTTTGGGGGAAGGAAAACTTTGACACATCAGCTCTTGGAAGTATAAGATGCTTCTCTGCACTACCAGGGACTGAGAGTTTCTCTATATGTTTGCAAATATAAATACTTGTGCTAACACAAGGGAAACCACAGCTATTATTCACCCCAAAATTGCCCAGAAAGTGGCTCCAGAGATTATCATCTTAGCTACAGAGCAGCAGGAAAATATGGTTTCAGGCCAACAGGAGCAGTGGTCTCAATGTGTTGAAGCCAAGAGATGGGAGTGAAAATTCTGATAATCATTATGATAAATGATAAAACCAATGTTATAAAAACCCTCTCCCCTGGACTGGGTCCTGCAGAGTTCTGTGAGAACCAAAGCAGTAGTACCAAGCCAGGCCCAGCTCTCCAGTTTGGCCAGTGCCCATCCCCAGTCTGAGCTGGTTTGACATCAGCACCCTCTTGCTGCTGCCACCAGCCCAGACTCCAGTCCTTGCTCTGACCATCCTGCACATCCTACAAGAGCCCAGCCACACGTGGGGGTCACACCCACTCCCATCCTGGGCCACAAGGATCATCTTGCTGGGGCAAACATCATCCCAAAGTCTGTGCAGCCCTGCAGGTGAGGGCTGCCAGCAGCATTCAGCCTCCTGACTTTGAAATCCCTCCCTCACCATACAGAGTCCCTGTGTGAGTCACTGCCCATGCACAGCGATGGAAACCATCCTCCATCCCTCTGGCCGTGCCTTTGCTCTCTGCAGACAGCAGCTTGCATGCTGTCACCACGAAAATATGACAGTTTCTCTCTCTCTTGGCTGCAGAGAGAACCAAAGAGGACAAGCAGCATGGAGGCTGGGAAATCAGGAGGTGAATGCCAGGTGATGAGCACACACCATGCAGCATGCACAGCTGTGCCTGCAGCAAGGGCGGATCCATGGGCTCTCTGAATTTTTGTGCAGTGGTACAGCATCAAATCTATTCTCTGCACTCTGACCTTTTCCATCCCCTCCTCTCTGCTTCCATTCTCCATTTTATTATATTATCTATTTAAATAAATTACAGCATGAGGTTTAACCCCCCCTCCCCATGTATTCTAAGCAACACCCACCCCTTGGTCCCTGCTCAAGCCTGGGGCTGGTGCATTGCAGGACAAAACATCATCTCCAGTTCTGCTCACCACAGAGACAGGAGTCACAGGGTGCTGCAAAGAGGGCATCAGACTTCTCACCTCCCCACACGTGGCCAGAGACTGTGGTGACCCAGAGCCACTGGGGCAGGAAGGAGTTTGGGGTGGAGAAACCATCCACCCAAGCAGAACCTGGCCCCAGCCAGGGCCTTGTCCAGCCTGGGGACACTGCAGCCACCTCCTCCTCCTCCTTGGAGGTGGGGTTCGGGTGCTTGGAGGGCATTGCAAGTGTTATAAATACATATTTTGGTGTTGGCTTTCCGTTAATGTTGGAATGAATGTTGTAAGTATGATGGGGTTTTTTTCTGTAGTTTTTAGTGTGTTTTAACTGCCTGAATAGATGTATAACGGGGTTTTTGCTGTAGTTTGGAATTTAGGTGTAGTGGGTTTCAGCTGCCTGAACAGATAACTTCCAAAAGAGGCCCAAGTGACTCTCAGCATTCACTGCTTGTGAAAAAGAGACCAAAGCCCAAATCAAAAGATGGTAAGAACTGAATAAAAGTGAAATTGCATTTGACAGACCCAAGGAGTGACCATGCAAAACAGTTCCTTGAAAAGTGAACGTGCATAAGTCCAGGCATGAAGAACAGGATAAAAAGGGGTTGATTCCCAGACACCAGGATGCTCTTGGCAGAGCACCAGGGCCCCCGGCCGGCCATATTAACCTTTGCTTTATTTTATAAGTCTCTTATTGTCTCTATTAAACATTTTTAAATCTTACCAGGAAAGTGAAATTGGTTTTTCACACAAGGACAGGGAAGAGCAGCTACAGGCTGCAGCTCGGCCTCCCTGAGGCTGAGGGACTCCTGCAGCTTCTCCACACGGAACGCAACTTGGAGCAGGCGCAGGCCCGGGCCTGCAGTCACACAAGGAGCTCGTGGAGAGGAAACGAGCCCAGTTTTTCCAAGTCCTTGATTATCCCCCCAGTAAGGGGATGCTCGGCGCTTCCTCTGTGAGCCGCAGGGATTCTCGGGGGCGGGAGGAGCCCGGCCGAGGTCAGGGAATGCCGGCGGCAGCCAGTGCCTCCCCCTGCTTTCCCAGCTCCCGGGCCGGGGCGCGGGCCGCGGGCAGGGCCCGCACAGCCCGGCCCGAGCCGCCGAGCGCCCCGGGCCCGGCACATTATACCGGGATGAATCACTCGCTGACCTCTGCCTTCCACAGCCTTCGCTTTCTAATTTTATGGGCTGTATCAGCGGGGTTATTGAATCCAGATGTCTGCGAACTGCAACTGCGGCGCACGGGGAGCCACGAGGAAAGGCGTTGGTGGCGAGGCCCGGGGCCTGCGGTTCATTTTTCATAAGCAAAGCCTGGCTTAGGAGGGAGAGGAAGGCACCTCCTGTCCCCTGCCTGCTCAGGGCTCTGCAGGAGCGAGGGATTTCCATAGGCCATCTCACATTTCCCTCACTAACTTATCCTTGCACTCCCTTCTCCTGAAAGCATCTGTTCCCCCAGGCGGAGCTGCACGTCACGCCAGGCTCGGCCGGGTCCCGCCGGAGGGAGCTTTGGGAGAAACGTGGATCCTGCAGAGCCCCTGCGCCTTGGCAAGGACATGGTGCTGCCATGGTGTTACTGTGATGCAGATAGAAACACACAGTAACACACACACAACAGGTGTTTAGGTAGAGAGGAAGAAAGGAAGAAGATTCTAGTTTATTGTTGCCCTCGTATATATAAGTTTCTGGACAGTGATCAGGGATTGGACAGAGAAGTTCCCACCTCTCCATCTTCACTGGTCACTTGAGAAGTCCATCAGGTGAGATCTTTTACAAAGGAATGCAACCATGATTCTTGTTTATCTTACAATTCATGAGAACTGACTCCACTATACTAAAACAAATCAGAAGGCTGATTTTCAGGGACAACACCATGGGATGGGCACTGGGCTGGAGCAGAGCTGCAGCTTGCCCAAACTGACCTCTGGAGCACAGATCCCTCCTGGCACAAGCCAGACCAGGGCAGCAGCACCTGGCAGCTGCCTGGGACGGGCATCTGGTTTGCATAGAGCACAGCCAGTTCTGAGACAGCACGCCTGCCTCCGTCCCTCCAAGGGGAAAAGTAAAGAAAAGAGAGATGAAATATCCAGACCTTGCCTAAACATCAAAGAGAAGCCTGTGGAGTGACCTGCCTGCAGTGGGGCTACAGGAACACACAGCACTGCCTGTCACCACGTGGGTGACTCCTGAGCATTGACACAATGTGGGATCAGGGGATGGAAAAGATTATTTATTTATTTGGTGTTTTTAAAGATGCTCCTGCCCCTTGTCTTCCCTGCAGCTCTGAGTGGCAGACCTGACCTGAGCCTCTCCAAGCTGGGGATTCCCAAGGGCTGTGTGTGGATTCACATCTCCTAAGGGGTGGTGCCCAGCCCCCTCCATCCCCAGCAGCTTTCTGCAGCGCTGCAGCCCCTGATCTTTGGTATGACAACGAGCAAGGTTGAGTTCAGGACCCAAACAAACAGCAACAGGTCATAACCCAAATATCTGCATTTTCTGCTTAGCTCCATTGTACAGTGACTCCAAACAAATCATTCCCTCCCAGGTTTTAATTCACCTGACATCGTGCACTGACACATCTTCCCCTTCAGGAGAAACACTGGCCTCCAGGTGGAGGATTTCTAGTGGTGACTTGCTTCCTGCTAACTGAAAATCCCACAAACCTTTACTTGGCTCTTGCTAACTAAAAGTGTCTGCAAACTGCTGTCAGGAGATGAACAATTTGGCTGTATTGTCCACACCTTGGCCTCTGGTCCCCCTGAATAAGCCCCAAGAGAACATTTGCCTCCTACAGAGAGGCCAGCACAGGTCCTCTGCAAGCTCATGGGGGGTGGAAAATACACCAGTGCTTCATTCTGACCTTCTCCCTGGCATTGCTGGGATATCTGTGGGGAATTTCTCTGCACCCACCTGCTCTCCTGCTGCTGTGGGGCTCAAACCCAGCTGAGACCTGGCTGGGAAAAGCCTCCTTTGCTCCTGCCCTTTCCCTACAGCTTGCACAACTCACTGCTCAGGACAGATGGAAGCTGTGCAGAGAAGCAGAGAGCAAGGAACACATGTGGGTTTTCTCATTTTCTCCTTTGTCACCTTGGAAAGAGTGAGGTTTAATACATAAAACAGGGAGAGACAGTAATAATGAAGTTGACCTTCACCATGGAATTTCATCTGACACGGCTGCGCCCACACCGAGCCTCTCCTGGCCTTGGCTGCTCTTAGGGCTGCTCCTGCCTCTCAGAAACCCAAAAAGGAGATTTTAGAGCAGCCAGTGAATCTGGGCTGGTATTTCTCCTGCGCACAAGTCACACACAAACACTTTGAGAAAGCTCAGAAGACCTGCAGGGGATGAGTTTAATGTACAGAGGGACTCAGTGCCAAGTTTCAGCCTAATGGGAATCACAACAGCTGACTTACAACACCCCCCCCCCCCCCTTTAAAGTCAGGGTTTATGGGGAGAAATCTCTGCCAGATCCAGAAACTATAGCAACTGCTGCAATAAAATAGCATTTCAGTGTAAAGCTATTTTTACAGCACATCGCCACGTTTGTGGCATGGCAGTTTCCAGTGTTTTTCAGATGTCTGCTGCCAGAAGATTTAGTTGGATTAGCAGTCAAAGAGGGAGGGATCATATTGGGTTGTCAAATGCACCCCTTTCCCTTCAATGGGAAGATTATATCCTACAAGGTGATTCATCAGGTATTAAATTAATATCGCACTTGATCTCGGCTGACTAAAAGGCCAGGCTTGCCTCAGGGCCTAAACCTGGTCACCTTGAAGTCAACACAACTTTTGCAACTGGCTTCAGTGAGGCAGCTGTGATCCAAGCCACGACCAGACTTGCCTCAAGCCTAGAAACCCAAACCCACACTACTCACAATACGAGCAGCAAAGAGTTAAGATCTATAATGGATTAAGGTTTATCTCATCCCAGCCCAAGCTGATGCAAATTTCACCACTCATTTGCATGGGGCCAAAATGCCAAACAAAGTTGGGCTTAATTCTGAGTGGCACCATTTCTTCCTGTCCTTCCAGTCCAGTGTTTGTCTCTTCCACAGCTCTTTGGTCTTTTCTGTCATAGGAAAATTTATTTCAATGTTTATGAGGGTGGAAAAGTGGTCCTATGAGACGATTACCAGTATCTAAACTTAAGTTTGTACCAGTGGACAGATAAATTGGTTCTACAAGCTTCAGCACTGACAGCACAGAGGAGAAAAAACACTAAAAAGAAAATAAAATTCTATTTCAAAGAGATACTGATATCATATCTGACACTAAATTAAACTGCTGCTCAGAGAACAGTTTGTTCCTGATAACTCAGTGCAAGGGATCCTGGCATCTCTGTCAATACGACAGACTGACAGCCATAGCTTGAAAGAGGCTGCTGCTGTCTGGTAACCCCAGGATGCCTCAGACCTGACCAGTAGCCTCCCCTGCACTCCAAGTCCCATGCCCTGTATTTAATCCAGGCTTTAGTGATGGGAGAGCCACCTGATTTACCCCATTCTTGGGCCAATCTCTGTCTGCCAAGGTCTCTTCCTATCAATCTGCACCTTCTTCTCACAATGAGCTTTGGGGTTTTTCACTTTATTGAAGCGTTTGGAATCCTGCTGTGGTTTGCTGATGCCCCCCAGCCCTACCTCCCCTCCTCCCACCACAGTTCCCCCACGTGCTGCTCTCTGCCTGCTGGAAGGGGTGCTCTGTACCCTCACCCCAGAATCCACGGGCACCACCTGAAGCCAAGGTGGCTTAATCAGGGCTGAGGTTTTGCAGTTGTCTCTCTTCCAAACTCCTCTGAAGCTGTGGCCCAGAGTGGAACTGTACCTGCTCCCGTTTCCTCTTCTCTCAGTCCAACATGCGTAAGAAGCCTAGGGAGATTGATGCCTTGGGGTTTAGCTTTTACATTTTTCAGATTCTCTGCTGCTTGACATGTAACTCTGAAACTTCATTTTAGGTGTTAGTAAGTTCTCTTCCCAGGGTAGTTGGACAAAACAATCCCTTCCCAGACTCAGAATCGAGGACAACTCTTACCCAAAAGGCACAAACAACTGCAAAGGGAAGGGTCAGGGCAGGGGGTTGAGACTTCATAACCTGACACTGTAATTGGACAATTAACCCCAATATGTAGATGAACCAAAACCTATAAATTAAAAACTCGTGGCTGGAACCCATCACAGATTCCACCTGGGTGTAGCCCTGGCCAGGCTCCTGTGCTGCCCAAAGTGCATCCTTTTAAGGCCTTTCAATAAATACCTATTTTGTTCATTTAACTCTGTGTAGTCTCTGTTCTAGATCAGCCTTTCTGGGCATCAAAATCAGAAGTGATCATCCACAAGAGAGACACTTGGTTCTGACTTTTGTTTTCCCAAGAAATGTTGCCAATGAATGAGGCTTAAAGTGAGGGACAGGTCACACCAAAGGCACGCCGTGTAAGGGAAAAAGACCTTGCCCTGTTTGGTTTGGGGGGCTCACACCCACAAACAAGCACATCTTGGGCAGCCTGAAGTGAACAAACCTGGCCAACACCCTTTTACTGTATGGAAAATACATATCCTGCTCAGCCTCTTAAATAAACCCATCGATGGGCTTAGGCCTAGCGAGGGAGAGCTGCCCTTCTGCTGAGTATTTATTTACTGCAGTCTCTGCTGCAGCACTCAACCAAACAGTGAAACTCTGTGGGTGTCTGGGCAGGGAATGACCCATGGATGCCACAGAGACTGTGGGATTGGTGTCAGCTGTGCAGGAAGGTTTGTTCATCTCTGCTCTCTGAGCCAGACCAAACCAGCCCTCACCTTGTTTATTCACCCAGGGCGCCTGTGAAATGTGAGTGGGAGCTATTATACCCCACTGGGACAGGAATGACAACACCAGGTGCAGGAGATGGAGAAATGGCCAGGGAGAGTCAGCCTTGCTCCCCTGGGCAAAGGTTCCTCAGCTGATACAGGAATTACAGTGAACAGCCCAAAGGGCAATGGCCAGTGTAGAAACAAATTAGGAGAACCCCAAATCCGGTGCTTGTGTCCCACTGGAGATGGTGGCTTTGGGGTGAGCTGGGAATTTGGGGTGGATGATAATCCCAAGGGAAGCTGCAGGGCTCATGGGTGTCCATCACCCAAATTTATTTCCTCCCTCAGCTTTGCCACCACTCTCCCAGTCCTCAGCAGGAGCTGAAATCAGATGCTGTGCTGTGACAGGGTAACAGCACCCTCGGCACACTGGAGGAAGGGATAAAACCTGAGGGCTCCCAGAATTAGAGGCACTTTGCAAAACATCAGCCTTCACCCCAGCTCTGGTTTGCCTCTATGTAAAATGGGACTAAAAATACATGCTTGCTGTCCAGGGGGGATTTAGGTCTTCATCAGGCAATCTCCAGGGATTCCTTTGAAGATGGAAAGTTTTATTAAGTGTTAGAATGGAAGAAGATATATCCATTGATATGAAAGGCCTCTACACAGAGAGACTTAATTCATTTGAAAAGTGTGTTCATGCTTCACAAAAATGACCTGCTCATACAGCTGCAAAGTGGATGTGTGGGGGCTTATCCCCAGCTCAGCTCAGAGTGACTGTGACAACCCTGCCCTGATTTCCACCAGGCAGAAATCTGCCTGCTTCATAGAAATGGGCCTGTTCTTCAAAAATCCATAGTTAGGCTGATCATCCAGCCTTTGACATGGCTTAGATGGGAGGAGTATTATTTTCTGTTATTTAACAGATTTGGAAGGGAGACAAGGAATGAAGTAGTGAGTTACTCAAGGTCATGATAAACGTTGGGGTTATTTTTCTGAGGTCTCCAGGGGCATCAATAAACTCTGATCACCTCAGTCACCCATCCCCTCGAGCCTGCTGTGATGGCTGATACCCCCACCAGCCTCAGGGGTCAGATTTTAGCAGGGGAAGAGCACTTTGTGAACAATGCTTGCCCAGGAAATAGAACTGGTGCTGAGGAAGCTGAAGGGAGAAAAACATCAGCTGTGTAGAAAAGATAACAAACACCTTCAGTACACCCATAAATAATATAAAAGGAAAGAAAGAGCACACCTCCATGGAATAAAGATATCCCTGTGGCTGACAAGCAATATCCACCACCTCCCCTCAGCCATCACCTGTGGTTTTCAGTGCTGAGCCTTTTATATCTCACGGTTTTTTGCCCATTTTCCTCATTTTGCACAGCAAGAAGCTCCATCCTGGCCCAGCTTGTGGAGAAGCAGCCCAGGAAGAGCCCTGGAAGCCCAGGCACAAGAGCACCACAAGGGCACAGCCAAATCCATCCTGAGCCAAGGGCACAGGGAGCCACAGAGCCCCCAGCCCAGCCTGTCCCCTCAGCCACAGCTCTCCACCCCTCCCTTTCTCTGCCAGGAATTGCTTCACAGACACTCAAGAGGCCAAAGCAGCCAAGGCAGAGCTGGAATCTGCCTGTCCAACACCTGGGATCCACAGGGGATGGAGGCCCTGCCAAGAATTGTTTTAACCTCCAATATTTCTGGCAGCAGAACTTCAGTCAAAAGGTTCCTACTGATGTTTTTGGGTTATGTCACTCTGACACGAGTTGGTCCAGACCAAAACTATCCACGTGCTCCGAGACAGAAGGGTTTGTTTTCCATCTTAATGGACTTTCAGTAGCAGAGGAAAGGATGCCTGAAATAATA
Organism: Sitta carolinensis; assembly: GCA_032173965.1. Classification (NCBI taxonomy): domain Eukaryota; kingdom Metazoa; phylum Chordata; class Aves; order Passeriformes; family Sittidae; genus Sitta; species Sitta carolinensis. Next base: position 9,527,314 of record CM063298.1, on the reverse strand, counting down.
ATCCTTAATAAACTCAACAGCTTCAAGGAGGAAAATCAGGCTGGATACAGCTCATGTCCAGTACAGATGCAGTGTTTATTTTTCTCCTCCAAACCACTCGTCAGGCCAGTGGTGGGGCATTTCCCTCCTGCTTCCCAAGTCCTCCCTGCAGAGCCAGGTGGAAAGTGCTGTCCAAGGACCCATCCCTAAATTGATATTTTTAAGGTAAGTTACTGGCAAAGAGTATTTCTTTCTGGAAAAGTAGAAATATAAATGAAAGACTTCAGGTCATGCGAACTACATTGGTTCCAGTTAGCTATAAAAATTATTTTTAAAAAAAGGAAATGGTGAGTTTTGGAAAATCTTAGGGGGACAGCCACTATTAGGCAAAGAGAATAGTGGCTGTGTACCAACTCTTGTGGTTTTCTGTGTTTGTTGCTGCAGGTGGAGCTTCAGAGGAAATTCCTGCCCTCTTGGAGGATCCTGGGAGCTGTACCTGGGTTCAGGAATTCTGTCAGGGCTGCCTTGGGTGCAAGGGGCAGATTCTGATGCATCAAGGTTCCCTTTGAAAATTACTTATTAAAAATCATGTGAAAAGCAACAAGAGTGGCTTTTTCCATCCCATTATTTGAATCCAGCTGCTGATCTTGTCTCTGGGAAAATAATTATTCTTGACTTCGAAGTGGGGAGGGTTTTTGTGCCAAAGGCAAATGTCTATAGATTTATACTATTTGGAGAAATCAAAAGGCTGCAAGCCAAGCCATCCAGCTTATAAAACACAACCAACCCTCCAGGGATAATTTAAAACTGACCCTGCAGCACTGAAATTCCAACCATAGATGATGCAAAACATAATTCACCATTTTCTTATCTCCTGGATGCTCCCATAAGTGTGGGCTTCAGGGACAAAGACCAGCCAGAGGAGTCTGAAAGAAAGTAAAAATAAGAATTAAAACAAAAAAAGCCTCCAAACTAAGTTTGTGCTAACGAAGGCAAAAAGGCCTGGCAGGCCAGAAGGCAAACTTTGTCATCCACACAGCCAAGAGTTGCAAAGGCAGCCACAGTCCATGCTTTTTCCATTGTGCTCTGCCAAAATAACCCACAAAATTCTCCTGGGATGAAACAACCCACTCTCCGCTGCTCAAGCAATCCAGGCTTAGATCCTGCCTCTGACTAACAAAACAGTGAGCTCCTTCCTATCATCAGGACTCATCTGCTGGTGATCAGTGTCCCTAGCCCCCAAACCTTTAGGCACAGGAAAGTTCCTTCACATCTGAGAGATCTCCTGCAGCCAGGAGACCACCTGGACCAGGATGGAGCAGCTCCTGTCCCACCACAGGTGTCAGTGCTGGTGGGGAACTGGTTTGGCAAGACAGAATAAACCAACATTTCCTGGGTAAGAAGCTCTTGTGGAACAGAGGAGCTGGAGGGGATTTGCCCAGCTGTGCTTGCCACAAGCAGGAGCACCATGAGGAGTGTAGCCTGTTGGGGAAGAGGAGGGTTTAGACTGCCAGGATTGTTGTGTGCTCCACCTTGCAACTCCCTGCCACAGGGGTCTGCTCCAATTCACCAGGACGTGGTGATTTCTCTGACAGGGCTCATCCAGAGCACACAGAAGCAGGACTGACAGCAAAAAACAACATACATCCAAGGTTTCAGTAAGAATAGAGTGATCATTCCTGCAATATCTAACTCTGAACAAGGGCATGGTGATAAGACATCACTGAGCCATCCCAGCATTCAGGAAATTCCCTCTCAAATTCATAGCACACATAGCTCTGCCTGACAGGTCACGTTCCAGGTGAGAGTTTCAGTAACTCTTAATAAAAGAACCTCCACCAGAGCAGACCCCATGAGCACCAGCTCCCTCTCCACCCATGTCTGAAGTGACTGCTGGCTCTTGCTGAGCCCCTGGGTGGGTGCAGTCACCCCTCAGGGATGGCCAGTTCACTGGGGGAGGATTTTTCATTCCAAATTTCTGCCTGCTGTTGGTCTGCAGCCTCCAATAAAGCAGAGAGTGGAGTGCTTTAGCACTTCACAGCTGTAGACACTGGGGAGGAGCCACGAGCATCATCTTGCAGCATTTTATGATGGCTCAATTACTCCATGGGCTGCGTGCAAAACACAAGCAGCTGAGATCACCTCTTTGCTAATCCCCCTCTTTTACCCACAAACCCTTCACAGATGTCAGAGCATGCTTTGGTTTCACTGATCACTCACACTAGGAAATTCTGAGGGACTGAGCTTGTGACTCAAAGAGTTCTGCCAAGTAAAATATTGGCCTGCAACAATGTCCTAACAATACAAAGTAGTTGACACCATAAAATAAACAATTGCATGAAGAGAGCGTAGCAAAAGGGTATTTGGAACCACCAAGGATCTCGTGGAGGTATTACTGAGCCAGGCTGGAATTAGCAAAAGCAATTTTTATGACAAAAACAAGTGTCAGTCTTTCCAACACCCCAGTCCCCACGTAGAAAGTGCATCTCTGCCTGGAACTGGACACATTTCTGGCTTCTTCCTTCAAGTTTCATAACTTTTACAGTGCAAAAATAATAGATACAGTGAAAACAGACCGAGACAGAGTATCCATAAAAGAGCGAGTGTACTTATGGTTGCACAGCTCCACACTTGGATATACAGCTACACATTGAAATGGCAAAAGGAGAACTAGAGGCTGCAATGTCCTGGTAATATAATCACAAGAAAAATGCTGTAAATCCAAGAAGAAAGTCTTTGAAAGAATCAGCTGGGCTCGATTAGTAGCAGCAGTGGAACTCCTTCCCCATCGTGCTGAGAATATCAGCAGAGAGAGAAAGAAGAAAAAAAAAAAAAAAAAAAAGAAAAATATCTTTGTTAATTGTCAGCCGAACCAGTAAAGCCCCTACCAGGTAGAATTTCATCTTGTGCAATGTCTGTCCTTGCTGTCACTATGAAGAGTGCTAAACTGCTCATAGTCAGCACCTGGGAGCCTCCCTTAGTGGCAAGAAAAAATCAAAAACTCCTCAGAGCACACCTCCATGACCAGCTGCTTGCCCTAATCACAATTTCCATGCCAGAAATTAACTGCACTTTATTTTCAGTGACAGCTCAGATTTTAGATTCATCTAGCAGCATCCTACCCTGTTGGATGCTTCAGAGCAGTGTGGGGGTCTCATAGCAGCTGGCTGGTGGCAATATCTGCTCACCATGTTGATCTCAGCATGGCTGGTAGAGCTGGACTGAAGCCCTGCACTAAAACACCTCTTTGGAACCATCACTGTGGTCTAGGACAGCTTGAGTGGGGTTCATCTGTCCTCAACAGGGTGCCTCCAAATCTAAACTGGTGAAGGCCATGATGGCAAGCAGTCACCCCAGAGGATGAGCCCCCACCTGCCTTAGGATAAAGCCCCTCCCAGGGAGAAGTTACTCTATTTTTGCCTGTTTATTCTGATTAAAAAGAAAACAACTTACCCTTTGCTATCTTGGAAGTTTGGTGAGATGACTCCTGCTACCACTATCATATGTAAGGCTCCTTGGCCCCTGTGTTATTACAGGATAAAGCACTGTTCCCTCAGCAGAAGGAGCATGGTAGGGAGCACAGCAACTGAGCACAATAGGGTGCTGCCAGGCCACAGGAACCTCCCAAAGATTCCCCTTCCCTGCTGAGAAGCTGCCCAGAACACTGCTCCCCGTTCCCACGCCTCGACTGAGCACATCTTCAACACCCTGCTCAGCAGAGCAAAGCCTGGCTGTGGTTTTAAAGGCCTTCCTTTGCCAAGAGAGGGATATTTCTGTGACCTTTCTCACCATTTCCTATAGCAATCTCATCTTAATTTAAGATGTCATGCCCTGCGGCTTCTCCATAAAATTTTAAAAACACCCAACACACAAATAAACAAACAGACCAGATGAGTTTTTCTATGAGCAGCACAAATAACCCAGGGTAGTTTCCTGGGGATTTCTGCATTGTGGTTGGACTCTCTGGTGCACAATAAAGGATGTGCTGTGATTGAAAGTCCTTCTGTGGTTGCAGCATTTATAGCATCCCCCTGTGTGGATCCTCTGCAGTCTACTGAGGGTTGAGCTTAGATGTCAATCTTCTCCCTGTGCCTATTAATAGAAGTGCTTTTCATCTTTTGAGCTGCATATTTCACACAATTTTAGAGTTTTATAAACTCCAGGAATGCTATCATTATGTAGATTTTTTTCCTAAAATTTGTGTCTCAAAAAGCAGCATGTAGGAGCAAATGAGGGTGGATAAGCAAACACATGCAAACACACACACAGAGCCCCATATCAGCACACCATCCTTTCCTCCTTAGGGAACTAGGGTTTGACTAAAATCAAAATACTTTTTAGAACTTGAAAATCTGCCATGACAGTCTACATCATTTCCTATTTTTTAGTTAATTTTTGTAGAGAAACAACTCTTTTGTGATCACACCCTGCAAGCTTCTCTGCAGCCCCAGCAAGGTTTGTGTTCAGCTGGCTGGGATCAGCAAGGCATGGCTGCAAGTCTCCCAGGCAGAGTCACCACATGTTTTTGGAGAAACAGCATCTGGGTGAAAGGAAGAATTCTGACAATGCAGGAAAGGCAGAAAAAGCTCATCTTGCCCAGCCACAACACAGGTATGAGCTGACACACAGCTCCACAGCCAACTTTACAAAGATTTTTCAAATGGTGAACTTCATAGGTGGAATTTCTGAGTGTAGGACCCACAAGAGGGACAGATTTCCAAGGGACAGGGCACCCCATACTTATGTTTGGGTCTATTCTTGCTCATTATGGAAATGTTGAGACACAGATTAATGTGTGCTCCTCTCTAGAGGTGGTAGACACACAGCTCTGAATGCTGGTCTGTTCTCTCTACAGCAAAAGCAGTTTGTCATCTTGTTTTCCTCACCAAAATGCATTTTGGCAGCCCTTAGGTATCTTTTTCCCGTTTGTAAAGCAGCCCAGTTTGTTTCATGGATCTGATAATGCCTCCACTTCCCTCGCCTTGTTTGTCTGGTGGTGTGCAGAGAAACAGGGTGTTCTCAAAAAATAGAAACTACTTCTGTGAATCACTCATCGTGTCGTTGTCATCAGCCATTTTCCAGAGACATCATCACATCAAACTCCACATCCATTGCAGGCTTTGAACAACAACACAGCTCCATTTAGCTGACTGAGAAGGATGTAGGGCACAGCACACAAAAATCAGGGCGTCTTTCCAACATTTTTAAGTCAGGCACAATTTTCAGGAGATATTCCTGCTCTCAGCTTCTGGAGCAATGTAAGAAACCGAAGTTTTGAACACCCACCATCTCTTCCTGTTGACCCACAGGACAGCAGTGCAGATATCTGCAGATATCCTCAACAGCACCACCCAGAAATGAGCTGGCAGCCAGACCACAGGCACAGACCAAGGCTCTTCCAAGAACCATGAAAAGGTTCAGCTTTCTCTGAGAAGGCTGCAGCTATCAAAAGGTGTCTCTGTTACTGTCAAAGCAGTAAAAGACCACCACAGGGCCAAAGCCAGCATAAACAGCACCTGCCAGGTGACCTCCCCAGCCTCCCAGCTGGTCCTTCCACAGCAGGTATGGAGTTCAGCAGGTTGTGTCCAGATCTTCCTGGCACTGCAGGCTGAAGGCAAAACCTCCTTGTCCTGCACCATCAAGACCTGGCATCCCACACATGTGAAAATGTCATTTCAAGAGCCCTCTCTGAGGCCACAGGATGGGGTGGAAGTGGCCGGTGCTGAGCTCTTTGCTTCCAGTGCCTCTGGAGTGCTCACTTCTTGCACATTTGAAGTAAGCAGGAGAGTGACACATGAATCACTGCACCTAAAAGAAACTTAGGAGAGCCATAGCAAAAACCATGACAATTTCTCCCTTTCTGAGCTGAGCAGATGTTTAAAACTATGTCAGTGACCTCCAAACCATAAACATTTCTCAGGAACATGTAGATGTGGTTTGCAAAAAAAAAAAATAGTGTCCGATGTAAAGCAGAGGCGCTGGCTACGCCAACCCCTTCCAGCAGTGGGAATGTCAAACATGCTTGACCTCCAAATCAGCAAATAAGCACATTATAAACAATGTTATTAATGGTTATGCTTTCACTACAATGAGGAGTCTCCCTGTTTGTTTAACGTGCAGCAAGCTGACTAGAGTGTACATAGTTTCATAGCCAAGCCACATTAGAGCAGGATGGGGAATTTGCTCCCGTTGTTTCCAGCTCCAGGGTTCTAGCAGGGGTGCTAGATGGCAGGAGGGGAGGGACACAGCTAATCCCAGCACCACCAGGATCACTGCCATCATTTCATGTTTAGATAATGACCCTGTGCCTTGAATCACCAAGTGATCACCACCCAACAGTTTGGGATGGATGTGAGAGGTCATCACTTCTTCATGAAAACAGAAAAGAGTCTCCATTTCAGCACAAACAGATGTCCTCATCCACAAGCAAAGTCCACTGAGGACTCAGCCAGCCCAGAAAAAACTGAATTGGCCTTGAGAGGAGGACAAGAAACAATTGAGGTGCTCTGGCAGGACGTGTCTCTGTTGCCCATGTATTCCCTCATACAAGATGTATATTACAGCCAGTGGAACTGTACTACATTTCCAAAAATAAAATTCCCTGTGATCCTATGACCTTCCTACAAACAAAGCAGGGCCTAGGCAGCCAGCCTACATCCTAACTCATCCTAACTACATCCCAAAGAACTGTGGGGCTTGTCCACAACAAAAGTTAATCTGTAAAAATTCCCTTTTTACACAACTCTAACCCAACTGCCAGGTGTGGGGGCAGCAGCAAATGTGATGGGAAATTTCAGCTCAGGGTGTTGAGCAGGAGTGTGCAGAGTGACAGAGGTGAATGTTACATAGAGGTGCCCAGACATTGGTGTCCAAGACCCTCCTTTGCATCAGCCAACATCAGCTGCAGGGAAGCCAATGGACGTGTCCTGAGGAGTGGCTCAGGAAACAGCAGGATTGGCACAGATTTCCCAAGGCCAGCAAGGAAATTCCTAACAAAAATCCCATTGGGTTTGGTCATACCAGGTGCTGTGTCCCTGTAACCACGTGGAGCTGGCCCTGGTGCAAACAGGGAAGAGCTGAGTCACTTCTGCTGTCATTCATGGGTCTGAATATTTCAAACCTGATCCTCAAACTGCTAAAGCTTCCCAAAGGGCCACACTGCAGCAGCCAAAGGTCTGGATGTAAGGCGTTCAGGCTCACACTGGAAGTGTATCAGATCAAGGTTAGCACAAACTAACCTGAGAGAAAATACAGAATGAAAGGAAAGAGAGCTCTCCAACAGCCTTCCTACCTGTGCAAATGGGTTATGACGTCCCAAGCACAAAGGAAAGAAAGTAGAAACCCAACCAAGGAGCAAGGCAACAGCAACAGCAGCAAAGGGAAGGAAGCAGAAGGAATTTAATATTCCTGCACTTTGAGATGGACTTTGCTGCATGACCTTGGGCAGCTCCCAGAGGCCAGGGCAGAGCTGTTGGACCAGGGTGCCCTGACGTGTCCCACAGGGCAGACAGACAGCAATCTCACCCTGTTCAGCTCCTTCCAGGGTCAAGGACAGGGCATTCCTCTCCTGTTTCACTGGCACATGGAGAGGATGCACAGCAGCAGCACCGAGGCTCTTGGGGACCATGGTGAGGAGACCACACCGACTGCTCTGACAGCCCCGCTCAAGGCCACGAGCAGCTTGGCTTAGGCAGCTGACTGATTATTTTTTACCACTTAAGGACTCATCCACATCTAATGACATTCCTCCAGATCAGCCCAATTTCCTTCACTGATAAATCCCTTCCCTCCACCCCTGAGACATCAGTTACTGCCCCCCTTATTTTACGAGCACAGAAAAAGCCCGCAGCAGACTAAACACCTCCCTGGTCTTGAGAGACTCTGTGGAGCAGCAACTTGCCACTAAGGACAAAACAAGCTGATAGCCCAGCAGCATCCAAGGAAATGAAAAGCAGATGAAGATACAGATTCCTAGGAGCTCCAAAAACATCCAGAGCGGCCCAGGAGAAGTGGCAAGGAATTGCACTGTGAAGGGACAGCACCCAGGGACCCCCAGGGGTAAAGCCCACAACTGTGATTTATATTGAATGAGTGCTGAGATGAAACTCAGAGTACCCATCCTCTCCCATCAGAACAGCATTTGCTCACAGAAAGCTCCTCTGCCTCCAGCTTTGGCCACGTTATGGAGGAAGTCACAGGGACTGAGGAATGTGCACCAGGGAGAGCAAATAAACAGAGGTGTGCAAATCTGCTAAAAATAACCCAGGAACTGTGGCTCTTGGAGGGGAACACAGGCACTCAGTTGTTCACCACCACCTACCACAATTGAGGCCTTGTCTGAACAGGTGGGTGGCTTTCCTGGCAAATCCTATCTTTAAAAAAAACAAAAAAAACAGAAAAAACACCACAGAGAAAAATCCCTCCTCAATCATTCCTGCAGCCCCTCTGTTTTCATCTAGATTCTTGCCAGAGGTTGTCAAAACAAGAAAGAAAAATAAAGCTCCAGCATGTTCACTGCTGTTTTCCCACTGTTTTGCAGGGCATTGATGTGTTGTTCCAGGCAGCCCAAAACTGAATGGTGACAAGGGGCAGGGCTGGCAGGGGACACCAGAAACAGGCAGCAACCTGTCTGAGACTCCCATGCAAGGAGCCCTGGAAGGAAAAGCTCCTGAGGAACCCAATAAGAGCTGGAAAGGGGGTTGAATTATAGATCCCTGAGTTGTTGAGGTCTCAGAATTGAGTAACACAAGCATGAGGCAGAGCAGGAGGAGGGGAGTTTGTGATGGAAAGCTCAGCAGAGGCACTGGAGAGATTGGGTTGTTAAGAGTGGGGTTGCAAACCAAACCTTCTGGTAAGAAACCTCAGCACTCTGATTTTTTTTCCCAATTCCAGCCCCTAATCTCAGTGTGGGTAAATGTCCCAAAGTCAGGAGTGATCTGTGTGTGTTAAGAAATCGCCTTGCATCAAAATTTCCTGGTGATTTCTTTTATTTCTTCGACTCCTCCCTTAATTTAAATGTTGCAAACCCAGATAACTCGAAGTCTCTCAAAGCAGAACCTCAAAGCAAATATTTCTTTTTGTCGTTTTTTTTTTTTCTCCCCTTTTTGGCCAGGCTTCTCGGAAGTCTCCTTTCATCTCCCCCAAGTCTGAAATTTGCTGAAAGGCTCCTTACAGAGTACTGAGCACATTTCCCAATATCAGAGAGCACACACAGCAACAGAACAATCTTCTCCATCTTTCACTATCTGTAGTGTAAACCCAAGCTTAGACTCAGATTAGCTGATCTTCCCTGGGTGCAGAGGATGGCTATGATCACCACAGACATTATCTTAGCTCCAGCCCTTCACTGGGGATGGAGGCAGACCCATCTCCTGCTCTTCCACACCCTTATTTCTGGGGCAGACACAATGGGTGGCAGGAGACCAACTTCAAAGATCAGTGAAACTCCTTGAACAGGGTGACACAGCCAGACCAGGGCATGGGGACAGCACAGACCCTGGCACCAGAGCTGTTAACCACCAGAAAAACACAGCACTGCTGCTTCCCCCACCTCCCATGGGTGCCAAACCCCTTTCTGGGCAGCATTTAAAGTGATTTCATTCCTGGTCCACAGGAGTGGTGACTACAGCTTGTGTTGGCAGCAGAGACCAGGAAATTTAACTGGCCTCAGCTCACCTCAACCTGCCTCCCACCACCTCTGGGGGCAACACAAGGGCTGGGGTCAACCTGCAGGTTTGGGGGCTCAGGCTCTGTGCTGTGCTGGGGGCTCAGGCTCTGTCTCAGCTCTTTCACTGCTGTTTCTTGAAAGAACTCAGGTGCTCTCTGTGGTGTGTGACAGGGCCATCCCCTGCTCCAGCTCACACCACAGCAACCCCTGGAGCTCCTCAGCTCCCTGTGCTGGCGCACTGGGGGGCTCCAGGAACCCAAGAGCCAGATCAGTGGAGCTGAGCAGGCTGGACAAACATCACGGTGTTCTTCTGCTGCCTGGAGAGGCTACCTAGAACAGAGGCTAGGCAGAGTTACAAGATAAAGGGTAGGTGTTTATTAAAGACCTTCCAAGGGTGCACCTTAGGCAGTGCAAGAACCTCCCAGAGGCTGCACCCACAATGGATGACAGTCACAAGTTTTCCAGACAATAAAACTTTGGTCTATTTGCATATCGGGGGTTAATTGTCCAATTACAGCTTCAGGTAATGAAGTCACTCACTTTTCCCCCCCTTAATTCACTGTTGTTGACATTTTTCAGGGCCTGAGACAGTAAGGTGTCCTTGAGTTTCGGGCCTAGAGAGAAATTGTTTTGTCTGAATAAAATGGGAGAAGAGTGGCTGACAGGCTGTGGAGCTTTAGAGTTACACACTAAAGCAGTACTGATCTGAAAAATATAAAAGCTAAAACTTAAGGCATCACTTGCACTTGGTCCTGAAGACAAAAATCTGCACCTGAGGACCCCAATAGAAAGAGCAGCCTGTGCACACATGGCATTCCCAAGAAAGCTGTGGGATCCCCCACCCAGCCCAAGGCAGATGGGGATTCCCTTCCCTGGTAACCTCAGCACAGCTTTTTTCTTCTGTCTCTGAGGTCTACTTTCACAGCTTTCCCAAAAACCCTTCTGCTTTTAGTGATTCCTACACCCCACACCTTCCCATTCTTGGCCACTGATGGAGACAACCACAGCAGGATCAGTTCAGCTGCTTTCTGACTTACTCCCCATGACCTCAGCTCAAGTGCCTGATAAGGATAATCTGCACTCCTGGCTCCCTCTGGGTCCCTGGGCATCCCACAGAGCCTGATCAAAGGATGCCCCAGCTGGGCTGCAGCTCTGGCTGCTCCTCTGCTGCTTCTGCAGTACCAACAGCAGCACAACAAGTCTGGCCTGGGCCAGCCTGATATTAACTGTAAAAATGATTTTTGGACTGCGTAGACATAGGAAAGTCTTTGAAGGGAATAAATAACTAACCTCACTCACAGAGGCACATATTTGACCATATTACCTCATCTCAGCTGCAAACTGTCCAGCTCCCAGCTGGTCCCCCTGATTTCTTCCCCTTGCAAAACTGCATCCAGCTCCCCCCAAAGCTGGTTTAACAGCCTGTTTAACTGGTGATGTCCTTGACTGTTTGGTCTTGACTGTTTTAGATGAAGAAAGCAAACTGGAAAATTTTTATGTATCACTTCAACCATTTTATTCCCTGCTCAAGACACCTGGTTATAGCATTGCTATTTCATAACTGCTATAGAGGAGATTGTCTTTATAGCAGTCAGGACAGGAATTTTCAGCTTACTTAGTCTAGTTTTCAGTCTGGTTAAGCTCCAATGACTACAGGAACTACTTTTATTTCCAGTGCTTCATGCAAGTCAGCTTAGAAGCTGGCCTGATACAGTTTCCAGGCACTTGGCCCCCATATTTCACAAAGTTATGGGTAGGAATGGTATTCCAAGAGAGCTTCTGAAGTTAAAAAACAAGGCAGCAAAGAGAGGGATTGAAATAAAATATCTTTCAACTCAACAGTTAATGTCTGGTCTGGGGTTTTAAGTTTTCCACCAGTTCAGGAAATAACATCAGGCAGGTTCAAGGTAATGAGGATAGAAGAGCCTGTCCTCCCCATCTTTAGCCATAAAGTGGTCCAGAATTTGCTGCTTTTACCCACACCAAGGAGAAAACCCCTGTCCTGCCCTGCAGGAATCAGCCTCCTGGGATATCACCGTGGTCCCTTGGGTGAGCATGGACTGCTGGAACTACTGGAAATCCAGAATGGCAAACCCCTACAACCCTTGGCTTTGAGGAGTTCTGCACAGCTGCAGCCCCACTCACCTTGGGGCTGAGGGCTGCCTGTGAAAACCCCTGAAATCCTCAGGTGATGGCAGAGGGAAACTGAGGCAGGGTTGCTCTTTGTAAACTGCACCACAGAAAATAGAGACAGCACTAATGCATGGTTCAAAACTACTGCCAGGTGTGTGGTTAGCACTCTCAGGACTTCTTGCATCCCCCAATAAATCCATTTATGACCTCAAGAATGCATGTGTCAAAGCAGATATTCCCCTGCAAAGAGGCAATTCAGCATGAGTGTTGGGTAGGTCATCCCTGTGGTCTCAAATAAGACATTTACAAAAACCCCAATCTAGATTAGCTTAAAAATGAAGGGTCTTTCATCTTTAGCAACAGAACATAAATCCTATTTATTTGCCTGCTGGTTATTAGTCTGTAGAATGAAAAAGATGCACATTTTCCAGGTTTTCTCTATGATTCCAAAAGGTAAAGCAATTTCCTCCCTCAGATTCCCCCCGAATCAGAAGGGGGAAGAAGGGTTGTTATGAAAATGTTGAAGTTGCCATAATTTTGATAAGGACATGGAAGCAGACACAGCCACCCTGGCATCACAGACGACAGAGGCAAAGCAGACTAGTGACTAACACCAAATACAGCAAACACAACCCAAAGAAATTCAGGTCAGAAGTGCTGTGTTTTCCTCTTTCATTTATAAAGCAAGACAGGAAATGTATAAAACCTGACGGGATCATTAGGGATTTTATAAATGCTGCTTCCTGTGGTACAGAAAAAGGAAAGGAGAGAGGCATGGGGCCAAATTATGTGCTGGAGCAGACGCGTGTGGCTGAGGCAAAGCAACGCTCTGCAAACTGGAGGACCTGCACCCAGAAGGATGAGGTGATCCAGGATCTGGCCTGCTGTGAAAATCAGGGCAAAAGCTTAAAAGAAAAAGTTTCCAAACTGTCCCAGAGGGCAGGTGGTGAGGTGGTGCTCCCCACGGGAAGGCTCCAGCACCTGCACATTCGATGAGTCAGCAGCCCTGGCCCCAACCTGAAAGCCGGGACAGGAGGCCCCGGGATGGGAGGGGGAGTTGGTTTTGTTTTATTTTCTTCAAGGCTTTCTCTATGAAAACATAGCCTCCTACCAACATCAGACCGTTTCACCGAGCTGACAAAGTCAAATAATGAATTTTGGCACTTTCCTTTGGTATCCACTACCCCTCTCTGAGTCCTGCCCTGGGAATCTGGAGGGAGGAGGGCTAGCAGGGAGGCAGGCTCGTGTTTGTCTTGGAAAGCTGCACACAAACCCAACTTGGAGCATCACTGGACACACTCCACTCTTGGTTCTGCTTTCATCCTTGCAGGCAGGGGGCCCAGGGTGCTGATGGCTGCTCTGAAAGCCTCGTGCCTTTGGTGCCCATATTCCAGCATGCTCAGAAAAACAACGTGGAAAGGAAGTGCTGGCACATGGAATTGTTTAAGAGGAAAGAAAAGAGCAGAGAAACAACACTCACCACAGGACAGATAGCTTTAGCAGCATGCCATGGGTTGGAGGTGTTCCCAAAGGGCATGGAGGGGTCACTGGCCAGCCCAGGCAGGATGGGAGCTCCTCATTTACCCAGTCCAGTCCAGCACTGTGCAGAGCAGGAACTGCTGGGCACGCCAGCTGCCAGATCTCAGCTTCAGAGGGGCTCCAGAGCTGCCCATCGAGCACCAGCACACCTGCAGTGTCTGCAGGGGCTTTGGGAGTTCTGGACCAGAGCATCCCAGTCCTACAATCCCTCTGCAGGTGCATCAAGAGCAGTGTCAGCAGAGAGAGGGGTGAGGGGTGTGTAAGTCAGGGCTGTGGAGCTGCAGGGCTGTGCAGCCCCGTCAGAGCCCTCTGCCCCAGGTGGATTTGGCTGCTCCAGCAGGTGGGGGTGGGATTGGGCTGGAGGAGCCACTGGCTGTGCCTCTGACACAGCCCTGACGCAACTGCAGATAAAAGCCTCTGTGAGCAGCACAGCCCAAGCTCTCCAAGTGTTTAGGTTGTTCAGGAGCCAAAGCAAACACGTTTGCTCTGCAGGTTACAGAAGGCTGTTAAACCAGCCGTGCAACCAACTCCTCCAAGCCAAAAATTATCTTCTTCCTCTGCACTGGAGCCCAATGCCTACAGTGACTCTGTCCAACTTCAATTCTCCTGCTGCTCAAAGGATGCACATTATAAATAAAAGGATGAATATGTCAAGCATATATGTCAAACTCCAGATTCAGCTCAAAATTGTCTTTTTTGCTTAATGGGCTTTTTTCTACTTGGAATTGAGCTCGATCTTGGCCAAAACAGGGAAGAACAGCAAGGATTCTCCCTTAAATATATGAGACTGGAAAGACAGCTGATACATCCCTACAGCAGAAGACAAGGACAGAATTTTTGTCCGGGTTTAATGTAGGGTGTCATCAAGCAAACACCTCCTGCTTACCACTACATTTGCTCCTCCAAGGAGCAGATTTGTGGCCACATTCCCTGAAGGCTGCTGAGCCAGAGCAGGCACCAGCTCTGTGGAAGGTGGTGGCAGAAAGTCATGTTGGACTTGTTTCAGTAGGAAGGGAGGAGTCCCTGGCTGTCCCTTGCTCCTCTCTGCCCAAAGAACAGGTCAGCTGCAGGTGATGGGCACCAAAGACCCAATCCTGCCAGGAATCAGATGCCAGGGATGCTCATCAGAGGTGGCACAGCACCTGCCTGAGGAGGCACACTGGTAAAGGCACTTCCAAGGCACCATCTGGCTCGATAACAGGAGAGACTTGGAGGAATATTAATTACAGAGCACCTATCTTGTGAGGTTTTTCTGATCTCCAGTGTATTTTGTGCCTGGTGATCATGCTTAACTTGTAGCACCAAGCTCTGCCCCAAATCCATCAGGATTAACTTGCTGCTTTTCTTGCCCTGAGCCCCAGTCCAGCCCAGCCTGGATGCTCTGCAAACACACTCAGCCTCCAGGAGGAAAACAACCCTGCTTCTCTAAAGCCATTTTCACAAAATACTCACAGCAGCTCTGAAAATCCCCACATGTCTCCAAAACACCCATGGTAGGAGTGTTGCTTGTGTGGACCAACAGCTCTTATGCCACAGGCTGTTGCAATGCCTGCCTATCTCAGATCTCCTCTTCTGTCAGCAAACAAGTCCTAAACAGCACTCAGCATCCCCACAGCCCTGCGTGCTGCCCCAGCATCTCCTCCTCACACAGCCCTTGCACAACAAGCAGACAATCTGCATTACTCACTGGCACACGGTTTGCTCAAGTTTCTTTGCTTATCAGAAATCAGAGAAGGATTTTTTTTTTCTTATATTTGTCGAGATGACAGCACCTAATGTTACACCAGGATGTTTGTCAGGGTTACAAAGCCTGCAGCCTTCAAGCCATAAACCAACCTTTTAGGGATTAAGGAAAAACTTTCCCCTGAGTTTAGGTTACTCCTCACTTGCTGACAAGATATTCCTATCCGTTTCCTCACCAATGTCCAGCCAGTCACTGTAGGAGCAGGATGGCTGTGGGACTGTGCACTGCCTTACTCAGAGGCTTGGGGGAGCCAACCATTTAAACAACAAGAAACAGAAAGAAAAAAAAGAAACAATCTCACTTTCATTTATTTTCGCCTTCACTGACAGCATAAACACACTGCAACTGCTCCACAACAGCACACTACACCCAAATTGTTTCTGTGGTTGTTTATTTACTGAGATTATAGTCATGCCTCAAGGCCTTAACTTTGTTGTCTGAAACTTTGTGGGCAAAATTTTCTGGAGGAAAAGAATGACTTCCAGTGTTGCCCATCCAGCCCAGTGCCTTGCCCAAGGTCACAGAGCTGGGCAGGGGCAGAGCAGGGACAGCTCCCCTGTGCAAGGAGCAGTCCTGGGGTGACCTGCCAGCACCCCCCTTCTGATTCCAATCGCAGAGGCACGAATGGCCATGTCAGCATGGTGAAATCAGTGAAATCAGGCAGCTAAACCATGCATGGGATCTTGGCTCACATCCACGTAAACAAAAATAAATCGAACACAAAGTCAGTTTCACTGTGAGCAAATCATTTGCTCTACAGGTCGAGCAAAGAGTGTAAATATGAAATTTTAAAATATCTCAGAAGAAACTCAAGAGAAAAGAGTTCAAGGGCATCTGCACAGCAAAGGACAGAAGTGCTTTCAGTACCTGAATTTATTTGCAATCAGGAGGGATGAGACAGATTAACAAATACAGCAGCCTCAACTTCTTCAGCAGGCACAAAACCCAGGAAGGAGCAGCAGATACCAAAACCACTGAGTAGAGGCTGAGGAATCCTCAGCTAAAGCAGGCAGCAGGGCAGGAGAGCACTCACTCAGGGCAGGTGCTGAACAGGAGATGCTCTGCAAGCCTGAGGGAGCTCCCAAGGCTGAGCTCAGCCCAACCTCTGTAGCCTAAGGAGCTCCAGGGACACCCACAGCAATTTACAGAGGAGCAGCTTTGACACAGGCAAGGAGGGAAAGGAGGGCAAGGAGGGAGATTTCCCAGCAATTAGGAAACACTGTAAAGAGGAGCTTGGGCAGAGGGAATAGTTTCCAAAAGCTGTGCTTTGCCAAGTCATTGATGCTGTGTAATTGGAATATTTCAGACAATGGAAGGCAAGAACCCTAGCAGGAATTTCTGTGTGTATAAGGAGTGAGGAGAATATCATATATTCCAGCTGAAAGGGCTGCAAAGGAAAGATAGCCAAGAGCAGTTTTCCAAATGGAGAGCCAGATAAAGTAGTATATTAGACCCATTTTTTTTTGGCAGGAGGAGCCAAACTTTAAGGGTCTCTATACAGGCACAGGGAATCTTTCAGCTTACCAAAGCCCCCAGTCCAATTTCCATGTAATGCTGTCTAAAATGTGGTGATCCAGCTGAATCCCCAGTTACAACGTGAAGACACCACATGATTTACCATGGAGGGATGTTGTCATTGTTGTCACTGTTGTCAGAAGTCAAAAGCAAGGAAGACACAGGCTGTGCCCAGGTTTAGGCTCACAGCTTCACATTGGCATTCTCTCACTTTCTGCTTGTTTGGGTGAGATCAAAAACCAGAAGAGTTTGGTCAACAGCTTACAGTTACACCTGGTTTCTGCTGGGAACCAAATGGCCTGAACCAAACTGCTCCCAGATTTGCTCTGGGGACTGGCAGCCTTTGAGGCATCAGCCAGGGAATCTGCAGGAAATTCAAACTTAACCCCAAGTGTGGCAATGGAATCATGGCTCACAGCCTTCAGCAGAGCATCATCAGCATTCTTCACCCTCTCTCCATTCCCATCCCAGTGCCTTTGCTGCCAGGAAGCCCAAAGGACTCCACAGACCCACCTAATGTGGGGGTCTCTCTGCTGACCTCATAGAATCATGAGATGGTTTGGGATGGAAGGTACCCTGAAGATCACCTTGTTCCACCCCCTGCCACAGGCAAGGACACCTTCCACTGTCCCAGGATGCTCCAAGCCCTGTCCAGCCTGGCCTTGGGCACTGCCAGGGATCCAGGGATGCTGCTCTGGGAACCTGTGCCAGGGCCTCACCACCCCCACAGGGAAGGAGTTCCTCCTAACATCTAAGCTAAAGCTCTCCTTTTTCATTTAAAACCATTCCCCATTGTCCTTTCACTACCTGTCCATGTAATGAATCTCTCTCCCCTTTTCACAAGCTCCCTCTTAGCACCTTAGGATTTCTCCTTGGACTGCCTCACATGAAAACTAGTGGGGAAGCAACTGGAGAGCCAGGATGACAGCAGAGACCAGCTCGACCCCAGCAACTGCTGCACTGGCTGCTGGGCTCACAGGGCAAATAAATGCCTTGGGACACCAGCTCTGCAAACAGGCTGTGTCCACAAGAAAAAGGATTCACATGAGGCAAAGAATCTGGAAGCATTTTTCTGAAACATCTGGTGATGTAGGGAGTGGGATTTAACAGCGTGTTACACCACTCACAAGTTCTGCTGAAGTTCTCCAAGGGCTGCCCTAGATGCAGCTCAGTTTTTTGATATATTGATTTATAAGGCTCACAACTGCCTTCCCAAAATAAGACCTCAGACTCTCTGAAGATGCACCAGCGCTGTGACTATTCTAAGATCAAGAGCAAGTTATTAATACATAGCAGAAGCGTGTGAATTGAAGGGGCAGGATGAGCTGCCCACAGATAAACAAATCTATAATGTTCTATTTTGAGGCACAAGTGTGAGTGGACTGAAGTGCTGGAGGGGCCCTGCCAGAGCTTTGGACACAGAAATGTGACTTCTTTAATGCCAGAAGTCAGAGCAAAGACAGCTAATAGTTGATATTCAGGGCACAGAGATTGGAAGTTTGGTCTAAAATCCCCCAGGCAATGTCTCCATCTCCCCTACAGAAATTTGAAGAGTGAGCTGCTGTGATTTCCTACTCACTCTGTTGGCACAGGGTTCAGATTTTGGTTAAAGTGCCTTGAAGTGGCACTGAAGCAAACTTTAACTTTGGGGGCAAAGAAAGTCACTGGAATTTGTTTCTCACCGAATTTATCCCAGGAAATTAAAGTGTTCTCAATATTTGCCTGTCCAGCAGATGAGATTGTGATTCTTTTCTCTTGTGCAAAGTCATGAAACAAAGGGTGACAGACAACAGGTTACACTCTGAGGAAGAAGAGGCTTAAAGAGACATTTTTGTGCTTCTCTCATTGCATTTGTTCAACCCTTGTACAACCGAAGAGTCCTGAGACTTTATTCTTTTTTAAGAAAACCCTGGGGTTTGTGTAAAATGGGTAATTCTGGAGATATTCCCGTTGGGTTGTTAAGTTCATTGTGGGTCTTGGGACCCCATAAAGGGAGAGCAGACTCCCTTCTGCCAGAAAGTTAATCACCAGCCCAGAAAGCAGAGCTGCTGCTGACAGACATTGTTTCCATAACCTATGGACAGAGAGGGCAGAGGGGACAGGGGAGATCAATGGGCCTGGAGTGTGTGTGGAAGCCAGCATGGCTCTGATCAGGTTTCCTCCAGGGACTGCATCTCCATTTTTTTAACCTAACAGAAAAACTATCTCCCAGCCCTGAAGAGTGAGCCTTCAGCCATAACAGAATAATAATAATAATTAAAAAAAAAAAAAAAAAAAAAAAAAAAAAAAGAAGAAGAAGGAAAAGAAAAAAAAAAAAAAAAGAAAGAAAAAAGAAAAAGGAGAAGAAAAAAAAAAAAAAGATAAAAGCATATTCTTCTCCCATTTACACTGGTGTGAAACCAAGCTATTAGTTGACAGTGCTGTGAGTGGAAGCACAGATTATCTTATCATTTTACATGTTTTCATCCAGATTAATGAAGCCTTCATGCTCAGAGCATTTTGGTCAACACTTAGCAGTAACATCCCATGTTTAAGTGTTTGTAAAAGCATTTGTAAAACGATGAGTAGGATTGTTATTTCTGCAGCCAAGATTCCAAAGAAAATGAGTCATTTGCAGCAGCACTGCCTGCTTCTCTGTCCCTTCCTCTCATTACTCCTGCCCTGGAACTCTTGAACCTCACAGCACTTTTCAGTCATGTTTGATAAAGGGGTAATCATCAGGAGGAGATTCAGACTCCTCCAGCTCTGTAGTTCCCAGGCACCCCAAACAGCATTAAAGTCTCCTCAGCCCTCTCTGGGCCTCAGAGAGTGCCCAGCTGCTCTGCTCCAGCTCTGACACATTGCCATACCTACATATGAGTACCAGAAACAACCTAGAACCCCTCAGGTCTGCTTCCTGCCTTGGCTTTTTCGAGGTCTCCTCCTGCCTCTGAAGCAGGTGTAGAGATGCAAGAACACGTGATTTTCTGGTGTAGCATCTTCAACTGAGTAACAGAAACATAGGCTGGAGTCCAACCAGAAATCTAAAACAACGAGACCTGCTCCTTCCATGAAGCTGTACAGCAAGGACAGAGCTGCCATTCCCTGGTGGAAGATGAGCTCTCAACTCGTGAGGAACCACACCCAGGGCTGGAAAAGCCCTTCTCACAACACGCCTGAAGTCACACCAAAACACCTCTTTAGCAGCCCCTGCTTACCACTCTCACCCTCTCCTCAAAGGCGAGGTTTTAAAACTCCTTGCTTGTGTCTTTTCCTGATTTTTACCCTCAACTTTGGGCTCCACATCCTTTGCAGAGCAGCGAGCAGCTCTTGCTGCCCTGGGAGCTGCGTGCTCAGCCACCCCTGGCAGGCAGAAAGCGTGTGTCAGGCGCTGTGCATTGCAAAGGGCTCTTCCTCCCCAGCAAAAAACTGTCATTCATGCAAGGCTCAAACATGCCAGCCCCTCAGACCTGACATTTAACATCCCAAAGCCGTTTATCACTCAGCACCCTTATCCTGGTTTAAAACCCCCAAGTCACAAGGCAAACAACATTTTTCTGTGCTTTGTACGTTCCTGACTGCCTTTCTCCTTCCATCTATTCAGCTGCTTCAATGAGCTCCCCCAGCCCTTCTCCTCAGTGCCACCATTGTGCACCCACAATACCTTTGGGGCTGCCCCATCCAAGCATGTCCATACCAGTTTCCCCATCAATTCCTCCATAATTTAGCAGTGCCATCTGATTCACAGCTTTTTTTTTTTTTTTTTTTTTTTTTATGTTCCCCCCATAGCAGAGACCCCAGCGAGCTGCTCTGGCTGCCTTAGCATTTTAAACAGCTTTACCCTGAACTGGTCAGCTGAAAAGCACTTATTTCTACAGAAAAGGAGATGACATCAGCTGATGTGGGATAACCATGACAACCTCCCCAGACCAGCAGGGCCACATGCTATTTGAATAAGAAAGTTTAACTCTCAACAACTTTCTAGGCAGGACCTCCAGTTTTAATTGGCAGAGTGAGCACATGTCCCTTTTGTACACACATGTGCTCCCCCCAGCTTTTTTATCAACCAAAGACTCCTAAGATGTGGAGAAGATAGTGGGAAAAGGAAATCTCTCCAAAGTGGCATTTTGCATTCCTATCTGCCACTGAGCTGACGTTCAAATAAAGAGGATATTGGCCCTAAAACCTTTTCTCAGTTTGTTTTCCAGCAGACTTGCACCAGCATCAATCAACCGTTCTTCCTAAGAAATGCACTTTGGGATTTGACACAACAGGACTTCAAGAGTCAGGCTCCTCATCCTTAATCATCTGCTGGGAAAGCAGACAACAGAACGCATTTCAGAGCTTGGGTTTGGATCCAAAGCAAAACCAAATCCATCTTCTAAATTACATTTTCCTGCAGAACGGGGTCCATGCCTGATTGGAGTTTGCTTCCTCAGGTGGGGTGGGATGGTTTTTAAATTGGCTGATGTGCAGAATCTCCAGGCAACGTGCTGGAGCTGGAGAGGTTAATCCTCCTCTGCTGCAGTTTTGAAGCATGGTTGCATTCTGGAAAGCCCCACTCTTACTTTCTACACCATTTCTTTTTCCAGCATATAAACTCTTTATCAAAATAAATAAGTGTAGGAGGATTAGCCTTCTGGATCCAGAATCTCTTACTCCCCACTTCTTCGTAATAGTGTATTTATAAAACACATGTGTCCCATTTTGGGGCAATTTAAAGTTTGCCTAGTACATAAATGCTTCATTAAAACAGCTGCTCACAATCTGTTAGTATAAATATTTTCCACCACTTTCTGAGCATCGTGAAGGGAGCCCAAGGCCAGAGCCAGGGATGCAAACAGCCCTGCATGTTGGAGGTGTTCAGTATTTCCATTCACATAAATCCTTCAGGGCTTGAGCCTGCCAGCCATGGCTCCCTTCCAGGCTCTGGGAACAGCTAGTTTGCACCCCTTGGGTCCTCCCTGATGGAGAAACCTCCAAGAGATGAGGGCAAAGGGAGCCCAGGTGTTTACAGGAGCCCTCTGGAGCATCTCTGGGCAGCACTGGATACAGTTATGCAGATATTTCAGTTCTGCACTGACACACCCACGGCCAAAAAGGAGCAGTTCCTGCATCACCACATGTCCCTGCTCCATCTATCCCTGCTCCAGACCTCTCTTCATGCAGCCCTGCAGCCCAGTGGGTCAGAAAAATAATTAGGCTGAAATTGAAGATTTTTTTCCCCCCTCTTTCTCGCCTCTGCTTCATGTGTTTCTTGCAAGCTTGAAAAAAAAAAAAAAAAAAAAATGAGCAGAGCTAAAAAGGAAACCCCAAATATGAAGGATGCTGCCCAGATTGTGCAGTTCCAACCCTAATAAACACTCCCAGCCTAATCAGCAGATTGGATATAACTCACAGACAAAATGAACCTCTCATCACCTACAACAAGATCCTAATTTGGGAGCAGCAGCCCCGAGGGCTCTAGCTAGGAGCAGGGAACTCTCCTCCTCCCAACACGTCCCTGCCAGTGTGGAACAAAGACTTGTTCACTGGCCCAAAAGATCTGTTTGACTTGGAAAAATTAATCATGCCCAGAAAGCCAGTCTCCTTGAGATCAGGAGGCTCAATTCCACATTTCATTAAACCCCTGCCCTTCTGGAATAACTGCAACCAAGGCAGCAGGGTCACATCTGATTCATACTGTGACTGGGAATGAAACCTGAACCGTGGGCTCAGATCATTAATCCTGTTATCTGCTGCCTCCCTGCATCAACCCAGAGAGGAGGAAGCCTCTTTATCGCAGCTCTATGCCTCATGATGAAATAATTCAACTGGATTAAATCAGCTCTTCGGGTGCATCAATCAAGCCATTGTCCCTGGAGCAGGAAGTTTCCTCCTCAGCCTTTAGCCACCTCTGCCCTGACCCATATTCCAAGGACTTCCCTGCACATTTTGCTCACGTCTGTGTTTTGCATTTACTTACACAAGCAGTCATGTCTCGTAAGCAAGAGCAATAAAAAAAAAGCTAATAAACAATAAAGTTAATAACACTTAAAGTCGTGCAAGATCTAATAGGTACAGACAGAGATACCTGGTGAGGTTTTCATTGGAAGCAACTTGCTGTGATTTCCTCCAAGGTGTTGGACTAAGCATTTTGGCATTTTGGAACTACCACCAAGCACCTGCCTGAATGGAAATCTCACTCAGGAACCCACATCTTCAAAAGGAAAATGTTTAGTGCCAGCAAGAATTAAGCAGAATCAGAAGTTGAATCTCTCTGTAAGGCAGCACTGGAGCAAGGCACCAGTCAGACACATTGTCCATGTGATTTCCCAGCTAGAGCCTGTGGGTAAGAACTGGGAAACTCAGGGACCAGAACAACTAAATGTGACAACAACGACTCTAGTTCTTTGCTAAAAACCAATAGTAACATTGGGGTCTCGAAAGGAGAAGTTTTTTTGTCTTAAACTCTTCTCTTGCTGTGGGCATGACAGCAAAATCCACATCCCAGTTTATGGCTTAGTAGCTGTGCTTTGAGAGATCAAAAATCAGACTACAGAGGAACAATTTTTTCCTCAACTTTTAAGCTGTGGGGTTTCTGCTAGGCCCACAGGATGAGTCTGGGGTGTCAGTGGGGTCTGCTTGTCCAGCAGTGCTGTTAGAGATAGGGAAAAAGCACAGGGGCAGCATTTTCCCCTGGGAACTCTGCACCCAAAGGTGCCCGTGTTGTCCAAGCAGGAAACATGGCCTTTTTCCCAAAATCAGCCCAGAACTATCAAGGTGCCCCCCTGCCCCTCGCTAGCCCCTGTCTGAACTCACACCATGGAATCAGTTGTTCCTCCTTGGCAGAGTGTGGTGCAAAGGGACTCTGGGGGAGGGAAGCAGAAGCCACCAGAAAGGATCAGCTGTTGGGCTGTGTGGGATTTGGAATCTGTACGTGAACTTCACAGTAACAAAATGGGCTTTCCATAGCATTATTTACACTCCTGATGCAGAGATAAACCACCACTTCCTTGCATTACCCTCTTCCAAGTGAGAGCAGTGAGAAACAGGGCAAAAAAGCATTCCCATTTAAATTCATGCTCTTTTTTCCCCCTCTCCCTTCTCCCAAACACACATTTGCTTTGAGCCTCAGGTTAACAAAAACCACAAAGCCCCACTTAGCCAAAACCACAACATTTTCCTTGATTTGGGGTCAAAACTGACGAGTTCTGCCTGTTTTCCTCTTGCAACCATCAGACTTCTCAGGTTCACTCTCGGAGCACCTCAGTAACGCTGAAAAGTTCACAGACCTGGCACAAGTTTGGGATTTATTATTAAACCTGCCAGATTTCAGGTTTGATTTATGGCTCTTTCACAGGGCCCCGTTATCGAGTAGAGACAGGCCCTGCAGTGCATGCTGTGAGGCATTCTCAGAGTTACAAACCAAAGCCAAGAGGGACCACTCAGAGCTGCTCTGCCCCACGAAGAAATGCAGAGCAGCCACCACCTACCAGGAGCAGGGGTGCAGCTTTTAACAACACTGCTGTATTTTCTCTTTCTGCAACTTTCTGTGGTTTCTAGGGGCTCACAGCAGCAGAAAGGACCCTGTGGAGTAAATGAAAGGGCAGGGACACCTCATCATGCCCTTGGTTCTCTCGTGGTTTGGCCTCTTTCTGTGGTGATGCTGAAGGAGCAATTTCTCCCCTGATCAGAGCATTTCAGCTTTGTCCACAACCACAGCATTGCTTTCCCCACTTCGGTTCAGGAGGGTGACAGCAGTTTTACATTCAGCAACAGGGCTCATTTCCAGCTCCACCCAGGACACCCCCAATGTCCAGGGACCAGGCAGGATTCCTGCAGCATTTCATGAGCACTGCTGCTTTTGGGTGCCTCCCTCCTGGATCCAAAAGTCACAAGCACTTCCCCAGGATTACAGAAGTAGGCTGTGCACACGCAGCCCCATCCTTGTAGACCTGTCTGCAGAGAGAGGCAGAGAAAAAGACAAATTAAAATAAAACACCCCAAAAACCCACTCAGTATTTCTGTCACTATGCCCACAACAGAAACAAAAACTGGGACCAACTGACATTGGCCCAGGAGATAAATCTCTATTTATGTGAGCTTCCAGAGGTCTTGGAGAGATTACAGAAAGTGTGGAGAGGAAATAGTAAAAAGCACACACAGGAAACCCTGACACGGTGTCGCTAAGCCATATGGTCAACATAAAACATTTAATACTTTTGTTTGGATTTGCAATGTGACATTTATATTATTTTTATACATTTTATGTGTGTGTGTATATATATATATATATATATATATATATATATATATATATAAGATAAATATAATTTATTTATTTTATAAGTTAAACTGCAAGGATGTCAAAGGCAATCTGCAGAGATGAAGGGCAATTTACTGCCAAGGTTTCAGGAGCAGTCCCAGGGGCCCCGTTCACAGTTATAACAACACATTTTATCTCTGCACAGGCAGGAAAGGGGGGCACAGCCAGCCGGGGGGGCGGAAGTAAGAGCTGGCAGTGAATCAGATGATGCATATTAGGGAGATAATAAGGAGAGATTACAGGCTTGGCAACTGCTCTGCGCTGTGCCCTGGGTCTGCAGAGCTCAGGTTGCCCCGCCAGGGTTACTCCTGTTCCGCAGCGCCTCCGGTAGTTTAGTCTGAAAGCACATCCCACCAGGAAAAGCTGCTGTGGCCAAGGAGCCTCGTGCTCCCTCTCCCCTTCCAGTTTCGGTGAAACTCTCATCTTCAGGAGAGGATCAGCGAGGAGCTCTCCAGTCCCAGCCCTCCACGACTTCCGAGGGCTCTGCACATCCAGCACTCCAAGCGGGTGGCACGCCCAGCTGCCAAGTTCTTATCTTGAATAGTGTCATTCCAGCACCAGGGTTTTTTCTTCTTTTTTTTTTTTTTTTTTTTTTAATTTATTTTATTTTTAAGGCAAACAGCTGCACGGGAGACATGCAAAAGGGCTCAGCAGGAGCCATCGCCATCAGGTACTGCTCTGCCTCTAACAGTGCAAACTATTCATTTAGGAAGGGGTCTTGGCCAACCCACACCCTTGTTTAAAGGGCCTGGAGGTGCAGGGGAAGGCTGTTTCCAGTTCAAAGTGGCTGGCACTAAGAAACTCTTAATTTGACTTTCATAGAAAAGTAAAAATATGACCCATTCAAAGCTTTTTCCACATTTCCCTGTTCACCTGAAGACAGGGTGGCCAGCGCTTCATAAATCACCCAGGTGAGCTCCAAATATTTCATTTCTTTCATAGAAGGAGACGGAAAGGAACCTTCAAGATCATTCAGTTCCACCCCAGCCATGGGTGCACCTTCCCCTAGACTGGGTTGCTCCAAGCCCTGCCCAACCTGGCCTGGAGCCACAGGTGTGGATGCACAGCATTGTACAGCTCTTTGTACAGCAAGTCTCACTCCTGGCCCCCTGTAAAACTTCAGAAGCTTCAAAGGAACAGCACTTGTCTCTAAAATAAGCATTTGCTGACTTACCACAGTGACTCACTATTCTCATTCCAGTAAATGGTCACAAACTCGTCAGGTTCTGCAGATGCTCTCCAGAATCTTGCAAG
Organism: Sitta carolinensis; assembly: GCA_032173965.1. Taxonomy (NCBI): domain Eukaryota; kingdom Metazoa; phylum Chordata; class Aves; order Passeriformes; family Sittidae; genus Sitta; species Sitta carolinensis. The sequence continues at coordinate 9,501,196 of CM063298.1, read as the reverse complement.
CATCACTCTGCCCTTTTGCTTTGGCACTTGAAGGTTTCTTGCAGCAAACCACAGTGCCACGTGCTCAGGAGGGAGCAGCTAAACCCATCAGTGGTAACAGACCTGTGGTAACTGTGGGAGCAAGCAAAATATTGTCCCTCCTCCACTGTGAGGTTTGTCCACTTAGTTGTCTGCACTCGAACCTTAATTAAGTCAGGTACAGCTGCAGGAGTAAAAGCAATGAATCAGCAACTCTCCTTTGGCACCAAGCAATTTCCCAGCACAGAGCAACAAGTGTGGGAGGCAAGAGAAAAAATAAAACCAAAAAATTTTATTTTTAGTAATGATTTTTTTTAAGGTGGTATGACCCCGACTGCCCAAAACAGGAAAGTGATCGACACCTCCATCTCCAGCAGCTGAGACCTGAGAGGTCTCTCTAATATATGTGCTATGGTTTCATTAGGAGATGCCAAATCCAGGAGGAAAATTTCTTTGGCCAGTGTTGGGAGCAAATATAATTAGGTGACTGGAACAGGCACTTTTGGACCTAAATAGCACAAAACTATGAAAATGCTCAGGTTTTCACTTAAGCATGTGCTGAAATGCTTTGCTCAACAGTTCTGATTTAGACAGATACAGGGCTAACACTATTTAAACATCCTTTAGAAATGAGTAATAACACATTTCTTTTTAGTTCTCTGGCTGTACAGCTTAATGAATGAGTTTTGTCCCAAATATATCCACATCCTCATACATTCTGTGTATCAATTCTCAAAAGGAGCTTCAGTAGAGGATTTCTTATCTATGCATTCATCAGTTCTAACTCCCTAGTGAGATTATTTATGAAGTTTTTAATAAAAAGAGACTTTTGATTCTTGGGGTCATGTTGGAAATTATATCTTCACTAATCTAGCAGAGGTCAAAAAACAAGTTGGAGCCAAAGAACATCTCTGACTCCTCAGCACACGTGTGTCTCAAGGATTTTAAAAATACACAGTCCTGGGGTTATAAATAGACCATTCTTCTCAGAGGTCAAAAGCTTTAAATGTCCAGGAAAACAATATTTTCTTTCTCTTTGTAGTTATTATCTGTTTTTCTCTCCCCAAAATAAGGGTGCACTAAACTGGGACAGGAGCTGCTCTCAGGGGCATAATTTCAACCATCTATTTTTACACTGTCAGAGAGTTAACGTGAACATCAGTGTCATTTCCTTTGTCAGACACTTCAGCAGTGCAGCACTGAGAAGAGCAACCAGACACTAACACAAGAAGAGAACAAGAGCATGGAAAGTCAGGAGTGAAGAGGAGCAGTTTTCCACTAAACCCTCTCCAAGGACACGAGTGTGGGAAGGAACCATGGGAGGGCAAATCCCATGCTGGAGGCTGTGATCAGTTCCCTGACATTAAAAAGGTGCTTGAACATGTAGAAAACTGCTCACGGGGAGTTTGAAGAAATAAAATCTGCTGAGTAACTGCACAAAGACAACAAACTCTGTGAAAAGAAATCCAAGATGTCAGCTGGTAGTTGAGAAGTGACAAGCCTGAGGGATTCTCTGAAAAGAGGTTTTTCCACACAATGGGCATGGATTCATTGCCTTCTTGGTTCTCCAGGTCCTCTTCCATCTCCAGTGCTCTTCCATTTCCTTGGAGATTGATGAAAGGAGCAACCTCAGTTCCCTAATTGGCCTTACTCAGGAGTGATCTCACACAGCTACTCATGTCTCTACATGCAGGATCTCTCCTTGCTGGGGAGGTGGAACTTTGCATGGAGACAACTCTGGTGAATATGGCCCCAGGTTCTGCTTGGAGGGCTCTAGGATGAACAGGATGATGCATTTGCACGGTGCACAAATCCAGGTTTTATAAAGAAAATTTCGTTTTTCTGCAAACAGCACCTGCACTGTCCAGAGATCTTTTTGGCCTCTACTCTTGGACTGATTTGTTCTCAAAACACTTCATGGAGTTCTGTCATGGGGTTTGGTCTCTGAATTCCACCTAAACTAAGAGAATCCTAATCAGGTAAGAGGTGCCATCTCCTTTATGTTACTACCACTTCTCTGTCAGGCTAAGCTTGACATGCCTGATGAGGGTGCTGGGATCTCTGAAATAAGAACAGCACATGCACTCTACCAAAAGAGCAGCACCAGGACACCACAGGTTTCCTGAGGGACACCTTACTGTGCTGACCCTTTACTTTACATGAGGGATAAAAATGCCTCCTTTGGAGCAGCCTGGGAAGGCTTCACTGTTTGTAGGACCTCAGCTTTTGAGGAGCTGCTCTACAATGTGATAATGTACAAGCTTTCTTCAAGCTTTTCTGTTCCTGTACTGATGCCAGGAGATTAAAAGGCTGTTGAGTGGTGCTGAGCCTCTGGAGGGGACATTAACATCACGTGCAGTGCTGGAGTGGTTTTCACTGCCTCAGAGCATCCTAGCCTGCTGATGAGCAGGCAGGGGGCAGAGGAAGTGGCTGAGGTCATAGAAACACATCCTTTGGGGTCTATCCTTCCTCTCCTTTCCCCAAGACACATTACAGCTCTTGGCCAAGCCCAAAGCAAGTTTTCCAACCTCCTGAGCAGCACTGCCCACTATCCTGAGTGCTCTGGAAGAGCAGCAGCAGTTGGGGCTGGATTTGGGAGCTCTCCTGGCAGAGCCCTTGGCAATGTGTGGATTTCACCAGTCCCAAGAGCAGAGCTCCTTGTTCATACACACACCACCTCCTCTCACATGCTCAGACAACTTCCCCCCAAAGCACTGTCAGCTTCACCCAGCCTCAGCAGCTCAGTCGTTTCACAGAAGTTTGCACCCAGGGCAATCTGGATGTTGCACCTTGAACATGAGGGAAGTGTGAAAGTGAGGGCTTTTCCCAAGCCTCCTCCTGCACCAGTTCTTCCCTGGCCAGTCCCTCCAGTGAAAAACTCTCTCAGCTGGCCAAGGGAATGTCCCCCAGGCTCAGACAGCAGTGACTTAGACTGGAGAGAGCAGTGTCCATCCCCAGCTTTGCTGTTGCCAAGGGTCCCCTCAGTGAGGTCCTCCCAGCTGTGACATGGGGTCAGGTAAAATCTAGTGGTTAATCCCTCCTTACGTATCTATAGCATTTTCTCTACCAAAACACAGCCAAAACCACAGAGTCTCTCCCTGGCATTATATCCCTTTCAGTAGCCTGACCTTTCTGCATGAGTAAAAAAAAAATTTTAAAAACACTTTTCCCCCCTTTCCAAGCAGCAAGTCCACCAGGAGATCAAAGCACACAGTATTTTAGCCTATGGAATAATAAAAATCAATGAGAACAGTGTGCTGCTGACAGGGGAGTTGTGCTGGGCCACAGTGGGGAGGAAGGCTCAGGCAAGCCAAGAGTTATTCCTGGAGCTGAAGAGACCAAACAGAGCAGGGACAGAGGGAGCTCTTGTTTAAGAAAGTTTTAATTTTAAAAGAGGACCCATGGATTAAACCACAAAGCCAGCAGTATGAATATTTATGGGGCCAAACTCAGCAAGCCCATACCCCATGAAATTTTCCACTGGCTTTAATTGGTGCTTTGTCTTCTTTTTGGTAGAGCCCCCTTACCACCATGCCATTCCACTGTGGAGTGTGGTTGTCTTCTCCACTGCGTGGACACTGGGCCTTGCATCTGGAGCAGCTTCCACTTTTTATGCCAGTGAATTCTCCTTTTTGAGCTCCCCTCAGACACAGCTTGTGTGGGTGGGAAAAGACTTTTGGAATCTCCAGATGGAGAGCAAGAGGAAAACAGAGTGCACTGTAGAAGGTGGCAGGTCCAAGCTGATGGTCCTGCTTCTGTTAGCTTAGAAAAATTCTTAGTTTGTTCCCAACTGGGAACAATTGGCCATCACCCCAAATGCAATGGAATGAGAATAGCTACATAAAGCCAATCCCATGGATAATGGAAAAGAAAATCAAATTGCAGGACAGAGTCAAAAATAACTTCCCAGTTGGCCAAGATGAGAGCTCAGTCCCACCTCCAGCAGAGGAATCCTCCCGGCCACGCACGCTCACTCCACAGGAGCTGCTCAGCTGGAAGAGGAGGGCAGGAAGTGACAGCTCCACAGCTGCCAGCTGAGGGCTAATGAGTTTAATGATCCACCTTTAATATCCACATGGAAAAAAAGCAAAGCTTTCCTTGGCCTGCCGCACATCCCAGGAGATTGGCTGCTGCATCCCTTTCCTTCCTCCCCCAGCCTCCGCTGCCGTGGCGCCAGGGCCGGGGTGAGCAGGGTGAGCAGAGAGCCTGGGCACACAGCCCTGCCCAGGGCACAGCAGTGGGACCAAGTGCTCGTGGGCACACCTTCCTCAGGCTGCAGGACCAGCTGGAGCTGCTCTGGGAGCTCCTTGGGGCCCAGGCAAGCCCTGGGTGAGGGTCCAGTGCCCAGCCCCACCTCCCGTCCTGGTGGGAGGGTGGAAGCAGAAGCACCCCAAGGGAACCATCTCCAGGTTTGGGTCTGACCTCGTGCCTTGCACAGAGCTGTCTCCTGTTCCTCCCTCACGGGAGGAGCAGACCCTCAGCACAGCTTCTGAGGCCCCACCACTGCTGACAGCACTCACACAATGATCAGGGTCAGGATCCTGGGTTTGGATTCAGCACAGGAAGCAACCAGCCCTAAGCTGAACCAGCCACACTCAAGCCAACCCTCTACTGAGGGTAGGAAACATCAAGCTAGCATCTTTTTCTGTCGTGTTTTATTTCAGCATTTTTGCATCTTGTTGGCTTTGGCAGGTACCTGAAGCCATAATGCTGCAAGAGAAGCTGAGCTCTTCATGCTCCAGTCTGGCAAAACCAAGGAGCAGTGGAAACCTCATACAAGTTTGCTTCTAATTTTGTGAAGTTTCCAGATCTCAGTCTGGACCAAGAGTTTGGATAAACTCTGCATAATCGTCTGAACTCTCAAATGTCTCAGGAAAACAGAATCAAATATAGCATCTGGGACTTGGAAAGGTGCTTCAGAGTTCAGTGCTCCTGTATCAGCACAAGTATTAGAGATGCAATAACCACTGCACGCCCATGACTTTCATTGAAATTGGAAAAAAAAAAAAAAAAAAAAGAAAAGAAGAAAGAAAAGATAGAGGAAAAAAAAACCCCACACACATTGTTACTAAACTTATGGAAAGAAAGGCAACCCCAATTCTCTCATAATATACCAGCCTAGACCTGCAGGGGATTTCACCAAGGCACACCAGCAAAGTCAAAACAGATTTATCTATCAGGTTTAAAGAAGGGAAAGGATGAATGACAGCTCCTTTCTTAAAAGGGAAAGAAAAGAAACATTAACTCCTGGTGTTAAAAAGCTGTAAAACTGGCTTTTGACTCAGCACAGCATAATGCTGCTTGTAAATGGGGTAATTGGTTGGTGTGAGGTCATGAAATGAGGCATGCCTGCTCCTGCCCGTCCCCTGAAGCACAGTCAGCTGCAGGAGAGCACAATGCTTGCACAGCACAGGTGAGGGTGAAAAGACTCAGGTATCATGCAACCCATTAATCAGGGAGGAAATACATTAATAAATGTAAGTGTGTGAAGAGCTAAATATCTGCGAGTTTGAAACTCCCTTACCCCTGGAGTGCTTCCCAAGCCCATCCCTCCGCAGCAGAGCAGGGAGCAGCACACAGCCCCCTTCTGCTGGGCCACCTCCCTGGGTCTGGGGTCCCCAACTGAGCCAGACTCCAGCAGAGCTGAGCAACCCCGTGCTGGAAGTGAGACAAGCAGATGTTGGAGGGGTGGCAAAGCCTGAGAGGGAAACACACAGTGTGGCTCCAACAGCCAGACACCGGCAGAGCTGCTGGAATCCCTTCTGTTTATGTTTCCAGACATCTCCATCAAGCAGGGGGTAATTAAACACTACAGCAATTGGGTGATAGAATGATTTATTTTTAAAGCACCCTCACAGCCTGGGGCTTTGGGAAGACACGAATGTTTCTCCAAAGAGGAAAGAGAGCAGAGCACTCCATGAAACCCCGACTGAGGGCAGGCAGAGGTACAGGAAGGAGGAGTGAGCAACAGGCCTGCATGGAAAAGTGATGCAGCTCCTTATTTCACTGTCAGCTCAGGCTCTTTAATCTCTGCAGGGTTTGTTTATCAGTTCAGGGAGAAGAAGGGAGTGGTGCCAAAGAAATGTGAAAAGAAAATAAAATTACGTATTTGAATATGAAATGTCCCACTTGGAAAGCAAAGTCCAGCACATAGAGAAGGAATTGCAGAGACCATGGCCACAGATCAGTGGACAAAAATCAAAGCACCAAACCAAGATGGAAGAACTTGCCCAGGGTCACCATGGCAGGTCTGGGGTAGAGGAAAGAGAGGTTTTTCCAAACTTCTGCCTATTTATCAGCTTCACTTCCCCCAAAATTACTGTTCCCTGGTTTTAAGAGAGAAGAGAGCAAGGGGAGACATGGAATTTCTTGATTACAAGAGAGCTCTGACAAGCAACAAAGGACTTGTTCCAAAAGGGACAAACAACAGGGGCAAAGGCTGCAGGGGTGGCTGCAGGGGTGACAGAAGAGGGATGCTGAAAAAGGCATTTCTACCTCCATGGTGTTGAAAAGCAAAGGTCCAAAAACATGAATGACACAGGACCATTTGCCTTCAGGACCTATCTGGTTCCTGGAATTCTTTTGTGGTCTTGCTTGTCCTGAAGCCCTTTCCAGTAAAATCATGGAAGAAGGAAAGAGAGAGAGCAAGCCTGACCATTAGAAATACACAGAGCACCAGAGGCATCCTGTCCTGCCATAAAGGTCAGGAGAGCAGATCCTTGAAGCCAAGGACCATGGGAATTCAGCTTTACATCCAGTCCCGCTTCACTCCGTTTATTTTACATGTTTATTTAACAACTACATGAATCAAGGCAATATTATTTCATGAAAAAAAAAAAAAGAAAGAAAAAAAGAAAACTTGGCTTCACTTATTCAAACATTTGGACAAGGAAGGAAGAAAGCCCAGCTCAGGATTTGGCTGGGTGGAAGGATAGGAATATGCAGTTATTGCCCTGTCATCAGTGGTTCAAAACCAGCCTGATTGGAGGAACTGAAGTAATTTTTATCTGGCAGCTGTTGGAGGAACCTCCCCAAAAGAAGTCATGGCCTCAGCTCAGATCCAATCAGATAAGAGTCCTGCAAGGAAAAGGGAGCAGGACAATGCCTCAATTCTTCCTGGAGAACAAGAGAAACTGTGGACTTTGTGAAGGCTTGGGTGTCTCAGTGAGAAGGAGTTCACCCAACTCTCACAGTGTCCAACCTGGACTAAAAGAAAAATCAGACCTTCACTGAAGTTATCCAGACCCACCAGGCTCTTGCCTTCCTGGCATCTCCCAAAACATGTCAGTGCCCAGAATAACAACCACCCAGAGCAAAGGCTGGTCAGGGAAACACCACGAGAAGCTGAGAATAAAACCAGCAGCACGAGGTCATAAACCAGAGCTGCCAAGGCATCAAAACAAGCAGGGGTTGTTATTCCCCCCACTCCCCTCCTCTCCTGAGAATAACATTAAACACCAAGGCAGCTGCAGAAGCCATATTTTTCTAGGCAATTCCCAAAGCTGCTCCCATGTCTTGCCTTTAAATCAAGGCTGGATGGGTTTTTGGAAGATGTGCTTCTGTCAAATGCAAGTTATTGGGTTCAATAAGGGTTGAAATTCTCTGGCCTGTGCTATACAGGAGGTCACAGCCTGGATGATTTAAAGTCTCTTTTGGTTCCAAAATCTATGGAAAGAGCTATGAAGCCTCCTGCACTAGAAATAAAAGAAAAAACAGCGGCAAATAATAAAATTATCAAATTCAGACAGCCTTTACCCACAGAATAACCATGAGCAAAATGAAGCCTCTTTGGCTCTGTTCATTGATCACAAGGATTCAGATTAATTATTGAGGTTTTTATCCCCAGTGAAACAAAATTTATGGAGTCACAGTGCACACTCACTCTGTCCCATCCAGCGTTTGGGTTGATCCCCCACTTCCAGCAAGGTGTGCAGCTCTGGGATCTTGACTTACTTCACTTTTGGCAAAAGAAAGTAAGTGGGTAGAAGGAAAGAGAGCTCGACTGATATCCCCAGTGAAAGAAAGGCAGTAGCATAAAAATCAATCCTCTGCACACCAGGAGAAACCTCTTGGAGCAGGGGAAGGGGTTAGGCCCCCCACCTCGGGGAGGGGAAACCTCTGCTCAGGATTGTCATACCCTGAGGAACCTACTCCAGCAGCATTCCTTACTGGTCTGCATTTTCTGACTTCTGAGGACAGCAGAGCTCACGCTGCAGCTTTAATACAATTAATAAAACTTGAACGAGCCACGAGACACCAATCAACGGTAAACTGAGCTCTAGGAGTTTCAGAACTCACAGAATTACTTTTATTTATGGTTAATAAGCCACAGCACGGATGGCAGAGCTTCAAAGCAGTTCACAGCCCCTCCATCACACAGCCTGCAGTGTGGATACCACTGGGAGCGTGGATGGGCTGGGGCCAGAGCCCCTGCAGCCCCCTGCCTACGCCCTCCTAATGAGCAACAGAGCTTTCTGCAGGGTTTATATAGTCTCCATCAAGACAGGACCTAATTTAACAGTTTATTCTCTCCATTTTCTTCTGGGGAGCAGACCAGGGGGAGTGAAAACCGCCCCAGCAGAGTTTAGAGCTCCCCGAGTGTTGGTTATTGTTATGGTTTTACTCTCGTTGCTCGGGCACCCCGTGCAGAAGGCAGAATGTAAAGAATTCCTGCAATGACCTCATCCCCTGGCTGGCAGGCACTGCTCTCGCTGTGTCCTCGGGTGGAATTCATCATGAATTGGCTTTTGCTTGTGTCCTTGTCTATGTAACACCAGTGACATCAGCGTGGCTGTGGGAGCTGGGGCTGCTCACAGGCACTGGTTGCAGAAGCCTGAGAAAGCCAAATGGTGATTTATATAAAATACTATATAAATTTCACCCCCACCTCTGTGCCATTTAACACTAAGTCTTAAAATACCTTTTAATTTTATATAAAATTAGAGATATCTTCATTGTAGTTTCATAGTTTTTAATCAGGGATGACCCCCCCAGTGCATAAAGATGAGTTCTACCTGCCTGGATTCATCACTGCCTTGACTAGAAACCCCAATGAAATCACAGGATTACATGCATCTTTCTGGCATAAATCCAGGGGGAACTTTAGGAACCTGTAGGAAGGCCTAGGGTTGGTTTGGCCTCACAGATCTCCCAGGATAAACAGGTGTCAGGGGGTGCAGGCTCACTCCAGGACAAGAACATTCCAGAACAGAACACAAAGAGCTCCTAAAAAATGAAATATTTTTTAAAAACATTAACACTCATGCCTAACCTGCACCCATGGTTACTCTGCTCCACAGTCAAAGCTAAATTTATTTTCCAAAGATAACATTATTTCAAGAACCTCAAAATCCCAATAGTTTGGTGTGTTTATCCAAGTCAAGAACATTTAATGAATCTGTCTGTGACTGTAGATACCTGTAACTTTTGCTGGGTTTCTCCATCAGCATATTCTCCATTTGCCTTCAGTTGGGTCAAATCCAGCTTTCTTCACACCAAATCATCCCAACCAGTCTTCAGAAAATCCATTCCTGCCAGCTACTATGGAAAAACCTGGGTTCACCTGGAACTGATGAATGAGTAAAACAAACTGTGAATGGGACAGTCAGGAGCCATGGTTTCCACGGAAAAATCTGACATTTTAACAACCAGGTGCTGGAATCAACCCACAATCCTCTTCCAGGCTGAATCAGCCTCTGCAATGGCACAGTCCTTTCTTATTCCTGAGTTCTCCCTCACTAAACCAAGCCAAGTATTCCCCATCACCTCCCCAGACCAATGTTTTTCACATTTGGGCTCTCACTCCTGTACCTGTAAAGCCCAGTAGGAGAACCATGCCAAGTGTTTTATATTTTGATGCTGGATGTGAGAAACCAAGGAGTTTTCCTTCCCTGAGCCCCTGTGTATGCAGAGCTCTGCTGGACACTGCTGTGTCCATCCCATGGGCTGGCAGGTGCCACCACCCAAGGCAGCACAGTTTTCCAACAAGTTTTTCCTTTACTAAGTTTCCAAATACATAAAATCTATCTGACATGCCTAATTCATTGCTTCCACGTGGAGGTGTGGATTTATGGTTTGTTCAGAGAGCTGCAGAGCCCATTGTGTTCCCCGTGCATTCATGCCCTTGTAGGAGATCTGGGGGAAAATTCAGTGTCAATAAAGATGAAAAATCTCTAGCACTGCTGAGAAATAATCCCTCACCACTGCATGGTTCTTACAAACAGATGAGGCTGATCCCCAGAGCACAGCACAGAGTGCAGGGTGCCCATTGCAGAGCCAGGAGCACATGGCCAAATCTCAGCCAAAGCAGCCCCTTGCCACTGCAGCTCGGCCACTGGCCAAGGCCATCGGTGTCCTCTTGACTCCAAGCAAAGCCCAGAGACCCCCCTGCAGCCCTCTGGCCAGGAGCAAGGTGCCCACGGGGCTGGCACACGTGGGCTGTGCACAGACAGAGCCCTGCAGTCATCAGGGAACCAGGGCTGGGGCTCAAATTAGTGAACAGCAAGAAACTCTGGAGCCAAGAACAACAATACAGCTGGAAACTGTGCAGTGCTTCACACTGAACAAACACGAGATAATTCACCAGAGCACTGACTCCAGCTCCTTCCCGAGATAGCACTGGCGGCACCTCTGAGCACAGCAGACAGAAGCAGCAGAGGGGAGGGCATGGGGAGGGAAATTCAACCAGAAGAGCCTTTTACAGTGAATTAGACTAAACCAAAACAAGGACAGAGGGCTTAGAGCTCCCGTTGAGCTTTGCTGCTGACTGCAGACACAGTGCACCTAACCCAAGACAAGCACTGGAATAACCCGAGTGCAAAAAGAGACAGAGATGTACAGACACACACACACTGCCCTGTCTCACTGTGCCAGGCTGCTGGACACACCTATCCTCCAGGAAAAGTGCAGCCCAGCAAAGCCATTTCAGCTTGCTGCAGGCCACTCCTGTGTTTATCTCAATTGCAATTTGTACCTTTGTTGTACAAAATTTTGCTTGAATAGAGGAGGATTCCAACCAAAGCTCTGTGGAGTGCATTTACAAGTGAAGAATGAAATGAAGAATGAAGAATGAAGAATGAAGAATGAAAAATGAAGAATGAAGAATGAAGAATGAAGAGCTGCCAGTGGTTTCCAGTGTCCCCAGCCCTGCCCTTTCCCAGCAGCAGTCAGAGGAGTAGCAGGAGGCATCAGAAACCTTCAGAGATGGCCCATTCCTTGCTAAACTTCTTTTTACCAGCTCCAGTGTCCCTGTAAGGATCAGGAAGTTTGGATGCTTGTCCTCTCCACATCTCAAGGTTCCTCTGCCCACTCTCTGGCAATTCCAATGGGATTACAGCTGAGTTGTTACTCAGTGTGGGTAACTTTTCCTCACACCAGCACGGCCAGGCTCAGCTCTGTGCTGCCTCTGCCACCTCCTCTCTCAGTCACAAGACCCTTCAGGCACCTCAGGGACAAGTCCCTCAGTGCTGGGCTTATATTTGTGCTCAGTGAAAACAAAATGTGGAAAGTGTAAAACCCCTACTTTTTCTCCCTACTTGGGAATTTTTGCTTCTTTAACGACCCTTTATTTTTTCACCAAATCAGCCGTATCTCTTTACAAGTAAATATAAGCTGTGCCCTCGTGAGGGGGTGGGGGAAGAGAGGACACTGTTTTCCCTCTGCAGTATCAGCTTTCAGTGTGACACACAGTTCACTGTGGAAGCCAACAGCCCTAATGAGAGCGGCTGTGCAGCTCTGCTCCCTGTGTCAGCTCCTCGGCCCCTCGCAGGGTCAGTGCCAAGGAAATGGGAGCAGGACGTGTCCCACAGCCCTTGCAGCTCCCAGCAGACCCTCCTGGCTGAGAGCAGTGCATGTGCCAAACCTGCTGGGACTCCAGACAGCACCCTCTCTGTGCTTACCCCACATCAAAGGGTTGAGAAACGATGCTGCCCGACTTTGCAGCCAGGGTGGTGGGGTGCCAGGGACACAGAGGAAGCTGTTTTCTGCCTTTAGAAGGTGTTTGGATGGGAGGACAAGCCTGGGGCTGGGTGCAGATGTCCCTGCACTGAGGGATCAGCATGTCCTAAGGAAGGTGGAAGAGCAGCAGCCTCAAAGAGCTCCGTGCTCCGAGCTGGGCAAGCAAGCTCTGCAGCCATTTGGAGCATCCCTGATCCCACTGACCTCGGCCATGAATCTGCAGCCATGGACTGTGCTGGGCACTGGAGCCCTTCCCCAAAGCCTCTCTCTCCTGCTTCCCACAGACAGCTCTGAGCAGCCCCTCCACGCTGCTGGAGGCAGCCCCAGGGCAGACCCCTGGGTGAGCTGTGTGCTGCACAGTCCTGCCCCCAGGGCCCCCCAGCCCCAGGGTCCTGGAGGGGGCAGAGTTGGCCATCACCCCCTTTTCCCTCCCAGCTGGAGGATCAGAGTTCCTCCTGTCTGTTTGCTCACATGTGCCTTTTCTCAGGCTGCATTCTTCTTTTCACTTTTGACCAACAACCACCATTTTAATTAGCCTCCAGCTCCATGGCAATTATATCCTTATATATCCTTGCCTTTTATCTGCCTATCAGAGAGCTGTCAGTCAGATTTAGGACACCCCACAAAGCTGCTCCTCAGGCTTTGAGTGTCCCCATTGACTGAGGACAGGATCCCAGGCTGTGGAAACCACCATCAGATCCTCATTCTTCACTCAGCTTTAATTTACTCCTGACACCAGGAGTCCCAAGCTTCTCCTCTCTGCCTTCTTTGTGGTCTCCAGCCACCACAGCAGCTCAGCACCAGGGGCTGGGGGCGAGTGACACCCGAGGAGCGTTGCCATGGGCGCAGACCATTGTCCCTCTGGGTTCCCATGGCACCAGGCCAGACATGCAGTGGTGCTGAGAGGGGAGAATACACACCAGCCGAGCTATTTGTAGCCCATCTAAGCATCTCACAAGTTAAACAGTTTGCCTTTCTTCCCCCTGCTCCCAGCACCCATCCAGCTCAGGGGGCTCCCCCACCCGCCAGGGCAGCACTCACGGTGCACAAAAGGCTAAATAATTGTCCTGACTGACCTGGAGACAAAAATAAAATTCAACACGGGTGCTCAAGCGTGGCCAAGGGCAGAATTTGGCTCCAGTGAGCTGCCTGTTGGCTGGTTTTCATTCTGCAGTTTTTGGCATGGAGTCCTCATCTTGGCCCTTGCAGCAGGCAGGGGTAGGGCAGGGATTTGTGCCCAGGGCACAGAAACCCACGGGGGAACTTCTCCACCCCTGGGAAGCACAGAACAAGAAAGAGGCACGGGAGGAGGATTTCTCTAGACCATGGGAGGGACGTGGCAATGGAGACCCAGCCCTCTGGCCAGGGACAAGCATGTGTGGGACACCCCCTGTCACCCCACTGCGGGCTGCCTGGAGCAGAACGGGTCATTTCTCCAGGCTGGGGTGGGTTCCAAAGGCACAGGAGCTTCACCCAGCCCATCTCCACATGCCACAGGAAGGCTGCCTGCACACCACTGAGCACCCTGCCAGAGAGGAGGCTGCATCAGCTGCCAGCACTCCAGTCCTGCAGCATTTTAAACCCACTCTGAGGTCCCATCCTGCTGGTGATGTCAGCCAAAAGGTATTTCAGCAGAGGAGGGGAAAAGAGCCCAGCAGAAGCTTATGGTGTGATCAAATCCAGAATAAACTTGGCATACAAATGAAGCATCTTCCTTCTTCAAACTGATGCCCTCCTTCTCCAGGCCCTGAAATTCGTATCACCCCTCAGATCTGCCCACAAGTAGGGGAAATCAGCAGCTGGCCAGTCTTCTGGACATGGTGGTGAGAGCAAGAGGAATTAGTCTCCATAGTACATGAAAAGAATTAGGACTATTTAATCTCCTTTTCCCCTTATCAGTGGTCTCAAATATCCCTTTGAGAGGGAAATGCAGTGGAAATTCCTGCAAATCTTGCCTACAGTTAAGGAATTGACAAGATTTTTCAGCTTTTTCTCTCTTTGTTTGAAAAATTACCACATAAAGGAAACAATCTTTGGGGCACATATAACTCACAATAGGCTGAAACATTATCTTAAACTATTCGTCTGCTTCCTGCTTAAGTAAGCATATTAGGAATGTGTGTATATATTTCTGGAGCAGCTTAAAAATAAAAAGAAGAGGTATATAGTCTGTCCTGCTTTTGAGGAGCATGTTGTTTATGTTGTTATAAGCACAGGTCATATTTATAGCTGAACACTCCGTGAAAGTGCAGGCAGGCTGGGAAGCATTTGTTAAGTTTAATGATCTTTTATTTAACTGGTGCAGAAAAATGCACCCTTTGGATTGATTCATGACATGAATTGTATAGAAACCTTCTTCCTTGAGAAAAGAAAAACCTCAAAAGGTCAATCTGACATTTCAGCTTTCTCAAACATCCAGCAGAGAGATGTTCACAGAGCAAAATTCCCAGCCTGACAAGCTGGATGGGGTTAGGGCAGGGTAAGGATAAACCACGGCCAGAGATACCTTTCAGGACATAAAGCAGAGCCATTCAAATCACCTGGAGTGGAAGGGACCCATGCTGCACTGCAGCAGCCCCACTCCAGAGCCTGTGAGATGCACCACCCTTCCCAAAGCATCCTGAGGCAGAGGCTCCCCAGCTGCAAGAGAGGCACCGACACTTTCTTTGGCTGTTGGCATCTCCCCCATTCCAGACACAGGCGAAGCAATGCCCAGCCTGCCTCTGGCTCAGCCACTGAGCCCAAAGCAGAGAAGAGCTCTTCCCAGCTGCCAGTCTCCTGCTGCAGAGGAGCAGCTCCTGCCCCCTCGGTCAGGGGGTCACTGGGGTTACAGTTTGCACCTCTTGCCCTGCCAAGGAGCTGCAGCTCTGCACTGCTGCAGAAGCAGCTCAAGCCTGAGCTGGCTCCTCACAGGACTCTGCAGCCCTCCCAGCACTGCTCTGGGGTGCAGAATGTGCTCACCCGTGTGTGCACCAGGGTCTGCTGCCACGGGGGCCAGGGCTGGCTGAGAGCTGCCTTCGTGGTGGTAGAGAGGGAGAGCCCTGGCCCAGAGCACTGCCCTGGAGCCAGCTGCAGAGCCAGGGCAGCCCAAAGGCACCTGCTGCAGCACACACCATGGAATGAGCACCCCTGGAGCCCCAGAGCTCCAGCCAAGCACAGCCCTGTGCCCACACCATGGAATGAGCACCCCTGGAGCCCCAGAGCTCCAGCCAAGCACAGCCCTGTGCCACACACCATGGAATGAGCACCCCTGGAGCCCCAGAGCTCCAGCCAAGCACAGCCCTGTGCCCACACCATGGAATGAACCTGGAGCCAGAGCCACCAGCCACCGCACCACCATGGATGGACCCCTGGAGCCGGGCTCCAGCCAAGCACAGCCCTGTGCCTGTGGTTCTTTCTGAGCTCTCCCCAGCCCTGCACAGAACACTCCCACTGTGGGGCTGATCACTCCTTAGCTGTTGTACATAAAACATAAAAGACCCCCCAGTTCTTCCACAGACAGTGGGGTGCTTTGGGGTGGGAGCTCCCAAAGCCCAGGACAGCAAACACCATTAGTATTTCTCTTTAGAATCAGTGAGGCTGGAAAAGACCCTCAAGACCATGAAGTCCAACCGTTAACCCAGCACTGCCCACCTACCACTAAGCCATGCCCCAAGTGCCACATCTACCTGTTTTTTAACTCCCTCCATGGATGGTGGCTCCATCACTTGCTGGGCAGCCTGCTCTAATGCTCACAGCTCTTTCTCCCTAATAACCAACCTAAACTTCCCTGGAGCAACTTGAGACTCTTTCTTCTTGTCCTGTTGCTTGCTGCCTGGAAAAAGACCTCAGTCTCACCTCATTATAACCTTTCAGCCTCCCATTCTCCAAGGTAAACAAGACCAGCTGCCTCAGAGGCTCCTCACACAATTTGTTCTCCAGAGCCTTCACCATTTTCTTTAGACACTCCAGAAGCTCTGCTGAAGGTGTCTCAGTTCATCATTGGTCTCCCAAAAGGAATAGAGGGAATGCAGGCTTGGTACTTGCTAAAAAAAGCTTCAGAGGCAGAAAAAGAGGGTATTTGCTTCCAGAGACCACCCAGAGGAGTGGCATCAGAAGGGAGCAAGCACTGATCACTGCTGCTCTCTCCCCCAGTCCCTGCAGGTCTCCAGCCTCTGAGGTTTGCTTTGTACCCTGTCTGATGGACTTGGGGACAAGGACAAAGCAGCTGCTCCCTCACAAAGCTGACTGCCTTCAGCCCTAAGCAAGGTTCACGAGATTACCATGAACCTTTATTTGCTGCTCCTGCCTCTTCCCATTACCCACAGCAGGGCTCTGGGTTAGGGAAAGTCAGGACAGCAAGAATTGCTTCACACTGGCCACGTTCTAGGAAAATCCCAGCATTTCCAAGTCACAAGTTCAAGCAGCAAGTAAACAAAACATAAAAAACAAAACAAAGCACTTAGCTACTTTGTCCTTATCTGCCTGGATTCTCCTTTTCATCCCACAGCTTCAGGGGAAACAAGCCTACAGGCAAAGGGAAGTTATTCCATGGTGCCAGCATCACTCTGGCCCTCCCCACAGAGACAGCTTTCACATGGATTGAATTGCATCTCTGGAAACCAGCACCCTCCAGGAGGGCAGCCCCAGAGTCCCGCCCAGGCCTGGCTGCTCTCAGGCCAAGTGAACTTGATTACTCCAGCTAAACCTGGGCTGTAGCAGTTCTCTGCAAATTGTACCAGCTTCTGTTTTCAAGGAATCTGAGAAGCAGATGAATGCATTAAAATTCATCAGTTTTTCCACGAGGAGTTTTACCCACCCTGACCAGGCAAGGTGCAGAGAGCTCTCTGTGCTGCCCCGCTCCCCAAGAGGGTTTTGGGGCAGTGGAACATTTTGGTGGGAACCTCCTTTAGTTTTTACAAGAACCAGATTTGTAGTGCAGGATCTGTTTGCTCATTGACTGCTGTGTCTCCTAAAGTTTAGTTTTGGACCCACTTTCCATAGGCTGGGGGTGAAGACCCTTTTTCCATGGTATGGAACAGGGAAGTCCCAAAGGAGAGCTCCATGAAACACCACGTAATGGCTCTGTGAAAAAATAGTCAGGATGAATTTTTGCTGCCTACACAGCAGCATCCAGCTGTGGCCAGTGGCTGCAAGAAAAAAATAGAAGATTATACCAGTGCCACTGAGCCTGGTGGGACAGTTGTGAGTTTGTCCTCAGGATGAAAGAAGGATATCAGCTTGGACTGTGGCAAAGCCTGGAAAGCACGGTGGGGAGATTTAATGAGAGTTTAATCACCACTTTTAATGGGATTTGCTACAGGTCCTGCAGGGCAGAGGAATCATAGAGTCATTAAGGCTGGAAAAGACCCTTAAGATCATCAAGTCCAACCATTGACCCAGCACTGTTTAGTTTCCACAACTAAACCATGTCCCCAGGTGCCACATTTACCCAACTTTTAAATCCCTCCAGGGCTAATGACTCCACCACTTCCCTGGGCAGCCTTTTCCAGTGCTTGACAGCTCTTTCCATGAAGAATTTTTTCCTAACATCCAACCTAATCCTCCTCTGGTGCAGCTTAAGGCCACTTTCTGTCATTCTGTCCCTTTTTTTACCCAAGAAAACAACAAACTGGAGCTCCCTGCCCATCCCTCTGGGTTATCACTGCAGGACTCACTGTCCAGCTCTGACAGGAGCAGCCTCAGGTCCCCACTGCTCTTTCCTGCCCCAGGATCCCCTGGATGTGGTGACCATCTCCAGGTGAGCCCTTAGGACAGCTTCAAAGGGCCTGTGAGGGGGAAGGTGTTTTAGAAACCAAAGTGGTCGCTGGTTTTCTCCAGGAAAGATGGACAGATTTCAGGCTCATCTCCACGGATGGTTGTTCTAACTCCTTCTTTGAGCAGTTTTCCTCCTGAAGATGCAGCTGCCAGGCCAATTCAGAGGGATTGCTCTTTCCAAAGGTGGAAAATGCTGGGCATTGTGTCCAGCCTGTGTTTGAAGTGGGAAAAAAGCAACTTTGAATAAGCTTTTGATGGGGCCCATGGCTTTGCTTGACCACAATGTCAGCTTGTAATTAGCAACAGATACCACTTCTGTCACTCCCGATGTTATCATCAGCCGTCTTGCGTTTCAAAGTGAGGAGAGGCATGTAAATTATGGGCAATTTGGTCTCTGAAATGGATTTTATGTTTTTGTTTTTTTTTTTTTTCTGTTGGGCAACACGGGAAGCCTGGAGTTTGTTAGAGAGAGAGAGTTGTGGAGCCAGCAGAGGGGAGCAGAGGGAAACAGTGGACAGGGCAGAGCTGCTCCAGCAGATCCCTGGAGGAAACACATCTGTGCCAGCTGCTCCACCAAGGCAGAGCTGAGTGGTGGCTCTCACAGGGGCTGTGTGTTTTGAGGAAGGGGGAGAGAAGGTTTGGAAGGAGCCACTGTCCTGCCTCTGGAATGGGGGTCTCTGCAAGGCTCCATTCTTACATCGATGGGGAGAGCTGGGTGGGAAGAGGGTGGCTCCTGCCTGGGAAGCCAGTGCAGACAAATTTCTGCTCAGCATCTTGCAAGCATTCAGCTCACTAAGGCTTAGTTGGCCTGAGAACAACTGAGGCAATCTTTTCCCCTCATTGATAGAAAATGTTGCCTTCAATTAAAATTCAGTTTTCAAAGTGAAGGAAAGGCTTGTGTTTCCCAAAACAGGGCAATTTGATTTTTTGCAAGAAAAACAAAACCCCCAAACTCATGTAATTTCCAATTTTGACCAAAAGCAATCCTAATTTTTTTTTAGAAAAAAAGGAGTAAAAATTGTTTGCTTCTTTTTTGAACTGGGGTGGAGCAAGGGAAGTCTCTCTCTTGCAGCAAATCCAGTGAGTTTGCCAGATCCCCTGGCACTGCTCTGCAGCTTAACAGATCCCACTGCCAGAGCAGTGGCCTGGTGTTTGATTTCATCGACTGCTGTACCAATTACCAAGTGTCCTGTTTCTCCATGGCCTTCTGCAGAAGGACTCACACCAGAGCTGCTCTTTACAAGAGCTCCCCAGGAAATGGGCTAAAACAGAATTTGGCCCCACGTTGACTCTGTGGTGTCAAGTTCTCCCCTTTTATTTGCTGGAAGAATTCAAGCGTCACTCTGCTGCTCCAATCTTTCTATCTACCACTGGCAACTAACACAGCCAAGGAGGTTATCTGCCTCGAACAGAAATAGCTCATGTTTAGAAAAGAATTAAAAATTTGTTCCCTTCAGACTTACAACCACATCCTCAAAGCTGTTAACCTGAAAGTGAACTTCAGATAATAAAACTCCAACCTCACCCCTGCAGAAGAGCCAGCAGTCAGGAGCTACCTTGTGTGCTCTCCCCCTATCTGCCCCATCGATTGCCTGATAGCACAGCTTGTTTTCTTTTTTCCAGGGGAAGACAGCTACTAAATCTATGCTCCCCATCCCTCCCGGCACTCTTGGGCTCCTCCACAGCTGCAAGGCTTTTCCATCGTCCCTGCTCTCAGTTAAATAAACATTATGACACATACTGATTGCTTTAACAAACTTTACTGTTCCACGTCCTCGGCAAAGCACGGTTATCTTTTTACAGGGAACATTCCTTTCCTGTTGCTATGCCTACTTCAGCACCATCCAGCATGATAGCCAAGACTGCTGAACAAACCCACAATTTCCAACCACCTGCTTTGCTCATCTTGAAATAGCTCAGGAGGGGCCAGGCAGATGTGAGCTGTCAGAGCTCATCCCAGCAAGGACCCAGCCGTGCTGTTGGAGGCTGAACGTTGCCTTCTGAAAAAGCCTCAGAGCTCAAAATGTCTTTGTGGAGTGAGGTGGGAGAAGGAAAAGAGGGGTGTGCTCATAAATATTCTCCCAGCACAGCAGGGGAAGGTTGGTTTTGTCCTCTCCATGAGGCTGCGCTCCATGTTCTGTAATTTGCAACTAAATTGCAGAATCCAGAAATATTTCTGGCAAACGGTATTTCACAACCATTCATCATCGTCGTGCACAATTTCCTTTGCATGACAACCTATGTTTTAAGACTCACAAAGAGAGGGGAAGCTGCCATTTGTTTTGGCCAAGCCAGAATCTCCCTTGGCCCGGACTGGTGCTGCTGGGGCTGCTCACGGTGATAAGCCTGGCAGGGCAGGTCCTGCCAGGTGGGAGAGGGCATCTCCTGCTCCACACATCACCCAAGGGTTTAAAGGAATGAGTGGACTTCAGTTCCCCCCAACCAGCCCCTTTTTCACCTTTAACACAGCAGAGCTATCAACCATGTGGTTCTGCCACTTTATTTACTGCCAGGCAACCCAAAGATGTTAATGACAAATTTCCCCAAAGGCTGTGATTTCACCTTTTTACAAGTTGTTCTTCAATCTCCCTCGTGCAAACATTTTCTGCTCAACCAATGACAGGTTGGTTCCTGAGATACCTCAGTTCTCAAAGGTCTGATTGCTTATGTCTAATGAAGATGCTCCAAAATAGATCTAGCATGTTGGACAACAGAGGGGGAAGCCAGAGAAGCTGAAGAGGATTTCTGGCAGCTGATCAGTTGTAAAAAATAGTTCTTCCTCCATGCATCAGCCAGAGTATTTTGGGTCTGCAGGATGTGTGCATGTACTGCCCTCACAGCTCTCCAGGGTGTGAGCAGAGGAAAGGACTTGGAAGGAAGCAGATAAATCCCAGCCCGAGCCACTTGTGGCCTGAATTCCAACAGCAAGAGCATTTACAGCTATGCAGGGGCGGGGACAGCCCCATTTCCAGGGCCAGGCCAGCACTCAGCCCTTGCTGGGGCATTCACCACCTTGTCCCACCTCTCTCCATCCCACCAATCTCTGCACCCAGAGCTTCGTCCATCTCAGGGGGCCAGGAGCTGCAGGCAGAGGTGTCCCAGGGTCAGGGAGATTCCACACCCAGCTGGAGGAGTCCCCAGCACTGGGGGAAGAGGTTTCCCTGTTCTCCCAAGTGGGGCTGTGCATGGTGGCACCTCTGGAGACCTCCACCAGCCCTGCCCCAGGGGATCCAGCCAGGGCAGCCAGCTTCTCCCAAACCCAGGGATGCTTCTGCTGGCAGGCCACCAAGGACTCACCTCCAGCCAGGGCTGCACTGGAAGCCTGCATGGCTCAGGACGTGAAGGGAGCAGAGAGCTGGACAGGCCCAGATGGAGAGAGGTGGCCCCGTGGAGGAGGAAATTGTTCAGAACCTGGAGCTGTGAACAGCACAGGCTGCGTGCCCTGGGTCTGCAATTGGCCTCTCTTGACACAGAGTGGTTGAGTTTTGTTTTTTTTCCAGGACTCAGACAGGGATTCTTGGAAGCATATCAGGGCTGGGTGTGTGATCCACGTGGAGAAAATCTGTTGTCTGATGTCTGGAACATCAGCTGAGCGTTTTTCCGTTTCACTCTCTGCAGGTTATACAAGCTGAAGATTAAACAGATGCATTCCTTCTGTTCATTTGCTTTTATTAAAGAAATAATGCACATTACCAGCAAGCCCTACAACTACCAGAAGTACCGTGGGTTATAATGGGAACAAACTGGCCTTCCATGGGAAAAGAAATGTGTCCAAAGGCTTTTCTGGTCCATCAGGAAAAATTCTTTGCTGTAATTCCAGTGCTCATTCTCTGGTCAAGATCAGCCTCATTGGAAAGGGCTCCTTCCCACCACACCCTATTAGAACTCACTCTGCTCTGCTCTGGAGTGAGCTCCCTACCCCAGCCCCCAGCTCCTGTGCCAGGCCCCCTTCACCACTCTGGATTAAACTCACCTCAGATCAGCCAGCTGGCACTACTGGTCCCTTTTTCAGTTTTTCCAGCCCATTTCCTGGGCCCAAGCTCTGCTTTCTGCCTCTCCACAGAAATGGGATTGCATAGTCTAACTGTCCAGGCTTGAGGTGAAAATGGGCCCCCAAGACACCCCTGTGACTTCCACAGCAGCTTGCCCGGTTTGCCAGCTTGACAGTGCCAGGGCAGCAGATTCTCCTTTGTGCTTTGGCTCCTTCTGGACCATTTGGCAAAGCGCTGTAGGAGCACATCAGAGAGCACATCAGGAGCACCTTGGCTGCTTCTGGAAAGGGTCCCCAGGCACTCTCACCTCCATTACCATCCCACTGCAGTCCAGCTGCCAGCCTTGTCCTCACCCCATCCCTACAGGTTGCTTATTTGCCTAAAATCACCTTCTTGTCCCACTCATCCATCTTGCAGAAGTGAAATAAATTCACCTTTTCCTCCTGCCCGTGGTGTGGCCTCCACCAATTTATATCTTGGCTGTGCAAGAAAAAAATCAATGGCAGTGGTGATCCCCAAGCTGTGATCATCTCAGATGCTGCTGCAGGAGTTGTGACAGTCACAAGAGAAGGAGAAGGTTGAGGTGGAGGGTCCCAGAAATCATTGTGTTTATTTTCACCTCAATAAATTGAAAGGGGATTGAGTCACATCCAGACAGTTTCTGAGAAATAAAATCAGGAGGGTCAGTGGCAGGGTCCAGCCCTTGGACAACACTGGATGTGGCATGGAGTGAAGAAATCAGTTCCCCATAGGACAACCAGATGAAATTTCTGAATTCACCCCTGTTCTGGCTCTGAGTTTGACACACAGGAAGGGCTAGATCTGCCCACCTGAGAAATTAGTCTGTTCCGGACCAGCCTCAAGCCTGGTCCTGGAGGCAAACACACCTCCCTGCCCCTGTGTCCTCTGGCCATGGACTGGATCCTGAAGTAGTGGCAAGGGAGTCTGCTTTCCTGTTTGTGCAAGAACTGACTTCTCTGAAGATTTGCCAGTGGTGGGGCTGGGTTTCAGAAGCATAAAATGCTGGTGAGATGAAGGGGAGCATCAGTGAAGGTCAGCAAGTATTTTGGGTTTAATTTCTTCCCAGATTTATGTGAGGTTTGCATTGTCTGGCTTTCTTAAGCTCTGTGATTTCTTGCATTCCTATGAAACAAGAAGCCAAATTCATACTTTCCCTATGTCCATTCATTTCTCTACTTAAATTAATTTTGCTCCCTCTGAGGGAAGTTTTTACCTTCGGTCTCCAGCAGGCTCAGCTTGCTTTGAGCCTGCCTCTGGGTTTGAGCCTGCCTTGTGGCTCTTTCCTTTCAGGGGAAAGAAAACAAAATCAAAATCAGACCCATCAGACACACATTTCTAAGTATCTATTTCCTACTATCTATGTCATTAGGAAAGAAGCACAGTGAATCTTTACATATTTAATCATTATTAAACAATAAGTGCAAAAAGAATGGTTTGGTAAAGAAGTGGGGACAGAAATCTGCAAGCTTACTCCAAGATCGAGCAACAGATGAGATCCTGCCTCTGAAGAAATGACATTAAGAATCTGGTGAGGAGGTGGAACAGGCTGCTTGTTGGATTTTCTATCTGGGAAGCAGCAGGCTGCCAGAGTCTCCTGTAAATGGAAGTTCTGGAAGAGAGCAGCACGATCTGTCAAAGGGAAGAAGTGGTGCCAACCAACTCCATCAGCAATGGCTGACAGAAGAACTTTCTCTGGACCATTTGAGAATTTCTGTCCATTACAGAGGCTCTTGCAAAATCCCTACAAAATCCCAGCTCAGACTCAGCTATTCCAGAAACAATTGAACCACTTCAGAACAGCAAGCAAATGCCTAAATAATCCCTCCTGATCCTGGGCCCAGCAAGAGGCTGGTGGGAGGGTGCTGAGAGCCCAGATGTGCTGGGGAGGGTCCAGAGCACACTGCTGCAGCCATGGCTCTCCTGGAATGATCCCTTTCCCCTTGGCCAACCCCTGCACCAGTGTCCCAGCTGATCTGCTGTGGCCCCATGGTCACCATGGCCGTGTTTGCCCCTGCAGCAGCTCCCTCTGCCCTGGGCCAGGGAGCCACACGGGTCTGCAGCCCTGAGATGGCCTCAGGCTCTGCCAAAGGAAGTGGTTTCACCCCTGCTGAGCCACAACAGTGGGAATAGAACAACACCTGGAGGCACAGACCAGAGACACACACACTTTTGTAGGTGCTCCCCTCAACCTCTTCCAGAAATCACTGCCCCACCAACTCATCTCTCCTTCTTTCTCTCATCACCCCTTTCTCCATATAAAACGTGCTTTAATCATTTCTTATTTCTAATAATTTCCTCCAGTTGAATCCAGAATGGGACAGGGGAAAATGGAAGCAGTCATGGTGCCAAGGGAGTGACTCCCAGAAGGCAGAGATGGTGAGCAGAGGATGGAACAGTCAGAGCTGCTTCTGCTGGAGCCAAGCATTGGCATGTTGGGACTGCTGCCCCTCTGGAGCCAGGGCAGGCCCCGTGTCCCAGCACCCAGTGCCCACCCAGCCCTGCTCAGTGCTCTGGCACACTGAAACCCTCTCTGGCTGGGTTTTTGTTGCTGCTGCTGTTGTTGTAGGGCAGCTTGCCAGCCTCCCTGTAATCCCTTCAGAAGTGCAAAACAGCCTGATCTACATCTCTGGTTCACACCTAGTTTTCCAATGATATTTTTGCAGAGAGCCAGATTCTTAATTGGAAAGGATGTTTACCTGGTGCCTCTGCAGTGAGGATTGGTGCTAATGCTTCCTCTCATCATATTCTCCCATTTGTTCTGCATTCAAAACAATTGTAAAATCTACACTTGAGACAGAAAAATCTTCTCCCAGGAAGATCCTTTCAGTCTGATAATGGCATTTTTCCTCATCTGCTGTGAATGTCATTGCTGCAACGTTCCCTTTTGGCACTCTGGGCTGTAGCTCTGTATTAGGCCAACAAAAATAATAAGTCCTAAAATGAAAACCTCCAGATGATCTTGGCAGAAACAGCACGTCCATCACAAATGGAAATCACATTTGATACTCCACAATGGCAGGAAACTCACCTGGTTTTATTTAGTCTCCATGCAGCTATGTGCTATTGGCACTTCTCCAGAGTATCTTTTGAGAGGGATTTTTTTTTTTAAAGTCTCAGTTAGTGTCTGTCTATTCTTATCTAGAACAGCCCTCATGTTTGATTTTCACTGAGGCCCTGTGCTGAATTTTTTGTTTGTCTACTGTAAAAAGGTAAAAGGGAACTCAGCAATTCATGCATTTACAGCTCCGTTCCCACCACAAGGTGCTTAAAATAAAGAAATTGGCTCAGGGTAATTGCTTGATATGAGAAAGATTATACAGGCAATGAACATCTGTATCACAGCTACAGTTGATGGCTCTGAGTTCTGTATCATGTGCCAGGAGCTCCCTGCCAAAAAAAATACTCAGAAAAAAAAAAAATTTCCAGCTCAACATATGCTTATATAAGACCTCTCCAGTATGCAAAGAACCTCATTACCAAAAAAAAAAAAAAAAAAAAAAAAAAAAAGAAGAAGAAGAAAGGAAAGGAAAAAGACAAGAGTGTTGAAATAACACAGGAAATTATGCAACTGATACCTGAGCCCAAGCATTGCAGATCCTATCCGGAAACCTCCCTATCTCACAGAGCTTTGGTAAAATAAAACAAGTTCTCCTGCTTTTTGAAGCTGGACTTGTTGATACGGAGTCAGATGGAGGTTTTGCATCAACGTGGTCACTGCAGGCCAGAGCAGCAGCAGCACAGGCAGGGTTTGTGTCATCCCCAGCCCCTGGGCTCAGTGAGTGCCCCTGTGCCTGCCCAGGGCCCAGCACAGCCCCGAGGGGCACAGGGCCACGGGCTGAGCCTCTGGGCTCCACTTCTCTCTGTGGCTTTTAGCACGTGAGCTGCATGGATTAAAGGGAATGGGGAAACCAGTTTGGAATATGATCAGCTGTGAATTTTTGCCAGAAATTTAAGCTGACCCACAGAAAACTGATTTCTGAGATGAGTTCAAGAACATTTCCCACCCTATTATTTCTATGTTTGCGTTTGACGTCCAGGAGGGTCACATCCCAGAATCAAAGAATCACGGAATCCCCAGGTTGGAATCCCAGAATGCCCAGGTTGGCAGAGCCCTCCAGGACCATCGAGTCCAGCCCAGCCCCAGCCCCTCACCCAGCCCCTGGCACCCAGAGCCACAGCCAGGCTGGTTTAAACACACCCAGGGATGGGCACTGCACCACCTCCCCAGGCAGAACATTCCAGCACTTTATTATTCTTTCCATGAAAAACTTTTTCCTGATATCCAACCCATATTTCTCCAGGTGCAGTCTGAGGCTGAGCCCTCTGGTTTTGTCAGTGCTGCTGCAGACTGAGCCCACCCCCCTGAGTCTCCTTTTCTCCCTCCCTTTCTTCTCCAGGAACCTCAGCTTTGGGGGCTCCCCACTCATCTGAAATCCCCAGCTCACCTGAATTTCACCCAGAAATTCCCTTGGGAGCCTGAGGCAGAGCCCCAGAGCCCATCAGCCCATGGGTGAGCAGGTTCCCTGAGCTGCAGTTCACTGCCTGGCTGGGACTTGCCCGGGCATGGCACTGGGAGCTCAACATCACCTCAGAGCTGCCACGGGACATCCCCTCCCTCCCAGCAGAGGAGCAGGGAGAGTTCTCAGGCTCCCCCGTGCTCAGGGGGGATGATGACCAGAGAAGCTCTGGTTCTGTAGGGTTTTGGTGAAGAGCTCTCCCAGCCCATGACCAACCACCCTTGCTGATGGTTTGTGTCTGTGCTGAGCCTCTGGACACAAGAGAAGGAAGAGAGAGAAGCACCAGATGTCTGAATCTTGCCAACCAGCTGTGCAGTGAGGGGAAGGGAAAGCAAAGGCAGGACAGGACAGGACCAGAACAATCTCCTTGCCCTGAGTGAAACACTTACACCTATCCCTGAAAGAAGACAACTGCCTGCAAATTGCTTTGATGGGAGCCCTTTGTAGCAGAGGGTGAAGAAACATTACAGGCTTGGCCTGGAGAGGTTTGGCTTGGAGTTCAGTGGAGCTGATGGGAGTTTCCATGGGAGTCACCACGTTCTTGTTTAGCCTTTAGGAAGCCACACGTTCAGGGAGATGCATGCCCTCACCTTCCCCTTGGTCCCTCCCTGCTCCCACAATTCCCACCTCTCCATTAGGTTGTCCTCTCCACTGGTCCAAAACCAGAGCCCCCGTTCTTCCTTGCAGCACAGCTCCCTGCCCATGAGCAGCATTCACAGAGCCTGCAGAGAGATGGTTCTCCTCTTGGGCTGCAGAGCCCCAGCACTGCCTAAAACCAAATTAATGGCTTAATGTCAGGGAGAGAAACACATCCCCACCAGTGCCTGCCCGGGCCCAAAGCCACAGCACCCCACAGACAGCCCCACTGCAGGATCTGGCCATGCCCTTTGGCCCAGAGGGACCAGAGCCCCAGGATCATGAAGGAGCCTTTGTACCTCTGAAATGCTGTGAGCTTGTGAAACAAAGTTCCAGCAGTCCCCAGCTCCTTGGTGCCCCAGAAACTGAGGGAGCAGAGGGGCTGGGAGCATTCCTGAGCACGTCTCAGTGGGCAGAGGGAGAACTATCTAATCAGATGTGGATGGAGAACAAATAAAAAACAGCTGCTTCTCACCAGATCGTCTCCCAACTGGAAAAAATATTGCAAACACATACAAGAACAAGGGAAAAGGCACTGATGAGCTGTTATCTGAATTTATTGCCATCATCTGACCCACAGTGGGGTCTACTTTTTTTCTTCCTTTAATTTATAACCCAGTTTCTCATCATGTCATGACATCACCCGGGGAGTTAGATTTCATAAACACACACACATCTCACTGGAAACAGGATGAACCCCTGGGCCATCCTGGGCTCTCTGCAGCATCACCCCAGCAACACCCTCTTCCAAAAAAATATCACTTGGTGTGGCCATGACAGAGCCACCCACCTTTCAAGCTCTGAAGGCAGCTTGGGGGGATTTTTGTACCACTCCAGTCTAAGGTAGCATTCACCCTCGGGTCCTCTTGCTCCACCCTCCCTGCACTTTCCTTCCTCCAGGATCATCTGTGCACTCCAGGATCATCTGTGCTGTTTTCTTTTGGCAGTACAATACACCAAATCCTTCAGAGACTGGGTGGAACCAGAGCTGCCTCCTCCCTCACTCAATCCAGGCTCAATCCAGGCTCAGGCTGGACAAGCCAGTGGTCAGCATGTCCTGACCAATGCATTCCCTGGCCCAGCGTTGGTCCAAGAGCAGCACTGCCCTGCACAGCCCAGGAGGGAGCTCTTGGCTTTTCTAAACCTCACATCGGAATGAGAGAGCTGCCATTCATTTGTCTGAATTCTCTGATATTTGTCTGCCTTGGTCAGAAATCAGCAACTGCCCCTGCTCACAGTGATCTCAGCTGAATGGCCAAGGCCAGAGGAGCACGGGGTTTAACTTCCCTCTGCTTTCAGAGGTGGCAAGCCAAGCTGCAGCTCAGGGAGGGCATGTGAAGAGCACTGCCAGCATGGGCAGTTTAGCTCCAAACTGCTTTTTAAACCAGCTCAGCCAAACCCATGTGAGGCTGGATAGAAGCCAGCCTTGAGACCAGCAGCAATAATGCACCTACTGTGGATTCAGTAGGAGGGATTCAGGCTGCTTCCCCAACAGCTTGATTACCTGTAAAACCAATTTAAATCGATGGTTTGAACTTCCCTGTGATGTGCAGGCAAGGATAGAAACAGAGCATCTCCCAAGTGGTTCACCCTTCCTTCAGCACAGACACATCTGGGCAGGGCTTGCCCCGGGGCTGGACAGAGGCAGCACCTCCTTGTTCCATCCTTTACTGTGCACCCAGCCCAAAATCCACCTACCCAACTGCTCAGCTCCACACTGATGTTCTCAGGAATGCCCAAGCTCTCTGCAGCAGATTTAACCCAGGAGCTCTGGGATAATCTGGAAGAGCAGGAGCAGCTTCCTCCAGCCCTCTTGCTGGTTGGGATAATTCTTTCTTTGACTGATGATCAAGAAGCTTTTATGTCCTGAGAGGGCAGTGATTTGTTCTATAATGCTCATGGCACTGCTTCAGTGCTTGGCAATTCTGTCTTGTTATCACTGGTGGGGAATTTTACAGGCCACTGACAGACCTTCAAACGCAGCCATTGCTGTGTGGAAAATCCAATTTGCTTTGGAAGGCTCCTGACACAAGGCCTTGTCTTCATGGTCCCTTGGCAAACCATTTTCAGCACATGCATTAGTTCATGACCCTGTGATTTAACGGACATCATTAAATCTTAGCAGAAGAATCCATCACTTTGAAGGAACCCCTAACAAGTGTGTGACCTAAAAGTGAGACCTAATATCCTGGCATCTTCACACAAAGGGCTCCTTTTCTCTTAACATTTGGCTTATCTCCATGCCACTCCCAGGTCAAGTTCAGCAGTGAGCCCTGGTCATCAATGCACCATTGAGCTGCTCCAGGAAAAGCAAATCTCATCAAAGCAAA